>OX031031.1:10012500-11446875 GCA_943735995.1 Sesia bembeciformis
TTTTAATACCGTAGTTGTTTTGGTGCGTGGTGATAATCAAATCAAAGCATGGGACTTCATTGCAAGGAGTCCTTCTATCCTCAGTAAACCTACTATCGCTTTACTAAGTGACTCCTGATTTACTTCGACGGGACTGGACATTTACAGAATACGCTTTATACTTTAAAATTGTTTATATTACGTTTATTTTACTGGCGGAATGTGCTAATTGCATTATTGCCATATATGAATGGAAAAAAGTGATGTCAAGTCAATGTTTTATTTGGTAGTTCTTTCATAAATTGTTTTGTTAATTTATTAAAGTATAGAATTATAGCAAAAATGTCTGTTAGGTGTCTGCATATATTTTATACGCTTGTATCGTGGCATTATTTTGCTATTTATTATCGCAACGGCTATAATTTTGTCAAGAAGAAAATGTATCTGTTTACATATTTCATGGAACGAATAACCTGAAGAAAAGGTACCTCTTTGATATTTTAATGCATGTTGCGCTTATTATAATTATAAATGTTACTGGACTCATTACTGAACTAAATCTGAATGTATTACTGACATTACTGAAAAGGGGACATGTTTTTATTCCTTTAAGTTAACATGTTAGAGCATATTTCTATTTAAACCTAATCTTGAATCAACGAAATTTCAATAAGTCTACACCAACAACAAGGTCCGTTTGTAAGATAACATATAGTAAAAATTAATAATTATTGCTCTATGAGCCCTTTTAACATGCACTGCAGCACATAGGCCTCCTCTTGCACATTGTCTTGTGGATGAGGGATGTATGGCCTCAAAACACCATGGTGGCCAAGCGGGTTGGTAAGTTCTCTCCTTTCGAGGTTGTGTAGTACTTCAACGCTTGTGGTAGTGGCTTTATTATCCCTTAGTCGCCTTTTACGACAGCCTCGGAAAGATATGGGAAAACGGAAAGAGATCTAATAAAATATAGTAACTGGCAAATAACCGCAATGTTCAACTAAGATGTTTTTTCATATTTCATTTGTTTGTTTGTAATAAGGTATTAAAAGTAACTACTATCACTCTTAGTCTGTGTCACTTTACTGCTGGATATAAGCCTCTCCCAAGGCTCACCACCACACATGATTTTCCACTCGTCTCATTCAGCCACCTTCTTTGAACTTCTCATCAGTCATCAGTCCACCTGGCTGGAAGGAGGTAGGGAGTCTTAACTTCTTATCTTAAAACTACTATTATTTCGGGGATTAGCTAATACATATACCTTTTTATTTGTTGCCTTTAACAAAACTTCTTCTAATTTTCAGGTATCAATATGATTGTGAACAGCCACAGTAGCAGCAGCATGCTTGGTCCGCGATATTCACCAGTTGAGCAGAGGTTAAGTGTGTTGAACACTATAGTCCACCCAGGGCTCTCCCACCCATCTCACACGTCAATGCCAAGCCCTAGAAATGAACCAATCGCTGGTCCATCTGGGTTACCGCCTGTTCAACAAGTACCATTGGTAAATAAATTTATTCTCTTCGTGACTTAAATTCTCTCTAGTTTAATAATGCTGTGCTGTGCATCCTTTCAAATTTAAAGATTACAAAATTGGATTACATATTTTAGTTTTATTTTTACCCAATTGTCAGTGTCATTTATTGTATATATATATATTTTGTAACAGCTAGAAAACTTTCATTTACTTGAACCATAAATAGTATACATATATAATACTTAAGTTATTGATTGTCAGTATACAACAAAAATAGATAATGTTTAGTTAAGTATGCATAAGAATTATTTTTTTGCACTATGTAGTTATTCACAATTTTTTTTTGCATAATGTAGGTGTCAGAAAAGAGCACCTGCTAGTAAGCAGATACCATCACCCATGGACATCAACAAGACATGTCAATATAAGTCAAGAATGATAGATGTTGGCATATCCCTGACTACTTTTACAAAGCATTATGAAGGATGCAAAATAGGAAGTATAACACAATGAGAAGTTTTCCATGTTTTTATTTGGGAGGGATAAGATAGGATGAGGAAAGAGTAAAGAATTTAATGTGATAGTGAGATAGACCCCCTTATCACATTATACTCCTCACCTAAAATACTCATGTCTTTATACTTTCTATTCCCCATCTGCCAAACTATTTTTCCAAATTTTTCCTAAATCTTCAAAGTTAGACTGCATCTGGGGGTGTGCCAAAGTTTGTCATTATGGACTGATATAGGCATGTATCATGGATGTCCATGGGCAACAGTGTCCACTTACCACCAGGTGGTCTCAATGAAAGTGAGGTTTATTTTGATCTGTGGTAACATTACGTTTTTTTATACATTATAACAAAAGTTTCAATCCATACAGCCATAACTGTAGCCATACAGCTGTAATTGTACAGCCGTACGTATTTCGGTAGTGAGTGAAATTGCCAGAGCCCATTCCCATCCCACTCTAATTTCCGAATCCTTTCACCAAATCCATTCCTCCATCTTCAAAGGTAAGCAGCATCCATGGGCATGCCATTGTTCGTCATTGTGTACTAAAGTTGGCATGTACTGTGGGTGCCCATGGGCGACAGTATCCTTTTACCACCAAGTGGACTGTATGCTCGTCTGCCGCCTTTTTTCTATTAAAAAAAAACTGACATTATCATTAGGGTTTCCAACCCTCCCCGATTGCCCAGGGTACTCCGGTAATGTTGTCCAAACTCCCTACCTCTGTTACATTTTCTCTGGTTTATCTAAAATAATATTAAGTTTCACTGACAAAATAAGAAACATGTAAATTCCTTCCACCTGGCCTGCGCCATGCCCTCTCCACCGCGCTTCTGCGATCGCATTTGGGTGCGTAGGCTTCCCACGCTCCCCAGTCGCTCGTGCGAGATGCCAGTGCAACATGCACCGAAATTCATGATTAAATTTTAAAAATTGAAAACTAAGCTAAACAGGCAGACTAGACTGATCATACACAAAAGGAAAATTAGAATACTGAAGTCAGTAGTTTTTTCATACGTTGTTTAAATTATTTACAGTCTTTCAAGTTCTGGAAAACTAGGCAATGAAAATTATAGTAGAGATTTAATGATCTGCAAGAATATTTAAAACTTGACTTAGATACTTAAAAAATATACAATGAAGTTGGAATGAAGTTGGAATGCAACCACATCTTAATAAAGATCATAGAGTTGATTTAATTTGAGTTGACTTCTTCACAAAATCAAATGACAGAAATTGAAAAAGCTGGTCTCTTTTGTTCTATCCACTCCATATCAAAGGCTTCTTGCGAATGCGTATTCAGTTTGATGGAACACATATGAAGCAATGAAAGAAATAGAATGAACATAATTTTACAAAATTTTGAGTTTTCCTGTAAAAGCTTTTATGGTTATTTGCTTCGACATAACCGTTATGGTTATGGTTATTTTTTGAATCGACAAATACTAGATGCTTCTCGAAAACAATGTAAATATAAATTAAAAAGTGAAAAAATAATTTCATTCAAGCTATCCCCAATTGCTTCAGATCTGGGTTTGCTCCGTCGAAAGTTGGCAATCCTATCTATTGTCCAAAAAAATAAAACGTATCTGTTGTCCGTATGAGATGAGATGTACATGTCGAAATCTTTCGAAAAATTATAAAACAATGAATCATTACAAAATTTGGCCCATGTTCATTATTTCCATGACGGTAGCATTCTATGCATATTTTTATAGTCCAAATCGAAAACGATATATTAATGAATTAATCAGAAATGAGAACAATATTAAGTGTGATATTATTTGCCACTGGCCACTGGGATTTCCTGACACGGATCCCTTGACGGATTCATTGCGCAAACGGACATTATTTTCAGTACAAACTTATTGCCTTTGTTTAAGATTTGATTTAAAATTACATTGTTTCAAGAATCTGTTAAATAGAGACACATGCTCATGACACCTAATTTTTTTTATAGTCAAAACTATACTTTTTTTTCTTAAAAATTTCATTAAAGTTTCTATATCTGATAAACTGGAACCCGACAACAATATTCATTTTCTCAAATAATGTAACAAATGATAATTAGATTTTGACTGGCGTCTGCTTTTTTCATAACTGTAATGCACCTTGGTGTAATTAAATAAATTCATTTGCTTCGCTTCATTCACTTCACTCGGGTAATTAAATAAATTCTGGGAAGCCAAGTGAAAGTAGCAGCCTGTGCACCTCAAAATGAAGCAGTCTCTATTATCAACATGATAAATGAGAACACGGCAAGAAGATCAGCAATTGGTACTCATGAGTTTGTTCGTGATTTTCAGCTTTTACTGCGTAACTTTAATGACACTTTGTTTTAAATGTCTTTTCGGTGGTTGCAGCAAAAGCAATAAAATAGGGGATATATTTATATTCCATAATTATTTTCTACTTTAATAGGCGTGCAAAAAATTATTTTACATTTGAATACTAATTTAATCATTCTTATTATGTCTGTTTTTCTCACTTAGCTAATCATTTATTTATTGGCAGTTCAACCAGATAACAAAAGTTTAAATTCTTATGTAATCATTTATTATATAGCAATTATTTTGAGGTCAGCGTGTCAGTTTCCTCTTAAAAATATTTCTCGGTAGGTCTTAAACAATTTGGTAGCTTATTATAAATAGAGATTGCCGTATAGAAAGAAATTCCTATACAAGCCTCTAAGTCTACATTTAGGTGCGTACAAATTATTTTGGTGACAATTGTTAGAATGGAGGTCCAAAAGCAAGCTGGCATAAAGTACCTACCATGACACTAGAGTTCAAAAAATCAAATTATAATACATAACTATATTTCAGTGTATCTTTTTAAACTATATTTTTTTTATAGAAGAGATGACACGAGTGGGTGGGCCATATGATGGTAAGTGGTCACCGATGCCCATGGACACCTGCAACACTAGGAACATTCGGGTACACTGCCGGCCTTACAGAACTCTGTTCACAGGTCTCTTGAAGAGCCTTGTTGTAGCATAATTTGTTTTTATTTTAAAACAAATTGTACAAAATGACATCTGCAATTCATATTTTTTCAGTCATTGAAAAAGGAAGTGGAGTGGGACAGAAGCAATGAAGAGAAAGGCGGCGAATCTTCTTCAGACTACAGATTGCAGCATGAGTCTGTAAGTATTAAATGTTGTATTTATGTGTTTATATGTTGTAGATTTATGACTCGTTATCTGTCAAATATAACTTGTTTGTATGATCACCATGTATCCAATTTTATTAATAATTGTCAAGTTGTATTTGAATTGGTAAAATAGGTGGTGTTGCAAAACCTGCAAAATTCACACTGATAATTTACTTTATGCTACCTTCTCTTTCTGTATTATGAAGATAGACAAAGATGCACCATAATGCAATTGTCAAAGAGTGAATTTCGCACGTTTTTGACTCATAACTTGTACAATATTTAAATAAATAGCTACATAGTTTATGATTCCCAATGCAATAAAGAAAGAAAGTCTTAGTTACAGTATCATTATGCAAATTATTTTTTATGATATACATATATGTATTATGCTTATATTGTCTGTATATGTGGGTATAATACTATATTAGCTATGTAATATATTTTAAGAAGGTGGATTGTGGTTGCTATTCAACATTGATGGCTGTCATTTAATTTAAGTATTTGACATTCATGAATGAGCTAGATATTGAATAATGCATGTTGTATGTAATGACTTTGTTGTGGCAATGAAGGAAGATTAATATGTTGCATGTTAATTGTTCGCAAAATGTACTAATGTAAAAATATATAGTAAAATAATTATATATTTCCTTAAATTCTTATTTTTGAAATCAATTAATAATTAGTAAAAATAAATTACATGACAATCAGTTGTATTTAAAGTTACGGTTAATGATTTATATTTATAACTTGTGTTAACTTAATTTTAAATTCAAAATAACACCTTGAGTTGCTTCCATCTTGAATTTGACTAACATTGATGCTTATATGTGTTGGTGTAAACGTTTCATGTGCAGTTTAGTCGTTGGTGTTTTGAGTTATGTCCGATGTGTATTTAATGCATGCTTGTTCAATGTGCTGCGCTATTTTGAACATCGAGTACTATGCCTTGCTGTCAAGAAGTTGACCTTCATTTTGTTGGCCATCATTTTTGTATATCCATTCATTTTGTTTGATATATATTTTGGGCAGTTTTTTTAATCTTTGGCCATACACGCATACGCTAGAGTACGAATCTGTGATTCAGTACGCGCGCGCGTTGCTAAACAACAAGGCATTACGCGTAGCCGGCTCCCGGGTCACTCCTGCACATTTTTTGGGCAAAAATGAGCGTCAACTTCTTAATTAGATAGTGGAAACCTAAAATTAACTGAGACTGCATCTCCATTTAGAAAGTAGTGGTAGAGATAATGCACAGTTTGGACCGTGGAAACATGAGACAAGAGAAAAGAAGTTGATGTTCTTTTTTGTGGTTGCAGGAGTACGAAGGGTCCGGTAGGGGGCGATTAGACGAGGGGGAGAGGGGTTACCCTTGCATACACTGTGGCGCCGCGTTCCCGCACCAGAGCAAACTGACGCGGCATATACTGACGACGCATACACTCGACACTTTGAAATACCGTGACGCCATATTAGGCAGACCACTTGGCTTGCCGATGATGGGGCAGTTCAGTGAGCCGCCTTACATGTCGATACCTCCAGAGGAGTCTCCTATCGACTTGGACATTGGCCCCGTAGAGCCGGGGAACGTAGTGCTGTGCAAGTTTTGTGGCAAGAGTTTTCCTGACGTTTCATCTTTAATAGCCCATTTACCAGTGCATACGGGTGATAGACCTTTTAAATGTGAATTCTGTGGCAAGGCGTTTAAATTGAGACATCATATGAAGGACCATTGTAGAGTGCATACAGGTAAGAAAGACTTTTTTATTTATTATTATTGTTATAGAATTAAAATGTAAAAAAGTACCACATGGTATAATTTTATTTATGATTTTTTTTTTGATTAAGAATTCTGACATAAAATCTCGTTGTTTTAAATTCTGTTTACATGCTGTAACATGCTGTAACATCTGATTTCTAAGATAAAGCAATAAAAATAATATTTTTAAGATTTCACTGAAGTCTTAATTGTCAATTTAAGTCAAGTGTCGCTTCAAGGGAACCAGGCAACAACAACCGATAATACAATCCCTTTTCTCAGATAATATCAGTCTTATATCTATATATTTTATAGTAATATCTTTCTTCTCATTTAACGTCTTATTGTGTTCTTTAGTATTAGTGGCCCTGTTGGGCCAAGAATCATTTGAATGCTGATTATGACTTACACTGTTTTTCGTATTTTAGGTGAACGACCATTTCGATGTGTTTTATGTGGAAAGACTTTCTCGCGGTCAACTATATTGAAGGCTCATGAAAAGACTCACTATCCGAAATACGCTCGGAAGTTCTTATCACCGAGTCCTGTTGACACCGAGGAGGAGAGCCCGCACCAATGAGGTCGGGACGAAAATAGTACACAATTAGGATATGAGGATATATTATTAGCCAATAATATAAATTATTATTGGAAATAGTCAATGGTGAGCGAGCAGTGATAATTGATTGAACAAATGGGGGACAATATGTTGTAATTAGTTAAGAATGTGATTTAAACGCCGCAACTGTGATCTGAACGATATGAATAATATTTGATATTTCACTAATAGATAATTGACACACAAAACTTGTTACTTCTTCGTTTATTTGAGGATGGGCTTTTGATTTCATTTTTTTATCGCTTGATCATTTCAGGAACGTTATGAACATTAGGTGCTTTCTTTACGCTTTAGGTAATAATAAAAAACCTATTCCTTAATGGGTTCTTTAGACGGCATAGCCAAAGTTAGCTAGAGAAGTATAACTTCTTTTAAATATTATTTATTTCCAATCTGAAATAAAATCGCTTCTTTCACGATATCCTTTGCTTGTTTCAACTAAGTTATATATGGGGAACTATTTCTTGTCGGTTTCACATTAGGAGCTGTCACGTTTGGTTGCCATCTCAAAGCTATCATTACTAATTAAAGAATTTGTAAAATATCGTATTAATTTAGAGCGGACATAATCTTTAGAGACTTGCGTATTTATTATAAGTAGTTCATCTCTCGGAGTTGATTTGACATACCAAATTAAAGATTGATAATGAGTGCTTTAATTATAATTATTAGAGAAAATAGGAAATTCGCACTCAATTTATAGTTTGTAATGATTAAAAAGTTAGGGATTTGAGATTTTTACTAATTTTACGTCTTTCGAGGTTAACGACGCGCGCTCCCCAGAGGTAATTCAAAAGCAATATTACGACATATAAATGTAAATAACATATAGTTTGATAATATTGATTTTTTAGGAAATTTATTAGAGAGTAATGCTTCGGTAGCTCTGTATTCGGCATCACGGGGAGGCTCGTGGATGTGTGATCATGGGAATCAAAGCTTTAAGCGCTCTTTCAGTTCTGTCCGATTACTATGCCTCATCATCCATACAACATACACACACATACACACACACTTATATCAAATAAAATTTACAGTAATACTAATTAAATAATGCCGGTCGACCATCTTCGTATTGCGCAATCATTCCAACATGATTGAGTAAACGAAACCGACATCTAAACAGACTTTCAGAATTCATTTTTATCATTTGTTGAAACATTAATAGGCATGTGTTTAGACATCTTTATGATGTGTTTTTTATACTGTGTTCAAGTTGTTGTTTCGTGTAAAATAAAATAAAAATTACGTTACGTTGTAAGCACTCTTAAAGTTTCTCAGCATTCAGTCACGGTCGGAAATACGAAGATGGCCGACAGACATTATTTAATTAGTGTTACTGTGTAGTTATTTCATACGCTTCATAAGTTATCTACACAGTGCACCACACGATCGTACTATTTTCTTTACATTTTATTGATGTTTGGATGGGACAGGCATAGTATGTATTTAAAATAATTACATTATATATAATATATCTATTTTCATACTGCATAACCATGTTGTTTTACACCTTAAGCATTTTTCAAATGTCTTGCTGGTATTAAAGTTGTTAAAAACACACTAGCGTTGCAAAGGGCCTTCTTCAATCTTTCATAACTCGTGTGTTTCAACAACAATCTATATACTGACAAAACATTTGAAAGTGTTTTATGATTGCTGTGTTCAATAAATTCAACAGAGTCAAATACAGGGATATTTTATGGATCTTAACATTCATTTATAATAGCTCCACGTTTCATTTGTTACCGGACTTTATTCGTCGATGTCATTGTTCACGCACAATGGATACAGTCTGTGTCGTTATATTGTTATCACAAAGGGAATATATCTAAAGCTTTGATTTGGTACTGATTGGATGTTGGCTCACTTTAGTATGTAAGTTTCATTCATTAAAGTCTCTATTTTCGTTTTTACGTGCTGACGGTACTCTCTGGAACGTAGGTAATATTTATATGTATTATACAGGATGTGTTCAAACCTTTCCCGAAGCCTGAAACCATGAATTCTGTTCATCATTCAAAGTTACCGTAACTAGATCTTTTATCGTCCAGTGCTGGACACGGACTTACGGTCAAGCTGGCCAAGCGAGTTGGCGAGTCCACTCTTTTAAGAGGTGGGGCCTTTTCCACCCACGCGTAGAGACGGGCTAGAGCTATTGTAATGCCGGCTGCCACCACACGGCGCATGTATGTATAATTCTGAGTTAATTGTGTCCTTTTTATTTTTAAAAGTATACATTTTTTGGTCTTTGTATTTAAAAAAAATGTAAGGACTCAAAAAAAATGTATTTTTTTTTCAAAACAGCTTAGTAAAATTTTCATGTAGATGAACGTGAACGTCAATGAAGTAATTGTGAAGGGAAACCGAAGTTTTAGGCGTCGGAGAAGGTTCCAAGACAGCCTGTATAACTATATTTAATATTTATTATTTAATAAATTAAGAATGAATATCAGTATATTTAAAAAATATTTGTTACACTAGTCGATAGTAATACCTGATCGTTTCATAATCTTTTGGCATTAAACATATCATTTTATATCTCACATGAAATGTGTTGTTGTCGTTTTAAAATATTTGTCAAAATTACTAGACTAGGTGTGGGCTCGTCCGGACGCATCCGGACGCGCCCAGACGCGTCCGGACGCGTCTGGGCTCGTCCGGACAGCTTCGGTAACATTTTAAATTGTTTATTTGGAATTAACGAAAGTATTATTGTAATATAGGAAACGATCTGTGATATATAAAAGTAAGGTGCAACATCTGGGAGTTAACAATTCGATCTCAGATTGCGATTGCAAATAGTTAGGCTATTAAGACCAAATGGTCGAGATTTGATATAAAATATGATCGTAAAATTATATGCGTAAGATCGTGTAGGCTAAGCTTCGCTATAGGAGAGTGAATGCGAAAGTTGGTTTTGTTTTGTTGGTTATAAATGGTCACTTTTAAACATGTGACTCGCAAAATTTCATTGACTTTAAACGTTTTTTAAGACTAAGAAATTAACAAAAATGTAGCACAGATCTCATTGCTAATATTTAAGTTTTTAGAAATTTTTAGAATTTAGGTCTCGTATCCTATTCATAATTTTTACCTTACTTGGATAATAATGTACTTACAACTAATTTTGGATTGTGAACGCCTAACATTCCAAAATACATAATTCCATGATCAGATATTTTTAATTACGAATGTCATTTAAATGTCTCAGCTACTTACTGATTTTTGGCTGCGCTATCTGACTACTTTTCATGGATGTTTAGATATTTATGAAGATCAGTTAGATAGCCTAGTTAGCTTGCTAAAAATATTTTCTAAAATATTTAGCTTCTTTATGAAGTGCCCATATACCCAATCCTTTTTCCAAATTCATTCCTAAATCTCCCCATGTAGGCAGCGCATCCGGGGTTGTGCGAACATTTGTCATTTTGGATTGATGTTGGCCGGCATCGCGGATGTTGGAGAGCGACAGATTCACTTACCATCAGGTGGACACTGTTCGTCTGCCAACTTCATTCTATAAGAAAGTACAACTTGGTTCTAGCCTCATACTGTGACGCCAGTCGGTCACACTAACAGTCTAGTATATTTAGACCTTTTATGAAGTGTCTAAAAATACTAGACAGATTGTGTGATTGTTTGACGTTTTAACAAGAGCCCAGGCGGTAATTTATGAAAAGATTTTAAATTTTAAATTTATGAAATAATTTATAAACACTTAAGGGTGGAGTCATGAAACTGCTCTGTGATGTGTCTTGCTCAGGTTGTCAGTGATATGTGTAGCATGTCTCGCTTACCATATATTCATATGCAAAATGCCATGAAACATGCTGCGCTGCATTTATGCGAGCTATCCTCTGTCGTATATACAGAATAGTCGAGCGATGTACAATGCCACATTGATATGTCACAAAGCGCAACAGGTGAACAAAACAGTGTGAAAGCAAGTGGCGCCGTGATGCACGCAGCACAGCTTCGACTCACCTATTTCATAGCATACGAAACGGAGCAAAGCATTGCAAAGCAAAGCGCAGCTCACTAGAGCTCGCCACAGCACAGCACAGTTTCATGGCGCCATCCTCTGGCTGCAATCAATTCCTAATAAATAATTGCCCTATTTGGCTGCACTTCATAGAGTTTATGATGATTGCTAAATTACAGCAAGTGGCTACGATATATCAATACTTGCACTAACGTATTTATGGAATACAATTTTAAATACGAATTTTCGACATGATCCACGGGAGTACCGCAGCAATTAATACCATTGACTTATTTTGACTTCGTTCTAATGTAAAGGTATTAAGTATTGAAATAACGATGTGGTAGGGTCCTTAGGAAGCTCTTCCAAATGCACGTGGTAAGGTTTTTATAGTTGATAGACGCGCAGTAAATATGTCTATGGAATGTCTGTTTCCAAGTGTTATGTAGTTGTTAACGTAGAAGGAAGTGCGCGATTTATACTGGTAATTTATGAAAATTCTATCAACGTGAACATTCCACATGAATTAATGGATGTTTAAGTTTACTTCTGTTTTATTTTCTAGATATCTGTCATCATTTAAAACACTATTGTTTCTCAAAAATTGTGTACATTTTAAACAGAGTACATACTATATTAACGACCACTAGATGGTAATATAAAGTATATATAAAAGGTAATTGAGGTAGACCACTTTCATACAAATTGTGACAACTTTGTAAGTAAATTTGAACACTCATACAAAGTTATCTATATTTAGATCATTTCTTATCATTCTGTTTTTTTTATACACATATTGTATAAAGTTTTAGCGAATTTATTATAAAATTAATGCAAGAAAGAAAAATAAAGTTGGTCTATTAAATAAAAATCACATGTAATTGCATTTTAGATAATAGATTGGTAGATGCGCTACGTCCCGGAGCTAGAAAGTTCAAAACTCGTCTAAAACGCAATAAAAGTATACAATTAAAACATGAATGTTGCGATTTGAAAAGCTGCACCTTTTTAATTTTTCGGAGTCGAACGTTACCAAACTTTAATAGCAATATTGTAACCTTGATTAATGTTCCTCTGCTTATTTTAAGAAAGATTGTATATTTACAGTTTACATAAATAAATAATAGCAATAAATAATGGTTAATAATGAAGCGAATTATCAAATTTGTACGAGTTTTTATCGAAATAGTTTTATAATAGAGCAGAATGCAATTTAAAAATGATATTTTGTTTCCTAACTTTCAGAGATACTATTTATTGATTAAATAATAATTAATTGATAGAAATATATTTCTATGTATTGACGTGTATATAGGCAGCGTGGTGTTGTTAGTGAATTGTAACATACATGAGCAATAGATATATTATTATACGACCCCCAAGTGCAGTTATTCAAATTTTAACATTTGCAAGTTGTTGCCACGCCCCCTGCAGAGTACACACGCCATTAGCACAAACAAATATACTATCTCTACATTAAAATTTTATCTAGAATTTTTTCATTTGAAGTAGCTGTCTACCGAGCATCAGAACACGAGATAACACTAGGGTCAAATATTTTATTTGTTAAAATAGATATCATAACGTAGATTCATTTTTATATTATGAATTGTGACCACAGTTTTATATTTAGAGTGCCTCTTGCCTATACAAGACTTATATAAAGGCTGCAAATCACGGAATATATAAGTAGCGGATGAACTATAGAAAAATGTGTAATTTTATAGTGAAAATTGTAAGTTGCGTTATGATATGTGACTTGAGCAGTCGACTGTTACACATTTGTTTTACATTCGCGTACACCAGAGTCCACCCCCGAGTGATGGTGAGTAAGTGGTAGTGACCGGATGACCACCTCCGCAGCTAGCGCATTCCAATCTTGTGATGTAATCACATAACGTCGTATGCGACGCAGCAGCCAGTGCAAAATTATTTTAACGACCAATGTAACAATAGATTTATTTTGTATAGTCTTAAATAGTATGGTTAAGTTTTTTCCACAAGATGGAGGAGTATCGGCCGCACTAACGTACATTGGTCAGTTGTACATGACCTACCATTTTTAAGTGGCATACCTAAATATAGAACTTATATTGCAATTTTTCTAAGTTCCTGTAGGTGTATTTATTAATGTATAGCGGTACAATTTGTTTTTAATGCCTAATGGTTCATTATAAATTATTTAGATTTAATACTTTTGTGACTATTATTGATATTAGCATAATGTATTATTACGTTATTATATTTTATCTACGATTATTAAATTCCGCCGACTCATTGGGCAAAACGTAACCTTCAAAATATATTATGCTACTATGAATTTCATTCAGCACAAGTTCAAATAATGTAGGTTCACTTTATTTATAGAGCTTTATTATTGTCGTTCCTTTGTCGAGGAACCAATAATTTCTCCTAAGCTGTTTTATTTAACATTCGTTGTTGACATTTTTGATTAGAGAAAATCTGTTTGCCTTTTAACATAATTAATAATGCATAATGTTGTAACAAAGAGCATTAATTACTATTTTGTTGAAACTTGATAATGAATCATTTATAGTTACAGTAAAATATCAGAAAGGTCGAGGATCAAATTGGAGTAATGTTTCGTCAATTGTACAACAGTCTAAACAGAGAACCTTCGCTGTTGATAATTGTAACTTTTGAAACAAATATAAGCATATCATAGCTGTAAAAATACAATTTTGACAAATAAAAGCTCTACAATCATTACAGAAATATTGTTTTATTCCTGTTTCTACACCTACAGTGAGGGATCTTTGAGAGGTACGTCCGTATGTCTTTTTAGCTCGGCCTTTATCTATTACAATACTATTTATATTCTTTTTATTATGTGTTACAGATGCTATTGGACATGTCATGTGGATCGCCGAGTATCGCGAGTCACATACCACCGCCACGCAGCCCGACTGGTTTGCCTCTTTGGTCACCGTTGCTGGCTTTACAGGCCTGTCGCCTGCGAAGGTACCTAAGTGATGACTGCATGGCCTATCAGAGCCGTCATCTACTCCATTCCGAGAGACGGAGATGCGGCGTTTGCCTCGCCTCTTTTCCCTCCGCCTGGCTCCTTGAGCGCCACGCCGCTTTACAACACGCTTCGCAGTCGTCGTGCGACGACAAACCGTTCGTTTGTGAACAGTGTGGACAGAGCTACAGGTACAGATCTGCATATGTTAAACATAGAGAACAAAACCACCGAGCGAGGCTGCCAGCCGATAAATTATTCACGTGCGATGTATGCGGGATGCAATTCCGTTATCTCAAGTCTTTCAAAAAACATCGCCTTAACCACACACTAGAAAGACTTCACACAAAGAACACTGACCAACCGGAAGGCATGGATCAGGTTACTAGCACGAATGAAGCGGCAATAGGCCAGTGCGGAGAAATGGATCTGTCTATTAAAAAGAAAAGCAGAACTGAATCCCCTAGGACTCCGCCTATCGAAGTTATCAATGATGCTGAACAAGATAGCACAGTTGACTCCAATGGACCCTCGGATTCTATTGTGACTGTCGATGATTCGACGGACTGTAGAAATTCTAGTGCCGAAAGCGAGAGTAAAAGAGAAGAAGAAAGCACGTCGAAGGAGAGAAGACGTGTGCCTGTGTCGTTTGCTAGTGTCAGTTCAATTGCAGACAGCTCTGAAAGCGAGTCTCGGACGGACAATAGCAAACACGAAAGCACAAGCTCGCATTCAGGAATCCTAGGTTTCTTGCAGAACGACGACAGACAGAGGGATAGAGAGAGAAGGTTCGCATGCCCATTTTGCGGCAAGTGCGTAAGGTCGAAAGAAAATTTAAAGTTGCACGTTAGGAAACATACTGGGGAGCGCCCTTTTGTGTGTTTGTTCTGCGGACGGGCGTTCGGTGGGAAGAGCGACTTGACACGTCACCTGCGTATTCACACGGGGGAGCGGCCCTACCACTGCGAGGCGTGCGGCAAGTGCTTCGCGAGAGCCGACTACCTCTCGAAGCACCTCACCACGCACGTGCACAACGCGCGCTGATCGTCAACCGTGCCGTCCTCTTTTACATCTTCTCATACCTCTATAGTTAAATGACCGAGTCATATTATAACAGTAAAACAGAATATTTTTTAAAACGTTTTTAAACTTTACAACATATAATTATGGATATAAGCAGGTTTAATAAGGAAACAGGACAGTTTTCATTTTGGAGTGGTTTTTGTATAGTTTTATTAATAATTTTCGATATTTATTCTATTATTAAATAATAAATAAAAGGGATATGTTTGCTCTAAGCAAAAATAAAACAGATGACTTTATATTTTCGTATGTCACATTACAGTAATCTGGTTTTAAAGATAATTTAATTATTATTAAATTATCTATCGGTTTTATCTGTATTTATTATTAACAACTGTGGCAATCACATGAATAACAACTGAGAGTTTCAAATAAAATACTATTTTTCATTTGTTTTTGCATTTTATGCTTTGTGAGTTGACATTAAACTTAGTGTCGAACTATTGGTGGCATTGCTGCTTCAGTCAAATATGATTTGAAACACCATGTTTATGACAAAGAGCCTAATTGTTTTCTGTTGTCCTTTTCTCTTTTATTTCAACTGTATAACAACAGCCACGATAAATATGACATACTGAACATGTGATAATGCTGTTTAACGTACGATAGCGCTACTTTTTATGTTTGAGATGCCTAAATTAGTTCTTTTGCCATATTTTTGTATGTATATGTATTGTTAAGATTGAAATCTCATTCCATTGAAGAGAAGCTAGATAATTTGGTAGTCGTGACGATAGGTAAGTAGAAGAATGCAAAAAGCTGTGATTCGTACGATTAAGACCTGTCAACAAGTTTTAGAACATCGAAAACGTTTTTGTAATTTAATCTATAGTAATATAAAAATTTAAATAAGTATAAATTAATTATGGTTAACAAATCTCTCTGTGCCAAAATATGTACCTCATAAAAATAAACATTGAAGTAGATAAATTAATTGTCAAAGATTGTTTTTACACGCATTATTTTAGATTTCGTTTTTATTGATACTACCCTTGCAAGGCTCCTTAATGATGTTTTACCAATGTAACAATATCTTCTAAGCTTTTGTCCAAATACATAATTACGAGGAGCTTTTGAAATAAGTAATTTATATGTAAATAATAACAAGAAGTTATTTCTTACAAGTTTACAGTTTTAACAAGAAATAAAAATACTGGTCTGCAATAATTAGAAGTATAATAAATACATGCCATTTTATCTCTTTAAGACAAATAGAAACTGCCGACATTGTGATATTCTTCTTATACCTATTTGAAAATAACCACAGCTACTCGATGAAATCGAGACGCCCTAACAGCATAATTATTACTTCAATTTTTTTCTGTATCTGAGTTTATTAGTCATTGATAAAAGAACTATAGATGCACAATTTTTAAAACAGTATTACCCGCTTGTTTATATAACAAATACGTATTTACTCGTATCTGTACAATGAATAAGAACCCACATAAGCTTCATTATTATATTGCGAATTATTTATTATTACGAATAGCTATAAAAAAAAATTTGACCGACCGTTCAGCGTTACGCGGCGGACAAATAAATGTTGGCGTGGTGTGGAAGAAGTACGCGCCACGCTTGTCATGGACTTGACGCACACGACGTATAAGTTCATTTGATCATTAGAAGTCTGAAGTGGGACGTGATGGAAGCGCAGAGACTACGTTGTTTTAATATGCACTTGGGGGTAAAATAAAGATGTTTTAAAAGAGTACCAAAGAGAGTATTTGTACCGTCCTGTCCCTAAGTGTCCAGAGAGACGTTTTATACGGCGTGTGTGGTCAGAAACTTCTGGGTTGTCTATATTTTCACCAACAAAAAAGTACACTACGAACTGTTCGTTGTCTGCGTTAAACCTAAACAACGATTATTCCATGGAGCCGAAAGTTTTTTAATAATTAATAATCATACCATCCATATGTAATGTGTCACTGCTTCCAAGGCCCGCCAACGCATCCATCAGTCGCTAGCGCGGCTTTTAGTTCCCAGACCGTCTGGCCGCTGGATACCCCAGGTTACGTTTCCGGGCACGCAGTTTCTATACAACGACTTGTCTACGCTATCAGTTGCAGATGTAGCCTGCCCTCTGCAATTTTTCCTTGCTATTTTTTGCTGTTTCGTCGGGTAAGTTAAAACTTACCAAAAATGATAATTCCAACATCTTTAATATGCTCTGTGCTCTTTTATCAATGGTTACAGTAAATAATTTCACAAACACTCAATAACAGCAGACAAATATATTTTTGATAAGAAAAATAGACGTTATATACTTGTATAAGTGAGAACTGTTCGTTGTTGCAATAATTTAGGTTATGTCGGCCATATGGAAGTTCGTTTGATTTGAAATTAATATTTCTGTAATTACTGGAAAAAAACTCTTTAGGGTTTATAACGTCTTTATATCCTCTCGTATCTTGTGTAGTTCTACCTTAAAATGATAGCCAATTGTCAATAAAATTCTCTTCAATTATTTTGAGTCTATTGAATTATATATTTTTGTAATGAGAGCGTGATCTAAGCTGAGAAAATAGGTTAAAATCCGTTAATGCGACATTTTATTTTAGATAACTCCCTTTTATATTCAAACGGACTATTTACTGTCAATTAATTATATAGGATAAGCGAATTAGCATTGTTAACACTTTTAAATGATCTTTTAGTACGTACAGCTTGTGGACCAGTATTTTTTCATGAACATTGCAATATTGTTAAATATAAAGCACGGTACTATATACAGTTTTAAACAGTCAATGCAACGAAATAACCGGGTGCACGAATATTTATCGAAGAATATAGTAATAATTGTTTTATTTATTACATACTGTTGTCGGTCAGTTCTAACTGCGAGGACTTTGATTTTATTATTTTCGTTTAAACGATTATTATTGTTATACATAGTATGCAATTAAATTATATTTTATGGTGTTTTATAAATTATAATAGTAACATTGCCAGAGGGATATAATAAGTAATTTTAGGTAGGTAATCGAAAACTTGTAGTATAAACGAGAAGCAATACTCTGAATTTTTATTTTTACTACATAATACTCTAATGGAGGAGCGGCGTAAGCACTAAAACTGGTAATAATTGTAGGCACACGAGAACCTTACCACCAAACATTTTTATGTGTTTATTGTTCAATAAATAGTTACAGTCTAACAGGTTCTCGACCAATCAGATTCGTTAAATATTTTTGAAAATACTGTTCTAATGCGTGTCTATATTCTAGTTATTCGCAAGTGATTTTGTAAGAAGAATTCAGGTCTCTGTCTTTTGCATAAATATCTGCACGGCGGTGGGCACTTCCGTGCCTCCTCATTAGTTTTAGCTATATAAAGGATCGTCTATGGAACACACAAGGACACAGGAAATTGGTGTCGACACAAAAGGACAACGTGTTTTGAAATATACGCGAAAATTAATCATAAATACACGTGTATGTACAGTCGGCCAATGATAATGTTGAGCACTTGAAAGTTGAGGAGTTTCATTTTGACCTTTCTGAAACATAAATAGCTATTTTCGCTTGCATATCTAATTGGGAAATTTTTATTTGGAACTTTATTACTGTCTGTTCTGTTCTTCTGAAAACGAATCAAACGCGAAATTGATCAAAATTTTTGATAGGCTCACCGTACGTGAAAGTAAATAATTTTAGAAAGTGAAATCAGACAACTTCCTAATGCTTGTCTTACAATCCTAGCATGTTTTACGATTCTTGATTACGGAGAACCGAGGAGTCTACACCTCACTGTGACGTCGCATGACGTTTAGACTACCCGGATATATATGACACATCGTAAATTAGAAAGATGATAGGTGAGATGATTCTATACAATATACACAACGTATATTAATAACTGGCGAAATGCAGTGAATGACTCAAAAAGGCTCCACAAGGATGGAGATAGCCGAGTGCCTCTTTGTAATGTCCGTGCCATATACAGGATGCAACTGAACCTCTCCAGAAGCCTGAAACCATGAATTTATCAGTTACACCTTGTGTATCGCCGGTCACTGTATAACTTTTATACGTTTGTTACAATTCAAAAGTTCTAAATACACCTTGACACTATCTTTGCCAGTTTTCGTGTTTCCGCCGTATCAGTTTATACAACAATACCATCGAAATAAACAATGAAATGACACTAAGATTGTGTATAATGTAGATATTTTGCCATTACGTCAAATTTATAATAGATATAAATATTATTCAAAAATTGATGTTGACTGTTTTTATAATTATATCCGCAGTAGTTACTTGATGTTGTGGTGTAATTTAGTGTCTTATAGATTTAAGACCGTAAACCACTTAGAGTTACTCGAGCGGTTGTCGTTAATCTCTCTTTAAGTGTTCTCATTCTGGCCAGTTTTCCCTACGAGTATAAACCTTTTTTGATATTTAATTAAAGTTATATGACGAACGTCAAGCCCACATGTGGCTTGACCTCGTGTAACTTTGAGTGGATCATTATTTTGAACTTTCGTAGTGTTAAATTGGTGTGGTATTCTTTATATCTGTTCATATAACATACATTTACCTATATTGTAGATAATATAATTTTTAACCAGATTCTTAAATATACCGAGCACGGCACTGGTTTGTAAATATGCGAGTGCTAACCAGGAGGTCAAATGTGATAAATTAGGGATTAAGTGACGTTTTTGTTTTGTTTTAATTTTAGAATTTCTCACTAACAACATTTTACCATATTTATTTAAGAGTTAATGCTAGGACATATCTTCACGTATGTTGTTTTAATATGGGCACATGTTCATCTATTTGATCAAAATTACATAGGATACGTTGCTTTCAGTCAACTGTGAACTTAATGGGCATTATTTTAACATTTAATATAATTTAGATTCAGAGAAGACTTCATTTTAAATAACCATTTAGATTTGCCAGGTGTGAACAGTCAAAACAGATGCGTGCCATTCTATCTAAGGACTAATGTGTTGGTTTATTTACAATAATAAATATATTTTAGAATGACGCACAATTTTACTACTTTGAAAGCGTGTATTTATCTCCGTCCAATAATATTTAGTATGTATGTATTATTTGAAAATGGTTTTACTGATTGCTACCTGGCTCTTTCTAAAGTTTTCAACGAAGTCTTCCTTTGATACCTACCCACATTTGATTAAATATGATACTAATATAATATATAAATTAATACTTTAATTTAGGATTTAAACGTGGCTTTACGTTAGTTGAAAATGGAACATGAGGTGAAACATACAATTGATGAACTAACCACTTCATAATCAGATACCCAGTTCATTTGTCCATGCCCTATTTATGTCTCCTTCGCGGGTATATAGATATTTATTTCTTACCGTCCAAACAATTTTAACCTATTTTCAAGAACGTGTCATTAAAAATCATGTTATTCACTTTTGTAGATCGTCTGCAGATTTTGTAGTAATAATTAGGTACTAAAAATTATATCTACTTTTGGCAGCGCTTTTATCCCGTGTAGGTACTTTCATTTCATTTAAATTGATTATAAATACATTATTATTACGTCGCGTCGTGTCGATGTCGTATGTCGAGTATTGGCGTCATCAGGAACAAAAATAATGATGAATAAAAAAAAAATCGTGTAGGCACGTGTAATGATTTAGTATAATTATACTGTGGACCCTAAAGTAGTCTCGTTTTTTTGGAATTTTTATTAAGGGGCAATCAACCACGCTTAGATTCCAGTTTAGTAATAAAAGCAAAATGTTATTAACCTGGTAGTTTCCACTGAAAATATTTGCAATGTTAGGTGCAGCGAGGAAATGTTGCGGCACACTGATGGTAGGTAATTGTAATGGCTGTAGGATATGTAAAGGCGATTGTAATAATTGTGATATTACTTTAAGTCGAAGCGACATGTAGACAAGTTATAAAGTGTCTCGACGAGCCAACCACGAACGAATCTAGACTGATTTTCGGGTAGAAGTAAAGTAGGCCAGAAGTATCGCAGTCAATAAGTACTCGTAATTATATAAATAGGGTTTGTTTTAAAAACATTTTAAGCCAAAATACAGTTTCAATAGTTAAATGTCAAGAAACGTTAAGAATATTTATTTAATTTTTAAACATAACTTATACAGAAGGTTTTATATATATATACCGACATTAAATTATTTTTCATATGTATTGATTTTTATACACAAAATGAATAGAGGTAAGTATAGATGTTATTGTAGATGGGTCTATTAACCGCGTGGTGCTACAATGAGTAATGATATGTGATAGAAACTGTTCTTCAGAGACATTTTATTTATTGAAGCTTCCATAGTTGATAAATTATAATCGCATTACAATATTATATACCTACAACTTCAGCAATAATTTGGTTTAGATAATGACGTAAGGAATTATTTTATCCAGTATTTTAAAAAATATATCGTTGGTCAAATGTGTAAATGAAAAACCAAAGTATCGAATAATATAAGAAATGGTAATAATGAGACTTTGGTCGTTTAACCATTCCGCGACATTTTAAATTGTCACTTTAGATTGTATTTTTAAAATCCAAGTTGGCCGAAATAATTGTGATGCGAGTTGGAAGTTGTACCTAAGACATTCTGTATTTTTTACAAAGAACTTGCATATGCATTAATTCCTACCGGGGATATTAATGTTGATGTGAACGTTATTTTTTATTAGCTAGCAATCAAATTCTAGTACCTACAAGATTTTTAAAATGTGTGAGGCTCGCATCAACATGCGTGTAAATTCTTTTATGGCCTTATTAAAAAGTAACTTCATGGAGTTATTAATATATAAGTTCGTATTTAACATTTTAATCCTTTACGTATAATATTTGGTGTTTTAAAATAGGTAATATTTAAAATTCTTAGTGAAAAAGAACAATGTACGTGATACAAGTCTCTTTTTGTTACCTTCTTGTGAGCAATAATTATATTAAACATACGTTTGACTTTAAATATTTCATTTTAAATCAAAATAGTAGGCGACGACCTACAAGTACACCCTGTTAAATAGTTTAATAATATAAATAGTTTAAATATTACGTTTTACTTGTACTTCTATATCTACTATTGTTCAACAGATGGTCTTGCTTTATAACATGTAACAATATGATTGTACACACACCGGAATATGTAACTGTTTGTGGTCCGACACACGTCTAGAAATCAGTCCATTTTAATTTAATTATCTCGTCCATTGTCCAGACTAACTTAGACATATTTTGGATGTATATTATACCTACGATATAAATTAAATGCTATTGTGTATATTATTTCAATTAATATCGATGTGCAAAATTATAGTAAATGTCTTGGATCTCTAAAAATAAGAAAAAAAGACAAAAATACTTTACGAAATTTCTAAATGTGCAATAAATATGTGTGTTGTAGTGTACTATTAGGCATATAAAATTTTAGCTATGAAAATATGGTTACTGAGACATTGACGAACGATAAATGTATATTGTTCACTTTTTTAATCTAATATTATTATGACGGTGTTTAATATAGAAATGATCTCATTATAACCAGTAACTATATTTATGTAGCACGTTAAATGAATATTTGGCACTTTAAAAAAAGGCACATTTTCCTATTATAATTGAAAAATGGTTTGAAAACGTGTTGAAATGGATTTGTTGGTAATTAATTTCGTAATGAAATATATTTGTTTCATTAATCGAGGTTATTTTATTTTTAAAACGTCACCCACGTAATCATGTTTCGCATGTAATCCCAGGTTATCACTATTTTAAATTACTTATTAATCGATGGGGAGTAGAGTCTTCGAACAGAGACTAACGTTTCCTCGAACGGAGGGAAACGTAGCGTAGGATGCTACGTTGGTGGCGGTCTTTGGGAGAGGTATATCCAGCACTAGAGAAACAGGCTGATGGTGTGGATTTTATACTTACGTTTTCTTAGTAAAATATAAATTACTATTTTATATTTTAGGGCATTTATTTTATTTGGGGGGCTCATGAGGCAAAGCTCACATGGTTCGGCGGTAAGAAACAGTTGTTCCCGCGGGGGTAAGAAAATACATACCTTGTATTCTACCTGAGATCTATAAACATAGCAACTCTTCTGTTAAACAAAGTACCTAAAGGAAAATTACCAAAAGCCTTTGAAATGTAAGCAAGAAGGGTCGGCCCCAAAATTAATCAAAACAAGACTGAATATCTATCTCCACAAGAAACCTTACAGAAACGTCAGAGAAAGCCGAAGAAATCTTACCTTTGGATGCAATACCTACAAAGAGGTGGTAAAATTTAAATAGGCTGCACTATAAATGAATCGAGGAATACTAAAATGTTCTAGAGTCAAAACGTGACAAGTTTTGGAAAATCGAAAATTACTCTAGTGTTTTATAAAGACTAGTCTTGGGTCAGCGAGATGAGACAGTTTGTATGTTTGAATCGTCAGCCCATCAATAAAGGTTATTGCGATGACACAGCCTTTAAAATTTCTATAATAAGTGGAATGCATTAATGAACTTGTACCAAAATTTATTTTATTTGCCTGAAGAACGTGTCTGCCCCTTGTGTCCTCAGAGACACATGATTTTTTGTAGTACCTACTGTTGCCACCAGTTTTTAAAGTCCAGTATATCAAAAGTTTGTACTTCATGTACTGTAAATGTACCTATTTGAGTAACTGGATGCAATAACAATCTGTCAACTGATGAACATTGCAAAGTCTGGCATGCTTTCTTAAAGCTCTTTTAATAATAGCAAAATCTCTACCGCACGGGAGAAAGGAGTGTCACCGCATGGAGAAATATTGTTGAATTTTGTTAAAACGTCCTGAATCTGATAAAGCACGCGAATTTCTGTGATGTGTTGAGGTGCTGAAGAAAGATATTTGTACACAAACGAACATACATCATCAGCTCCCTTCCTTGCAATTTCTTGCAATAGTAAATATATATACCTATGTGCCAATTTATTTTTGATATCATGAATAGGTACAGAATAACCTTAAATTGACCTTAATATTGACCTTAAACTATTTAAGCATTGCAATACTTTACCCGTTCATATTAAAAGCACATATAATATATTAAAAGAACAATATTTCAATACCGAAATTCAAACGTTAATATCACATCCTACAGTTACTCGTAGTATAACACATAAGCTTTTGGTAACCAACGCCGCGAACAATATATACCTACGGTCAGCGGACCAGCGCTTACTCTGTTCCCAGGTTAATAAATGAATTAGATCCTAAATTTAAAAAAGATATCAGCGAAAATAATTTAAAATATAAATTAAGAACATATTTCTTGTCCAAATTATAATTTGTTCACTGTTCACAGGTAGGTTTTTAATGTCTCGACTACTGATTCCAGCAGTACTTGTATCTTAGACAAATCTGTATGGTTTATTAGATACAATTATGTTAGCTATATACTTAATCTTTGTAAAATTGTTAATAATAAAAAATAAAAAAATTCACTGTCAACTTTATCCTGTACTGGTATTTGCGGCAGTGGAATGTTCTGCATATAGTCAAAAGCAATTTACAATACATGTCTTTCTATTTCTTTTTTTAGGTTCAGTTTCTTCTGATAGTTTAATATAAAACTTTCTGACCTCTTATAAGGACCAGCGACAGCGACGTTTCTCTTAGCCGCATCACTTAAATGACGACTTTTAAGCTTCACTCCTAGTCCTCACAGGTACAACAGGAATCAATTTGAGGCCGACCAAATCTTAAATCGTAATTATCCCTAAAGAAATCCGCAAAGAACTTACAACTGCATTTCAAATCTGAGTGTTTTTCTGTAAACATCTGGAACATCTTTAAATATAAATACAACTCGGCCAATATAATACCATTGGCTCGGTCAAAAGGTGAGAATGGGGGAGGATCGCGCCGTAAAGCAAGTTTATGCAGCACAACTACGACGTCCGGTCGGACTTCCTAAGTACCGCTGGAGGGACGAAGCGGAGAGGGATCTGCGGGTACTCCAAACTGCCTATTGGCAAACTGAAGAAAATAGCGTCTCTTAGTGTCGGAGGCCAAGATCCACCGCGCGTCGTTGAGCCAACGGAGTAAGTAAGGTTTGTATTAATATTTATTTAAGTAAGTTCTTCAAATACAAGCATTGCATAAAGATCTCTTTTTTTCTAAAAATCCTTCTTTTGTGGATACGTAGGTATGTCATAAAATCTTCAAATTTCATGTTTCTACATAGTTTCGGCTCGGCGATGATGAATCAGTCCGGATATCTCTTTTTATATTTATAGATTACTAGCAAAACTTGGCAGATGTTGTCCTGCCTGTGTATATTTATTTACCTGTGTATATAAAATCACAAATGATTCTGTTTTGCCTTCGACATGGTTTTTGCGATCGATTGAACGGTATAGAAGATGATGTGCTGCAGCGCCATCTGCAGATGGCGCAGATGCAGATGTATAGAAGGTGATCGTGGCGAGATACAAAGTCGATAGCTCGAAAATATTACATATCATTAACATAATTATTATACGAATACATACATACTCGGCCGAAAAGTATGTTTTTTTTTGCTTTTGCCGGACGAAACGTTTCCACTACACATCTGCCGATACTATGGCCGATCTGAAATATTACTTTGGCGGAGGTCGTAAAATAAGGATCTAGATGTTGATCTGCAATGTCCGCGTCGGTTGGTTTTGTAACACTATCTGTCGCCATGGCACCAAGAGTGTCTAGATGTTACGTCAGTAGAGTCCTAAGTGGAAATGTAAAGACTTATTTACACGTCTTCAGTATTTAGTAAAGTGCGAGTATAGCGTTTAGTTCCAGTATTTTAGTATAAATTTAGTTCACATTAATGTTTATACATTACTAATATACTTCATTGACCACGATAGATCGGTAATCGCAACAACAGGTACAGCTGACACATTAATAGCTACGATGGATAGGCTACAGTACTGATAGATTGAGCAATATCGTGCGGGAATTTCTTATAGAAGAAATTGAGAGTGAAGTATATGTCTAAGCTTCAAGACTTGTCACTAGAATCTTGGCTAACTATTCATGACTAAATTGGCTGTTTACGCAGTTCGAGTCGCTAAGTTTTAGTTAAATATTGAAGACGTGTAAATGTGCCTTTAGTCGAAGTCGTAGAAGGCTACGTCGTAGCTCGTAGTAACTGACTACGGATTACGGAACTTGTATATGCTCTATGTAAATATTATATTGTCACTGGTTAGTTAAATATATTTAGTGCCTACATAATGTACGAAGTGACCCAATTGTAGCGACTGAATGACAAGGGGTGGACGATCGTGTCTTACTTAGTGAAACTTGTGAGAGACAATAATGATTGATAATCGTATGAAAATATATGTAGTGGAGAAACAGGCTGATAGAAATGTTTTGGCACTATGGTTTTAGTTTAATATGGATAGATAAACGTATGTCGATATAGATAGATGGCGGGCATTGGGAGAGACCTATATCCAGTAGTGGAGAGACAGGCTGATGATACGATATAGATAAACGCTTTATTCCATCTACAATAACGAAAGATAAATTAAGTTATTAAAAAGTACAACAGGCCGACTAATCGCATTTTTCTGCTTTCGTCGTATTTTGTAGTGACTTACATTTTTCTAAATTCTTGATTTCTTATACCTTTATAGGTATACCAGTGCTAAGATTTAATTTCATATTTCGATACTGGTTTCGTATTCGATTTTTCGATTTCGTACTGTACTTCGATACTGGGTCAGAAGAAACAAAGGAACTTGAATTTCTACGTCCGTCGGTTACAGTTCCATAAGTACAACAATAACAATTAATTAATTATAATTATTGTAATTGTTGTACTTATGGAAAATTAATGAGAAAATGGAAAAAATATGGAAACTTAAATTAATTAAATACCTATGTAATTCATATATATACTTTCAAACATATACTCTGTTATACATATATACTTTTATAATGTTAATAAACAAAATTTAAAATTGTAATGCGTTTACAAGAAGCGAAATATAGCGAGTCAGTAGTAGGTTGGTGTAGGTGTACCATAGTTTGGTAGGTAGGAATATACTTAAAAAAGTTCACATCTAATTTATGTAGGTACAATTTGAAACTGTAAATTGTAGGTACATGAATCTATGGTATAGTGTTTAATCGATACGTTTTACATATTTGTTTTTTTATTATAAACCTCAGATATTAATTAGCTTCTAACGTATAAGGCAGGTTAAAGGCTCTCCTAAAAAATTCAAAGGGGTTACGGGTCCACCCCGCAAACCCATTGCGGATTAGTGGAAAGAACAAATGCCTTAGACTTTTCCTTCAGCGCCGAATTAATGATAATATTTTTTTAAAGTTCTATAATATCAAAATTAACATACTTCACTTTTACTCCAAAACACTCTTCGCTATCCTTGATAAGATAAGAAAAGGCAAAATTTTAATAAGATTAGCCAACTTTATTAAGTTTATTGAACCAGTTGTAAACAACATCCCAGGATAGGGCTTCATGTTCAAATGTTTAACTGAAACCTTTCGTAATCTCCCTAAGTCAGGTCAACCGAAAGCCATAAACAATAATAAAAACAAAAAACTTCAAACTAAGTATTTTATTGCGAAACGTATACAATAGAAAAGGCGAATTCAAGGAGTTTGTCATGGAAAAGGGTCAACAATTAAATTCTTTGACCCTACGAGTATTAACCTAAAAAACGAGTATTTTATGAACCTACCTAGGTTCCAGATATCTTAAAAATACTTAACGCTCTAGTAGCAAGAAGCACGCCCCTTCACCCCCTACTGAGATTATTTCACCCTTGACCCGGTTTGAGTGGAGCCCATTCGTGAATGTTACAGTAAACAAAATGGAGTGAATTATTCAGATGTGTAAATCAAATGCTTTTCTTTTGTATTCCGTTGGTTTTGCTTTCCAAGTTAATGATTGCGGTGGCCGTTATCATTATAGTGAATCATTAAGCGACATTATTTGCTTTCGCTACGATACCTACGCTCTACTAAATTGCTTCTCTTTTTATGTACCTCTCGATTAAATAAAAATAACGTTTTTTCTTTGTTCGTCTGTCTGTTTTTTTTTATATTGTAATGTCATCGAAGGCGGATTAGCCCGGTTGATAGTGATCCTAATTGCTGCACAAATGTGCACGACACTGTGAATTCACGGCACTGAATTCTCTGAATTCACGGCACAGAAAATTCTAGTGTGCGCCATTGGGTGTGGTGTAATTTAAATCTATTTGTTGGGCTTATGTTTCGTTAACCTTTTGACAAAGTTCTTGTTACCCAGGTTTCTTAAAGGCATTTTTAAAAACATTACACTACT
This sequence comes from Sesia bembeciformis, assembly GCA_943735995.1. Lineage (NCBI taxonomy): Eukaryota > Metazoa > Arthropoda > Insecta > Lepidoptera > Sesiidae > Sesia > Sesia bembeciformis. The sequence continues at coordinate 10,041,379 of OX031031.1, forward strand.
ACATGTTTGTATGAAGAATTAAGCAGTTTGTTTCGAAAAGGAACTGAATTGCAACAACGATTTTAGTAAAAGACCTCGATGAGGAGACGTTTCTACCAAAATCACTATTACCTACTCGTAAATAAAATCTCTACAATATCACTAGCATCTCTTAAAAACAAGACATAAAAGTTTCTTTGAAAAACATGCACAAACTAGATAGATACTGCGCGTGAATGTGCGTGAAAGTCAATACTAGTGTTGTCAGATTTTTTTTCGACCAAGGCGGAATTTTTAATATTTCAAAGTAAAAAAAGCGGGATTCGTTTGATAAAAGCGGGACATAATATAAAAACAAAGTAGTACAATATTTATTAGATCAATGAGATCAAACTATTTTTTGTATGAGTAATAGCCGCGCCGGGCAGTTCATTAGGTCGATAAAATAGATCGAATTCAAAAGAGCGTAATTTTCAGCGTGCGCGCGGCATTGTATTTAACGTTTCAAAAAGCGGGACGTCCCGCCAAAAGCGGGACGTCTGGCAACACTTGTCAATATCCTCCCTAAAGCACGCTAGCTTTAACTTATCTATGCTAAAACATAAATGTTAGGTCTAGTTCGTTACTAAGTTCCATATAATAATAAGCTAAGTAATATAATGACATTGTATAACGAAACAAATGATAATTTGTTAAATGTTGATTAATTAAGAAACCTCCAAATGTCGACGCATAAAAACTGACTTTAGGTAAGTGCCTACTTCAAGTATGATATACGTGGAGAATTTATATGGGATAGATTAGAGGTTGCTTCCCCTAGCACGGAGTGTTTTAATTTAAAATTGGAGCTTGTTCTGGTCTTCGGTTTAGTATTCATGACAGTTGCCGAGCAGGATCACGTTGGAGGCGCGCCAGAAGGGAATTATCTAAAGCTATGATAATAATATGATATTCTCATTTAAAGAATGATATTACCTATGGTATAAAGTACCTACTTTTACAAAGGATGTATTCACTTGGCGATATTTGTTTCGTCGCTGATTTTGCAGAATACACAGACTACACATGCTTCACAGCTACACATGAGCCACGAGCAACGACATGGGGTTCTTCAAGAGAGCTATGAACAGGATTCTGTAAGGTCGGCAGGGCACCCGCAAGCCTCCTGGTGTTTTAGGTGTCCATGGGCGGTGGTGACCACCTACCATCATGTGGCCCGCCCGCTCATCTGCCATCTATTCTATAAAAAAAACACCTTACTGCACTACACAACACATAGCGAATTTAGTCATTTTCTTTTTACGGAAAAAAGGTGGCAAATGTGCAGACAGTAAGCGGATAGTGTCTATCGCCCATGAACATTTGCGGTATATGTAAACATCAGTTAAGAATATCGCAAAAAACACACATACATTAATATGAAACATTGCTTCAATGTGACAGTTTTGTTCGCCTAACTTTACGAGTCTTTAGCAGGGTAAGAATAAATCCGTACCTTTTGTCACAGTATTGAACGGTCCTTTTGTATTATGCTCTAACCTAGAAACCTTAGTCATACTAAAAAAAGGGTAGTAAGTTGTCTTTATAGAAATATCGGCTTGCTTGTGTGCGTGCCGTTTTTACGCGCATAGTCGTCATTTGTCACTTTAAAACGCTATGTCGCCATGTTCCACAAACCCCATATGTTTAAACCATGTTTAAAATTATTATATGTACGATTACTAGTTTAATTTTGACAAAAAATGTACCTACTGTAAAGCACTAATTAATATTCACACATAATAATATAATATTTCTATAAGTAGGTACGGTACGTAATTATTTGATTTTTCTTTTGTTTATATACTTTATATTTCAACCTTTTATTTAAATATTTCAATGTATATTTGATATTAAATTTCCCAGTACACTTCATTACTACTCGCACCTAAATAATCTAAGTACATTAACTATTTTTTAACTGCGACTGGCGTACAATAAATTCACTGATAATTTTATTGTCAATCACAATTACTTTTTTTAGATAGAGAGAATGACATTGGTAAATAAAATGAAATTATTGAATGGAATATTCGAATATTACATTCAATAATTATATTATTTAATCAATCATTTATATTCAATGGGAATACTAAGGTTATTATTTTTATTTACTTTTAACTCTAACAATACTAACGTGTTGCGATAATTAAATTTTTCAACCTATGATTTCATAACAAACACAAAATAAAATGATTATTATTTTTGTTCTTTAAGATGAAAGTTACATTTATAAATACGTATACGTAAATCAAACTGTGGTAAGTGCAAAGGGTGTTGGTGGGCGTCAAAGTTACCATTTGTAAATCTTGGTGTTGTTGTTAAAATTTGTTTAACCTTTGACTTGTTATTGAACTCTCAAAGGAAATATTTATAACAGCCGCCCTAACTTCAAAATGTTATTATACTGGTAGTAGGCTCTGATGCAATTATGAGATATTGTATTTGATTTATGTTTCATTATAAGTTTGTATTATATAATAAAAGTTAACCAGGAATTGTTCACATTACCTTATATAAATAAAAGCATTTGCTCCAATAAATGATCAATAAGCAGTAAATGCTGGTTTTTTGGTTGAAGTATTTCTAAATTTAAAGAAAATAAAAAACATATATTTCATTGATTGAAGGTTGGTGGACTGCTCGAGTTTGACGTAGCGACAAACTTAAGGCGTGGTCTTCTCAAGCCGTGAAAGTTATTAAAAGCTATATTAACGTTATTTTTATGATACATTTCCAAAAAATGGACTGCAAGCATTCTGGAAATTTGGAAATATTTTCTTTGGAATAGTCTCTTTCATAAAGGTACAAAATAATGGGTCGGAGAATAAGAAGATAATACAGCTATTATGATCTGAAAGTGCCAAATTTACTAACTTATCACGTGCATTAGGTACGTTACTCATTACATGGTCTATACAAGAATTTAGTCTTGTAGATTTATCAGTGTGCATTATTAAATATAATTGGTTATGATGTCGACTAAGTTATCTGAGTCAGTTCTATGTTTATAAGTATTAATATTGACGTCGCCTGCTAAGATTTTTTTTTACTTTTTTCTGTTATTCAATGTAGAAAAGTGTCAAGTTTTTGCGGAAACACAGTAATATTGGATTTGGGGGTCCTATAAGGACGAATAATTACAATTTTATAGTGAGGGAATTCTATGCCACATCACTCAAAAACTTCATCAGTAGTATATTTCTGTGTATTGCATCTAAAACATCATAGTTCAAGATCTTTCTTGTCAATAAGCACACTTCACCTCTGTTTTGGATTTTGGTCCTGCCGTAAGATGGCGCCAGATTGTAACCATGAATCTTTTCACTTAGTTCAATACCTTTGCGAATAAAAGTTTTCGATAAAAAAAAAAATTTGGGATCAAACTTTGTAAAGAGGTCCTTGTAAGACCCTTGTAAGAGTTATTTTACTATATCCTAGCAATGTTCTGATGCATCAAAGTGAAATATTGATTAGAAGTTTTAGTCTGCACGAAAAAACGTTGTAGAGACCGCACCCGCACATGTCGACGTTGGAGAGAAAGAAGTTAATGTGGGTACTGTGTACTTTCTTCCCTAGTACCCAACAGGAACCCTGCATGGAATCGGTTGAAAATAGGAGGTTATTTTAACCTGTATCTTTTTAGGAATATCTATGGTACAACCGTACGCTGCCCTGCTTATACTTATATATCACTGCTTATATCACTGCGCTTTGTTTTACTTGAATGTTGCAAGAACTTCAAATCATAGTATATTTGGTCAATAGTTCAATTAATTTTTCTTCATAGCCCATACATGTGACCTAAAGAATTATTATAATCTATAAAGTAGCAATTTACAGATTAATAACTACATACGAATTATATCATATCATTTAGTTACTGTTCCCTTAAATAACTATTATTTCGAATTCCTAATACTAAACCAAGTTCCGTATTGTTCTTTAATTACTTTATAAGGGTTTTTGTCGTGCTCTCCTGCGCACGATATTCCGCACTCCTCGGAAGTAGGAATTGGAGGGCACGACTTAAGGATTTCTTCGGTGTGCTTCCGGCTTGGTAAATGACGTAATTTGGTACTGTTCGTAGGGAGTAATGAACATTCTTTAAAGAGAGTAGATTGATAATGTTACTAAGTTTTAAGCTAATTAGGAATTAATATTATGAAAAGCAATTAATATTAATTAATTATGATTAATAATAATAACTAAATACTCGTGTGTGATGTGTGTGTGTGTGTGGTCGTATGTGTTGTTTGAGCAACGTGTAGTGTGTTACATGTGTATTAAAAGTAGATACTCAATTTTATAAATTAGCTTCATAAAAACCGTTGTTAGTAGGAATGTATGTTATCCAACTTCAGTTACGCTAGACCACCTTATATTATAATGCCTATAATCATGGTAGTAGGTTGCAAAAACTAGTTCGCTAATGTCTTTCGAATAGTACCTACGTATGACTTCGTTAATGACTGTTTCATAACGCGCTACTCCATCGGACTAGATTCCCGATTACAGAGTAACTAAGACACAGTGCTTCGTTTCTATACGAAGCACTGTGTCTTAGTTTGATGGACTAAGACACATAGACTAAGGTTTGTTCCGAATTTCGCTCCCCGTGTAGTGTTTGAATTTATTCATGTAGTAATTTACATAACTTTCCAGTTGACAACTGTTAAACACTAGAACTTGTATTTCGCATAATATAACTTCCTGCGTATGAATATGAAAAATATTTATTACACTTATTACATTTATCAAATTACACTTGCAAAATCCAGTCAGTACAGTAAACACACACAGTAGCACAATTATAATTTTATCAACTTTAAACAAATTAATACTAGGACCTCTGACCCTCAAACTAGGTATAAACCTGTTTCTTGAGGATCAGCGTTCTCCTTAGATTATGTTACACAATGGACACAATTCTTTTTGTCTTGCATTTATTCTAGTATAGTTATTTCAGGAATACCTATAATTCGGACAGCTGAGAGTTTGAAATCTACGCGCGAAAAGGTTATTTCATCTCATGCAGGCGGGTTAACCTTGTTTGTAATGGTGCAATATAAATACACGTGCACTTATGTGCGTGGAACGCCGACTGCCGCCAGTAGCGTTAGCAGCTAAGCTTAAGATTTTTATTTAATTTTTAGTGTCTTCTTTAGTTCCTGCATGTACTAAAATATATCGTATTACAGTGTTTAATTTCTTAAGGAATGGTATTTTATTCTTATAAATACTATCTTTATCGATGTATACAATTGGCCGACCTTGAGAACGGTATTCATTATACCTTTTTAAAAATTTTAAACGCCACATCTGGTAATCATTCTTCTCTGTCATTACTTTTCTATTATTGTTTAATTTTACGCCATCTGTAACCTAATTTCTGTAACAAAGATCTAAGTGTAACTAGGCAACCCTCAAAGTATTTTTTTTAATTTCAAACTGTTCTTAATTTAGCCAACGTTGGAATTTGCTTGTGAACAATATGGAAATTTTGTATTATACTCCGAACAACATTAGCCGTAAAAATATCAACGTCTATCATATTATTTCTCTTCTTTTGTTTCTTCATTGGGGACATAAAATTGGCAGAAGTAGAAGGAAGCTCCTTTTCTTCCTTTAATATTATTTCAACAGTTTATTTATTAACGCCTGTCGCATCTGCTGTACGTTGTGAGATAAATTACTTGCTGTCTTGATAAGTAATGGTAAAGTTGTATCCTTTTTCCAAAAAATGATAAATATTAGCTATCATCTGGTGGCCCTGATATAAATAATTAAATCCTTTTGATTCAGCCCAGTTGAGTTTTGAGTTGAGATATCAGCCCAATCAGTACTCGCATGTTCGATCACAATTCGATTAGGTTCTATCATATGAGATAACGTCGCCGTCGTACTAAATGGTCCACACCAGGATGTCCTGTATCGTGGATCTAAAGTCACACACAAACATGGATGGATATAAACAAACGTTTGTCTTTAAACAAATGTATGATCGGAAATCGAATCGGCGACCTTTAGCAATAATTGCTAATTATCGCTCAGAAATTATTGCTAATTAGTGGCGTGGGCGCGGATGCCTGATGAAAACCACTAATGACGCACCCATTCGGTAAGATATCCAGTAAGAAGGCTCCGGTGGATCCTACGGAATATGGAGTGCGGGGCTGCACAATTATCAGGAAAAAATAATCGAAATGAAAGTAAATGCCACGTTACATACTCCGGAGGCTCCGGACGCAGCCGTTCGCTTCAAAACTTCACTAGGGTCGCTCTCATAAAACGATTTGCAATAAGTTTTCCGTAGTGCCGACTATGGGCCTCCGTTCACATGGATCCACAATCAGGCTCCACCGGTGGATCCATTACGGCTGATTACGGTATATGCCAATAATACATATCTACTCATATATGTAAGATGCACACATTCTCATATACAATACGCACATTCTAATACCTACATACAACTATACCAAAAATTTAATTTTAATACTTACCTAGTCAAATAAACATAGTAGCAGTTTTTTTGTGTTAAGTACATAGTGATAAAACTCCTTATTTTTTGTACGTTAGTGCTAATAGCCGTTATCAGCGAAACACGAACTACTCTCAGTTCGCATCAGGTGGAAAGCGCACTATCTAAAAATTGTGTTACCTTTCAGACAGGGACGGGTCCCTTCTCACCCGTTCTGATGACAGTTGAAAGTTGATGGGTCGCTCACACTAAGGAATTTCTCTTGTTACAATCAACTAAAAAGGCTTTCATCGTATCGCTTTCAACTCGTAGTAGATAGCGCACCAAGTCGTAACTGCAGAGTGAATTAAAATAAGAATGCATTCTTTTTATTTGTAGTAAGTACTTAGATATCAAGTTTCTTTTTTGTTTAATATCACGCTGGGCGATCTATTGGATCAAGCGGCGCTTAACTGGTCAATTTATTTTTAATTTTTAAAAACGAATTTATTTATTCGGCATTATTATAGGTAGATTAGAATTATTCTACTTGCCACATACCATTTCACCGGTAGCCCGTCCGTCCGCGACCTCTCCTATTAAAAAAAAGTAAATATAAATCAAAATAAAATCACTAATGACTTTCGTAAAAAATTTAAACGATTTTATAGTGCAGTTTCTTTAAGAATTCATATATCTACCTCTATCCACTTTCAACAACTAGAAATAATTGTACTTAATATACTCAATTTTGTATTTAAACATCAGTTTAGGTTACGGAAGTAATGTTGATTTAACTAATAAAACATATGTACACATTATACGTCTGTGTATACTCGGATAATGATATTACGGCGCGCACCGTCAAGTGTAGGCGCGGCGTCTCCTAAGGAAACGTGTCGTATATCAATTGCCACACCATCTTTAAACGCTTTGAAAACAGATATTTTTCTTTACATAATAATGAAGAAAAACGTCTGTCTACGTGTTTGTATGAATGTCTGTATATTTGCATTAATCTTATGGTATACTTTTCTGATTATTGACTAGTTTTCACTATTTTAGTGGGTATTTATTTTAGTGATTTTACGGTAACATTTTAAGAAAATTAGTATTTATTTTAAAAATATCACGTGTTTTGTAAAAGGGACACCAAATTATTATGAAAGTTATTTATTTTAGTAATAATTTATTCTACCGTTTTAGTGTAATCAATAATTATGAAAGAAACAAAAAGTCAAAATTTAACTAGGTATTTCTCGGGTGACACGTGGTTAAGCGGCGAATCCGTGAACAACACCTGGTTTACATATATTACGTACCTACCTACCTAATTTTCAAAAATGTTCGCGATATTTCTCTCACTAAACTTTATTTCAGAAAAAATACATGTAGGTACTATTTCTTGTACCAATTTATATGGAAAAAATGAGTCCATAAGAAACTTTATACTTTTCAAGTTACATTTTAATGGCAGCTTACACATTCCATTTTACTTTAAATGAACACAGTAACCCCTTTGTTTATTCACCAACTATGTAATCAAGAAAGTTTCGACTGATTGCCCCAATTTCGTCGAAAATTAACGAATAGCCCAGGCACAACCGCGAATCTGCAATTATTTAATCGTTTTCGAGGTGTTGCTCCACGGAAACTGCGAATTTCTAACAACATTTGCAAACCTCAAATTAGCATTACACATTGTTACTCATATATCTCCCCGTCTAACGAAAAGCAAATAATCTCTGTACATAGTAAACAGTCAATGAATAGCAAACAATAGGACCGAGCCGTGATCCGTATAACATATGGTAAAAGGCCGTAGTATGGGGTGTCCCGGGCGCGATGTCGGTTGGGAGGAGCGGAGCGATCATCCAAAGCTTGGGATATCAGTTTATGAATTTACCTCAGAATATGGCAAGTTTTTATAAGTATGTAATTTCATACCTATATACGAATACGTAGTTCTACGCGTTAGCGCTACGCTGCAAGCTGCTACATATTTCGTATCTTCTATCACAATATTAATTTGCATTGACACTGTCACAGAACGCAATATATTCAAATTAATAATGTATATCTCAACGATTGTTGTTTCTGTTTGATCGGCTTTCTAGGGATTGTTAGGTAACCGAATAAATATTCCTTTACCTTATCCCTTCCCGTCTTTTATATTCGAGGCTTCAAAGGAAATGCCCGGGCTGAAGATTCAAGTTACAGGATCCTGTGAGTACCTACCTATTCCTTTTCATAATCGGGAGATTGCCGGTTTTTTTTGTATATTTTAATACGGGTAATATCTACGAGTACAACTGTTACTAGATATTTAATTAGCGTTAAACGAAACTCATAACAATAAAAAATATAAGTCGATTAAACCGAAGACGGATTACCTACATGCAAAAAAGAAATAGAAAGCTGTTACAAGTAAAACCCTAATTTGTGCTTGTAATATAAATTAGGTAATGTATATGATTTCTCCGGAATCATTGCCACCATTGTCTCCGTGGAGATAAGTTTTCCGAAGCTAGCAACCCCGAGCTCCACCGGCGCCACCGTTCAGTCTGCTGCGAGTCGTTGAAGGAGTCGTATCGCTCCTTTCGCGTTCACCAATCAATTACTCTATCACCATACAAAACGCGCGCGTGTGTGTGTGTGTGAACCTTATAGTAACTTAGTGTCGATTACATTTTCCCCCTCCACACGAACTCTCCAGCCAAGGTCAACTTTCGGCAACTTGACACCTGTTGTGTTTGTATACTATATGTATGTATTGTATACTACTGTTTGTTTAGTAATTTTAGTACCTTAAAGTATACGGTACAAGTTTCATTACATAATTATGTAATGAGACACTATGAGATAAGAGTGAAGATATCAGATTTCTTAGGCGTTGCGCCAATGAAGAAACTGTTGACGATACCGGTGTTTTTATATATTGAAAGGATCGTAATTTTTTTGTTGCTGCATTAGCATAAGAACTGTGTGTATTGCGAGGATCAATTAAAATTTACTATATCTACACAACGTCTAAAAAGTATAGCGTCCCAGTAAAATAAAAAAAAAATCCATAATTAATATATGTAAAGTGAAATTATTAGTGAAACTATATCGTCATAAATAACTTATCAATTAAATTACACATACAATATAATAATTATAATACGGCCAAATTTCAGTAATGAAATGAAAACATAATATGTATGAGAATGGCGTGGATTATCATGTGAATTATTTAGGAATTTTCGACACTTTTATTGAAAATTACTGGTTTGATAAACGGGTTTTTGATTTTGCTAGTTAATATATGTTGCTATGTCATTCATATTCGCGCATCAACGGTCGAACGAGTAGAGCTTAAATTGCATGGACTTCTTGGGGACAACGAAAAGGACATACATAGACTACACTACTACATAAAGTAGTTGCCATGTAGGGTTGCCAATTTTTTTTAGGCCGAATATAATATATTCAAGCATAGCTACCCATAAAAATATAGTAGATTGGGATAAAAATATACAGTGTTTCAAAATTCAATTTTATTTCTTAGGGTAATAAGTATTTATTTATATTTTATTTTAAATGAGTATTTTTGCTACTTTGAGCATTCATCAACAGTTTTTTTTTATTTATAAGGAAAACTTCATAGCTATTATTGGACTCTAAATTTAAATTACAATAAATCAATAACTCGGCTTCTCTATGATTTTTTGTGGCTCTGTTGCGCTCATCTCTCCATTTAGTTTTCATCACAGAAGAGATGCACTCTGTAAATACTGAGGTTGCCGGAATCGATAGAAGAAATGATGTAATTTTTAGAATAGTAAAGATATCTGAATCACTGAAGAGGAAAATTTGTTGTCATTTTTCAGCAGTTCAGATTCAGATTTAGTTCAGAAGTTTTGATCAGCAAATATAAGGTCCAGAATTTTATTCAACTCAATTATCTCAGAGTACAAATTGTCAAAATTTTATTTTACTACCAGTGCTTCAAATTCGGAAAATTCCAGTTTTGTTAGATTTGAAGTCTTTTAGAAAGACAGCCAATTTGATTTTGAAAAATGGATCCAATTTTTTTTTCATTCTGCCTTTTTGCCAAAAATACCAAGAAATTCTTCTACTTGTTTTTCAGTTTTTAATTTGTCAAAAAGTATATAATTTTCTCTTTGTATTATTTGTTATTTTAAGTTCTGCATAATTTTGAAAATATCCACAATTGTTACACTATTCCCTCAGGCAGTTTGACACATATGTTTAAAATGTTCAGCGATATTTGAATTCAATTATTTAATACTTGTAATTGTAATATTGTAATTGTAAATTGTAATATAAAAATCTGAATTTGCTTGTCATGCAAATTTAGTAGTTTTATCGACTCGACTATATATGTATTTTTTTTAGAAATATATTAGTAGGGCTCCAGTTATAGTAGGAAACTATATTATATAGTAGGGTTGCCAACCCAATTCTCATGTGATAGTATTATAAGTACGCGCGGTACGGGGTGTGGTAGTAAGTACACTATATACTATATTTTTATATATATGAATATTATTACATTATAAGAATATACCAATATAATACAGTCAAGGTGCAATAAGTCTGTGTATACTTAGGTAATACTGTTTATACTTAAAGTCTAGAATTCACAAAGATATCTAGGTGGCACACAATGTTTCATTTAGCTTTGCTATAACATACCTACTTGCAGAATGAAAAAAAAACGTTACAATTTCCAGATTTAATTTACAGACTAGAAATCTATATAGCGGAATCCATATTATACAAAATTAAACTTAGTATCCATTTAATGGAACAGTATGTAACATGCGTGTGGGATCTGTGACCAACTCTTTTACCGTTCACTCCTGGCCTCCTCAAGCAGCGTGCAGCGGTAGCGTTCGCTACCGCTGCTTTGATATCCCTTAGTCACCTTTTACGACACCGACGGGAGTAGATGGGTTAGTGCTATTCTAAAGCCGACACCACACGACCGTCCAGTCGACCACGTGGGTCACACACACGTATGGAATACAACATAGGTACATATTGGTTAACAAGTGACAACATGCAATAAGTTTATATTATGTACTTATTAGGTTTTATTCGTAAATTTAAACTAATAAAAATCAGTCAATTACAGATGTAAAGAAACAATAACATATTTTGAAATAGAATGAGATATAAATATATTTTTAGTGGCAATTGACATATCCTGCAGTCGAGTCTATGGCTCACCGCAGCGAGTGGCGGAAGCGTCGGATTCATTCAAATAATTCAATTAAATCCCGCGTTGAGTAGAGGGCAGTCTCGTTCAACAGCTGCACACTGACGTAAGGATGTGCAATGTCGTGACTAATCATGAGCTGAGTGATATAAATTAAAGAGTTCAGCTAAAAATTGTAAGTGTCTAAAACTACCGGAAAATGCGATTAAGCCGTAAATTAGTATGTCTGTGATCAAGCTCCATTAAACCTTTGCATTGACCAAATAAGAGGTCGCTATTAGACTATCAAAAACATGTAATAAATTTGTACATGCATTTTTCGGAAAAATGCGCCAGATCAATCATATTATCAATTTTTAATCAAAAATTATCAGTGCTAATATGGAAAGAAAGTACTTATTAAGAATTTGATGGACCGGACGTGTCAGAGAGGTAAGGGTTTTAAATTGGTTTTACGGCTCTGGTTTTTTTGTCCTTTAGAGCTAGTCTATATTTAATGTAAACAATTACAGTTTATTACACATAGATAGAACTCCCTCATTGCAATGAAGAGGAATATTATTAGAAAAAGCGTTAGAATGGGCATTAGGTGTCAAGTACGTTTGTTGACCGCTACCAGAGCCAAAAAGCGTCAGTCAAAAACCGCAAGCCCTGAATTGGCATCACTGCTCGCGCTCCCTTTGTTGACGGTTTGAAAATTCACTGAAAAATCTGACTTCTAAACATACGTATCGTAAATGTGGGTTCAATAAGCTCTATCAATACTGAAACACTAAATAATAATTAGAGCGTACAGTCCGAGTCCAGAACCAATTACCTTTGTTCAAAATATTTACCTAATCCCACAATCTATCGACAATCTTTCGTGGATAGTACTACATCACTAATGGCCTGAGCGTCAGAGCGAACGTATGCTCGCTGACAGAAATGCATCGGCGTATAATAACCCCCTCTCGCATAGTGTATTCTATAGTGGAGACCGAACTGTGCAACCGAACGGAGCCTGTGTGGTTAGGTAGTCGTTAAATTATGCAATAGGCGAGATATCTTTTCATATTTAAGTAGGCATATGGCTGACTATAAATAAACTATATTTATTGATTAATGAATGTATTTGGATGTAGATGAATAGACCGCACTACGGACTTACAGATCACAAAAAATAATGTAGCGCACTTTACAATGAGAATAAGTTGAACAGATCATATTTTTTTCTAAAACAAAAGAAAAATACAATTGATGTTGGTGTTGCCAACACATAGATAAATATACAAAAGTCTATAATAATACTGATCCACTTTTGCTCAAACGTCAAAAAATCGATGTACCTACTACAAAACAAAGTGTCAATTTCAAAACGGTCTTTACAAGTAGGTACAGGTACTAGTAGTTATCTAATAATACAAGTATCTATATAATTGTTTTAAAATCTAGCATAAATTGAGATTAACGAGATACCCACCTAAACGTACGTATAGTATGAACATATTCGATACTGAGTAATATTTTTGTTATTATTATTATTTATTACAACGTTATTTATTGATCCGTTCAAAACTTTTTCTACTGGCTGTATATATACGTACGACTCATATACCGTATATGACATTAACTTTTTTACGGTGGAACCGGCTATGAACCGTTGGCTAATGGAGTCGCGCCACAGGCCTCGCGATGTCGTCGGTCGATATTCCACGACGGAGAAAGAAGCATCAAATAAGATTCCAGTATAATTTTCAACACTAGCTACTAAGCTACATACAAATCTACTCATTACTTCATCATTTCAGAGGTATAATACATAGTCCATATTATCATCTCATCATTATCAGCCAGTATGCATATAGCCTGTATAGGTACTAACTGACAATGCAATTGAAGTTTTATAATTGTCAGCTGGTAAAGCTACAGCCAATAAGCTACCCATTATTATATCATTACAAAAGTATAGAGTCCATATTATTAACCATATCCGTATCAGACCGCATCTTTTCATGGCTGGATATTAGATCTCTTCCAATGCAGATATTCCATTTAAATAAAACAAGCACTGAGGAATTAGTAGTAGGTATGCAAGTTTTACTGCAGAATTTGTGAAAACAGTGACGATATTGAAAATAGTTGTTCTATATAAGTATAAAATTAATTGTCCTCTTAACGACCACTTTTCTACTTCACGTTTACTGATTAATCATTTAATCACTGCATCCCACTCACACGTCTACCGATAGTAAATCTCTAGATCTTGTAATTCGTAAAGTACGAGTATTTTATTAATTTTATTCGTTACTTGTCAACAGTTGTAACAGTAGCCGCCACAGTCATAAGCAATTTTCTTTTGAGCATAAACGTGTTCTTCTCTTACAAGATAAATTACTCAAAGCAGCATTTCATCAAGACAGATAGACTGTTAATTGAGATTATTTTCATTAAAAGGATTAAGAAAAATTTGCTTTGCTTGAAAGTATATGGAAGGAAAGGGCAGTCTTGATGAAGAAATTAGTTATATTTTTATAGAGAGTTCTCACGGAATGAAAATTCATTCTAAGAAGTACAATCGGTAACTGGTAAATCTAAATTAAATGGTTTAATCACAATAATCACCGATGTGCTAATAAATAAAAACTATTTCGAATATTACAAAATATTTTTATTTATGAATTTGTTTCACACAGGTAAATAATACACGGAATATATGAATGTAGAAATCCAAATCCTGGGGGTAAACCTATAGATACCTTCTTTATATGTACGTAATGTATCAATTTTAAATATTGTAATTAATTCTGTATATAATTCAAAGTCAAAGCACGCAAGTCGCTTTTTTCTTTGAGCAATAGTAATAAAATTTAATACAAAATAATTGAGTTTCTTGACTTAAACGTAGATTGGATTCCTTGACTTTTAGCCATTATCTCGATCTTAAGAATCTAATTGGAATTCATCCAACAGAAAATGTGTTTGAGTTTGGGAATAAACGGTTCTCAATCTTCGATTTTATCAAGGTTCGAAATTCATTAGTACGGACCGGGATTTGAGTTTACGATCTCAGTGAGAATATGAGTCCAGAATAAATAAATCTAGGCTATTATCACTCTTAATTAATTATTACGCCATTAATTGTTAGGTTGTTATTATGGTTTTGACAGTTCTCTTCATCTATCGTAGTTTCATTGTTGCGATTGTATCCTCCTGTCGACCAAGACGATCTGACAACATTTGTAGGAATGTCGAGATTTATTGATTACATGGTCCTACCACCCGATTGGAATTTCTGTCCTTAGAATTTTGTCTTGTCCAGAATTATTAGCTCATTGGAGGTAGATCGCCAAAATATTGAAACCTTTGTTAATTTTCGAGTTTTAATTAACGCAAAACTAATAATGCCTTACTCAGTTCGTCGATTCGTTTGGGAGAGCCAATGTTATTTTAGAAATTATTTCGACAGCAATGATTTCACTGTAGGTATTTGTTGTCTTAGTTCTAACTTTTATATTCTAATATATCTACAGTTCACCATCAATGCAGGAATGATATTTACAAATGTATCGTTCAAGTAATATGTACCGTACCTGGTACAAATTCAATAGCGATCATGATTATAATGAAGGCGGACATTAGACTCCAGTTTAGAAATAAAATAAGTTGTATCAGGAATATTATTTATTTTTTTGATGTTTATTACTCAATAGTGCGCAATAAAATGCCATCGCCAACAGCTATCCACTCAATCGTAGTCTCATACGAATTATGTGGGTAAGGGAAAATTATTCTAATGGGAGATCTAGTGGGTGGAGGACAGGTAGCAGGTGGGGTACATTCCAATAAATTGACAGTAATTGTACTACCAACTTAGTCAATAGAACTACTTAAATATTGGAATATCATTACAACATTGATAAATATCTCTTGTGCTTAACAATGAATATATTCATACTATGTAACTTAATTTAAATGTGATTTCTTCTCATGGTCTTATTCAAGTTTTAAGGAAATTTTGAACAAATCTACTTATGGCGGAGATCACGACTTTCAGAAAAAAAACACTGCATCTCTACTAGGGGTGACCAATTGAATCAAAATTATGGGATATGTTGAAAATTGCGGACAATCTGCAGGGTGCATGTCTAACGGATTGATATGATATTTGCCAGAAAAATATTTTGGATCTATATCGCGATTAATTCGAAGAAGTTCGATGAAGAACTAAAGATATAGCTAGACAGACATAGCTCAAAGAATCGGCAATCTAAAGTGGTTGTGGACAGGCCATATATTATGCCGCAGGACCGATAACCGATGGGCGAGGCGAATCCTCGAATGGAGATCGCTAACCGATAAACGTAGCGCGGGGCACCCCCTCTGGCCAGGTGGACTGTCGACTTGAAGAAAGTCACCAGTAGTGGCTGGATGAGAAGAGCTGGCGACCGTGTGTGGTGGCGGTACTTGGGAGAGGCCTATATCCAGCAGTGGAGACACAGGCTGATGATGTGGTATGGTATCTCGAGTAAATTCGTAGCCCAAATCGGTTGAGTATTTCTATGATTACGACAATGTGAATATAAACATAAATAAATAAATATAAACATCTAAGATAAATATGACATAACGTAAATATAAATATAAACTTTTCAAATATGCAATCAAAAATAAAAATCGACATAACAAAAATATTAGATCTGTGGTCTTACATACAAAAGTTATGTCGTTGGATCGGGCTCATGAAACTACTACTTTTGTGTAAATATTTTTTCTAAAACATACAGAAAGTAGAGAAAACTCCCTTGCGACTGGCGTCTGTGTTAGTTTATTATTATTTTTCAGTTTCTTGTTAAAAATTAAAAAAAAACAGACATTTGTCTAGATTTCATTTACTTTTGCAGCTCACCCACCATAACGCTGCCGTGACCCGAAATCATTAACCTAATGTCTTTTTTTTATGGCCCTCGGAAACTAAATTTTCCCTGCGCCTTACAGAAGATAATTTTTCATGACGTATTCACAGTAGATTATTGTTAGTTGTAAAAATCGTAATATACAAAAACACCAAAATCTCCAAAGACCAGTTGTCCAAAACAATGGGGGAATATCAGGATCATTCGAGCTGAACATTTACAATTTTTCGTTATTTGTGCTGGCATAATTGAGCAAATAACAATTTTTTGATTATTGGTTATTTTACTTCTTTGTTAACCGCGGTAACCTACCGCCAATATATCCATCTTTATTTCAAGTGTTTTGTATTTGTATTCAAGTAAATACTGTGTTTACGATACAATAATAATGATATTAAAAAGGCTGTAAATAGATTTTGTTTTTAAACGAATTTGAAAATATTGAAAATATTAATGTCTGTTTATTTTTTAACATTATCTAAAAGCTTAACCCAATATAATGAATAAAAGAAAATGAGTACGTGATGAGTATTTGAGTGATGGATGAGTATTATGAGTATATCATGACGGACTTTATAGGCTAACAATAATAATAAATAAGTTATCAATTGTTTTGATCGTATTTGATAAATATGAGAAGTTTAACGAATATCTTTGTATTTTTGTTTAATATTATCTAAAAGTTAAACTGAATATAAAATACAAATAACTACATTAAAATCATATTCTTACATTTTTACTTATATCGACTTAAGTTATACTTTACTTCTCACACTTTTAATTTCATTTATTTTTTCATATAAACTATTACACCAGTATTCTGGTATTACATGGAATTTGAGTGTTACTTATAGTAGAGGCAAAACCAATAATAAGAACTCGTTAACTAAAAAAAGAAAATAATATCCGTAGTCAAGAAACCCGCAGCGGCTTCCCAGTTATATAAGAGGTAGGTATGTAGCCACTTGACCAATCAAACGGGGCTCGTCCACCTGTGGTCATTAATACAATTGAAGGTCATATAGCTTGATGGGCATGCATCGTGTAATAAACATAGCAATGTTACGTGTACGTTACGCTATCGCGGTAGTGGGAATGAATCGTGTGAAGTGGGCTGTGCCCACCGAGACCCCACACGGAACTCAACATCACGTCTGTCAACCGCCACCGGAAAGTATAACAGTCATTGTAGCAGCCATATATGTTTTATTCATGATTATTCATATTCATTATTAACATTTCGTTATTGCTTTTCTTTTTTAAGCCCAGACACAAAAAGGAGGGGTGTTTGGACACGTATGTTTGTCTGCCTGTGGTCTCGATAAATGTTTTTAACGGATGGTCGCGAATCAACGTGTTTTGTTAAAAAGAGTATTTCTCTGGGAATGATTCTATATAAAGCGTAGTAAGTATTTTCTACATTTCTACATTCAGTTTGGTGATAAGTATTTATACTACTGATAAGTAGTTTAGTATTGCTTTTCTTTTAATTTATAATTTAATCAATTATTATTGGTAATTTTATTAATTGCGACAATAGAGTGAAAAAGGCTTAGCAAAATGTCAGCAATATCGTCAACCTATAAGATTAAGTCTGTCTAAGCCTCCTACAAAGTTCTTTGATTTACAGAGTCCCGATGTGCTATACTCGTAAGAAGAACACAGAATGCTACAAGAGTTCTCAGACATGCTATGACAAAAAGAATACAATACAATTACTATTACAGAATAAACTATACCTAATAGTGTAGCATTGTATCGACCGAGGTTATAAAGGAAATCCTTATTTGGAAACGATTTCCTGTAGACAGTTCCCATAAGAAATCCATGACCATTGTATATGTAATACACACACGTGTTAGATTCGATCGATAAGTATGGTGATCTTAAGTTTGTTAATCTATTATAATTTCTATCATTTTATGTACCCTTTTGTTTCCATACTTTGGATTGCTGATGTTTTACTCCTGTACATTTCCATTTATAGATAAGTAATTGTTATTGGCGTACGGAAAAACGCAACGTAGTACTCCCTCCGGCCAGGGGGACCGATGACTTAAAAACCGATGACGTTCGCCGGTAGTGTAGTAAAACTTTGGGCTTCGTTTTGTAAAAAAGTTTTATACTTAAAACGGCATGCTGGCCAAGCGGGTTGGTGAGTCCACTGTTTTAGAGGTCGTGTAGTTCATCAGGGCTTGTTGTAGCAGCTTTATTATCCCTCAGTCGCCTTTTACTACACCTATGGGAAGAGATGGGCTGGTGCTATTCCAAAGCCGGCCAACACCACACGCCCAAATTTTTTCAATTATTTATACATACCTATGTTTGCTAATATTTGCTAAATACGATGCAACAAAACAAAAATTAAATTTCATTTCCATTAACATAAAAATATTAATTGATCGTTTCAGTGTTCGGAAATATACAATACATACATGCACCCTGTATTTTCAGTTTCACCTTGCCAAACAATATTAATACCTTTATACAACTGTTTTAGCCAACGTATTTTCTAGTAGTGGAATTACTACGTTTCACATTGCTGTCTTATGATCCTTTAGGCGCATTTGCTAAATAAAATATCACTGCAGACGACTCGTCTTTGATGTTGTTTGTAACAAAAGTGGACCTCTAAAACCACACAGATTTAAGATTATGACAAATAGTGGTTCAAGTGATGCCCCCAAAAGCCTTTGGATATTTCTGGGAATGTTTTTGAGCCATACAGAGTGTAGTGCTAATTGTGGTTTGTTTGTCTATGTCGACATGTTCGAATACATATAATACAGAGCGGTGTCTGCACATGAAATATCTTTTGAAAAAGTTATTGCGACTTAAAGGAATTATATAGAGCTCAAGACAACATTTTTTGGAATTTTTGTCCGTCTGTCTCTCTGAACGCGAATCACGCAAAATCTACGGATTTTAATGAAACTTGGTATAGCTATAGCTTATGTGCGGGGTTAGCATTAAGAGTGCTTTTTATCCAGATCGATTTTAGAGTTGCCCCAGGAATCACAACTCTACGCGAACGAATTCCCAGGCACCACTAGTATTATATTATACTAATCTATTTATCTTTGGGTTAATCTATTATTGCACTTTCTTCATCATGTCAATTATTGCACTTTCGAGGTTATTAGATTATATTTTATCTACTTTACTTTTAGACCAATGCTTTTGTCAGCTTGTCAGCTATGAATAAAGCCGTTTATTAACTTTTTTTAAAGCAGAAAATTCAACATAATAGGTATTTGCTGGGAATTCATTTATTTGTTTTCGACGTCCATCCGTCAGGTCGGAGCGAGCGGCGGATAATTAAGAATAATGGGATCAAAAAATCCGGAGAAGAAAAAACTTTGGCGTATATGACGGCTAAAATGTAACTAAACATTCAGTTCACGAATGGAGGGCAGCGAGTCAGATTCCGACGTGGAATTAAGTGAGATTTATGACTTTTTGGAGTCTCTTCAGCCTCGGGCGGCTTATTTGCGTAAGTGATCTACTACATGACACCTATATACCGACGGTGCTGTTGACTTACTAGCTCCCCCTTGAGTTAGCATATAATTTCACATTCAAATTTAGGTCAAATTATTTTATTTTTGTATATCTTAAGTTATTATACATCGAATATAAAGCATGTATGATATATCTATTGTTATAATCACTGGGATTCATATAAAATACTACTGAAATAAAATATAGATATATATAGTAGTACCTGGTACTACTACTACTAAAATACTACCTACTTAGTATGCAATATAATAAGTCATAACAAAAGTTTGGAGCCGTTTTAATCAATTTAATATGTTTGCGATTACATGTCCTATACGACGTACAATCGCAAACATATGATATAGGAATGAAATTGCTGAAATTTCACTTAAACTCTCAGTACTTTTATTTTAATATTTCTATAAACCATTATTTAATCACACATAATTTCAACCAAATCTATTATGCAATGCCATAATGAAAGACAAAAGATACAGCAAAATTACGTTTTTCATTATATTTATTTCTATACCTATAGTCCAAACACATACAGACTACAGTTGAAAGCAGGGATAGTGATTTTAATCAATTTGATTAAATCATGATAAAAATCAAGTAAATTTTTTATAATTGTAATCAATGATTTAAATCAAAGTCAAGGAGGAGGCAAAATACAAAAATCACTGGATTACAATGGAAAGTGATACAAATATGAATTAAAAGTAAAATTATTTTACGTTAGTCAATATATTCAAATATGATCCAAATCTCTACTTTCTTTCGTCTTCCATAGTCGTCGTTTAGATTATATTTTAGATTATATATCGTCTTAGTTTTTATTTAAACTGTATTGGTAAACAACCAAAAAAAAAACGAAACGACAACGAAATACACTAATTTTACTCGGTGACAGTGACAGTTGATGCGACACGACTCAGTGTTACCAGCCGCGCAACTTAATTTACCCCTTTTAAAGCAGAAATGTTGTCTATTGAAAACAATTAAAAAATAATGGTTTTTATCAACCCTGTTTGAAAGCGTCTGAAAACGTTGTTAATGAATTTCGTATTAACGTTGTATAAAAATAAAAGCCTAATTTACATAGACATGCATATTCATAAAAGCTTTTCTCCGCTTTTTACCCAAATCGTATTTAGGCTTTTAACGTTTCATCGCGTATTTCCTTAAATAACTAAATACATAAATACATAATTAGTATTAATTAGAGACCTTTTCGAAATGTATTAGTTTGACGACAAATATATATCAATAATTAAAATTAGGCATATAAAATACAATCTTTGTTTTAAATTCAATAATTCAGTCACATTATTATACAATTACTTACGTACATTTTATACGATACCCGTGATACTTAGGTAAGTATTATAATTTCTGTCTGATTTAGTTACATAGAAGCTTAAATCCAATTGAAATAAGTAATGTATAAATAAAGGAAATAATATTGCTTTACGTGCCATATAAGAGTTACCTTGAACTTTATTCCGGTTGTAATAAATCCAATACTACCAAACACAACAATAACACGTAACGAGGGAATAACTGCGCAAACATAAATTTACTTTTGACTGTAATTCGATTAATAGGTGCTTGGTCACTAAAATAATAAGCACTTCTACAAGTGAGAAGTATTAGGTAAGTATATCAAATTGGTTTTTGTATGTGTCGTTACGTTATTGAAAGATACTAAGCTATAAATGCTTTCCTAGGTTGTAAAAGGTGCATAGCATAAAGAGCAGCTCTTTAAAGCGCAAGTTAAAAAGGATCTAATAGAAATAAAAGATTGATGTAAAAATAATAATAAAAAGATTGTAAAATCCCATAAAGGATTATATGCATAGTATAGGTGTAGGTAGTACAAGCACTGCGACACCTAAAACTATTGCTTATAAACTGTGCTTAGAAACAAAAAAAATTTGTACTCCTTTAAAATCGATCTACGCGTAGCACATACAGACAATATACTTCTTTGCGTTTTGTTCTGAAAAACGATACTTCTTTGCGTTTTGTTCTGAAAGACGTTTTAGTGTGGCATGTACCTAATACGCCAGGGGACGACAGCAGCGTCTTATCCATACAAACGTATTCCACTGTTTTCTCCCTGAATTCTGGCAATAGGGCTATATCGATATTGCAGCATAATTAGTGACAAACAAAACACCTTTAATTTTGCAAGTTAAAATACGAAACTCCTTAGGAAACTTGGCAGGAACTGTGAAATTCGTAACAAGCGATTTATGCATATCGCTCACTAAATGTGATAAATCGCCATTTTGTCCGACTTGCTCGTTAAACACAATGAATACCTTTTATTACTTCTAATGACCTATTAATTACTTGATCCATAAAGCAGTACAAGGACACCGTTATTGATACTTGTAATAAAGTAAAAAAATAAAAAACTGTTGCTTTTCATCAGCGTCGCAGCGTAGTTATTTATTATGAATCTCGACAGCAATCGAGCCTTCGTTTTGCGTTATAATAATAATGAGCACGCGAGCGAACAAATTAACCTTCGTAGGAGGAAGCGATGACATTTTTCCTTCTGCGCAATGAAGTTTTATCTTTTTTTCTATTAAACATAATGCATGACTAGTTAATAATAAGGTGTTATCAGTGATGCCAAATGAATCAAAAAGTGATCAGTGTTCATTGAAATGATGGAGTTCTATCTACGTGTAACGAAATGTAATTCTTAAAATTAAATATAGACAAGCTCTAAATGACAAGAAACAAGAGCCGTAAAACCAATCTAAAAAAACCTTAACTCTCTGACACATCCGTCAAATACTTAATAAAGTCGCATTCTTTATTCGAGTCAGGGATGTGACATGTAGAACTGTCAATAAAGTGTCATCTCCGTACAAATTTCACTCTGTTTGACAGTTCTACATGTCACATCCCTGACTCGAATAAAAAATCCCACTTCAGATACTTTCTTTTCATATCAGCACTGATTTTTGATTAAAAATTTATAATATGTAAATTTCCTTGAATTTTTTAATGTTTTCTTTGATCTAGTGCGTCTTTTCCTAATCTAGCACTTTTTTAACGCTGACTCATCGCACATTCGTTAGAGAGCAATTGGCATCACTGGCTGTTTCTCTAAACTATAGCAGGGCAGAATGTGAGTTATATTTTGAGGCATTCATGTGTTAATGTGCTCAAGTTCTAGAAATGTAATTGTTCTATTTTTTTATAGGGAAGTAGGTTGCTGAGCATGCGGTTCCACGTGATGGTAAGTGCACATGGACACCAGCAACACCAGGGGGTATGCGGGTGCGCCGCCGACCTTGCAAAATCCTATTCATAGCTTTCTTGAAGAACCCCATATCGTAGCGTAATGGAAAGACCTTTTGAGGCAGTTCGTTCTACAGCCTACGGGTTCGTGGTATAAAATATTTGGCTATAGGCATCCTTACGTACATCCTGATGGACAGGTACATGACGGGTAGTCAAAATAGACATAGTCAAACTAGTCGCCGTATGTCCTAAAATTTTTAATACCTGATCATTTCGTAGTTAAATATCTTTTTCAATTTTATATATTTTAGAAACCAAACTGAAAAACTTATTATACATAACTTGAAATATTTACATATTTCAAACTTACTAATATGTCAATCAATCAAGGTTTATTGTGTTGTCAGAAAAAAATACTAGACTAGTCGTAGAAAAAAAATAATCAATTTAAATTTAAAATAATTCAACGGCAATAATGTTTGAAAGTGAAAATAAACTATATAGATGTCACAATAAATTTGCTTCAAAAATAATAAACTGAATATTACCTTTCGTAACATTAAATTAACGGTAAAACCGAGAACAAACCACTCCTTCATTGAATCAGTACACACACAGTCCTGTGGCGTGACTCGACAACACCACTCATTCCGACCACCCTGTTTCCATTTACACAAGTCAAATCAGTAACAAGGTTATTAAAATGCCGCGGAAAACTTACCCGAGGTCGGTTTTTATAGCCTAAGTTATAATTAGATACCTAATATTCATTGCAACAATGTACGAGACGTAATTTTGCATAGAATTATATTTACATGCTACTTTCAGGACTACCAACTCAGTATTGGAAAACACAATTGTATGGTTTATTTTATTAAATTCAGTATCTGGTAAATGTGAGCGGAATTTTATTTGATCCTCAAGCGAAGAAATACGAGTACCTTTTATTTGATTACTTCAATTTCTCTGTTGATTTTATTTTATATTAGAAATCTTTAAACTAATGACTAATACATAAAATAGAGCATAAAAACAAATATACAATATTTTCACTATACGAGTATAGGTTAGTAATTCTTACAAACTGGAAACATTGGTGCCTATGGCAAGGTTGTTATGTAATTTCCTTACGTTTATTTTACTCAAGAAACTCATTAGCTCATTTACTCAAGAATAATGTAAAAAAATAAAGTAACTAATCTATCGTTCGCACAAATACAAACTCTTTTGCATCTCATTATCAACGTATTCAATAAGTGATTAGGTATCGCCGATTGCAAATGTAACATTGTAGAACAAACCTATTCATTCAGTTAGAGCAACGACCATAAGCTCTGATAACACTACCTCTAAAAGTGTGGGCACGCCGACCAGGTTTGCTTGCCTGGCGAAGGCCATACATCCGTCACACAGAAGACAATGTGCATGAGCAGGCCCTTGTCTAACAGTGGACGATAAAAGGATTGGTGACGTGGTGAAAATATCCCAATGCAGGGCACAGGCCTTCCCTTGTAATAAAAAGTGCGCATTGGTGAACGGTACTTACGATTTCCACTGGTTGTTTTTTATCGCAGCTGAACTGCGTAAACATTCCCATTAGTACTTTTTTTAACAGAAAAAAATGGATAACTTCCTTTATATTATTAAGTATATTACGTACGAAGTTCATACTTATTATTTTTAAACCTGATATTACTTTAAACTTATTATTTTTATATTCAACAATAATTTACCTATTGGGTACAACAGCGAAAATTACCATTTAGATAAAATCTTGTATAAAATTATTATGGACTAGCGACCCGCCCTCGCTTCGCTTCAGTTTATAAGTTTTTTTTTCAATATTTCAATAAAACAATTTCAAAATAAAATATAGCCTATATTAGACACGGATAATGTAGCTTCCTATTTGTGAAAGAATTTTTGAAATCAGTTCAGTAGTTCCAGAGATTATCTCTAACATACAAACACAATTTTACCTCTTTATTATATTAGTATAGATTAGTATTATATTATAAAGGGTAAATGAATTATGTATAACAATTAGGTGGACTTTTTGGCGGGAACTCGGGAGGTGAATTTGAGTTTTTTTTTATTATTGTAACCATTGTACTCATCGTACCTCCCAACGTATCTCTTTGATCAACCTAAAGGTTAGTAGGTAGAGAATGCCTACCTTAGAAGGCATTAAGCTCGCCTTATGTACCATAATGTGCAATAAAGTTTATTTTTTTAAATCCGGGGTATAGGGTGGAATGAGGAGTAAAGAGTATAATGGAATATGGAGTTTCTTTTATTCGATTATACTCTCAATGCGACGGGATAGAAGAGGAAAGGATGGAAAGAGCTAGAGTGGCAAGGAAAATTGGCTTCGGTATATTTCTCTCACTACCAAAATACGTGTGTACGTATATTGCCATTGTAAGTATGTACTTACAATAGCGGAATAGGAGAGAGTGGTGTTCTCTGAGACAAGGGCGATTATGAGATTGCTTCTTGCACCCTCCCAATAAGTTTTTGCATTTGATTACAAACAGATATTTCTTTATTTCTACCCAAAAACTACCCAGTTTGTGTTTATCTCTGAATCCTTACTCTTAATCTTTGTCACGGAAATTCTAGGGCGGGCAATTGAGTGTGGAGTGTGACCTTATTATTTGAAACGCATTTCGTTTCAATAACAATTCGTTTAATTTTGCAATTTCGTGTCGGTGTGCCGAATGGAAATATGAATTCGTTTATATGTATTTGTGTAACGGAAAAATCTGTACCAATTTGTTGAAGTCCGACCTAAAGTGTTCACATTTCTATTTTCGTGACATTAACAGATGACATAATTATGTTTGTAAGATTTATAGTTTGTAGTACTATGATTATTATAGTTTCATTATTGTTTGAATAAAAAGTTTTAATATAAATAGTCTTATGTAGTTCTTGGGCTGTGTAGTGTCGGCAGGCTATAGAATAGCACCAGCCATCTCTTCCCGTGGTTGTCGTAAAGCCCTGAGGAACTGCACCACTTCTAAAAGAGTTAACTGGTAAATCCGTTTAGCCAGTGTGGCATTTTAAGGCCATACATCCCTAATGCACAAGATAAGACAAGCACAAGACATGGAGGACCACGTCCAGCAGTGAACGAATAAAGGGCCAGGCCTACGTAATAAGTTATGGTTACATAGTTGTTCTAAAAAATTAATAAACTTTATTGTTACTTGCTTTCTTATCAATATTTCATTAAAAACTCCAGACTACCGTTTACGTATTCAGTAAACATTTTCTTTAAGACACTGTAATAGTATTAAGATAAGAAGTGAGCATAAAAGGGTCCTTTAGGATCGTGATAGGAATCTCATATTCGTGCGCTACATGTCAGAAATACTAAGCAGGTTACTTGCAACAAAACTTAATAAGTCAGTATAAATTCTATGGTTTCTATACATAGTTGTTACACGACGTGCGTAAATGCGGGAACAAAGTTATTATTAATTACATGGTCCATACTTCTAAAGGGTGTCTATGTATAGATGGGGATATTAACATATAGGTTAATAAAATATAGATGAAATTACGACCTCGCGCCCAGCCGACCGGCCTTATTTCTATTTTCATCGGAGTCGGGCTCCGAAGGACGCGTTTTTAGCTTAAAATACCTGATCTAAATGCAAATAAGGTTATTTCTATAATGTGCATACAGCCTTTGTGGACTCGGAAACTGACCAGAAGACGATATTTTTAACAAGGATATCCGATGGAGCGTTAACCTAAAATCCAATAAACAGGTTTGCAAAGTAAGTACAATAACTATTTATAACCAAATTTATCTAATAAAACATCCCAAATCTGTTATAATTTTTTTAATTTATTTAGCAGAAGACTTTTAAACTTTTTTTAGACTTTTTAAACATTTAAAAGTGTACGAATAATTACATTTTGTATCTAGGCAAAAATAAGTTCCTTAACTTTTATCTTAGTACAAGTTTATTCTCTACAGTATACCTCTACTTGTATCCCACTAGGCCGACCTTGACTGATTTAGATAAACTTGACATAGAATACACAGTGAACTATTGGTAGAGACCTTTTAAGTTACTTTTAAGTGCAAGCCTCCGGCCTCCTTATTATTATTAGTTTAACTCAATAGGTATTTTTAATGTAAATGTATTGACTAATATAGTTTCACAGAAAACACAGAAATTGACAATTTTATACTTAAGTAGAATCTAGAGGATTAGATAGATTTTTTCTTTTATAGGGAAGTAGGCGGACGAGCAAGCGGTCCCACGTGATGCTAAGAGTTACCGCCGCCCATGGACACCTGCTACACCAGGAGATATGCGGGTGCGCCGCCGACCTTGCAAAATCCTATTCACAGCTTTCTTGAAGAACCTCATATCGTAGCGTAATGGAAAGACCTCTTGAGGCAGTTTGTTCCACAGCCGTGGTATAAAATGATTTTTTTGGAACGAACAGTACGCGACACCTCTGTATGGAGGAAATGCGGATGGACTGCACTTCTGTGACGGGAGGTGCGGTTGTAGAAACCCAAGGTGGGAAATATATTGCACAATTATTCAGAGCATTCCCCAAATACAATGGTTATTTTGGTTATAAATAGTTATTGCTATAATATTCGGAGCATATTATAGCGCCTCCATTCCTTGATGAAGGTATGCCATTCGACCTTTCTCAAGTCCCACCGTCACGAATCACACACACATCTTCCACATGTCCATGAAGGAGCTACGAATGTCTAGGGACATTAAGATCCTTATCGACGCCTGTATTATCGTCGAAAACTGTCCCATTACGTAATCTCCATTAGTGGACCCGTCACATACCATTTAGACAGCATTTAATTTTGTTATTTTTAAACTGCCAAATAAAGGTCAGCACAAACAGCATTCAAAAATAAGGTGAAACGTCGACACAACTAGAGGATTTGAAGAATAAGAATAATTATTGATTGATGCGGTATAATGGCAATATGTTTTCAATTTGGACACAACGCCTGAACAGGTGAAATTGAGAGATTCAAGACCATAAACAAAGTGAAAAGTAACCGAAAAAGCGAACGTGTCTGGACGAGTTCAAGTATCTTTGACTTGAAGCCATAGAATGCAGAATTATTCTTCAAATAAATACAATTCAAATAAATTAAATACTTCTGTTGTATTATTATTATACAACAGGAGTACAATGTGCAAACGCAGTTATTCAAGCAAGCTATCTTCATAAATATTAGGTTCTTCTACGAAATTACCTGTGAATTTTATATGGAAAAATTCAAATAATTGTTTTTGTATGAAAATTATATATTTAATTACTCGAAGTATTGTCCATTATATTCAAGGTTTTAATTTTGGCCCTTGAGGCTTTGTAAGTTGGACACCCCTGATCTAACCAAAAACGCACCGTGCGTTCATTTGCGTTGTTTGGTTCGTGCACATCGTTGATATTGCGTGGCGTCTGTGTTGTGTTGCTGCCACAACGGAACTCATGTTCGAAAATAACGCGAATTTTTATCTTTTCCATGGTCGCAAACACAACGATATTTAAGCAAAAAGTGGTTTGCCGGAAATACAAATGAATAACTGATTTTGAAAAAGAATGTCATAGCTTTGAAAACTAAACGTAAGATAACTAAGTTCAAAGTGGCCACTATGAACAAATGGCAACTTCATCGGTAAGGCCCTAATTTTTGTAAAATGAAATTGAAATCCGGGTCAACGGAAAAAATATGATCTCAATGATAAGAAGTAATGAAAATACTTCTGTGAAACTAAAGCTAATTCTATTACTTTCTCTTTCAGTTAATACTCTAAGAAACCATTAGAACTCTGCTATTAAATACTTTTAATTTTATTTTATATTTTTGGGCTCAGACAAATTAATTATTAATTAATTATTAATTATTAATTAATTATTAATTATTATTAATTATCAATTAATTATTTCAGCACAACCAGAATACTAATAATTTCCAAGAACCTTCAATGCTACTTATTAAAGATTACTTACTAATACTTATTAACATTACTTACTACATTATAAGAATATATATATAATTATCAATTATCAATTAATTATCAATTAATTATTTCAGCACAACCAGAATACTAATAATTTCCAAGAACCTTCAATGCTACTTATTAAAGATTACTTACTAATACTTATTAACATTACTTACTACATTATAAGAATATATATATATATATATATTCTTATAATATATATATATATATATATATATATATATATATCAGCACAACCAGAATACTAATAATTTCCAAGAACCTTCAATGCTACTTATTAAAGATTACTTACTAATACTTATTAACATTACTTACTACATTATAAGAATATATATATAATTATCAATTATCAATTAATCCTCCTTACTGCACACATTTACTTGCGTTCTACTCGTAGCGGACTTTTCATAATTGGTAGTCGAGCGTGCTATATTTTTGGCAACACTGATTACTGGCGGGAAAGTGATATCTCGTTAGACAGCTGACTTTTTTGTAATGGCGGTAAATTGAATTACAATTTTCTTTCGACAATGGTATGGATGCTTCTAGGGCTCGAAAAGAGATTTGTGGTGTTCACAGAGAAGATTCTTTATCGGAAACTACTACAAGAAATGGTTCAGACGATTCAGGTCTGGTAATTTTGATGTGAATGATGTTCCTTGCCGTCGTCGTTGTCTTGTTGGTAAATGTTCATGTTATCATTGAAAAATTTGAAGCAGATCGACACAAGCAGTAATCAAATTGCGAAAAAGCTTAGCATTCACCACTCAACAGTTTTGGATCAGCTGTATAAATTGAATTTTGTAAAAAGCTAAGCTAATGACCGTGGTTGCGAAGTTTTAATACATCCTCCATACAGTCCAGACATAGCACATTCAGATTATCAGTTATTACGCTCTTTACAAAATTCTCTAAATGGATTAAACATTTTGGACTAATGTTGGCATGTATCGCGGATGTCTATGGGCTACAGTATCCATTTACCATCAGGTGGACGGTATGCTCGTCTGCTGCCTTCGTCCATAAAAAAAAACATGGAGTCAAATTACATTCACGAGAAGCCTGTATTTAATCAGTTTTTCGCTCAGAAACCCCAAAAAAAATTATAGTCGAAAGATAGAAAAAATCGAAAGATAGTCGAATTAAATGGACAATATTCCGTTCAATAAATATTTATGTAATACAATAAAAAAATCTTTATTATTTTCACTATAAAAAGGCCGCGAACTTATCCGACTACCTAATAATATATTTTTATGTCACTAAGTGACATAATGTACGTATATCGATCTTAATTTATTAACACGTCGTCATAGATATTAAGTATCATGGCAGTGCGTTCTACCGTAAGGTAACGCTGACTACATGCGTGTACACTGTCCATAACTTTTCCAATGTTCTACCACATGCGGCCTAATGTATAATATAGCCTAGGTGTACGGCGCGTAATGAACACAAAGCCTCAGGTGGTAACGGACAAACCACTTAACTTAGTGCATCCCATATTACAAACTAAACGTACCTATGATTACTTTCTAACACAGAGATTGGTTTATAATTGTTGTTTAATTATTGTTAAAGCAACGGCACCTTATAGGAATTTTATATTATTATTTCTTTGTTGTTTTTGTTGCATTAACTTTAATTCAGAAAGACAATATTCTTGTCAAAATTGTCATGAAAATGAGATTGAAACGACGAGAGAAACTTTTCCAACATTCTGTTTATGCTTTCAAAAGTACATAAAACTAATCCGAACTTTGCCAAAGTTACCGAAGTCACTCAAGCAACAACACGTGACAATATAATTTAGCTATCGATCTCCTCCACCAATATTCTCTGAACGTAGCGACCGGGAATTCTTATAAAACTCATAAAACCCTTTGACGATTGAAGTTTGATTGAAATTCTCTTCAGAGATTTACCTGTAGGAAGTAATGTCTCAGGTGGCAATGGGTCATAGTGCCTATGATTTGTTTGTGGGGACACTTGAAGACGTGTTGGCAATGAACTTGGGAAGCGAGGTGGGGGTGTGTCTTGCAGGCTGCAGCGCTCAAGGCCGTCCCGCCGCATAGCATTGTATTATCCACATCGATTTATCGAGCGGCGCGCGCCGGCCTCTTTATTGCCACCCTCCCCCCACCCTCTTTTCCCACCTTGCCGCCTTCGACGCCTTTATCTGCTGTTTTTCTCTCAACGCCTTCGTCTTAGTCCGAAGTTTTTCTTCTAATAAGTCAATATTGCTATCGGTACAAAACTGACAAGTTTCCACTTATTAGTTCAATTCTCATAGTAATAAAATTACTAACTCACTAGTGCTAAGGTTACAACAAATAAAGTTAATTTAGGAATTTAGATAGTTTTTGTATTATTTAGAAAGATAGTTTTTTATTAATTTGTTTATAAAGCAATACATAAACCACATTACCTTTTTTAATGTCATTGACCCTTTTAACGAGTAATTTGTTAGCGTGGGTTATATTGATTTTTTGATAATAAATTAGTCGCGTGATGCATCTAATTATCTTTGGATAATAATTAGGACACATCAGAATATCTATCAAAACATGGATATTTATTCTGGTTGACAATAAAATGTTATATTTTTTAACAAAAAGGAAACAATAGATTTATCGAAGCGGTCAGTGAACATATGTAGTTCAATATAAAAAACAAAAGAAAATAGTGTAGTCTATTGCGAGTGTAGTCTGCGAAAACGTGCAGAGCCGCACGTCTCGTTGACGGCCGCTGGCTACATACTCGCAACGTCATATAAATTTCAACCATGTCGGTTATGGAAAAAGTTCACGATTAAAGTACACAACTTACTTGACGCACAGCGCCGCTGCCGTGACATGCGGTTGGTGGAAATCAAACCTCACTCGCTGTAGAACCTAATTTGGTTAACCTTACCCTTCTAATATAGTAAACTTTGATAAGCCTTGTGGACTTTGCCGCAGTTACAATGAAAGTGCTCTAAATCATATCGTTTACTATAGTTTGTAAATAATATTAGAGGTCGTACTTCCCTGGATTATAGACGAACATACAGTATCACTCACACAGAAGGAGTACCTACGCTTTTGTGAGAAGCAATTTTAACGATAATAGGTACTCTTAAACCTTAATAGATATTGCGCTATCTCTTAAGAAAACAAACCGTTATATTTATTACAGCAATAACGTGAAAACAAAATCATTGTGATTAAAATTCCCGCGGTAACATCGTAACGCATAGGATAAATCGTACCCTCTATCTGTAGTCATGGATATATAAATCCATGTCTTCAGTAGATAGTCTATACATAGTATGATTTGAGGGGGAGATTTTTAAGGGAGAGAGTGTACACTGCAATCCAACAGCCCTTGGGCGCACTCGACCAGCCACGTTACCCCTCTCTCACCGAAGACTACCTTGAAATGTACTGCATTTCCCACTTTATCTTATTTCCCCAGTGTACGTACGTATTTCGGTAGTGAGTGAGAGGTGCTAGAGCCCATTCCCATCCTATCTCTCCCCATTTTCCCAACCCTTTCTCCAAATCCATTCCTGTATCTCCAAAGGTAGGCAGCGCATCCGGGGTCATTTGTCATTTTGGACTAATGTTGGCATGTATCGCGGATATCTCCACTACCATCGACAGTATCCACTTACCATCAGGTGGACTGTATGCTCGTCTGCCGCCTTCGTCCATAAAAGAAAAAAAAGTATCACTACACACCAGGGATTTTTTTATAACTTTGCTCACATAATGATTCTTGTCGGATCATACAACTGTTCGGGCTATCTATAGATTCAGGACATAAACTGACACATAAACTTGCTGGAGTTTGGTTAAAACTTGATTAAATGTAACTAACCAAATTCGATTCAGCTGTTCTTGTGTGATGATAACTTGATGACGATTTCCACGGGGTCATTGTAACAGATCTAGATAAAAAGTATCCTCCTTTAAAATCCGTTAAGTAGTATTTGTGTGATAAATGGATATACCTACAGACATAGACTCTTAAAGAAAATCCTAATAATTGTTATTTTGATGTGTTTATTATTCATAATGTACACAACAACGTGAATGTATATAAAAAGTACTGCGTCTTTAAAGATTTATGTCATTGAATTTTTGAAACGGTTTTGCCGAGCATGTTTTTCCTAAACGTAATACTTAAGGGCTTTGTGTCTACATCAAATTCACGTGTACTACAGTTACAGAATGACTTCAGAAAGAAAAAACATTTACCTACGCAAATAAAAAGCGACGAGGCAAAAAGTAGTCTCAAAACGGACGGAATACCCGAAGATTTGAGTAGGGAAAAGCGTTCCGCTAAATAAGTCAACATAGAATTGTGTCCACCATGTTTGAACGTTTAAAAACATGTCTGAAAGCAAAATCGTAACTTTGTACACTCTATAAAGCCACGATTTCTATTTGAAACATTTGTTACGTAGCGTTTAACATAAAGATAATGTGCTACATAGACATAACATTATGTATCTTTATGTTAAACGCATTGTCACATAAATATCAATAAGGTCGTATTATCACAAATAAATGCCTTCTTTCATTCTTAATTATTTATGATACAGCGTTGCATCATAATTATATTTGCATCATTGTTCATTATAACAATGCATCATAATAATGTCGGCTGTTTAGATTTCATTACCCTTTTTTTTTAATAATTAGAAAATGAATATACAAAAAAGTTTGGTTGACCAACAGTAATAAAGCCTTTTTTATTTTTTAAGACAATGAAAATAAAAATTTCAGAGTGAACAGTGGAGAACGTAGAGGTATTTACTGTTTCTCAAGTTTTCACCCTACAATTTCAGTGGTTGATGAAGGAATGAATCGTTGATAAAGTTACTACGAAATTTTTGGTTTCAATATTTTTAAACACCATAAATTTCAAAAGGGCGGCATAATCGGAATGGGCTTTTCAATTTACTTAATTTTAATGCGTCTTGTTATAATAAAACGAGGAATTTTGGAAGAATGTGTATGTTTCACAAAATAATATAAACACAAGATGACAGGAAAACGCCAGACCAAACAAAAACACTAAAGGGAGTGTTATGAGTAAAACCTCAATAAATATCAATAACGGTATGTACTAAAAAAACAATAAAGTGTTCGAACCAGCTGCATGGAATTACGATTGCGTTTATCGAGGTACCCACATTATGATAATTTTATTTCGGTTACTTATTCCCTTCAAATATCTCCAGAATGGGGGTCACTGTTATCAACGGTTCATGTCTTTATTATTACTTTGTTGACTTGAAACGGAGTTTGTCTTATCTTTACTAAGAAGTGTCCTTTCTCCAAGTTAACAAATGGTTTTTATCGCGAAGAATGGTTAATTTTTAATTTTCTACCTACGGGTATAAAATTCTTATTGTGTAAAACAGAAGATAGCATTACTTTTGTATGACAGGCACCTTCAGTTTTTGGTAAAATACATGTATGAAAACTGAATGATGTCCTTTCATGTTTTTGAATAAAAAATGTAAATCAAATAAGTCTTTTCAATATAAAGTTGTCTAGAAACAAAAAAACTGAGGGTAAGTAGATACTGTCGCCCATAGACATCCGCAATGCATGCCAACATTAGTCCAAAATGCGTAACGTTGATACGCCCCCGGATGCGCTGCCTACCTTTGGAGACATAGGAATGGATTTGGAGAAGGGGATGGGAAAATGGGGAGGGATAGGATGAGAATGGGCTCTGGCACATCTCACTCACTACTGAAACACGTACGTACATTGGGGAAATAAGACAAAGTGGGAAAGTACACTTCAAGGTGAGTTTCTGTGAGTTCAAGTTTCTGTGAGAGAGGGGTATCGTGACCAGTCGAGCGCGCCCAGCGGCTGTTGGATTGTAGCGTGCACTCTCCCCCTCATAAGTTGTAGTCCTCCCCCTCTCTAACTGTAACAAGCATAGTACATGAGTCAATTATTTATGCGAGTTCCTCACTCCGATCCGCAGAGACCTGAGAATTTAGTAGCACTACATCGTTATCCCGAATAACTTAGAAACGACACCCCATTTCGTAAACTTGTATATAACCCTGGCTTCCATAGGGTCTCGGACCTCGTTACACGGCGCGACAGTCTGCATACAGAGTAACCCTAAGTTAATTTACAACAGAGACTGCTCCCGCGGGAGCTGGCTGCTGATCCCGACAAACCGGACTGCGATTTACTGAACTATACACGAGCGGAATTCATTTATCGTTATAATTAAATGAAGGTTCCCTTTTAACTTCCGCGGCCCAAAATGCTTTAAGGTAGTCCAATGTTTTATGAGCCACAATGTTTATCCACTCAATTTATTTCGTATCTTTTGACTTTTAATTGTTTAGTAGTAAAATCTAAACAATTACGTATAATATTTATCTTCAATTTTAAATACAATAATAACAACAGATGTTACACTTGAAAGCCTATAGTGAAACATTAGTTATGTAAATAAAGATGGGTACATACGATCCTCTTCTGAATTTTTATGGTATGTTGTTTTTGTTTCTAAATTGGCGTGATGATTGATAACGTACGAAGTCTTTTATCACACAACACAACCCAATATTTTAACGTCTTTCATTACGGTAATGACCGGATAACATGTATGTTAAAAACGAAAACAAACCTTTATGTAACACAAGCAAATCAATATTCCATGCTTATATAATAAAACTAAGTGTTTATTTTTCACTAGGCGTCTTCTGAATCCGAACCAACATTATGGTTCCCGAACGACCTATTCGAATGTCCGACGAAATAATGATCACTTTTGTCCGGGCTCCAGTAAAGGCCCGGGATTCGAGGATAAAAGGAGCGCCCTACCGGGACGTGAATTGATGATAAGTTTCAACCGACAATCTGTTGAACGTGACGGAAAATAGCTGCCGGGTATTAGAATGCAAAAACGCAAAAGCATTTTGCGGTTGAGGGGACGACCCGTCGGTAACAGGTGGAATTTAGATAGGAGGAAGGTGGAAGTCAGCCACACGCAATTGCGTCAACGGTGCGCCGACCACAAGTCGACAGGACGCATTCCTAATTAAATTTCCATTTAAACGGAATTTAATTATCTTATCTATCTCCTTTTCTTATTAGCATATCGAAGAGAAAATTGAATTAGACATTTTTTTTCTTTAGAAACAGTTCTTGTGTTATTCTTCCAGACGCTGACCAATAATTATGTTTTACCTTCACTTTATAGAGTCAATGAGCGACAGCCGAAGCTTATTGTGTGTTTTAACACTTAAACTTATGTAGGTACAATCGACAGGAGGACCTGTGGTATACCATAATACATGATATCATACTATAGATACCATTGGAGAGTACATTCTTAAACATCTGGACATACCTAAACATGTAGAAATTGTTGGAACATATTCTACTTATGTATATGTATAATATGTTTTTTTGTTTAGATATGTATAATGTATAATGATATATGTATAATGTATAATGATATATGTATAATGTATAATGATATATGTATAATATGTGTTTCAACTTGTTTATGTTTAGATGTTTAGACATTAAAGAAATAAATATCTATTCTCTGTAGTATTTAAATTACATAATTGTGGATTTAGACATGGGAGAGGAGACATGGGATCCAGCAGTGAAGAGACATAAGCTGATGGTATGGTATGGAATCTAGACATTCATATTTCACAAAATAATATCATAATACCTTTAACTGGTTAGGACTATCGATTCTCCTTCACCGCTCTGTCGGATAACGATATTACGTCCCCGGCCAATCCACTCACAGTCCAACAATTTGATTGTGATTGATTTACCATTTCCTCGATAGTAAAACCCTTGCCATTTAAAAGCAGCTAATGGATTTGCCTACTTTGCTATCCATCACTTGCAATAAATAGGGTTTATTAATTATTAATCTACCTTGTTGGTACAATTTTGTTAGTGTCAGCATTGAAGATATTGGTAATTAAAGGTGTCATTATTTCCTGGTAATTAAATGGTAATTGGTAATTAAATTAAAGGTTTTCCTTGGAAAGGTGAATACATAGGTGAATTAAGTACGTACCTATCTACACACTGAACGAGATGAAATTTAATTGGTAATAATAATACTCACTATTTAAAATGAGAACCAGTTGCGTTTTGAAAGTATGAGTTTTATAAGTTACACGGCTTTTATAATTACATTATCACAACGTTCATTTCACTTTCAGGGTAACACTCATAGTCGATATCTTCGCTGTGATGAAAATTTTTCGTTATATGTCCTGTCTTGCCACACCGGATTTATCTCTAATTCTTTCGCAGCTCAGGCTGTCAAACTCTGGAACACTCTTCCCACTAACATTAGGAAAGCCGCTTAATAGATTTTCATGTAAAAAGTTGCCTCGGCTATATTACCTTTCTATGCAACACAGTTGATAAATATAATTATTTAGTTTTATCCTTTCTCTGAAATAACTTCCCCTTGTCAATGGCTTATGTTATATTTTAGGTAATTCAATGTATAATCATAATCATAATTTATTGTTGTAGATATTGTCTTTTATTAAAAATAGTTTTTCTTTTTCAGGTACGACAACAGTGAAGCGCTCAATTGAGACCGGAAATGTGTTTCAACAAGTGTTTGATCAAGCTGGCGGACTACTTCCGATTAAATGCTGACACGTCTCGTTAGTGAGCCCCTGAACTAATCCGTTCGAAATGATTTCTAACAGCAAAATTGTGTTCACTAAACTTTTATTATATTTCTTCATATCTGGTGCGTGCGGCCGGTCGTGGGCCAACCACCATGATACCACAACGTCTACCACGCAGACTACACCTACCACCAGTCCCGTTCCAAAGAACTTTCACAATGACCCACTCATCGTTGAAACCAAGAGTGGTCTCGTCAAAGGTTATGCTAAAACTGTTATGGGACGAGAAGTCCACATATTCACGGGCATTCCATTCGCGAAGCCACCTTTAGGGCCACTGAGATTCCGTAAACCCGTTCCAATCGATCCTTGGCACGGAGTTCTCGAAGCAACTGCCATGCCAAACAGTTGCTACCAAGAAAGGTATGAATACTTTCCTGGTTTCGAGGGAGAGGAGATGTGGAATCCAAACACAAATATATCAGAGGACTGTCTGTATCTAAATATTTGGGTTCCTCAACATCTTCGAGTTCGTCATCATCAAGACAAATCGTTAACTGAGAGACCGAAGGTGCCAATTTTAGTGTGGATTTACGGCGGTGGTTACATGAGCGGCACGGCTACACTTGATCTCTATAAAGCTGATATAATGGCTTCTTCTAGTGATGTGATAGTGGCTTCTATGCAGTACAGAGTTGGTGCGTTTGGATTTTTATATTTGAATAAATATTTTTCTCCCGGGAGTGAGGAAGCACCTGGAAATATAGGGTTGTGGGATCAACAGCTTGCGATTCGTTGGATCAAAGATAACGCTCGTGCTTTTGGCGGAGATCCTGAATTAATAACTTTGTTTGGAGAATCGGCAGGTGGCGGCAGTGTAAGTCTGCATATGCTTTCACCAGAAATGAAGGGACTTTTTAAGAGAGGAATATTACAGTCTGGCACTCTGAATGCTCCGTGGAGCTGGATGACTGGAGAGAGAGCTCAGGATATTGGCAAAGTTTTGGTAGACGATTGCAGTTGCAACAGCAGCCTTCTAACAGTGGACCCGAGTTTGGTAATGGACTGCATGCGTGGAGTAGACGCTAAGACAATTTCAGTACAGCAATGGAATTCATATACTGGCATATTAGGATTTCCATCAGCCCCCACAGTCGATGGTGTATTCCTACCAAAAGATCCAGATACTATGATGAAAGAAGGCAGTTTCCATAACACAGAAGTACTCCTTGGAAGTAATCAGGATGAAGGTAAGTGTTTTTTATTTATTTCTAATCTTAATATTTGACATTTTATATTTGGATAAACACATCACAAAACCGAATGTCAATTTGTCTGCAATGTAGTTAAAATATTTTTTTCTGCGTTAATGCTTATAACTTATAATACAAATATTATCCTAATAATTTTAGCTAACCTTAACCTTTAAAAACTATAAATATTTAATAATTATACATTGCTTCGTTAAACTAAAAATTTGACCCAATAAGTACTGGGCAAAAGTCTCTCCTCTCGTGTTTCACGCTTCCGCAAGATCCGATAGGTCGGCCCTCCATCTTCTGTGAATCCTGCCCAACACTCATTTTTATTTTTCATTAAAACTGCATATTTATCACATTAGGTATATTAACACTGATATTAATATCTATTCTATTAAGTTAAACAATAATTATAGCAGCATTTTTAAATGGCATGCATTGGTTACTATGGCATTATAGGTTATATATTACGTTACTATGTCATTATAGGGATAAAATGAAAGAAGTCGCTATCATAGTCGGTAATTAATTATCATAAAAAAACAATTTCAATTTGTATGGTAATGAATGTCATAAATGATGGTCATTGTTTTTGATCCTTGAACTAGTGCGTAATGCGATTACCCAAGAAAGTTCGCACGTGTCGTCTAGTAGGAAGGTGGGTGGTTTTATCTCATAGAGTTCGAGGTCATTTGAGCCTCGGAGTTCTGTACACCTGCCACCGGTATGTCGGGGGTGGCGCGCGCCTGCGCAAACCTATGTAGACACAACAATACCATGCTGTATTACTTCGTACTACCAGGTACTACAGACTCGCCCACGTAGCTTACCTTCCCCTCGCGACCCGCACTCTCCTCCGCGCTGCCGCCTGTTGCCACGCACCCCACCTCTCAGGAGACGTCCAGCAAGATCCAGGACTTATTAATTAAAATGAAAAGTAGCTGTGCAATATGTGTCCAGTGCAGAGACTGAGTAACGTGCCCACGCCAATGTAATAGAACATTGTGTGCTCTCTGATTTTCTGGCTGTTATTTCAGAAACAAATGTCGATGAATATATACATATATTAATAAACTTTATAAAAACTTACTAGGAATTATTGTGTATCACAATATTTGCAATTTGAATTTTGATGGTTTTTAAAAGTTTGTTCCTAATATTGTATGTCCTGTTATTCTGTCTACATCTACATTATCTATTCTATCTACGTTATATTAGTATTATTATCTTATAGTACTTTATAATGAGTTCATTTTCGAAAAAATATAACATCCTATACTCGTGGTTAGGTGTGCAAGAAAAGTGATCCGTGCATTTTTTATCATATCTTTATTGGATGCTTCCTTCTATTTTATTTTGTTTCCTTTCTTCTACGAACATTTAAATTAATTTATTAATTCACAATTAATTACTCTTCATTCGCGAAGTATATTTAATTTTCCAGTACATTATCCACCCCTCGTCTCGCTCGCATTGCTTTTCAGCGACAAGGCATGTCATGCTTATAAATGCAAGTTTATAATGAGAGTGTCTCTCTGTTCCTCGAAATGACAAGCTGGCGGTCTTAGCTTGAATTCAAATGGGTAAACAACAATCATATTTTACGATGAATAGCTGAAATGCTACTTGTTATAAAATCTATCTACAATATCAAATCTAATACAAATGATAGCGCTGGAAGATTTTCATTTGTTGTCTTGTAATGAATCTGTAAAGTTCTTTTTAATATGAGTTTTCTTTACAATATGGGTACCTATATATGTTTTTTTTCTAATTCTCGAAACAGTTTTAAAACATAAATATTAAGTATAACCCTAATTTGAAACATTTCGCAGTAATTTAAGGGCTATACATGTACAAAAGTCTAATTACCACACTGCATTAATGTGGCGTGTGGTGTCGGCTGGTTAAAGAATAGCGCCACCCTATCTCTTCCCATAGATGTCGCAATGGGCGACTAAGGGATAACAAAGCGGCGACTACACATTCTGAGGAACTATACCACCTCTAAAAGAGTGTACTCGCCAATCCGCTTGGCAAGCGTGGCGTTTCAAGGCCATATATCCCTCAAGCACAATACAATGTCCACGGGGAGGCCCGTGTCGAGCATTGGATACTAAAAGGGCTATTTGCGGCTACGAGACATGGGTGACACTGAAAGTTTTTAGAATCTCAACAATGAAATCAGATATCAGAGTTGTTTTATTGCTTTTTGAAGCATTCTCCCCGACAATCGATACACTTTTTCATGCGATGAAACCATTGTGTGAAGCATTCAACCCACCCTTCCCCAGGCACCTCTTCAACATCCGTTTGGAAGGCCGTTACTGTCTCTTCTGCATTCGTAAAACGTATTCCTCTGAGTTTATCCTTAATTTTAGGGTACAAATAAAAATCACAGGGCGCAAGGTCGGGACTGTATGGCGGATGACACATTAACTCTACATTTACTGTACTCAAAAATTGCTTTGTTTGTCTGGCGGAGTGAGCTGGGGCATTGTCTTCATGGAGGAGCAGTCTGCTTCGTGGGTGTCGTTCTTTGACATTTTCCAAAACAGAAGGCAAGCAGTTGTCCACATACCAGTCCGCGCTTACTGTTCTTTTATTTTCTAAAGTTTTAGTAGCAAAGTGGCCTGATCTGCCAAAGAAAGAGACAATCATCTCCTTTACAGCACTCCGTTCCCGTACTTCTTCCCTTCGAAACTAAAGACCCACTGCGCAGATTGCCTCTTAGTATCAGACTCCAGCTTTCATCACCAGTTACTATATCAAAAACGGCATTCGATTGACCATTGTCGCATTTTAAAGAATTTGGAGACCATTCCACGCGGCAGTATTTTTGAACTTCGCTCAAATTGTGAGGAATTAAATTGCCCCCAGAAATAAAAAACAAATGACGTGATATGATTCGCTCTCTTTTAAAATCCTAGAAACTGTTTTTGTAGAAATGCCAGTCGCTTGGCATGTCCGTTTAATAATTTTCTGAAAATATTCTTTATTAAAAACTTGATTCTTGACTTCTTGTGCTTCTTTTTCCATAAATCGGTGAACATTTAAAATAATTTCTGTCATTTGACTGTTGAAAGGCCGCCCTCTTTTAAGAGAAGTCATAATAAATTAATATCAGTAACCGATTTATTTGCCACTAATTCTCGACGAGCCACGTAAGTTTAGGGTGCAATCTGAGAGTAGACTCATGGACGAGATAGCGCCCAGCGCACGACACGAGCAGCCGCGATTTACCGTGAAAACGATCGACCAATAATGGTGCAAGATTTCAGCGCCCGAAATATTCATCATTGCCATTGGTGGAATGATGTTTACCGCGCTACTAAAATGTGTCTACTGCGCGGATACATCGGGGAGACTTATTCGTGGCAACCCTGTTAAGTTAAACCCTGTTAACAATTTTAGTTTGAACTATCGTAATAATGAAGAAATCAATGAGCACTAGGCTCCAGTGGTAGATTGTGTCCCAAAACCCCCTAGTTATTTATTAGGGGAGGCCATGCCGTGCAATGGGGCGTTATAAGCTGATATCAATCAATCGATTAATGAAGAGAGTATATTTTTAAGAATCAGTAATTATTATTATTAATTAGATCAGTAATGATTATAATCAATTGTTATTATAATCAATATGAATATATTTAACATCAGAGTCAATTCTAAGTTCATTAATATAATTAATAATTAATTGGCGTTACGGCTCCACTATAGCTCCACGAACCAAAAACAACGTAATACCAAACATTTCCATTCACATAGCGACTATTCAGTAAAGTTTGAACTTACATATAAATTGAACTATTTGAACTAATTTATCACAGTCTGTCAGTAACATTATGTGTGAAAGAGTGGTAAACAATAAACACCAATAAATTTCATATCGTTCCTTAGCAGCGTCATAAAAAGTAGGTAGTATTATACACCAACAAAATCCCTTTCCTCAAAGTGACACCATTAATCAGTTCTTACAAAGTTTTTGTTAAGAAAAGTGGGCAAATATTTACTTGCGATGCAATTAAGAGCTAAGATTAATTAACTATTTGATTAATTAATTTGATGAAAGTTTAGTTGCTCTTACAAAGAATTTGATTTATTATATTTTAAACATAACAAAATATCATGTATGTACTACTTGAAACAAAATAAGTGCCAACTAAAATAATAATTTTATAAACTTTTAGATTTTAATTTTAATTTAGCAATAATGTCTTATAATTTAATATAAATCGAATGCTAATCAATGTACCAGAGCATTGTTACCTTTTGTTATTGTAAGAATTTATTATTTGGCAAGAAACAAGTCACACATTAATCAATGGCTGCTGGTTGCGAATCATGTTTCGCCCCTCTGACCTTTCGTTTTAATTGTTCCCATATATCCTCAATAACGTTTACGTCAGGACTATTCACTGGTCACGTTAACATCTGTATTTGTTCCTTTTCAACAAAGATACACTCAACTCTTTTTTAGTGAATTTATGCCATCAAAGTGAAATTTACATTAGTCTATACATTTAATTGTATCCATTGTATATATATATATATTATATATATTGATTTTATTTGATCACATTTAAATGTAAATGTTATTATGTTAATGTAAATGTTAATGTTATTATTAGGCCGCTTGGCGCATTCGAGTAACAAATCGCTAGGGGCGAATATAGTGAACCAGCTTTCTACATAAATTTCTACATGAGTTCTTTTCGAGCTGGCACGACAATAATGGCTTTGAATCTTTTGTTTTGAATTTACTCATAAAGACACTACTAACTTTCCGCGACTCACTATTTA
Organism: Sesia bembeciformis; assembly: GCA_943735995.1. NCBI lineage: Eukaryota > Metazoa > Arthropoda > Insecta > Lepidoptera > Sesiidae > Sesia > Sesia bembeciformis. Next base: position 10,085,488 of record OX031031.1, read on the forward strand.
TAAGTAACATAACAGAGGAAAAAATGTAACACAACTCCGAACGATATCACGATATATAAAATATCGACACCAATGCATTTTTTTGAACTACCCACACAAATAGAATAGATTAAATCACTCAGTGATATTTATGCATACATATATTTTCTCTTATATAGGATACATATATTTCTCTTACATATATATAGGAGCTTTTACTTAATTGTGAAAGTAAAACTTAATTTTATTTACTTAATTTTACTTAATATTTTTTTACACATTTAGCAATTGTGTAAAATAGTGTGTACCCATGGGAATAAAAATGTCCTATGTGCATTATTTGCACGTAGGAGATTTTATGTGGTCAACAAAATCAAACATGCACTCGAGAGATTTTTATGTAGTATATTTCTATCGTCTTTAAAGTAGTTAACTAAAAATTTTCTAAAATAGTTTTCGCAATTTTACACCGGACTGTGCGTATAGGTAATAAAATGTGAAACATCACTTAGAGGTTTTTCATTCGCAACATCGCTCTACTACGTAAGTTCCACAATTGTACGATAGATGCCGCTGTCTCGATAAAAAAACGTGCTATCGTTTCGTTTTGGAAACATAGAGTAATATGACTTGTTGTTCTTATTCATAGATAATTTGACGAACGACCTGGAAAATTTGAGTAAAGACATGGATCTCTGTGAATGACGCTTTTGAAATTGATGTTACAGCTCTAATAGCCGAATATTCTATCGAGCTTTACTCTAATAGAGGACTATCGCTTTTCGGAATGGCTAAATTTCTAGGCCTATCAAGAGTCACCGGATGTAGTTTAGGGCGAGCGCAGAAGCCGCTCAGCCAGGAAATAGAAAACTTTCGGCAACACCTCACTACGTCAAAAAATGACCGTTCGTAAGTATTAACAAATGTTGGAGTGCGAGTTGCATTCACTTCACTTGAGTGAAGTTTCGTGGGAAAACGGATTAACGTCAAATTATCGTATGAAACCCGGGATGAAATAATTCGGAAATATGTTGTCCTTCATTTGACTATAGTACATATAATCAAATTAGGCACAAATTGGTCTGACACGAGAATCACATGTAATTTCTTATTTTATAATCTTATATCTGACAATGCTATCTGTCTACAATGACATCTTTGTCATTTTTCTTTTCACAGCCAAACATCGGAAACCCGCCTCAATTCAGTGTTGTTATAACAAAATATAATCTATCAATTATTTTCCACGGATATTAAAAAAAACATTTCAATGGAAATTCTTTTAAAAATACATATCTTATGTAAGATATTGTGTTTTAAAAGACCAATGTTACCTGCATGTGATTTTCGGGTCATGTTTCAATGTATCTGTTTCATTTTAAGTATTAATCTATTAATTGTTGGGACTTCTTAAATTCATAATCTGATCCAACAATTTTAAGCATCAAATTCGTTAAGCCATTCGTTCGTTAAGCTGTGTTTGCAACGTAGTATTTTTATTAACTCTGTTGGAGCCAGTCGAACTGTAATTAAAAGTACTCCCTAAGGTCAAAGCAACGTTCGTATTTTACATTAGACAAAATACTCCTTTTCTCCCTTTTTATTGTTAATTTATACTTGATTTAGGTATATGATATATTTTATATTTTGTTTTTGTTGTCCTTCATTTGTTTGGAAAGTTTAATATCTTTGATAAATTTTCATTTATATTTATTTCAGCGGACCCTGTTCGATTATTCATCGTTGGTAGGTAGTTGGTAAATATTCGCATTTGTCAGTTCTTGTTATGTTTATTTCTTCTTTATAATTATTTATCCCTTACTATTATATAAAATACACTTCAGTGACTTGAATGTAGAGTGTGCACTTCACTTATTCTTCATCTTCAATAGAATGAGAGGGACAATAGTCGTCATTGGCTATTATATAAAGATTTCGTAATACATCCATATTCAGAAATCCTTTCGATTCGATCTCAACCCTTTAGATTTAGACTTATTAGTAATAAGAAAGTCAATAATTTCCTTTTTTAATATCTATTGAAAGTATCCACTTATCTACAAAAAAATATTGATAATCGGGCTGGATATAGGCGAGGGGATAGATTATTAAATATGATCGTGGATAAAATAAGCTGAAATATAGAATATCATGGTAAAGATAATTTCTCCTAATTAAATTCGATTTAGATGAATCGCCATAGGAGTACCAAATTAATATTCACAGCGAAAAGATGTTATAAATTGTCACTTGCTCGGCGCTGAGGGAAACCGTCGTGAGGGAAACCGCACGCGCCAGAAATAAAACAATCTCCAGTATGTGATCCGCAATCCGCACTGTGTCCGCGTGGTGGATTACGGCTCTAAACCCCCTAGTAATTCACTAAGGGAGGCCTGTGCCCTGCAGTGGGGTGGGACGTTATAGGCTGACACATTACATTCACAATGATTCTGATATAAACAATACCGTTAATAAATATTCATAAAACAAGGCGTCATTGATGTACTTTCTCTTCATGCTAAAATTATTTTACGCACGCGTACGAGTAGACAGTACGAAAAACTCACCTAAGAACATTTCATAAACCAAACGTTTGATAAAAGCACCGTATTTAAAAGATTCTCTTTGACCTTGACCTCTTAGAGGTGGAGGGAAGTCAAAAGGTTGCTACTTGCTATGGATCAGTGGAAGATTGTCTTCTGCTCGTTTCTACGCAATTACAAAAGTCGACATCGCGTTAACGAGCTTATTTGTTAGTGCTACCCCTCACACATTCGTTTGGGGATCTCTTTCCTATTTTCATTATAGCTTTTGCACTTATGAGCGTGTTTTCTCATTTTCGGTGGGGACAGTTTGATCTATCCTCATCAATCAAACTTTCGTTTTCATTTTACAAATCAAGATAATGAATATCACTAAATAGAGCTCTTTTCCAAAATAATTTTGAAATAATTTTCAAACACAAAAATATCATTTTTGTGATAAATGGGTACAAGTAATTAATATTTTTGGATGCTTCAAATGTCAGTCTTAAAAGTCTCACTACATGACACGGGTCTCCCCCTTTAATTACAAAACTATTTAAATTCCTTAAAATTCTTTTTGGAGTTATTCAATCCCCACGGCTTGTGGTAGTCGGGTCTGGTTGTCGCCACCCGATATTCGACATTGTGTTGTTGCCCTTTTAGTACAACCAGGGAGACACGTGTAGGATGCTGAATGTTCACATTTATATACGAGGGCAATGAACGGTTTTGCTGAAGATTTAATGAAAAATTGAAAAAATATTAATTAAGCAAGTTAGAACCTAAAAAGATTGTACCTAAACTATATTCAAGATTAACTCGGTAATTATCCCATTGGTGGCAATAATAATTTTAAAAAGAGAAATTAATAATTTTATTAGTTCGAAATTCATGAACTTGCATTTTTTATGGAAATAAATTATTTTTGTTTGTATTTAATTAATTCACTGAAAAATATTGTAATTGACTCGTTATATATAGATGAGGTTCCTGATTTTTCTTCCATTTTGAATTGAAATGTATTCTGGAATAAACTTTTTAAAAATATTTATATACCTATGTGATTTCACAGTTACAGAAAAACCTAGTTATAATTGTATTGGTTTCAACTGATTTCATTGTTTATTAGAGACGATAAAATAAGTTGAAACCTAAACAAAATGTATCCTTTATTCACTTCCACAGATTCTATTCCGTGGAAATCCCTTACTCAATAAATTTCACGCAAGCATTAAATTTACCAGAAAAAGGATATAGGAAACCTGTTTTCACGAAACTCCGGCAGCTTCGCAAAATCGCCTCTTTTCAAATTACTAACGTGTCAGGTTTAGTAATTCGTTACCGTTTTTATGAGGTTTTTATGAACTTAATATCAATTTTATATCTCGCTTGGGACCAACCACAAGCGCCGTAGTAATTTGCTTTCCATATTACACGTTGTCACGACATGAAGCGATGGTGCCATGAGAGTAGGTGTAAGTCAATTAAAACGAGGTATCATTAAAATTCGAAGTTTCCTTAAATTGGTTCCTTCGAAAATTGGTGTTTAGCGTTCGTTGATCATACTAAAGGATGTTTTTTTTTCTTGAGTGACATTTAATACAAATTAATTACTCTTACATAGAAAATATGTATAATAAAAAAAATTCGTTGTCTTTTTATGCTCGTAATGAGGAAATAAACAAAGCACGTTAAGTATTTACGTTAATAAGTTAAGCTACGTTACGTAATTAATTATACCCCACTATATATTAGTAGGTAACTATTATAGTGACTTAGTGCTTGGCCACGGCCAAACCAAAATCTAAATAAGTGGTATCCATTATTTATAGTTCCTTTGGGATAACTCTATGATGTCGTTATTGTGTAAGTTTCCTCAAGAGGTCTTTCCATTAAGCTACGATATGGGGTTCTTCAAGACAGCTGTGAATAGGATTTTGCAAGGTCGGCGGCGCGCCCGCATACCCCCTGGTGTTGCAGGTGTCCATGGGCGGCGGTAACACTTACCATCACGTGGGACCGCTTGCTCGTCCGCCCACTAGTCTATAAAAAAAAGTTTTAAGCTTTTGCTTGCGGCTTTAGAAGCACGATTGGAATACCTACCCAACATCAATTTTATTTTACTCGAAGTTCATACGAGAAAGACCAATTTATTTGAATTACGAAATAAATGTAAATAATACATTTAATCTACTTTTTATTAATTAGATGTTATTAATTAAATGAAACAACTCATTGTTTAAAAATATATTTAATGCTTCATTGTTTTAATACAAATAATGTATTTTAAATCAATACAAATACAAATATTACTCATAGCGTTTTTAACATTTTTGAAGTTTATCTTGTATTTATTTTTATTATGGTAGATTTATTCGTATAATTATTAGATCTTACTATAGTCTTCAACTCAAGATATCGAGATACAGACGATTAGATAAAATGTAATGACATGTTAAATGTGTACATAATAAGTATATATAAGACATAATAAATAAAAATATATATATATAAGATAAACAAATTTATTAATATAATACCGAGTGTGGTGGCGGTCCCTGGGAGAGGCTTATATCCAGCAGTGGAGAGACAGAGGCTGGTGGCAGGTGTAGTAATAACTACAATATATAAATATGTATTAGTCGAGTTAGTATACATTTATATATGTTATTATTATTACTGGTAGTGTTATGGCGAAGTTGTCTTTTAAGATAATAGATGTTTGTTACTCGCATGTCGACAAGTTTGTTACAACAACTTCGTATTATAACAAATTGAATCGTCTTATCAACAACTGTATTCGTTTCTTTTACGGACTTCGTAAATATAATCACATATCCTCATATCATTCTCAGTTTAAATGGCTGTCCATCTGACAACGGAGATGTGTAAGATTGCTTTGCACACTTTTTTCTATCTTACACGTTTCACGTGCCCCTGAATACCTAAAATGTAAGTTTCCGTTTCAAAGGGACTCTCATGACCGTTATTTTCGTTCCGCTGAAAACTCCACATTCTGTCTTCTCTGATCGCACTGGTTTCATGACTAACTCCTTCGCCGCTCAGGCAACAACACTCTGGCACTCGCTCCGCGCTGATATAAGGAAAGTTCTTAATAAAAACAGCCTCAAACAGAAACTTTGGGAACACTACCTCCGAAATCTACAGAGCTAATTGTATTATTTTTTCTGTTTTCTGTATATCCATATTATATATATGTATTATATGTATTTTATGTTCATATTATTTTATTCATATGTTTCCGCTTTGTTTGCATTGCATCCATATGTACATATGGTCTATATATTATTCGACATCTATTTTTATTCTATATTTTGTTCTATAATGCTTGTATTATTATTGTTTATACTGGATGAATTAAGCTATATATTTAATTTCTTCTGCAGCCGCTTTAATTTCTCACATTTAATCAAACGGTCGACTGCTAAAGAATGCCTCCCCCTCTGTACAATATAGTGCAAAGGACTAAATAAGTAAATACATATCAACAATTAAAAATATCGCATTATAAGTATTTATAGTTTAGAGCGGAACGTCCCGGTTGCCATGGGACGTTTATCTTCGCCAGAATATTATTATTAATGTTTAGAAATAAAACATTGTTTTATTGACGTTGTACTTCTGTTATTGTTTTATCTGACACCAAACAGATAAACGTCCCTAGGCAACCAGGACGTTCCGTTATAAGCTATAAACACTTATACTGCAAAGATACTTATACTGTAGGGGGAGAGTGCACGCTGCATTCCCACAGCCGCTGGGCGCACTCACTGGCCACGTTACCCCTCTCACATAAGACTACCTTGAAATGTACTGCATTTGCTACTTTATCTTATATCCCCAATGTACGTGTTTCGGTAGTGAGTAAGATATGCCAGAGCCCATTCCCATCCCATCCTATCCTTCCCCATTCTCCCAATCCATTCCTTTATCTGCAAATATGGGCAGCGCATCTGGGGGCGGCCAACGTTTGTCATTCTGGATTGATGTTGGCATGTATCGCGGATGTCTATAGACAACACTAACAGTATTCAGTTACCATCAGGTGAACTGCATGCTCGTCTGCCGCCTTCTTTTCCTATAAAAAAAAAACTTATCCACAGAATATGTTCGATCATTTCTCGAAGCCTGCAATTCACATATCCGTTCAAGATTCTCAGTTCATTGCAGTAAAAATATTGCAATATAAACAATTTTTTACCCATTTCAGTTTTAACTCAATTTTTCATACGATTTTTTTTTTATAGACTAGTGGGTGGACGAGCAAGCGGTCCCACGTGATGGTAAGTGTTACCGCCGCCCATGGACACCTGCAACACCAGGGGGCATGCGGGCGCGCCGCCGACCTTGCAAAATTCTATTCACAGCTCTCTTGAAGAACCCCATATCGTAGCTTAATGGAAATACCTCTTGAGGCTGTTCGTTCCACAGCCTACGGGTTCGCGGTATAAAGTAATTTTTGGAGCGAACAGTGCGCGACACCTCCGTATCGAGGAAATGCGGATGGACCGCACTTGACGATTGCCAAAAACAAAGCCCAAAATTAAGTATTTTACCCAAAAAAAATGTAACGCTATATTAAGTCAATTAACTTGGGATTATTAGCAGAATCCATTGTTTTAGCACATACTATATTGTAGGTACGAGTATGTATACATGTATACCTTGTATACATTTATATATTACTAATAATTAATAGTAGTAATAATAGTTGTAAACGATTAAAAAGTTAACATACTATACATTCATACGGGGATCATAATAAACATATATAAAATTCCTCTCATATTACTAATCTTATATTTGAAGTTCATATTTAAATACCTATAAGAAATATATCAGTTGTTAGTAAAAACTAACAAGCAACGACATGGCCGGTCTGTTGCCTCGATTAGGATGATGACGTGTCAACTAGTTCGTTAGAGCCGGTGATGCTATCGCCCCGGGTTATATAACGATGTTTACCTTATGTTGTACATACTAGGAGTGCTTACTATGTACCAGCTGTAGCCGCACTGATATATAATTTGATAATGTACTGTATCTGTATTGCTTACCATATTAGTATTATCATAATATAACATATCTATCTATATCTTATAACGTATAAAAAGCCACTATTAAAGGTTTTTAGGCACTTTTGTGTAAGAAAACATTTATTACTTCATGGTCATAAAAGCCGTTTGGTTTTTACGACCATATGAAAGGTGGCTCTTAAGACCATTAGGCAACTCGTGCCAAAAAAAAATGTCTTTACATCATAATAACGTCATAATTTCTGTTTTGCTCAGGCACACAAAAAAAAGGTGTACAGTACAAGCCATTTTTCTGCGAATATCGACATTTTAAATATACAGATCGATAGAGCGTAAAAACTGATAAGAACTGTATAAATAACTCATTTTCGCCAAAATGGCTTTTGTGCCAATTGAATCGCATGGTGGTCGATATGTAAACAATAAGTACGAGTATATACATAAAAGAAAGATTTTCTATTGACTAACACAGTGACTATCATCGATACTATATTCGTCCAATAAACTCTGAAACTGATCCCCTTGTCATATCAAATATTGATACATACACAAGCACATCTTTTCCCCTTCGTATTCCTACCTACGCACAATCAGTATTGGTTTCTTTATTAGACATTATTTCCTTTTCAGGAACTTATTTTCTACTTTACGATTTCCTCGACTACTTTGAAAAGGATGGGCCGAGTTTCCTTCAACGAGAAAAGTTTCTGGAGATCGTCGACACAATTTTTAAGGATTTCTCTAAAATAAAGAGGGAGGCGATTGTCTTTCAAGTAAGTTTTTCCAAACTACACGTTTGGGTATTTTACACTACACTAACTTTATCTGTGAGTTGTTTGTAGAGTTTATGTTGTTTTCAACCGACTTAAAAAGGAAATTCTCTGTTGGACCTGTACATACATAAGTATAGATTGTAAGTATGTATCACGATTTTCTCGAAAAGTAGGGAGCCGATTTACGTGGATTTTTTGTAGAATAATCTTTGTAATCCAAATGAGTTTTTAAGGATACTTTCACTAAAATTTGTCCAGTGGTTTCTGTACAATCATGTTTTTTTTTAAATGGGTAATGATGTGTGTGTACGTACGTCAATTAAATAGTAATGATAAGTAGACACTTAATCATTACTATCAATATATTCATTACTATTTAATTGATTTTCATGAGTTCTTTTAAGTTTTTGTAAAGTGTGATTGACAAATACGAGTAGGCCCGTGACAGTTTAAAGTCTTAGGTCTTGCTACAGAAGCTAGAAATTCATAATTTCTACGGTTGCACAACACTCAAATTATCATTTTCTCAATTAAATGCGTTTAAACACATTTTAAAATAGATGCATTTAACGAACCATATAAAGGCAAATCGCACTAAAGTAATATAAAGGACGACAGGAAAAAAAAGTATGGGTAAACATCCAACAAACATAAAATTAGTGACAATGCATTTGATTGTCCGTTAAAAAGAATCTTGGAACAACGTTTTTAAAAGTTAAAATGAATATTAAAATACCGACTACAATGGTTTGTTTAAATATTGCATATTTGGTAATGTTTTCAATGAGGCAAAGTTATCCGTCCACATTGAGGAACAGCGAAATAGACATTCATTGCCTAAAATTTTAAGGCCCAGTTATTTATGCCAGAAAAGGACAAACGTCAATTATGAACTACCCAAAGTTAATAAGGTAAAATAGTGTGGCAATACATATTACCTGATTTGGTCAATGAACTGCCCATCGAGCTGCAAGAAAAATATATGAATGACGATAAAATAAAACTTTTCTTAAAAACATTTTAGAACAATAAGTGGGACAGATAGGTAGTTAGTTATATTTAAGGGACGGCTTCGGTACTACGGTTAAACCCTGGAGGTTTTTGTAGTATCTATATCTATTAAAAAGAGAATTTTGTACAATATGATCATGGTTAACAATATAAAAAAAAAATAATGTTATAAACTCCAATAACTCTATATCTAGCCACGATAAGGCCCCTTTGCTCAGATAACGTCACCGTACATAAATAAATATCAAATAGGTTAAGTTTTAAGACATTTGACATTAACATTGAAACTACAAATTATTAAACATTTACTACACTTAACTTTGTCAACTTTTATTGCCTTTCAGTACACGGACTGGGAAGAGATCACCGATGGATATCTCAATCAGAAGATGATCGCCGACATAGTAGGCGACTATTTCTTTGTATGCCCCACCAACTACTTCGCTGAAGTGTTGGCAGATGCCGGCGTAAATGTCTTCTATTACTACTTCACACATGTAAGTACCAACTTATTTTCTTACTCTAAGTTATCTATTAAACTACCTTTCATAGAAATATATTTTAAAAAGATTTTAAGATTGTTTTGTATACTATTTTTCTTAAATCAAACAGAAATTATGAAATAATCATATTTAATATATGACTTTGTATGAATAAACCCCACTTTTTGTGATCTAACAACTGCTCCAACGATTGTAATTGTTAGAGTTGTTAACTGCTGTAATTAACGAATTATTCCTGGCATTAAATAATTTCTTTAGCATGTTAATTGACATGTGTCGGGATATCTAATTTAAAGATAAAAATAACTAGGTATGTGGTATTAATAACTTTTCATAAGGAGGTCGAATTGAACCTTTCTAAATTAAATTTGCTTACATATAGATACATAGATAGATAGATATAGGTATAGATAAATAAAGCTCTTTATTGGACAACAAACGAAAAAATAAAACATTAACGGAAATTTCCGCACGAGATAAGCTGGCTTTCTGTACATATTTTCTTTTTCTTCCTTTTTTATTTATTTCATGTAATATGTATACAATAAATTCTTAAATACAGTTATTGTAAACACATGAAATGAGCAAAAGGCGGACTTATCGCTATAATCAACCTTTGGGTAGGGAAGAAATAAATATTTTAATAATCACAGTTTGATGTTGTACAATATACCTTACCTATATCTGCTCTCGGACTATTGGGTACTATAAATTAACTCATAACGTGTGTTAAATCACCTGGAAACCTATTGCCCTACGTAGGAATTAAGTCATAAATATGAACACTGGAACAACGGGCGTCGGCGGAGCTTCATCAAAAACGTGACAAACGATCGCCGCGTGTTTCCGTTCACGCAGGAGTCAGGACACGTAAATTAGCACTCGCTGCGTGATAATTTACAGACGATAACCATTGTTTTACATATATTGTATATACGAAGTATCAGAAAGTGGAGTAAGGTAATAATCTACTCCAATATAAAAATAACGTAAAATTCAATTTAAAGTTAGATAATGTTTAGTTCAATTTAAAAAATATACCTACGTTACTGATCCTATGTTTTTAATAGAGACAGGGAACTACAAGGTACATTTTGTTAAAATTTTGAATATGGGTCATTTTACGTATGTCTTTCTGCGAAGAGGACGTTGTGCGTCTAAACGGTCATGCATAACTACTGTGTTAAAAATGTCCCAAAATTTACCTATTTTATTGCATTTTATAAGACATATCTAACGATAATCGTACTCTTCTCGGTGTGGTTTATGGTTTTTTTTATCTTTACTATAACTATTTCTTATAAAGGAGGTGTCAATATTTTTTCCCGCAATTTATTAATGTTTGTCAATATACAAGTTTACATTAAATTATAATTTATTTAATCCAAAAATGAGAGTGTATAACGCCTGTTGTATTCAGAAAGATGTAGGAACCATTATAAATTAGGGAACCTTCAAAAATGGTCCTAAAAAACCAATCTCCACTGAGTAAATATAACTAAAACCAAACTTAACCAAAGCCTAATTTTATTTTATGCATTTATCCAAGCGACTGCCATCATATATGAGTAGGCCAACAAACATTTGAAAGGCGTCCCTGTGACAGGGGTTCTTGTAACAAGCAAACCCGTCTCTGGTTAACGTTAATTTGGCTAACGAACCAGACGCGAGGGCCCTTATGTACAGTCTGCCAGCTACATTTGCTGCTTTTTGCTTTCACGCCGTACCTGCTTCTAAAGAGAAATCTGCTATGGCAAAACACGAGCAAAAACATTTCATGAAAAACCCGCATATTCTTTTCAAAAGGGTTCCAGTTTTAGAATCGTGTTCCGCATTGTAGCAAACTAGAATTTATATTATTTTTAAATAGTTACATATTTGAGTAAAATAGATACTATAATATAACAAAAAAAAAATAGAACGAAGTAATTGAAAGTTTTGACTACAGAGGCGTCAATTAACTATTGCCTGCATTTTTGTCTCCTGCCAATCATCGTTATACTAGTATACTCGTAGAAGGCTATGTTACAGTCGACTTAATCACATAGCCTTTTGACAGCTGTTCTTTTCAAACAGTTTAGTGATGCAACAACATATTTTTACTGGTCAGTATTTTCTTTTACAGTAAGTTTAGACAACTTTTAATGCAAAAACTTTTCATATGATTAATAAAAAAAAAATAAACTAATAGACATACTTTTTTGTATTATAACCATTAACCATGTAGTTGTAACATTTGTTACAAATAACAGAGTGTCAGTTTTAACCCTATTACTGATAAGATAAGTGATAACATCTAAGAAAACAATGTTTCCTTTTCAATGAAACATACGTAGGTAGGTGTCGTATAACATTTTATGAAACCGCCTGTTGTCCGATGCGACCGCTGCTCAAGATAGCTCAATGCTCGCTGCTCAACCTTTAGACATACATAAATATATTTTATTTGTAATGGATAAGAACAAATTTGTGAATTATTGCATTCAGACATAAATTATTGTAGTCAGTGACACGCTAATGTACCCAAAACCATTCGATTCTAGTCCTTATTAGATACTGTTGTATTAAGGTGTGTACCGATACCGATGTGTATACGTTGATCTGTTCTAGACTGTACGCATATTGGGGTGTAATTACATACTTGAACAGATACATTAAGAATTAAGAACACATTGGCCATCGGCTCATCCGAACGCGTCATCCACGTCTTTGCAATAAGGTAATAAAATATGCAGGTATCTCGTAATAAAGTATACAATTAGAGGTACGGTAACAGATGTGGATGACGCGTTCGGGTGTTTCCGGATTAGCCGATTACGAATTACGAAAACATTGACCATGTTTTCGTAATGTATCAGTACATTATTATGGAACTGTGGCCTGGGTGTACCTACCTAAGTTCTGTCGTCGTAGCAGTGCTACGAGATACTATCGCTTTTGCGTCAACTGTTGTTTCTGTTTGTAGATTTTAACCCTTAACTGGTATCGTGGCTCCATTGGGACCCGGAAAAATAGAATATTACATTACTTCGCGTTGCGCAGTACGATGCATGCACAGCCTGTAGCTGTGCTACATTCAACTTACATTCAGGCCACCGATCTTTGGAGCTTTGTTTCAGTTTGTAAACGAAAATAAATTGAAATGTTCAACTGTACAATTTTTATACCTGTCAATCTTACAGTCGACTTATACCTAACATCGTTTCAATTGACCCCTCGTCCGGAGTAATTGTAACTATCTGTGTTTTTCAATAGTAAAGTGAAAATGTTAAATATATTTTCAATTTCTTATTAATTTTCATTTCGATAATAACTAAAAGAACTACGTGTCTAATTTTTATCTACTCAAGACTTAAAATAAAAAGTTAGACATTTAGAGATTTTTTGTTCTCACACGTCTCTCTTAGATATAGATTAAGTACGCTGGGAATGATAATACTTAATATCATTAAAATCATTTAATCATTATTGTACTTATACTTGTATCAGTCTTTAATATCTCACTGCAGTAAAGAATAAAAAAACAAAAAATAATTAACTTCAAAGCAGGCCACATTCAATGCAATAGTCATGACGTACATGTCATAAAGAAACGAAATTATTAATGGAAAAAAAACGTTCCAATAGCTTCTTTATATCCAAAACCTGTAACTCAGACTAATTGTAAAAACTTTTGTACTATTTTTAGGTGGATAGAAAAGAAAATGAGACGTGAGAATTATTATTGTCATGACGTATTTTGAGGACGAGTCGCGGCAGAATCTATTTTTAATTCTTTTCGATTCCAAGGACTAGCTCTCATTACTTCGAAAGCTATCAAGTCGTCCCTTGAATGATTATTCAAAGATAAAAATAGAACTGTCTTGTGAGGGGAGCGACTGGAAGCGGAAAATGGGTAAGAAGGCAAGGCATCTTTTGTGTCATTCATTTTCCCTCGAGATGAGTGCGTCATCCGTATGCATTGCTAACATTGCCATTGTGTGCATACATTCCCTGTGATATTTTTACTCCTTTTGTCATTCAATTCTGAAGAATAGTCACTCAACCTTGCTTCTTTATTGCGCCTGGGATTCAAAGATTCTCATGTTTAGTGTCCATTGAAATTATTCTCTCTTGGGACGGTACTGTAACGACATGTATGAGAACATGCGACCTTTAGGGAATCGTGACTGTTGCCATAGAACGACTTACGTCACTGAAAACTTTGTAGCTCACTTTTGTGAGTGAATACTTAACAGTAAGATGAATTTGTAAATTTCCTTTATGCCAGGAGTTTGTGTTAAGATATACAAACTGCTTTAAAAAAGTACTACATATAATATATTCTGTGACTTGCGATTGCTTAGACACGAAAATAGTTGTTATTTTTCGCCTTTATGAATCTCTATTGTAAATATCTCTTGTTATTCTACTAATAATAGAATATTTTCTTTTTAACTTACTTATTCACTTCTCATTCCTTCCCACATAAAATCAAGTTTGTAGTAACAATAACCTATGTGTACTAACAAAATAGCATAATTATTGGCATGGAATTATGATTCAATTTATCATAAGTTATTAGATTACTGACAATTTTTATTCACTTTACATAGCCGATATATCGCTCCAGTTGCACGAACCTCGTTGCGGATCACTATGGATGTTACGGCGAGATTCAGTTGCTGAAATCTTGCCTATACAAAATATACATATGTCTTGAGTAACCGGTCTTTATAACATTTATTGATATAATAAAGTCAGAATGTATGTACTTTCAGACTTTATTCAAGACTATTGTTGTTACTGTAGAGTCCGATTGCACGATTAAGACCTCTTACGACTACATACGTCCACTAATTTATCCGTCCCGTCGTGTTCAGGAAGCTCCAGTAAAATTGTGGTCTTCTTAAGTGCGGTTGTTCCGTAATCATGTGTAATACACTATTCTCCAGGTGTTGAAGCGTTCCGGTATTTTTCTCACATTTTCAATTTACTTTTTAGTAAATTAGTAAATTTTTACTTGTTGACACAAACTACATTATTTTCAATAAATTCCTCTAGATTTCGTAACCATAATAAATAACTCTGGTAAAGGAATTTTCTTAGATGATTTTATAATCATTTGTACCTACTTTTATTCCTGTGAATTTGAAATATATGCAATATAATTATATCCCAACAAAAACAGTTCTGTAAAATGTTGCCAATCCTCGCGACTGTTTGGCCAAAGAAATTTATGAGATCTAGAAGTCACCAAGACTTGCTTAATGGAATTTTATTTCTTGTGGCTTGGTCAGTTCAATTCGTGCATCTCTACCATTAATAGACTGACGGATCCCTTATGTGAAATGGCCAAGCCGCAAGAAGAAAAAGAAAAGTGACTTTTAAATTTCATAGTTTTTTTTGGGTAAACAGTCGCGAGTTGTTGGGATTTCACATCTTTTTGTACATGAAATTTTCAATTATCGCTAGTTCAGCGGTGAAGGAAAAGTAAGTGTAATAAGTGTGGAGCCAGCTTTAGCCATTACCATAGTGACATACTGAATGTCATAACAGATTATTTGCTCTTATTTGACTCGTATTGTTAGTTGCTGTACATCGATTGTGGCGAGAGAAGGTTGTTTCTGTTAATTTGATCCTATTGCTGGTTAATTCAAATGTGAACTCGCAAGTAGGTTCGGGTCTCTCCTCAATAACATTTTTGTTTTACATTCTCTTCTCTTTTTCTAATGTTTGCTTTGCCGTTTGAATGACAATATATACACAATATGTTCCGAAATTACCATATTTAATCAAGTTTACCGTGATAACCTCTCCTTCTCACTTTGGAGGAGACCAGAGAGGAATTTTCATTTTCAGATTTTTCTCTTAGGTTTTATTCCAATCTTTATCGGGATATCAAATTTCAGCTTCCTAGCAGCTCTGGAAATACTTTAGATTTTTGATAATCGGTGAGAAAAATTGGAAGAAAAAAAATTTTTCATGTTCATATATCTTCAAAATTGGAAGTCGGAGAAACTTGATTTTTTTTTAGTTTAATTTAGCTCCTACACTTCTCGTCGGGGTATAATTTTGAGACATTTTTGAGTTGCTTCGAGAAAAGGATGCAGTGTTCTGTAGTGCGGTGAGTCTTGGCTCCCACTTCCGTGCCCCCATAAACAATTTACAGCTTCATAGCTCTAGCCTAGGCTGGCCGAAGGGACCAGCCTCGTACTTCGTGCTTTACATAGTATGGTATATATGTTTATATATTATGTATGTATTTCGTACTTCAAATGATTTCAATATTTTATTTCAATTCAAACTCGCGCAATACCCTCACCTAGCCACACACTCACGCTCTCTTTACCTAGCCACTATCAGCGATTTTCTATAAGTCTTTGATCCACCTATTCAGCAGAGATGGATAGATGAACCAATGTGGTGTTACGTACGACACTGAGTGCATTCACGTAATGCGATTATTAAAGTTTAAAATACGGGAAGTTTAAATTATTGTTTTACTGACTTACATTTGAATTGTTAAAAATTGCTATTGAAAATGTTAAATTAACATTCAGATAATTTTTTTTTTGATACTTTTGTTGTTAATTATTTTATTTATTTTATTTATCAACTTAACATTAAAATACAAGTTACACTAACTAGTTACAACGGGTGTCGGTTGGGAAGCCACAATCACACAATTGTTATTAACCACAATTAGTTATTGTTATTAAATTGTTATTGTAATAATAACAACAACATTATTATCGATTTAGGAAAGCATCGTGTAGACACTTGGAGACCTTCTAATTATTAGTACTACGACGTCATATTAGAATCTAATATGACGTCGTAGTACCGTGGTATGTTAATAACGTAGGCGGCATCAAATATTAAGTGTCGGATGATCGATAAAGATACCATGGAAATACAATCTAGATAGAATGGCCTAGGCCATGGCAGTATAATATATTACTTTGCGTGCCCTAAAACCAGTTTAGAAAAAAATAGTTAATTCCACACTCTTTGCATGCTCTTATAGTTATTGTTTATTTTGTACACAAAGTCTAAGGCAAATAATTATCCTTTAATTTAATTCTTTAATAACGTCTAATTAGTTTAGTCTCTGTTTAATTAAGATTGGTAATGATAAGTACTTGCAAATTGTATGTTTGTATTGTAAAACTCGGAATTTCATTGATTGATAAGAACCGAAACAATTCAACAATTCGTAGAAGATCTAAACTCGTGGCTTCTTGGTGGGAATTCGAGAGGTGAAGTTAAGTTTCGTTTCATTATTGTATAAATTGTGTATTAGGCATTTTGGGGTTTAATGGTGATAGTTTATTAAACTTTAAAGTGTTTTTCATGCGTGGTGTTTGTGATAATCAAATAAAGGCGTGAGACTGCGTTTTTCGTGTGCTTCCTCTTCTGTCCTCAGTAAATCTACTATCACTTTTCTGAGCGACTCCTGACTTACTCCGACGGAACTGGATCTTGACAGGATACGTTTTAGACTTTGAAATTGTTTATTACGAAGAAAACTTGACACTGGCAGAATGTGTTAATTGCACCATTGCCATATATGAAGAATAAAAAGATCTAAAGTCATCGACATAGCTCAAAAGATGAGTAAGTTCAAGTAGCAATGGCAGGTCTCGTTTATCGCAGAACCAACAACCGACAAATGTAGACGAGTCCTCGAGTAACTCATCTACTCATTTCTCATTCAGTAACTCATTTCTCGATATGCGGCCGCAAATACAGACAAATGTAGTATGACCTTTCTTTCACCTGACTTTTCGGTTTCTGTTCACCTGATTAGAAAGTGACTTAAAATAAGTCGCCTGTAGTGACGGCTATCAGATCGGAAGACGGAGTGTCGTGGCGTGCCTTGGAAGTGGCCTACATCCAACAGTGTCGACAGAAAAAGAGGCGTCTAAGAAATTATACTCAATATAATTCTGCGAAATATAATATACTCTTCCGTCTCAATCGTGCTCAAGTGAATGAGGAGAATTTCCATAATGGAAACTGGAAGTCACTTATGAACGTTTGCTAAAGTGATCAATTCGGCACGCTGCCAATAAGCCACTCAATAAGTCAATGTACAATTAATGTTCTGTAAAGCGTGGAACTTAATGATGAATGTAGTTATACTATATAGATATATCTATTTTTGAGTAAAGGTGAATAATTGAAGAATTTTCTTCAAAAAGATGCCTTTTAGAGCTTGACATGTTCCCAATCAACATCTCCGAGAAAACGTGTTGAGGTGAAAGAAACTGCGTTAATGCGAAAAAAGTGTCACGGACGACCTGAATAAGAAAAAAAATGAGATAAATGGCAGACAATAAATCAGGAAGTTAGCAGGGGCGGCGGCGATTTGTCGCAGATATAAACGTTTGACAGACGACGCTGCCGACATTTAATGGGTCACGGGCCCCCAAACAAAATGACGTTTAAAATACTATTTGTTCTCATATTGGGTAATAAAACAGAGCGTTGAAATATCATGATCATATTTTACTACCTTTTATTGCCGTTTACATTGTCTTTATGCCGCTTATTTGCATAATCCCCGCATGAAATATTAAAAGTATTTTCCCGCGGCTTCGCTTGTCGCCTTTTCACCAACGGCAGCCGGCTTCGGGGCATATTTTCGTAATATGAACATATAATCATAACAAAGCCCATATCTATACATAAAATATATGTATTTAAAAAAATCGTTGCAATTTACACTATAAATGATATAAGAGTCTAAAACAACATTTTTGGTATCTATGTCTGTCTGTATCCTGGCAAGGATTGTTAATTAATGTTAACATAATATTTTTTTCCTGTAATATACTTGTTATCTAGATTCATTACAATATTTTTTTATGGAATCCTCCCGACACGTAATTATTACACTCTTGATATATTGTAATAACACAGTGTACCTTTTAAATGTAATCATAAAATACATACAGGCGTTATTGAGAATTAAATTTTTACTCCATTAGTATTAATTGAGCAATACGTTTCTCAGCAGTCTTCTAGAAAGTAAAGATATGATTACATTTATTTTTACACAGGCATACAGTCCACCTGATGATAAGTGGATACTGTCGTACATAGAATAGACATCCGCGATACATGCCAACATCAGTCCAGAATGACAAACGGCACGCCCCCGGATGCGCTGCCCACCTTTGCAGATTAAGGAATGGATTAGGGGTAAGGGTTGGGAAAATGGGGAGGGATAGGATGATGGGATGGAAAATACGATAAAGTAGGAAATACTATACATTTCAATGTAGTCTTCTGTGAGAGAGGGGTAACGTGGCAAGTCGAGTGCGCCCAGCGGCTGTGGGAATGCAGCGTGCACTCTCCCCCTGCTATATTATGTTTGCTGATAAAATGTTATGATCAATATGTATGCATAATGTAGTCTAATAAGTTACGGATACGGATAGTATAATTGATAAATATCATGCCATAAGACATTCACTCCTCCTTTTGTCTGATTTTGTCAGTGCAGTAAAATTTAATAAAGAAATAAATTAATTAATATAGGTTTATGTTGAAAGAACAGCAGGAATCTCATACACGAAATCAATATCTTTACTACATTTAATTCTACCTTCATAAGAGTGATGCGCTGTTTGTTTGTTATTTATATTCGTTTGAACAGTCGGGATTCAAATGAATATTGACATAAAAATAACTACTAGCTCGCTCCACCTTTGCTGGTTTTGATTTTGATTGCAATATCTCAGCATGTTAGCGATTTACATTTTGTGCTACCATTTTATGTTTGATAGCACTAAAATTATGATCATTTTGTATATTATCTTGTTTATCAACAGCATCTTCTTTATGATTGTTGAGACAAAATTGTTCAAAATAACTATTCCTAAGATACTTAATCAATCTATTATTGGAAGTATATTTGACGCTAAATAAACAAAGGTTGTCCTTTTGGGTTAAAACCCCCTCATCTTATTATACTCAATAATATCTATATCATCTTAGGGAATGGAAAGTGTAATAGGATGAAGAAAACTCCCCATTGCGTTATACCTTCTATTACTCGTTCTTCCCAGTTCTTTTTCCAAATCCGAACTCCCTAAATCTCCAAAGACAAGTCGTCTGTAACAGTGTCCACGTCAGTAATTTTTGACTGATGATGGCATGTTTTATAGATGTTAATAGGTCTGTCACTCATAAAAATGAAACGGCTAATAAATGCAATTTACAAATTGTGTCGTTATGCAAAAGAGGAACATTAAAGTTCAGAAAGTACACGTCCATGAAATATGTTTTTGAGCTTCTTCAATTGTTTTATGTTGTTAAGAACTTGGGTTAATAAAGGCAGGCTCACAGTGCACAATATTACAAATAATGAAAAAAACTATCACGTTCATATTTTACGTCTGTTGTTCGTAAGTGTCCTGTCAAGTAGATTACTGCCACTTACGGGTGAATTCGTAGTAGATAAACGAAATACTTATAAGCATTTTTTTTTTATATTTTCTCTTTGTTTATTATTTGAGGAGGGTTTATCTAAGAAAAGATACAGTGTGTTACTGTTACATAATGTACTCAGGACAACCGATGAATGTCTGTAACAAATGACTATGGTCTCTTTCAATAAATTATGGGTCAGCGGTGGCTGGCGGAGCCAAAGGTCACAGATTAACAACGGGCTATTTCGGACTGCGACCCGCCGCCGTTCCATTTCTGATCCAGACATTGCGTCTAGTTTATTACCATACCTGTATTTCCTGTGTAACGTTTATAAAAATCTAATTTTCAACTTCATTTTCTTGTCTATTTCTTTTGTCGGAAAAAACCGCCCGATGATTTCCTTGCGAAAAAGTTTCGAGCGCGGTAAATGTTTATGGAAGTAAAATTTTGTTTTTGTCAAGAACATGACATTTCAATATTTAATTCCGTTTTACCTTGACCCGATTTCGTGTTTCCCGTGTGCAAAGATGATTATGAAATATACGAGGCTTGAGAACTTTCAATTATTTAAGGTGTCTCAAGTTTATCAGCGTTAGATTCATGAATAAATGATAATACATTGAGAACTAATTTGTGCCTATACACCAAAACTACTTTCCTGTTATCTAAGTGCGTACTGTTTGTGTATGTACGAGTATACCTTTGTATACTCGTACATTAGCCATTCCTAATTTCCTAACCAAAACTAAATTAAAAGGCTTTGAAAGGAACGTGTTTAGACTCGTTTATATTGTCGTCAACTTGATTCACGGTGCCTGGTTAAAAAAACATAGTGGGTTAGGTACATACAATTTACAAGTCTGGTCGCTATTATACAAGACGTTACATTGTACAGTTGACCTTTCCAGCGGCATGCATACATCATGACAACGCATAACGTTCGCCCGCCGCGCCGAGCGGGTGTGCGCGTGCATTATTAAACGGAGCTGGCGAATGAAACGGCTGCTTTTAATTTTATGCCCCACTCAAAACTTTACAAAGAGCAGGTAAGGTTTCCTAGGATTCATTTGAACGCTGACGTTGCTTGTAACGCATTATGCATTACACGTCATATGTGATTTGTTATTGTGTCGAAAATGTTAATTAACTCAATGTGAAATTGTCTAGGTAGCTGCCATAATACCGGAGCCTTAATTAAATATTTAAGATAGACAGGCTTAGGTGGGCTGTCAGTTTACTTTATAAAACTTTTGATCTCAGATTATTGCCTTTAAAATTTCAATTAGTTGGGATTTTGCCGATGAGTTATCGGGTTATCGACTCGACATTTTGTTAGTATTTTTATTATTCCCTGACAAATTATTTACATACTTTGGTGAACAAAGTTACAATATATTCAATGTATGAGTATTATATATAGGGAATGTACATGCAACGTGATTAACAATTAACTGTTAAGGTACGGGTGCTAAACGTAACTAGGCAACAATATCCCATTCCACGTTTATGATCATTTGTTACAATTGTGGTTATTACATTTATATCATAGTACAGAAGGCAACCGTAATTAATAAATGCATTAAATTTTGACTGGATTATTGAAATTTTATTTTACAGCGAAGAGCGGTTTTACATAGAAAGATTCCAACATTTTTTTGTATTTAGATTTATTTATTCATATACTTTATTGTACCCACAAATGATAAAAATAGCTACAAAAGGAAATACGTACAAAAGAAATGCTTATTAAGAGATAAGCGTACTTTCTACCATTGTTTACGAACAACGTTCGTTTGCCTGAATAAATGCATCAATGCGTTACCGACGAGTTATACCTTCGGAACATAATATTCTTGAGCGCTCGTTGTAACAAGATTTATGTAAATTCTTTTACATAGGGACATCAATTTGAGAATACATACCAGATATGTTATACAAGTAGGTACTCTAGGGCATGCCTGCCCTAGAGTACGTTAGAGTCTAATAGTGTTATATGTTCTGTACCTTTCAATTCTTTAATTTATATGAGTTTTGAAAATGGAACATTATTATTACGTAGTACTTAAGTTTCAAGTTTGACTTTTTGATGAACCCCTCCTCATCTGCTTCACCACCCTTGGAAGTTGCCTACCATGTTTCTTTGGTAAGAAAGTATGATTGCTAAATTAATGCTAAATTACGGTCTCAGAATTATTTTAAAAAACGCAAAAGTAATGGTCAACGAACATGTTTTCCGTGACATTGTTCATGTCTATTTTAAATAGATAATTTTGAATATATCGAATCTAAAACTAGGCAAGTGCAACTTTAGAAATATGGCTGAAAGACACATCGAACTTGACTGGACAGTATTTACGCGTACGTTCTTCTTTTCAAGCATACTACAATACTTGAAATCAAGTATCTTGCGTCGTAAGAAATTCCACTTGTGTGGTCCTGTCAGTTATAAACTGACGGTGGTCTAATTCGCAAGTCGAATTCGCAAAACCAACATAGCTCATAAAATTACTGAGTCGCAATGGTAATGGGCAGGTAATAACACAGTAGCGACAGTCGATCGGGTAGACGAGTTTTTGAATGGAAAACATATACCAGGAAGCGCTCTTTGACCAGCTGAACTGACGATTTAAAGAAGCTTGTCAAAAGTGGTTACATAGCCGAATATTGTAGCAGTGACAAGGATTGAGAGGCCCTATAACAACCATAACTGAATTCCTACGTATTTAAGCCTAAATCGGTGTGAATTTCCGATTTCCAAGGCTTTCTTAAAGGACTATTAATATTTTCGTCATTAATTTTATTATCATATTATCTATAACTTTATTTTATTTCGTTACAGTAATTTTGTCAGGCAAGAAGTCGATTAACCTTCAGTGCAGAGATACAAACTGACCGTTTCAGTGATAACTCACAACTGATACAATTAGAAAGCTATTAGAATAATCAATAAAATAGAAGGTCGAATTGAATGTCACACAAAAGGCATTAAAAGAACAAAACTACAAAGAGAACTCTATGTTGGTTGTACCCCATACACTTACATTTCATTGGTTAATCAACTACTTACTTCATAAGTTTAATTTTAAGAAATTAACAACCTGTGTCTTCGTTTTCATTCGCGTTGAATTTGAATTATTGTATATACTAATCCGTTCCACGAACAGGCCGGTGATTGATCTCGTTGATCGTTGATTTGTTGCAGATTATTAAGATCATAAACTTTCACATTTACGAAATTAACTAAGAATATTATAAAATCGTTGAATTGAATTTATAAGTAAAAGTTGGTTTTATGCACGTATGTATATATAGTAGTTATTGTAAAATTCTAAATACTCATAAAATACTAGCCTTTGCCCACGGCTTTGTCCGTGTGCTTCTTATTCCACAGGAACGTTATATTTGTAACCTATTAATATTTTTCGTGACCCTCAACAAGGTCCATTTAAAATTTCAGTTCGATTCTTCCATTCCTTGATGCACGATAGTTCAAACAAACAAACGGACGTCGTTACATTTTTATATATTAGTTGATTTCTAATAGGTCAATCTCGAGGTTTATTTACTCCTATCTCGAGGCTACCGACACTTGACGATGAGTGTCCGTTCCTCTACAACTAACTCTCTATAATTCTTCCAAGTGGTTATGGAGTGAACTTTAAAAACAACGTTATAAATTTTACGTTATAAATTTTTGCCCGCACTTCAGATATTATAAAATCTATAAGTTACTATCATATTCATAATTGTAAACCAATTAAGTATTTGTGTTCATGCAACCGAGTCATAGCAAGACCGAGTCTTTGACTAAATGGATTTCAGAGTTTTTTATCACCGCATCGAAACGCGGTGCATGCACACTTTCTTGATAGGGGGCAGTCGTGTACTATTCGGGCTACCAAACAATTTATACTGCAAACCCGAGGATTGTGGAACGTCCTAAGTTCTTTCCGTTGCGATACAAAGTGAAGTTCTTCAAGAGAGCTGTTATATCTATTATATTTGCATGAAAGGCAGCCCAGCCCGTTTGTCCCGTCAGCCCGCCTGCGATACGAGGACTCGTATAGCAGGCGACTATAGGCGAAGATATCCACTTAATATCGAGTAAGCTATCAGTCTGGAACCTTTAATATATTATATCTACATAGAAAAAATACGAAATAGTATACGGCCCGTTCACTCACCAGTGACGATATTTGTGTTTTTACGCATGTTTAAACACATTTAATCAGATTGTTATATATAACACGATTATCTTGTTATGACTTGTTTGTTATATTACCTTTGTTTAAATTTTTTTCTGCTTTAATTTATAACTACGGATTGAGGTACGTGATATTTTATTTTATTTTTGTAGGAAAACTTACGACTAGTTACAATTTTATACAATTACATGTAAACACTGAGGGCATTATAAGTTTTCACATTTAAGTAACTGTACAATTATTAATAAATCGTTTAAAATAAATAAATGTTGTCAGTGGAAATCATGTAACAGTGGAGAAGAAGCGTTCACAATATTTTCTTTCAGGTGTAGTTAATACACTATTATAAAAAGGATCAAAATCTATATCACGACTAATTCTATTAATAACCCTCACACGGACGCAATAAGGAGGAATTTTTCCGATATCTATTATGGGCCAATGGTACACTAAGACAGTAGAGACAGTAGTTTCTAGTACGCGTTAAACGTACACGTATCTAGAGTTTATTAAACATATCAGGATAGTCAACAGTACCATTTAATATATTACAGATATAACAAACATCGGCCAATTCCCTGCGCTACTTAAATGGGACGATATGATGTCTTCTGCGGCGCGAGAGATAACTGTTATCGGTTTTCCGACTCCGGAATTGCAAATGTGTGTTTTCGATACGCCATAGATTCAAAATATTCAAAGTGGCTACGAACAAAGGCACAGTACAGTATACATTTTTAAGAGTTTTTACGATAGTAAACTCTGTATAACAGCGCAAAATGAACTCCAGAGCTCCGGTTGCCTTGTGTAACACATCATCGACCTGAATTTCGAATAAAAATTTGGAATAAAATGTTATCCCCGATTCCTTCATAGAAGTTACCCTTACAATTGGGTAAATCGCACTGGTAAAAATGAATGAGGTAAATCGCACATCTATGACTGTAACAAAATAACTTTTGATTGGAAATATGTTATGAATAAGACAAGGTTAAGGTACGATGTACGGTATCCACCAATCCGCACTAGGTGGAGTATGGCCCGAAATCCCTTAGGGAAAGCATGTGCCCTGCAGGGAGATGTCAAAAAACTGAGAAAAAAGCCAGATGGGATTAGCGTATTTTTGGACCAAATGCCCTAATAAATAACTAAAATTTCTACCCATAAATGATAATAAAAATAGGTATTCATGCTTAGGGCAATTGGTTAAAAATAAAAAATAATTAGTTGTATTTCGACTAATGAAACAGTATATTATTTTATTGCCGACTGCTGAACCTTACTTATTGCAGAAACACACAAAAATAGTTGTATCATAGAATAAAAAGTATCGATTAAACTAGTCAGTATTATTATGTCGTAGAAGGGTTGACCCAAGCCCCTATTAGCGCTCAAACGTCACCGACGTACTTTAATAGATCTATTGTGACCCTTCCATTTATAACATGCCTCCAAAATCGGCCTTTCCTATTGTACCATTTCGTGTTTCATGAGGGTTTTCAACTGGGTTATGCCTTTTTATGGATCAAGGAGTCGTGTAGCAGGCAGTCCAACCGATGCTAACTGATTATACTTTTTATAAAGAACATCTCGACTGAAGCACTTAAACCGGTGGTACGACAAGAGCTCTCGATCACTATTCCGTGCTGCAGTTTCAAAAGTACAAATAGCCATGATGATTGGCAACCTTCTTTAGAAGACGGCACTGCAAGAAGAAGATACCATTTGTAGTCCTCTGAAATATGCAACCTTGATTTATATTTTATAGACGTTTCAGTGTCTAATCAGAGGCGCAAATGGTGTACATTCTCATCGGCAGTTATGATTGGAAAACTGAGTCACCTTAGCCCCTTTTTAATACTGTTGCTGCTAAATGGCGCAATTAGCTAAGCAAGACAACCAACCAAGACTATGGCTACCATGAAGTTCATACACCACTTTTTAAAAATATTCTTTTCATTTTTATATTACAGCGTACCAGCACAAGCCTCTGGGGAGAATGGATGGGCGTGATGCATGGAGACGAAATGGAGTACGTTTTCGGGCACCCACTGAACATGTCGCTTCAATACCACACTAGGGAACGAGATTTGGCCGCTCATATCATGCAGTCCTTCACTCGATTCGCTCTTACTGGGTAAGTTAGTAGTTTGTTATTTTTTAAAGCAGAGTTTGTAACATTTTTAATTCATGTGGTTCTATAAATTGAATCGCATAAACACCAAAATAACTGTAAATTTTAATTCACTAATACCGGTATGTACCTACATCACGTGACTTGGCAGCATTTCATGTCTCTTTTTTGTTTCCATTCATTATAAACTATGTTATATCTAGTAAAAATACTCATTCGTTGAAAGACCTCATTTGGTTTGTATTGTTCTTCAGTTTTTTTTCTTTAGTGTAGGTATGCTTCTATCAGTCTCATCCAAGTCAGTTTTGGAGTAATGTGAATTCATTTCTGTTTTTATTCTTTATAATTTTATTCTATATAATTGTGGCCGTTCTAAGGCCAATAAGACTCATGTCTCATGGTCTTCACTTTCGACATTTCATTATTATTCTTCATGCTAAGGTCAAGGAAGTATTGGAATTCCTAACCAAGAGAGATTCCTAAATTAATTGAAGTTGTTAAACTATTAGGCACAGTTCGCCAACTAAAACGTTGTTGGTAAGAAACTTTCTAAACAATCTGTGTAGGCGTCCCTTCATAAGTGGACTACAAAACCAGCAGGTTTTAATAGTAATAAGAAAGTACTTACAATAATATAAAATATTATGGCGAAAATAATAATGATACTCGCAGGCCACGATTCGGAAAGTATACGTATTTAACCACCATAAATACTCCATAGCCTAGTAGCTAAATATTTATTTCATAGGCGAAATCACATAATTTTAAACAGCACTTAAATAGAAGATACAAATCTCTAAGTAGGCTCTCTCTTTTACATAAAGGAAATAAACAAACAAATAGATAAATCCTTGTGTAGATATTTTTATATTTTCCTTTATTCAGGCTACACTTAGGTAGAACCTACCACTTCCATTTTAGCGTTATATTCATAGGGAGTAAATATAAAAGTACGAGATAGTGGGCTTTAAAGGAGAATTACTTTAAAATTTATCTCTCCAGTGAAACCGAATATTAACATATTTTATAAAACAAACATTTCCGATTGTTAGTTTGGTTAATTTTCCTTTAGCAAATGCTATTTTTATGTTCTTGTTATTATTTTATTTTTATTTTCGCCACTTTTTCTCTGTCCGTTCAAGCGTCTCCTTGAAAGTTGGTCAGACTGGCCATTTGTAAAATCACTTTGACAATATAGGAAAAATAACAATTTAGCATGTTTTATTTGTATAGTACATGAATGAAGTATACAGACTATATCAGTCCTCTAAATACTATAATGTCTGTATGCATGGATTCAATAAAAGTGGACTATTGACTTGAACGCTCATGAAGTATAAATGAATGAAAATACTTTATTCGATTCCGGATTTAACTAATTAATCACATTAAACATAACATATATAGATGCAATGGGCGGCCTTAACGCTAAAATCGATTTATTGTAAGCAACCAACGGATAGTAAAACGAGGTAGAGGTAGGCTATGCAATAAAGTCGGGAGACAATCGCCGATTTAAGAACACAACAAAACTCAATAATGAAAAAGCTTGTCAAGCTCAAACCAAAGCAACACCCGTACCCTGGCCACTGGGCCCCTTCCACAACACTTATGAGATTTGTTTCTAAATTCTTTAGCTTCAGCTTCAGTAGTTCAGATTCCTGTGCGGTCATACCACTCATTTCCTTCTTATTTTTTTATTTCTAAAATTCATTGTACTAATATACTTATTCTATCACAATC
Organism: Sesia bembeciformis; assembly: GCA_943735995.1. Taxonomy (NCBI): domain Eukaryota; kingdom Metazoa; phylum Arthropoda; class Insecta; order Lepidoptera; family Sesiidae; genus Sesia; species Sesia bembeciformis. Next base: position 10,113,840 of record OX031031.1, read on the forward strand.
AGCGTTTCTCTAAATTTCGCTCTAGAAAGATTTCGTATTATGGTTATGGTACTTATATGGTTATGGACCATTTTACAGACAACCTCACATGCCAGACGAGAAGTGGCCACTCTACTCGAAGACATCACCGCACTACTACACGTACACGGCGGACGGCACGAGCGGGCCGGCGGGGCCGCGCGGGCCGCGCGCCTCCGCCTGCGCCTTCTGGAACGACTTCCTGAACAAGCTCAACGGTGTGAAAGGCATATTAATACTATTTTACTTATCACGTATCACTAACATGGAAGAAAATAAACAGAATTTTGGACCATGTAGCTTGATATCATCAATCCACCTTGCTGCCGGACACTGAGTTTACTCTCCTCGGCTACCATTTTCAAATACATTTTTGTGACATTATCTGAGAAAAGGAGTCTTAACCCTAGATTCATAAACATTTGTCTGACAGACGCGCATAAATGTATTAATGCCTGTAACTTCGGGAGTGAAAGATAATATAGAAAATCGACTGTTGGTATTTTAAGTAACGCCCACTGCAGTGACCTGTGGGTTTTGAATTACACGAATTTATTCGTCTCAGAGACGAATGTTTATGAATAACGTAACAATTGTTGAGTACCGATATAATTAGATTAGTGTGAAATTTTATATATTTTGACGGATTCAATTAATAACAAAGGTAAATATATTATTTTAGTTTATTTTCTACAATATTAATTTAGTTTTTTTTTGCGTTTAGAAGAGTGACTACGGTTTTTTTTTACATTGTAGAATTGCGTATTCATTACGAGATGACCAAATAGTTAACTTATATGAATAAATTAATGACTAATTTAAATTAGGTAATAATTTCTTTTTGGCCCATGAATTATTAGGGAACCTTATAACCCGACCATTCTCGGAATCCTCAGGACAAATAAAACAGAAGTACTGGCTAAATTGCGTCAACTAAGAGACAGACTAGACATAATTGAATTTTATATTCCAACGAAAGGCGTCGTAGATATTTCAAACAAATGGACTTCCGTCATCAGATAGAAAGATCGTGCATCAGAAAGATACAAAACTGACATATTTGCAATTTTTTTGGCATATTTTTTTTTTTTATAGGCAATAGGCGACCGACGGGCAAACAGTCCACCTGATGATAAGTGTATACTGTCGTCCATAGACTTCCGCGATACATGCCAACATCAGTCCAGAATGACAAACGTTGGCACGCCCCCGAATGCGCTGCCCACCTTTGCAGATTAAGGAATGGATTGGGAGAAAGGGTTGAGAAAATGGGATGGGATGGAAATGGGCTCTGGCATATCTCACTCATTACCGAAACACGTACGTACATTAGGAAATAGGGTAAAGTGGGAATGCAGTACATTTCAATGTAGTCTTCTGTGAGAGAGGGGTAACAAGGCCAGTTGAGTACGCCCAGCGGCTGTTGGATTGCAGCGTGCACCCTCCCCCTCAAAATTTGTATTATGTAACTACTTTATGTATTTGTGCGTTATTTATTATGTATTTATTGTATATTTTTCAAAGGAAAGAAGGCGGCAGACGAAAAAACAGTCCACCTGGTGGATACTGTCGCCCATGGACATCCGCAATACATGCCAACATCAGTCCAGAATGACAAATGTGGGCACGCCTCCGGATGCTCTGCTTACCTTAAATATTTATTTATTTGTTTAAACTTCATTGCATAAATAATTGTACAATGTTATGGGATTATCTACCCGTCAATTTATGAGTCAAAAGTGAGTGCAATTTCGGTTTAAATATAAATAATAGATCCTAATAAGACAATATTTTATTATACACACACATATTCATACATATTATTACATACACATACATACACAGATTGCACACATAATACACAAGAGAGCAGAAAATTTAATGAAGCGGTGAAAATTAGGGCAGGAAATATTCTTGTAAATTCCTAACGCTCTGTGATCCTGAAGCAGTATTTTGAAACATCTATTATATTTATATTTTTTATATAGATGTATTGATTTTATGTAAGAATATTTTTTTTGGTTTTCTTATTTTTAAGGAACTTTTATGCCTTGGCACATGTTAGTTCCATGGTACCCTAAACTTACATTCTCAACATTAATGTAGGTACCAATATATCAGCCCTAGTGAGAGCTCACGTTGTGTTATTATTTTATATTCAATCTTACTATGCACTTTACAAGGACTTTTCCTTGCATTACTAAGTCCGCCTCCTCTACAACTTTAGTACATACCATCAGCCTGTCTCTCCACTGCTGGATATAGGCCTCTTCCAAGGCTCGTCACCACACACGATCCTCAGCTCTTCTCATCCAGCCACCAACGGCGAATTTCTTTTTGTCGTCGATCTACCTAGCCGGAGGGCGTCCCACGCTACCCATTGCCACTTCAATATGCCGATTGTAAAAGCTAAGTACAGTAATGATTAAATAAACCAAACATATATCGGTATGTTTCAGAAATAGAGCGCGTGCAGTGTGACGGCGCGGTGACCGGCCCCTACAGCAGCGTGGCGGGCACCTTCCTGCCGCTCGTGATGCTCACCGCGCTCGCCACCACCGCCGCGCTGTAAGCACCCCCACCCCCCTCTGTAGCGCACGGATCACACTGTCAATGAGTGGCAATATCATTGTGCAATATAATAAACGCAAAAATAACTCGGTTTATGATTCTGTACAGCTCTGTTATAAACATTTCGACCGCCGCTAAGTATTGAATTGTCATTTTCACATTTTTTATGGAATGAAGGCGGCGAACGAGCAGACAACTGACCACCACCTGGCAACGCCTGATATCATCTTACCACGAGCTAACTTGGTATCAACTTACTACCTGATGGTATGTTGATAATATTGCTCATGGGCAACCACGTCCCCACGTCCCCAGTTGCGCCACCTACTCAAAATTATTGCATAACTCGTATCTGAAAATTGTATCTACGTAAGCCAAGCCATCTGCAAATATTTCCTTTTCAAAATATTTTTAGGTATGTTGTGAGATGAGTGGTATTAAACGAAAAGTAACGAAGTGAAAATAAGTATGTGATTCTTCTTTTTGTAATGTCACCATGTATAACAACATAGTATACTTAAAAGTGACATGTACGGTCACCTACGGTGGGTACGATGGTTCTGTCATCTCTCTTGAAAATAAATTTCGAAAAAAAATAAAAAGGTTTTGCCAATGAATAATTGAGAAAAGAGAAAATTGAGGAATCCAATTTTATCAGCACAGCGATATTTAAAATCATGCACCGAGTCTTTTACTTTAGGTTTCGAAAGCGATCTTGGTATCTTATATATTCCGTGATGCTATTGTCATGATTTATTGATATTCTAACTCCTGCCTCAGCCTGCGCTTGATTTCGAAGAAGTAAAAAAAAAATATATCTCTTAAAATAAAAAGTAATCATCAAATCTAGGGCTCATCTGAATTAGCATTTATATGTTTGTGAGTTTAATGTGAAGAGGTTCGAATGTTTAAAGATTCTGCTAAAAAATGAAGTGATTGGTATTTTTTATAAATAAAGTGAAAAATATAAACAAAAACTGAAGTGACTTTTATGTGGAAGACGAAGACGGTTATAGAAAGTTTAAAGAACTGATACTAAGATTAGAGAGATATATACCTTTTGTAGGTATTTTTCATATAATAGTTATGAAAGAACTTTTACTGTTTAAGGTTATTCGTGAAAGAAAACATTGAAATATATATACTCCTGAGTAAATTTAAATAGAGTATTTTACTCTGTATCATAATAATTGTAGAAAAAACTTTAGATTTAATTTAGTTCCTGTCTAGTTGGTTCGAATGTTTGATGTTTCAACATTTAGTTACCGTCTGTTATTAAATGTCATGTTGAAAGTATTAAAAATGACAAATGAAGGTGTTTAGATTTGCACGTTATGTGTTTCTAAGTTGTTAGGTGTAATGTTATACGTTGGCTTTGATTGTTGAAGCGACGCTTTCACAAATATCGATCGGATTAACACTATACATATCAACGTGTGCCTCTGCTTGAATAGCAAAATGATACATATCTTTATGATAGCTAATTTTAGAATTTTATATTGATAATTATAAAAGTCGAGCGTATACTGTGAGACGAATTTTTATCAATATATTTATTACAAATGTATTTAGGATGCTACTAAATTCGTACCACTCAAAAATCTTATGAACTCCAAATTCTTATGACTTCGAACAGATAATAAATTATATATTGTAAATAATTCCTTCTTATAACTAGAACGCGATGTTTTAACACTATAAGTATAGACATATCTATGTACGTACATGTAAATTTATATAAATTTAATAGCAACAGTCAAATAAGGTCATTATATAATGTATAATTGTAACAATGTCAGTTAATCGAAGGATTTCCAGAATAGATATTTATTCACTGCCGAAAATTGTTTCATTGTTGCACTACGGCTGCTATGTGCTCTAATAAATGGAAATTGTGCTTTATAAAAGAAATATATTATAGAAAAGGCAAACTATATAATGGCTGACACCATAAGTTGTATTTTGTTATTTCTGCACCAGATTTACTAGTAGCAGTGACATAAACTGTATAATCTGTAGCTTGATAATGCTTTAACTGAAAATTATCTTATGAATTTAATAACTATTTATATATATATTTTAACTTTACACTAGCAGTAATAGTAAATATATACCTACTTATAAACATATTTATTAGATGCGATTGTCAATTACCATCCTCAAACGAGATCGGAAAGTATTGAGAACATGTGATGAAACGGAACAAGTTACTATATTTGTGTGAACCAAAATTTCTTACAATCAAAATAATAAATATTTGTTACGAAATCATATGTCATTCTTATGTATTGAAGAATAAAAATACTGAAACATAATAAAGGATACGACTGGAGGATATTGATATGCACGAAGTAGACTTGTGGTCAACCACAGCCTTCATTCACTCGGTCACTTCCCTATTATTAACTCTTGTAATGTTAATACTTGCCCTTTGTAACAGTGTATTATGTAACCAAAGCACACCACTCGCTTTCTCATTGAATTAAGCACAATTTGAAAAGTTGTATGGGATAGCTTTAATTAGTTATTGGTAAGTTGTAAAGTGATCTAAATAAGGATTACAATGTACATTAGGTAGTGAATTGATAAATAAATATTGTTTATTTTTAGTCGTCTTAAGTTCAGACACATTTTTTTATAATATTGTAACAAATTACGAAATATCCTTAAATAATATTATATAATATGAGTCGTATAGAATCAAAGACGGCAAAATAGGTTAGTAACTTCACCATAAACTCTTTATTAACTCTATTAATTAACTTTATTAACTAAGAGTTTATTAACTCTTCACCATCAAGGATGTTAGTACATATATGTATTAACATCCTTGATGGTGAAGAGTTAATCAAATCAGTTTAGTTTTAAATTTTCTACGTTGCCATATATTTACCTCATTTTTGCTTACTAACCTATTTTGCCGTCTTTGATTCTATACGACTCATATGAGACTAAATAATCGATAATATGCAAATATTATTTGTAAATATTAATACCTAGTTTGATTACAGTATTCAAATTACACGTCAGAATATATCAATAGATTAATCAAACTTGTAATATCCACATTTATCAGTACTCCGATCGTCACATCATGAGTAAGCCCCTCCTATTCAAACATAATCACAATCTACATACTCCACTTAAATAATTTTTTCCGAATCAACTTTATTGAATTCAAATCTATTTATTCTTAATTTCTTGGATGTTTAATTTAACCTTTTGGGCTCGATTCCCGCCAACCGCACGTCACAGCAGAGCGGAGCGGTGCCTCACGTACGTTGCATATTTTAATAATGAACTTTATCTCTAACGTTCATGGTTTAAATTTGTATGACATTTTGAGTGTCACCAGCGGCCGTCGACAAATCACGCGATACCGCAAGTATCCGTCAGCGATCGCTGGCGCGTCATACAAATTTAAAGCATGTGGATTGTAGATAAAGTTCATTATTAAACTACAGGGCCTCCTTGACGCACCGTGCCGCTGCCGTGCCCAACGGTCGGTATAGTTGATATTGTACTTCCTGTGCCAGTTAGTGCGTATTGTAAAACTATTATGCGATGTGATTAAAAGTTAAGGACATTATTTGTACTAAATTTTATTTATAAAACTACAAATATAATTTGTGGCGCATACTTCTGTCGTTTTGTTTTTCATTGGCCTAAATTTTGTCACTGTTTATTATAAATTAATGACATTAATCGATATTTTCCCTAAGGTCTATCTCTGTTCAATACGTATGGTTTACTGAAATTTATAAAGGAACTATTCTCATTAGATGTAGATCTAGCGTAATATATAAGATTAGATTGGATGTGATTGCCATTAGTAATTATTTATGAACTTGTAATGGACTTTCTTGTTAGTTTCCTATCGAACGCAGTACCTACTAAAAAATTATGATGCATTAAGTTTACCATATAGTCATTTACAGTGTTAAAACTGTGCATTTGTGTCATACAGCTCCTGAATGTGTAGACAATTAGAAAGAGAAAGCAGTGGTATTGTTTGTTAGAAAAACGTAAATGTTCAATGTTGTTTGTGGCTTTTATCCGGTTATACGCAAACGATCGTAGTAAGTACCGCTTTACAAATTAGGTGCTAATTGATGTATGCGTGTGTGGGTGTGCACATTTATTTTGTACTAAAACAAATGTATTGCGAATGACGTCGACAATATCTGTTTTTTATTATCTGAATACCATACGAGCGAGGCTTTGTTGTTCAGATCTGATGTGTCGAGTGATCATTTATGCAATCTTCCTGCCTGTGTTTGCTCAATTACATAAGAGTTTGACGGTCCTTTTTAAACTAAACAGAATTCCAACTATATTCAGAAAATATGACAACGATTGGACATTGGATAAATCGGATTACATAATTGATTGCTTGTCAGATCGCATCTTTCTGGCGAAGTGTGACTGTATGCTCTCGATGCTTGTAGTAGGAGTACTCGTATATTTAATTGATTTGTCACGCGTTAATCTTCACACATCTGTACTGATATTAAAAATTATATTAATATTGACATGTTTTTCACATAGATCAAATTTATCTTTATAGATTTTAAATGTATTTCCTTAAAGAATTAGTTAGACGATTATTATAATTAGAATTTTGACATTATGTAAATTCGTTTGTACAGTTGCACGGAGATTTATTTCACTGTAGAAAAATATAAGAAAAATATTTTTATCTCATTACAATTAGACAATAGTCATAATATTTTGATTTAAATATCAGATTAACATCTCTATCCTGGAATTATTAAATAAAATTTAATGAAAAATTTTAACTTTTATTTTTACTAGTTATTTGCTTTATCCTTACTTATATAATACAAAACTATTAATTAAATAATGCCAGGTCGGAAATCTTCGTAGTCCTGGCAAACAATGAGTAAAAAAGAATCAAAGACTGAAACGCACTAGAGTTCATTGCGTTACTTTGTAACCACTCCGTGTTATATACTTAGCTGCTTATACTATCATAGCGTGAGGTCACGGACAAAAATACGAAGATGGTTGACCGGCGTTATTTAATTGGTAGTAACTACTGTAAATCCTTAATTTTTATTAGTCTTTTAACAGAGATCAAAGGGCACGATAGTGTCTCCGCTAACAACCGATCTAATTTACTAGAAAAAAAAAGTATTTATTTACAGAATTATAGGAAGGAGGTGGAGAGGGTGCACGCAGCAATCCAACAGCCGCTGTGTGCACTCGACTGGCCTCGTTACCCCTCTCTCACAGAAGTAACAAGCGCCCTTTTAGAAAACATAAAGTAAAAATACCACAATAGAATTTACTATTATTTATTCAACCATCTTTCCTCATCTCCTTATTTATCGCTCTGTTTTCTATTTTCTCTTTTGTATACAACCATTTGTAACAATTATTATCCTTAACAATGATCCAAATTAGACTTTGATAATTAAATGAAGTATGTTTACATATCTTACAAATATTTGCACTTCCTTTCTCATATTTAGATTAACTTACAACAATTTTGGTGTACCACCTACCACAAATTGTTAAAATACTTATCTTTTCCAACAGCAAGGATACGATTGTACAAGATTTAATTTAATTCCCAAGACGACAACTGAATTCCCGACAAAGTCACTGTCGCGGCCCTCTACTTATCCCCCCACTTCTCTTCTGACTATTGTACTTTCTATTTTAAAACTCCATCCGACTGTCACTCGAAAATAGCGCCATCTGGTACCGTGTCTTAACAGAAGACTACCTTGAAATGTACTGCATTTCCCACTATATCATATTCCTCAATGTACGGACGTATTGCAATACTAAGTGAGATATGCTAGAGCCCATTCCCATCTCATGCTATCCTACCCCATTGCATTTTCCCAACCCTTTCTCCAAATCCATTCCTACATCAACAAAGGTAGGTATCGCATCCGAGGGCGTGCCAATGTTTGTCAGTCGAAAGTAAAAAAATAGACGTTCTAAAATAAACAAGACGTCCAAAAAACAAATGAAAAAATATATGCATCTTCTTCCTCTACTGCACAAATAAATTGTACAAAAAAGTCCAGTTGTGAAATTCTTCTTCGTCCTTTTAAACTTACCTTAACCGAAGTATCATTGAGAGAATGTGTGTATTTGGTGCACGCCACCGCATGACAAATTATTTAGAATCGTGGCACTCTATGATTAATAGAGAATTGCATCAATTGTTAAACATTTTAGCCGAAGTCGCATCATATCAAAAAGTGTGCAGTATTCAGGTAAAAAAACAATATTAATTTACTTATGCGAGAAAAATATCTGTTTTATTTTTCTTTCGAACGTCTGTTTTTTTTACTTTAGTCTCTTGGGTTGCCATTTATCATTGTCTATTCACGTTGTAGTTTATTTTTGGTAAGAGTACCGGGAACAAATTAAGATCAGCGTAGTCTTACTAATGGGATTTTTCCCCCCAATAGTCTTACTAGTAGAACTATCTGGTAAAATTACTGGGAACGGTCAAAATGTCATCAAAATGAAGTTATGCCTTTTTTTCTAAGGAGCCCTCCCTATTAGAATAACATATTGCAGTGACTATCGACATCTATCCTACGTGTGGCTACGATGTCTAACAGCATTTAACATAATTCTACTTCATAACGCTAGGTGGTACTTATTTACTGCACATAAGCGTATCCTTGATTCATTTCATGTCTACGTTTTTCAATGATTTCGACCAAAGATGGCAGTCTGCGGGTAACGACAAAAAAAAATTAAAAATAATTATAAATAAAGAATTTTATAAAAAATGGTTAAACTTCCATTTAAGGTTATCATGGATATGAGACAATCGAAGACTTATTACGTAACATCAACCCAATATTGCAGCCCTCTACTAGGGAATATCCAAGTTCAGAGCTTGTGTTGTTTTGGGAATATCCAAGTACTTGTCTGCTCGTGTTGTGTCCGTCTACCAATCAATCAGAAACGTAGATTTGTCATATCTACGTCTTACCCTTTATCAGATGGATAGGTTTTACGTTTATTTAACCGTTATGTTAATTTTTAAATATAGATACTATAGTAATGCTCGATTGTGGAAGCAAGATCTTGGCTTCTATTTAGAATCAAAGATTTTTCTGAAGTTGGATGAAAAAAATGTGTTATCTTGATTTGAATTGTACATTATTCTACGGTAACATATCTATATGTCAAATGTGTGTGTGTATTGACAAAATTATGTTCTGATATATAATTCATATTGAACATACTGATGATATATATGTATACTGATAACTACTAAATGAGATACAATGCGTAAAATTGTAAGAAATATTTTAAATTTTCATAATAAATACTTACTGCCCAAGTGGAAGTCTGTTTTTAGGTCAAACTTTGATGTTCGATTTTCTTCGACTATTTAAACTTTGGATTTTTATTTTTTTTTCTCTGGATAATCTTTGTCTATCTAAATTATAACCTGTCGTTTTCTTTGCGGCCGGCGGTCAGATATCTATTCCAGTTTTTAAAAAATCCCGTAACTGCAATACCGCCTTCCTGGACTATAATGATATAACAAGCTCTAATACGACATGCCCTACTATTCGCCGTTGAGGAGTTTCATAGTGTACCTTTCTACAGCATCAGATCAAAGTCATCAGATTATTGTATTGTCATCGGTTTTATATATACTTACTCGTATGTATAAAATATCAAGGTAGTACAAGTGGAAGTGGGTTACAATCGACTTGCAAGATTTGACTTAAATAAACTAACTAATAACAATAAAAGCTTGCAACAAACACGTGAAGTTAAATAAAAGCTTGTAATAAAAAAGGTAATAAAAATAAAACTCCAACGTGTAACGCTATTTTATTGACAAATGGCTAGGACATTATCAAGTATTTTCATTACAATAATTAACGTATTCTACCTTTGAATATGACTAGATAATGATACTGACAATGGTAATATTTATTATATTCTAAAGACTCAACGCATTAGAATAGGTATATATCAAGGGAATTTTAAATAGTTACAAATAGGTACGAACTTATAACTAGGTGTTTTGCCCATTTTAGGAATGTTTTCAGTTTCTCGTGTACAAACAAACAAATCTTTATTTTAAATTATAGATATATTCAATATAGTAAATAAAATATTTGAATGATATTTTGCTATACAACACTTTTTGAAGCCACTAAGACCCATGATCCATTGGTGAGTACAATCGAAATTAATTAATATCGTACCTTACGTTTACCAAATTAAGGTATTTATTTCCTTAATTTAATAAAATAATTATTGCAACACAGTGTAAGAAGCAATCCAACGCACTATGGTGTGGTAACATCGATAGTAGTTACAACTGTTCAACACTAGATGGCGCTGCACCAGAATCTACAACGCGTTAATGTAACACACGGAGGGAAATAGTTCCCTTCGCTGCCAGCAGATGGCTTTGCACCGAAATTGAGATCACTTCATCCGTCATAATGACATACTTGTAATATGTTTAACATAACTAGGAAATCCTAGTTTGGAGCTAAATAATGTGGTTAGCGCGTTATGTATTGGGATTATTTATTATTGGGATTTGTAATTGTATAAATGTACAGGATTAAATACAAAATACCTACACCTTGCTATCACTGAATTCCTAGTGCTAAATTTAAAAAAGTCGTTGAACATATGCTGTTAGTTTTCATTAAAGAAATTCGATGTTAAGAGGATGGTAATAGGTATTTTTTATTTAACCCCGTATATTGGGATAGGTACTGATAAATAAAGTGCAACTTCTTAAGCTGCGGCATATAATCGATAAATGGAAATTAGAAAGACATTAGACATTAGAACATTAGAAACATAGAGTACCTAACAAAATTGTCAATGACATTTTCTTTATATAGAAAGAAGGTGACAAACGAGCATACAGTCTACCTGGTAGTAAGTGGACACTGTCCACTTACTACCACACTAGATACCACCTACTACCACACTTACTACCAATAGACACTCGTGGCACATGCCAACTTTAGTTCAGAACGGCAAACTTTGGCATGCACCCGGATGCTCTGCCTACCTTTGTATTTGGATTTGGAGAAAGGGTTGTGGAAATGCGAAGGGATAGGATGGAATGGGATGAAAATGGGCTCCGGGATGGGATGGGAATGTACTCTGGCACATCCCACTCACTACCAAAATTCAGCGCGGCATAAAAATCTCTTATTTGAGTGCATAGGATACGTCATAACTATGAAAATTAGGTGTTAACGACGAGGCATCTATTGCAATATCAAATGAAATTGGCACATTCCAAATACTTCAATTAACATCTGATGCACCCGACCAAGAGAAACTCAAAAGATATCGACTCAAAAGTATCGATTTATATCTAATATATTTCGCAATATGATTTCATACCTACTGCCGCTCAAAATGAACTCTTGATATTTGCAGAAACCCTTTACAGGATTAATGTCTTCTATTACGAACAGCGTTTAATGGACGATAAAATACATATGTTTATCTTGCAAATATGAATATATGTATTTTGACGAAAAAACTGATAAGTCAAAAAGCTATCTCAAATTCAAAAAGGTAATTAATTATAAATATGGCTGCCTTGTGTCCAACCTTTAAGAGATTGGATTCAAAATAATTAGATACTGAAAAAAAATTATTATACGAATACTGATCGAGATTACTTTCAAACGGATCATGAGTTATAAAACATGTCAGTAAGCCGAAACGCCAGTTTACAATTCGTTGAGGCCACAAATGAGGTCGGCGTGCTCGATGTCCTCTGGCGGCAGCGCGGAGAACGCCACCGTCACCGAGTTGTGGTACTGCCCGCTAGATACCAGTCGCACTACTGTGTCCTCGCAAGCGATGTAGGCGGGACGACGGCCTGTTAATATAAAACGTTTGATAGTAAAGTTAACAACAAAGATACTGATAAAAATGGGACGGTATGAAATATCAATTATATAATATTAGTGATTCAAATATAAATTGTATACATACGTACAACGTACGGGAAAGTTACACTATACAGAGGAATTGAAAGAATCACAAACTCCTCAACATGATTCGTAAGGATTTTTTGTTCACTACTTATACGATTATTATAAGCAAATATCTTACAATAACGTTGTGCAAAATTCAGCAAAAATTCAGCAATATTGTGATACAACTGTGGAAATTCCCTACGATATTAAATAATGTTGTACGGTTTACGGAATACTTTTGTACAGTCAGCTGCAAAGATGTATGATCTTATACTAATATAATAAAGAGGTAAAATTGTGTGTTTGTAGGTATGTTGGGGGTAATCTCTGGAACTACGGAACCGATTTCAAAAATTCTTTCACAAATAGGAAGCTACATTATCCGTGTCTAATATAGGCTAAATTTTATTTTGAAATTTTGAAATAAAACTTATAAACCGAAGCGAAACGAGGGCGAGTCGCTAGTCCCCGATATATTAATGTGTCAATAGGTACGTAGAGGACATATTTCCCTGCGTCTGACCGTATAAGACATCCCCATTACTTTGATTAATGTATATTTTCACGAAAATATAAATGTCTTATTCAAAAATTGAAAAATTACTTTTATGTTATGAAGCTATATGAAAGATATTTTCTTCCTTTCAATGTTTCTCTAGTTCAATGTTCAAAAAATAGCATTACTCATCGAGGAAGGCTTCACAGAACGACAAAACGAAGTATAAATACTTATAAAGCAAACCGTAATAGGTATGCGGAGAAAATTAATAAGTCGAGAAGCAAGCAAAATCGTCTCCGCCAATCTCTATAATAATAATTATAGAGATAATAATAACGGTTGTCAAAAGCTATGGGGAAATCTTATAGGATTTTTTTTAAATCTTATTAAGAATTTACACATTTCCCAAGCGTTCAGTTTTAATTTTATTGCCGACATGACTTATTACGTTATGCGGTTACTAAAAAGAATTTGATTCGTGCAACAACATTTTATTATTACCACATGTTATGTGCAACCTGTATGTACCTGTATGTATTATTTATACAATATGTATACCAAATACTTTCAAGGAATTTATTTAACTCATAAGAACATTGTTCACTTATATGAGCTTAATATTAAACATATTTTATGGTAAATAAATTTGCTAATGATTCGAGTATTCGAGGGTAAATATATACCTATATATGTATAACAGAAAAAAATACTTTATAATTTTGTTACTGAAGGCCAATAATTTACCTTTAAACATTGTCAGACTAGTACAATCTTTGGCTTCGTTAGGTAATTTGTTAAACAATTGCGCTTCTTTCGTACCTACATAATATTTGCCGTAGCTGACTGTAATGTAAGCAGATTTTTATTCCGCAGGTTGTGTTTTATTATTCATTTGGTAAACGACAGATCTGTATGTGTGGTATTTGTTAGTATTTTCTACTCTAGAATACAGGTGTGGTATGTGTAAAGTTGGTTAATGTTAAGTAATTTTGTGTGTTTGTACACTGTTAAGTAGTCATAGTGATATAGTATGTTAATTACTTTGTTTGGGCCCTTTGAAGTTGCACTATGTTTGTCTTAGCCGCACAGATCCACACTACGAGTAACTAGGTGTGACTTGATAAGAGAGTTGAATACCATATTGTCAATCGTATCTTTTGCGGAAAACAAATTTTGCGTAAAAGAGAGTTAAAGACGTTATTTTATAACGTACTCTTTCAAGATGAGGTCTCCATGGCAATTTATCGTCTAATAGTAGTCCAAGATACTTTTCTCCACGTGATTGGCATATAGTGTCATTATTAATAGTGAGTGTTGCATGGTTATATATATTCTTATTCTTATTTTTGGCGGAAAAAGCATGTATTCATACATCCTTTTTTCCTGCTGTTTCTTAGTATCGATGGTTAGCGATTACATTGACACCAAATATTGAATACTCTAAGATCGTTCTAAGCTTGAGTGGTCAGTAGCATGTCCGGTGTAAAAAAGGAAATGTTGTTGACATAAATAAGAAAGAATTACGGTCCTAAAATTGATCGTTGAGGGACGCCACAGGTTATTTTTTGGAGTTTGATTTGTTTATTTTCTATTTTAGCCATCTAAACTCTATTTCTAAATTACGATTGGATCATTTTGTATGCTAATCCAGTGATTCCTAAGACTTTGTTTTTATGTTTACTTTCTTAGTAAAACAACCAAAATGTATAAAAATGTTATCGCCAAAAAGTAATATCCGAATATGTGTAAAGTTCAAGTAATGTTAGTTAGTAACTTTACATGTTCAACATTACACTTTAATTACCTTCGTTAGAGTCGAGTCCACACACACTGTCAAGCACCTCCATTTTAGTGTGGTCAAGCCCGCTGGCGCCGCCAATGTCAACGTAGTCGGGCAGGCCGCGCTTCGTACACTACAAACAAGAAAATTCAGCTGTTTTATATTAACCGACACGACATCGGAACATCTATATGCCTATTTCTTTATCATCATCACCAGAGAACCTAAACCTAACGCACCCTTGAATTTGCTGCCTTCGATCGATTGCCCGTTCATTATTTTCTATTGCTCATTTAATTCACTTTGTTTGAAGGACCATAATTGAGGGGTATAGAATCAAAACCAACTATATCCACGAAGAATGTTTTTTCGCAAAACGTAACAACTGTTTCAATTTCTTTACCTAATTCTGACAAATTTGGCTGGAGAAAAGCCTGTATATATTTTTAATCGAAATGAACCATAGAGTACCATAAAAACATGTGTCCTGAGTAGATTACAAAATGCGTGTTGATTATTTTGACATTCATAGTTCATTTTGTGATAGGTATATGGCTTTTAGCTGTTTTTGATTCTACACTCTTTATATAGTCCTTGGGTCGCGGGATGTCAAATATGAAGTTACTTTAGTTCCACAATTGTACGATAGCTGGCGCTGTTCCGATACAAACAACACGCTATGGTTTCGTTTTGGAAACAGCATATGATTTGTATTTTTTATTTTTTTTATTTTTCATTGCAGTAAAACTGTGTGCAGTTTCTATTATTTTTATTCATATATATTTTTCTCGAATTACGAATCTTATAATCTCGATATTGCAAATAAACGTGACATAAGTACTTGCATAGATGTAAACATTCTTAGTATTCTGCTGATATCGAATCGAAGTATTCATATACAACACAAAAACGGCAATACCAATTGATATTACTACGTTTTAAGCTGAAAAGGACAGTTAGATGTCCTTTCATACGACGTTCTTCTGCTTTTCTTATACAGCTACAATTATTTATGTTAGTTACTATTTACATATTTGGTCTATGGGCTCAAATCGAGACTACACGTCCCGAGAAGAGTTGCGTGAGCGGTCGACTTTTTTAACTATCAAGTACAAGCACAGCTTAATACAACTAGATGGTTAAAAGAAGTACGTACGTGTATAAGTTATTTGCGGGCTAATTACCTACTTAAACATTTTAAATGTGTCGATAATGATAAAAACATCATGTTCCGCGTCCATGTCGTATCGGTAAATGTTAAAAAATCTAGTAGGTAAGTATTGTAAGTAGTTCTTGTTAGGTTACGGAGCTTTATACAATCCGAGATCGAAAGTGATTTTAAATAAGAGAATGTTTATCTTGAAATATTGTACAATAAACATGTAGAAGAAAGACAATGTTATTCAGATGTTATAAATTTGATAACTGGCCATTGTGCCTTGCTACAAGAATAAGAAAGCTTTCTAATGTTGTTAGGGATTTTATAAAAAGTATTTGAAGGCAACAAAATGTTGTAAGATTACACTTCAGGAATTTTACAATTTATTTTCAAGGTTAGCATACAAAGACATTCTGAAAGTTTTTTGCATTGTTCGCAAACTTTTTTGGAGAGTAAGTTCAGATCAAATTGAGTTTTCTTTGACGTGATTTCTTTAAAGAGCTTCTAAGGTTGGCTCAAGGTAGTGAAACTGTTCGATTGAAACACGGGCATCTCAGTTTAAATTAATTGATTGATTAAATCTCAGTTTAATTAAATTAATATATACATATAATATAATAAAAACAGTGAAAGGGCCGAGTCTGTACATTGGCATAAACAAAAAAAGAATTGGGGTCTCTTCAGAAGCTACAGACTCAAAACAGTAGTTTTTAAAATTTTGTCTGTATGTTTGTCTGTAAGTTTGTTTTTTGAGCGTCACATAAAAACTACTGAACGGATTTTGATGCGGTTTTCACTAATGTATAGCTAAGTATCCAGGAGGAAAACTCATATTATGTGTCATCTTCACATGACACAAGAAAGTTGAGTTAAAGGAAAATAAAAAAAATGGCATTTAATAGACTTACTCGAAAACTATTGGGTGGATTTTCATCCGTGAAATCCATCATGTTGGTGCTTTTGCAGGTGTTAAAAATCTTTTAAAGCTGCTTAGTCTACTCGATCGAACCAATAGAAGCCGCTAGTAATTAAATAAGCAGTGAAAATACTGAGTGGGCAGTAAATCGATGGCAGCAAGTTTAAAGGTGGGTTAGGTCTCTGGTGAAAATAAAGAAACACGACGAAGCTTGACGCTGTCGACTTTGTGATCACATTCTTGGTAATTTATAAATTATTAACTTAAATTATTTAACAAATAGGTTATTTTGTGAATAATAATAATAGATAGATAATAATTTGATGCTCATTTAGTATTTGTTCGTTGCTCGTTTAAATACAATCCTTTTTTTATATCTGTATCATTATATGTTCAACAACTATAATAATTATTTCGCGAAGAATCACTTGACCTACTGGAGTTCTAACAATTCTAGCTCACCTCAAGCTACTATATAATTGGTAACTAGAAACGAGGATGTAATATAAAACCATTCCCACTTCCTAGATAACTTATCCTTCCTAGATAACCATTCCCACTTCCTAGTTTTACTTATGCACCTAAAGTTTTACTTCATAAAATTTTATACCCACTTTGAAGTTAGTTTTATCTAATTTCCAATATTAAGTTGTTCGATAAAAATCATTGGTATATAAATAGTTGTCCATACTAACGAGGTATCGATTTTACTATCACGAAGCGTCTGGATAACTAGTTAAACTTGTGCAGGAAACTAATATGAAACAGGAGCTGATTAATTTGATGCCAACTTCGGGTTTTTATATTGCAGGATACTTTCGTCTCTTCGCGGGTAATATCGGTATCATATCGCTCAATAGGATTACATTTGTGTGCCGAATGTCTGAGCTGAAATCTAATATTACTCATTTATCGTCAGATCAGCTCCTTGCTCGCAAGGAAGCGTTTTCATCAATATTGTCAGGTAATCTTCTAAATCGTTGATACGACACGAACGGTGCTCTTTCACCTATTCTTTCAGTTCATTTCAGTCTCTAATAGAGCTACATCATCCTGGAAAATGCCAGCTTAATATAACAACATAAAGCTAAAACATTTCAAAATGATTTTTATAAGCTCAATAAATCTCAAATTATATAGAATCTAGAATCCTACAATGAAATTCAATAATTTAGGCTCTATGTGGCAAACAACTCTATATGTATACAAGTTGTGGTCTAACCTTCTCCGAAGCCTGAATCGATTTCTTTTATGATTCATTGAAATGAAAATCATATGAAACATTTAACCAGATTTTTTTTTAATTTTTACCACATTTTTCACGACTCATGATACCATTGTTTTGTTGAAAGGGAAAGAAACCGGCGCACTCGAGAATATATTTAAAAACATAATAAAAAGCATAATAAAAATGACCCGTGCTGCGAGTGGTGGTCAGAAAACCCTAGTGATTTGATTGGTGAGGCTCGTGTCGACCATGCTGATATCCAATAGATGAATAGCTATTAATAAACATCTACGATACACATTATAATTTCATTTATATTATGTTGTATTTTACTGTAGCTATAAATAGATATGTAGCATGAATAGTAGATGATGCCTTCAAACTGCATCGTACCCAGGCAACAGTAATTAGTTGCGACAACACACGTCGTTGTCGTACACCAACCGTAATTATATGCGATAGTTTATTAAAATATGACACGATGTTTTGAACTAGTAGTTGCGGTTATGCCACACAGCAGTTAGGTATATCGTAACTCTTTGAACATTAACACCTCAACATCACCCCCTAATTAACTACTACTAACTTAAATTTTAATAATAATAATAATCTTTATTGAATATAAATAGTTGTTACATGTGCACAAATAATAAATGACAGAATACAATAGGCGACCTTATCGCTAAGGCGATCTTTTCCAGGCAATCTTTGGATAGAAAAAAATAAAAGGGATATACTCGTAGTGCAAAATGACCGAAATCCACAGAATGAATCACGTTCAATATATACTTACCGATTATATCGATAATACATATAATATAATAAATACTTATGATAACAAATAACTTAATAATATATAAATATATACATACATATCTACATCTACACTGAACCCAATATTAATTAGCAAATAAGAATCAAAGTTGACAAGAATCGAAAAATAAGAGGGAATCGTAGTCTCCAAGGGACGAAATAGAACAGGTTAGAAACAAAATGGCAGTGAGAGGAAATCATTTGGTAAAGAATGAAAATAGAAAAACAAACAAACTAACTAATAGAATAATGATTCCTAACTTGCCTTTTAAAACTAAACAGAGACTGAGCACGTCTAATGACAACTGGTCAGGAATTCCAAAGCCTTAACAGTCTGCATAGTGAAAGAATAACAGTAAAGTTATTTGAAGAATGGGTAGGAAATTTAAGTAGTAAATTTTCATTAAAAATTTATTTAGTATGACCCTCATCTATTTATTGTGGTGCCGCTCAGTTCTAGAATAGTACCACCCCATCTCTTCCCGTGGGTGTCGTAAAAGACTAAGTGATAACAAAGCCGATACTACAAGCCCTGAGGAACTATAACAATTCTAAAAGAGTGTACACGCCAACCCGCTGGCCAGCGTGGCGTTTTAAGGCCAAAACTAGAAAGAAATTACCTTTGGATGTGTAAATAACATTACTTTAATCGAAATATTCATACGTAAAAACCAATAAGTGGAAGTGCTATTGACAGTGAACCGTGAGATTATGTCTGGAAATTCGTTCTTGTACCTACTTATTCAAATTGATTTTGAATTACTTATATCCTCCCTAACCGATTCTAATATGATAACTTGAGATACTAACGTGATGATAACGATAACATGAGAATAGTAGATAGTTATATTATGATAATTTACGTAAATCGAATCATAATCTCCAGGAGTTATGCTCTAACTAACAAATAAATAAATTATGGTCCATTTAATTACACTGATAATAATTTATTACAAGTTAATAGTAATACGGTTAAGGTCCAACTATGATTTGCCCGTGGCTACAGCTTCTTGAAGAAGTTCGATGGTGGTGGCTGGATGAGCAGAATCGTTGATCATGTGTAACAGCGAACCTTGGGAGTAGCCTATATCCCGTAGTGGAGAGACATGGTCTGATGGTATAGTACACCTGCTTGTCACTCAACTGAACTTATTGTTGTTAAATATTGTTAAATTTTGATTAAATTGACTTTCAAAGTCAGCTATATTTGCAAAACTACTAATACGGATTATAAAGAAAAATGTATTAAAATTTTCCAGTATAAATACCACACACAATAAGCAGTGTGAACTGCAATAAAATTGGACTAATAACTCCCGAGATTAACCTGAATGAACAGCCAGATAAAAGTTGTCGTTTACGTGAAGAGATGTATAAGTAATTAGAGAAAGATTATAATGGAATAGTCCTTTAAAACCATTATGTCAACGAAGTTTTAAACTATGAAAGGTTGGAGACTTAATTTAATAAAATTCGACAACATTGTTAGAGGAAGCTTTGGTCGTCTTATGCAATTAAGTATTTAGGCAGTTCAGTTCTAATAGTGTCTTCTAGTTTGTAAACACTTGTCAGTCGAACAGGTGGATTTTGACATTTACCGTAACTCTTTAGCTTAATTTGTTGTGATCTGCAGACTGCAACCACTTTGCTTACATTGAGCCATATTCTCTAGCGAACAACTACATCGTACGTCTCGGGGTAACATGGGAATAGGAAGGTCAGACCCCCCGAGTTACATCGAGACGGACGATGTAGTTGTTCACTATAGGACACGGATTAACGTAGGCAAAGTGATTGCAGTATACAGCTCGCAACTAACTATGTATTAGGCTAATATCGGAGCCTGCAGTTTACTAATTCAAACAGGCATCAGTTTAAACTGGTCAGTACTGAAAATATGTACTTTAAAGTTCTGTTGGCATCAGTGTAGTAGCAGAAAATAATTTCTGCCATTAGATATATTAAGAAAATATGTTTTGACTTGACAAAAAAGAGGTCGAATCAGAATTTCAATTGAAAGTGTTAAATTAACGGTTCCAATTCACACATTATCACTTTTAATATACCTAATGCATTTCCAACTAATACTCGTACCTAATTCACACGTGTCATTGAAGTGGTCTGGTATATTATATGACTTATTGCATGGTCGTGATTTTGTTGGAGATTAGGATGGTGATAGAAATATTGATCCCATACATCGCTTTAGTATTAAGTGTTTTTCGATTATGTGGTGAACTGGATCGTTTTTGCTTAACTACGTCAAATTATCGAAAGCAATCTGATTTACTTTTTGCAGATTTTTGGAATCTTAACAAAAGTGCTAAAACTGTTTTGGCTACTATTTTCATTGCAGAAATCTATAAGTGTGGTCTAAATCCATTTGAACTGTCATGTTGCGAAAAACCGCATGTTTAGTATAAACATATCCACATAAAGCAAAATATCAGTATTCAAAATGTATTAACGTAAAAATATATCAGTATGTACAAAAAAAATAAGTTTTTATTTTGTAATACGAAATACCGAAATGTCGAAATCGACAAATTACTTAGCGGGCTTGTACCATATCAACAACGCGTCAGCAGCTTTTTCCAACTTGCTTGTGACTAGGGGACAGTACCACTTACGCCTACGAACCTTTCATCAGTCAGCTGTCACATTAGCAAACATTCCGCACTTACATGATGAATAGTCCCGGTCTCAATATCGAGGAGGCTGCCTCTCTTCACCGCCTGTCCCACATTGAGGTCTAAAATTCTCACTATTGTGGGTGAGACGGCGAGCACAGAACAGTTCCCTGTGGTTCCATGATTACGTAACGTGTAAACGCCGTCAGCACCGAACAGCATTACGTTGCACGCTGAAAAAAATGGACGTCTTAATTAATGTTATAACCATAAAAAATAATTAACCTTGCTTTTAAGGCAGTAAACCAAGATTTAAAAGATTATTTGGATCAATTTTCTGATTCCTTTCATTCTAAAGTCATATTTTGCTTCTATTTTACTTATATAGCAGCAAATACGCTGTAGAAAATATCGTGGCAATGTAATCCGCCATTATCTAAAATTGTCACAAACACAATAAAAGTTACATCATAAGGGCAAAAACAGACTGTTACTCCTAAAATAGTTTCATCTAAGGGTAAAAACTGTTACTCCTAAATTTAATTTCATATTTCAACTGTTATTGTAAAGTACAACGACTGGGGTAAACAAGTTACATTCCCATTTCTCCATTGAAATCACTATTTTGCATAACGTAACATTAGGTATATTCTTCAATTACGCTTTGGCTTCAGACCACAAGTGATTCAAAGGCACTCGAGATCATTTATCTAATCTGCTCCAGAATCCCCGTTCCATACGTAGTATAAAGCAAGAGTCTTGGACTTCAGTGTATACTTCAGTGTATCAAGTAGTTTCAAGATTAATGTGTTTAGCGTTGACTTCCGAGAAATTGATTTCCTCAATAATAAATTAAACGTTAGAGTATCCCGAATCGCTTAGTCGTTATTCACTATAACGATATGGTTTAATTTAATATAATATGGTTAATATGGTTACATTTAATATGGTTTCCACTTAGCCCTTTGACCTACAATATTCTATTGTTAGTTATATTCTATTGTTCTATTGTTAGGGCAAAATTGGTTGAAAGTTGTGACTATTCACCGTAAAAATATTAGAATACTAGAATGATGTGGAGGGTTTTTATGGTTAAAAGTTAAAAATAATAAAATTATTATTGGACAGATGATTCGACTTACGCCTGGCGTTCCTCAAGTGTCGTATAGTGAGAGCGAATCCCTTTCCCCTAACTGGCACACGATATTGCACAAGGGCAGCGTTCTGTCGCGAAGTGAGCTCACGCTTCGGTCGCCGATCGCAAGACTCCACCACGCGGTCGTCGTCCCACGAGTCGGCCGGCCATACTTGACCGTTCAGCTCCCATCCGTCCACCCACTGAATAAAATCTTGGTTGTTTTACTTAAACTTTAAATACTTAAAGAATCGCTCTTTAAATACATACCTGTGTTATTAAACCAATAAATATTACAAGAAATTATTTCGATATAGGTACACTTAATCAACGTTTTATTATTAAATAATTATTATAAATTTCATCTATACAGTCTATATTATGTACATCAAACTATTTTTTTAGGCAGGGCATTCTATCGAGATATTTATTCTTTTGAATTTTTTCATTTTCGAATTTTAGTTTTTTTTCGTAAATCAGTAGATATATAGTTTTTTACCTTCAATGGACATACATTTAGAATATGACATTTTGAAAACAATTTAGATTTATGAACACATAAATCTGTCGGTAATAAATAAGCTTTAGACCTCTGAGCAAAACAAATTTTAAATTATTCTACGTCACGCGACAACTAATAAACAGAATATTTGGCAAAATAGCTTTCAAAGCTTTTATCCAGTTCAGTCTAAACAAAATTATTGGCGGAATGTCTGTTTGACTAATTCAGTTGTTAATATCGACTCATAGGATGAAATACAGATACTGAAAATGAATATTTTCAAGAACAATATAATTCGGTTGAGTCTTAATACCAATATGAATAAATGATCGATCTATTCATATTGGTTAAAACTGTTAACAAACTTGCTTCATATAATGTATGGTTTTATAAACATATAAATTTCTATATTCTACGGTTAAACATTGTGTGGTTGACCCTCAAATAAAAATAAACCGCTGGTAACCGAACACCACATCCGATCCACCCTTTTCATTGTAACAGAAGTCATTTGATACCACGACCTCGTTATCGGATCAACTTTTACACTTTTTTACTATGCTTCTCCATTCTTTTTCCTTATCTTTCTTAGTAATCTGACATTAGGTTAGGTAATATTTTTTTATCGCTCGTATTTATCTTTCCTGAAACTATGTGACTAGTGACGGAGTGGTATTGTTCAGATTAAAAACGATCGTATTATGTAATTTTAGGTACGAAACATTCAATAAAGGTAAAAATATTAATAAACCCTTTTAAAGTACATAATAATTCACTTTAATTTGACTATGTTTTATAAAGTGTAAGATAATAATTTGCATTTTTCTAGTCTCAAGTTGTAATACAAGCGTGAGATACTGAGGGTAGTGTAAGACAAAGAGTTTATAAAAATGAAGGTGTCAGTGGACGAAGCAGCTGTTTCTCAGTCAATAACAATTAAATTAGTAATTGCAATCTTGCTGACTGGTCCACACTCCTGAACGATGTTTATCTTCAAAAGAATTTATGTTCTTGCGTTATCTTATTTTTTATTTCACTTATTATATTTCATTTTGATATCAACGTTTACAGAAATAGCTAATTAGACTGTCGCGTGTCGTGTACACATTTAATTTGTATATAATTTAATAAACTAAATATTTCCTAAATGGATACTTTGGATAATAAATTAGAAATTTATTTAAATGGTACTTTAAAATATTAGATCATCTTATTTTTCCAGTAAAATATATTTTTATTGGGTAATTTGTTGTGATAGTAATAGTATGGTAATTGTGAGTGTGTTAGTGTGAGATATACATGTGTGAGTAGTATCCCAGATAGTATATTTTCCTAATAAATTTGGACTTTCATCTTAGTATCAGTAGCTATAGGTGTGGGCAAATCTGTTATTAGAATGTGTGAGTTTAGCCTACTCTAAATAATTCAATTAGTCATTTCACAGGTAACGGAATGGAAAAATTAATTTCCTTCCTTTGTGTGTTAAATTGACCGACCACTCGAAAATTTAATGTGTTCTGGTGACACTAACATGTCCACCTTTTAAAAATTAAACAAAAATATTCCATAACGGACAATGGTATGATAAATAGTAGTTGTATAAATATTCTAGTCACGAGTGTCTGTAAATGTCTGTATATATGCTCTAACCGCAACGAGACCTCCGTTGTCGCAGGGCACGTCGAGGTAGTTGAAGGTAACCTGGATTCTTTTATCAGGTTCCGCTATCATATAGATGCCGCATACGACCGGCTCGTCGGACCGCGACTTGAAGAATAGCTGCCCCTCCTCGGACGTCACGAGGAAACAATCTGTTGAGAAACATACCTATAAAACCCTAATTTAAATACCCAACTACTTGTTGAACTTCTGTTATTTGTTAAGACTTTGGTAGCTTTACACTTTACAGGCATGATTTAAGGATGGATTACTTGCTTACGTTGTATTTACTTTTACATACCAGGCACGTTTGTAGTATCGCACTGATAAACTGAACGCAATGTGTCTGAGATGTGTCGAGCGATATCTGCTCTTCGTGGTTTACTCTATGGGTCTAACTAATCCTATGCCTATAGCCGGATGTAAGTCGCACATCAAACTGGTCGAAACCTAAACGTGGTTTCAGATTGCAAATTCTCAACTTGGTTGAGATTATAGCAAAAAGGTGTATCCACTAAAAACTAATAGTCAAGGTGATTGAGATTAATTACAATTAGTTCCTTCCAAAAAAATAATACATAAATTGCGTGAGATATATAACGACTTGTGCTCCGATGGATACGAGGCTAAGATGTTATGTAATCCCATACCATGCATATAATACCATAATCTATCATCAGCTTGCGTCTCTTTACTGCTGCTTACAGACCTCTTCCAAGGCTCGCCATATAAGATCTTTTAAGTGTTCTTTCCTAGAACGTGGTTTCATAAATTTATTTTTTTACGCGTATTCAGGTGATGATTACCCCTCTTATAGAAAGTGCAAACCGCTGCACTCTGATACTGAACAGAAGCATGCGCTAGAAGCTAGAAGGGGAAACATCACTAGATCTACTACTATGTAAATCCCCACTTGACTACAGTAGCCGCACTTCATTTTCCAATAACATTATAAAATCGTGAAAGGTTGGCAACTCCTTATCTGCCACCATTTCCTCAAACCGCGTTTTTAAATCCATATCCAATTTTTGAAATTCAATATAGAACAATAAATAACACCACTGTACAACTGGAAATTCCATTTTATCCAGCGCCTTGGTGATTTCTAACAATTTTAAGAAAGTTTTTAAAAAAATTAATTTACTAACATGTGAAATACTTAAGAAATGGTGTAAAAGTTTATCTGCTAATCATCTTCTATTAAGAAGATGTCTTTTAAGTAGATTCAGCGCAATAGAATATTTGTCTCCGGTTATTGACAATTTTTATAATTTTAGGTACCCCAGACAATGACCCTAATAAAAATAAATCTGTATTTGAAAGTGACGTATCTTGCCCAACAAGAGACTCAAAATAGTCCATAATAGAGAAATAAACACCTCAATTTTTCCAGAAAATGTCGGTACCTGTGCCTAGGCAAAAATACTTACTCTCTTTTGTTTTGAATTATCACTAAATGTTGCATCCGGATCCAAAGACTGGTGCCTATTACACGATGGAAACAATTTCATATATCTCCCTTTAATACCATAATACCTTTGATTGTAATTTTTAAATCTTTCAGTATATTCTATCGAGTGTGACTCATCTCTAATTGAGCTACCAATTCTAAATGCAATGACGTAAATTCCAAATAAATCTTATTACCTAATTTTAAATTTACTTTTATACTTTTCCGAGCTTATTTCTGCCTGGGAAACCGTACAACATATCCCAATTGAGCAAAGCTACATCAAACCTGACTCTATTTATTCTTTTGTTGTAGAAGCCATTATAACAAAAAACAAAACCGCAAAAACAACAATAAAAATTTTTCTCCGATGTGTGTTCAAAAAGAATGTTTTGTATGGAATGTGGTGCAAATATATAATGTCGATTATTTTCACTCTTTAAGGATTGTCAAATGAAACTAACTATATTGTGTTGCTTCGGTATACAAAGAAACGACATATAATGTTTATTTTTCAATCCTTTCTACAATCTATTATTTACAATAGTCTTACTGATCTTGACCTACAATTTGACAGTTCGCACGATTGTCTTCACCTCACGCCATCCTATATCCTACCCTCTTTTACCGACACTATGACAGTACTACCGACAGCGCGGAGCGCGGCAAAACTCAAATGAAAGAAATATATTTTCTTTACAAATATATGAAAAATATAGCGGAACGAAACACTGGTAAGGTCCATAGTACAGTGGTCTTATCGGCAGACGTCGATAGGAATGAGAAGTCGTAGGGGTGCCATGTGGCTGATATAACCTTGTTAGGGTGACTAGCAACTAATACGCTCGGCAGAGCGCAAATTAAGTCACCCTGCAGGTCTGTGAGCACGATGCGCCCGTCGTAACCGCCTGTCACGAGATAGTAAGCCCCGGGCGAGAATCGTACGCTCTTCACGTCGGTAGAATGCGGAGCGAATCGCTGTAGAGCCCGCGAGAGTCGTACGTCGTAGGGTTCGCACGAGCCATCGAGTAAGCCCCGGGCGAGAATCGTACGCTCTTCACGTCGGTAGAATGCGGAGCGAATCGCTGTAGAGCCCGCGAGAGTCGTACGTCGTAGGGTTCGCACAAGCCGTCGTCATGAATGCACACGAGTAGTCGACCGCTCGGGTCTACAGCCAACAAGTAGCTATCTCATACCCTCCTCATGAGTTCCGGGCCAGGGCTGTCCACCCACCTGAGAAAATTGCCTTGCTGCCTGCTATTGCGAGCAGGTCACGGATGGCTCCCCAATTGGGTTGCTCTTGATCATATCCTGTTTCTTCACGCCGCCCGCGCCATCAAGCCCACCGGGTGGATTCCGCTTCTATAATATAAAGCCCGGTGAGCGGGAACATAAATGTCAAATCCGGTGTTATTCTATGAAGTCCCATGTGAATTCGCACCATGTTTTTGTGCCATTAGGTAGCGCGGAAAGGCCGTGCGATTTGCGCTGTTGCACCTGGCCGCACGTGCAACAGCGTCAGTCTCCGTGTAGCCGTGCAACGGCGCGACTTGTCAGCGGGCTCAAACAGGTTTGTGGCAAGGCGGCCGATGAACTCCTCTAGGCTCAGGTCCGTCCCGATAGTGGCGTTCCTCACATACCGAGGTGTGCCTGCTATGGTACGCTGGGTTACTGACTGTTCGGCTCACAGCAGCTTCTTGTTTGCTTCTTCGTCTGTACGACTGCATCCTCATATGACTTGATCCTCATCTGTAGCTATCGGCGTTGTGAAGTGGTCTCGAAAGTGCCGCTCAATTGCTGCTACATGGGCTTATTCAGTGGTCGGGTTCGAAGTGAATTGACGCTCTAGGCATTCGGCAGTCCGCGGGGCGATATCTCGGTGCCCCATCGGGTGGCAAAGGGGGCGTACCGGAGCTGAGGAGTTGGCGAGGAACGGCACAGCCGATGTATGCTGTTCCAGTCGTCACTCACGTCTTCGATGCGTCGCTCCCAGCTGTCGACTGCATGGCTCTCTAAGTCGGCCTTCAGATATCCAATGGGACGGTTCAGCTGCGATTTGTTTGCTGTGCAGCGGGTTTGCTGCCAAATTCGTCTGTCGACCTTTTTCGGCCGATCTTACGGTTTATGTGCAGCGAGAGAGGAGAAAGTCTCCCCCGATCGGGCGTTCTCGTTGATGCTCCGTTGATGTCTTCAATGGCGGAACAAAGTTCTGCAACCAGCTGTACCACATCTTCTGGAGAGGTAGTAGGGCCATTCGGAGTTGTCTCCTCTAACTTCTCCGCGAAGCTACGCCAGTTTATGAGTCGACGTGGCGCAGGCATGGTCACCCTACCTCGCCTCCTGCTGTGAGAGAGCGATCTGGACTGGCTTATGGTCAGATCCCATGTCGTATTCAGTACTTGTTGTGTAGATGCGATTGGAGACCGCGACAGATGACAATGTCAAAGGATAAAGGATGCACAGGAAGAACCGTACGTCGGCGCCTCCGGACTATTCTCCGAGCGAGCGCAAGTCGCTTTTGTTATTTCATCTATCGTTTGGTTTTAGTGTCTTATGTTAAGTCATCGTTTGGTTTTAGTGTCTTATTTAAGTCATCGTATGGTTTTAGCGTCTCATCTAAGTCATCGTATGCTTGTAGCGTCTTATTTAAGTCATCTATGGCTTTAGCGTCTTATTTAAGTCATAGTTGGCGTTGACGACCGGCGCACTAATAATAATGGCTCGGCGGGCCGACCGGTCGTGTACGAGCGGAAGACGCGCTAGTGCTTGTTACGCGGACGCGGCGGGTGACGATCGACGGGGCATGAGGGCCCAACTGAATCATTGTACGAGG
Source organism: Sesia bembeciformis (assembly GCA_943735995.1). Classification (NCBI taxonomy): domain Eukaryota; kingdom Metazoa; phylum Arthropoda; class Insecta; order Lepidoptera; family Sesiidae; genus Sesia; species Sesia bembeciformis. The sequence goes on from OX031031.1 coordinate 10,143,016, forward strand.
AGGCAGGCCGGGTTCTCTTGAGGTGCCGAGTAGGCAGGGTTCTCCCGAGGTATCTTGAGGTAGAAGTGAAACTCGTAGGACTGCTGTGTGACGACTGTATTTAGTGTTTTTTTTTTTTCTTTTTTTTTTCGGAAGGACTAAATTTTTGTGGTCCATTGGCCTTTCAAGAGTCACCGGACTTGTTTAGATTAGGGCGAGCACAGAAGGCGCTCAGCCAGGAGCAAAAGTGTGTGTTGCAACGAGCCTAAGGGCTCCCCCGCCGGTAAACCGGCGGAAGGAACGGACCTCGGCTTAGGGCGTTGCATTGGTGGGATACCGCGGGATCGCGAGTCGGCGAGAAGCGCCCAGGCGCCTAGTGAACATGTTGGCTGAGGGCCGGCGGCCGGTGTGTGTTAACGGTGTATCGGGGGGGACGTCCACGTCTCCGCCGGCGGGGATGGTGTCTGTGTGCAGTGTTCGAGTGCAGAGTGAGAACCGCATTGGCAGCGGTGATCGGGTCGTCGGGATCGTCCAGGATGTGCCGCGGCCGACGATGGCGGGGAGGGGCACTCCTGTCCGGTGTGTAGGTGAGGGAGGAGACAATCAGAGGATTGGGATGATGTGGGATGGCGTCATAGTAGCGTCGGGCAGAGTCTTTTATGTATTTGACGATGGAGGGAAGCTCAAAGTCTTTGTGGAGGTCGACGTTACGCATGTACCATGGTGGAGCCACGGCCTTGCGCGCGAATCTGTTTTGGAGCCTTTGGAGGGTCTTGATGTTAGAGGGAGCCGCGTGTGCGAACACAACGCTGGCATAGGTCATGATGGGACGGACGAGAGATTTGTATAATGTCAACTTATTTCTAAGCGACATTTTACTTTTCCCGCTTATGAGGGGGTTGAGGCGACCGAGCACGAAGGCGGCTCGGTTGCGGACAGTTTTGATATGATCTCGGAAGGTCATTCTGTGGTCTAGAGTGACTCCGAGATATTTGGTCTTTTTGACGAGAGGAATCGTTTGACCGAGAAGGGTTATCGGGAGAGGGGAGAGCTTAGGAGTACGACAGCTAACCATGGGAAAAGGGAAGCACATGGCTGCACTTTTCCCCGGGTTTATCTCTATCCTCCACTTCACAAACCACTCGCCTAGGGCGGTGACTGCGCGCTGGAGGCGTAGAGAGAGCATGCGTACGTTCCTATCTGAAGCGTAGAGGGCGGTGTCGTCTATTTCTGGGGGGTGGGGGGTGTCGTTAGTATAGAGTGAATAGAGCGTGGGTGCTAGAACGGAGCCCTGGGGGACTCCAGCTCTTATTGGGCGGGGGCTGGATAGCGTGCCTTCAACTCTGTAGCGAAAGGTGCGATTGGTAAGGTAGTCTCTAATGATGAAAAAGGGGACTTTCGGGCACCTCCAGTTGGTACAGTTTATAAATTAAACCGTTGTGCCACACCTTATCAAAGGCCCTCGCTACGTCGAAGAAGACAGCTAGTGTTCTGAGAGGTCTCTTTTGATTGAGACCTGAAAGTATGTGCTCCGTTATTCGGTGCACTTGTTGGACTGCGGAATGTTTGGCTCTAAAGCCGAACTGTTCGTTGATTAAAAGGCCTTTTGAGTCAATGTGTATCAGCAGGCGGGTATGGAGGACTCTTTCATAGATTTTAGCCCTTGTATTCAATAGGCTAATGGGTCTGTAGCTAGCGGGATCCGAGCGGTGTTTGCCCGGTTTGGGGATGCCGATGACGACGGCTTCTTTCCAGGCGGCTGGAAAGAGATGATTTCGCATGGCGGCATTGTAGATGGCCGCGAGGAGAGCGATCAATTGGATCGGAAGACTTTTGAACACCCTGTTGGGTATTCCGTCGATACCAGGAGATTTCTTAATTTTAAGACTTTGAATAATCTCCTGGATTTCTGATACCGTAACCGGTAGAAGGGAGTCTGAGGGAGGGATGGAGGCTCGATGACTCACCTCTCCGTCAACCAGGTCGACGTGGGACTCGTCAACCGGCTGGCGGATAGGGGAGCACTGGGCCTCTAGGCTATCAGCCAGGCATTCGGCCTTCTCTGCATCGTCAAATGCGGGAGGACCGTTCGGTCTATTCAGTGGGGGCATGGAGGCTGTATTGTCTGTTTCATAGACCTCGCATCCGCCAGTAGGCTGTGTGTGATGGCGAGATCTCTGACAACAGGGTTTCCCAATTGGTGTTTCTGAATTCAGCGATGCGATTCTTTACGTCCCTCTGTAAAGCTCGCATTCTACCCCTATTCTCGATACATGGGAAGGAGTCGTAAGCACGGATGGCTGCGTTCTTGGCTCTTAGCAGCTCCCTAATGCCCTCAGGCAGCTCCCATCGGCGATCATTCGCCGCTGCCGTCCTAATTTCATGATTATGGGGCGGTGATCAGAGTCTAACTCGGCAAGGGTTTCTAGTGAGTTTAGACGTAGGGTAATGTCTTTGAAAAGGGCGATGTCGAGGACGTCGGGTCTGTGGGTGACTATAGAAGGGTAATGAGTTGGCGTCGTGGGAGCTATGACGTCAAAGTCCAGTAGGTCAATAAGTCTGTAGAGGCGATTTCCATTACGGTTTGAAGTATGACTATTGAAGCTGGGGTGCTTGCAATTGAGATCTCCTGCCAGGATGACTGAGTTACCTAAGTCGAGTAGTGACTCGAGGTCAGTCCTGAGCAGTTCTCTGTCGGGGGGGCAGATAAACAGAGGCCAGAGTGACAGGTTGATGACCTGTCATGGCTATACGGCAGACCGAGGCCTCCATGTTAGTCAGTGGAGGGGTAGGAATGGCAATGCAGTGCAGAGACCTCTTGTGGTAGATGAGGGTACCTCCGCCTTTGCTGGCCAACCTGTCATTCCGTACAATGCTGTACTGGGCGATTTTGGGATCGCGGTGACTAGGCTTCAAGAAGGTCTCTTGCACTAGCATTACATCTATTTGGTGATTTCTGAGGAAATCATGGATCTGGGTGCGTTGGGAGCGGATGCTGTCAGCGTTGAAGAACGCGACGGAGAGGGAGGAGGGTTTGATTCTCTTGGATGTGTTATCCATTTTAGGGAATTTAAGAGAGGGGGTTTTTAGGGACAGGCCTTGAAGAGGCCAAGGGCGCTAAGTACGGGCTCGTACCTAATTATGAGGTCCAGACGGGCCATTGGGTTGCCGTCAGTGGACCTGAGGGCTTGGGCCAGGTTTCTAATCTCCTGGAGATTTATGGTCCCCAGGAAGTTACTGACCAGGGCCAGATCCTCCGTTAGACCAGGACTGGCCTGGGCTTGGGAGGAGGTGGCCTTAGGGGGCTGCGGTTTAGGGACAGGTTTGGGGGCCGGCGCAGGGGCGGCTGGAGTGATCCTCCAAGCTTGCTGCTCCTCCAAGCGGTACGTGGGTTTGGGCAGCGAAGGGAAATTCGCGGGTGAGAGCACCGCGGCTGAAGTGGGTTGCGCAGAAGGCGCGGGTTTGGGTGCTTGCACCGACATGAGGGGGGCCAGAGGCGCCTGCGTAGGCGGGCGCTTGGCGGGGGGAGGGGGCCTGGCGGGGCCTGGATGGCCTCCGCGGCGCTTTAGGGCAACTTTACACAGCGGGATCTCGCGTAGCAATTACGCGATGCGTGGCCATAGTATTGGCAATTATGGCATTGCCCAATACCGCCACGCTTGTTTGGTTACAGGAGAGACCGGAGAGCCCGCAGATAGAGCGGGTATCGAAGATTTGTTTACCCTCGGGGGTGAGGGTAAGTACAACCAAAATAAGGTTGTATGGGGTTCTGTCGCGCCCCTTGTACAAGCGGTGTACTTCCAACACCGGGAGATTTTGGGCTTTGAGATCCTCGAGGATCTCGTCCTCTCCCAACTGGAGAGGGAGGCCGCGGACCACGACACGGAGGCGTTTTTCGTCCTCCGTGGCGTATACACATACGCCTGAAGAAGAAGGAGATATTCTTCTTTCGGAGGAAGGTGGTTAAGGACCTGAACTCCTTGGAGGAGGGGACCTTGACCTTTATGGCCACGCCGGTGTTGGTGGCGCTTGTGAATGAAATCCTGAGGGATTCCATTGCTGCGCGGACTTGACCCCAACGGGCCTTGTCTTGTATAAAGACAGGTGGGGGGGGCTTTTCGGTGCGGGGAAACGCAGGCGGAGGGGTGCTCTGGCGAGAGCGGGAAGCTGCGCCAGGCTGGGCTTGGAAGTTCGGCTTAGCCGACTTCGAGGGTGCAGGGGGGGTAGGGGAGGAGGTCTTTGCAGACCTCTTCCTCTTTGAGCCGACGACGGTGAACCCGTCGTCGGAGGACTCTGACTCGGAAGAGTCGGAGGAGTCGGAGTCATGGACTATGTCCATGTGCTCCTGCGAGACTATGTCATCTCGCTCGGGGGCGGGGTCGGGGGACGCGGGGCTCTCAAGGTGAGCCGCGGGTTTGGAAGGGGCGGGGGCGGGGGCCAGTCTCTTGTAGACCTCCGGATGGGAGGCCCTTAATAGAGCAACGATTTCGTCGTTGCTAAACGACATGGTGGGGGGGGGTCGTAGAGAGAGGGGGGGAGAATATTGTCCTAACACCCCGGGTTGTGTAACCCGGGGTTGTGTAACCCTCCCTGCTGGGTGTAAGCAGGTAGGTGTGTGCCTAGTGAGGCCTAAGCTTGTAGCCCGTCGCCAATCTTAATGTGCGACGGGGCCCTACGGGGCCCTATGGGATCTAGTGCGAAGGGTGTAGACACACCCGACCGACACTAGGTGTGTCGCTGAAAGGCAAAGCAGAGACTAGGCCGACTAGGAGATCCCCCAAGGCCGGTTACCTAGCTCCCGTCCAAATACTGCCTCACCCTGAAGGGGCTCGGCGGGTGTATTTGGGTCAACACCCCGCTCGGATCGTTGGCACCGTTAGGTTTCCACCGAGGACCACGAAACAGTGGATTTTCCCTGAAGGGGCAAACTGCAGTTGTGCTGCAGTAGTTTTGACGATTTTAATCAGCCGCCGCCTTGAGAAAGGCAACTTTTGATTTGTAGCGATGCGGCCACGCGGTCGGAAGCGGAGTCCCGCGTAGAGCGGAGAGTCGGTGGCGGAGCAGACGTCCGATCGCTGGCGCGGTCGGAAGCGGAATGAAGCGGGAAAAAAAAAAAAAAAAAAAAAAAAAAGTGTATTTAGTGACCCAAATGGCCCTATTCTTATTCTCGATACAAGCTGCTCAACTAGGGATGTTTGCAACCGAGGGTTTCGACCCTTTTGACCAATAACACGTCACCCTGCGCTGCCCTTATTGTTACGGCAAATTATTCCCGGAATTGCCGTAACGGTATCCGCGTCTGTCTTGCTCCCCCACGTGGGAAGCGCCTGTGCAGACGTCTCATTCTTGCGCGTTGGTCCCTACACGACCCAATTCCGAGAAAACGCCCTGTGCCAGATGTTCTAATCTGCCTCGCTCCCCCCACGTGGGAAGCGACCGCATGGACGCTTTCTTTGTTCTTATTTTCTCTCATTTATTATATTCGGATCTATGTATTTGCTTGAATATATAGATTTTAGGTCGTGTAGGCCCCTCGTGTTAGTGTAGCGTGTTACTCGTAATCTCTCATGTCTTTACTTAGTTCTCGGTTACAAAGTCTCCCTCGCATTCTCTTTATTGAGCAACTTGTATCAACTTTATTTATAGATCTTACATGATATACTTATCCTAAACACATTACATGATATGCTTATCCTAAACACCTTACATACTACACAACACGGAACACTGCACAATACATATCCCCGATTGTTATACGGTTTATTGGCTGTCCGCAACAGTTGGGTTGTAGTGTTCGGTATTGTTCGGGGGCTGCGAGGTGAGGGGTGAATTCACGTGCTGCGCGGGCGCGGGTCGCCCGTTAGTTAGTTAGCCTTTGACCCTTCGCCGTACGAGTCGGCCATTGATCCTTATGCGGTACGATCGCAATCTATTGTTGTGCAAGTAGGCTGCACATTTTTGGGAGACCTTGGCGTTCGCGAGTGTACATAGTCGGTATAACAGACAGTAACCAGTGCAGTGTAACGACGACCTTGCAAGAGCGCTATTAAGCGCATCCCTGTTCAGCACTTCCGGGGGCCCCCAGGAATATCGAGAGTAGGTGAACAGGAGGTTACAAGGTCAGAACTTTTAATTTCATTTTCAACTTTTGACTCCGCGTATCGCGGATAAATTCATTGGTAGCAGAGCGTGGTTGTGCATATGGACCTTATATTGTGAAACGTAAACATTAGTTAAAAAAGTTCTTTGTTAATAGCAACGTATCCCAAGGTCTACCCGTTGTCAAGTGTTTTTAATCTTAACATTCCTTTTTTTAGTGACTCGGTTTTGTTTCGGTTACCTGCGACGGATAGGTATTGAGCACTTACTAACTTGGAATGGAATTTTGTTTGTTTATATTAACATTTCTCGCAGTGGTTACTTTTTATAACAAGTTGTAAGTTACGTATATGGTAACAGGGATCTATTACATATTGGATTATTGTTTTGTATCATTTATTGTTGCTTTGTAGGTGTGGCCTGTTTGTTTGTTAGGCCACTATCCTTAAACTGAATACTGTATATTAATTTTATTTGTTTGTTTGTACACTTGTTGTTACATTTAGTGACAACCATGTCAGCATTGTCCATTAGTGGAAACATAAAGGCGATACTCCGATGGTTGGCTTCGGCCGCTAGTCTGATTGACAGACCCGATCGTCATGGTGCCTTAATAAAAAGGTATCAGGATTTACCGGCACGGTTGGATAAGTTGGGCCAACATTACGCGAAATTTACCGAGCTTTCGCCGGATCTTGGCTCTGAGGTTGTGGATAGGATCGAGGCCGATGTGAATCAGTGCTATGAGTTAGCTGATTCCATCACTGAAAGGGCAGTCTCCCTTTCGGAGGAGACTGGAGGTCTGCCGTCGGATTCTGGGCAGGGGAAGGCAACCCCTCCGGCGTTGTTGAGCAGGCTTCCCAATTTGGATCTCCCACATTTTGATGGAAGGCTCGAACAGTGGATCGGATTTGTAAATCTGTTCGATAGTTTGGTAGACTCCAGGGAGGATCTAACTCATAGCCAAAAGATGGCGTATCTACGTTCGATTCTTCGGGGAGAACCCAGCAGTCTTATCCAACATTTGGATGTTAACAATGAAAATTATATCACGGCACGTACGCTGTTGTTCCGACGTTATCAGAACGTGAGACGTTTGGCGGACACACATGTGGCACTAATCCTGGCACTACCTAAGGTCACCCGGGTTTCTTCATTAAGATTAGAATTGTTAAACCCGTTATTGGGGGCGGTGAATACCTTAGGTAAACTTGAGTTGCCAGTGGATAGTTGGTCATTTCTTTTAGTCCACATTGTGTTGGGTAAGCTATCTCAGGAGCTAAGGGCCCGATTTGAATATAAATACGGTGGTGATAGCGCAACATATTTGCCCAAATTCGTAGATTTGCTAAAATTCTTAGAGGACGAATGTAGGTTGGCGGATAATTCGGATGCGCCCATCCCGTCCACTTCCCAAGCGCCCCCTAGACGGGAATTGTCTAAGCGGAATGTTCGGATCCCCAGACAACGGTATGCTGTCGCCACTGGCAGCACCTCACCAAGATGCCTATATTGCAAGGCGGAGGGCCACAAGGTGGTCTCGTGTAGAAGGTTTGAGGGTCTGGCGGTCCGAGGTAGGCGGAACATAGCATTTCAGCGCCGCTGGTGCTATGGTTGTTTGGGAGAGCATTTAATTCAGCAGTGCCCTGCTAGATCGCATTCATGTCAGCATTGTTTGGGCCGACATCACCCCCTGCTATGTGCCAATCGGAATGGCGTCGACCATAGGGATGGTCGTGACGGTCATGGCTGGGAGGCTAATCGCGGTCGGGTGGTTGCACCCAGAATAGGGTCACGGGCCCCTCCTAGGTTTGAAGGCCGTCATTCCCCCCGCACGGGCGGGGGCTCCACTTCCCCTAGGGGCGGGGGCCGGGTAACTCCCCCTCGAAGAGTTGATGATGGCGGCCGTCGCGATTATGCTGTGATTGCCGGGAGATCTTTGCCGCCTCAAAGGAGCAGTGCTCCTACCAATTATACCCCTTTAGCGGAACGACCGCGCTTGGAGCGACGTCAGCCGCATTCCCAACGCTCGCAGGGCAACACTACCCCTGAACGGACTCAGGTGGATCGCCGACCAGTATACCATAACTGGGACCCGTTAGCGCATGTGGAGCGCTCCGGGGTTAATTGGCCTCAGTTATAGGAATTACATGCCCACTCGCCAACTGCAGCCGTTCAATCGATGTACGTACTCATGCCAACTATTTCGGCTATGGTACGAGGACCCAAGGGACACATGAGGATTCGTGCTCTATTAGATTCGGGGGCCCAAGGCTGCATTGTGTCATCTTGTTTGGCGAGAAAGTTAGGCTTACGCGTCCACACCGGTACCTACAATGTGCGAGGTATCGGTAAGGTGCAGGTGCGTGTGATCGGTCACACAAAATTTAATTGTACACCTGTCACCTCGTCTCACCCGGAGATTGAGGCGTCGGCAATTGTGTTGGAAGAGATGATTGGTGATTTGCCACAGCAAGAATTACCGTCTGCTGTGTTGAGTGTAGTGTCAGGCTTGGACTTAGCAGACCCTGACTTCCACACCCCAGGCCCGATTGATCTCCTGATTGGAGCGGATGTCCTTGGAAGATTGTTGTGTGGACCTAAGCGGCTTTTACAGCGTGACGGATTAGTCGCTGTGCCGACTTCATTCGGGTTTGTAATAATGGGCCCAGTGTCAACAACTGCCAATTCCCAAGAGTTTGATGATGTAGCTGTAGGTTCAGTTCTCTCTGATGCGGTTCAGAGATTTTGGGAGGTGGAAGAGCCCCCTACAGCTTCCCGGGTGAACCCAGAGCAAATGGAATGCGAGCTGTTCTACCAGAATAATACTGGTCGCCTTCGCTCGGGCCGTTTGATCACCCGTTTGCCTTTTTTAGCGGTTCGACCTGCCCTTGGACGCTCTCGGGACGTTGCTGAACGACGTTTGATTTCCATGGAGCGTCGCATGCTCAAGGATAAAGTCCTTCGTCAGAAGTACGTCGACTTCATGCGAGAATACGTGGATTTGGGGCATATGTCGGTGTCGACCGTTGATTGGCAACATAGTGAGCACTATTTTCTGAGCCACCATGCGGTTTTAAAGACCCCTACCGGAAAGATTCGGGTGGTTTTTGATGGTTCAGTGTCTACGACCACCGGGGTCTCGCTGAACCAATGTCTGCATGCGGGTCCTAAATTACAAAAGGACATTTCAGACATTCTGACCAACTTCCGGAGGCATCAAGTAGTCTTTGTAGCGGATATTCGAATGATGTTCCGTCAGACGCTGATCCATCCAGAAGATAGGAGATATCAGCTGATTTTATGGCGTGAGCATCCAGAGGATCCGATGGTGATTTACGAGCTCAACACCAATACGTACGGCATAAAATCTAGCCCGTTTGTTGCGATTCGCTCATTGTTGGAGCTTGCGGAGCGCGAGCGTTTGTATTTTCCCCGCGCAGCCTCTGTTTTGGAGACGGATGCTTATGTTGATGACATTTGTACCGGAGCATCTAGTCTCGAAGAGGCTCGGGCCTTGAGAGATGAATTGATAGGGCTTCTGGGAACTAGTGGCTATGAGTTGCGAAAATGGTTATCCAACTCACCGGATCTCCTTTCCGGTTTGCCGGAGGACCACCAACAAGACCCTCATCTCTTTGAGAATGCGGATAGCTTGAATTTGATAGCCCTCCTTGGAGTGCAGTACATGCCAGTCCACGATGAGTTTACCTACAGAGTCGAATTAACCTCCTCTAAGGTATGGACTAAGAGATCAGTTCTGTCCACCGTAGCCAGGACTTTTGATCCGAACGGTTGGATCAGTCCGGTTATATTTAAGGCCAAGTGTTTTCTGCAAAAGCTTTGGACTGCGGGACTCTCATGGGACGAGCCTCTCTCGGGAGAGTTGTTACACGATTGGGAATCGTATTTCTCATCCGTCCCGGCTATCAATCAGGTTGCAATACCTAGATGTTTCCTTCCTGTTGGGAAATGCTCAGTGTCCCTCCACGGATTTTGTGATGCATTCGAGCGTGGATATGCGGCCGTGCTGTACTTACGTACTGTAAGTACCACTGGGGAGACAAAAATTCACTTAGTTATGTCGAAGAGCAAGGTTGCTCCTATACGGACTCGACATACAACTCCGAAGTTAGAATTATGTGGTGCGGCGCTTCTTGCCCGCTTATTAAATCACGTGTGCTCTACGCTCGGGCGTAGTGTAGACATTGGAACAGTTTTCGCCTGGACTGACAGTCAGATCGTTCTGTGTTGGCTGAAAACTTCGGTGCACACGTTAGAAACCTTTGTAGCTAATCGAGTATCACAGATCCAAGATTCAGAGACGGTTTTAATTTGGAGACATGTCCCAGGGGAATTGAATCCGGCTGATTGTGCTTCTCGCGGCTTAGACGCGCCGGATCTGGTTCACCACCATTTGTGGTGGGGGCCCCAGTGGTTGTTACATTCTGAAGTTGATTGGCCACGTTACCAGTGCTTGGTAACTCCTCCCCCCATTGGTTGGCTCACATCGAGTGTCCTGACTGAGCCCCTCAAGGGCATTGATTTTCTGCTCGATCGCTACAGTTCCTTGTCCAAATTACTTGGCGTGACTGCCTGGATAAAGCGTTTCGTTCATAACGCTCGGCATCCGGAGGAAAAGCGGCTGTCTCCTGTTCTCACGCCAGAAGAACGCCAAATGGCCCTTCTGCATTGGATTCGCGTTGTGCAGACTAAACATTTCGCCTTAGAACTTGAGACACTCCGGAATGGCAGACCTAAACTCAAGGGAGCCGTTGCTAGGCTCAACCCCTTTATTGACGGTGAGGGATTTCTCCGTGTTGGTGGTAGATTGTGTCACGCCAATTTGCCTTTTGGGGTTCGTCACCCATTGTTGTTGCCCAAAGGTGGGCCCTTAGTGCATTTGTTGGTGACTCACCGACATATTGCAAATTCTCACGCTGGCTGCAATGCATTGTTAGCCATCTTGCAGCGTGAATTTTGGATTTTGTCAGCCAGACGTACCATCCGTGGCATAATTTTCCGTTGTTTGCCTTGCTATCGATTGAAGGCAGCGACGATGCAGCCCATGATGGGAAATTTGCCTGCAGATCGAGTCACGGGAACCAGACCCTTTGCCGGAGTTGGCACCGATTTTGCCGGGCCGTTCATGGTCAAGACGTCGCGACTTCGAAAAGCGAAGATAGAGAAAGCGTATTTGTGCGTCTTTGTGTGTCTGTCAACCAAGGCTGTTCACCTGGAAGTAGTTTCCGCTCTTAGTACGGAGGCATTTGTTGCCACATTTAGTAGATTTGTTAGCCGCCGCGGACTTCCAGCGTTAATTCGATCTGATTGCGGAACCAACTATCGGGGTACTGACCACTACCTTAAGGATTTATATAAGTTTTTAGATGCTAACCAGGTAGATCTTGGAATGTCCCTATCTTGCCGGGGCATCACCTGGCAGTTTAGTCCTCCTAGCTGCCCCCATTGGGGAGGTATTTTTGAGGCAGCCGTGAAATCAGCCAAAACTCACCTAAGGCGCGTTATCGGAGAAACGGTATTAACGTTTGAGGAACTAGTAACGGTATTTTGTAAAATTGAGGCCGTCCTCAACTCGCGCCCTTTGTGTCCGCTCTCGTCAGATCCTAACGACTTGGAGGCTCTAACTCCAGGTCATTTCTTGATAGGACAGCCACTTAACGCCCTGCCGGAGTACCCATTTACAGGGGTAGCTTCTAATCGTTTGTCGCACTTTGAATTGTTGCAACAATTGTCCCAGAGTTTCTGGAAACGTTGGTCTCTGGAGTATTTGCACATTTTGCAACAGCGCGTTAAATGGACTGATAAGACCCACCCACCAGGCATCGGTGACCTCGTTTTAATCAAGGATGCTAATTTGCCGCCGTTGTTTTGGCGCCGGGGCCGCATTGTTAATTTGTTTCGCGGAGTGGATGGAATACCCCGGGTTGCGGAGGTCCTAGTGGGTGGCTCAATCCTGAAAAGAGCGGTCACCTCTCTCTCTCGCCTGCCAGTGGAGTAGCATGCAGACTTCTTCTGCATGGGACGGGGGTTTGTTCGGTATTGTTCGGGGGCTGCGAGGTGAGGGGTGAATTCACGTGCTGCGCGGGCGCGGGTCGCCCGTTAGTTAGTTAGCCTTTGACCCTTCGCCGTACGAGTCGGCCATTGATCCTTATGCGGTACGATCGCAATCTATTGTTGTGCAAGTAGGCTGCACATTTTTGGGAGACCTTGGCGTTCGCGAGTGTACATAGTATATAACAGACAGTAACCAGTGCAGTGTAACGACGACCTTGCAAGAGCGCTATTAAGCGCATCCCTGTCCAGCACTTCCGGGGGCCCCCAGGAATATCGAGAGTAGGTGAACAGGAGGTTACAAGGTCAGAACTTTTAATTTCATTTTCAACTTTTGACTCCGCGTATCGCGGATAATTCATGTAGCGTCTCATCGAAATCATCGAAAATACTCTCAGAATTGTCGAATAACCTGTCCACGGACATATTCATTAGCTTGCTTCCTTTGATACCGTTGAGATGAAGACCGACAAAGCATAAGGAGGATGAACCATAGTCTATGACCGACACAGCCATTACAGCAGGATGTCGTGGTGTTCCATAGGGAAGGGGCCGTAAAGATCTTGTCATAGCATCTGCGGCGGAACGTGGCTTTCGGAATGATACAGCTAAGCTAAGAATGTATGAGGTTTACTAGGAGCAAGAGCATATTGTATGTTCGTCCACGACATGTGCATCGACGGATGCTCCAACTTTTCCGCATTCTCTGTTCAAATGGTATACTCAATGTCTCCGCGTTGATGATGCCGGTTTCACGCTCTAGTGACAGCTGTGTGATGTGCAGGTCCCGGTTGTGCAGGAACTCTAGTGCTAGCCGAACTACATCTTCATGAAGTTCAAATGCGTTGCGGACATCCTTAATTCTTTTCATTATTGCCCGGTATGCAGTTTTCGTCCAGTCCAGTTTTCGTTTTAACACAGTTATCAATCTTTTTAGTCCATTTTTAATTATTACAATATTCTTGTCGAATCGCAAGGAGACCGATCAGAGGCCGTCTTTAACCGAACCCCATTGACGACTAAGCGAGAGGAAGATAGACATGTATTTACATATACTATTAAAATGTGTATAACGTGTTTGTTATGAATGCGTGTAAAAATGGAGATCAGTTGCTATCCCGTAAAGCATTAATATTAAACAACTAACGAGTCGCCCCAGCTTCGCACGGGTGCAATGTCTCTATCTCCAGTGGTTTAGGCTGTGCGTTGTCTGTCAGTCAGTCAGTTATGCACGAATCGAAGCTAAAATCAATGAAATTAGGAAAGTTTTGCCAGTTCCGCCAAATGCATCGAGGAAGAAGATTCCTCCGTAGCCGTCGTTGACTGCTATCATCAATGTGTCGTACGCGGTTTTCTGCTGCTGATTCAAAAGTGGGACCTTTCTTCGTACTGATTAACACAAAGCATCTCGATCGTATTGCCGTTCTCGTTCAAATTCTCGATTGAATGCATCGTGCATGAGGCAATTCGGCGCTGGTATTCCTAATTCTTGCAACATCTTGCCGGACATCATTAGACACAAATCCTCTATAGAAATCAACGCCTCGTTGTGGATCTCCGTGTTAAATTCAAGTTAGGGATTCGCTGTTGTTGTACGCACTCGATGCAAAATGTCTTCAGCCATATTGTTTTTGTATTTGTTCCACAAATGAAGTGGGTTCGATGGAAAACACGTTGAAATGATGATGGCAAAAAGTGATCGAATTTGATGCGCAGAAGACGAAATAACAGCGTCAGCGAGTGTGTGATCCCAATGACTGTCATCCTCGAGCAAATGTAAACACTGACAGGCTTCTCAATATGTTATGCACAACTCACCATTGACAGTTAGTAGAAATTCAAATGAAGTCGGTTCACGAACATTAACCAATAACAAACGCAGGTAAAAACATTCATTATTGCTCGGATGAACTGTGTAAATGCGCCCCAATGCATCGGTTGAATATACATTCACGTATCTAGAAACAGGCTTTTCGTGTTTCCGACGTTGGAATTTTTTTGATGATGCATTCCATGTGAAATATCTCGACATCTCCGAGTAAAGCAGTGTTCTTGCAAATGGATCACTTGAGTATGTCGCGAAGAAGCTTGTCAGCGTTATCGCTGGTAGTCGTTCAGCTCTCTGCGCTGCGTTTGCTGCCGTAAAATAAACTCGTTGTCCATTCTCCAGGTGCACAGCTAAATGGACCACAGTGGGATAACGTTCGTGTATGGAGAATGAAAAGATTTTCCAAACCGCCTCATTGCTGCTGACATATCGTCCGATCTGATATTGCGAAACTTCATCGTTGGCATCAGGAGCTGCAATACCAAATACAGCCATGTCGCTTCCTTTCGTGACGTACTTGTAAACGTATTTGATGGACTTGACAAAATTGCAGTACTCAACATTGCAATGCGCTTTGAATGTTTTGGAAAGCAGCGGCGAATACGGAACAATCCAGCTGTTGTCGACTACAACGTCCTTATTTTTGACTTTCAACGTTATTGTTCTGCCGTTATCCTCTGCAGAGCGACGACGATACAGGGGGTAACCATCATTACCTGTGATTGTGTCAGCCAACAAAGCACGCGGATAACGTTTGGAGCATTTGTTTTCGATCATGCACGGTTTTCGATCATGCAATTTCATCCTGTCTTATTTTCTCGACCATCCACAGGAGAAAATGCGCATGAGGCAGTCCTCTTTTCTGCCACTCCACAGAGTACATCAAACATCGCACGTCTTCGAAGACATGACACTTCACAATGAAGTTCATGAGCGACTTGAGTTTCTGCTTGAATATGCTGTCTACGCTCTTCGTCAGTCTCATTGAGTCGACGATCATGTAGTTGGCTTACGTTGCGCGTACGCCGACCGATATTTCGACGCCTCACTGGTGGCATAATAAATAAACAAACCACGAACTGAAATCAACTGAATGTTTGCAACACACCAAATTGATGAATTTTAAGGTTTTGAATACACCAAAGATATGATCACCACCGATAACACACTGAAATCGCTTTCAATTCAATTCTTTTTCGCAAAATATCAATATTCAATGCGGAATTTGTTGTTGTTATAAAAACATGTGACAGCAGAACGGTCAAACTGAACGTCAATTTTTTTTTATTGAGACATACAAAAATGCCATCCAAATTTCCGACTTTTCGGGTGGACTTTCCAAAAATTTTCTTTCATACAAATCTTGTCCTGATAATTACGAATACAACAAAAAAAATCGGCCAAATCGGTCGAACCGTTCTCAAGTGATGATCTTTCATACATGCGGCAATTGATTTTTATTTATATAGATAAACATAGTAAAGTTTAAACTTTATGGCGATAGAACGTGGTACATTTAAGGAGGCAAAAATTAGATTTTTCTTTTAAAAAGATTAATAATGACATTAGCAAAAGTCACAAACAGAGTAAGAAATTAATTCGGTGTCTTTATGTCTAATTCACAGTTAACATTCTCTGTATTATACCTACTAAACCTTGCCCATGTGAATAATAATACTTATGAATAACACAGCAAGGGATAGAAGGGTTTCATCAATAATTGTCTTTCAAAGAACTTCGGAAATGTAATTACTTATATTATGTCTGAATATGATAAGATGCCGCTAAAAAGTACATAAAAATGATGAATGAAAATTCGTCATGGTATATAATGTAATGTAATTACAACAAGATATTAAAATGAAATTTGAATTGAGCATGATATGAAATTCGAATAGAAGATTTTTTGATTATGGAAATAACGAAAGCCGTACTTGCTAAGTATCGAGTAAATTACCAAAGGAAAAGAAGATTACAATAAGTGAACGAACAGACTCCGAATAGACTTTTGCTATTAACTTTCACCTCTAGACAAGTTTTTCTTTAAATAACTACATTTCTAAGTAACAGTTTACTAAAAACCAAAGCAATATAAAAACAATCTTGCTTATTTTCTGAAATTTACAACGGTAAGGTAGACAGTCCTAAATATGAGAGGTATATGGTAAGTTATCACTATTTATGCCGCTTGTAGTCCTTTGAGAAAGACAACCTTTCAATTAGAACACCCATAACGCCCAGGTTCAGTATACATATTTTAGATGTCATGTGTTCGGGCAGAATGTTATTATGTTGGACCTCAAACATAACATAATCTTTTAGTACTATGTACTAAAGTGTGTAGATGGAGGTTCATAGACTTGGAGTACACTTATAGTGATTTACTGTACTAGAGTGTGCGAAAATCCTCTTTGTCACCCATGAAAAAAGGCTATGAAGCAGTTTACCCTATTGAAGAAGTTTCAATGTTCTGCTATTGTCACTAATACTTCCTAAGTATGACGAGAACTGTTCACACTGCGATTAATACCTTAGTAATACTGTAATATCTTAATAATACAGGAATTTATGTTTTGTTAATCAATTGTGATTGCAACATTTATCTCTTTATATGTCGAAAATGAATAAAGTATATACGCTGATTTTTAAGGAAATTCTGATGATGTTACCAGACAACAAAAATGTTCCCACATGAAAGGTAAGAAGTTTCAATAAAATAAAAAATATCATACTATTGTTTCTAAAGTTTAAATATAATAAGTAATTAAATATAATAATAAATATAATAGCAGTAATTTTGTAATTAAAACTTAATTATTATAATGCTACGCGTTATCAATGTCAAAACAATTAGTTACAGGGAAAAATAAATTGCAACAGTTATTGTAACTTCTGGCGTGTACAACAATTTTTTTTTACTAAAATTTAAAAATGTTTGTTTTGTACTTTTTTCAACGATACAATTCAATGCATAAAAGCCCAATAAATAAAACGTAAGCCTTGAAAAGAGAAGATGATAAATTAAGAGTTATCTGTCTCTTAATAAGCATTTCATCAATCAAATTACCTTCATTAGGGTCTATGACGCGATGCGTAGGTCGTGACAGACGTCGCACGCGCGAGAACCAGGACAAGGTAGGCGCGGAATTCCTCAGGCGGCCGTAATCCATTTCCTGTAAACGAATTACATTTTTATCTCTACTCTTCAAACGATCTGAATCTAATAAATGTTCTATTACGTTTAGATTATGTGACTTTTATGACTACAGGCTTATATTGATAGTGTTTTAAGCGTGTACCTAAGTGCTAGCATAAAATATGTAGGTAGTATTAAAGACAGAAATATACCTAAGTACATATATAAATGTAACGCAATGCAAGCAGCCCTTTCAGTATCCGCTGCTGGGCATGGAACCCCTCGTGCACATTGTCTCATGCATGAGGAATGTAAGAAATTCAACACAAAAGGAAAACCTTGTTCATTCTCTTCTCTTTTATTTACACAATCATATGAAAATTAATTCATTTAGAACCCCAAAAATTAACACGCATAACATTATTTGGCGATGATCACAATACCCGTCACTCAAGATAAACGTTTACTGTTGAGTGATTTTAAATGTAACGGTCTCACATATCTGTCCAGTACGTGAATATCACACAAAAGATGAGAACAATGAAGATTTTTTTATGGACCGCTATATAAAAGACTCATTTTGCTCTGGAACCGTTTGCGATGAAGAAAACTGCGTTGCGTCCATAGTTTCCTTAAAAAGGTCCTCCGTTAATCCGACGTTATGACTTGAATTGTAGACAAATTAAGCTAAGAGCTCAATAAGAAACATATACTAAAGATAGACCTTTTGTGAACCTGTACTGTGCTTTTATCTAGACCTTTCAGGCAGACAATCAAGCATTATCTACATTTTGAAGTACTCAAACTACTCTATCTTAGTTCTCATTGATACAAAAAGAGGGATTAGATGGACGTTGTCTTTTTGCGGTATTTTGTGGTTGTTAGACTGTTTTTTACATTCTTAAATAAAGAAGAAATATATTATGAAGTGAACAAGGGTGAAGTAAAAATACTATTACTTATAGTATGAAGTATGAAGTATGAAGAATACTATGAAGTAAAGTAAAAAGTTATTACTTAAACATAAAATATGATGTAATCAAGAAACAATATACGATAATTTGTTTCATAGAAACTCTTTGATCGAGACTTAACTAACATGAATTGAAAATTAAAAAAAAATGTACAGTTAACGTTTATTGTAAGTTTATTGGTAAGTTCTTGAAGGAAACATTAATTAATTACATTTCCCACAACTCAATACTCTCAGGCAAAAACTTTTGTCTGCACTTTCATTAATAAAAACTGAAAGAAAAACACATTTCCACACATTGTTTCATTTATAAACGATTTCTATTCGCCTTTTGATAAGTGCTATAGTTTGATAGTTTGATAAGTAACTAAGGTAGGTATTCGTAGTCGGAAGCCGCTATGAGCTTCAACCCTACGGAATATTTCTGTACATTTGAATGACAGGTCAATTTAGTAGAGAACCACAACGACAGCTTTGGTGTCCTTACTAGTTAAAGTGATGCTGTCAAATATCCACGAAGGTCCTGACGTAAATGGGTTTCATTCATTACACGATTTACGCGTATATCAAAATTCATTACTCGTATATCTGTCTTCTGTGCGACAAACATTTTATCATGTTCCTTTGACGATATTTGTAATCGTAATAATGTGTAATTATCTTACAGACAAAGATCAAATCACAATTTGAATTCTTGTCTACCGATTCTTAGAAATATAATGTACATGTACGTAAGTGAGATATGCCAGAGCTCATTCCTATCCCGTCCTATCCTATTCTTCCTCATTCTCCCAACAAGATTGGATAGATTGGAAAGTGCGATGAAAGGTAACTATATACGGTAAAGGACAAACAGTATAAATGCACCTATAAGTATTAATGTAACCAGTTTACAGTAATGTACAGTTTCACTCATGGATACATACAATATCGCTTCATAATATAACATACCTACGTATACATATGTATCTAAGAAAAATATTGTCTTTTACGAACGTCATCGAAACATCCGAATTTTGAATTAACCATTCTCAAAGTATTCTCAAAATTACGTGTCTACTTTGAGAATGATTGATTAAAATACGAATGTAAGTTTTACGTCCTGGCAACAGCAAGGAACGCTCTGAAAAAGCTTTCGAATGTGTTTCATAATACGTATTTCATTATTCTTGGGTTAAAATATTGTAAGTCTTACTTTCTTCTAAAATCACAATCTATCTCAGCAGATAATGTATATCATTAGATATCAGTAGATGCAATTGAATACAACTTTAAGCATCGTTGCAAACAATGCTGAAACTTTCGCCAAAGCTTTCTTGACATAATCTCTTTGTAGAGTTTGTATGCTGAGAAAATGAGAGAGCTTACTAGCTAGCGAGGTCCTTTGAAGTTACATGTACTACTTTATGAATTTCAAATTTAAATGTTGGAATATCACAGTAAAAGTACCGACAGACACTTGTGATGTGTGTATCGACATCTGTGAACTATGAAGTTCAGCTATGAAGTTCTATTTCAGCTCTTTATAATCCTATTCAATTTTATTCTCATTTTTAATATAGCAAAGTCATTAACAACTAATCCTTTTCTGATCTGAAATATTAAAATAACAATGCCATTAAGCTCTGTTACGCAATAGAGGCAATTATCGAATCAAATAAAGATTTAAAGCCTATATTCTAGAGATATAATTTAAAGCTGAATGCTATTGGTCTAAGAGCCAGCAACGTCGGGAAACACGTGATTTTAGAATGGCTGATTTTTTCGAATCCGCTCACTTTTTAGTAGGTATAATATAGTAGATATACGGACAGTCTTGCTAGCGGGAAACGTTATGTTTAGCTGTGAGAGTAGCGGCTACACAGGTGAAAAATTCGCAAAATTACATAATAATAGCATAACTTTTGTTTATTTTTGTTAACTATTCGTGATATTATTGTAATTTATCATTGACACACAGATTTATTGTTGTTAACACCGTAGCAGACACTGATTTATAAGTAAATAAAAAAAAAAACACTTTTAAGTCGCTTTCTCAATGCTGAAATTTTAATATGTTATTATGTGCCTATCAGAGAAACTATACTTAATTTTCGAGACGGAAATTCCTTGGCTAAATTAATGGCAGACCGATTTAAGTCTGGTAAAGGACGAGTGTATTAGAAGAGTACGGTCCCGAGAGGACTCTATGCTTTGTTTATGTAATATACATATATTGCTTATATAATCGTGATATATGATCCTGAACCACAACTTGGCACAGCTGGCAATAATTTACGTAATATTTGAAGCAAACATACCTACCTGATTTTAGGTTAATAACGGCAATTATAATTTAATAGTAAGCAATAAAATAATGTACTTATCGGGCATTTGTTTGTAGACAGTTAAAAGATATTTTCTTAATCTTCTAAAACAATTCTGTCTTTAGTTCCGATACTTACCTGTAACTTGTTTATCTTTTAATTACTTTTAGTTTATTTCATAACTACTTTACTAACGTGAATTAGTTTTAGGGAATCACAGATACAATGACAGATATATTCTATAACACTATTCCACAATGTAATTGACAGTAAAACTGTATAAATTGTGGGTCTTAGATATCTCTTCTCTTTCTAACCATAAAGACGATGTTTCTTTCTAATGAAGTAGGTATTTTATAAAATCCAAAATATTGTTTTTATTTTTTACTTGTATTGAATAACACGTAAGTAATTTAAAATAATACATATTCATTAGAAATTTGGAATAAATAATATCTTCAAGTGTCTTTAGCTGTACTCGCGACTTCGTCGACATGCATTTTTTAATGATTCTCGAGGGAATTTCGTAACGGATCTGGATAAAAAAGTAGCCTATGTTGGCCTAATATTTCTGCATACAAAGTTTTATTACTATCCATTGAATCGTCGTATGATTGAGTAATAAACAATACCCTAAGCATTTCTCCAAATCTGCTTCTAAATCTTCAAATGTAGGCAGTGCATCCGGGCGTGCCAAAGTTTATGTAGACAATCTGAACTTATGTTGACATTACTCGTCCTTCCGCTTTTACTCGTGAATTTAGAATGGTTTTATAATTTAATAATTGTAAAATCCCAAAACTAATAACGGTATCGTGTGTCCTTAATGGAGGGATTAATAAGCGATTAAGGTTTAAATCTGGCACAGAGTAGGTATTTTCCGGAAGATTAAGCTACAGAAATAATTAGAAAAGGCGTATATACGTTAAGAAATAAGTTTTAAGAGATAGGTAGGTACATGACGTATTCAAATTAAGCCCTACGTAAGTACTTTTTATGAAAGTAAGTAAAATTAATATTTAGTTGTAAAGCACTTATGTTCTGATAATTTAGATTAGAACAAATACTGTCTCTAATTTACATTCTCTTTTTATAAAATAGATGGCCGGACGAGCGGGCAGGCTACATGATGGTAAGTAGTCACTGCCGCCCATAGACACTTGCAACACCAGGGGCATGCGGTTGCGTTGCCGACCTTGCAGAATCTTGTTCAAAGCTCACTGGAAGATCCCATGTCGTAGCGTAATGGCAAAATGTCAACTGGCATTTTAGTCCACAACTTTCGGGTTCGCGGTATAAAGTGTCTTTTTAAACGCTCTTTACGCAACGACTCTATGCCAAGGAAGTGCGAATGAACCGCACGACCGAAGTTGGCATCAAATTGAAATTCCTTGGAACATTCCCCATTATATAGGCGGTAGCCCATTATATTATTAACATTATAAAAAAAGTTTGTAAAAAAGAAATAATCGTATGAGCACCAGATATACTGAAAGTGGCAGCAAATTACATTACATTACATAAAGTGCATTACATTACATACAGTACATTTTGCGATAGTTTTCTGTGGGGTAACTTGGCCAGTCGAGTGCACTGAGGCTGCAAGACTGCAGCGTGCTCCCTCCGCCTTCCAAAAAATAGACACATTAGAACCGTTTTTTAATTGGACAAGGACAAATTAAATATATTAAGTATTGTGGGTAATAAGTAGTTTTGTGAATATAATTTAAAGTAATTATGATATACTGATATACCTACTATGTAAAACACTTAAAAATAAGTAAAACACAGAAAGCTTCCAAATACGAATATACACACAATTATAAAGTCACACAATTTATAAAAGTGAAACTCATTCAGACCTTTCTGTTAAGTTAACAGAAAGTAAGTTGCGAAGACAAGAGTTCATTCCACTTTCGGCAATACTTTCCTCCTACCTCAATATTGAATTTCTCAAGTTCTATTGAATTTTTCGCCGAAGTAAACTGGCTAGTGCAAATGGGTATTTATTTTTCGTAAAGGGCTCTTCAAAGCCAAAGTGATTTTTTCGCTTGACGGCGATCCTGTTTGGGAACCCTGCTTGTCGAACACACATCTGAAGAAACAAATTTACTCGATGAGCAGGATGTCTATTATATTTTCTACTGGTTAAACGTTTCTCGCAGACTATTATTACTTGTACTCGAAGAGTTTGTTAAATTTAATCTTTCGTTTTTAGCCATGACCTGTCTTGCTACACAGCTTACTAATATTGTCTTATACGATTTAGTTTTTTTTTTTAAAAGGAGACGTGGTAGAAAGTGGCTACTGCCGTCCATGGTTGCTTGCAATACCAGGAGGGTTACAGATGCGCTACCGACCTTGTAAAATCCTATTTATAGCCCTTTTAAAGAAGCCCATATTATGACGTGGCGAAAGGTACTAAGGTCCATGCATCTCACGGATGGGATGGACAAATGGAAGGTGAACAGCTTCCGGAAACTGTCATTCACTCCCGAAACTCGTTGATACATTGTCAATCGGGCGCGCCCACTCGGCTTTGAGATGCATCTTCACTTTTTCCCGTTAGACTCCGGGGGAGGGAGGTGCACGCTGCAATACCACAGTCGCTGGGTGCATTTGAGTGGCCAGTTACATCTCTCACACAGAAGACTACCGCAATATTACCCCACTTTATCCAATTCCCCCAATGAATGTATGTGTTTCGGTAGTGAGTCTTAGTCGCCTTTTGCGACACCCGCGGGAAGAGATGGGGTTGTGCTATTCTGAAGCCGGCCAATACCACTCGGATAACTCGGTAATTTTTCAAGATAAAATTTTAATTTCACGGTTTGATTACTTGTATATTCAGACATTAAACTATATGTTTATTTAAAGTGTCATTCCATAAATATTTTCTTCAAATCTGAAGATGCTGAAAGTTGGTGACGAAATCTACATATCAAAGATATGAAAAAGTAGCGGTCGGTCGGAATGGAATAGTTTCTGCTTGAATCAAAATTCATAATATTCGGAAATTGGCACCCTCATTATAATTTAATTGGAATAGTCAATACATTATACATAGGAATCTCTCATTGTAACATGTTTCGGAATTTAGGAATTAGCCTTGGCGTTTAATTCTAAGTTAAAAACATCTCTAGAGGAAAAACG
Organism: Sesia bembeciformis; assembly: GCA_943735995.1. Lineage (NCBI taxonomy): Eukaryota > Metazoa > Arthropoda > Insecta > Lepidoptera > Sesiidae > Sesia > Sesia bembeciformis. The sequence continues at coordinate 10,166,565 of OX031031.1, forward strand.
ACTTTTTTCTGAACTTGATATTTTTCCCAAAAAAAGTAAAATAAAGTCTTTACTCTACAATCTCCATTCATAAACAGCTGCTAATCGAACCGCTACTATACATACGTATATCCATGTTGAGTAAATGGGTGGAAGGGTTAACTACGCGGTGCGAATGAATGAGTGATTTGTGTGAAAAAAAGGGTTGAATTTTAAAAAGTCGCAGAATAAAAGTAGTTAATTTTCTGTGTTTTCTGGAATAAATTCTGTTTTATGAGGGCGCAGGTATTTTTTTGACCCGTATATAACTATGAATTGTAACATACGGGAGTAGACTGGCGTCGCGGGTGCCGTCCAACTGTTTCGCCTCGCGAGACACGGCAAAATATTCGGCACTGGTTGAAAAAGCACCACAAAAAAAAGAAGATGAATTTTAACGTCGATAGCTACGGCAATTGCTTAGGTGTATATATTCTCGATTTCCATTCGTGAGATTAAGTTCAAACACAGGAACATTTACATTTTCTTTAAATTTTGTTTTAATCGTTTGTTTGAAGAAAAACTATACGAGGAAACGGCATGGCCGCGAATATTAAATTTAGGTCATGGATAATAAATATCCACCAATTTTCACTGGACCTACGTAATGCAATATGGATTAAAACCCCTTCCAATTGTAATGGGTGAGTTGTGCCCTTCTGTGGGCTCATATGTTTAATGGACTCATAATAATCAATGTTAATTAAGTGTTTCAAACAGGTAAATACGTCATTACAAACAGGCAAATATGGATTAATTTCAGTAATGTACAATGCGTAGCAAACATGTCTACATTTCAAATATTACTCAAGGAAATATTAATAAGGAAGTATAGAGAAGGGTTAGAGTCGAATAGTTTTGGGTAGGTCGTGTCGAATGTACGGTGGGCCCATGAAAATGTTGAGCAATTACGTTTTTGATTCGTTTGAAGGAACAGACATTGATAAAGTTCCAAATATAAATTGACAAGATTTGCAAAAGAAAATAGCTATTACGTTTTAAAAATGTCAACTCTGAAGTGTTCATCATTTTCATTGACCGACTGTACGTACGTCAAAGTTATATTGACACTATTTGCCTTATCTATGTATAATATTTTAATTTATTACTGCTCTTGGAAACGATATTATCTCCAGGAAATTAAATTGGATTTATTAGTTAACTCGCTTATATCTTCAGGAAATTAAATAAATTTTCTTACTTAACTTGCTTATCTTTGTTATAAATCCTTGTGTTCTTAACCCCAATTGTGACTTGACGTCACAATGCTCGTAACTATGACTTTATAGAATTTTTTTGGGGAAATATTTAAGTAATTATTTATTCTGCTCATGATTCTGAATTCATTGGCATATATTACAGAAGACTATCGCAAAATATACTGCATTTACCACTTTATCTTATTCTCCCAATTCGAATACGTGTTGCGGTAGCGGGTGAGATTTGCAAGAGTCCATTTCAATCTCATCCCAGCCTATCCCTCCCCACTTTTTCAACCTTTCCTCCAAATCCATTTCTCAATTTCCAAAGTCAGCAGTGCATCCGGGGGCGTGTCAACTTTTGACATTCTGGACTGATATTACCGGATAAAATATTATATAATTTATTGTTTATCGATAATATGTATCGTTAAATGCATATTATCGATTTAATTAAATATATAATGTAGTGATGTGTCCGTGACCAACGAGCAAAAAGGGCCACGGGTGTGCGGGGCGCTTACCTCTCCACATTCACCTTCATATTCTGAATGCCATTTCGGACAATATTTCCCTTCATATGTTAACAATCAGTAGTATTTACAACCAGCTACGTTTGTTGGACAGACAGCATTTACCACTTCACATCAATTCTGAAGATTAAATTTAATAAGGTACTGCCCACATGCTGTAACCACATAAAAGGCTCATTGATAATAATGTACAAATTGATTTCATTTCCACAGCCATATTCCAGGAATAGAATCTATCGTTTGACAACTTATGGGTGAGGCCTAATGGCCTCAGAGGAATACAGTTATTAATTGGCAATGTTGTATGTGAGTACTTAACCATAATAATGCATTCTATAGTATTAGGTAGTTGGATAAATTCACAGCCATTTTTAGTGAAAATAAAATTTATTTATTTGTATTACATAAATATTTATAGAATGGAATATTGTCCATGTAATTCGCTATTTTTCTGGCAGTGACATTATCTCATCGCTATAATTTTTTTGGGGTTTCTGTGCGATTAACTGATTTAAATGATTTATACAGGTTTCTCTTCAATGTAATTTTACTCCTTTTGGAGAAATTTGTAAATAGCGAAGTAAATGATAATCCGAAGGTGCTATGTCTCGACAGCATGGAGGATGCGTTAAAACTTCCCAGGCAAAGTCCATCATTTTTTATTTAGTCATCAAAGATGTATGCGGTCAAACATTGCCGTGATGGAAAAATACACCTTTTCTATTCATTAATTCTGGGTGTGTTTCTTCAAGTGCTTGTTTCAATTTTACTAATTGCTAACAGTGGACATCATAATTAATCGTTTGGCCATGTGGTAAAATCTGGTAATACACAATGCCTTTCCAGTCCTACCATACACATAACATGACTTTGTTCGGAGTGAGGCCTGGTTTTGGGACTATTTTGATGGCTCACCTCGCTTAGACCAAGATTGTTTTCGAACATTATTATCGTAGAGGATCCAATTCTCATCGCCTGTCACCAATCTCTTCAGGAATGGATCGATTTTATGGATCGAGTTTTTTATTAAATGAATATTTTTACTGTTATTCGTTTTCAATATATTCCCAAAATTAATTTGCGTTTCAATGGTAAATTTTTTTTACTCCACAATTCCAATTTATTTCCACGACTTATTTTTACTCGTCGTATAAAATGTAATTTTTAACCCCCGACACAAAAAGAAGAGTTTTTATATATGTTTGACGCGTGTGATTGTCTGTATTTCATTAATGGATAGTCAGATTTTAATACATTTTTTTTGTTCGTTTTTTTTTGTTTTAATACATAGAACCATTCGTGTAACCGAACAAATAATCTGCGGTCGGCTGTCATTATACTCGTAGCTTAACTTAAGAAACTGCTCAGCGGAATAAAGATCTGGTGACCATCTTAAACCACTCTTATAGGTTTTTCTTCAACTAGGAAGTGCGTCTTCTGTCATGACTTCGGCTTCTTTGGACTTTTAGTGCTTATTGTCTCAGCTACCTCCATATACACATAATATATATATACAGTAAATATTTCGAGCAGTTATGAAATAAACTGGCAGTGTTTAAACGTATCAGAGATTAAAGAACTATTTCGTATTGTGTCGGAGAGTCAATCCTACAAGTTGTAAGGGGAAAAATTTCCTACGGAAGAAATTTTTGAAGACTCATCGGAGAATGAAACTTCCTACTAAGCTCAAGCAAATCCAAGAAACTATTGCCAAAATGTTTACCGGCATTGCTTAATATTATCTGTGCGTGATACATGGTCAAAGATGATAATAATTGGCACGACAGAGAAATGTACATAATTGCACATGTGATTCTACTGTATTTAATAGAAGAAGAAAACTTGTATTTCACAAAGAATAATATTATATAAATCCTTGTTGAGTATGCTCAATAATATGTTAAATTAATATGTTAAACATGTGTTAATGTTAATGAGTTAAAATGTTAATGTTTTAATAACTCAAATTAATATGTTAATGAGTAGTTAATGAGCGTATTAATGTCAGTAGCTGTAAGTATTTAGCATAAACGTGGAAATGAGACGAGATAACTTTTGAAATAGAGATAATAAAGTCAGAGAAAAGTAGCGGAGATAAAATACATCCTTGAGGTTTAATTAACATTTATATATTTAAACTTTACCACACATAAATTGTACAGACGGCGGACTTAATACCTAGTGGCATTGTCTGCCAGTCAATCTTTGGTTAAACAGAAACGAACGAGTTAAACAGATACTTAATGATATCCCACATTATTTACTAATTTAAAACAGCGGATTTTTAATAATCTACACCAAAATCCATACAATGTTTATTATAAAACATTTAAACATATAACTAACTAACTAACTAACTAACTGTTTGTAAGTTTGGATTATGGAATCTTATTTTAATACACTCACTACATACGCACCCAAATAATTTATAAATAAGACATTTTTACATTAGTATATCCGCTAATTTTTTTACTTACCCGCAAAAGAAGGCCATGAATACCATCGCACGCCATTACCACCACCGCAATGAAGAGAAGCGCTCTCATATTTTCCGTTTATGCACCGATCGTTCACGTAACAAAAAGTTCACAACTCACAACTTGGCCGCAAATGGTTCAGACCAGTTACCCCGTGTGGTAGTGACGTCGGCGTCGGGCAACTTGTGAATGGGGCGAGTATATCCCTGCTTCCTTTATAGGGCTATGAAACGTCACTGCGCACTCTCCACTGCGCTTCGTTGCTTCCCCCTATTCACTTGTGGCACTTCCCTAACACCATATTTTCCTTACATCCTTAATTAACCTTTGTTTGCGTCTCTCTAAATGAAGTCTTATGTCGTCTGTGATGTATTACAACGTAACCATACACTGGCTTCAAGTATTCAAACTTTACATTTACGGGAAACCCAATGCGTTATTTTTACTGTTAATACATAGCGAATTATGCGATGAAAACTCAACATATTTTAAATGAGCAAACATTTTAATGTTGCCCATAAAGCACCTTTTCATTGCGAATTCGAGAGTAAAATGTTATCAGGTGTTAGAGGCACGAGCGCAACTTATCAGCGCCCATTATTTGCTTGACAAATATTTTGAACGTCAGAGTAAACGAAGACTGTACATATAAATCAACTTGATATCTATTGTAATTTCTGTAAGTGTAGAGTCAGATAATTAAATAAAGAAAAGCAGGTGTTTTATCTTATCAATGGCGGCCATACTTTTGAATTCCCCATCACTTCGACCCAATGGGATATTTTATATACCATCAAACCTACTCTTGGTATCCAAAGCTGGTATCAGCCTACAAAATTCCACTGCAATGTACAAGCTTCCTCTAAAATCACTAAGGAGTTCTGACCATAATTCACCACTAGGGCCCTTATAGATTCACATGGTCCATATTTTTTTTATTTCTCGAGCATGCTGGTTTTTTTAAGAAATATTTCATTATTGTTTAGCTAGTAATAATTGAAAAATCCGTACTTAAACAAATACTTATTAGTATTTACCGGGATTAGGAATTGACGATTTCACGAATGAGAATCAAGAATACTTGCCCTTGGGTCAAGATCGGTGAACTTTTTAACAAATGTTAAAAAGTTCGCCGTCAATTTTTTTCATAAAAATATTTACGTGACCATAAAGTGCCAACAAACAAAAAAATAGACAATAAAATAATCTAAACTACTAGAAATTCTTTATTAAAGTTATGAAAAGCAACATTATATTATTGCACTCTAATATTTACAGTTATTATAAAACATAGTTATAATAATAAAATTCTGGTGTAAGATCTTGGGTACCAAAAATTTATATTAGGGTCATATTTCGAACTTTTAACAGAATGCAAGCCGAACTGGAGTCATGCGCTCATGCCAGACAAGCTGTTTCTATAGTGGAATGTTTCTATTCTTTTCCCCGAAAATAATAATTTACAGGATTAGGTAGTAGTTAAAAATAACCAACGTTGAGACGACCACAGATGCGCTCCATATATTTGGAGATTTAAACGTACAATTTTGAAAGCAAGGATCTAAATAGTAAAGAAGGATGGAGAATTGAAAATATAACACGATAAGGAAAGAGTTTTCCACATCCCATTGCATTTATTATTCTTCCTGAGATTAAAATAAGATGGGAATGAATGAAATGAATGAAAGTTCTTTCTTGCATTCTTGTTTTAACTTAACCTACTAATTACCTTGAACCGTGATATTCAGAAGCAATCGGCGGATGAGAATAACATAGAATGGGGCCATCCCCATCCTATCCTATGGGATGGGGAGTAGAGAGTATAATTTCTTCATTATACTCAGTGCAATGAAATGAGATTGCATGTGGGAGGAGAATAATTAGACGAAAAACTTCTCGTTTCACAATTTTCTTTTCTCTCGATGGGATTGGATGAGAAACAGGATCTGGCCAAAATTACCAGAGCCTGACTCAGAGCCCAAAATTGTCTCAAAATCATACCAAAATTGTTTATTACAAACAAAATATCCTCTAAATACAATTTGCTAATGGAAACCAGTCAATCGAAAATCTTTAAAGGGAACTTGCGAATTTCATAATTCTGTTTCGAGATTTAGAAACTAATTCATGACAATTATAAATGGGCTTTTAAACTTCAAAAGACTGGAATTCACGGTCGGTTTACTTATAATTTTAATTAAACCCAAAATTAATGTGAGAGCCATGCGCCGCAGATATAAAGCATTGCTTGACACATTTTCATTGGTAATATTATTTCTCAGTGCAAATAAATGTACCAATTTACGTGTACTGCAATGCATTTACAAAGTGTACATTTTTGCAATAAAAAACTGCAATACTTTTACATAAGCAATTACAGAAAAATTAACGAAGTTTCCTGGTAATATATGACCCTTGAACTTCGATTGTATCAGTGAGCCAAGCCATGCTTCAGTGGTCAAATATGATTTTCCTATTTGTTCTATTTCTATTTTTATAGTTCATAAAATTGCAAAAATCTTCCTCAGAAAAGAAGAGAAGAGATGAAGATACTATTTATTTATTATAGGTACACATTATTGTACAAAAGGCGAGCTAACTGCCTTAAGGCATTCTCTACCTTTGGGTTGATCAGATAGGTTCAATTAGAAGGTGCGAGAAAGACTCAAATAAGATGGTATTTTCAAAATATACGATATAAATAAAATTTACTGTATTATATACCTATAAGATCCAATCCTTTACCTATCTTTCACGGTAACTTTTCCTCAGGAAGCGTCGTGGTCACTCAATGCCGAAGCGACCAAACACAGTAGGACATGGCCTGCATTCTATATAGTAAGTACTACTACTTACTATATAGAATGCATTCTATATAGTAAGTACTACTACTTACTATATAGAATGCAGGCGGGCACGGAAATAAATTCCCTGCTCACGAAGCAACTTTTCAGCTAGACAGAATAATCCGATGTAAATTAGGAACTCTGACTGGACTCTGTTCACTAAACATCTTTTTATTATAAGAATAACTAATAGTGAGTTATGGAGATTGAGTAAATATCAGTCCATACGCCGCGGAGGAGCGAAAGAGTGGTAGGCAAAAATCATTGGCACTCTAGATACACTTCCAGACGCCGCCACTTCAGGAAGCTAAAAAAACTTCTACATTTCTGGAAGGAACAGCATTGGTGAAATAGCCGAAGCAGCAATACTAGTAAGGGACGTGAAGAAATATAGAAAGATGTAGACGAAGACGAAGAACATTAAAAAATGGGGTAATGATGCGATAACAATTTGTCCACGTGTCAGTAAATCAAAGGGTAATAAAATCAAAGGCAATAATACGACCCAAGTCAGAGTCACTTCCTTCCCTTAATCTTTTTCATTCATTTGTATTTTTCTTATGTATTTTCTTTTTTTTTTCTTTTCTTATCTTTTGTATTTCTTATGCAGCTTTCTTATGTTTTCTTATGTAGCTATTCACACTTGTTTACGCGACATGAGCAGATGTACGTAGAGCGTTGGCCTCTTCGTGCAGTCTGGAGGATAATACAGAAGATTATTTAAGAAGTTTATCTTATATTATGTAGAAAGTAATAAAAGTTATCGTTCGCATGTTGCACGATCGGTTTCACGTCGTAGACATTCCCGCTTCACAGTCGTGCGTTGGCAGATGTGTTGGCACGACGCGGCGCGACGCAGTCGTGCAACTTGACAGCTGTTCGCCATTATTTTTAAATTGTCACGATCAGCGACTTTGTGTGACTAACGCCTAAATTTGATGAATAATGGGTCGCAACATTATCTTATAAAGAAAAATGTTTAGTTATGTACTTACTTTTCAGACATAATAATCAGGGTCTTAATTTCAGAGGTGTCACGAAATTATTTATTTCATTACCTAAGATAACGATATCTATTATTTTTAAGATCGTGACGTAATAAATGAAATGTCAGCCGCATCAATTGTGAAGGCTCGTTAAGAGTAATTAAGAATAAAAAAGATTGCCCTTGTCATTGTTAAAATAAATTCGAGTATATTAAGAGTAATGGGTGAGAACATTACTCAGGTACTTGGTAAGGGTCACTTGGTAATACCATTGGTACTACCACTTGGTACTTGGTAATACCACAGAGTCACACTGTCAAAACGTTATACATACTCGAATTACGACTTATACTTATTTTAGTTCACTTTTGATGGGGTTTTTTCTAGTACATATTTAGTTTTTAAAATTGAATTTTCTTTGTGAGTTAAGATATCCGTATCCGTGCCTTGAGTAGGCGAAATGGTGCGTTGGGTACACTAAATAAAGCCTACTCAGGCTATAAATAAATAAATATTAATACTACATTGATACGTCGTAAAGATCCCAATACATTGAATGAGTAAAAGTAGGTAAATTAAGTTCATCTTCAGTGAAGGATCATAGATCATGGGTTTACTGAACTCAGACGTCCATTTACGGTCGCCTTTCAAGATATCAGGATGGGACATCTTCAACCAAAGCACATATCATCCGTATAATTTTGGTCTGAGCGTTCGTACAATTAACGTAACATGATATAACATCGAATGAACATCACATAATCATTGAATGGCCCATGCAAAAATCAATCTGCAAAAACGTTTATAGAAAATATTGTTAAAAACACGGTATGGTCGGCAAATAACTAGATCTCATTAGATCAGCTGTTTTCTCAAATTACGGATCCCTATAGATATTCAAAAGAAGGCAATAATAGTAGACAATTTATAAGAATGCAATAAATTTCTAATTGACAATTTGACCAAAGTCATATTCAGAGAGGTACAAAAAATGTCTTACATCAAAATTAAATCTTTCAAATTTTATTCTCTGTTTGATTCATCATAATATACATGATGTTTAGCGTTATATTATTATAAAGCACTCACGTATGACAGAACTTCCATCTTCTCTGAGTATAGACAAACAAAATAAGTGAGTCCTCGCCTGCGCAATTGCAGGGGTAGGTGCACCTGGCGCCCCTTCTCCACGCAATCGCCGAGTTACCTCGCCCGCACCTCTGCAACCGCGCAGGCGAGGACTCACTACTTTTGTTTGTATATCTAGTTGAAAACATAACACTTGGTTTTGACTTTTCTAAATTGTCGTTCTATGTCGACTCTTCGTCACAGGCTTTGTCGATCGCTTTGTTAACAACTCGCTACGCTAATTAATCACGTTATTAACTTGAAGTGAGAAAGTGATTAATTCTTAACTCACTTCGTCATCTCGGTTCGTGTAAACATACCCTTGACGTCCTCTAAAATTTATTACGCAAGTATTTACATTTTAATAGGCTGCTGGCGAATAAATATACTCATAACCTGGAAAATGATTTACGCAGCTTTCGAGCTCACTGCGCTTAACTTAACTTTAAATACCTACCTACTTTAATCCACTTCCTATCCTGAGGGAAACATGTACGGTTAAAGTTTACTTTCTTACTTTATGTTGTACCCGTAATGTACTGCGGATAACAATTCACTTAATAAGACGGTTGCTTATTAATTAATAATTACATATACCACAATAGTGTTCTCTATTAATATATAATTTTAATTTTACTGACAGTAACTTGCACTTCTGGAGCTGTGACAACCAAAGGGTGTCTATTCTCGTCTGTTATTCGTGAGATTGTGAGCTCAAATCCTCTATTCGTACCACTGAGATTTTACTTAAGTAGGTACACTGTATTTTATTTAAATAAAATGCTATAAAAATATTATTAGCTCGCACGCATGTTTCAGTATTTAAAAAAAGGAATATTTTATGCACCACAGCTGTTTAGAAGATGTTTTAAAGCCATCACAGTTATTATTGACAAAATTATAAATCAAAGTGACCCACACCCGTTAATTAATGATATCCCCCTCGGTCAGCTTATAGTAAATTTTGATATGAACTTAGTCTCTTGAAATCCGTTCCGCTCCGTTCTCTTCTAATAAAACCATGTGCTCATACAATGGAAGCACGTGATGTGAATTTTCTGTGAAAAGAATGAAATAAAATAGATTTTCATCCCAGACCAGTTCTTTCATAAAGTTAAATTCATAAAATATAACATTATTACGATACCTTTTTTTGTTGATGAGTTATGTATTATATATTTTCATTGCGAAAGAACTTTCCTAGTTCCATTTTGAGTACAAAAAAATACCAGCTATTAAGGTTTAAAATATACTTACTTAAAAAACTGGTTAAAAAAAGTTATTATACGTAAAAGATTAATTAACAATATAGGACTTTTTGTATAGTCCCCTAATGAATATTGACTTAGAAAAGCTATAATATTTGTAAACAGAGTAAAAATAGTATCAAGATTGGAAGAAAAACGAAATAATGACGTTCTTTCGTAGCAATATTCTCGTCTATTAATGTATAATTTACATTTTTATACTATGTTTTACTGTTAATCGTTCTCCTCTCTGCTCCACAACGAGAATCGTGACAACTCCTTTTCGATTCATCTTGAATATATTAGAATTATTGAATAACATACTCTATTGAATATATTAGAATTATTGAATAACATGTTTTACTCTTTATAAGCTAGCTCTCCGTACCTAGCTTCCCTAGCCTATCTCACCGAACTAGTACACTCACTTTATTTTGACAAAAGAGAAGACTGTCAGAGCCCTCTCGTTTCCTGGTAGTAAAAATATTTTAATTACGCGACTCCATATAAGATTTTTTTATAGAAAGACAGTCACAGACGAGAAGACAGTAGCGAATACAGAATACAGATAGACTTCCCCCCTTATTTTATTGCAATCCCACGGCCGCTGGGCGCACTCACCTGTTCAAGTTACCTCTTTTTTCCAAAATAGATCCCACTTTATCCTATTCCCCCAATATTGTCCGTACGTGTAAATAGTGAGTGAGATATGCCAGAGCCCATTCCCATCCCATTCTGCCATATCTCTCCCAATTTTCCCAAGCCTTTCTCCTCCATTTCTATATCTCCAAAGGTAGGCAGTACATCTGGGCGCGTGGCAACGTTTGTCATTTTCGACTGATGTTCCTAGGCGACAGTATCTACTTACCACCAGTTGTCTGTTTGTCTGCACCTTCTTTCTATAAAAATACACAAACCATTAAATGATCTAGTCAAAAAATATTTTAAGCATTAACTAAAAGAGTCGAAACCAGAGCTAGCGAAGTGATTAATGGACCTGTTGCCTTTTCTTATAAAAAAGCTTATGATTTATTGTTTATTGTGACGCTCTATTCTGATATAATAAAGGAAACAAATTCTATAAATAGATTACTGTGCCAACGTACACTTTCCGGAGTTATTCATTCGAATGCTTTTCAATGTTAGCTTCAAAATTATAAATAAACGTGTATTCATCATATGAACAGAGAAATTCAGCAAAAATAATTGATATTCCTCGATATATTCAATTATATGCTCGCGTCACTTAATACTTATAATTGATTATATGACAAGTTTTCATTCGTGGATTCGGATTTATGGCCTTTCACACTACCTTCTGATAAGGTATTAGGAAGTATCAGAAAATCAGTATTAACTGGATTTAATTGGCAGACAATTATCTATCAGATTGTTAACAGTTACTTTATCAGGGGTGGCGTGAAAGGCTCTTAGAATGCAAAATTAAAATATTGTTCTATTTGTACTAGCACTAATTCTTTCCTTATGAGATGTTTTATCTGGAAACTCTTTGCAATTATATCTGACCACCAACCACCGATAACCATCACTGCGTACCAAAGAAAATAGTAATTTCTATTTATTGTATTTTTATCGTTGTGTATTTTTGATGATAATTGTTTATTAAAAATATAGGTTAAGTTAATCTCCTGGATAAAACTCAGGATGAAAACCGTCTTTATCCGTTTATAGCCTTGTAGCTTGTAGCTCATCGCTCAGCATGAGATAACTTAAAATATTATACCGCAGGTAATTTAAAAATAAACAAGATTTTTTATTCCTTTATGAGTTAAAATAGTATATGTTTAAAAGTTGTTTAGTCACTTTGAAAGATATAATATATCAAATTTTAAATCTATATTTATTAAAATGTGAGATTTTTCTTTGAGTTTCATTTCGTGTAATACCTAGATATATTTTATTTTTAGTCCAAATTTTCATATGCGTATTGGTTCTTGTACATACTAAATGTTAAATCAACGTAATCAAACATTAAAAAAAAGTAAAAATATTGCAACGAACCGCCACTGGTCAACAGATAGGCCACTGTCAGATGTTTCACTTGCTATTATTATCTTATATTATTATAATATTTATAATGTCATTAATAATAATAAATAGTAGGAAATCTGACACGTTTCTCATTGCTTTATCCTTATCTGTAATAAGACGACATGCAGTAACTTTATTAATGTTAATCCATCATTTTATATGACACTCTACTTTCTTATATAAAAATGTCTGTAGGATAAGTCAAATATACAATACTGTTATGTTATACATGTATGCTACTTTCTACGTTACGTTACTTAGGCGTATCTAAAGTATAGGTATATAGGAATACCTAAAAACGAAAAGTATATAATATTGTACATGCATGTAACATGTAAATGGTTTACGAGCTTCACTTAAATAAATATATTTCACTAAGAATTTTCGAAATATACAAAAACAACCAAATAAAATATTTGCTATCAATTCGTATACGATTCCAATAATTTATACGTAACTGTATTGTAACCTGTTTCTGCAGGATAAAATCCTCAACGAAGAGGATCGCTAAAGAACGAAAGTCACTAGCTCTCAGACTTAATAAGTTGTAATGGCAATGAGATCAGAGGGGCAAGTAGGTAAGGGTATACAATATCTGCTGCAGAAGCGACAATCAATGCAGTATACAAGTCTTTGAATGGAGACCATGTACCGGAGAGTGGGACGCCCTGCGATCAGATGAATCGACCACTTGAAGAAGTTTGCCAGTAATAGCTGGATGAGAAGAGGGTAACACCGTGTGTGGTGGCGACTTTTAGGAAAGATCTATCCAACAGTGGAAAGACACAGGCCAGTAGTATGGTATATTGTAACTGCACAATAAAAAATCCCATACGTAAATCTACGACCAATTTTATAGTTAACGGTTCGACGACCGACGAGTGATCCGCGAAAGGCCTGCTAGAGGTGTACTAGAGGCGAATTGGTGGATACACATACACCATATTTTTCTCGTAGCTATCGAGTTACCTCACAGATTTTCTCACACTTCCTTCATCACCGATTATTTATAAAAAATCCATACCTAAGTGGAATCTAAACGTCACGGGCCAGGAATTTGATCTCACAACCTCATTAATGAATGTCTAGAATAATTCGCTTTAAGCGGTGTTAGCTTCATCACCTATGATAGAATTGAAAATTGTACAAACTTGATCTACATATGAGGCTGATAGCTGTTTGCCAAACGGACTTTTACTAGTACGTGTATTTATGTGCGATAACGGACCTTGATCAAAACATATAAATATATCCTGATCAGTCAGTAGCGGAGAGATGCTCACTGATGGATATATATATAATAGATATAGCCGAATCTTTATTTCCCGTACTACCAATACCAATCCTGCCTGAGACATAAGTAAGAAGAGAAAAAAATCGTTTCATATGGAAATTCATACAATGCTGTTACGCCCTACGCGTGAAAAATTAGGTTAAACTTTTTGCACATTTACTGGAGAGTGCCATTAATATACGAGGTCGTATCGAACAGCCGGCAGCCGATAAATTGAATAAAACCGTTACATATCCACCGCAAATACATGTTGGACCACGAAACGAGGCGTAAAAGGCTCTTGTAATATGCCCATGTTACATTATGTACTCATATGTATTCAACATTAAAAACACAAAAAATACATCGCCTCGGAAGCATTATTATTTTCATTTTTGAACAAATGTTTCCCCTGTGTTCATTTGTTCTTTGAATACATATTTGTTTATCGGTATACGTTGTGGACGTATTCAGAGCTCGTATTTGTTTAAGTTTAATCAAATCAATTCAACATGTTCCTGTGACTTTGATATTTCCTTTCTATTCCAATTTTTTTCTGTCAAATAAAGGGCGCCGAAATAATAGATATTTTAGCAGTGTATGTGACGGTAATAAAGAACAACAGAAATCGCTTAAGATTTATTTTATACCTCACGTAATATGTAAATAAACTACACATGACAATAACTTAGTAGATACTATAGACGACATGTCTTTTCGGATATAGAACTTGAGCTACATAGGAATAAATGTCAGCAACTACATCAAACAACGCTCGAAAGAGACGCATAAACACGTCAAGCTGAAACGACAGTAGTGGGGCTTTGAAAATGAAATCCATTGTAGGGCAAATCCAACGTGTAATCCGCTTGCACTTCACCAGGCCTTGTCGTTAGATCTACTATTGGAGTAGGTGCATCTATCGCAGTGAATATACCTGAAGTAGATTCCGAAGGTCCTGAATACACGGGATAGAGTCTTGGTTCCGATTCTCTCTTGACAGCTTCGAGTACCTCGGGTTTCCACGTTACTACCTCAGCATGCAAGTTTTTTTTATCAGGCTGTGCTAATTGTATTCTGTCAATTTTCACGCTGCTGTCTATATTCGGCCATGAGTCATGTTTCGACATGGACGGCGGAGGCGTCGGAGGCATCACACCAGATGGCCAGTCGTTACTACGCTGCTCGAAGTGATCGTAAGGGGGATAGGAGTGGTAGAAGCCATAATTCACCGGACTTGTAGCAATCTGGAACAGAACATCTGTTAACCGGTTATCTAGGTGAATGATTAGTAAAGTGCATCATAGCCTAAACATGTGAGAATGTAAAACAAAATTCGAAACAAAATTCATCGTACCAAAAAATCATCAGCCCAGTTCTGAAGGCAAACAGTAGGTACTTCCTCTACATTCTCGGCATTGTACATTTTACATTATTTAGAAGGTACTTAAAGAAGCTGTCCGTATCGTCTAAAATACGACATCCAAAAATGAAAATTTTATTTTAGTATCAGTACGACGAGACAGGTAGTAATCCTAAGGTGAAATAATTTCAAGTGGGTGGTACTTAATGTCGGAGAGATTGTAGAAAAAGCATCATTAATTAATACGGAAACAGAAGTATAAAGTTAATTCGATTACTGATATCATACCTTCCCCCTGTCATGAAACCCATCATATGAGTAACTATTATGGTCTACCTAAAAGAGAATGTTAATTTTAAATAAACAAAGTTAGTTCAAACTATTCAAAGTAACAGACTTATGTTATTCATTAGTAAGGTTACTCTCTCGTTAAGCCCTGCTCTTGTTAACAATATTAATATAATTATTACGGCACATGGGTATATATATAGCATTCATGGTTAGTTTGCTTTATTCCTGCTCAACAGATAAGTTTAATTAAGAATATAAAATAGGTTTATTTTTACCTTTTTGAGTCCCTGTATAGAGGCGAGTATCAACGCCATTTTGGCCAGTAGCAGAGCCTTCCCGCCAAGCACAGCGAGAAATTGGAAGCCCATAGGCACAAGCACCATGCCGATGGACACGATACCGAACATCATCATCGTCATCATCTGGTGACGGCGCCGTCCGCGGTATTCCACTGTACAAAATAGACAATGATTTAATAGGGCCTTCTTTCAATGTTGAAATGTTTCAAGTAAATATTGGTTAAGTGGTTATACAAACTTTTCCGAAATTTCGGGCCTACAAGTAGATTATATTGGACGCACATTAATAGATATTTATTACTAACTGCCTTTGCATATCTTACTTCCCTCAAGTAATGGAAGTCACGATGTTCCATTACGTCGCCGAGTTTTGAAGAAATCAATAACCCTCTAATTATGTTCGGAATGTTCAGTCGCCCCGTGCCTAGTATGGCTTTGATTCAAACTAACGGTGCGATGATTAGTTCGTCATTGGTCCAATGAGTATTTACGCTATTCAATTTACGCTTGCCTAAATTCCCGTAGTGAAAAATTTATTGCATGATATAGAATATTTTACCTTGCAATTTTAAGTTGTACAAATAATAATGCAACCCATCGATCAGTTCATCATCCGGTAGTAAAGCCCCTTGTGATTTTCATTATGATGATTGAACAGGAAACAATATGTGGCAATCAGCACTGCGCTGCATTTTAATTGTAAAAGGTGTGTTTATTTTTTATGAAAGAGGCTTTTATGAATCACTTTAGGGCAATAACCTATAATATATTATACGCAACATCATAACAAATATAATCTAGCATATTTACATTTTTTTTTCATCTACGTCAGAGTTGACAAAGTTGGTGAACGCCCATTAGAAACTTGTTTAATGTAAAGGAAATGTTGATTAAAAATTACGCACGGGTAATAATCATGCTTACCTACAAAAGAAACTCCGACGTGTTTACTTTAGCATTAAGAATCTGTCGTCCTTGTAAAATAATTCAAGCGGTTTTACCTTCCGTTTACAGTTTAAATCTAAAAAGGAATATTCAGTTGAAATACTTACCTTTTTCGTTGGTTTTGGCGTCTTCAAAATCGAATTTAATCACATGAGTTCGCAGTACTTTCGCCATACGTTGTAGGGCTAATGTTCGCCACTCACCCTCCTCTAGTTCTTTTTCCATCCACGTGCTGTCAATATTCATGAAAAGAAATGTTAGATCTTTTGAGTGATGCTAACAAAAGGAATTGTCATTATTGAGAGATACAGGCGTAGGAACAATAAGCATAAATGGATTTGTATTTCCTCATAATGGATGCTTCTCTTCGCGAGACGTGAGTGACAAAGTCAGCCTGCACACATTCGTAAAGACGAATGGTACTCGAATGTTCTCCCGCCAGGACAGCTATCGATTGCTCCGTAAAATTTCACGGGTAAATTTTCCACACATGTACTAGCTTGTTCTTGTTCTATTATATAAGTTTATATATATATAGTTCTATAGTTTATATAAGTATACATATACTAGCTTGCTTTATATAAGTATATCTAAGTAAATACCTAGCTTGTACTCGTAAAGGTATAATGCAATTTTTTTTATTTATTTTTTATGTACGAAGGCGGCAGACGAGCATACAGTCCACCTGATGGTAAGTGGATACAGTCGCCCATAGACATCCGCGATACATGCCAACATTAGTCCAAAATGAGAAACGTTGGCATGCCCCCGGATGCGCTGTCTACCTTTGGAGATATAGGAATGGATTTGGAGAAAGGGTTGAGAAAATGGGAAGGGATAGGATGGGATTGGAATGGGCTCTGGCACTTCTCACTCACTACCGAAACACGTACGTACATTGGGGAAATACGATAAAATGGGAAATGCAGTACATTTCAAGGTAGTTATTCTGTGAGAGAGGGGTAACGTGGCCAGTCGAGCACGCCCAGCGGCTGTTGGATTGCAGCGTGCACTCTCCCCCTCAATGACAATATATTGAAATGACAATTATTGGCAATTCAAACTGATATCACTTTGAAAGCGAAGTCTTCCATGTACAAGATTTGTTCATTTATTTAAATTTCATTACGCAATTATAGTACCTATTAATCATTCTTCGGGCAACACAAAGGATTAGACGAGAGCATCAAGTATTAGAAGAATTAGAAATAACATACTAAACTTATTTACACATGCATAAGTGTCCTTTAATGATGTATGCAGGCATAAATTTATACATGCGTTTGACGGAGAGAGTACACGCTGCAATCCAACAGTCGCTGGGCGCGCTCGACTTGCCACGTTACCCCTCTCACACAGAAGACTTCCATGAAATGTACAGCATTTCCCACTTTATGCTATTTTCCCAATGTACGTACGTCTTTCGGTAGTGAGTGAGATATGCCAGAGCCCATCCCCATCCCTCCCTATTTTCCCAACCCTTTCTCTCAATCCATTCCTTAGTCTGGATTAAGGTGTGAAGATATGTCTTATAGTTAGATATGTGAGATGTGACGCTCTACGTCACATCTCTTCACTCTTTACTTTTCACAACTCTCTAAGTTGTGAAAAGTAAAGAAAGGAAATTATAGTACAGTCAGCAACACGCTAATATATACATTCTTTATTAAAAGCGCATTAAGGTACCAATGGGTATACATTACCTTGTTGCTGACTGTACCTATTACATTGTTCAAGGTATTCGCGGAGCATCGCTTTAAAGTACCTATATTTTTTTATATGAAAGGAGGCGGACGGCGTGGTAAGTTATGGTAAGTGCTACCGCCGCCCATGAACACCTGCAACACTAGGAGTTATGCGGGTACGTCGCCGACCCTGAAAAATCCTATTAACAGCCTTCTTAAAGAACCCCATATGGAAGCGCAATGGAAAGACCTCTTGAGGTAGTTCATTCTGCAGCCTATTCAATATTTAAAAACTAAAATCATACATAAGTATGTGTTTGACCCTGGACAGTTTGTAACCGTCTTTGTATGTGTCTCATGACAAGATAATCCTATTATGGGTCATTGAGAATTATTCATCATCTATCTTAATACTGGTGACCCAGTTAAACATAACAAAATAAAATTACAATTGCATTACAAAATAAAATCATCCAAAATGCGAAAGTATACGATATGCTAACAAATCATTCTAGTTTATCTAATCACGTTAAATGACGCGGAAAGACTCTGAGTAGCAGCATAGCTTTTACCTAAGAAAAATTGTAAGCTATGTGATATTTTCGTTACATTTTTCCTGCGTATTTTATTTACACAAAATATTTTCGACATAATCAGTTTCCTCTTCACTTTGATCGAAATAAATAAATAACATTTGTGGCGCCGGTATTTTTAGCACGTCGTTTATGAAAATTCATATATAGTAGACAAAAATTCTAAAGAATCCGCTCACAGAAAACTGAACTGAACTGAATAGAATTTTCTAGATACTTTAATTTATTTGATGACTCCTACAGTGTCCTTTTATTTTTTCTAGAATCAGCTGTAATGTGGGTCCAAAGTCACACCCAAAGGCAAACAAACAGAACAAAACATACAAACACAAACAAAGGATAGACTAGACTACCCAGATCACAAACAAACATCTTTATTTAGACGAACAAATGCTTTTTTATTGGGAATCTAACCCTAGTCTGTTTCATAGCAGGCAGAAACACTTGCGACAATAAACAATCTTCTTTCTTTATTGTCGCCAGTGAACCTAACCTCCCTTTAAACTTTCCACCATCGATTTGCTGCTCATTCAGTATTTTCTGTTGCTCATTTAATTATTTCTCTAAAACATTCATATATTCACAGTATACACAGTGTATATAAAAACCCCTAAAGATCGCGTAATTTAATTTTTTTCAGCATTACATAAAGCTAGCGTATGCTATCTTTTACTCATGTGGGTAATCAACGATTACCCATTATCATTTTATTAGCGGTGAAAGGCCCAGAGGTATATATTCTCGGTTCACACTAGTAAGGTTGTAAGTTCAAATCTCGACACGTACAACTAAATTTCTAACTAAAAGAATTGAAAAAAAACTAAGACCAACGTTACATCCATCAATCCACATCGGTTCCGCATGATGGGTTTGACAGGAAACCCCCTCAAAATTACACGGGAAGGTCTGTGCCTTGCAGTGGGACATTATAACTTGATATCGATCAAATGTACTTATAGGTAAGAACAACCTCTTTCAGTCTTCGGGAAAGATCTTATTTTAGGAAAAATAGAATAAATCGACAGCAAATTTGATGATGGGTTAGGTTTAGGTTCTGTGGTGACACTGAACACAGGAGACCCAAACAGCGGGACTCCGTCGAATTGGTGATGACATTCTTAGTATTTTAATATTATTCACTTTAGTTATTCAAAAATATATTGTTATGTTAATGAGCATTTGCTGCCCATTTAGCCCATTTAGAATACAAGTCTTTTTTAGTGTACATGTAGGTAAAATATATCGTTTCACAGGCAGGCCACTTTACAATTAGTTAGCAAATAATTCTTCTCAAATAATGACATTAATAATGTGGCTTCATTAGCCGGTACTTCAACTAAATCAATATTTCACCACAAGCCATGTTGAAATTGGAGCATGCACTTGCGTAATAATATTTCGTTAACGCGACGCAATTGAAATGTGGTCATTCACCTTTTTATAGAACTCAATGATTTAAATGTACTATTGTTAATTAACTTAGATAGGAAAACTTGCCAAATAGAATACTAAGACTAACATTGAAGTGGACTTTTCGGACTTCTTAAGGTTAGCTCTATATTTCACCCATTTAGTGCTAGAAAACCAATCAATAGTGTTCCAGAAACGGATTAAATTAGATTTCGACGAAGTTTTTAATTTTTTGTATGGTTTCGTATCCTCTGTGTGCATCCAACACGCATTTACTAATAATAGATTTTTCATAATACTAATATCACCATTTCAAGATAATTTCAGGGGAGAATTATACTCGTAAACATTATATTATTATTTTGCCGTGTGGTGTCGGCCGGCTTTAGAATAAAACCATCCGTGGGTGTCGTAAAAGGCGAATAAAAGATAAAGAAAGCGACCACCACAAGCCCCGAGGAACTACACACCTCTAAAAGAGTGGTTGTCTAAAAGAGTCTCAAACATCCGCTTGGCCAGAATCTTCTGCAGTGAATGTTAAAAGGGTTGGTTAAGTTACGTTTACGTTACGTTATAGATTCTGACGATTCCATAAAAAGTTGAACTACAACACACATAACTAATATTTTGTTGATAAAAAGGCAAATAATAAAAGTTGTTAAATTTGAAGAAAGATTTCCAAGAACCGAACAAAAAATAGAATGAATGTTTATTAAAAGAACTTATTTAGGTAATTTAAATAGACATCTACCTACTATCGAGGATGGTATAAACTCGTTAGATTATATCGTCTTTATCAATATTTATTACTTCTAATGCTTGAAATAAATTCAGAAACATTTTTGAGCGAATATTAAAATATATTTCATTTCTATGTTGAAAACTTTGAAGACACTTAATGGGCTATTCGCACAAAAGATATTTGTAGTATGCGAAGCAATCACTTTATGAGAAAATATCTAATGAAATTTTTACCATTTTTAGCTTTACCATCTAAAAATACAGAATCACTATACAGAATTGTAGAATAAATATACAAAATCTACGCCATATTTTGTATCAGCCTACAACATCTCACTGCAGGGCACAGGCCTCCCCCCCCCCCTGGTGAATCAAAGTCGAGTTAGTGACAATTGTTAAAAATCCGTACTTAAGTAGAAATGAGTGTTATGGGCCGAGGATTTGAACTCACGGTCATACGAATGTGAGTCGAAACGGGGTATGCCACATACCATACCCACGCTTCTGATGGGACCAATAAGTACCCACAAAATACACGTAAAAATCTGCTTTGGTTACATTATTATACCAATGTAGGGTACGAAATTTTTCCTAATATTTATATATTTTCGTTACTCCAAAATACTTATTACAGTTCATATAACATGTTGAAAACGTTTTGTAGTGATTTTGCATGCTTTGCTTCGTCATACTTACTTATGATATTCCAAAGTCATCGTCATTGTCAACTAGGTCTAATTGCCTAAATCATTTACGTTAGTTGACAGGAAACGACTGAAAGAAATCTAACGGAATGCATTAGATGTCTATAACATCATTAACACTTGTATTTGTACTCCGTACTGATTTCGAATGAATGCAAGCTTAGAATAATAACGCTATTCTAAGGAATGCAATGTTATTTAAAAACGCACGTAACCGATTCCTACAAGGCACTATTTTTGATTGATTAGTCAATAATATAATTATATAAATATACAACTTTTTATTTTCGAATAACAAAATACGACTCATCGATACTAATATAATAAAGAGGTAAAATTGTGTGTTTGTATGTTGAGGATAATCTCTGGAACCACTGAACCGATTTGAAAAAATATTTCACAAATAGGATTAGAGACATTATCCGTGTCTAATATAGGCTATATTTTATATTGAAATTATAAAAACTTATAAACCTAAACGAAGCGAGGGCGGGTCACTAGTAAAATATAAAGCGGATTCCAGTAGCACAATTGTAAATAAACTATAGAGAAAACATACATGAATATGCCGCAGCCCAGTTTTTATGTGTTAATTCGTCACATGCGCTTTTATGATACTAAGATCGAAGAGTATTGTCCGAAAGAAAAGTAGAAGACTATTTTAAAACTATCTTTCTGCTAATTGATAAGGCAGATTATAAATATGTTAATATACACAAAGCCTGTGGTGAATATACGATCACTGCATGGTCTTTAAGAACGTGGCATATTTACAATGTGGTAAAAAATTCAATAACACTGTAAAGCCAGCATTCAGGGAGCATGGAAGTCGTTTTCAAATGATCAAATATTTTTATATTCGATCGTATTATTTACCTGGTATCATTATCGGGCATGACGTTTCCTGAGCGATCCACGAGCTCGAATCTCACCAAGTTCACTCCGTCTGCAATCGGGACAATGTCGGTGCTCAGGGACCGATCCAGGGCCCTTAATGTCTTCCTTTTCATGCACCTTACGAATTTTGGGAAGTACTCGTTGTGGTCAATTACATCTTTTACGTCGACTAGCTGCAATTATAAATACGATATCAGTAAAAACTACATTATTAAATTCACATCATTTCATTTTCATGTTGGTTGTCTGGGAAAGATCGCTTTTAGCGATTTCGCAGCCTATGTATGTTATGTTTAATATAATTAGTAGTTAAAACAGGAATGCAATAAATAATCTCCATTCATTCTTTTCTATGGGCGATAGGATCCACTTACCACCAGGTGGACTAAACAGTCCACCAAGTGCATCCTATACAAAAACTAAATGGTATTTTAATGACCCAATATAAAGCACCAGAATGGGATGGTTTTTATTGTATCATCATATGGACCTTAGCTGATTTTCAGTACCACAGAACCTAGTTGTACAAACGAGCCTTTCTATTTAACGATCAATGAGGATCAATAATCTATTTTATCTATTAAATTTATGCCCACAAGTATTCCTAGTATTATGTGCATGTACTTAAAGGTAGGTACTTTATTTGCTACAAGCCAGTGTCTGAAGGTAAAAGCAAACATAATAAAAGTCATAAACCAGGAAATTAAACTGCGTGTAGGGCGCTGTTAGAGGCGATTGCCTCCCCCCCCCCCCACGGCTCTGGGGTCGAAGAACACTCACATAAAATAAACAGTTCCACGCCATTTATTACTATTGTTGACATAATAACAAGTAAAATTCGCTTTAGGTTTAATATTTTCAATTATTTCTTTAATATTTATTATAGTGTTTATCTATCCACCTATTTTGTGCACATTTTTAATGTAAATAAAACATTCAAAGTTTTATCTTTTCTTAACTCATTGTGATATAAGTTTAGGAGAAGCGATTAGTCTACGTTTTTAACAAATTTATTATGTAATAACTATTAAATTGGACTTTTTGGCGAGAGCTGGAGAAGTGAAGTTGAGGTTTTGTTTGATTATTTTAAAAATTGTGTACTCGTATTAGGCCTTTTGTTGCTTAATAAGAATAGTTAATTAAACTTCAGTGTTTTTCGTGTGTCGTTTGTGAAAATCAAATATCTACGTTTTGCGTGTGCTTCCAAGGAGTCTTCTTCTGTTCTCAGTAAACCAACTGTCTGTCGCTTTACTGAGCGACTCCTAACTTACTTCGACGGGACTGGATATTGACAGGATACGTTTTAGACTTTGAAATATTACGAAGAAAACTTGACACTGGCAGAATTTGCTAATTGCACCATTGCCATATATGACAAAAAAAATACCTTTCAATTAATCACACACATATAAACATAAAAATGTAAGCATTTAATAAAGTATATTGCAAAGTTGTTAAAATATACCTATGTCATAATCTTGATTATAAATATCAGGGCGTATTTCGGGGAAATCAATTTCTTTGTGGGTGACCTCAATACCCAAACAATTATATCCGCACTTCATCTGTTTAAGTACATTGCGTCTATTACATGTTTGGGGAAAAGATACGGAAATTGTGCCCGTTTAATACCTACACAACATTACCTACATAGACTAATATTTATATTTCCCGTGTTTCTTTACAGTTATTGCTTTTTAATAATATTTTATATTCAGCACAATAGACAACATTAAAGTGCTATTAAAGTCTTTAAAATACAATAAATATAACATTTATGAAGATAAACCAAATGTATAGAAGAAATTCAGTTAATTTTATAACAGATGTTTTCGTATACACGATTTTGGAGATTTTCTAATTACCAAGGACTCTTTCATACCGTGTCGTAACTTAAGTAGGTATTTTACACTATTACGTAAATAAAATTTAGTAGTGTAAAAATTTAGCAGTCCTTAAAAAAGTATTATAATAGCACCCACATTAATTAAACGACTTATTCTACATCTAGTCCCAAAATAACTAAATTAAAATTAGTGAAAAATTAGTGTGGACTAAATTAGTGAAATCCTAAATTTCCATTGTTTTTAATCCCGATACATAATTTATTAAATCGTAATTGCAGGATGTCATCAAAAAACGAGCTAATCTGCGAGTAAGTCTCAAAAGGAGACAGTTAAGGCGAATAATTAGAAGTTAACGTAGCCTTACTTTCTAATTACACTTTAAGACGATGAATTCGAAAATTAAAATTACCGAGAATTTGCGTGAAGTTATTGAATAAAACCCGCGAACAATTTAAAAAGAGAAGAGAGAAGAATAAAAATAGGTATATGGAATGTTATATTCAACAAAAATACCTACATAAAAAGCAGGGTATCAATGGACACATTTTATAAGTCTATGTTAAATTTTCGTGCTTTCATTGTTGAAATATATCTAAGGCCGTTTCTTCGATTTTATAATGACTACTTCTTATAGAGATCGTGTCTTTAGAGTTCTGTACATGTGAATTACATAGCGAAACGAATCGTCTTAGTATTGAAATTAGATTACATCTATATTCATCTATATACGCCATCGTTGTAATTATATACGTACGGTCAGAAACAGGTCACCCTAATACCAAAGGGACACCTTAATATACAAGGGATAGAAATGAATCGTTTTGGGTACATTTGCGCTTTGCTGATTGTAAGTGTTGCTTGATTGGTCAAAAAGTCTAAATAGGTTACGATAAAAGGGTATGCCTTTGAATTTCATACTAAAAGAAGTGCAAGATTGAATATATGAGAGGAAGTGTGACTTAACTGAAAATACTTAATACGTTCACAATCCCTACAGACAAAAACCTTGAAAATCCCAAAAAGTAGTTAGTTTTTTAAATTGCATTTTATATTTTTTTTATAGGAAGAAGATTATTGACATTGTGGACGTATAGATCTACGTAATAATATACGTATTAATATTGTAGATACATTTATTATTAACTACACAAGGGATGGCGTCGCTTGGGGATGTCTTAAAAGGC
Source organism: Sesia bembeciformis (assembly GCA_943735995.1). NCBI lineage: Eukaryota > Metazoa > Arthropoda > Insecta > Lepidoptera > Sesiidae > Sesia > Sesia bembeciformis. The sequence goes on from OX031031.1 coordinate 10,192,283, forward strand.
GACTCAGGGTTAACAAAGCCGTTACAAGCCCCGACACCACGCTGACACCACGCTTACAACACCACGCTTGGCCAGCGTGGTGTTGTAAGGCATGATAAGCCCATGTCTAGTAGTGGATTATTAAAGGGCTAATGTCGTTGTTGTTTTTTTTTTATTAATGGAGACAGACGGGCAAACGGCCCACATGACGTAAGTGGCTACAGTCGCACATGGACACCTGCAACACCTGGGTATGCGGGTGCGCTGCCAGCCTTGCAGAATCCTATTCACAGATTTCTTGAAGAACCCCATGTCGTCGGTGTTGTTGACAGTCATAATATCAAGTAGACAGCCTAATTGATATTGAAAGGTCCACGACGACCTGCAACGTCATCAGAATTCACTGTAACGCATGAGGAGTACTGATGAATGTGATCCATGCACTCCTTACGGCTGACACTGGCTCCTTGTGTCTAGGGAACATGGAAAAAGTATCGATACTTTTTAGTATCGAATACTTTATTCTTTGATTCGGATACTTTTGTACTCCGTATATGGCAGATATCGTATCAATCTCTTTAGAAGGATAGTCTTAATGATACTTCGAAGTATGATACTTCGATACGAGAAGATCAAAGTGTCGAGAAGTTTAGCAAAGTATTGGTGACTTGAGGTGTCAAGTTGTCGATGTTTATTTCATTCGCTATCATGAAACTTGTAAAAAAGCTAGGGTTATGAATACTTTTCGTTCGATACTTTGATCTAATCTACCTACATGACAATTTGGGGGGGGGGGGTATCGATACTTTTATTTCGATACTTTGATTTGTAAGATACTTATTGCGATACTATTCATGATTAAAGTATCGATACTTTTGATTCGACACCATGTCCCTGCTCATGGCTAGTGTTCCATTCATCTGTATTGCGCCAATAATCTCCGATCCAAGCAAAAGCGGTCAATGTTGGCAAAGCCGATTATTGAGATGCGAGATGGGGATTATATGCTTAATGCTTACGAGATAAGTACTCGCCGGATACTGGTGAAGTAGCGTTATTAGAAAATTTACTAAACTGTTTTAAAAGTTTTCCCTTTTACATGAATAATATACAGTGTATGCCTGAATCCTCTTGTAATTTGAAAATCCACAGACAGATGTAGATGGAATTCTCGGTTGTCTAGATTGCAATCGGTTGAAGGTTGCCTCGGTAGTGTCGTGTGAAAAAGTTTAGGATATAATAGGGCGAGCCGTTTTGGTTTATCTTACAATTCCTAATCGATGGGATGGGATAGATATTGTCATCGTCACCAGCCATCCTCATATACATTATTTATACATAAGGGTTGTATGACCTTAAAACGCCACGCCTGACCAAGCGCGTTGGCGGGTCAACTTTTTGGAGGTGGTGTAGTTATTCAATGTAGTATAGTCAATCGTAGTATATCTCTTTGTCGCCTTTTACAACACCCTAGGGAGATATTGTGCGATGGGAAGACAGACGAAATAATTAAAATATCTATTATTTAAGAAATTTCAGGATTTCTTGGGCACCGCTTTGTGGTCGAGGTGCCGATTTTCTTTATTTTTTTATTCATTTATTTGGAATCCACATGTACCGTTTTTTTACATTATACACATTACAGCACTAAGGCGTCAAGCGGACGATGTTACCTTGACAAGCGACTAATAAATCAATAGGAATAATTGTATGATATCGCTTGAAAATATTCACACGCAGTCGCGCAGCTGTGAAGCTCTAAGTCCGATTCACAACTGGCCGCGCGGCCAGACAACAACGTATACCCGTCATTTAAATGGCAACCACACTACAATAATCCTGCTTTAAACAAATGCTTGTTATGGGCTTAAAAAGCGTATTATACTCGAGTAGTGAATAGCAAAACATCATGTGAATAATGAAACTGTAAATGGCCGTTTACTTAAACTCAACTTCTATTATTAAACTCAACATTACTGTAGGCATGGCTTGCGCGTACAATAATTAAAAAATAATAGGTAAGCGTAATTAGATCTTAGGTAGCGTAAAATCAAACTGAGCGTGAACAAATGTAAACTTCCGTGATTTGAGCGATTATAATGTATCAAATTGTATGACTTTTGACCTTCAATTATTATCTTCTGTGTTAGGCGGCCATTAAACCTACAATAAAATTTACAATTATGTCATTAAACAATATTATTTAATCATGTCTTGCATCCAAAGAAAATTGCAAACATGTTTAGTGAGCTGCAAGTGGGCCGGGCCTACTGGGCCAAGCCTCGAATAACAAGAAATATTATTAAGGTACTTACTTATACATACTTACCTTTTTGGAACAATCTCGCCAAAGAATTCTGACCACATCCGCTCCTTCTAACCACAAGTCAGCTATGAATCGACTCAAGTACGCATCTGTGTCTTCTTTCCGATCTCCATGGCAACGAGTTATTGAGACAAGTGTTAAAAGAAATACAAGTTTCATATCGACTCGGAAACGTGTCACGTAATTCATTTTGTACTCAATTGTGCCATCTCCTGCGGGGATGTTCTGAGAACTCTGTCTGCAATGAAAATATAATAACAATGCACGTGTACCTAAAAATGCGTTAATTAAATGTGATATTTATTATCTGAGAAAATGAACCTTATTGTAGATCGTAGTTTCTTAGATAATGAGATTTTAGTGAAATCTTTAAAAAGAAATAACATATTGTTAATGCTTTATCTTAAGATACAAATGTTAGAGAATGTTTATATTTAAACGGGCTCTTAAAAGATCGAAATTTTTAGTTAGAAAATCCAATAAATCCATACCGAAAATAAGGTCCCTTTGGTTAGATAACGTCACAGATATAGAGGTATACTCCGATTTTTAATTCCGTGTAATTCTGACGTTTCTTAGTGTAACCAGACGACAAAAATGCTCCCAGGAGAAAGGAAAGAAGTTCCAATGACATAAAACATTATCTGACTGTGGTTTCTAAGGTTTAAATATGTAAAATAGTAATTTTGTAATTAAATCATAATTACTAAAGGGCGCGTGCCACGAGCAGGAAAAATTTTCTTTCGGATCACATGGTCAAAGATCAGTCAAAACTGGTTGGAAAAGAGATATGTATGAAATCGTCGATCAACCATCACTTTACTAGGCCCCTCATATTACAGACACTAATATGAGGGGTCCAGTAAAGCGGCAGTTTTAAGATTTGAATTGCCACGGTACTATGGAGGAGGAAGATACTACAATCCGTATCCGCTGAGCTCGCTCGACTAGCCGCGTTTAACCTCTATTACACAAGACTGCCGTGAAACACACCAGCATGTTTCAAGAATGAGTGAGATTCGCCATTTCTTTCATTCCATTATATTCTCTCTTCCCCATACCATCCAATACCATGTTGTCCCTTCAAGTGGAGAATATAATTTGAGAAACTTATATTATAACGAATGTTTACCTTATTTATTTTACTCGACATTTCGGTTGAGCTGCACCAACCACGGACGCGAGTTAACTGAAGAGGCGAATAGGCCACGTCGAGAGTTGCGAGCACTTTCATCAACTACCCGCATTTGGTCTTCATAGTGCGGAAATTTGCGGCACACAACACTTACAATATCAGAAGTAGCGTCAGACGAAGCGTCTAGTAAAATTAATAAGGTAAACATTCGCTTTGAGACCTGTTTAAATAGATATACTTATATTAACCTTAAACCCTCTATTCCCCATTCAATCCTCCTCTACCCTCTAAGAAGTATGGAAGTGTACCACTTACTACTTACCACATGTTGAACTATCTGCTCGTATTCTGCCCTCTTTCTATAAAAAACCGCCCATAGCAGGCGCTAGACGGGAACATACTTTAGAAAAACTTATTTTCCATACTTTAGAAAAACAAGTGTTTAGGCAAAAGTTGTACACCTATACAAGCCCTATCTAACGGGAGTTTAGTGTTAGGCGCCTTTCAACCAGGTAGACAGACGGCGCGCCGCGCGCCGCATGTAGTGGCTGTATGAGACGAGCGTGTGGCGACGGGTCTTGGGAGAGGCCTAATTCCAAACAGTGGAGAGAAATAGTCTGATATGGAATGTTCTATACAAATGAAGATAAAGTTAAGATATAGCTAGAAGATAACAAATCAAATTTAATATTAAAATAATAATATGTAAAGAAGTTAAAATTTTATAGGTATAACTTACCAAGTAATTACTTATTTAACTTGTCTTTGAGAAATAAACCTAAATAAACCTTGTCACAACAAGGGGTTTTGTTAAAGCTCTTATTACAGTGATTTACAACGTGTCAAGAAAAACCTATTTATTAAACGCCACATTACATGCGTAGCTGCTTACCCGAGTTATTACCATCGCGATATAACGTTCTTCGTGGAAATTATCATTAAGGATAAAATATTTCCTTTGAAAAATATCGCACATGAAGAAATGTAATTTACAAGCAATCTAAGATTATCCCAGATTATTAGATTATTATTTACCCAGGAGCGAACTCTATCTTTTTTATATTCTATTTGTCTGTTTGCAAAAAATACACGGCTATTTTTATCGACTATTTGGCTAAGTACTATATATAAAATCCGCCGGGTCCTCCACAGTTATATTTCCGATTTACATGATTTATTGTTGCTTAAGCTAAGCTAAATAAAGTTATCAAAAATAAACAAAGTCAGTTCTCGCTTCTAGAGTAATACTAGAGAAGTCTTCTATTTCTAGAATAACTTCTCGGGTGGTTTACTACCATTATTTTTCTGTGAGTTTCGAGACCACGTTTTCGGCTGATGTGCTCCATTCTGTCAATAACAGTCACTAAAAACACTAACAGCGATAGGTTGGTGTTTTTAGCATAGTGCAAATTATTAATTTTATCGTCACAGTCATAGGCATAGACTGAAACACACGGCATTGTAAATATTAAACAGAATCGGCGAAAAAATGCACCTCTGGCTATCTACGTTTGGATTTGAAGGGTTTATAGGTCAATTTGCCTACCGCTTTCAACTCAATAGAGAAATATTGCAATACACCGAGCTCTACAAGAAGCCTTCACAATCAAATCCTATCAACATTTTAACTGCACGAAAGTATTAATTTCCTCTTTGATTTTTATAAACAGCAACAATCTACGCTTAATATAAAAATGTTTTCAAAAATCGTTTAGTCGACGTAATACATAATTCAACTTGTATTTATACTCCCCTATGTAATAACTTGCAATTTAATTGAAACAGTTGTTAAAAGTATTAATCCGGGTTTAATCAAAAGTTTGTAACAATCTTTTATACAAGTAACGGCCTAATGGAAACGCGTGATCTGGGAGTATAAATAAAAATAAAATTACCTAATTCGTAATGTATTACAGTAAAAAAAACTTGTCAAAATTGTCAATTATTTTTGTACCAAATGAGTAATTTTAATCTTTAACAATTTGTATAACACATGTTTAATGAAGTTTATTTGAATAGATAGATAGATACACTTTATTGTACACCAAAACATACAGAGTAATACAAAGTACAAGTTATTAGAATTACAGCCAGCGGCCTTATTAAAGCGATTTCTTCTAGGCAACCTTTGGGTGGTGAAGACAAGTCAGTAGACGAAATAGAGGAAGATGGTGCAATAACGAAATAGTGTCTGTATATACTTAGTTCATTGGTACTTACATACAGCAATATATAAATACCTACAGGCATTAATATATACATGCATTAATACATATACACACATATATAGATATACAAACATACATGCATATATACATACAGAACGATAAAGGAAATTATTTTTTGCGTAAGAAAACTCTTAACCTGCGAGGTGGTGTTCTTTCACGAATCTTTTAAAACTACCCAGGGATTGAGCGCGCTTTATAGTTGAAGGTATTGCATTCCATAAGCGAACCGCTTTGACTGTAAATGAATGTGAATAGAAAGTAGAAGAATGGTCAGGAATTTTAAGGAGAAGATAATCTGAAGATCACCGATGGAAAGGATGTGAAGAAAGATAATTAAAATTTTCTTTAAGGATTCCGGGTGTCAGCCGGTTAAACAGTATACTGTAGAGGAGGTAGAGTGTATGAGCGTCTCGACGACGACGAATTGGAAGCGAATTGGAGTAATATGGTCATATTTGCGCAGTCTGAAATTCAAAAGAGGCTCAAGTTTATTAAGTATCAAGCTTCTGTCAAATCCAAGTAGTACATATCGCCATATTCGAGTACAGGTAGAAGTTAACTTTACGCTAACACAGCCTTGGTGGCCTGCGGTAAGAAATTACGAAGCCGTCTTAATATACCTGCTGCTGAGCACATCTTTCTGCAAACCTCGGTTATTTAGAGGCCCCGGGACATCGGACTGTCTAAAAGTACACCCAAGTTCTTAACTTTGCTGCTGTACGGAACTTTTACACCATTAAGGACGACAGCTAAAACATGTTCCCATTTAATTCTGGAGGTCAACCAATAATAATCGCCTGAGTTTTTGATGGATTAACGGTTAAACCGTATGAATCACTCCAGTCTGCGATGGTTGCTAAATTCGCATTAATAATGGAAACGGCTTGATTGATAGTATCAACTGGGACTTGCGTGTAGATTAGGAGATCGTCTACATATAAGTGGTAGGAAGAGGAAAGCTGTTTAGTTACAGAATTGATAAAATGGCAAATACGAGCGGATACAACACGCCACCTTGAGGAACGCCTGCACTGGTGTTGCACCAGATAGAAATTTTATCTTCAATTTGTATGCGTTGCTGGCGTCCATACAAGTATATATGAAACAAATCAATTACGGGTGGAGATATATTAAGAAAAAACGTAGTACACCAAGTAATAGATCATAATCAACAGTATCAAAGGCATTAGTGAAGTCTAATAATGTCAGCAACGTAAGGTTTCGGTGATCCATTCCATAGTGAATAATTGAATATCGTCTGTGATTTTTACAAGTGATGTAACTGTACAGTGGCCAGGACAAAATCTGGATAGGTGGGGATTGAGGACATTGTGTTTGTTAAGGAAACTACTTAGTTGCTGATGGACAAGATACTCGAGTACTTTGAATAAAAAAGGTAAAATTGAAATAGGACGATACTCGGAAAAGGAACAGGGATTTGCTCTCTTTGGCAATGGTATTATATAATTTTGGAATCTTTCCATGCCGTAGGGAAAATGCCGTAACATACAGTATATAACAACGGAACAGTCAATGTATTGTATATATAACAAAAATAAATAAAGCCCTAATACCTAATAATAAAATCATAGAAAGTCAAATCAAGTCAACTGTTAATCTATAAAGAAGTTAACATTTTTTACTTGTAACATTTTAATGAATGAATCATTCAAATCGGCGTAGTTTAGACGGATTTCGAGATAAAAATGTAATATTCCTTCACTAAGACCGAAGTGGAAGTGTTTTCAATGTTATTCTTTTTCTCAAATTCTAGACTTTATAGAACATAGGTAGTTACGTTAACAGAAACAGTTTCTGAAAAATCATCTATGTCTGGCCGATAGGCATACATAAATAAATAGCAATATAATATAAATAACATTATAAGTTTTAATATATTCTTGAAACTTTTAATATACTTAACTATGGAAAGTACATATACGTTTCACATTAATATCTAAACTCAAACAGAGCTTACCGAATTCTGAACAAACACTCTCACCAAAGATAATCTGCACTCTATAAACTCCCACGAGCACGATTCCACCCACGTACCGTCAAGGTCACCACATGAATGGAAAAGTCTGGTTGACCCCCTTATATTATATGTCCATTGTAATGGAAAGCGCACTATTTTCTACGGACCGCGGACCAAATCAAGTTAATGAATGACCATACGAAGGTAACCATTTGTGCATCGCCCGCGCCGTGACGATTGCTAAATGCATATAATTTTTGTATTTGTTAGCTGACCGTTTAGGATCCGTTATGTGAAATAATTTTCGTTTTCCTTGCACTCCTAACATGTTAAAAAAAAACGGATTTTAATAGGCAAAACTGGAATGTTAAATCGGTTTCAAATATAATTATATTATAATTAACCAAAGTTGCCGACATAGCTCAAAGAATTAAGAAGCTGAAGTGGCAATGGGCAAGCCATATATGATGCAGGACCGATAACCGATTCAGGAGATGAGTCCTAGAGTGGAGACCATCCGGACAGGTGGACTGAAAACTTAACTTAAAAAATGTTGCCAGTAATGGCTCTCGTCCAGCCATGAGCCAGAGCATAAAACTGTGTGTGGTGGAGGAAAAACACAGGCTAATGGTATATTATAAGGTATAGTTAATAGCCAGTTTAAAATCTCCTCATTTTGTTAATAACAACAGTTTTTCATTAATACCAATATAGTGACTTATATAGATAAGCAGTAGTTACACAGATAGTATCTATATAACAATCGGTTTGTTTTTCCTTTCATGACTTGAGTGTGTACCTAAAGTCCTAAAATAACAAAGTATATACCTATCAATACACTTCTAGTACAAAATGACCAAAGGCAAAGTCGTTTGTCATGCAAATCACTCCCCGTGCCTATAGGTTGTAACGGTCAGATAACTTTGATCTTTATTTTTACAGAGCCCATTTGGAGCTATATAGTACCTTTTTGTTTTAATAATATTGAGGTGTACGCCTCGAGGGAAAAATGTCTACTTTTCCTCTTAATTTTCCTATTATAAACGGATTTTGAAGAAGCAATTTAGGGAAAATTTAAAAGTATATTTTGTTAGCAACTAAAAAGGAATCGAGATTTGCGTGGGTCAACCCTAATTGGGCAGTAAGGAGAATACCTCAGAAATGGTTGGTTTTTATTATCTCCACACATTGAGGAGCAATAATAAGACCGTCGTAATGTTGGAGTAATGAACTGAACGAAACCTTTATATCTATAAGTAACTTCAATATTATCCTAACTTAATGTGTGTATCAAATTATAACGCTTAGGTCTAAAAGATGACTTTTTAGTGAAGTGCAATAAGATATAAATATTTAAACCTAAATTGTATTAAAAGAAATAGTTAATAAAAACCTAATTGCGCTCTACTATGTTATTATAGTCAGTTTCCTCTATGGCAATTAAATACTCTAATGGGGAATTTAATACAGATTTTGAAAATACATGGGTATATAACTCCGTATTAACCCGTATTATTTTGGTTGATAATATTACAAAATATTAGGTGTTCTAGGTACATAAGCCGTATAACATTTTAAAGCCAATTAAACGCCACATGTGGTAAGGTAGATTTTCTAAATTACGCCGGCGCATAATACCATCCATCCTTTGTCTTTGTCTTTGTACAAATGAATGCCCGATCTAGTGGGGCACCCAAATTGCAAAAAGTCGTCAAATAACGATTTTGGTTGGATTCACCAGGGGGATATGCCGACACCTAGCATAATCGTTTAAAACAATTATGTTTCGTAGCGAATCGTCTGTAGTCGTTTTTAAAAATATAAAAAATATACAAATACGAATACAAACACTTTTCAAAAACAATTTTTCAAACAACAATTGAATACAATTGCGAATAGTACAAACTTGGAAACATAATAATAATGTCCACCTTAATATGAGTAGTAGCTATCTATTTAATTAATCAATTACTTAGTGGTTGATATTACTAATATAGATAGGTTATAGATACTAATATAGATAATAGATAGATAGAAAGGCACTAAGCGAGTAATTGACATATTCTTCGCAGTAACCGCACCTTCCTATAGAAGTGTGTGAAATATGGTTCATTTTCCATGACGTCATAGAAAATGAATTTTATTTGTATAATTATGTAGTAGTGGAAAAGAAGAATATCGTATACGGAAGCGAGCCATGGAAGAGACCTATTATATTCATCAGAGGAGAGTCAGGCTATCAAAACATTTAAGCACTTGAGGCTTTGGAAACATTTCAAAGAGCAAATAATAAATATGAATGCCTGGGATGATAATAAATATTATAATAAAATGTATCAGGCTACACGCGTTTATGTGCTTATTAGATTATAGGTTCTAGTTTTAAATGCACGGCGTACCTGTTTTACTAGATGTTCCGACTATGATGCGCTAATCATCATCACTAGCTGATGAAAAAGGTGAATGTATGTGTTTAATGCTTATTTAATATATTGAAATGTGTGAAAAACGAGACAATCTTAAAAGGGTAAATTAGGGTAAGTAGACTGGGTAAATTTTGAGATACTCAAATTTCAGAAAGAGAACTCATTAGAGCTGTCCCGTTTTTAAAACATAATTTATTTGAAATATGAATTCCGAATCCAGGTTTAGACGAATGAATCGCTGTATAGAGACCAATAGAGAGTATTTTGAGAAGTTGTAATACAAATTTGAGTTGGAACCAAATATTTTTTGTATGTTGTATATTGCACGTCACAGCACATAATTTCACGAGGGGTCTGGGTCTTCAATTCACGCGATTTATTTTAATTATAGGGCACGCGTGTTTGCTGTGACGTGAAGCCGTGATGAAAAACGGTGTTTTTCTTCACAGCCGAGTGATAATAGAAAATTCGTGCGCAAAAACTCAGTGATACAAATTCATGTTCGAATACATGATCTCACGAATGTGAGTCGAGAATAGATATCCGTGGGCTGTCACCGTTTTATATGTACGAGATATATTATAGTACTTAAACCGTAACTGTAACGAGCCCTTTTATCGTCTACTGCTTAACATTGTCTTGTGCATTCTTAAAACGCCACGCTGGCCAAGTGGGTTGGCGAATCCACTTATTTTAGAGGTGATGTAATTCTTCAGTACAAGATTATTCAGTATTCTTCAGTTCAGTATAGATTGTAGTAAAAGAGTTCAAAAATTAAACACCAGCTGTATAATTAAACACCAGCTGTATAATTAAACACCAGCTGTATAATTAAACACCAGCTGTATAATTAAACACCAGCTGTATAATTAAACACCAGCTGTATAATTAAACACCAGCTGTATAATTAAACACCAGCTGTATAATTAAACACCAGCTGTATAATTAAACACCAGCTGTATAATTAAACACCAGCTGTATAATTAAACACCAGCTGTATAATTAAACACCAGCTGTATAATTAAACACCAGCTGTATAATTAAACACCAGCTGTATAATTAAACACCAGCTGTATAATTAAACACCAGCTGTATAATTAAACACCAGCTGTATAATTAAACACCAGCTGTATAAACAGAAAGTTATTACTTCTAAATATAATCTATTGTCAAGATAAAAATAATAATTGTATGACTTATTATTTCGAAATCAAATTCAGGCCATCGACGTAGGGATCTTTATTTGATGACTACGCTGACAAGTTTAACCACTGTGTGTTCGGAGTGTGATGATTTTACAATAAAATGTATAAAAAATAATAATGATTCGTACATGTAATATGAGTAGTCTGAGTAAAATATTGTGTAACAATGAGTGAGGGAGAAATTCACATTATGGTAAAGATAAAAGGTACTCACAGTGTTAACAGCGACGGTGTTCAAAATCCCAGGATTATTTATATATCTTGATAATACACAGTAATCGTAACCAATTAACGGAAGTAACCAACTCGGTAGCTAATACCACGGGCAACGTTTTGATTTTCAAACGTTGGAGCGTTCGTGCGAAACTGCCCGGTGACGTTTTCATATGTAACATAGTTGTACGTAGATCTACGTAGTCCTCGTAATCGGCTACGGCAAAGGATGATTTTAGCAGTCAATGTTAGTAGTTATACTAGTTAATATTTCATCTATTCGCTCGTAGCTCCTAAACTAAATTGATTACGCGGTGCGGCTATAATAAAAATGCTGGAAAATGCTGGATGAGTAGGTGTGGTCACAGCTCCTAATTTCACGAGGGTTTGAGTCTTCAATTATTTTAATTATAGGGCACGCGTGTTTATTCACGATGTTTTTCTTCACGGCCGAGTGATGGCCGAGTCTATACTTGCCTATCTTAACCCTATGGAGAAGTTAGGTAAAATATCATAAGCACTCACCTGGATAAGGGATAGGTTGCGGGCGTCCCTTCAAACGGGAGCTGATGATGCATTGCGATGATGGTCTGGTCGGCGACTGGCAACGGAGGCTGTAGCTCAAAGACCACCATATAACCAACGGACCCGCACTACACATTCAACGGCTATAACGAATATAACCAACCACCGTTACGGTTGGAAAGGGGGTGAGGGAGGAAAGGATGCTTTGCAAGCGGCTAAACCATAAGTACCAAAGCAAAGTAATAAAGTATTGAAGTTTGAATAAGTCGCAAGTTATCGTAGAAACAATACTTAAGTAGTACATTTACAATTTAAAGCAAATACTGACTAAACAAATTATTTGTTTATGCCCGTTGCAAACGTTGCAGTCGCCTCCTTGTCTCAGTACTGACGTGTACAAACATCAAATCAAAATGTGCATTTTTTTTATTCAGTGATTTGTGAATGTTTGTTTACGATTTTAAGGATAGAAGCAATAAAAGGAAGATATTTGTACGGTAAGTAGTTACTATATTCTCTACGTACAAATTTAACTATTTCTTTATTTTATCTATCCCATTGATAAGTATCCGCTGATTATTATATTATGAACGTTTTATACCTAACTTGACTAGAATTTGGTATATCACTAGTCATTAAAATTAATACATATCCGTAAATAGACATCTTCGCAGCTAATAAGTAATTAGAACAGGTACTGTGATCAGAACGAGAAGTCGGAATAGGTAGTCCAATTCTATGCACCTGTTATAATATTGTAGAAAGAATAAATACCAAAAAGAAAAATTCACTTACATTAAAATACCTCCATAAATCGATCAATTTGCATTACTCACTTGGTGAATTCAATATTGCTAACTCAGCAACTTTATTGGCCAAGAGTATTTAATTTTTCAATTCAACATTATTTGAAAATTGAAGCGACTTTACATTTTTGTTAAGCAACTTAAAAGTTTAAAGTCTAGCGCCTTTTGAATTCGCAGTGCTTTGTATTAGTAGTTCCTATAGTTGCTGTGCAGAAGGTCCTGGGTTCGATTCCCGAACGGACATTCATTTGTTTAAAGCTAACTGTTTGTCGGGTTTGGTCGGGTCTAGTTTTGTTCGATTCGGTCTTGATGGTCGTTCTAGGTGGTGTGTTATATGTTTTTGGAACCTCAACACAGGAAATCCTAGTGTACGCAGTCGCCTACACACTCACTCACTCAGTGGGGTGCGGCATTATTTATTTGTTCATTTATGTTATTGTTATTTGTGACAAATATTTTTTTATTATAGAAAGAAGGTGCCAGGCGAGCAGATAGACCGCCTGGTGGTAAGCAATTGGACCTCATGGGCGACATGTACTGTATGCTGTATCGCAATACCTACTCATATACTGCCATACAATACATGTTAATATTAGTACAAAAATTATAATGTTGGCACGCCTCGGGATGGATCGCATACCTTTCTAGGTTTAGGGGATGCTTACGAATAGATTAGACGTAGGTCTGTACAAAACCATCTTCGTAAAGCTTATAATATAATTCTTTCCCTCTATCTCTCTCACACACACACTCTCTATCTCACTTTACACAGCACAGTAGTCCAAGTTTAGTGCCTGGTGATTTGTTTTCCAGTGTCATCATTGCCTTGTAAATAATCTAATATATTTATAATAAAACTATCTCAACGGGAAAAATAAATCTCTCTCTCTCTCTCTCTCTACACAGTGCGTAATAGTTCAAGTTTAATTTGTTTTTCGTTATCATCATTGCCTAATAAGTAATAATCTTTTATATTTATAATAATTCAAATATCTCATCTTGCAACATTTGAATTTTACAGGAATTTAATAAACGACCTTCTAACGAGTTTTCAAGTAATATCCTAGTTACAATTGTTTTATCGTGTTGGTATTACTGGGTGAAATATATTCGTAGAGAACCCCTCTTCATTACAAGCAGAGGTATTTGACCCGCGGCGCGTCATATACAAAGAGCTCTCCTTGTTGAGGCTGATATCTATATTTGTAAATATATTTTATATTTGTAATTTAAACAAATATAAATACACACATGGAAACTGATGTTAGTGAACAAATAAATGAATGAATAATATATTATAAAATTAATAAATTAAACAAAATCCGCCTTATCACAAATGATAACAACATGTTTTACAAACAATGTACTAAGAAATGTCTAACGAATCTGATTGGCCCAGAATTTGTTAAACATTTAAAAGAACTTTAAAAAGTTTTAAAATATTTAAATGTCTAAAATATTTAAATTTAAAAAAAAACCCGTATAAAATTTAAAAAATCCCAGAACATATTATTATCCATATTACATATTATTGTAAGTATAATATTATATTATTATTGTAATACCACAATAGGTACACACAATATAAGATGCCACAATGGAAGTATAATATTTTCGTTTTCTTCCAAATATCTCTACTGTGCTTTTACAAGTGCTTTTAATAAAATTTCATATTCTGCAGCAAGTGATAACCCAAATAATATACTTTGTGTTCGACTTGCCGCTCATTTTTCTTGCCACATTTTTGATAAATGAACATTATTGTCGTACATCTACAAATGAACATACAATTTATTTTCTAAGAAATATGTGAAAAAGGAAGATTGAAAGAAATATTTTTTATATTCTTATTCGGGTCTGAACGCGTATAGTAAAGGTATCAAACCTTGTATTGCTACTAAAAATAAAAAAATATTTTTTACTTTTCCAGTCCAGGACTGAAGAAAACAAAATGGAGGACAGTATACCTAAATTAGGTTTACTTCCTATGGAACTAGCTGAAACTAAAGGTAATATGTTTATCCAAGTGAACGAATTTGTATATTTCTAGATTTTTTTACGTTACTGGATTAACCATTCTAATTTCACATAATTTCAGATGGCGACTGTAATACAATGCAAAAATATTTCAAATTATTATACAAGAAAGTTGCCACACTATTATTGTTTCTTGTATTTATAGTTGGAATATATTTTATATTTTTTAAAGTTTGTCAAAATGAAGGTAAGTAAATAAAGGTTACGCTGTACTATAACATAATTTTAGATTTCTTTTATATAGGCCCTTGTAAGGTTTCTAGGGCTGAAACGCCCTCAGCCCAAAACATACTGATTGTATATGGTTTACCTGAACCTTACAAAAAATCACTTTAAAAAATGAATTTGAAGTGAATTGACTAAGTAGTTTAATAATAATAAAAAATACTCCAAAAATATATATTTTTAAGTTGAAATTTTGCAAAATTGGGCTCGAGGTGATCGATATAAAAAATCAGTACATTTTAGATCGAAAGCCTTTTTACCCTAGAACCATGTGAGGGACAAGTATAATGAAGACATGTAACCGGTTGGTTTATTTCCAGATAATGTTCATAGCACAGAAATAATAGTGGTAACTGGAATACGTGAAGCACCAAATGTAACAGTTCATAAAGATAACATTGAAATATCCCTCCGACTAAATAACACAACCTCCCAAACCAGTGAAAAGAGAAGGAAAAGACAAGTTTCTACTGATTCACGTATTAATTACGATATTTTTAGATCATTGGACGATAAAGACATTAAAAAAGCGAGAGACATCATAATGAATCATAAGCCCATTTGCAATGAAGACAACCAAAATGAAGTTTGCAAAGATCTTGTAATGAAATTAAAATCGATCACAAAACATGATGAATTTTCTAGTAAAAATGTACATATAAATAGACGTAACAAAGGCATTTTCCTGAGAGAAAATAAATCTAAGGTTAATACAATGAAGCGAACTAATGACGAGAAGCATGAAAACAATGATGATGTTACTCCTTCCACTGTAGCGAAACGCGAAACTCAACCTATGACAAACCAAGACACATGGTCTACTCCGAATTGGCCTTTTCATACAAGAGAGAGCAGTA
Source organism: Sesia bembeciformis (assembly GCA_943735995.1). NCBI lineage: Eukaryota > Metazoa > Arthropoda > Insecta > Lepidoptera > Sesiidae > Sesia > Sesia bembeciformis. The sequence goes on from OX031031.1 coordinate 10,208,223, forward strand.
GTGGACACAATCCCTCTACTAATTTGTCTCCTCAATTACAACAATCATCAAACCAAGTACCTCCAACACTAATCACAGACAGGTGTCTCTCTAAACTTAGAAAAAATTACCCTCGCATTGAAGGTAAATTGAATGAAGTTAATAGTAGATTTTTATAACAAAAAATAATAACTATGAAGGAACTAATCTTAATATTAAATCACTTATTATTTTTGCAGCAGCTCCAGCTTCTGAATATGTACCACCACAATATCAACCTATTCCCTATGCTAGGTTCGTATATATTCATTTAAAATATGTGCAAAAATAAACGTATAAATATTAAAACAAACTATGACGAACATAATTTATTTTTTACAGATATGAGCCACATCCTCAAGACCGTAATGTAGAATCACGTAGACGTAAATTGCATCCTCAAGATGAAGAAATATTTATGAGCTTTTTAAATCGAGCGTAAGTAAAAGTAACTTTACCGTTGAAATGGTTACAAAACATACATTGTTACATAAGTACCTACCCGTGATTAATATTGTACTCCTACGCTGGTGAGTCCTACGCAAGCCTAAACTAATGAAAAACTAATGTTGTTCGCGTAAAACGTTCAGCACTCCTCTATACTTAGGTATACCGCGTGTCACTGAATTAACGTGAAAGCTAAAAATAGGTTGTTCAGTATCGAGATTAGAATCGATGATAGATATGATAGAATCTACTAGTTTTTATAATAGTTTTTTTTCGTTTACCTTATTGTACAAATGTACATATCTCGTGTATCTTTCATGCTATGCGCAGTTACGCAAAACAAATATGAGTACACTCATTGTAATTAGGTCACTACCCTGGACTGAGTAATAAGCACTACGAACATTTTAGATAGAACAACGAAACTATACACGTTTGTAACTTTGATTTAACTGTCTTGTTAACGACACGATTTTCCTACGGTACGGCAAGTTAGCGACGCCGCAAAGAAACCGTCTATGCTTGTTCACGACACGACGAACCGCCGCTGGAGGTACAGCTACCATATTTTAGTTGTGGACTTCATATGTCATTTTTGAGTGCTAACCTAAGAAAAAATATTAAAATAACACAATACTCGAATCAGCACAGGTGAGCGGTCACGAAACCGTAAAAACGTCCGGTGTCGTTAACAAACTCCCATAGACTCATATAACACTGCTAGATATCTCATTGTGCATTTACGCGGTTTTCCGCCGTGAAAACCTATTGTCGTCAGTGTTTTATGGACCATTATGGGAGCTTGTTAACACAAACGGCGATGCTATGGCGCGGCGCTCGGCTTAAAGTCCCTCGGTGCACCGCGTAAACGTACGGCGAGATATCACAGCGCGTAACCATCTCGAGACCGCTCACCTGTGCTGATTCAAATTTCGTGTTATTATAATTATTTTTTCTTAGCTTAGCACTCAAAACTGACACATTAAGTCCGCACCTGAATACACTAGGCGTTACCGGCGGTTCGCCGTGTGGCTAACTCGCCGGACCACAGTAAAACCTTGTCATTAACAAGGTGGCTTATTCCCTAAATTCTTCACTAGAACGGTTTTATACTTTTTCACGTTATTTCAGTGACATGATGTATAGATTATATATGGAAACCCGCGTATTTACAAACCCATATTGTAACTCTATTGGCATTGCATATGTGTATTATGGGGAGAATTCGAAGAAATATACCTATTGCAGATACCTTGATTTTTATGACGTTATAAATAATCGAGGGATTAAAATAATCATATTTTAAAGTTTCCTTACAGTCTAAAGAGAAACCTTAATTCCACAAATGGATTTGTTCCCAATTCGACGACACGGCAAGGAGAATGTCCAATAGGTACAATACCTTGTGCTAATGGCGGCGAATGTATAAATGAAAAACAATGGTGCGATGGTAATGTGGACTGCTTTGATGTTTCTGATGAGACCAGATGTAGTTGCAAGTCCAGGGTAGATAAGTCACGTTTATGCGATGGATATTTCGACTGTCCTTATGGAGAAGATGAAATGGGATGCTTCGGTTAGTTTGTTTCACTTTTTTCATATGGAATAGACTGCTAATATATAACACCTTATAAAAAACTAGTTTTTATAACCCAAAAAAATGACAGACCTTTTTAGTGAGAAACGAATTTCATTTAAATATTACCGAACTAAGACACTTAAGGTTCTGCTAGTGATAAACATTAGTTAAGACAGTAATGTTAACCACAAAGGACGTTATTTCAATTTTTATTTTCAATGTACCATACGGTACTGACACTATAGAGATGCAAATATTCTTCCTGTATTACTATATATATATAGATATATAAAAAAAATTAATGCACACCGAAATAAATAAAAAGCTAATCACTGAAAAGCTTATTTAGCCTTATGCATGTGAATAATAAAATCTTATCGCTATAAAGCAATCTCTGCTATAAAACCTTTGGGTAAAGAGGAAATTAATATTTCAATCACAGGTAGATAGTGTTAGATGTAAGTAAAATTTAATTGGTTAAATAATTACAAATAAAATATGGAGTAATTGGTTACATAATCAAAAATATACCTGTATTACTCGAGCGCCGCAATAGTTTCAGCAAACATGGTGTCGCTGTGTGATTGTACATATATTATTTTTAATAACAAGATATTAAAATTTTAGTAAACATTTTACAAGACATGTTTTGTAGGCTGCAGTGAGGAGACATTTAGTTGTGAAGACACGGATATAAATTCACGAAGGACTTGTTTCACCAAAGAGCAAAGGTGTGATGGCCGTACAGACTGTCCAAATCGCTACGATGAAGTTGATTGTAACCTGCTGTCGTCAAATCTCCAGGAGAAACCCGTAAGGAATAAGATTAAACAATACGTCTTTATATTAGAAAATACATGATTAATTTTTATCATGAACAATTTAGAATTGAAGTAGACGTTACGGTAGTTCTAAAATCATTTCCTATTTATTGATGGTAAGACATCACTCATTTTTGTACAAAAGAAAACCTTTCATAAAATAAATCCGTTTCGTTGACGGCTTTTGAACAAAACATTAATTGACATTCTATAAAGTAACTTTAAAAGCGAACCCTTGTTTTGTTGCTGGAATCCAAAATCAGAATTCGACTCTCACATTCTTTTATTTTGAAATTTAGAACCCCATTGTTCAACTTTATCACACTTCTTTTAAAACAATAGAATAAATGTAGCCCCATAATATTTCATCTTTTAGTAATTAGATCTTTCAATAAACGTTTTTAAACAAATTTCAGTAATAAATATAACCTTTACAGCTCTATGCTATCTCCAATACCGAAGGGTTTTTGCAAAGGAACTTTAAAGGAAACTGGTATGCAGTGTGCAATAATCCTTACATGTGGGCTCACGACGCTTGTCGCAGGGAAACAGGCCTCATAATAAGGTAAACAAAAGTTTCTGGCATCCTTTACAAACATTGATTGATATAAGGCAATTTATTAATAACATTTACCTTATTGTTTTTAGGCCCTCATTTTTCCAAATGGTACAAACCGATCCGACGCTAAAAGTAAATTATTTGAACACTGCCACAGACGGATTGATATACACAAGTGAAATGTGTTTCAATTCATCGGCCGTCTACGTCACCTGTCCAGATTTACTGTGTGGCACTAGAGTTATGAGTACATCCCAATTAATAAAAGAGGTAGGTACCATACTATACTATTAGCCTATGTCTCTTCACTGCTGGACACAAGCCTCCCCCAAGGCTCGCCACCACACCCGATCTTCCTACCTTCTCATTCAGCCACCACGATTTGAAGTAAATAGGGATAGGTACTATTGTAATTGGCCATCTGGTGTTTGCCGGCTTTAGAGTAGCACCACTCATCTCTTCCCGTGTGTGTCGTAAAAGACGACTAAGGAATAACAAAACTACCAAATCCATCTCTAAAAAAGAACTACCATCTCTGGAGAACTACACCATCTCTAAAATTAGTGAACTTGCCAATCTGCAAGGCCGTACATACACCCCTCGTGCACATTAAACGTAAACAAGGGGGAGAGTGCACGCTACAATCCAACAGCCGCTAGGCGCACTCGATTGGCCACTCTCACAGAAGACTACCTTGAAATGTACTGCATTTCCCACTTTATCGTATTTCCCCAATGTACGTACGTGTTTCAGTAGTGAGTGAGATGTGCCGGAGTCCATTCCAATCCCATCCTATCCCTCCCCATTTTCTCAACTCTTTCTCCAAATCCATTTCTATATCTCCAAAACTAGGCAGCGCATCCGGGGGCGTGCCAACGTTTCTCATTTTGGACTAATGTTGGCATGTATCGCGGATGCCTATGGGCGACAGTATCCACTTACCATCAGGTGGACTGTATTCTCGTCTGCCGCCTTCGTACATAAAAAAAAAAACATTATCTTGAGGCCCATGTCCAACAGTGGACAATAAAAGGGCTGGTTACTGTTACGGTTACTATTGTAATATTAAATCTATACATTAATAAATAAAGATTAAGTTAAGAATGAAAAATCTTACACAAGATTTTATTTCAGAATGCGGCATTGGAAAATAATCTATTTGGTCGAAATAAGAGATTTCTCCTCAAACGTCCGTCCTACCCTGTGACTTTTTATGACAGGCGTTTGAAAAGGCACACAACCAGTACTACCCTATCTACATTAAAAACTAAGAAGTCAGAAAAAGATGTTACATTAATTAATAATGTGAGAAGGAAAAGGGTCGTAGAGAGCAGGGTTGTAGGTGGAAAACCTAGTAAACCTGCAGCGTGGCCCTGGATGGTGGCATTATACAGAGATGGAACATTCCATTGCGGTAGCGTTATACTCACTCAAAAGTGGGTAATGTCAGCAGCGCATTGTGTCGACAAGTAAGTTTTTGTCCTCAGTCATCTATACAACAAACTAGTAACTAATGACGGAACAATATTAGCAGGTAGGTAATTAAGTCGTATTTGATGACAATGAATCCGCCAAAAACATACATAGTACCTATAACTATACAATACTTAATGAGTTCCAAAAATATTGATGAGAATACCCCTGATAAGGATAAAAGCCATATTATATGGTTAATCCATATAACAGCAAATAATAAAAATCACTGAACGATTATGTGTTAATTACGTATTTATTTTTAATTGATTGTGTTAATTAAATAGTTTTAGTTTTATATAGTGTGTAGGTTCATGTATAATTAATTCTCTAAGCGAATAAAGTTAGTTCAAGTATCGTTAAGTTCGCTACCATCTAGAAATGGAAGAAGTTTTTTTATGAATAATTTATCAACTCGCGTGGAATAAAAACTAAGTCTTTCTAGATCCAATCTAACGCCATATTTGTTTGAAAGTTAATTTAATAAATTTTCTTTGCCTTTGTACTATCCCTTGTATTATTGAATTGTTAAACTCTATATTAGTTTGCTTGTATGCAGATTGCAGTTGATTATATGATTGTGTTATTCATTATGATTTTTTTTCTTCCTATTGTTGTTATGTTTGTATTTATCTGTAATATAATGTGCATGCTAATCATTGATTAATGTATTGTCGATACTAATGTCAACTTCCGAGGAAGTAGCATTAGGACAAACCTAATTAGGTCCTTTAATGTCATTCCTAACTGTAATATGAAATGTGCTTATATGTAAATAAATAAATAAAGAACCGAATGATATGCAAGGATGTACTGATCTAGATTCAGTAAACGAAACTACTAAGAATTTATTTTCTATTTTGGAATTACACAACAAAACTTTACACACACAGAAAACGAAACCATAGCGCGATGAAGGTACTCACTACAGCGACATCTAGTAGACACCACACGTAACTAATGCAAATCGATAAGTGGTATAATATGCAGAAAAACAAAAGTTAATATTAACATTATACAATATTCCAAAGCAAGAAAACCTTTAAAACCGCTAAACGTATAAAATATTATAATACATCTGTCTATTTTAGTTTTATCACACTGCATCTTTTCAGATTTTGGGACCATTATTACGAAGTACAAGTGGGTATGCTCCGACGATTTTCCTTCTCACCCCAGGAGCATAATCATCGTGTAACCGACGTTATAGTGAATCAAAACTACGACCGAGAGGATATGAAAAATGACCTCTCGTTATTACGGGTCGTTCATGCCATTCAGTTTAGTAGGTGGGTCCGGCCGATATGCTTGCCTGGTCCCGAAACAGCAGGCGTTGATTGGATGTGGGGACCTCAAGCTGGAACTTCGTGCGTAGCTGTCGGCTGGGGTGCCACTGTCGAACATGGGCCCGACCGTGAGTTATCTAACACTAATCATATTCATTTTACTTAATTTACTTTCAAAGATTTTTTGAACTAAAAATGCAGTACTAACTAACAGATTAATATATTATTATTAAAAGAAGTTTTTAAGTACTATATCGCAGTTATAAAAATACTAGCTATAAACTAAAACTAAGGCGTCGTTAGTCGTTAAGGCACGGTGTGACCTGGTCGTGCGACCAGTCAACTGCTGGTTACGCGACTGTGCGAGGCCATGTGAAGCGAATTCCCAGCGACTCTAAACGAATTACCTAGCGCAGAGCATATGGCTTCGAACACATGTTAGCCTCGGTATATCCAATACCTAAAAGATAATGTAATAAAAAATTTAACACGAGTAGACATTTATTAAATTGTATAATATATGGAAAGGGAAAATATCTTTGTAATCATATCTAAAATTGGTTTCTTACTAAGCACTTGTAAATGATTTTTAGCACCTTTAACAGCCCCGAGATGATGGATTTCACGGATACGCTCGCTTTCAACCTTGATATTATCATTTCTCGCATTTATACATAATCACCATAATTTCCTATCCACAATCCACGCATACTTTCATAGAGTTATCGAATATCCTACAAAAGTTATTCATGTTCGTTACTGATTTCAGAAAAACGTAATTCTTGAAGTTGTCCAAGTCGTAGAGGAGCTGAAAACCGCAGGGGATAGTTCCTTCTGCAACCTTTGGTTACGTGATATGAATCGATTTGTATACCTAATCGTATGTGACGGCTCCTTGTCAAAGAAATGCGAGAAATGCACTTCGTAACCTGCGGTTATTATAAGCCAGATAGGCGTAGATAATAGTTCTGTACAACAATCACGTTGTAGATCTCCGGGCGCCAATGGGTTCTAAACTGCTTCTCAGAGTGCAAATTTCCTTTCGGATAATAAGCTGGGGGATTTGGAGGGGGAGAGTGCACGCAGCAATCCAACAGCCGCTGGGCGCACTCGACTGGCCTCGTTACCCCTCTCTTACAGAATACTACTTTTAAATGTACTGCATTTCCCACTTTATCATATTCCCCAATGTATGTACGTGTTTCGGTAGTGAGTGAAGTATGCCAGAGCCCATTCCCATCCTATCCCTTCCCACGTCCCCACTACTTTCTCCAAATTCATTCTTTCATCAACAAAGGTAGGCAGCGTATCCGGGGGCGTGCCAAAGTTTGTCATTTTGGACTAATGTTGGCATGTATCGCGGATGTCTATGGGCGACAGTATCCACTTACCACCAGGTGGACTGTATGCTCGTTTGCCACCTTCTTTGTATAAAAAAAAAGCTATACAATATCGAAAATTGACAAAAAATATTTTATTGACATTTTTTTCAGCCTACTATTGATATAACGCATTAAAGATATTAATACTGTCATCATATTGGATTGATCTATATACGTCAGTGAAAACCTAGTTCAAATCCGTTCAGTAGTCTTTGAGTAGTCCTACTGAATAGCTAAGTATCCAGAAGGAAAACTGGTATATGTGTCATCTTCATATGACACAAGGAAGTTGAGTTATAAAGAAAAATAAAAAAAAATCCTTTTAATATAATCACAATATGTTTATGTAGTATTTTATATGCTCTACGGTAATAGCTTACCTATATCATATCTTATCCATTTCACAAAGAGCATGAAAGTAGTTCATCTATTCAGTACTTAGTTATATTAAAAGGATTTTTTTTTTATTTTTCTTTATAACTCAACTTCCTTGTGTCACATGAAGATGACACATATACCAGTTTTCCTTCTGGATACTTAGCTATTCAGTAGGGAAACCCCGATCAAAATCCGTTTAGTAGTTTGTGCGTTATGCGCAAACAAACATACATACGACATACATACAACATACAGACAAACATTCTAAAAACTATTTTTTGAGTTCTGTAGCATCTAAAGTGATCCCCAATTTTATGGTTATTAAATTAAGTCAATGTACAGACTCAACCTATTTACTGTTTTATTATATGTATCTATACATATCTAAAAATATCTATGTACACAGCTGACCATTTGCGTGAAGTCGAAGTGCCGATTTGGCCACACTGCAAACACAAAGAAGATCTAGCTGGGAATGAAATCTGTGCAGGCCTAGCAGAAGGCGGTAAAGATGCATGCCAGGTACTTTCACAAAATGTCATTTATACAAACCACTTTTCATACACCTTCAATAATTGATAACGTTAAACATAAATATTAAATCAAATATTGTCGTTGATTCATTACAGGGCGATAGTGGGGGACCACTTCTGTGCAGAAATCCTTTAAATCCACATCAATGGTATGTTGCGGGCATCGTGAGTCATGGAGACGGATGCGCTCGTAAAGATGAACCCGGTGTTTATACTCGAGTTAGTCTCTTTGTGAAATGGATAAGATATAATATAGGTAAGCTATTACTGTAGAACATATAAAATACTACATAAATATAATATATTATGATAATTGTTATTAAGTAAAAGTTATTATATTTTATCTATTTATAAATGAACTTAAAAGCATAATATATTTTTTAGCATCAAAAACATTGCCTATAATTCAACCAAAACAAGAATGTCCCGGTTTCAAGTGTGTATCAGGGTTCACAAAATGTCTTCCTAAGAAACGAATGTGCGACAAAATTATTGATTGTCTTGATGGGGAAGACGAAATTTATAACTGTAATAACATGAGATCTGCGCAAAATCAAGAAGATATATTTTTAACAGTAAGAGAAAAAGAGGAAGAAAATGAAAAGCCCGAAACAAGTGCAAGTCTAAAGAATGAAAGTAGTAATTATAAAGATTTTACAACTGAATATTCCAGCGAAAATGTTAAAAATTTATTAGATTTTACAGACTCTGACACAAGTACAAACATTTACGCAACTGCAACAACTACGACAACAACGGAACACATAGACGATTTCAATTTCAATTCAGACCTGATCTCGACTCTTCGACCAAACTTAAGGGCAAGGGAGCACGAAAATATAAAATTTACGAAAGATGATTTTCAGTCATTGTCTGAAAGCTTACATTTTAGCAATTCAGAGGAAACAGGCAATAAGGTTAACGATGATGAGAATTCCACTCTTGATCCTCTCGGCACAGCATCGGGTGAAGAAAGTGAAGGAAAACGTCGCGGTGACATGCACATTACTACGACGACAATCTTAAATGAACCGTTACAGTCAAAATCGTTTGTAAAAGCAATACCAGAAAATCAGCGTACTCCACAGGCAAAGGAAGCTGACATGAATGAAAACTGGTCTGAATTCATGGATTCGCTCCATGTTGACATTGAAACGTCTACTATTATGCTTTCTACTGATGAAAGCACTACCCACATAAATATAGATGTGAATGGAAAACAAGAGAATGAATTTAGTACAAATGAAAATATGAAGAATCAACACAGTAATGAGAGCACTGGAAAAGAATCAAAACAGTTTTTCGTAGAACTTCTTCCAACCGCTCAATTTAATGTATCTCAACCCACAACTGAAAAAAGTCATAACTTAACTAAAGAGGAGACTAAGGAACTTCAAAATATTTCATCTACTTCTACAAAAAGTCCATCCGTAAAAGAATTAGAAGAAATTGTGTTGTCCGAGGTACAACCTGCCAAAATTCGGAAAAAACATCTTATTCCAAAAGAATTTATTTGTCAACGGTAAGAAATAGTATAGTATATTTTTTTTAGATTAGTGTAGCCAGGCGAGCAAGTGATCCACATAATGATAAGTGGCTACCGCCGCCCATGGACACCTACAACACCAGGAGGTATGCGTGCCGTGCAGAATCCTTTTCACAGCTTTCTTGAAGAACCCTATGTCGTAACATAAGTGGAAGACCTCACGAGGCAGTTCGTTCCACAGCGTACGGGTTCTCGGCAAAAAACGATCTTTAGACCTTTCAGTGCGTATCAAGGAAATACAGATGCAACGCACTTTTGTGACGGGCGGTGCGGTTGTAGAAACCCGAGGTGGGAGTCATATCGAACAGTTCTTAGGAGCAGTCCCCGTTATATAGGCCTTAGAACACGCAGAGTGATGCAACGTCTCTGCAGTCGCTGAGTAGTTGCAAACGGCCTGTGAGACTGGGATTGTCGACAATTCGAACAGAGCATCGTTGGATGGAGTCGTGGATCAAACTGATAATTCGGTGCATCGACCCAGAGATGTATGCAGTACTCTATATGGGGTCAGATCTGAGCTTTGTAGAGCATCAACCCCGAGGTGAAGTACTCTGTTCAGCACATCGAGCTTTCTGGGGGCCATTTTGGCCTTGTTTCCAGATGACTCCTAAATTTGACTTTGTTGGAAATGTCGACACCCTCCCGCTACTCTCCGAGATCTTAAGGGGCATGCTTCGAAAGCGAGGCGCTACGACAAAGGGGGCCTTTTTAGCGGTGAAGGCGCAGACTTGTGTTTAAATCTGGGGTTAAACTACTGCGGTTAAAATCAACCAGATTCAGGGAACCCTAAATCGAGACTTGATCTAAGGTGTCTTTGATTTCGGACACAAGAACTACTACTAGTTATCTACTAGTTAGAACTTAGGTATAAATAGTAAACAGGAATCGATTTATAGCGTGGTTAACTTCACTTTTTCCAGAATATTTCAAAACATTCCCTATCAGCAACGTTGTGATCACAAAGCTGATTGTGAAGATGGTACAGACGAACTGGGTTGCACTTGTCTAGACTACCTTTCAACATTTAATAAGGAACTAATATGTGATGGAGTATTTGATTGTGCTGAGGGACAAGACGAGAGTGACTGCTGTAAGTATCATAACATCATTAATCCATGTATTTATTTTAAATATTTACATACAACGAAAATTAAGTACTCTTAAACTTTTCTATCCTAGATGGATGTGCTAAAGAACATTTCCTTTGCCAACATAGCCAGACCTGCCTACCTTTAAAATATGTTTGTGATGGTAAACTTCAGTGTCCTCAAGGAGAGGATGAATCAGACTGCTGTAAGTATTTTCCAGTATTCATCTATATTTTGGAACAATTTTATTTTAATTTAACGATAGTCACTAATTAGAAAGTTTATTTTTTTTTTAGTTACTTTATCCAATGGCAAGGAAATTGTTTACGATTTCAATGGAAAACCAAAGATAAATTTAGAAGGTTTCATTACAAGAAAATATGCGAATGATTGGCATGTTGTTTGCGAGAACCATTTATCAATTGACCAACAAGAAGATACCGCTACTCATATTTGTCGTTATTTGGGATTCAGGTAAGTTAATCATTTCAGTACCAGTAGCAGTAGCGTGCATTTTATATTATGTATACACAGACAAACAGAGCTTATCATTTAACTATCACTTACTTATCTACGCTAAACTTGATACAAAGTCAATCACAAGTGTTGTTATTGCTTCTGACTGCCAAGCGATTAAAAAAAACATAAGTAGATTTTTATATCTTCACAATTTTTTCAAAACAAATGCACGCCACGCCACTGACCATTATCTCTAATAAATCGATTACAAATATAAATTAATATTTTTGCTTGTTTTTAGTTCGGCAAACAGATTTTCTGTGAAATACATTAATATAAACAAGCATGACATACATAAAACAAATTCAGAAAAAGTGAGAATTAAACGGGATGCTTCTGGTAAAGCTCCTATACATTTTGCATACAGATATATAAACGAAGATGATAATTCTGCTAGACATACTGTCATCGAAAAGCCTGATTTCATACAAGAACAGTGTGTGCCTAATGTAACAAAAACGTGCAGCTCTTTGTATGTTGTATGTGACCACTCACTCTTTACTGACTTCGCAATTCCTCAAGAGTTCTTCTACGGACGATCAGCAGATACGAATATATCCTCTAGTGTTGTAACTCCTACTACATGGCCTTGGACTGCTAAAATTTATGTAGAAGGAAATTATAAATGCACTGGTATATTAATTGACGTTTCATGGGTTTTGGTTAGCCATTTGTGTTTATGGGACGCTTTGTAAGTTACAAAATATTAAGTATTCATATTTTTTTTAAAATACTGTATGGCTACGAAGCTTATTTAATAGTGATTTTTCTTTTAGGTACAGTCATAACTCGCCTGTAGTATCCGTTGTTCTTGGATCTCATAGAACTTTGAATACTGTTAATGGACCGTATGAACAAGCGTATCATGTAGATGCAAAGAAAGACATATATCGCAGTAAAGTAGTTCTGTTGCATCTAAAAGAACCTGCGCAATATTCAGTGATGGTGAAGCCAATGGTGGTCCCTCATGTGTAGGTTTTGAATCTTTATAACATATTGAAGTGAATTGGGTTTAAACGAATACAATTAAAGGTCATTATTTACATTTCACTTCTACTCAATATTTAGGTACGGGTGACATACACCGACCGTGGTCACGAGTTGACTCAAAGAGACGGGTAATCCAAGATGGAACCACATTGATAAATAAATAATTAATAATGTGTGAACTAATGTATCAACTAATTACATTTGATCTTCACATGTCATGACATTTTCAGATGTCATGTCTTCACATTTCTGCAATCCAATCCTATGCTGGCCACCTACAGTCGCTGGGCGCGCTCGACTGGCCACGTTACCCCTCTCTCACAGAAGACTACCTTGAAATGTACTGCATTTCCCACTTCATCTTATTTCCCTAATGTACGTACGTGTTTCGGTAGTGAGTGAGATGTACCAGAGCCCATTCCCATCCTATCCCTCCCCATTTTCCCAACCCTTTCCCTTTCCTACATCTCCAAAGGTAGGCAGAGCATCCGGGGGCGTGCCAACGTTTGTCATTTTGGACTAATGTTGGCATGTATCGCGGATGTCTATGAACGACAGTATCCTCTTACCATCAGGTGGACTGAATGCCGACTTCGTCCATAAAAAAAAATCAGAATGGCTGCGACTAATGCGAATTAATCAAGGCCTTTAATTCTACGCATTTAGAGTCATCTTACAATATAAAATGTATTCAAAACACGAAAGTCTTAAATATTAACAATAAATGATGTTCTTTATTTTGATCATTTTTAGCAATTTCCTAGAAGAACGGAACAACTTTTGTGTAGCAGTAGGAGAAGACGACAACAATACTACAGTATATGTGTACCTGGAAGAAACGAACGAGAAATGCGACTCATTTAGTCGTTGTTTTAAACGGCAATCAAAATCCAATATCTGTCCCGTAAGTAGTTATACACTTATACTTGTACGTTATAGTTTACGAATTATTACACCACACCACCATAGTACTATTACTATTATTACAAGAAGAGTAATAATAATAGTAATTCGGGAAGAGATAGCTTGATAATTGGTATTTTAGCATTGTTTAGATTCCGCAGCGCTAGTCGAAAAGCAGATTTGTGAAATTTCCGTGCATTTTAGATAGAAAGGGTTTCAAATTCAAATCCAAATTAAATTTATTTGCTTTTGTCCTCGCGGATGTATAAATTTTAAGTAAAATAACTCAAAGACACTCGTGAAACAAAACTTAAATAAATTATTAATTGGGAAATATTGTTTAATCAATAGCCAAGTTCCAGTTATAATATATGTACAATAATTGTGAAAACATAATGTTTACAAATAAATGGAATCGTTACTATGACAACAAAAAACCACATGTACTGGCATAATATAGAATTTCTTACACGTAACGTTGTAACGTTGTTTATTCATCACAAGTTATAGAACTTAATCAGACCTATCCAACGACATATAGTCGATATGTATCTATACACCACCACCAGGTCCACCCAAGCAGTGTCCTGGTTACCCAGGTTACCTCACTACTGGGAGGCCGGGCGATATCCCAGACCTGGCCACCAAGAACTGGTGACACCTCAGTCAAAGATTTTTTATACAGACTTTGGCTTTCTCGCGGTCCAGGCGGTTAAGCCAGATCCTCGTTCCCGTCTTCAGACGGGATTACGATATACGACCGTGGCAAAGGAGAAGAAATCCTCCCTTGCCTGCGCAGCGGCAGGGTTAGAAACTCCACACGGGATATTGACTTAACCTGCGCTAATTCTCACTCGCCTCGGGTTCAAATCGAACAAGAAGTTTGGCGCGGCCGATACGATCTCATTATAAAACTAAAGTTATTTTTTTATTTCAAAGCAGAATGATTTATTTTTGTTACTTATTTTGTTTTTTAGCTATATAAAGTACTTACAATTAAAGTAAAAAGTTGAATTAACCAAATTATGCATTATTTTTTTCTTTAACTAAGGCGTAGGGAACACTGCAGGGCTCACTGTGTCAAAGTGGGTTGTGAGCCATAGCCTATAGCGCATCTTAAAAGTGTGTTGACACAGTCAGCGCAGTGAAGTGAGTTAGCGCAATTACGCGGCGCAGCGCTGTGTTACCCATCTCTATATCAGACTATATAAAATTTCACTCTAGGGCACAAGGGAGGACTCGAAGGCCTCAAAACCAAAGCATGTTGCGTCGGTAAAACTAATTCATAAATGAAAACTAAATTAAGGCAGACAATGTCCGCAAAAACGATTGGTCCACTGGAAACTGTCCAACGTGCAGGTGAGATTGGGCCAGAAGTCATTGCGACTGTCATGTCAAATGTCGTCTCATGTAATTATTGACAATATTTAGCTTAATATTTGTTTCTTAACAGCCAAACATGGTTTCCCATCGACCTTGGGCCGGCATAATAAGTTGTCACAGTCAACACGGTTGGTATCCCTCCGCAACTTTTGTAGACAATAGAGGTGAATGCGGCCTTGGAGACAAAATTAATGCAACCGATATAGGAAATATACGGAGTGATATAAAGCAATATCTTGGTTAGTATAAAAATAAAACGACTTTTTCTTCAAAGAAACAGCATGATTGTGGCTTTATCGTAAACATACTTGTAAATACACAGAATTGACAAATTGAAACGACATGACGCACTGCCATTTCCTATGAAAAATAACACAATAAATCCTGTGAAATGTGTAATATTATGAAAAATAACGTGTGTCAACGTCACACGTACGAGCACACCTTGCCTGTGTGTATGTAAGCCGTAATTCGTCGAGAAATTTTTTCTATGGCATTCCGTATGATAATATCATCGGAAAAATAATATTACCTATAAGGTATGTATATACTAATATTTGTTGTAATAGAGATATAATCTAAATATTGTTTATATAATACAATAAATGGCAATGAGCCAGAATCACCTGATAGTATGTGGATGGCTAATAGCAGCCCTGCGAGTTATCCTGCAGCCTGAGCAAAGTGTGAGAGATCTCTGGTATAATAACTTCAAACCAAGGACAGAGTGTATTTCTGGTTCTGATTGAAACCTATTGTTGCTTCTCAGTGCGATTAGCTTCAAGCCAGTAAGGAAATTAGCTTGAATAGATACATAATAAACCATAAATTTAGTCCTTAAACTTTTTTGCCACAAAAAACACCCTTTTAAAGGTACAATTCGCGCTGGTGCATTATTTTTTCATCCAATCAGATTCATAAGACGTTTCTTGAAACATTGTTTTAAACCGTGTATATCTTTTGTGGCAAGGAGGCTAATACTTGTAAAAATATTATTTTACAGGACAACCGTTTTCGCAGTCCACGGATCTCAGCTTAGGTATTGACAATTGTGAAGGCGAGAGATGCGGTCGAGGCCGTTGTGTGAGATTATTGCAAGTATGCAATGGTGTGAGGGACTGTGAAGATGGTAACGACGAATCCGAACATGCTTGTGATAAAAAGAACAGTATATGTGGAGCAGACCCATTTCATGTGGGATGCGGTAAGGATTTTATGTGCCTATTTAATATAAAGATGTATCTACAGTCTTTACATTTACCATAATCAGTCCTTTTATCGTCGACTACAGGACATGGTCCTCTTCATTCGCAATATCTTGTGCATGAGTGCTTTGTAACGCCACGCTCTGGGCAAGCGCGTTGACGAGTCCACTCTTTTAGAGGTGGTGTAGGACCTCAGCACTTGTAGTAGTGGCTTTGTTATCCTTAAATAGTCACCTTTCACGTCACCTACAAGAAGAGATGGGTGGAGCTATTTTAAAGCTAGCGACATCAAACTCTGTTGTTTGTTGTTGACCACTGCCTCTGAAGTCTACGTTAGGACAATACTGGAGCAAGATTCTATGGACTAGTCTTAGCCCTTGTCTGTAGACCTTTTATAAGAAACATCATATCCTGCACTACTAAGCTATTTTGCGCTGAAGACGAAACATTAGTAAGAAGTGGTCTCGTTTGATACGAATGAGATCTTTTATGAGAAGTGAATATGAATGATATTAATTGGCGTTTCTTTCAGATTGTACATCAGGTCAACTAAAATGCCGCAACGGTCGATGTGTGTCCAAGGAACTATTTAGAGATGGTCATGATGATTGTGGAGACGGAACTGACGAGCCTGGTGAAACCACATGTTCTGATTACCTCAGGCGGGTGATGCCTTCTAGGCTTTGCGATGGAATACTCCACTGTCACGACAGGAGTGATGAGGATCCGTTGTTCTGCAAATGTCATGCAAAGCGTACTTATCCGTGAGTTTTATTATTAAACACTTCCTGTTCACATCATAATATGTGGTTTCTGTACAAAACAATAATATATGTAGAGTATAAAAAGTACGAAAACCTTTAAGTCTACTTCATTCGCGTGAAAACTCTTTAATCGATCGGATAAACATGTGGTCCTTGAAGTTTTTCCTAAGAAATTTAAGCACCGGTGGTAAGGCTTAGCCCGGGGCGTTTATAAGGCAGCAAATAGTAATCAATGTGCGTTTTCACCGCTAGTGACTCTTCATATATTTTTTCCTTTAGGACAAATAACTTTCTGCAGTTTCTGAACCGTGGCAGTTGCTATCTCATCTAAGTTATAAATTCCGGAGCCATCTGCAAATTAACTGTGCCTTTGATAAACGTTTAGAAAATAATCATAGAACAACTTTACAGTGTCCATATTAAAAGCGGTTGCTCTGGCTAGACTTCAAGCTTCTGGTCTGCGGACTGACATATCTGGGTGACGTTTTCGAAATCTTTAAGCCACTTAATGCCTGTCATGTGGTTTTCATTCCACGATTGTAGCATTTTGATATTATTGATGGAGGCCATTTCACATGCCACAACATTTTTTTTATTTTTCTAGATGCAGTAGAAGTGGCGAAGAACATTGCGTGGCTCCAGATATGGTGTGCGACGGAATCCGTGACTGTCCTAACGGTGAAGATGAGACCACATGCATGGCTCTAAGTTCCTCTCTGGAAACTCCGTAAGTTTTTTACTTGTATATCTTGTATATCCGCTTGTCGGGTTTGTGAGGTTTAAATTTGTGATTAACAAATTTAACTTTGCGATTTACCGTCGAATACGTCCGCATTAGTGTAGTATGTCGCAGGATTTCCGAATGTGAAGATCAAATGTGGGTAGTTGATAAAACAGTTCGCAGCTCCCATTCTGGACTACCCGCGTCTTTAGTCAACTCGTAGCCACGGCTGGCGTACCGAAACGTCGAGTACGAATAAGAGGTAAACAAATACCTTATTATACGCGTTCAGGCCCGATTTAGAATATAAAGTGTGAATAAAACGCGAAAATTTAAAAAGTTATAAAACTTTTTAAACTTTAATAAAATTAGAATTATATTTTAAAGAAGAAATTTAAAAAATACAGACGAATAATTTAACTAACTCATGACCTAATTACATTTATAATTATCTGGGATGTCTCCTATATAATCGTCATTTTTCTGACATATGTCATCGTCATATGGGTTGCAGTTGGTCATTGCATTTTTTAAAATATTACTACATAATACCTTTTTTTCTTAAGAGGACAGTATAAACAACATATGTTGCCCTTTAATAAAGATTTTTTATTACATGTAATGAAACGGCAAAAGGGTAATTTTTTAATAATTATTGCTTTTGCATTTATAAACATAAAGAGAATATATTGCATCACGTATTTTCAGAAGGGGCACTGGACTAGTGATAATGCGTTCTCACGGCATCAACTGGCATTCAAAATGTTACTCAACCCAAAGGCACACGAAGGCAGAACTGGAGACCATCTGCCGGCAACTTGGCTTCATCAGCGGTCATGCGAAGGAACTCATAGCACCTGGAAAGTCGATCTTCGATGCTCCCGTGGAGGTTGTCTTAGAACCCTTCCAAGAGATTGTACTGAATAACAAAACTACGATTAAATTAAGAAATACTGATCTTCCTTTAGCGAGAAGTGTTTTGAGTCAAAATATGACCAATTGCCATACACTTTACATCGAGTGTCTCTAGGTTAAGAAAATTTGTTTTAGTGTAATTTATTATTAGTTTAAAATTAAGGCTTGTATTAAAAACAAACAGCAAAAAATACTAGATGAGCAGCAAATCAAGATCAACAAAACAAACCATTTTTGAATAACAGAAACAGAATCAAATAATTTACAATTATAATCGATTTTTTATTTATTGTCACCAGAGAATCTAAACCTAACCATCCAGTATTTTCTGCTGTTC
Source organism: Sesia bembeciformis (assembly GCA_943735995.1). Lineage (NCBI taxonomy): Eukaryota > Metazoa > Arthropoda > Insecta > Lepidoptera > Sesiidae > Sesia > Sesia bembeciformis. The sequence goes on from OX031031.1 coordinate 10,227,070, forward strand.
ATTTAATTATATCTCCAAAAATTAATAACCTTGCTGTATGTATTGTTATTTTTTTTAATAAAACATTTTTATTCGTAACTACTTCCTGTTCTACTTACGACATCTATGGCAATAAGCCCATACAACAAAGCTTTAAAAGTCCATTTGGTGTTAGGCGTCGAAAGGAAAGGTAACTAAAGCAGATGATACCAGCAAGCTCCGAGAGATGGCGCTGATTTGTAAATATGTAAAAAAAAAAAAAAAAAAAAAATTGAAACCATAGTACTACTATATAGGTATTTCGTAGATTCATCCCGGTAAAAACTTGTAATAAAACATGACTATTTTAAAGGTCCGCAACATTTGTTACACATTTCAGTGTAGACTTGGAAGCGAAAACAACAGAAACAAGCCTCCAAAACCCACATATTATCTTTATGAAGCTTTAAAATTTGTAATTCTCTTGTAGATATAAATTTGATCTATCATTATTAACACGAAATGAAAGCGTGAACTTAGTTACTTCTTACTCATTTAATTTGGCGTTAATACTCTTTGTAAGTATTGACAACCTCCAATATTCTGCTCCCAGTGTCTGTTTCTTGCTTCCTTTCTCCATGCTGCGAACTTTCCCAGTATTTCAGAAGGCAATCAATCCATCTCTTCCTCATGGTCTTTTTTTGAACTACGGGCACTAAAACTAAAGTAGGTCGCTTGTATGAAATCGCATAAATAGATTAAAAGACAATTTTTAGTTATTCTAAGCTAAAATTCGAATAATAAGTATACTTAATGTAAGTTCTAAATATTTATTGAAACTTATTTCTATACCTTTTTACTTAAGGCAAAAACAGCGGTTTAAATTATGTCAAATGTTTTGCAAGAAAACAACGGTTTAGAACCTTTAGTGATAGCTAACTTTGCATTTTTAGAAAACCTGTTGAAACGTTATGGTTTCAAATTAATTATAGAAAAAAGATGAACAGGTCATTCAACTGGACCAGTGTTAGGCACAACTCACTAGCCTAGTGTCATTTAAATTATAATGTAATAAATTTTGCAAATGGCTGTCCATTGGAACGTTCACGCTTAAAAAATAAAGAGAGAAGTTTGATTAACTATAGGCATGTTACGTTTTTAGAATCATACAGTTTGATTTAATATAAAGAAACGTAATGTATTATCATATTTCTCTGAAGACTATATTCTCATTATTGAATATTAACCTTCGTTTGATCTTTGGGGATAATTGATTATCATCACATATAGTACTCGTAATTACTCAGTAGGATTAAATATACATAACAGCCGACATTTCTAATCCTATCTACCATTTTTTTATAGGGAAGGGGACGTACTGAACATTGCAGTAAGTGGTTACTGCCGACCATGGACACCAACAACGTTAGGGAAGATGCAGATGCACTGTTCATTTTGTAAAGCAGTACTTACTATACATCTTTCTGCTACCCTACAACCCCACATCGTAGGGTTGCAGAAAGACTCAAAGGCGGGCAGTTCCTTCCATAACCTACTTTCAATATTATATTATACCATACCATCCCGTCAGCCATTGCCGGATATTTTATTTTATAAGAGAGGAAGCAGGTGGACATGAGACCCATATTTGTGATATGTGGTTACTGTCACAACACCGGGGCGTTACAGTTGTGCTGCCAACCATGCAGAATCGCATTCACAGATTTCTTAAAGAAACCCTTGTCGTAGCACAGCGAAAAAAAGGTTTTTCAGGGCCTTCGTTCTCCACCATCATACACGATATTTTGCTCCCCACTCCGAGTTTCATCTATTCGTAAATATAGAGGGATAGATAATGCAAGCTGCCCGTGGCTGCGTGCCCGATGTTGGCCCCAAGCTGCTACTTCTGGCGCTGCTCGTTCAGTCTGTTCCGACCCGTGTCGCTAGCAACAAACACAAAAATGCCTAATTGCACTGTAATCAGTTGTCAACCTTCGTTAAAAGTGGTGAATCGAGTCAAGGGAGATGTTTCGTTTCATCGGTGAGTAGTTACCACTAAAATTTACTCGTGACGTGACACGCTTAGTTTCTATATATTTCACGGAGTTGCGTTGTCGACAGTTGTCGTACAATGTCTATGTGTCTGTTAAATTGTTATTAATACTATAAAGAACAAACGATATATCATAAAACGATACAACAATTTACAAATTGGATTCACACATGTTACAATACAAGTTTATTACTCTCTCATTCGCTCATAGTTTCTTTTAATCAAAGTTCATACAACAAACATTATTTTAGTTTGCTGCTGATTTTTTTATGTACATGAAAACCATTACTAATAAAGACCGTAATTTATATAAAAAGGAGGTGGCAGATGAGCAGACAGTCCTCATGGTGGTAAGTGGATACTGTCGCCCGCCTTAGGCCATTAGTCACTTTTATTTGTACTACTCACGATAAGTGTTTATGATTTACCCCCTACTCACAAACCTTCATTAAATTCAATCAATTCTTAAAAGTCTGTGATACTTTCTAACCTCCATGTCTTTAGTTTGAAGTTCTAATTATTATAGAAGGACAATATATTTAAAGCAATTTAAATACAATATTTAATCTTTAATATCATTTAAGATTAAGACGTTAATCATTAATTTACTTAAACTTACATTATAGCTGATCATTATATTTATATTATTATTTTAAATACTGTGCAATAAAATCGTTCGCCGACTAGTGAACATGAAACATAACACCATTTTATTTATGATTTTAACAATTTTTTGTCTATAATTCTGATCAAGCGCAGGTTTTATGATAAAGATCTCCAATGTAGTGACAATGATGTCATAAACTGTCGAACTATTATAAATGGAGTTTGTCATCGATTTTAAATGGATATAATCAACCACAAATTGGTAAATTAATATTGAAAATACAGTCGGCCACAATTTTCTAAACACTTAAGAGTAGTTTAAATTTCATAATTGCTATCCATTTTTTTTTATAAATATAAAAGAAATTATAGAATTTTTCATTAACTTTTTCTCATAAAACTTTTTATTTATTGGTATTTTTCTCATTCTACACTATTGACAAAAGATTAGCTATTTGAAGAAAGGGTTGGGAAAATGGTGAATAGGAAGTACAATGGGACGAGAATTTTTCTTAATCCCATTACACCTCCCGATCCTCCTTGGGAGGACGACCTACTGTAATTATTGTATTCTTAACGATTACACACTTAAAATAATAATGACTCTACCTAATTATATATTTTGTTCATGGTTTAAGAACGAAAGTTATTTTAGGTATATTTTTATAGGCTGTGTATTAAAATGTTTATGGGTTTCCATTGGATATCTTACTGGATAAACAAACTTGTTAATAAAGAACAAATTAAATTTGACTAAAAATATACTAAAAGCTAATAATAGCGGGCAATTTTGTCTCTAAAACCTTGACCTTCAAATCAAGATCAAAATGAAGGTGGAAAAAACAATTTTGTTTTAAAACTTTCCTGAATGGTACCTATTGTTACATTAACCTATTCTTCATTCAAATGAATAAAAGGTAAAAAATAAGATAAGTAGATATATTTATCAATACTAAATCGATAGGTTTTTTTACTTTTATGTTTGGCTAAATATATTTTATATTATAAATACTACAATAATATTGGTGACTAGTTTGTCAAAATCAAACTTTATGTAAAATGGAAAAAAAACTGTAAATATTGAAATTTCTGTGTGTTATAAAATAAAATATCATTGCAAGGATAGTGTAGTGTGTATATGGTTGCAAATTCAGAATTTAAACAAAAATATATTTTTTTCCGAGCGTCCTTTTATCAATGATTAAATTTACTCGATTAAGCTTAAGGGGGGATCCCCTTAAGCTTAATCGAGTAAATTTATTACAGAATATTATAATTTTGTATTATGCCTAAATATATGAATTTAGGCATAATTTCTCTGGCATAATCTATGTGAAGAAAAAATCTAAATGAATCCCGAGGGGATCCATGTCAGGGAATTCTCGTTTACGGAGAGGAATATAGATCTACTGCATCTGGACTCTCTACACGAACTGCGATTTGCGAAAAATCGCGATTTTTAAGCGACCTAAAAATTGCTAAAAATCGGAACCAAGTACACATTTATAAGTGGCCAACTATAGAGGAACGAAAAGAAAATCATGGGCTGAGAAAATAAGGGTTCAAAAGTTGTATAAAATGAATTGACTTAATAACTCTAGGTCAATGATAAAATTACATGGAACGAATGGGATATAACAACGCATTTTGAAGGTTACAAACGTTCCATGTGCAACTGCAACATGTAACTTTTGTGAGTAAAGGTGCACTAATCTGATAATTAATTTATACATGTTATACAAACAAACTTTATACAAACTTCCCTGTATAGCGGTAACTCCGTAAATTAACAGACATTAATTCACGCTGCGATAGATTCCCACTTTAATTGTAACTACATTATAATATTTGAGTGAAATAATTACGGTAAACATACGATTTGAGACCCGTTTAAAAAGATAAATATGTACCTACACTGGTTGAAAAGTTCTAAAAAGGTCTAAAAGTCATTTTAAATATGAAGAACAAAGCATTTTTTATGAGCACACCTCTCTCAATCTCCGCCAGTTGGTTTAAATCTCTTCCCGTCTACTACTGTTTCGGCAACATTTTTTTATATTTTGGATCAGTAACATTTACACAGATAGGTTTTTTTTTTTTTTTTTAATATACTAGTGGGCGGACGAGCAAGCGGTCCCACGTGATGGTAAGTGTTACCGCCGCCCATGGACACCTGCCACACCAGGGGGTATGAGGGCGCGCCGCCGACCTTACAAAATCCTATTCACAGCTCTCTTGAAGAACCCCATATCGTAGCTTAATGGAAAGACCTCTTGAGGCAGTTCGTTCCACAGCCTACGGGTTCGCGGTATAAAGTAATTTTTGGACCGAACAGTGCGCGACACCTCCGTATCGAGGAAATGCGGATGGACCGCACTTCTGTGACGGGAGGTGCGGTTATAGAAACCCGAGGTGGGAATTATATTGAACAATTCTTCAGAGCATTCCCCATTGTACAGGCGGTAGAACACACAGAGAGACGCAACGTCTCTCCGACTGCTGAGGGATTCTAAACCGCCCGTGAGAGTGGGATCGTCGACAATACGAACAGCACGTCGTTGGATGGAGTCAAATGGGTCCAGTTGGTATTTCGGTGCGCCGGCCCAGAGATGGGAGCAATACTCCATATGGGGCCTCACTTGAGCTTTGTAAAGCATAAGGAGTTGCCCAGGGGTGAAGTACCGCTTCACTCTGTTCAGCACACCGAGCTTTTTGGAAGCCATTTTGGCCTTATTTTCCAGATGACCCCTAAATTCGACTTTGCTGGAAATGTCGACACCAAAGATCCCGATACTCTCCGAGATCTTAAGAGGCATGCTCTGAAAGCGAGGTGCTACAACAAAGGGGTTTTTTTTAGTAGATAGTACATTTTTAGTACATAGGTGTAAATGTGTAGACATAGGTTCAGTTTCTTTCATTTACTTCAACAACTGTTCCCTTATCCATAGTAATCAAATCTCGGAAATTAATAATTTTTTTGGAAGTTTGCATAGTAAGAAAAATATTGGAGAACATTATTGCTTCTAATATCTTCGAGAAATCTTTCTTTTCTGGAACGTTTGAGACTTACATTTCCATACTAGCTGTTATAAATTAAAAATCTTTTATACTCATTGTTATTGTTTTTCTCCAATCAAATAAATCAGAAACATTTTTATTTGAAAATTTATATTAAATATTTCTATATTTTAGCTATTAAAACTATCTCCAAAAACCGAATTAACATGCTCATCTTCTTTCCCATTAATATAGACGAAAAACTTAGATTACAGTAGCGATCCAAAATATCATATTATCTTAAACACATCACAGGTCAGCTATTTCACCCCAAAGGATATCAATTTATTTCGAATTGTACCTAATTCAGCTGTGATTCATTCATTTACTTAACATTTAAAAATTAAGAGGAATGATAATTTACATAATTTACATAAATTTACATACTTACATATTCCACTTAACTACTTAAAGTTCAAAGGCGACATATATTTCAATTGTAAGTATTAAGTATTATTATTACTTTTTCTTAAATAGCATTTTCTTCTTTTTTTTAATCTATTTAAATCTTTCAAAAAGCCGACACAAATAGTCCACCAGCTAGTGTTATTTTTTTATTATCAGAATAATCAATTTATATATTTTTTTCAGAATGAAAACCTGGAGTAAACTTATTGGACGCGATGATATGCTAAACAAAAATACCATTTTCTAAAATCTAATTTCCATTTTGCTCAATACATTTTGAACTCATTTTTGCAAAATGTGGAGTAACTAACTAATTCACAAAATTAAGGATTTATTGTATGGAGATTAATGAAATTATCGTTAAGATATCATTTTAGCTTTCTTATTCCATTTCGTGTGATGTAGGTACTCTTTTTATCAGGTGATATTCCACCATTACTGTCGTCTTTAAAGAACTCCTCTATCTGCTGTTCTTTTCCTTACTGTTCGATTCTTGCATTTTTCTCTTTTTATCTCGCACTGTAAATGGTCTTACTTTATCTAGATTTCTGTTTTTAAAGCTTTCTTTGTTTTTCATAATTACGTTTTCCTTTCTTTTTTAGTACTTAAAACGCATCCTTTAATTTCTCTGCTATGACTTCACCAAATATTAGCTTTCTCTTTACCTCCTCTCACTTGTTATCATTTATATTATTTACTAGCTGACCCGACAGACGTTGTCCTGTCTTAGCTATGAATATTCAATTCGAACTGGAATAAATAATTAAAAAACATAGTGTTCATTGTAATGCTTTTTGATACATAACATTGTTAGTTTTGTTTTCTGGCGCGTAAATAAATAATGTTGATGGTTTTCCGACACGGGAACAGGCGACATACAATTGGCCATGTGAAAAACATGGATTTTCAAGATTGATGCCACAAACACTTAACGACTGCCCTTGCGATTTATTTATCGACATTGCAAATGCAAGCCGCACTGGAAATTGTAACCGTTTAAAGTCGAATGGCATGTCGTTCGGAATCATAGGGATGCGTGGAATCAAAAAGTCTTCGCCTTTGTACTTCCCTTTCAAAATTGTGACTTCGATGACGTTGTTCATTAATTTCTTCACCGCAAGCCGGGTGCCATTACAAATACGTGGCTGGTTTATGTTACGCAACATAATGATTACCGATCCGACTTTTAATTGCAGATTATAAGGTGGTAATCCGGGCAATTCCAGCGAATTTAAAAATTCCGTTGGATAGTTGAAAACATCATCTTGGTTCATAACGGAATCAACCGATTTGTATGTCATCCATTCGCCAGCCATATTATTTTGAATCTGAATATTCATTTCCTTGACATCAACGTTTTTTGCAGCCAATATAACACGTTCGCTCAACCAAACATGATTTTTGTAATTTTGAGCAATGTTTGGGAACACCATCTCGATGAGTTCGGTCTTTGATTCAGTAAAGTGACAAAAATTGGCAGGGAATTTAATGTATCCAGAGGATGTGTCAACAGGAATTTTGCCATTACCAATGTCGAGCAATTGTTTGGAAAAAACTTCTCGAGATCGGTCGTTCTGCAATTCGACTCGCATGTTCATATTTAATTTGAGTGTTTTGACGTATTTCCATAAAATGGACGACTTCAAACATGCATTAAGTTCGTCGGCTGGCGTTGATCGTCGAATCACTGGCAATGTTTGTCGAAAATCACCTGCCAGTAGAATCATCGCACCACCAAACCGATTTTGGTTGTTTCGTAAATCTTGCATCGTGCCATCATACCTCCAAAGATTTTTTGTGTGCCATCATGCATTCATCCCAAACGATCAATTTGCTTTGCTGCAACACTTTGGCCATTGCAGAATTCCTCGAAAGGTTGCAAGTTGGAGTTTCATTAGTTTGCATGTTCAACGGCAACTTGAGTGCTGAATGAGCTGTTCGACCGCCTTCTAACAACGTAGCTGCAATACCCGATGAAGCAAGTGCAAGTGCAATTCCATTTTCCGATCGAATCGTTGCCAAAATCAAACGATTCGATTTTAATCAATGATATTAAAAAAGTTTTTCCAGTTCCACCGGGAGCATCTAGGAAAAAAAATCTGCCAGTTCCATCGTTCACTACTTTCATGAGCGTATCGTAGGCATATTTTTGTTGCTGATTTAAAAGGGGAACGTTTCTTTGACCGGTTTCTCTCAATACCTCGGAATCGTATTGGGTTTCGCGTCTCAACTCTTGATTAAATACGTTGTGCATTGGGCGCTTGGGCGTTGTCATTCCTAATTGTATTAATCCTTTGTTGGTACGCATCAAGCACATGTCCTCAATTAAAATTAATGCTTCATTGTAAATTTCTTTGTTCATTTGCAAATCTGCATTCGATGTTCTAAGACGCATCTGATGCAATATATCTTCGGCCATATGATGTTTATATTTGTTCCATAAATCAATCGGTGTTGATGGGAAGCATGTAGACAAAATTATAGAAAACAATGTTCGTATTTGTTTAACATTTGACGAAATCACAGCATCTTCGAGAGTGTGGTCCCAATGAGTGTCATTCTCTAGCAATCCCAAACGTTAACAGGCTTCTCTGTATGTGCCGCACAATACACCATTAACAGTTCGCAGATATTAGAATGATGTTGGGCTACGAACATTGACGGCCAGTCATCATTCTGGCACATTTCAAAGAAGCTGGTCATGTTGTCGATGGCGGCCTGTCAGCTTGTTGTAATACGTTCTCCGCTGTAAAATACACTCTTTGACCATTTTCCAAATGTACGGCCAGGTGAAAAACAGTGGGGTGTCTTTCATGTATAACGAATGAAAAAATACGCCACATCGCTTCGTTACTGCTAACATAGCGGCCCATTTGAAATTGAGTGATTTCATCGTTGGAATTTTCGGCAGCAACTCCGAACACAGCCATGTCACTACCTTTGTTCACGTACTTGCAAATGTATTTAATAGATTTTACGGAATAGAAAAATTCGACATTTATATTTGCTTTAAATGTCTTGGAGAGTAACGGCGAAAACGGAACAACCCAACGATTATCAACTTCAATGTCCTGTTAATTCATTTTGACTATTGTTGACCTTCCATTGTCATCAGTGGATCGGCGGCGATAAAGTGGATAACCATCATTTCCAGTAATAGTTTCTGCTACTAATTGTCTTGGATAGCGTTTTGAACATTTTCCGTAACCATACACGGAGAATTGGGATTTAATATTCCACAGGGACCATGAAGCATATTTTTTGTAACAACCTCATGTAACAGTGGATCTTCTTCATTATCGGGAATTTCAGCTGATATCACATCATCGATTTCATTCGGTCTTATCCTCTCAACCAACTAAATGAGGATATATGCATGTGGCAATCCGCGTTTTTGCCACTCGACTGAATACATCCAACAGCGCGTCTCACCGAACACACGATGCTTAACAATAAAATCCATGAGTGATTTTAATTTTTTTTTGAACACCCTTGCGGTGATGTCATGGCGCTCAATGGGTGATTGGCCAGGAAATAATTCTTGTCGAATTTCTGTCCACTGTGTATTGCACGTGAACGTGATAAACAAATCTGGTGTGCCATAATGACGTACATACAATATAGCATCTTGTGCGTATTCATGCATATGTCGCGGACTTCCGACGTATGTTGCTGGGAGAATAGTCATTCTGCCGACATTCTGTGCATTTCCGTCAGCATTGATGGCATCCCGAAGATGAATGTATTCCTCGGAACGGAGTTTTGCCTGGTTCAACCAGATAAATGTCAATCGCTCAGTTTCAACTTTGACGTACATATCCACAGCATATTGGTGAAATAGACGCCGACATTTTAAGATGTGATTGTCCTTATTTTCCCGTACCATCAGTCTGTATGAATAATAATTCATTGAACTAACTTTTTTGTTAGTTTCGTCGCCTGTAAATAAATGTTTGTGTTAATAAGATAAAGTAATGTTGTGATTAAGGTAGTAAAGGTAGATTGATTATATACCTGTAACTGGATTTATCATCTTGATTGAAAAATGATACCCATCTTCACCTTGCCAAAATAAGATAGGATATTGTAACGCATCATATGATCGATGTGTTTCGTACACACGCTGCAGTTGATCGTACCGCCGATGTAAAACAATATCTCGGTTTTCTTAATTTTCACCCACGACGACAATAGCGACTTCATCAATTGTTGGCGCATTATAACGTCTTGCGTATTGTCCTGCAGGCGTCTTATCGGCTCTGATGACAATTTTGTGATTATCAGATGGCATGCGGTCTAATTCGGTCTTGAATAATGCAACCAATTCGTTGTGTTGATGGAATAATGTTTGGAGTTGTTCCACAATTGGTCTTTTCACCGAATTGTTGTGTGCACAACGCTGATCGACTTGTCTTGCTGAATCGCCCATAAAATAAATTTGCAAAAATTTGTAGTCACTATCCGGCGTTGGCAATAAGGAACCTGTTCGATGATATATTTGACCCTGAACCTGCAAGGGTAAATAGATGTAATATAGGTAATTGTATAGCGAAGTGTTTGTACCGCCATGTGGCTGGCAAAATACATTGGCAGCACTGCCATTCCCCCATCAACTTCTGTAAACACACTCACTTCTGGTAGCTTTTGGCAATTCAGAGCTACCAACGTACTTTACACCATGTCAATTTAAAGCTGCCAACGTATTTTGCACCAGCCACATGGTGGTAAAAGTTTAGTTTCCCATTACACTTACCTTGCAAGTGGGCATAAAATTATCTCGAATAACTTTTGTTGCGCCAAATGACGTCATTTGAAAGCAATTATTGTATTGCTGGATATGAGTCAAAAAATGTTTAGAATCTGGCCCATTTCCGGAAACCAATGAATGTAGTGGCTCTGTTGGCGGTACCAATGGCGTCAATTTGACTTGGCCACTGGCGCAACACAATCCAAGGGCTTCATTTTTAAACTTAAATGCCTTGCAATGTGGACACACAACGTTCATTGGTCCAATAGCAACGATTTGCTGTGAACTGTAATCGATTGCCACGTTATAATTTAATGCAGCTCGATGGGGATTAAACGCAACATTTCTACGTTGTTGATTTCTATTCCATCGATTCCGTTCAACTTCATTGCGCTTCGCGTTGCTCGTCAGTTTGACTTGTTCGTATATATCTTTGACTTGCAGCATTGCGAGTTCTGCGACCTAAGTTGGTACGTCTAATTGGTGGAATTTTGAAGAACCAAAATTCAACTAAAAATAAAAAATTGACAAAACGACGACAAAACAGCACTTCTCAAAAAACTCACTGAACAAACTGAAAACTGGATAAACATTCCGATCGAATGGACTGTGCACCAAGAAATGAATAAATAAATTTTTTGATCGACCGATGCAGCTGTTAAACGACATTTGCGGCGCGCGAACTGTCAAACAAGCGAAGTTTAAATAGTCGTTAAGATTTCTGATTTTTTTTAAATTTTCTTCTCACTTTTCTTAATTTTTCTTTCCGTAAGAACCTTCTACAAAGTGTTAGAAAATTAAAAAAGAAAAGATGAATGAAATCGGTAAAGTTGTTCTCAAGTTATGGCGTGAACAACAGAAATAGGGGTTCATTTTTATTTATATAGATAACATTCTCAATTTTTTTGTGCCATTAATTGTGGCATTAATTGGATATTCTGTTTGATTTTCAACACCTAACATTTCTTGATTGCAAGATTCTCTTTTTTCGTTTTTTCAAGTTCCGCCTTTAATTTACCAATATGTTTATGATAATGATAACGAATTATTCTTATAGATCTATTTTTTATTAAGCAATCCCCACAATTTTCCTCATGAATATCATATAAGTCTGACGGCCCTTCTAACGGATCTTGGCGATACTCCTCTGTTGCTGCTTAGAGGTGAATTATCAATTAATAGTTTCTGAAGAGCCCTTTCGTTTGTCTTCCTTTCTGAATACAACTTACTATTCCACTACTTACTTTTACACTTCTTCCTCTGAAGTCTCTTTTCACTCGGTGTTAAATCGTTTATATTCTTTATTTTCTTTTGTTCCTTTCTTTTTAAGTACCGTATCCTCTCTTTTTCTTTAAAAAGAGCATACTTTTTTGGATCATTCTTGATTTCTTCATATTTCTTTTTCTATGTAGTCTTTGCTTGTGCCAATTTTTCTTCGCCAGTTTTTTTGTTTTGTAATCTTAGGCATACTTGGCATCTGGATACGAAATTAGTAGTATAATATAAATTATTTTTAATTTAATATTAGCTATATACCATACCATATAGCAATAAATAAGTTAATCATTCAGTTTAATTCATGTTCAAACAATTGAAAAAGTCACACTAAAATCTGTTTATTACTATAATTTCAAAGCACGCTGAACAATCAAACATATAAGATGAAAAGACAGATGTTTGATATACGAGTACAATTTATTTTAAAATCCGTAACAAACAGTACGATTTATTTGTACATAATATTTACATATGTATATTATTACCTTAAACACGTACTATTACATGTATTGTATTATATTACAGGATTTTTACTTTTGAAATAATAATAAGTATTGTTTTATAAGAATTTCATAAATACATATCATACTCTATATTCGTAACAAGATTTTATTTATTACCTTTACATTTTAGCTGAGGGTAACTTGTGGTAATGAAACCGAGAGAAATGAAGATTATACACAGTTTTAATTTGACTTATTAATCCATAATATAAGGTACCTTTTATGTTGTTGTATATCGAGCCCTTACTTAGTAGTATCATACGCCGAAAAGTTAAAATGAAAATGATAACAAGTCACCGCAATCAAGTGTTGAAAAATTTTCGTACGAAACCCTATTTTGATTACGAGAATGTAATTTATTACTCTAAAAACAAGTGCACGTGCGTTCTTATTAACGTTCGCAGGCTAAATTGAGGACGCACAATATAATCGTGGAGGACAAGTGAGTATTGCACATATAGGTATATGTGCAATACTCACTTGTGCTTATTTTATTTACAAATCACTTTATGCGGATAGTAATGCAACTTTACCCGTGACAAAAAGTTTTATTTTATTTAAAATTAACATATACGAGTATATGCAGGATATGGTGTAAATATGTATTACGATACTCTAATATATCTTTAATGAATTTTGTTCTTTTATTTGCAAAAAACAGCCTTGGCACTTATATAGAACTTATTTTTTATCAACTAGTCATAAAAAAGACTCCGAAGGTAGTGATATTTTTGAGTTTTTATTTATTTTTTCCTAAATAATGCTGCACGTAAGTTCCAAAATTAATAGACAAAAGTTACTATGTAAACTACAGATTATTATAAAATATATTTGGAACGGCTTCACTTACCTAATACAACTAGATATTTGCTTGAACATGTAATTTGCACGAAATCGGAGAAACACCCTGGAATGGTTTTGAAGAGTCACATGCTCCGCAATACTTAATTCTTTTCTCTAGTAAAGAAGCTAACATGAAAAGAAGTAAAGTGTTACATGAAGCGTGCCGCCCATAGAATGCTATGGAGAAGCATTGTGCTTGACCACTGCTGCGATGGGGAACATAGTAAAAAAGCTATTATTATAGCTGAATTGAAAAAATAAGTAATTGAAAAAAACATTCCCTTAAAGCTGTTTACATTTATATTAAAATTATAAATAGATATATAGTTGAATTTCTTTTATACTTCCAACTATTAATTACCAGTATTTACTAATTACCAGAACTTCTCGATTTTTATGTGGTAGGTGTCGACACTAAAAATACATTCGTTACAATTTGGCACTTCATCACCAAACAAAGAAAGTAAAAATCTAATAGACATACGATGTGTACGTGATTTGACCATAGCAACCACGAGAATACTCGTTTGATTAGCTCCATTAATAGATTTAAAATATTTATGGGCTATGAATAAATTAATTAGACAGAACACTTGGTAATATGGAGATACAAGTCCAAGATGATACCATAAATAACAAGAATTCGCAATAAAACTAAAGATTGAATGTCGCGACGCCATAGAGTCTGCTCGTGATAATGATTCCACTATTTCAACTTGAGACATTTGCTTCGTATTTTAATGAAACGATATTATTCAAATTAATAAAAAATAACACTGAAGAAAATTAAATGTACAAAAGAAGTTATGACGTCACTCGGTCATTCAATATTTTTCCCGATGTGACAAATGTAAATAAAACTTCCAATAAAAAGTAACTATACTTACGTTGCCGCGGGATCATTGAATAAGGAGATATAAATTCGACAATGTTCATTGTATTGTAATTTCGGCTGTAAATCAGAATTTTTAATGCGTTTCTTTAATTTGCGCCGACCGATTTATTTTTAAGCTAGAGGCACGCGGGACAGGTTTGACACTCACTGTATTTACTACCTTGACACATGCAAAGTTTATTTTTTTGACTAAATGACTAAAAAAATAAACGACGATAACGTGAAACGCGTATAAAATATCTGCAGCTTGAACCGTACAAAAGAGATATGTATACGAGTTGTAGCATACGTTCTACAACCAAATTAAGTAAATAAAACATCGGAAGGTACATATTTATTTAGTGGAAGGTAGAGAATAACGATGAATCAGCGAAAACTGCATAAAATTGATCATTTGTTGTGATGTCATTTACATGCGTGAATTTATTTGGGTATCGATCAGCCGTTCTCATTACTCGTTTAAATAAGTCGCACACAGAGTCGCCTTGACTCGAGAGGCTGACATGTGGATACGCAATTTATTGGACGATGCATCACACAAGCTCTCCTTCTGAGTGGAAAGTTCAACGTAATTATGGCAGAATGTAATGACCACACTACCATAAGCAATATATAGAATCTTTGTAATGAGAATAATTACGTACAAATTGATTTCAGTAACTTTAAAAAGATATCAACAAAAAATTTGCAAATAATTATTGTTATTGATTAAACATTTTTTTATATTTATTTTTAACACTTTATTTATATGTTTCCGAAAAAACAATAACAATTACATTTCAATAGGTCAAATGTTTATGAAGGTATTTTCCTTATATTTCAAAATAAAAAATAAGTACGGACTTAAAACTATTCAATACTCTAATTGGCAATCGATAAATTAATTATTTTTCAAAATACATTACAATTTTGTGAATGTTTTTATAAAAGGACAGATGTTTGAAAGACTCATTAAGTAGATACATTATATATAATATGATAGCACGTTTAAGTGGGTATTGATAAAGATAAAAGGTACTTTGATGGACAAAATTTTCCATCACGCCCTTAACTCGGTGTAAAGACTAAGTGATATACGAAAGCGGTTATTTTCTGAACGCCAAGGCCCTTCATCCCAAGGTCCGTCGAGGCGGACTCGTCGAGTTTTTATTTCACGCACGTAGGTAACTGTTTTACTGATGGTTATCGCCAAAAATAACCTTTAATTACCGTGTAATTTGAGCTGCCCTGACCTTTCACAGCCACTTGCAGAGGCTAACTCCTGACCAGATGTCAGTTGAGTCTAAGAATCGATTAGAATCGAATAAGTTATTGGAAAGTTACTAAGAATCATTTACCCTTCATAATCCTTTACAACTCTCTCATAGGGAAAAAGCATTTCCTCTCATTTCACTTTTCTTCTTACATGACTAGATGTTAACGATAAACTCTTTATTCTATTTTTGAAACCTTTACAATTGATGGACTAGGTATTTGATGTTCATGAGAATTATGAAGATCTTTAATATATTGCCTTAATAAATTACGTTTTATAAATTACAATTATAATGCTTATAAAATTACGATTTTACCAAGTGGAAGATATTCCAATATTGTATATTAAATATAACAAGTTTTATTTCCATTTTTTCATTTTCATAAATCAAAACTTAAATGTGTCATCTGTAAAAGGACCTTATCGTCGGCTTGAACTTATTGACTTTGGTTGAGATTTTCTAACTTGAAATTTCGTTGTTTAAAGATTAATTGAGAAAAGGCTCGTTAAAATAAAAGAAATAAAAGATGTGTTATTTTTAAAAATGCTAAAGCCTAAATAACTGGGAAGCTAAACCGATGGTGAAGTTCTTTTGCTCAGATTTTTATTTACTGATTTGTATACCAAAATATAACCTTTTGTCTATCTATTTTGTGCCCTTAAAACTAAAAAGTTTGTGTTTGCACTGTCACATAATTATCTTGTCGTAGAGTTTGTAGGTCTACGCCCGGTCAGTTCATGAATTATGCGACACATCGATTACAAAACGGAACACGGGATCAATTCCGCCGCGGCCGCCTTTGAACTCGACCCGCTTTATCAAAAGGTACGTAAATCAAAACGCCTTTAATATTTTTCCATTCAATATCACTGAACCTTTTATTCATTTCTCTTCGACTATTGAATATAAATGATTATTGGTCCTTGCAAGGTTCTACGTAAGACGATTATAGCATTGACATTATCATGAGCATGTTGTCATTATGTCATTTCAAGACATCTTATTTTTCAGGGTTCTTACTATTGTGAATATGAATTAAAACCTATTCATCTCTCTACTACACTGGATGTGTATGTACCTATAATTATGAAAATTATTTCCTGTTGATAAGACTACATATATTTTTTTAACGATGTTTATCGGATTCATGACAAAAAAAAGTTGACAGAGCCGTGAAACTAGAAAAAATAATTGCGTAGTTATTACCTAACTGTTTATATTGTTGTTATTAACTGTATTATTATCTAACGAAGACACGACTCTTAAAAATATTTACCTTTACAATATTTATTACTTATAATATTTATTATATACTCATAATAAACCAGTAAAAGGGTCGAGTCTATACATTGACTTAATATAAAAAATGGGGGTCTCTTTAGAAGCTACAGAATCCAAAACAGTAGTTTTTAAAAAATTTGTCTGTTTGCCTGTATGTATGTTGTTTGAGCATCACATAAAAACTACTAAACGAATCTTGATCCGGTTTTCACTAATGTATAGCTAAGTATCCAGAAGGAAAACTGGTATATGCGTCATCTTCATATGACACAACGAAGTTGAGTTACAGAGTAAAATAAAAAAATACTTTAATAGAATACGTCAAAAACTACTGGATGGATTTTCATTCGTGAAATCCATAATGTCGGTGCTTTTACGGGTGTAAAAATCTTTTACAGCTGCTTAGTCCACGTGAGTGAAGCCGCGGGCAGAAGCTAGTCATAAATAATAATAAATAAATAACGCCATATTCAATGCGTCGAGTCCACGCGAGGTTTCCTTGTGTCGTGGGTGCAGAGACACACACAGAGACGAACATAAATCAAACAGACACTACCAAACATGTAACTAAACAAATGATTGTTTGACAAGCAGGGGGGGGGGCACTACTACCTGCGCAATCGGTTTTCGATCAATCAATTAAGTATTATAACTTGATTGATAACCGATTGTAACTTGTAATAAAAAAAGAAATTCGATGAAAAATTTAAGTTACCGACATGTCAAGGGATCAGCAAATTGAAGTGGCAGTTGACAGTTCATGATATCTTTCACAGCGCTGATCTTTTTTATAGTAAATGAGGCAGACGGGCATGCAGCTGCCGGCTTACGTATGGTAAGGTAAATGGCTACCGCCACACATGGGTACCATTATCAGGGCATAAAATTCACAGCCGTCTTGAAAAACATCATCTCATAGCGTAATGGAAAGACCTCTTGGTACTCGTGGACAAGGCCACGTTAGCGGGAAACGTAGCATGGGATGCCCTCTGCCGAGAAGTACAAACGACTGAATTACAAACGACGGTAGGAAATTGGTACATTTTCCTACCTACCTACCGGCATCAATAAAGTTACGTCTTGCAATTTAATTCAATTTTAACATGTTTTACGATGTCCCGACTTAAAACATTTGGCTTCAGTGCTTGTTGGTAATATAAAGACAGTGTACAATCGTTTGTGTGGTGAACTTTAAGCTATTAATAGTTGAAAACTGTGAATAATCCGTGGTGCAATGACATTGAAACCTTGAACTACTTCGATTATTTGCGGGAGAAGTGCCATATCGGTTTAATATCTCGTATAAGGTGAATAGTGTAGTATTTGCGTAGTCTCGGTGCAATAATAATATTCTAATATTAAAATAAGTAATTTTATCTTCGCTCCACTTCAATTAAATTATACTGGAGCCATCTACCCTTTACCGGTGATACTACAATCATCCCCAGCTAGCAACTATTACCAGGCAGGATGCTGTGTGGGGCCTGTAATAAGCACTTGAAAGGGAAAACGGGCGGCGATGGCGAGGTCGTCATATGTTCAAAATGTCCTAAAAAATACCACACCTTTTGCCTAAAACTGACTCGGGAAGACGGCAAATTGATCAAGTCGAATACCAATAAATACGTGTGCCCGAGCTGCAAGGTAAACAACACAATACTGAAAAAAGACGAGAGCCCAGAGAGCAACTGTTCCTCGCCAAAACAATCCGAGTCATCTGGCTCAACATTGAATGAAGCTGAGGAACGCGTGTCAAGAGATTTCATCAACTCTGTCCAGAACTTGGCATCGATGAATGTTCCCGGCGAGGTGTTATCGTCATTCACTGCAACCCTCCAGCAACTACAGCGCGCTTTTGAAATGATGAAGCAGGAGATGACTGATTTCACAGCATCGCTCAATCACACAACGGAGGACGTCGCTGTGTTTCGCAGAGAAATCTCAGAGATGAAAGGACAGCTAAAAGAGCTCGATTTCTATAAAACCGAAGTTAAGAACCTTCGCGCCGAGGTCGTCGAGCTGTGCCAGGAACTTGAAGCCAAAGAACAACGCCATCTACTAAAAAACGTTTTAGTAACGGGCATATCTGAGTACAGCGGCGAAAACCTACACCAAGTAGTGAACATAATGTGTAATAAATTAGGTGTTCAACTGGACCCCAGAGACGTCGACGATGTGCGGCGCGTCGGGCTACGCGGCGGCGGCGTGGAGCGGCCGCGCCCGTTCGTGCTGACGCTGGCGCGCCGTGCCCCGCGCGACCAGATCCTGCGCGCCGCCAGAGTGCGCCGTGGGCTCACCACTGACGTGCTGGAGATTCCAGGGAACTCTCGCCGGGTGTACATAAACGAACACCTCACCAAAGCAAACAGAGTACTGTTTAGTAAAGCTAGAGCTGCCGGGTCCGAACTCAAGTTTAGGTTTGTCTGGACCTCGAATGGGGCCATCTACATGCGTCGTACCGAGACATGCTCGGTAGTTTGGATCACATCGGAAACGATATTGGAGAAATTTCGCAAAGACTCAAGTAAAGAGTCTTCTCCGGCTGTGCACATATGTAATGGAGAACAAAGAGCTGACTTCAATAATGACCCACAGTGACTATCTCCAGACTCATTACCGGACCTGTTTTTCTGTCTGATATCCTGCTTTATTTATAATTGCGTGAATGTTTATATGCTTTGTCTAATAGTCTATCACTGTTTTGTTTGTCTTGTGTTTGGGTTAGTTTGTTTAATTGGGACACATATGCTGAACTCAGTGGAGGTCTTGGTTCACTATTTATTCACGGACTTACCCATACATTACGCTTCTACACTTCAATACACATTATTTCAACTCATATCACACTTTGGTCTCTCTTTACATAAACACTTCAAAAAGTTTTAATATGATCAACTATTCGACTCATTTTACACATATGCATTTATGTTATCGAGGACGCTGCGGGCTCGGGATACCAGGAGAATCTTATATAAATACTACTTAATCATCCATTACATCTGTGATATACGTAATGATATCTTACTTATTGTATCTGTATGCCTGGCGCAGGGCTGTGCGCCCACAAACATAAAGGATGGATAGTCTAACCACTATATTGTCTGAAATTGATTCTGTTGGTGTATCGCGCTCGTATGTGGCTTCCCCGGATAAATGCATAAAATACCTAATTAAGTCCAATAGATCAATGAATATACGGAGTATTAATAGGAATTTTAATAGTGTTAATACATTGCTTACTTCTATGAAAACTGAGTGTGATATTATTATTTTAACAGAATGTTGGCTTTCAAAAGTAATTAATATACCTACTATGGACGGTTATGTTTCATACAATACTGAAGTCAATGGGAATCAGAATAGTGGCATTGTTGTCTATGTTAAGAATAATTTATCATGTATCGTAACTAAACCTGTTTTTGCTGATGCAAATTGCTTAATTTGTAAAATTGAACAGAAACTAGCTATAGTTGCAATCTATCGTTCCCCATCATATGTGAGCTTGGATGGTTTTCTTTATAATTTGAGCAATGTCCTAAGCAATTTATCTTCTATTAGAGACATAGCACTTATGGGTGATATTAATATTGACATTAAACCTGGTAATAGTGATGGAAACGCCGATGAATATCTTACTTTAACCGCTACACATGGTCTTCTACCAGCTCACGTGTTTCCGACTCGTGGTAATAATTGCTTGGATCATATTTTGCTTAAAACGGATTTAGATGCAAGTGCTATTGTTTTGGAAACTTACATAACAGATCATGTTCCGACATTGTTGAATATTGACCTTCAAAAACAAGTATTGAATGACACAAATACTGCAAAGCGCATTGATTACAATGCGATTATAACTGAAATTAATGGGAGGGATTTCACTACGGTAATGAAGTTCTCGAATGCAGACAGTGCAGCTGAACAGTTAGTGTACATGCTATCTGCAATCGTTAATAAACATTCTAAGATAACTAAGTTACCAAAGAAGGATATAATTATTAAACCGTGGATAACTCCAGGGTTCTTGAGATGCATCCGTAATCGTGATAAATTGCACATTAAACATAAAAGAGATCCAAGTAATTTGGTACTCAAAACCACCTATACACGCTATCGTAATTTTATAAATAACTTACTCCATAAAAGAAAGAACTCTTATCATAAAAATTTACTTTACAACGGAAAGAATAACCCGAAAGCAACTTGGGATGCAATTAAACGGATCACAAATATGAATCGCGCTCCTGAGCACACTACTGAGCTTCTCAAAGTTTCCACTGATCCCATAACTTCTGTTAATCTAGTTAACCAGTTCTTTGTGAGTGTTGGGAAAAACTTAGCTGATCAAATTGTGCCTCCAGCTAATGACTCCCCTTTGTGCTCTCCCGAACCTTACACAAAAATTGTACAGCCGTGTAATTCCTTTGCTATGTTTCCGGTTGATGTGGATGAAGTGGACAAAATTATTTTGAAACTACGCAATAATTGTGCAGTTGGATGGGATGATATTCCAACTTCGATATTAAAATCATGTAGTAAAAAGCTTGCACCACTACTAACATATATATGTAACCTCTCATTATCTGGTGGAATTTTTCCTAAGGTTTTCAAGTAAGCCTTGGTTTATCCTGTATACAAGGGTGCGGACGGGAAGAGTGTAAATAACTACAGACCTATATCTGTCCTTACAGATATGTCTAAAATACTAGAGAAAGTTCTGAACACTCGATTAGTTAGTTTTTTAGTCTCAAAATCTAGTAGCTGATAATCAATTTGGCTTTAGGAGAAATAAATCCACTGAGGATGCAGTAGCAGCTTTAACTGATTATGTCGTCAGGAATGTAGATAAGAAAGAAAAATGCATTGGTATTTTTCTTGATCTGTCTAAAGCTTTTGATACTGTTTCCGTTTCCATTCTTTTAAACAAATTGGAAAAAATTGGTATCAGAGGGATGTCATTGGAAATTTTTAGGGACTATTTATCGGATCGTACTCAATTTGTTAAAATAGGTTCTCACACTAGTGATGAGGAACGGTTAAGTTACGGAGTTCCGCAGGGTAGTGTGCTCGGACCAACTTTGTTTCTGATCTATATAAATGATTTTTGTCTTCTTCGCCTACCTAACTGTAAAATGTTTACATATGCAGACGATACTGCACTTTTGATACACGCTAAATATTGGGAGGAAGGTCGCCAGATGGCTGAAAGTACACTGAAAGTTGTGACCAAATGGCTTGCAAATAACAAGCTAACACTAAACATTTCGAAGACCAAATTCCTCACTTTCTCTCACCGTAAATCCTCTCAACCTTGTGATACGTTTACTATACGAGTCCATAAATGTTCTGACTCTCTTAGGGATTGCTCTTGTCTGCCTTTGAGTAGAACCTCAGATATTAAATACTTGGGTGTAACTATAGACAATACACTAAATTGGCATAAACATATTCAAAATTTAACCTCTAAAGTTAGAAAATTAATTTATATATTTAAAATTCTCCGACAGGTTGCAAACCTTAGTACACTAAAAATGACATATCTCGCCCTCTGTCAATCGCTCCTAACTTATTGTATAGCCGTTTGGGGTGGAGCTGATAAAACTGCAATGTTACAAGTTGAAAGGGCACAGAGGGCAGTACTAAAGGTCATCTACAAGAAACCAAATCTATATGCAACCTCTAAGATTTATTCTGATAGTCAAGTGCTCACAGTGAGACAGCTTTTTGTTCTTAATGTTATATTGCGCACACATAATTCTATCCCTTTTGATAAGAACTTAATTGAAAATAAGCGTCGGAAAGACTTAGTCTTCAATATTGAAAAACATCGAACTGTGTTTTCCAAACGTCACTTTCACATTATTGGTCCACATGTATATAATCAGATAAGCAAGCACTTGAGTATATACTTTTTAAACAAATATAATATCAAGAATGGTTAAAAACCTTAAATTACAATGAAACAGAGAATTTATTAAAAAATTATAAATAAATAAGTTATGTAAGTTTCACATCCATAATTTCATAACATTTCAAAGTTTAGAGACTTAACTGTTGTGGTGTTGGCCGGGTAACGCAATCACACGACACAGGGACCATAAGGTACCCTGTGTGTGATTGTGGTAACCTGATCGTAAAAGGAAATAAGGAGACAATATATCCTTATATCCTTATGTAGAAGTAGACTTCTAAAGTTTGTGTAGTTATTTATTTCTAATTTCTAATTTGTGTTACTTTCACTGTATTCTTTGGTGTGCAATAAAAAGTTCACCATCAAAAAAAAAAAAAAATTACTGTGTCGCTGCTAGTGGTTTGATGAGTAGAAGGAAAGTCACGTATGGTACACTATCATACGTGGTAGTGTACCAAGGCTCACTGAGCCTTGGCGGGCAGAGAGCCGTGGGCTGATGAAATACATAATATAATTATGAAAATTAAGTTCACAGGCCTAGTTTTTAATTATACAGAATGTAACCCATTATTAATTCACAAAGCCTGAAACTATGGATACCGTCCATGATAGAATTTTTTACAAATCTTTTTTTTTTGCAATAAATATTATTTTTCTTTGTAAATTTTTATTAAAATTTCGTACATCTTTGCTTAAATATAAAGAACAAAAATCGATAGTCTTAGAAAAAATTCGTAACATTTGATGTCAATTAACGTAATTAATTATGAGCAGAAATCATGGTTGCAGGTTTCAGGATTTCATCGGTTACATTTACTACACTTTTTAATTATTATTTTTTTTATAGACAAGTGGGCGGACGAGCAAGCGGTCCCACGTGATGGCAAGTGTTACCGCCGCCCATAGACACCTGCAACACCAGGTGGTATGCGGTCGCGCCGCCAACCTTACAAAATCCTATTCACAGCTTTCTTGAAGAACCCCATATCGTAGCTTAATGGAAAGACCTCTTGAGGCAGTTCGTTCCACAGCCTACGGGTTCGCGGTATAAAATAATTTACGTTGTTAACATTACATTAATATGTTAATAATTATATATGTTGTTTGCGCGTATTTAAAGTCACGCCTATTATGTGCTTATAGTTTTTATTCACGATATATTATTTTGTTGCCTAAAAATTAGGCATAACATTATATGCGTTGAACAATTTAATTTCCGGAAGATATAACAAAGCATTACCTTGTGCATGTAATAAATCTGTCACTCGGCACATAGTGGAGATCTTCATCGATAATGAGCCAATAAAGAGGCATTTAATTAATGATTGTTCAAAAAATTCAAAAAATCCGCTTTACCCTTCCGACATCAGTATTTATGTAATTCTTGACCCATCAAAATTGTACAATACTTTAAGGACAAGGACACACGGAGCGATTTGTAGTCGCGTCTGGTGAGATTTTGCCGACACGTTAAAATGTGTAAACATTGTTAAACATTATTGCTGGGCGTGAACTATGCACGAACGTTTCGTCGACAATCGGTTGCGCGAGTCGTTACGCGCGCGCGCTCACATATCGCCCCGTATGTCCTCTCTCACAGAGAATTTTTTGCTTTTCACAAAAAACACGTCTCTATTTATCTTTTTCAATCAATCAGTAAGTGCTGTTTACAAGTTTTTGCAAATGCCTTGTTATCTCACATGTTGGCATTTCCTGAAACGTCATTGCTGTTTAATTTAGATGAGGTGTGTTTGATTTATGGTTTAAAGTGCATGAGAGGTTTGGGGCCAATATATGCTAAGTATGCTAAATTTATGTCTAATTTAATCTAAGCATTAAAATGAATAAAATGAAATTAATTAGACAAGAAAATTAGAATAATAGTCTAACAATACAATAGGTTCGACTATTTTTTTGTTTTCGCCACTTTTGTTCATAAGAATTCTGTTATAATTTATAATAATAGAGTGGATTAATTTGAAAATTAAAAATTATCTATTCCTAAATAACTTCTAAATCCTATCGAAATTTTATAAAATTACACGTAACTGTTTCGTAAAGTAGTAAACGCTTTCAAACATATCGATTAATTTTCTTATTTGTGATAAAAAAAAATGTTATGAATATTAATTAGGTACTATAGAATTATGATATTATTGAAGTTTTACCTAAAATTCATTGATAAATAATTAAATGGAATACTGAAAATACTGAATGAACAACAAATCGATGGCAGGAAATTTAAAGGTGGGTTACACGGAGTCCTACGAAGCAGGACTTCGTCGCCTTGGTGACAACATCCTTCATAATTAAAAATTAATTACTTCAGTTATGACGTATGGTGCAGAAACGTGATCTCTGACGGCGGGTCTGATCCATAAGTCTCAGCGAGAAAAGGATAGAGCTATGCTCGGAATTTCTTCACGGGATAAGATCCGAAATGAAAAGATTCGCCAAAGAACTAAAGTCACCTGACGTATAATAGCTCACGAAATCAGCATGCTAAAGTGACAATGGGCAGGTTATATTTGCCGCAGAACCGATAACCGATAGGGTAGACGATGGGGTAGGTCGCGAGTGAAGGCCACGTACCGGGAAACGCACTGTGGGACCTCCTCCGGCCAAGTGGACCGATGATTTGTAGAGGTACACCGGTGGTGGTTGCATGAGAAGAGCAGAGGATCGTATGTGGTGCGAGCTTTGCGAGAGGTCTATATCCAGCAATGGAGAGACATAGGTTGATGGTATGGTATGGTTACTTCAGTTATTCAGAAATAGGTTGTTTTGCCTGATCATGATTTGTTGCCCGTTTAGTATTTGGTGCTGCTTGCTCAAATACAAGGCAAATATATTGAATACACATCTATTTTCTGGATCATGCTAGGTTTTTTAAAATGCTTTTGAAAAATACAATACAGCCGTAACTTTTAAAACCGCAAGACTGTTTTAGTAGTATAGATAAGAGATTTTATTGTAATATATTGTTAAAATTCGATATTTAAATAAGACATGAGTCAGATTTGACCGTGACATCATTTACTGTTTTACTAAATGTTAAAAAGTCGAAGAATTATTGATACTGCGCTTGAACTGTTGACCTAAAACTAGGCACGCCGTTTATTGCGTAGTTTTTTTAAATTAGTATCAGTAGTAAAATGAGTCATTATTGTATTAATTTATTCTTTATGAAAATTTTTCGATTCCGATGAGTCACTGATGAGGAACCCTTTTGTCAACTAAATATTATGTCACAATATTAATAAAACTTATTATCATAATTTCAATGCTGTTAGCATCAAATATCCATATAATATTCTTGAATAAAAATACACGGCTAATAATTACTAACATTACAACTGTCTGACTGCGGTAGGTGGTACCACCACTCGGTCGGAACAAGAAGCATCGAAGGCTAACAAGGTGCTAAAGTAAACGCTATTCCGAAAAGACATAAAAATATACGATTGATAATTTATAACGTGGCAACGCATCGCAAAAATATATCTTTTTATATCTCTTTCCTATTCTCCAATTTATATTTCTTACTGTAAAATGTCATTATTAATAGAAACTTAGTTTGATTATATCATGAAAATATATTGTTTTTTTTATCAATAACAATATTTTAAATACACTACGATATGACATTACATGCTTACATTATTACGTTAGATTACCTACTGCAATTACATTAGTAATCATACAAATCATAAAAGAAAACCTACACTCGGTCACATCTCAACATCTAGAGATAATTTACCTAAAAACTCGTACTTATACTAACAATTTACCAATCAATTGGTCTGACATTAAATGCAATAAATAATAAAATATGTCAAATATTCGTTTGATGTCATGACCACAGTCTTTGTAGTACCCACCGCACCGTATAAATTACGCACCGTTGTATAATGTTCTTCCAGAATTAATTATTATGTGTTACTGTCTCTTAAAAAATACGCATAAATATAATAATTAAATGAAACCTTACATAAATACATAAAAATGGTTGTAATTTTACACTTTGTATATAAACGATAAATAAATACGAGTACCTGGAGAGATGTGGCTATTACATAAAATACAATAACATAAAAACATCAGCACTAGTATATATAAAGCTGTAAAGGCTATGTACAAGGCATGTCTAGTGTAAATTAGCAAACATTGTGCCGACACTGTATTGAATCTGTTTCTATTTACGACTTACTTTTAAAACATAACGTTAAGACAACATCTAGAATACTAGACCTAAAAGTTACATTTAGAAACAGTATTCGGCTAAACGCAACTATATATATATATATTTAAAAGACAATTACTAATGGATGACAGAAAATTCTCTGATGATACTAAAGAAATAGGAGTCCACCATCGACTTGGGGATCACTCTTAGTAATTTAACATGATTTACTTCGGTTAATAAAAAATACGTTGTTTTCTTGATCGTGATTTGCTGCCCATTTAGGTTTTTTTACTACATTAACCGCAGTCTATTTATAACAGTCAATATGAAATATGGGTATGTTTGGAAACAGAGTTTCAAGTATATTGTATACCGCTTTATATGGAAATTATCAACTACGATAATATCCATTGTAGTCCCTTGGGGTCGGTCATCGGGTCATACTCTAACTTCGCAAACACACACACAATTTAACGCAGTAGGATTATTTTGTTTTACATCTTACTGGCTGAAAATAAAGTACCCAAACAAAAGGTCAAAAGGCCTTATAATCATACATATTGTAAAATCGATACTAATGATGACGAGACTTTATTAAGATCTATGTTTAAAACAAAGAGATTTTTTATGGCAGATGTTATTTTACATTCAAAAATCGCAAATTCAAAAAGTATAAGTAGATATAATGTCTATAAATTTTAAATCTAATTAAACAAAAAAGAAAATACCCACCCTAATACAATAGTAAATACTGGGGTAATAATAAACATAATATATTTACCCAATGACAGGAACAATGAGTTAGATTGTGCTTTATACACGTACTATAGATAATATTATCATAGTGCAAATATTATTGAAATGAAGAAAAATACCAATATTACGGAGAAAGGATGAGGAAAAATAATGTCTGACATTTCGATAAAAAAATATCTAAACAAAATATTGAATACGTTTTTAGTGCGACTATATATAGAGTGAAAGACTTAAATATATGACGAATGCTCGCGAACAAAAGCTAACTCGAAGTGATATATATTTTTATAGTTTTATTATTTATTCCTATCATTTAATCATCTATGACACCGTTAGAATGCGAAGCGATTGTTCGCGACTGAATTCGACGAAAGAATCAATTTATTCAAGCTCTGTTATTGTCCCGCTGCCACTCTGTCTGCATCCTCAGTGGACTTATTTGCATAAGTCTCATGAGGACACAACGTGACCAGCCATTACATATTCAACGTGAATCGTAAATTTTCAACGACAAATAAAAAGGAGACAAGACTGAATGCCACCTGACCATTGTGCCGAGCTCGTGAGATTAAATATAGCGATCGAGATTTATTTCACGCACATCTAGTTTTAATCGGAAAATATTATTTAGAAATGAGGTTAACGCACCGTTTATTATTGTGTGTGATTAATCCCATAGAACCTTTCTGTAGCTTCATATTTTTGGGCCTTATGATTGTTTATCATTTAATTATTAATTATGATAATTACAGGTGAACAAGTACATGTTACAAGTACAATGGTATGCCCTTCTGTAATATACCCCATGGCCGTACAATGATTTGTCATCAATTATAACGTACCGGAATTTAATCTACTAACAGCAAATTTTATAGAAATCTATATTGCAAATTAAATTGAAAGATACCAGTATGTTGAATTCAACTGTTAAGTAATAACATTTCACTTAATTTTCAAAACGATTTAAAAAATACTTTCTTTCTTTTAAAACCTCATGTACAATTGGAAATGGACCAAGTTATAAACCGTTTATCTCTAAGAAATAAATATAAGATTCGTTGTATCAGTGACAGTGACTTCAGAGACACATAGTAATATGAATTCAAAGAATTCAGATTCTAAACAAACATTTGTCTTTAAACAAATGGTTGACCGACGGAATCTACACCAGAACCTTTTCTGTTTCTCAACCAAAAAATTAAGCAACACAAAAAATCTCACTAATGTTTCTGGTGGTATCGGCAACATTACTTAACACTTTACGGGGCATACCTTCAGATCTCTAGACCTTTTGACTGACCTAAACAATATTGTTTAAATTTTTTGAGAAAATTTTTATAGTCTTTCCCAATTCCAAATTTCCAATTAAAACTAAACTACCTAGTGAAAAATCAAAGTGTGATTTGATTATCTATCCAAATTAGACTCAAGCAATTTATCATATGGTATTAATAATCATCGGGTGAGAACACTAAATACGAAAGAATTAAGTAATCTTATTTCGAGAGATCTTTTCGAGAGATAACTAGCTTGTATTTGTGTGCCAATGGCTTTAAATCGCTTATGAATAACATTCATTTGTCCTTTGTCATCTGCACTATTTTATATCCACCAGCTTTTTATGTGGGCACGCGTTTCCAAGAAAATGAGTATCAAATGTTAATAAGGTTTTTATGGCGATCAACCTGTAGCTGCGGAAACAACTTCACTTAATCTAAATATGTTATAGATAAGGAACAGTAAGGAATCTCAATACAAATATTCAAATTGCTCACGAGCACACACTACTTGGTTCTCATCGTATAAGTTCTAGCTAGTCAAGAGCGCGCTTCTACCTTGTTCTTAGTAGTGAATGTCCGTACGCGTAAAAATAGACCTTATATTCTTCCTAATCTATCTTTAAATACATAGATGTGAAAGTTACTGTTCGTGTATACAAACATTTATTTACCAGCAAGGTTGGGGTGTGTCGTGAATTACAAGACTTATAATTCGCAATGAACAGTTATTACACACATTGTTGTTAAACACAATACATAAGTGGGACATTATTATCATATACATTCGATTTTCTATTTAGTTACATTTTGATATTCATTAATCCAATCCAATTTGTTCAAAATATAAATAATTTGGTTATAATTTCATTTGTCGCGTGGGCAGCCGTCTGCCCGTCTGCCTCTTTTAATGTATAAGAAAATCTGTTCCTATCCAATATGTCCAAGATATAAACAAACAAGGCGGCCTGAAGTAACTGACACGGCCTTAAATTAAAGAAATGTCTCAACATTTAACTTTAAATTTAGGGCATATTTGCACCTCGATGAAACAACCGATTTATATTTTAGACAAATTGGATTGTTTATTGTAATTGTGGGATTGTAATTGATAATTGGATTCGCTGCTGGCCTTGCAGAATCCTATTCACAGCTTCCTTGACGAACCCCATGTCGTCGTATACAGGGAAGAGGCAGTTCGTTTCACAGCCTTTGAGTTCGCGGCAAAAAACGATTTTTCGACCGTATATTGTGCGACACCTCCGTATCAAGGAAACGAGGATGCACTGCACTTCAGTGATGGGAGGTGCGGGAGAATATAAATGAAAAATGTATTAAATAAAATAAAATATAAATGTTCGCACGTTTAGCTCTAGAACGGAGTCACCGAAGTGTATTGTAAGATTTTCGTTAGTGTATATGCATTACATTTAAGGCAATTCTGACAGTTTAGCTACTGTTGCAAAATTATATTGTGATAAAAATAAATAATATTCGCATAAGCTCCAAGACACGGCATTGACAGTAGTCTAGTTACATAATAGTGTCGTTGAACTCTATGACCTTTCTCACTGTGTACTACAATTTAACCTTACTAATCTAATCATCTTCAGTTGACTTTTTGTAGTGAACAATTTTATATGCAGGTCATAGGATTATGATAATGATAAATGGTTACTATATTTGGATAGTTTTGATCGCAATTAATTGACGTACCTACTTCGCATCTTTGAGTCTAGCCGGTGCCTTGACTGTTATTTATAATATTCATGTTTTTAATTCAAACCTTCGCACTTAACTTCCGTCGTAGATTTTGATGTCACGACAATAGATATATGAGGCATGAATCGCTGATAGTGAGTGGATGAGAACAGCGGAAGATCGTGGTTGCAAACGTAGGACAGACCTACATCTACTAATAAGATAGACACAACATGACGGTAATATATAACAAACGGCCTCTATTTTATACCACCCTTTTACGTCATTCTGCTATTTTTTATAATACACATCTAACTCGTTCTACCATATACCGACATCCATTTTAAGCGTCCACCGAAGCAGAATATGTTAAACAATATTTACATTATTCGGAAATGAATTTCATATAAGTTAATTTTTATTATATCTATAGATAGTTGCTCTATTAAGTCTGATGATAATTTTCGAATAAAATTAATTGCTATAAGGCTGACTATACAACACGCAACATGGAACACGTCACGTGTTACACGTCATGTGAGAAAGAACCGTATGACGAAAACGAAAGAACGATGACAGCTCCATTAGGAAGGGATATTGTGCTATTTTCCATATGTTTTACAAAAAGCGTGTTTAGTCAAGAATTGTAGAACTTTACGAGCCTACCTTAAACATATAGTTTGTGTGTACGAGTATATACGACGATATTGTATGTACGAGCGAGTATCGATGACGATATTGTATGTACGAGCGTGTATCGATGACGATATTGTATATACGAGCGAGTATCGATGACGATATTGTATGTACGAGCGATTATCGATGACAATATTGTATGTACGAGCGAGTATCGATGACGATATTGTATGTACGAGCGTGTATCGATGACAATATTGTATGTACGAGCGAGTATCGATGACGATATTGTATGTACGAGCGTGTATCGATGACGATATTGTATGTACGAGCGTGTATCGATGACGATATTGTATGTACGAGTGTGTATCGATGACGATATTGTATGTACGAGCGAGTATCGATGACGATATCGTATGTACGAGCGAGTATCGATGACGATATTTATTCGGGATTTTTTGCAATTTTTCCTGGTCATCATTTTGGAACTACCGATCCTTTAAATCTAGAAGGCTTAAAAATCTAGATTTAAACTTGAACTATATTACTGCCAATTTTCATTTCATTTTAATAAATACGCCCTGCAGTTTTTCCTCAAATTACGAAACTAATTAATATTTTGGATTCAGCTGGTCACCATTAGTCGAGATTAATAACATTTTTCTGAAATTCGAAAGTCGTGATCTTTTCGAAACACATAGGTAGATTTTTCGAATTCTCCCTACAACATTAGGTACATGAACTTTATACATGACAATAAGATTATTGTATAACAGATGTATAACATCTCTATTTTTATTACTTAACTGAAATATGATTATTATCTTTATTACGAATCTACCTACAGGGACTACTGGTAGAGATAAATAAAATTCAAATTGAAAACATTTATTAGTGAGTTATAGAAAAACAAAGATGTTTCACAAAACTTATAAATTGGTCCACTATATCATACAATATTAAGTGGTCTTATATCTAATTATAATCTCAAAACTATATATAAATATGCTAATCATTATCTAATTTTGCATGTCTAAAAATTATTTAATATCATAATAAGATTTATTTTATAGAATGTCAAATACCTTTTTCTTAAACAATTTCAATTTCTTTAAGTCGTCAGGTGATTTATTAAATAATTTCGCAACATCCAACATATACTTAGTATGGCCATAAATACCATTACAATGAATAACAATAGATATTTGAATTTGGAATCCATCAGTCTCGCATGAAAAATAAAGGTTTATTCTCATTTTCGCGCTAACGATTATTTATTAAATTTTTTACTAATATTAAAAAGGAGTGAGGTGATACCAAAAACAGTAATGCTGTAATTGCATTACAGAAAGTAAGCATGGAGTCAAATGCAATTTTTAAAACTCTCCATCCGCTTGGTATTAGCCAAATGTTTGTGTACCGGGCTATTGGTAGCTACATTGAAATGTCATCTGTTTGTAACAGAAAAGGATGTGGCCGTCCACGCGCTATTCGCACTAAACAGACGATTAAAGCTTTGAAGGAGAGAAGCAAAATATTTTATCCAGAGAGATGAATATAGCACCCAGAACCATGTCACGTATTTCAAAAGATGATTTAGGATTTACTCCTTCAAAAGACATACTAGTCATTTATTAACTGATAATTTAAAGAAAAATAGGGTTGACAAATCAAAACAACTTCTTCGATGGTAGGCAGAGGGAACTCACAGATAGATCTTATTTGGGAGGAGAAAATGAACAAAAACAAGCAAAATGATCGAGTTTATGCTTATAACTAAAGAACCTGCTCAATTAGCTATCAAGGAGTGACTGAACCCTATTTTTGTTAGAAAAGGGTATTAAAACGTTGGCTAAAATGAGGATACGATTCTTGAGAAGTTCGCAAAGCGTCTTAACAACACCCTATTCCATAACCAAGACTCAGCACCGGGTCATAAGGCTCGCTCAACACAGGCGTGGCTAGAAAGGAATATTCCAGACTTCATTAGAGCTGAAGACTGGCCGTCATCTAGTCCCGATCTTAATCCGCTCGATTATGATTTTATGGTCTGTTTTAGGGAGCATGATATAAACGCCGTGATAATATTGGATCCCTAAAATATTCCATAAGGATGGCAGTTGCCAATTTTCCCATGAACAAGTTGAATGTTTTAATCGAATTCGAGCCACATCGTTTGAAAGATTGTATAAAAGCAAATGGTGACCATTTTAAATAAACGATATATTTTTAAAATGCTAAGTTATTTATTTCTAAAATAAATGGCAAATTCTTCTAATAAAATGATAATGTAAAAATAAAAATATCACTGTTTTCTTTGTAACAATATTTATGGCTATGGTATACTTTTATTACAATGTTTGGTATTTGAAGTGTAAATTAAGCAATACATTATATTTATATGTGTTTACTTCTTCTCTTCGATTTTAAAATATATTATAGTTTGTTTTACAAATATACATGCTTTATAAATGTACATTAAGGGGAGAGTTTTTTAAAGTACGGCTTAAAGCTTTTGGTCTGTCTCATTGCTTAAATAACCTTAATACATGTTTTTTTGGAGTTTGGACACCAGTGGCGTGTCAACAAAATTTCCCCATATCTTTAGTTGGAAGTGACAAAACCGTGATAAACACATATGTTGATGTATAACTGTTCGACCACTGCTGGAAACGAACCTTCGCATGCACGATGTCTTGTGCACGAGTGAAGTATGGTCTTAAAACGCCACGCTGACCAAGCGAGTTGGCGAGTCCACTCTTTCAGGAGTGGTGTAGTTCCTCAGGACTTGTGGTAACCGCTTTGTTACCCTTTAGTCGCCTTATACAACATCTACGGGAAGAGACGGGCAAAACATTAACTTTATACGATGCAAAATTAAATTGAACGTTACGTTATGACAAATTATCTATAGGTAAGTAGTATTACTATAGAATATAGATTAATGTATACATATAGGTACAATTACAAATAATTAAATGTACGTACGAGTAGGTATATATGCTTACCAATCTAATCACTGTCAAATATAAATATTGAAATTCAAATAAAATTTACAAAAAGAATAACATAGGTATGTACTAGCTACACAGATGTGTAGTGTACAATGGATTGGCATGTTTTGTACACTGTCGGGTGAGTGCAACGTGTTCTTCTTTCAACCCTATTGTGTCTACTTGGTATCGGATGAATAGTCTATGAAATAACCATCTACTGAAAGTATTAGTTATAGAATTCACACTAGTGTAGAACATTATGAGTCGTTCATTATAATAATATGCATAAAATAACGCATATTGTATATTCATTGATAATTCGAAGTAAGAAAACAGATGGTAAGGTAAATATTAAGTTCGCATATTTCTGCTAATCATATAGATTGCAACATTACATTCATATACTTAACAATAAATAAAATAAAAGTAATAAAACAATAATAAAAATATAAAATGTTCACTAAACAAGTCGGCTAAATTAGTCAATGTAAATCGCCTATAAAAATCTCATTCTTGTCGCTTCACACCGTTTTCTAAAACAGGTAGACATAATAAAATTCACTCATTTTCGGAACACAATCAAGGTTATAGGTTCATAATATTGTCCAAAAATCACATAAATTAAATAAATCCCACAATTTATTGCAGTCTATCTAACGGCAGAGTAGATTTGTTGCCTCACTAATATGTATACGTAGGCCTATATATCAAACTTGCTAGCCTGTTTGCGATTATTTAGTTATGTTGCTTAAAAAACTGCCGATGCTATTGCTAAAAATAACCTTTAACTCGTTTTAAGTTTAAAACGAGTTATAGTTTTTTTATTTTTAACTAATGTAATATAATTTAAACCAACGCAACATATTTAATCAATAAACAATTATAACTGTGATGACGACATCACAAGTTTTTTTTTACATTAGAAAGCTGTATTGAATGCCTCTACAATAAATGAATATAAAATTAGCATTCCCCAAAGTATTGACTTTAGGTTGCAAATTTACTTTTTCTGCTATAGGTATACTAACGTTATAAAAAAGAAAGCGTGAGTTATGTAGAGACTAAGCCCACTGAACCGATTTTTAAATTTCCTTCACTCTCGGGAAGTTAAATACCTATTTGTATAGTAATCATTTTATTATTTGAAGAGATCCTTAGAAAACCCTTAAGTCACTTAAGCCAAGCTAGGTAACACAGTCAGAACATGAAGACATGAAGTCAAGTCACTATAATTGGGCCGTTCTAATAGGTCGGATTTGACATATGACCAACCATATAATCCACCGATGTGAAATATTAATTGTCATAGACACAACGCTTCCAAGAAAACGACGCTTAATATTAATCGGGTTATATTAGTATCGTGTGGTGGTATAACTCGATCAATTTTAAGTGTCGTTTTCTTGGAAGCATTGAGTCTATGACAATTAATATTTCACATAGGTGGATTATATGGTTGGTCATATGTCAAATCCGACCTATTAGAACGACCCAATTATAATATCCTATAAGTTACGTATCGTTATCAGATACAATATTGATTGCAACACGAAGCTAAGGTTATTTAGGCTATTAACAGCTATTTTAATTTTTTTGTAATATTTTAAGACACTTGTTAAGAACTCCATAACAAAACAAATCTAGTGATTCGTTGTTCAATAACTAATAAAATAATGAAATTAATATCTAATAGCGGTTACATAGCATTACATTTACATACGAGTATGAACGGACTACAACAGAATATTAGAAAAATAAAGAAATAGAATATTAAGATACACTTGATAAATCATAGAAAACGTTAATTATATACAAATTAATATCGAATAATAAACGGTGATAAAACACGTAAATTACCATAATTTCTGCATGATTCACACTTGTTTGTTTGTTTTCAACCACATTTATCTGCATTTATTCTTGCCAATGTTACATATTATGCAAGTAACAATTTACTTATTTTGATTAATTCTTAATTACAAAAATGCAATGTAAAGAAGTTGCGACACTTGAAATAGACCGCTGACATTTTCAGATTTATAAAGCATATTATAAAAGTCATTGAACACAGCTGCAACGGCAACGAGTTTCAACAACAGCCGATAGCCACCTAGTGTTGTAAAAACGAGCGTTGAGAGCTCGACGCTCGAGCGCTGAGTGAGTGCTAATGAACTTTATAGGCTCGCGCAAATTACAGCCGCGTCGTACCGTAGTATCGCACTGCAAAACTGCGAGAACGTAAATTATAAACGCGGCGGGCCGCAACTGAACGCAATAATTTAAATCGGTTGGCTTTTTTTTTTTTTTATAGACTAGAGGGCGGACGAGCAAGCGGTCCCACGTGATGGTGAGTGTTACCGCCGCCCATGGTCACCTGCAACACCAGGGGGCATGCGGGCGCGCCGCCGACCTTGCAAAATTCTATTCACAGCTCTCTTGAAGAACCCCATATCGTAGCTTAATGGAAAGACCTCTTGAGGCAGTTCGTTCGGGTACGGGTTCCTACAGCCTACGGGTTCGCGGTATAAAATAATTTTTGGAGCGAACAGTGCGCGACACCTCCGTATGGAGGAAATGCGGATGGACCGCACTTCTGTGACGGGAGGTGCGGTTGTAGAAACCCGAGGTGGGAATTATATTAAACAGTTCCTCAGAGCATTCCCCATTGTACAGGCGGTAGAACACACAGAGAGACGCAATAACATAATAACGAATAACAGCGAATAACATTGAGGCGAGTCGCGTCGCAGCGCATAAATACGGCTGGCAAGCGATCGAGCAGTGCGCCGTGCTATGGCGTGATGCGGCCCACCTCAAGTGTACGATAGTTTATACAAAATGCATGAAAATGATTCAGAAGGATTTTTGCAATAGCGCTGTGCGGTGCGGCCCGTCGTAATATGCACGAGCCTTTAAGACTATCGTTAAAGACTAGAAAGCGTTATAGTCCATTTTTTTAATGTTTGATGGTCTTAAACCCTTGTAGTTAAAAGCTCGAGTCTAAAACGCTTAAGGTTAAGGTTCCATAGCACTAACATAGGGCGCCAGCGCTCGAGCACTGAAGCGTTCAGTACTCGTTTTTACAACACTATAGCCACTAAACAGGTGTGCATTCACTGTTTTCTTTTCGTCAAATCCTCCTTCTATTTTAAACCTCAATTTCACATAGTTCTAAGTATTGTTTTTATAATTTTACACCTTTATAATACCTACATGTCTATGTTTCGTTTAAGATTCCTATAATTAGTGACGTATATGACACATTCAAAGCAAACAAACATCGTTAAAGACAGACCCAAAAGTAGACTTTTCCTTATAATTTTACGCATCAGATTTAATTTTTACAATGTTTTGACGTACGTACCTCTAGAGCAAATAACGAATATATACGAAGTATTTGTACTGTTTTTGACACCAGCATTGCTCTGTTAATTACGTATAAGAAGAAACGTTTGTGATTGTTTATCAAATATGTTAGTTTTATGGAAAATACGTTAATATATTTCTCTATTCTGCAAACAGTGTCTAAGAATAAGCTTTTCCTGTTTGTTACATATGC
Organism: Sesia bembeciformis; assembly: GCA_943735995.1. Taxonomy (NCBI): domain Eukaryota; kingdom Metazoa; phylum Arthropoda; class Insecta; order Lepidoptera; family Sesiidae; genus Sesia; species Sesia bembeciformis. The sequence goes on from OX031031.1 coordinate 10,264,977, forward strand.
ATCAATCAAGACATTTAAATAAGATTTTAAACTTTTATTATCGTGATTGAACATCGTAATTGTTATGTAAACAATTATTATAAAGCACGCTAGCTATTTACCACTTCCTCTCGTCACGTCTCATCTTGTCTCATCTTATCGGGTGTGGTCATCTACTCGGATTTCCAATCACTTCGACCTTGGATGTTGGAGAAAAGGTTAGGAAAATGGGGGGGATAGAATGGGAACGGGCTCTGGCATATCTTACTCACTACCGAAAAACATACGTACATTGGGGAAATATGATAAAGTATGGAGTACATTTTAACGTAGTCTTCTCTGAGAGAGGAATAACGTGGCCGGTCGAGTGCGCCCAGCAGTTAAGAGGTGCACCACACACATGCAGCGTGCACCCACACCCTCTTAGATATTAGAACTTTAGGGAGATCTTAGAAAAATAACTATTTTTTATAGGTTTACAGCATTATTTAAAAAGAAACAATGACTGAGCTAGATAGCCCTAACCACAGTGTAAGTCCATTTAAGTGGAGTAGTAAGGACTTTAGAATCATTTTAATTAAATATTATCACTATCCGATCGATTAAATGCGTATTGGTAACCCAGTCGGTCGATCGATGATAGTTGTCTGACAAGTCGGGTTGTGCCTACGTCAATTCAAGAAAATTTATTTAACTTACTAGCTAATAAAGACACATTTCGCTTTTTAGCGTTATTACTTTGACCTTCAATTTTATGGGTGGAAGAAACACATAGGCCGATCATCTCTAATTTTGACAGTGATGCCGGTTTCCCACGTAATTTCTGTTACATCAAATATTTTGATACCTACTTCATTTACATGTATACTCTGTAGCAACACGAATAGAAGAAACCTTGTAGAAAAACTTGTCTTATTACTTCGAAACGTATGAACCATTTCACTTATAATAATCATATAAAAGTTTTAATGAAATCAAATGTGACAAGACAGTATCTGAGAAAAGGTACTTTCTCAGATATTGTCAGTTCTGGTATCCCAGATATTAAGACTTAAGAATTTAAAAAACAGTTACTCTTTTATCTTCAAATGTCCTAAGATTGGTTAAGGCTATTTTTCATTTATAAGTTCGTTGCTTCAAGATTCTTTTAAATTAGAAAATTTTGACCAAAATCAATAAGTCTATACCGATAAAAGATACCTTTGATTGTCTATACCGGGTACCTTTGATCAGATAACGTCAAATATAAGCTTTGGAAAATCATATAATCTTTGGTTTCTGAAAATTATACAAATAGGGAAAGTATATAAAACAGAAATGTGTAAATTATACGATATAGAAATATTTTCTATCAAATAAAACCTTAGCGGTATCTACTCGTACATTCTTTTTCAGTCGAATTACTATAGTTGTGAATTTTTATCACTGACCACATTTAATTCCCAAAATTTTCAAAACTGTGCCGATAGACCCTAGAAAGACGTGTTTAGAAACAGACGAAGTTATCGATGAGATGCTAATCGCAATCCATTATATTCACATTTTTAAACTTAATATTACATATATTAGATAATATAATTTTTAACAAATGGACAAAATAAATCATCATGTTTAGGCAATAATTAAACGAATCATCCATTCATAAAGGTTTAGTTTTTTGGTTGAATAATCACTAAACGTTTAATATAAATTTAAATGATTAAAATAATTTTAATGTTAATGAACTGACCAAGCTATATCTGGTACGGTGAGTAAAAAAGTGGTAGATATTAATAAACATCACGACATGTAAATAATTAAAATCTGTTATGTAATCTCCAATAACCAATTTCTAAAAAGTGGGCTATATATACCTTCTGAGATTTAAATGGAAAAAAAAACAAAAAAAATGTATGTAAATTATATGTGTACTCATATTTAATTAATGGAAGTATTGTCCAATATTATCAATGAATTTATTATCTATTATCTTTAATTGAATATATCAATATTATCTTTTAATTGAAGTTTATTGACGGCTCTTCCTATCCTACTCTATCCTACCCTATAATATCCCACCCTATAATAATATCCCAAAATATCCTACCCTATTCTACCCTGTCCTACCCTATCCCACCCTATCCTATGCTATTCTATCTACTAATAAAGGCTCTAATGGGCCTTGGCTTGGTTGAGTATCTTCTTCTTCCAATCGGATCTATTGGTAGCATTCTCCTTCCAGTTTTTTATTATTATAGAAAAAAGGCGCAGACGAGCATACAGTCCACCTCATGGTAAGTGGATACTGTCTTTCATAGACATCTGCGATATATGCCAACATCAGTCCAGACAAACGTTGGCACACCGCCGGATGCGCTGCCTACCTTTTCAGATTAAGGAATGGATTGGGAAAATGGGGAGGGAGAGGATGGGATGGAAATGGGCTCCGGCATATCTCACTCACTACCGAAATATAATACATACGTACGACAATCGCTTTCGCATCTTGGTTTATACCATCCAGCTATCTGAGCTTAGGTCTTCCCCGGACTCTCTTGTCCCTCTGGTTTTCTATACAAAATTCGTTTCGGCACTCTAGATTCATGCGCTGAACGTGGCCTGCCCAACACAGGCGTATCAATTTAATGACGTTGATGGCGGTTGGTTCTTTGTACACCAATAGAGTTCATAATTATATCTTGGGTGTCATCCTCAACACCAAAGATATGCACCACCAAGTCCAACACCAAAGATACGTCTAAACGCATACGCATCGCCAAGTGTTGCGCGACACTCCATGAAGCTACGAGTCGTCAAGGCGACCGGAGACTTCGCTGTCGCCTTACGCCCGTTGCTGTCACCGCCTTAGGGATCACTTTTCGCTTTTCAGAACTCAGAAGCGCCTCAGAACTTTTGGCTCTAATACTAGAAACCCCCTTTGATTTATACTGGTTGTTTTTTGTCAGACATTAAAAAGAGTTAAATCAAATTCTTCGATCATCCTAAAATAGCTTAGAATTTTTTTTAACCCAAATACATAAATAAATGTAATGCAAGAGACAAGCAGACATTTTTAAATTACATATTTTAAAATATTTAATTCATATACATATACATATTTAAATAAACTTATGAGAAGTTCATCAATTTGACACGTTCGAGACTCGTGATCAGATATAAACTCCAAGCTTGTATTCGTACAATAACATGGATTCTAGTTTACTTGAGTCTCTTTTATTTACTTACCTGCTTACTCATTAACTTAAATTTCGACATTTCAAGCATGGTTAGCGCAATACGCTTCTTCGAAAGATTAATTAATATATAAGTTAACAACTCGTCATGGTGACTTGTTAACTGATATAAGTAGAAATTATTACTATTTTCTTAACTTACATTTCTTAAACAATTATATGTGTTAGGTTGATCAATATATTTTTGGAAATGTATTGAAACCTAGGAAACGTATATCTAAATTGTATTTATTTTTTCAATATAATCACCTTCTAATCTAATACACCTTGAATAACGTTTTGAAAGTTGTTCAATTCCCTTGGAAAAAAAAGACTTGATCCTGGGTATCGAAAAAAGACTACAGCGCACATGACCTAATCATCTCCGTGAAATTTTATACCACGCAAGTGTTTTTTTCAAATTCGTAAAAAGGTGAAAATCACTAGGAGTTAGGCCCGGAGAATATGGAGGATGCTGCATCAACTGAAACCCAGCCGTTCGGATGGCAGCGCCTGCAACATCAGACCGATGCGTCATGATGAAAAAACACTCCGGCACGCTTATTTTTTATTTCTTCGAGTAATTTTTTGATCAATGTTGAGTAATACTCTCCAGTTATTGTCTGTCCTTTAGTTAAATAATCGATCATAATGATACCTTCCGCATCCCAGAAGACCGTGGCCATTATCTTGCCAGCGGATGCAGAGATCTCGAATCTCTTGGCTGGCGGGGAGGACGATCTTTTCCACGCCTTATTTTGGTTCTTCGTCTCCGAGTCAAAATGGTGAACCCACGTTTCATCAACGGTCACGAAACGATTCGGGGTCTCGCTCAATAATTGCCAAATTTTACTTTGAAATGCTTTCTTTCTTGTTGCTCTTGCTTTCTTTTGTGCGTCTGTTAACATTCGACGAATCTAACGCGCGGCCACCTTTTTGTATTTTAAGGTATAAGTTAAAATGAACTGAATGGTCCCGAACGAAAGCTTCATATTCTTGCACCATGACAATGTCAGCTTTCACACGGCCAAACAGGCAAACAACTTATTGACGGCAAGAAACGTAGAACTCTATGAGCCATCCTCCATACAGTCCACACTTAGTACTTCTTCTTGTTCCCAAAAATTAAGAACCGTTTACGCGGTCAACGATTTTCATCGCCAGAAGAGGCTATCGAAGAGTATGAAAATTATGTTTCCAAGGTCACCACGGAGGAGTGGAATAAATGTTATGGAAATTGGTTTATTCGTATGAAAAAGAGTATTTTTGGCAGTAATTTGATTTTTGGCCATTCATTGTATTTTGTTTTTATTCATTCCGGAAACTTACAGTGTGGCCCTCGTATTATTAAATTATTATTTTAAAATAAACATTCATTAAAAATTGAAAATAAAGCGTACTAGCGTATGTATTATCATAAAAGAAATAATATTATCTGTGTAGGAACCCGCCGGCCGAAGCCAACTAGATTGCCAGCCAACTAGATCGACATCTAGTTGGTCATGACGACTGCCATTTTTGTTGTCTTTTGTTTTTTATTCCTGTCATCTGCCTTTATTGTTTTGTTGTTATTCTTCTTTTGCTTTTACAATCCATTTATTTTAAGGTTTAATTTTTCATGCTCTATCTATTTATGTAAATTTTGCTTTCGTATTAAATATAAAGTGTTGTTCCTGAGTGTGGACTTTTATTGAGAAGAGGACCGAGTGTTCACATACAAGCAACCACAGCACTTTATCTGTATCTCTAAAATGTAAGCAAGCATCGTTTAGAAATCTTTGATTACGATTTGTTTATAAAGGTAGATAAAGTTATATATTATAATATAATATAATATAATATATGTGTAACAATATTGATCTATAGAAATATATTATAGTACCCTTCTGTATCTAAGTTACGGGTAACAATTTATAGGCGTATATTTTCCAAGACAGCAGTGGAACCACCTAGTCTGGTCGCTCTTAAGAAGTTAATTCGATTCCCCTGTGAGATCATCCTAGATCGTAAAACAAAACATCTTCCCCGGTAGTTGACAATTAATTAACAAATTATAGATTAATTTATAGATTAAACGCGTTACAAGGTTAAATTTAAGAATGAACATAAATATTGTGCTTCAAGTTTTAATGTCTCATATCTAGCTAGTAAATATCATATTTCAGTCATTAGGTGTTTTGCCGCTAAAGACTCGTATCTGTTTTAGCGCCGGTTTCATTTACATTTAAGGGGTATTTTTATTTTAATCGAAAAAAAATGTATATGTAGTCCTACAAAACGTCATAAGTATCCAAGGATCCCAAGTACAAAGGAACCTATCCAACCTTTTAGACATTTTAATTTCGATTCCTTCGTATAATCTATTCAAGGTAATTGTGTCGTCCACAATGCGGTGAGCTATGACAACATAACTATAAAAGAATCATTACATGGGATGAAATGGGATGGGATGAGAAATAGGCAATTCTCATGTAATCCCGTCCCATTCCATTGAGTAGAGAATATAATGAGATAAAGGAATCTTCTTATTCCATTATACTCTTTGCATACTCTCTCCCGAGGTTGCTTAGTTTTTGTCAACAATTAAGTTTTAATTATTTTTAAATTCACCGTTAATGTTAATTAATACCTTCACTTAAAGTACGCCTACACCTAGAAATAAATAATTCTAAAAGTATTTGGGAATATAAATACACATTTAAGTACAGAGAAGGAGAAGAAAAGTTAAAAATAGGCATTCATTTTGTTATAACAAGAAAATAATGAAGTTGTTGTACCTTTATTAAGCATATACTTGTATTTACAATTTATTGCCCATAGAATAAATGTTATGGTATATTCAAAAATGTATCTTAAATTAATCCCTATATATTTATATGTAGGTATAGGTTTATTATTTAGGTATTTTTATCGCATATCAATTTTTTCTAATTTTCCATAGCTAATTTCTAATTCTAACCGGAATAAAAACAAGAAATATGTTGATATAAACTTTTAAATATAACACGATGTAGGTAGACGATTCTTAAAAAATCGCTATTGTTATTCAATTGAATAACAAAATAAGAATCTCGCCTTAAATTGTTTTACATAAGTGAAAAACACAGTATCTATCGGAAGAAGATATTTATACGTCACTACTTTGCATTCACAAATTAAGTTATTATAACTGTGAATCATTTTAAGCCAATTAAGATAAAATACTCGTGTAAGAGTATAATGTTCTACTCAATGCACAAAGATATAGTTAAGAAACAGATGATACGAATGGGAACGGCAAAATACTTTTTTTTTAATTGGCATGTTTTAATAATTTTGCTATTCACGAATTCCTTAAATCGAAGATATGTTCCTCGTGGCATGGGGTTCTTCAAGTTCATGGAATTACCATGCCAGCAGCTTGTGTCTCACTGCTGGATATAGACCTCTCGCTGACCAGCATTATGCCAATTTAATTTCCCGTACTCGTAACCAGCCCTACATTGTAATTACACAATTTTACAATGACCATTATTATCATTTAAAAAATTACCTATTTCAATACCTCATATTGCACCGTTGAATATTTAGGTATGCAATAATTATTTATTATTACACTGTAGCGATAACATTGTAACTCAATAATTTAATTTAAACACACAATTATGACAATATAATGACCATCTATATGTTCCTTATGACCATATTGACTTTGAAAATGGTTTACAACCATGACCGCGAAGTTAATATAGAAAACAAATATGACTATGATAATGTCATTAGTTGTACAAACTAATAGTGTTGTGCAACTAGCTGGTCATGGTTCTGTTCGCTTCGTATTCAACTTAAACCATGTACAAACTAGACATTGTAACAGAACTTTCAGTATTCTCTATAATTGGGCAAATTTCTTATGGGAGGGGGAGAAAGCACGCTAAATTCCACAGTTACTGGGTGCACTCGACTGGTCATATCTCACAGAAGACTACCGTGAAATTTACTAGATATCCCACTTTGTTAAATTTCCCAATGCACATACGTATTTCGTATTACGTACTGTACGTATTTCGGTAGTGAGTGAGATATGCCAGAGCCCATTTCCATTATCCCTCCCCATTTTGTCAACCCTTCCTACAAATCCATTCCTTTAAATTTTCAAATTGTCACTCTGGACTGATATTGTCTTGTTGCATCGCGAATGTCCATGGGCGACAGTATCCACACAATTACCACCTACTCGGATTGTCTACTCGCTCGCCGCCTTTCATCCATAAAAAAGTGACATATCTCCGACAGCTATCTCTAGAGAATGCATTACTAATTTTATTCTATGGGACTCATCAGCGTATACATTTATTGTAACACTGTGGGCAGTCCGCGAGTCACCGCAAACAGCTGCAACTGAAATTCAACGCTGCAATTTAGACATGAATAATATAAAAGGTGTGACCCGTTAGACGAGTGTGGCAATACACACTTTTATGTTGAGTAGGTTAATTAAGTAGATATATTACTTAATGTGTATTTAATATTACTGTGCAGTGCAGTTACGTAGTAGTAATAAACTCTCTTTCTTACCATCAAATTATATCTCGCCATTATATGCTAACTTCAGCTGTTTTCATTGAGCTACCGGTCTACCTGACTGAGAAACAAATTAAGAGTGCTAAGACATACACACTGACGTCAGTAAATGATTTTAATTATACATAAGGTTTTATTTGTAATTCCACGCATGCGAAACAGCGACTAGTAATATACGTGCGAGTATCTATCTATGTTTATAAAGTTTCTTTTGTCGTTCACAATTATTTGATTACACGAATAAAGAATGAAATTATAATAAATAAATTGTCCATTGACACAGTTTCCGGGGTCTATTAAGAATGCAACCATACCGCATCCAATTCACGCGGCACGCGTCCACCATTCTGTTAGTCGACCTTACCTACTTACTTTTTTTAGAAATATTCGGGCCAATATACTCGTAATTTATATCAAAGATAAAGAGCGGTAACGGTCAGTGCCAGAAAAGCAAAAGTTAAGGTCGCAGTTTAAAATTCAATGTGTCCAATATCCATCCTAAAGGTCCACCTGCGATTAATCATTGTCGTATTTTTAATGAACGAGAGTGTAATTAATATGAAAACCCAACGTTTGCCCGTCAGTCAATATACTTCTATATAAGTGTTCGACTCTTTTCGTATAAAATACACGTTTAAGGTTACTTAAGACTTATAGTTTGTTTATACTTATACTTACTTATAGTCAAATCTAGTTTGTCTTAAGTATATACTTAAGACAAACTAGATTTGACCCTCTTTACATAAATTTATAATTAAATAACTTAAAATACTATACATTAAATAATACCAGACAAATAACACTAAGACACATAGACAAATTACAATTAAAAAAAAACAGAAATAAAAAATGTGTAAACACACAGAAACACATGCATACGTATTGCATTTTGCATACTACATATTATAGTTTTTTTTTCGTTGTATTCTTAGTATGTTTATTGATGCATTATTATGTTTATATTTCTAATTAAATAAAAATGTCTATTTTTCATAATTTAAACCTGTGTAACGGGAGGCACTGTCTTTCAAACAGATTGTTAATCTAGTTTGAGTCAGAGCTCACTCAAAATCTGGTACTTATGTAAAAAATGAGAGAAATAAGGACAATTTCAATTTCAATAAAGACAATTAATGCGTTATATCAGAATCGTCCAATATCATTTTCATAGTCTGTGTTAACCTGTCAGTAATTTGTAGCAATGACACTTGTATAAATTTAATACCAAATTTTACCGGCTTAGGACATTTCAAATCTTTTTAATTGTTATAATGTTGTGTAAAAATACTGTCAGTTTCCCAAAGTCATGTCTCAAAGCCATTAGTGTGTGAGTGAGAGAGACAGTGATAGCTTGCACCTTAAACATTCTCAAGCTTACATCTATCACATTTTCATCTCTAGTTCGATAAATATTCTATATACTTATTCGACAATAAGCCATAAACATCAATTTCAAGTACATACAATTAGCTACCCAGTACATAAGTACAAGTACAAGTACCAGTACCCAGCTACAAGTACAGTTATATAATACCGAATAAAAATACTATAATAGGTATTTATGACTACACTTGACACGTGACGTGTTTTTGATTTATAACTTCATCAATTACTCCTAAAAAACAAGTTCTTTAATTGGTAATTATAATAAATCGTTATAGCAATTATGACGATATTCTCGATATGAATCTCACTACGCCTTTGACGAACGTCTTCTATCTGCGTCACTAAGAAAAGTCACAAATATGCTGATGTAACGTACGAGTATATGCTGATACAATATTTGCACCGTTTTTAGACAGCTGTAGTAATCCATCGATAGGTTTCATAAACATACATTTCTTCTTAGTAACTAACTAAAACTAAATTAGTTACTAATTCAGTAACTAAATTAGTCAATACCAGATAAGGCTTGTATGTGAGAAATTTAAAGATCCATTACCCGTAGGTACGTATTTTACACTGTCAGGAATTTATTTGGTTATTCATTAGCAGGGCAGCTACTCATACGTGTATTGACGTACTTTAGGCGACAATTGACAATATGTATTTGTTAAATGTGAAGGAGATTGTGCCTAACATAGCAATCTATTTATTATCTCAATTTTTTTTCGTCATTTCAATTTCGTACCTTTTATACCTACGTATATTAAATATGTTTTATCCAGCTTGATATAATAAATGACACATAATTAACACGTGTTATTTTAAACGCTATTTATAATTTAATCATTAATTAAAATTCTTTGCTACTTTCCAACCAATTTAAATGCGCAAGATTCCCTTTTTTTAATTTAAAAAGTGTTTATAAGTAAGGCCGTTAGTGAATAACTAACAAAAGAATATCTTAACATACTTACTAAATAAATTCATTCTACTTTAAGATAATAAAATACTCTATCTTTATCATATATATTCCATTTATACAGACGATTACTTCCCGAAGCTTAAAACCGTAAATTTTGCTCATAAGAGTTAATTGAGGTGTTTCGTAGGATTTTTTGTAAAAAATATAATTTTATTGAGATAAAAAATTGATAAAGCTTTAAAAAAATACATTCTTTCCTGTATTAATTATTTTCCTTTATTTTCTTTATCTTTTTTAGTTCCTTAGATCTTTCTGTATGTATATACATATGCATGTATGTGTGTATACAAAGATATTATTTCTTTATTTCACCATCTACCCCTATTTCGTCTACAGACTTCTCCTTACCACTTAAAGGTTGCCTGGAAGAAAACGAGGTAGAGATAAAGCCGCCTGTTGTACTTCTAATTACTTATACTTTGTATGTTTTTGGTATACAATAAAGTGTATCTATCTATTCTATCTACATTTTGCAAAGACGATTCGTAAAATTCTCATGCCAATGAAGTCAGAATCATGAACGGAATCCATAGTTTCAGGGTTAGGGAAAGATTCCGATTATACCCCGTATATAAATAAGTAAACAATAAATGGTACATGACAACCCCAAATCCGATCAACTCGGTTCAGCCACAGTTTATGTCGCAAACCTGAAACTTGAGTCACTGAAGATTTTCTACCAAGTTATGACAAGACTTCAACAGACCTCTAAAAAATTTACAAAATTTACACTGGACTGTGGTAACCATTTATAAAATTACGTGGGTGGCAGGCAAGTTTCTTTATTATCACATTTTTGCACATGTACTATACTTTATTCACATTAAGAAAAATGCGACGTCAGCCGTCCAATGTAGCATAATACAGCGTTAATTGATCAATCGGGAAACTCTACCTCTCGTCATTAAGTGAAATCCAGTGATTGATAGTGATGACAACACTTTTTTCTTAACTTACACAGATTATAGGTGGGCAGTCTTTGTGCAGCCGTCCTAACAGTGGCTCGATAAGTAGAGCTGAAGACCGTTTGTGGTGGCGGTCCTTGGCAGAGGCCTATATCCAGCAGTGGAGAGACACAGGCTAATGGTATGGTATGGTGATGACTAATGACCAACATAGCAATAAAGGTAGTAATGATGACAGCATTTAGCACCTCAACAACATTTAGCATTATTAATTTTTGTTCACTTTAATGTAATCAGTGCCAAGAATATAAAAGTTTATAGTTACATGACTCGCGTTAATGTCAAGGAGGCGCAACATTGTATTATTAATAATTCAGTTAACTTATGTATTGTAAAGTTACTGAAAAAATTGCGTAGTTAATTTTTTTTTTCATTGTCTCGTGTAAAGAGATCCCAGAAAGATGATTATTCGAGACCGAGCTCCAATCATTGGTCACGCTCGCCATGTATAAATTTCTTATTATTCTTAAATGATTATATTAAACATATATTTATTAAAACATTTAATGTGTTAAACACTACCATTGTTTTAAAATAAGTAACTTCGTACTACCTACCAGTTAGCAGTGGCATTCCTTTTTTAGTAGACAAACATTTATTTAAACATCATTGCACAATGATATGTACAAAACGCTTCTCTACCAGTCAACCAGTACAGAAAATAATGTAGAATAATACATACATATATAAATACCTATGTGCATAAATACATAGGTACATAATATGATACATACACCAAAAATTTTACAAGAAAAATGAAAGCAGTAGAGAAGATGGACTGAGATAATAAACGATTATTAACTCTGTCTGTATCAAAAATGTTCCGGAAGCAATTTTTTTTCCGAAGAATATCGAATATTCCAAAATAATTTGAATTTAAATTCGCTCATTTCCATCTCATACGTTTCACTATTCACACGACATTCTTAATTCTAATAACGTAAACAGACATAAGCACAGAATCTTATGGAATAAACCCGTCAATATTGATTCGCTCTCATGATAGTCTTGCTCTGAATTGATCGGGTCACACAATTTCAGAAACATTTAATTTGTGTATTAGAATAGGATCAATTGGAATATGACGAAGTGTGTATGTAAAACTAGCTGTTCCGGGGTTAATTAATATGGGTCTAATTGTGATTCCATCCAAAATTTTATACCTTTTTTAACAATAAATACGGTGGGGCGGTACATATTCTGACATTTCCGTTCTGCCCTACTGGTGGGGCAGAACGTATAAATTGATAATGTATAAAAAACGTATAGAATTATCGCTAACTTCACTGTTAATTTTTATACTCTATCTTCAGATTTGTACCGATTCTTAGATTCGTAGCAACATATATCAGGAAAGATATTAAAAACAATAACAATAAACATTGAATAGCCTTGCATAGAAAATGAAGTTGTTATCTTATCTCCATGCCATATAAAATAATTTACAACTAATATAGATGTATGTTAATTGTATGCAGAGGGCCCACGCACTGCGAATTTTAACTACCGCGATTACATAATGGAATACTACGTATTTCAAAACATGAATGATCACGTATATGTATCAAATGTATCATCAAAATCATCTTGGGTTAATCAACGTCTTCCAAAATCTGTCGCCAAATATTTTGTCATTACATATAGGGATGCTCTTGTTGAGGCACCTCCGCAAAGGTAGGTAGCGTATCCTTGGACTGTATGCTCGTCTGCCGCCTATTTTCTATATAAAAAAAAATATTTTCATTTAGGCATTGTCCAAGTACTTTGTTGTTATTATTCTCCTGTATCTATAAATAATAATGTCTACAACGAACTTCAGAAACATTACTCACGATTTTTGTTCAGAATTAGTGTTTTATAAAATAAATTCTCTAATAGTTTACTTCTTATCTTATATCATCCTGACTGTCAACAACTTCTATTCGTCTTTACTGAGGTTTATTGTTCAATAAAAGAAGTAATCAGATGAACAGCAACAAATATCGAACGAGCAGTGAATGTATAGTAGCAAAATTTACAAGTTGGGTTAGGTTTATGAAGAAAACTTGACACTGGCAGTATTGCACCAGTAATTGCACCATTACCACATCTGGAAAAAAATTCGATTATTGAAAAAATTGATTATGAGCTACACAAGAGTTTGTATTTGTGCGAGTACACAAGAGTTTGTATTTGTGCGAGTGCTCGATTGACCGATAGTTTGCCATAATTTTTAATAAAATATGAAACGATATAGACGATGACACGATATCTATATAGACTATGAGATTGTGTGTTTATTTTATTGTGTTAAGGGCTAAACTTAAAACTAGTCCCATTTTGAAATTTATTTCGTACTTTGATAAGAATCTAAAGGAATGCCTATGGACATAGGTTATGTTTGGTTGCCACCTGAGCAAAGGCAGTGCAATTCTCTAGTATATAATGAATGAAGAAATAGTTACAAAATAGAAGCCATAGTGTCTTCAGTAACAACAATTTAGGTACCTAATTATGTTACAGACAATTTTATTTATAAGTTTCTATTCTATATAAGTCATTATTATTAACATTGAATGACTGGATGTTTTTTAAATTTAAGCTAATAATAGTACAGAAATAAAATATTTTTAAGTGTCATCTTTATCGAATAGAAGAAGCAGTTGGCGCTGTGATCAGCATGATTACATCATATTTACATATTTAGCTTTTATTGATCGTCTAAACTGCTCACACAGTATCCTTAACTAGCATCGGAAGGCAGTTGGTCGGCTCATAGTATGAGTTTCTGTTCTGGTTTTACTAAGTGGGTGTTCTGTTGATTTTTATTCTACGTAAGTTTAATACTTGTGAAAAAATAGATACAAATTTTTAATGATTTATTATAAAAGCTAATATCAATTGAAAGACTGCAAATAACCCTAATATTCAGTTTTATCAGTTAGGAACTAATAATTATACTCGCAACTCACATTTTAATTCGAAATCAAAAGTACATTAGATTACGAAATGCATCTGATACACAAAAAAAAATATAATACAATAGCTATTTATGCACTGATATATTAAGACCGTGTGAAATAATGTTATTTAAATTAGAAACCTACATTGCCATATCAATCATTCACGTAAAGATAATGTGACTAAAGAATTTCCGAAATAATTATTTTGATAGATTTTCCTCCTCCTTAAACGGCCCAATTGACTTCTTGTGAATCATACTTTTTCTTATAAATCACTTTACTACCATCATAAATCCACAACCGACCTCGATCTTGATGTCAATTTATAAACCCAAACCACAAACATCAGGTCTGTATAAACATTTTTCGGAAACTGATGTGATAAATACAGAATGATAATTATATTTGATAACATACCTAGTTCTGTCCGCCGAATACAGTTTACAAAAAAATAAAATATCTTTCTAAAAGGTCTAATGTAAACAGCAATACTTTATCTTCTTGGAAGTCTATAATATTTAGACGTGTACTAAACCAGGTGAACTGATAAATGCAGATGTTTCGATGCATTCCTTAGCAAATTTTTAGGGACCATTAAACAGATCATGTTCATGAAACTATAATCCTTTAAGACAGTCTTATGACTATTATAGAGATAATTTATTGTTGTATGTATTTATATGGATATAGGTATATATATATATATATATATATATATATATATATATATATATATATATACAGGGTGTGTCGTAAATAGTGGTCCAACATTAAAGGGTCGATACACCATATATTCAGCTATCACATACCAGAATTTGAAATTTTTTTTTTCCACGGGTCTCTGTTTTATTCATTATTATTATTATTTTGAAAAATCGATACCTTGCGTTACTAATTTGGCTGTTATTTCAACAAATAACATTATTTTTTTATTTTGTTTCTTGTTTATTATTGATAAATACATGTGCTATCACATGCAATCATTTTTTTAATGGAAACTTAAAAGATATTAAAGAAAAAATGTGTTTATTTCAAATTTTAACTCTAATCTGTCGCAAATCATGTGAATTCGGAGGCGAATGGTGTAAAAAAAATGTACTACACTATCTGTGCCCATTATTTTAAAAACTTGTCCAATAAATGCAGATTCTAAAATGGTATTAATAATAACCGATTTCGTAATGAAAAAAAAGTTATTGCCATTTCAACGGAGAAGGAGCCGAATTCAAAAAATGTACTTTTTCGTTTTAATTAACTCACCGGTATTGCAAAATGTTTTGAACCCAATTAGAAGTAAATTTTAACTTAACTATTAACAGCTGAGTGTTATTTGAGTCATGCACAAACATATCACCGGTAAAGAAATGTGTCCTAGGTAATAAAAGGGTAGGTACTTGGCCAGATAACAAAAGATTCATTGAAACGTTTCGGTGTAGCGCGCTACTCTACTCATGTAGTGAAAAAAATGACTAGGTTTTTTTTTATTGCTATTCTCTTAAGTATAAATGAGACAGACTATGCCAAGTAGAAATTCGTAATAATCTTATCAGTTAAAATGCTTCAGTGTGATCCCGTATGTCGCATGCGCTTCTAGTTTCTGTGTGTATCTCCTCCGTTGAATTGCTTGTTTTATTCCAGGACTCTGATTTGCTTCTGTTTGGACTTGTAGGTTTTTGTAATCCCTACGACATCGGCTACGTTATCTGGACTTTGATTTGCTCAACGATTTCGACAAACGTGCAGTGAAGTGAAGATTAGGCGATGTCTCAGTACACACCGCGTGAATATGCTGACATGCAAACGGTTGCATAGAAAACGGTTTGAACCCAATTAGAAGTATTTTTACACTTTTTAAGATAAGTATTTGAGTGAGGTTATGTAAAAAAAAACATTCTCCATAAATCAACTATTATTTATTAAATTATTCACATCATCGTTACATTAAATGTTCAAAATGACCACCATTAGCGGCTATGCACGCTCTGCACCGTCTGATAAATGAACATTTTATTCGTCGAGTAAATCCGCTTATACTAATTTCTTCAGCTGCTGACCGAATTCTTTCTCTTAGTTGGTCCACAGAAGTGATGTCTTCTTTATAAACTTTTTCTTTTAAACACCCCCAGTAAAAGAAATCCAGGGGATTGAGGTCCGGTGAGCGAGGTGGCGTGTACTGAGACATCGCCTAATCTTCACTTCACTGCACGTTTGTCGAAATCGTTGAGCAAATCAAAGTCCAGATAACGTAGCCGATGTCGTAGGGATTACAAAAACCTACAAGTCCAAACAGAAGCAAATCAGAGTCCTGGAATAAAACAAGCAATTCAACGGAGGAGATACACACAGAAACTAGAAGCGCATGCGACATACGGGATCACACTGAAGCATTTTAACTGATAAGATTATTACGAATTTCTACTTGGCATAGTCTGTCTCATTTATACTTAAGAGAATAGCAATAAAAAAAAACCTAGTCATTTTTTTCACTACATGAGTAGAGTAGCGCGCTACACCGAAACGTTTCAATGAATCTTTTGTTATCTGGCCAAGTACCTACCCTTTTATTACCTAGGACACATTTCTTTACCGGTGATATGTTTGTGCATGACTCAAATAACACTCAGCTGTTAATAGTTAAGTTAAAATTTACTTCTAATTGGGTTCAAAACATTTTGCAATACCGGTGAGTTAATTAAAATGAAAAAGTATATTTTTTGAATTCGGCTCCTTCTCCGTTGAAATGGCAATAACTTTTTTTTCATTACGAAATCGGTTATTATTAATACCATTTTAGAATCTGCATTTATTGGACAAGTTTTTAAAATAATGGGCACAGATAGTGTAGTACATTTTTTTTTACACCATTCGCCTCCGAATTCACATGATTTGCGACAGATTAGAGTTAATATTTGAAATAAACACATTTTTTCTTTAATATCTTTTAAGTTACCATTAAAAAAATGATTGCATGTGATAGCACATGTATTTATCAATAATAAACAAGAAACAAAATAAAAAAATAATGTTATTTGTTGAAATAACAGCCAAATTAGTAACGCAAGGTATCGATTTTTCAAAATAATAATAATAATGAATAAAACAGAGACCCGTGGAAAAAAAAAATTTCAAATTCTGGTATGTGATAGCTGAATATATGGTGTATCGACCCTTTAACGTTGGACCACTATTTACGACACACCCTGTATATATATATATATATATATATATATATATATATATATATATATATATATATATATATATAAGTGCATATCAATATATGTATAGGTATATTATGGTATTATAGATATTGTTTGTAATCATTTTTTATTGATTGCACGATGCACCGCCCTTCATATTTCTGTTTAACCAAAGGTTGACTGGCAGAGAATGTCACAAGACATTATGTCCGACTTTTGTACAACGTTGATTTGTGCTCTAAAGTTTAAATAAATAAATAAGACACCCAGCCTACCGTTTGCTACGCCTACTGCCTACCCCCGATCTGATGCCTTGATTTTCCATCCTATCAGAACATAATGCATTTAAAAAAGTAGAGAACATTTACTAAACGACTAGCTGTCTTAATTTCGTTTCGAAAGACAATACCTATAAACTCCCGACAGCATGTAAAACACATATTAAGAGCAAACAAATTACAGTGTTATTGAAAATTCATACTCGATTTATAAACATTAGAAAGCATTACGAAGACATATAGGTATTGTACTGTTTCAAATGGAAAGCTTTGCGGTATTGGTCGGTGACCCCCATTTGTTTTGTTTTTGTGCCACGAACTCCTGCCGTGACTCATCGTACATTCTCGGCGCAAACAATACTAGGTACATAATCGGATTTACGTGTTGGATTTAATAAGTGCAACAATGCACTGTTCTTATCCAAGAATTCCATCAAAAAAAATACCTTGATAACGATGACGTTATATATGAATGAACGCAATTCCACGAACAAGAAGAATTGAAGGCATAAACCAGTATATGCGACGTTATCTGACAAAAGGTAGGTCAGGTCACCTTATAGTCGGTTCTAAGTAATTTCCTAGATATGGAGACTTTAGATAAATCTAAAAAAATAACAAAATAACAAAAGGTACTTTATCCTAAAAAACAGATGTTAGAGCATGTTTTTGTCTAAATAGAATCTTAAAAATCTTAAGAAATTTTAATCAATGTCAATTAATGAATTCATAGCGACAATAACATCAGAATTGTTTAAAGAAAATAATCTATCAAAAATTTGATTGTGACAATTTATCATCAGATACACCTACCCATCAGTAAATTGAGTCCTTAAATGTAGAAATTATTAGTAAAGGAAAGTAATAACAAAAAAGACTAAGCATTAACAAGTTTTGACTACAAACCAAATTATGGACATCGATTTATATACGCTATAAGTCCCACTGCTAGCTTCCCGATGTAAATATACAAAACGGTTTCAGGCCACAATCCGCCACTCAGGTCTAGTGTAGATTATTGGATAGGTACTATACATACATAGTGACTTTAGAATTTACTAAACTCAAAATTTTAAGGTATATTTTAGTAAAGTTTGACAAAATAATCCACGAATTACCTACCATGCTCGTGAGTACACCCCATCTCATTCTCGTGAATGCTCTATTCCTCACGACGTTTTCCTTCACCACCTCGCTACTGATCATTGACAAAATCGATAGTTAATGATATAATGATAAACTCAGCTATACGAGACGGCTAGATTTGACAGTCTCAGCTAGGTTAGGATTATAATATAATCTGTGGCTAGGTTACGAATACAAATCGTTGTAGATACCCCTCCCCTACAAATGAATACACAAACTTTTATGCTCATTCTATACATATACTGTAATATCTCTATTACCATATTACATTTAGAAAAATTCAAACCGATTTAATACAATCAGTAACAATGTGAAGTACTCTCATCGATATTGAATGCCGGTGTCGGTCGATATATGACTCACGGTGACTTGATGCCGAGTGAAAGTAAATCTATTTAGCTTTGTCATATTATAAAGAATACGCACTAACATTTGAACGCGCGTCAGTTTAACTTACGGGGACACAATAGACCTTGATTTTTGGTGTGTTTTTAGTGAGATATTGAAGACATCAAGATCTTCAAATTACGAAAAAATATCTCTACATCATTACTAAATGTGAGTTGTAAAGAAGAAGCAGACCCTACAATTGCGGTCATTACGGTATTAACTTTTCAAAATTGTTTGCTAAGGGTTTATCAATTCTTGTAACTTTTGTTAAACATTTTTATTCTAAAACTTACGAAAAATCACGAAATCTGTCTTTTAAACTGGTATGTATAAATCGGCTTATTATATCCTATCCACAATCTACTGTCAAACACAGCCCTCTCCTATTTTCTCCATTACTTTGCTGTCAATAGAAGCCATCTAAAGCTGCATGACCTTAAAAAGTACCGTCTCCTTACTTGAAGGAATTCTGTAGACTCATCTATCTTACAAATACATAAAGTAAGAGACTAAAAGCATTTTTTATTTTGGACGACATTTTTATATGGTACAGGACCCAATAAATCTTTTTTGATATTTTTGTCTGTATCTCCGTTTGTGTTGACATTACTAAAAAACTACTTAATTCATTTATACCGAACTTCTTCAAACGTATCCGTTGAGTATCGGAAGGAAAACTGGTGTATACGTCATTTTGAAATAACACCAGGAAGTTGGGTTGCAGAGAAAAATAAAAAAGCCTTTAAATGCTATTGTCATGCGAATGGACAACCACCGAATGGATTTTAATAAATTTTTCATTTTGTAGCTCACTTTTTAATTTACATGTGTGAAGTGGCAGGCAACAGCTAGTAGATCATTTATTATTATTTAACACTTCACGTGCTATGCGTACGTGTTAGACATTTCTTAAGAAACTGCGGCATCTATAAGAGCTAGTGCGTATGTCACTTATTATAAGTAAACGTTTTATATATACATATATGTAAGTAGGTATCTGTCTACTCATTATTGATGAGAGAGAAACGAAAGTAGTTCTTAGAAATACTTTGAGCTTCTATAGGTATACTTTTAGCTTTTAATAGTATCTACCGGGATGTAAATCAGGATTATTTATTTACAAAATGTATATATATTATTACTAATTCGATATCGGTAAGAATATGAAAAGAAATATATGATCAAAAATTTAAATATTAGATTACTTTTGGTCATCAAATTGCGTATAAACGGTCTATTTATTTCGTAACTCCTAACATTTGCGACTATAAAAATTAGATAAACATTATAAAGTTTTCTGCGCAAGCGTAAAATTGTACAATATAAATTCGCACGATTCTGAGAAAGTAATAAACGGATAAAACAAGTTCAGAAACACACCTGTTCACATGACTATTAATATATCACAAGTTTTTTCCCTCTTAGCCAACAAAGATTTATGATAGCATATGTCAAGATTATCTAAAGTTTTAAAGATAGGTTGTAAATGACTACCGATCATTAAACACCGTGTTAAAATTTAATTAAATAATAAACTGTCGATAAAATAATACATTTTGTAGTTGACAACACAGGTAAACATGCTAACACTTTCGGGTTATTTAATTATATCATCTAAGAAAAAAAAGTTGGAAACATTTTCGCACACACCAGTTTCAAAATAAAACAAATCAAATCAAAATGTTTATTTGTGGATTGTAGATGCAAAGATGTAAATGTTGTTACAAATTTATGTCCTCAACATCCCGCCATTTGGGCATACAAATTCTTACAATTAAATGAAATAGAATTACATATAAATGATAAGTATACATAGTGATTATTTAGTCTACATTTTTTAAATTCAAATATGTAGTTCTGTCAGAAATAAAATAATTTATATTGCAGTGATACTCGTAAGTCAATAAGAATATGTCAATAAGAAAATCACGGGGTTTTTCTTAAATTAGGCACATTTTGAGGTTTTTTTTTATTGTGACTGGAGTTAAATATTTTCGGCGCCATACAAAAAACACTATCATCACTTCTTAGTATGCCTTTTTTCATTGTATATATCAACAGAACAAAGCGATCATGTTTATCTGCCAATTACAAAAAAAAAGGAAAAACAAGAGAAGTTCACCAATCGATAACATACCAATTTACTGTCCAATTTACGATTTGCTGAGAGTACCATAAAGTCTGTATTTTATTAGCTTTACAATGTAAGACAATGCATCAATTAAGTAAAACATTGGTTTTTATGATATTTCGTAGACATAGCAACGACAAAACATAGCTATTTAGAATCGCTTTGCTAGTATGACTAGTTTTCTGTTTAAAACCAGGGTATGTACAAGATTTATGGATAGCTTGTATGAATACATTTTATTTATATGAATGATGATGAATTGTATGAATTTATTTTATTTTCCCATCATTAATTTAATTTCTAAGTTTCTCTTCATCACTTAGCTCGTTACGTTCTGATCTATCACACTATTATTATAAATCCGAATGGTGTTTGTTACCCACTCAATAACGCTTTAACAAAGCAATGGACCGTCCACTAAATTAAAAATAAGATTATAAAAAACCCAATGGATCATAATGAGTTCATTTCGCGTAAGGGAAATTAGGCCCAGAAGAGCATCTTTTATCCATGTCAGTCAAGTTCCCGTGGGAATCATTAAATCTATGCGAACGTAGTTGCGGGAATAGTTAGTCATTTAACGGAAAATTAAGGGAACGTGAAGTAAAGAAGCCAGTCAAACCTAAAGTCCAATACTTTGTTGTGCTTAGTAATGTAGTTAGTAATGTAGTTAGTAGTAAGACGTAATGTAAAGTTATATGTAATACATGCTTTAATTGTACATTACACCTGAAGCCTGAATGTATTTCTTTTCACACATATATTTGCTCATGAATTAATAGACATATGTTTTTAGGCAAAATTTCAATTTTTTCTCGTGTGTATTTAGCAAATTTGTATGAAAATATGTTAAAAACTAAAAAAACAGTTTTGTGGTAAAAAAGAATAGCATAATTTTTATTTATTTATTTACTCTTTATGCACTATGTACAGACGCGCACTTAATACCTTAAGGCATTCTCTGCCAGTCGACTGTTGGTTAAAAATAAATGAAATTGTATAGTGTGTAAAATTTAAGCGGGTGCAGAAGGACTTAAATATTAAAGCTTAATTTATCTCTATAAATAACAATAATATAATAATACATTGATAATATACCTACTTATACGATAAAATATATAAATATATTATACGTACTAAAAACTTGATATTAAATATATAGACCATACATACCTACTTATAATAAGATAATATAAATATATCTAATACTTATAATACATACATACAAATAATATAAATATAGAGAAAGGGGAAGAAAAATACCATTAGCTCTGTGAATTGCGGTGATGTGTTCCCAAAGCTCTCTTGAGGCTGTTTTTATTAGTAGCCTTCCTTATGTCATACGATTCGACTTAACATTCGACTGGTAGGGAGCGAGTTCCAGAGTCTTACTGCCATGTCTATTTTATGTCTATGGACCGAGAATTATAAACGGAATCAATGGTTTTACGAGTCAGTAATGGTTCAGGTACACCCTGTGTTTTATTCGTATTGACATATTCGAAATAACTAAGAATTTCGTAATCTTTATGATTAGTACGACAGACGTTTACGGCTAATTAAAACACGGCAAACAATAAAACGTCGCGATATTTACTAGATTTTTTCTCAGCATATTCAAATACCGTCTTAACAGGATGTACCATGTTGATCATGAACAAACTTTAATAAACCCGCGATTAAAAATAAAACTCAAACATTAGATGTAATATTGGTTTTCAGCAAGTAAAAAATAATAATCTATAATACACCTTTTACCCACTTACATATAAGTGTTTAATCGTGTAGAGTTTAATCACAGTTTATCTAATATTAGGTACAATAACGCAATCTCAAATTTCCACAGCACTTCATGTAGGTAAGTCAATTTTAACACAAACGTTTGCTTAAAAATAATACAATAAAAGTATTGGTTTACCCGTATTTTGTTTCACAACACTCAAAAATATAAAAATAACTTAATTCAAAAGTAAACTGAATTCGTGTTTGCTTTACGACACATACTTACGAACGTCTTGCTTACTTTAATGGTTTCCTGTATCGATTATGCATCGAATCCACCTGTTTTCGATACATCAAGTATTATTCATATTCGCATGGAGAACTGACCGCGCCGGTACAACAGACGTTTTGTCTGCCGATGCCATGTTCAGACACGTCACTACCTTGAAACCGTTTCGCCATCTTAATCATCAGTCCATTATATTTTAATACTTATCGTACGAGAACAAAATTATTATTATTTTGCATTGACACAAATGATAATGTGATGTCGGTCGGCTTTAGAATGGCACCACCCTATCGCTTCCCGCAAGTGTCGTAACTGGCGACAAAGTGATAACACAACCGCTACCGCAAAGCCTCATGGAGTATACCATCTTCAAAAGAGTACACTCAAGAGTACGCCATACTGACCAACTCGCTTGGCCAGCATGGCGTTTTAAGACCACACGTCCCTTATACAAAAAACAATGTCTATAAAGAATCCCATGCTCTGCAGTGGACTTTAAAACTGCTGGGTGCGGATTTTAGGAATAGACACAAATTGAAGTAGATAACTTGTGTTCAATAATTGGACTTTTCATTCAATATTATAGGACGTAAAACTCTCGATTTAAGCCTATAACGTCTCCCCATAGTCCCCCAATAACCCACCCACTTACTAATTTCATGAAGCCAGAAAATTCCTGGATTTAGTTACCAAGGTTATTTTTATAAAACTACTCTCATTCCCAAGTGAACTTATAGGTCCAAATTATTCCATTGTAGTTGAGAAGTACATAGTGAATCTTGGACTTTGATGTGTTTTACAAGCTCATTGATGTTTAAGCTCAGAATTATATACTGTTGGATAATGTATACCTATGTATTTAATACAAATTCCTAAGGACGATTTTGTAGTAGCACATCTTATATATTATATTACAAAATCATCAGAATTGGAAAACTTTCTTCGTTTGTTTATTAAATCCTGACTCGCGTAGTTGATTAGGTATATCTGGAAACCCCCTAGTGATTATCAGGGGAGGCCTGTGTCATTTTACAAATAGAGTCAATGAATTGTTAAATAATTGACGTTAAAATATTTTTTACGCGTTTAATTTCCTTTATTACATGACATTTAAACAGAAACGTATACATTTCTTCGAACCCTTTTCCTCATTTCAAATGTCAAGGCTACACTCACCGTGTAATTCGATGTCATAATTATTTTATGTAAAGAAAATTTTATATGATTAAATGAAATATAGTCATTTAATCATAGGTACTGTACAATAAAACTACGAATATCAATATATTTTCAACTATTTGTCGAGCATAGATCAAATCTTTTGTACTGAAATACTGTTGGAAAAACTTAACAGATTTACTCTGATTGCATACTCGTGTACAGAATTTTCGAACGTCGTGAACTTAATAATGTCGTTTCTTAATTGAGTCGAAGCACGTTTAGGTACTCCCACCTAAAATAATAAACCATTCTAAATAGTCTATAATATGGTATGAATATCAGAAATAATGCCTATTAATTATGCAAATTAATGAAATTAGTTTTCCTTTTTTGTTAACTCCCATTTTGTTCTTTTGGGAGGTTTAATTTTGACGCTCCATTAGCTAAACCCATTTGATTATATAATGAGTGTCTAATATAAGACATAATTTTTCACGTATTAAGAAGTAACTCGTGGAGATCTACAACACAATATGTCAATAATGTGACATTTTTTATGAACTTTGGCATGCTCCTATAACATTTTAGACTTTCTGCTTATTTGTAAATCATGTCTAAACACGTATAATTAGTATATAAGTATATTTTATTAGTTCGTTCGGGTATTTAGAGACACTGTAATAACAGTATAAGTTGAAGTATCTAACTTTAAAAATATAAAAGAAAAAAATCCAGACACAAAATGGTTCCGCTTATTTTGTAGCCCTACTAATTAGTGAAAAACTTGAATCATCACATCACGTTATTAAATTAAAAATGTTTTATAGTTCTCTTAACCTTCAAAAAACGCCGACAGTAATTAATGAGAATATGTGATTTAATGCGAAATGAAAAAAAAGCTCGTGAAGTAAAATAAGAAGAAAAGGAATAAAAGGAAGTCGTTTAATAAAGAAATCATTTAAAAATACGACCAAATACGAAATAAAATAGGAAATTAGAACTGAAATTATTAAAAAATCATTTTCAGCACAGGTCTCATTTTAATAGGCATAACCATAGAAATATAAATAATATTAGTCTATGGGCATAACATATATGAACATAACAAATTAAAGGCCACTCTTTATTTTTAAGGATTTGTCAAAGGGCCATATAATGTTATACATTTTCTATAAAAAATATTTTTTTTCCGCTTTATATTTAGCAAATTTGTGATAAAATTGATAAAAACTGAAAAGCAAAAGATTTTTACAACAATGAAAGGAATGTATGTATGACTTCGGAAAAATTACTTCGATATATTGAAAAAAAATTAAAAAAACAAATAAAGCACCATACGAGTAGCAGCTTCCTAAGAATATTACGAAATATATTTTGTCACTAGGAAATCACCGATATGAATTAATTCTTGTTCTAATATTAATTAATCTTATGTACTTAAGCAACCAAATAAAACATTGTTACGTTAGATTTAATATCAGGATGATCATCAATTGAAGGAAACAATCACAAATTCTAAGTAATAATTTACTCGTACGACAAGTTAATAAAACCTTGTCTGTTGATATAGTTTGTAACTTGATACAAAGAGTATTGAAAGGTATTCGATTAAAAAGGTCAAATATGTCAAACCCAACGTCAGAAAGTTCACTGTCAAGGCCTTCAGTTTATGATTTTTGAATTGCTAATTATCATTCAATTTTAACTTTAAACCAACTATTCGTTATGGCTCTTGTTCAATATCTGGTATCTAAAATCAAAAGTATTAAAACTGCAAAATCATGAGTATGTATCTAAACATGTTAATGAGAATAAGATCAAGAACAGAACCACATGAAATTGAAAGAATTGTAAACCTAGCGATATCCCGTCGTGTAATACAGAAAACTCGAACAAATAAAAAGTCATTAATATGCAAATTGATAAAACACACGAGAATACTCACCTCAGGTGGTAAACCGGATTGCTTAGTAACAGACAAGTTGTCACCTAAAACTTGGTCCATATTAGTTCTTATTAACGACTTTCTACCATTTTAATAATTATTACTAGTAATTTCTACATTAACCGTTAAATTATGCTACTTTAAAAGGCTGGAACAATTAATGACAACGAATTAAGATTATCAAGGTATTAAAACTATTGAGCGTTATAAAAAAATAACGATAACTTTTAATGATTATTTCAATAGCTTAAAAAATAACAAATATTTTATTCTGAACTTCCGACCCGTTTTCTGAAAGGAAACTACATGCAAAATAATTTAGAACGTCAATGTTTATTAGTTACTTAAAGTTTATACTTTAAATTTATTAAATAAATAAATTAAATATATGTGTAATTAATTATTTGTTATCAAATGTTGTAAAGCCGTGTAGAATACACCCCTCTCCTCCCATGGGTGTCGTAAAAGGTGATTAAGGGGTCACAAAGCCACACTAGCCCTGTGAAACTACACCACATCTAAAAGTATGAACTCACCAAATGACTTGGTCAGCGTGGCGTTTCAAGGCCGTACCGTACATCCCTCATGCACAAAGCAAAGAGATTTATTGAATTTTGTCAAAAAAATCCAACAAAAATTCGTTGTTTTAAGATTCTGTTTAAATAATGTACAATGTTACGGTTATGTATAATAATGTTAAAGTATGCTTCAACATATTATTTTTAAAATAAAACAAAAACAATGTTTTATGTTTTTTATATTTAAGATTTCACTAATATCTCAATATCTGGAAACTAGAATGGACAATAAGGTCCCTTTTAGCAGCTAATGGTTCATATGATAATTGAATAGATCTTTTATTTCACCTTACAATTTTAAGAAGTCGTAAAACGTCGTTGTCTTTGACACAAAAAGGGCAATTACATGTTATTTTTTCCTTGTCTTCGAGATACCTATAATTTCATTTAAAGACCACTTCCGTTCTGACCAATATCTGTCAGCATATCTCCACATTCGGCTCCGGACACCTCACAAGAACTTGATTTCATTGACAACCAGCGGGTGCAGCATAATGACTTTTAAATTATTACTGCAGATAAAAAGTAGCTGGTCGATTCGCGTTTAACATATCTTTATTTAGTGACAGAAGACACTGCACATCAATATCGTTAAAAAGATTCAAAATATAATATTCTTTCTAATAAGATATAAGCAGCAAGTGGATAAATATTTATGAAAATGCTATGGTTCAAGTTTATTAATTGTATTAATGTTAATATTAATAATTAATTAAGGGTAAAGGTATCAGTGCGACAAGGCGCGTGCGGCTATGAGTGGTTGAGTAGAGATGCGCAAACGCAGCGAGCGACCGGCGTCGCTGCGTCTCCATGGTAACCAGACGACATCTACTTAAGCCTGTGCGTGACGAACAAGCCGTACAGAACGCTAAAGCCTGTAGAGCGCGCAGCACGTAGTGCAGCGGATCACCGGCAGCCTCAATAATTTTGACGTTTCGTAAATATAAGCAAACTAAACTTTAGTTACGAATCTCAAATTTAAACGCGTAATTCAATTTCAGTCGCAAAAGTGTTGTGAATAAACTTTCAATTACAAGATGATGTCCTTAGTGTTGTTTGTTTTGGGAAGTCTCCTTGCGGCAATAGAGGGCTGCGGCTATGGAAAACAAATGCTAAGTAAGTTCCCATTTGTTAAACTTAAACTTAAACACAAACTTAAACTTAACCAATACTTAAACAATTTTTCGTTATCCTTGTTTAAAGAGAAACTAAATATTACATCAATTAAAGTCAAATACAATTATTTTTTTAAATTAAATTTATACCTATGTAGGATAAAAATCTTATTCTTGTCTTATTTACTATGAATTATTTTGTGTGATATATATCACAGTGGCCATTATTAATGAAATTGAAAATCAAAAATAAGGTCAATAAATAAAATTAAAAAATGAAACATTTTGCAAAGTAATAAATTAACAGAAATTACACTCGTTCGTATAATGTTATGTAGAACGAACCTCAAAATGACATCAAAATCCAAAAAGAGAATTCGTAGTCATATAGAATCTTTATAGAAGTAATAATAAAACCCGATCGCCGCCACCAAGTCTAGATTTCGCTAATAAGTTTTCGTACTTCTATTCGATATGCTAATAGAGGCGTCTTCTTTTAGCAAAACTTGTATGGGTCGAGATCGTAAAATTTTATCGACACAGACACCTGTGTAGCACGCACCGGTCTAATAAATCAGATAAATCCGACGATTATGGGACGAATATTAAAATTATGGATCTAAGCAAACATTTACCTCTACACTTGTTGTGTCCATATCATTCAATATTAAAGTCAAATTTATGTTAAATATAGTAGGTAATTATGTTACATAATAGATCTGACATGGGAACTATTAAAGATACCATGTTTGTCAACTTTTTTCTGATAACTAATATGTAACGATTGTTCAAAGAATCTGGCGGATTATCGGCGTACGAAAAGCAAGCTATTGTAGACGCGCACAACCGTCTGAGACAGACAGTGGCATTGGGTCAAGTGTCCAGCCAACCACCGGCAGCTAATATGATGGAAATGGTAAGCAAATAGGAAAATAATTAAAAAGATCAAAACAACCCAATAAGACGAAATTAGTAGTTAGATCAAATGTCAAATTGTAATTTATCTTAACGAGTTTTAAATATTTACATACCTACTAGCTAAATATTATGTGAATTATGGGTTTGTTGTGATAATTAGCAATAAATTAAATAGTTATATTAATGCATTAATAATCGAAATTAATTATATATACCTTTGACATTTATTATCAAACAAAAAAAATGTTAGAAGGAAAAAAAAGTTAAAATTGGCCTTCTGAAAGTTCAACAGCCGATGTTGTATTTATTTAAGGAATGCAGTTTTTGTGTCGTAAAAGGGATCTTTTAGAATGCGGTTTTTAAAGGTAGTAGAAGTTATTTTTAGTAACAATGGTGGAATCCAAGAGACTAATAAAAGTTACCATTTCCAGGTGTGGGACGAAGAATTAGCAGCATCCGCACAACGTTGGGCTGACGCGTGCTCTCCCGCTCACGATCATGCTTCTCAGCGCGACGTCGGTCGCTTCCCTGTGGGTCAGAACCTCGCAGCCACCTGGACTACTCGCCCACCAAGCGGCCCTTCTGACTCTGAGCCCGACTTCATGAAACAGATCAACGCGTGGTTCGATGAAGTCAGAATCTACGGCTTTAAACCTATCAGCGGTGGTCACGGCACGGGGCATTATTCTCAGGTAAACATCAAAACTAATTACGCATTATCAGAATAAGTATTTTTTATTTTAAATATAATTACAATTTATATAATTTTATACTTCTAATATTTATCATTTCTAACATAAATTTCTTATGTCTCCAGTTGGTTTGGGGCGAGACATCTCACGTTGGCTGTGGCTACACGTTCTACTACGACCCTTCCCGCGGCTACACCAAGCTCTACGTCTGCAACTATGGACCTGGAGGCAACGTCCTCGGATCGAATCCCTACGAGAAGGGCGCACCGTCTTGCGGCAACTTTGGTCTCGCGGACTCGAGGAAATACTCTGGCCTTTGCTGTAAGTTTTACCACAAGGATATTCAAATACTTTTTTTGGTATTGCTTTATTCTTTTGATATCTTCGAATATGTAAACTGTCTTCTAAAGTTTATGTTTTTTTGTTACAGCGGCTGGCTTCTCCACCTCAGCTTACAGCGCAAACAGCTTCATCTCGAACGTCATCCCCGACAGTACTGGTGATACCCAGGCCTTCAACTACCAATTCAACAACCAGTTCAGCAATCAGTATCAATATCATTACCAGCAACCACAAACTACGTACACTACTTACACAACTCAAGCAGCTGCTAGACCGTTAATTAGCATTTTCAAGACAGCTTCCAATTTGTTCACTCAACCAAAGACACCAAACGTCAGAATTGGTACTGTATACGTATGAAAACGCATATCTTGGACTAGGTTTTAGCAGTATTTTTAAATTATTGTGACAGTTGTGTTACTCGACTGATTATTCGAAATCGTACTTCGTGTACAATTTTGGAACATTATAGATAATATTGTTATTCCTTGGTTTTACAAGGAACTTATTTTAGGATTTTATAACATCTTAAACGTGCATTTTGAAGGTCCTGGTAATTTTATATGGAAATTACAATACTGTCGTGAATGGCCTTCTAGTATTAGTGAAGCTTGTGAGTGTTGTTAATAGACTATTTTGTAATATTATTATAATAAATTAAATATTTTATTGAATACTTCGTACCAACTTTTTTCACGACATATACCTAAATACAAAACGACTATTTATAAAAGCTAATGAATATTTTTTTCATAGGAAAAAGGCGGCAGACGAACATACGGTCCACCTGGTGGTAAGTGGATACTGTCGCTCATAGTCATCCGCGGTACATGCCAACTTGAGTCCAGAATGACGAACGTTGACACGCCCAAAGATTAAATTTAAAAAAATTCAATGAAGCCTAACACCAATAATCAGAAAGGAGGTATGGGATTGCTTAAAAGTGTTCACACTGCTAGCCGTCCGCGGCGGCAGATTTATATACGCCTGTATCTCATGTGAATACGAGTACACACGGAAGCATTTTTTAAATGTTAACGTATGACGTTACGAGTTACGACTCACTCGTCTATGCTTATATCGATCGATTGCGGTAGGTCATGTTTGTTATGTTACAAGCGAACAGCAGCGCGCGACCATGCGACTAGGCGCGCGACCAGAATTCAAATCCATCACTATGTCCCTGTCAGAAATTAGGAAACCATGCAACCGAAGTATCTGATCGCCGCGACCGGTGATGCTATGTGTTTGACGTCACTCTATAATGAATTTGAATGCAGTTTTGACTATCATGAGGCAAAATCTACGGTTTCAGGCTTCAGGAAAAATTCGATAAGATCTTGTATACATAATGAATTATTACAATACATTACAATGTCTTACAGCCCTGTATTTTCTAAAGAGGCGATAGACGTACAGACAGTCCACCCGCTGATATATATATAATATAATCGTAAATGAGCCGCGTCTGTACATGAAATATTAAAAAAAGTCTTTGCAAAGAAAAGTACATGTGATACAGTTTTTTTTTTTTGGAATTCTTGTCTGGCTGTCCGTGAATGCCCTTCCCGCAAAAATACTGTTGGCACAGTTATAGCTTATGACCTGGGTGTACATTTAAGGTCTGTTAAAGATTTCCCGCGGGAATCACTAAAGTTCACGCGTGCGAAAGGGCTGCAACCGCTAGTAAGTAAATAAATACTGTCTCCCATGTACATCCGCGATACAGGCCAACATCGATCCAGAATAACCCGATGCGCCTTTGAAAATTTAGGAATGAATTGATGAAAAGGATTTTAAAGTAGGGAGGAATAGGATGGGATGAGAATGAGCTCTGGCATACCTCACTCACTGCGACACACGTAACATTGAGGGAATAGTATAAAGTAGGGAAATATACTACATTTTGCGGTAGTCTATTACAATATATTTCAATGTGTTGTATTGTATCGCCCGTCTGCCTCCATGAATATAAAAAAATCGCGTTTCTAAGCAAAACTGTTTAATTGAGAAACAACAACAAAACAATTCATTACAATAATTTACCTACAATATATTGTACCTAATTTACTAAGAGGATTCGTACGTACATAGGTGGTACTTACGTAATCATAGAATATGACGATATTTTTTCTTATGATTAATATTCCTTGGGAAATGTACACAAATCAATCAATAAAATTACTATTTTGATTTATATTCGATGTTCTATTTTTCTAGGTGATCGTGTTACCAATGTGATCATTAAATTTGTTCTTTGATGTTCATTTTGTTTAGTATAATTATGAAAAAGCTAAGACATTATGAAATGCTAAAAAGCAAACCCTATCGCAGCATCGGGTGATTAAATGCGCCTGTTTCCACACCACTAAAGTTGTGACCGGCAGAAAATAAAAAATAACTACCCTCTGAACGGCACCATAATATTAATGTTCGTGTCGAATGAACATAGCGCTCCTCGAAATAAATTAGTAAAAAATAATAAAACCCGTGCCAGTGCTGGAAAAGCGCAGCGTATGTTCTTGGGAACCCTTACGCCCATCAGCTGAGCTATCAAGTAAGTCGAGCCCATAAATTTAAAACTTCTAATAATTGCGTCAACAGCCTCTTTTCTTCGAAATATGTATAGAAATAATAAAGGCTGCATACAAAGACATTTCTATTTCTTGATGTTATGCTACAATAACGCCGATCTGCCATCTGCGCCTATTATCCGGAAGTTTTAGAAATACAAGTTTTTAAACTAATTTTTTTTTTTTTTTTTTATAGACTAGTGGAATGGAATAGTTATACTCGAGCCCTATCCTTGTGGAGAAGCAGCGTTAGTGTAACAATGTGTATAGGGCGTTGGAATTATTTAAGGATTTTTTTAAAACAATTTCGGTATTTTAAAGTACTGAACCAATTAGGCCCCTAGATATTTCAATCGTTTGTTCACAAATTAGTTCTCAGTTTGTTCAGAAACTGTGTTATATCCTATATATCAACAAACTTGCTTAGGGATCGACTGTTCTGCTAAAGTTGTGATGTTGAAAAATATTTCCGATAATCTTAAAAAGAATTCCCTCGAAGTCTGATCTCTACAATAGATAGAATTCTTCGTATGCCGGAGCTCCTGTTAAACCCCAACAGTTAGGGTGGACAGTGTTATAGTGAAACTAAGGGACTGTTAATAAAACTAGTCTGTCCGTTTGCCGGGATATTCGCCATTAACTCAAAAATAATTAGTTATAATGTAAGCACAGTATTGTCTAAACTTAATGGTTCAAGACTAACGTTTTCATTAAAGTAAGTCGAAAGCAAAACAAGAAGAACGGGATCACTTCTTTCGCTCGAGCAGAGCAATCGCTAGTATTCAATTACCACCAATTATCACAACATTGGGGCTCTTTATGACATTGACCTCAAACTATCGTTAAAGATTTGGAATCGATGCTTGGTTAAACTTGTAAATACAAACACGTAGGAGGTGTTAATATGTACTTAAAACCATAGTCTTCCGATTCACACTTACCTGATATAGAAACCCGTCTACTCGTAATATTGTACGGTCAGAGACACTTCAATAGACATTTTCAAATCTCGTAACCGTTTTTAATGAAAAGGTTTATTTACCTTTAAATATTTTCAATGACAATTACGTGTTTAATTTTGAATTAACCTTTAGTGTTGGATTTTGGCCTCGGCTAAACAGCAAAACATATGCCATGGCATTAGCTCCTGAAATGGGCCGGTTTTCACACCAGTAAAAGTGTGACCGACAGTTTAAAAAAAAATAAAACTACCCCAAGAATTTCGATATATGTTCTTATACTTGTGCCAGTGTAGAACGACGTGCAGTGAGTGTTCACGGGGACTCTTACGCTCTTATCGGCTGAGTTAGCAAGTAAGTCGAGCCCATAAAATTAATATGTCAATTAATTTAAAGTTTTTTTTAAATAAACCACATATAATTTATTTGCACAAAAATAGTTTTGATCTATATGTTGGTTGAGTTCATAGATAGGCCCGATAGATTCAATCTAAACTTTTTTTTACAATCTCAAGAAAACATTCCACGTCTATTCATACAAAAGTTTGTATGTTGTTGGATAGGAGCCATGAAATTCTACAACTTTAGTATAAACATTTTTTTTCTAAAACGTATGGAAGATAGAGAAATCTCCTTTCGGACTGGTGCGTGCCATTTATTGTCTTCATAAAAACTGCAAAAAGAGACTTACGTGTATTTAGTCAATACGATAGATCTAACTAAAAGTTCTAAAAACTGGCTACATCACATTCATCATCATGATCTTATCATGAATATTCCTCTCATATTAACCGATCTGTATATGATTCGATATACCTAGCGCAACCCAAACAATTTACGTTTTTAGACCAATTTTTAGACCAGTCACCTGAGTTGTAATATACCAGTCACCTGAGTTGTAATATACCAGTCACCTGAGACAGTTTGGGACCGACTACGCATCTTTTGTTGACGACAGTACACATTATGTAACATCTCACAACAATTCACATTATAATATATTCATTTAGGTACATTTTGTCCACACCTGCTTAAATTTTATTGATACACTGATTAACACATTTGTATGGTTCATTTGTCTGACAAGTCGCCTGGGATTCTGCGCGATTTCCTGCGATTTTATCACAGTCTCTAGCTGTATTGCCAGCCTACCTACCTACCATCAGCCTATGTCTCTTCACCGCTGGATATAGGCCTCTCCCAAAGCTCCATACACATCCACACACACACCACACATGATCTTTCACTCTTCTCATTTAGCCACTAGCAAAATTATAGAACTCGTAGGTTCACCTAAACATAGAGAGAAAAATATAAAACATTGAAGGATATCTAACAGGACCTGTCAATTGTAAGTCCCTGACTTAGCATCGTGTAAGGTAGATGTAAAAAGTACAACCCGACCACCAAATGTCCACTATCCTTTTGTATCATGTTTCTTGTTAGAAACTTCTATTTATATACTTTGAAAACAAATACTGGACAAGGACAATTACGTCCAAATGATACGTTGGAACTTGGCAAATAGGTAAATTGTAATCCGGATTAACGCATAGACTACTATTCTTATAGATCACGCAAACGAAGTCGCGGGCAAAAGCTAGCTTTATAAAGATGACATAACTCATAACAAATTTATATATTTTCTGTTTACCATTTACATAAAAAGCTATAAAACAGTGTTTGTTCAAAATATTGTGTTTATTAAACATTTGTACCCGTATATTGATATAAATCAAGGTTTTGGCCCTGCCTTCTTCCTTCTACCGTCGAAGTTAAAGGAAACTTTACATCATACAAACAATATTACAATTAGCGGCCATATGCCATGTTTGTTATAATAATCTATACATATAATAAAATTGTAACAGAGCCGTGTCCACATATGAAATATTTTTTAAATAGCATATGAAATCGTAGCAGTGTACGAAACGATAGGAGAACCAAAAACAGCCATTTTTAGAATTTTTGTCCTTCTGTCTGTCTATCTGAACGCGCATCACGCGAAAACCGTTAGACGGATTTTAATGAAGCTTGACACAGTTATAACTTATATGCTGGGTTAAATTTAGGGTACTTTTTATCCAGATAAATTAGGAAGTTCCCACGGGAATCACAAGTTCACACGAACGAAGTCGCTGGCACAGCTAGCTATCAATATACGAGTAGCAACAGCGAAACGATCCATCGGACGCGAATATAACACCAACTGTATAATTGGCACATAAAACGTTAATGTCTTCGAACGATACGCCTGTATATTAAATAATCGTCGAAAGTTTTCCATAGACATTAACAAACGTTTATAGGAAGAAGGCGGCAGACGAGCAGAATATTATTGTTTGTATATTATTTGTACAGATCACGCACGAAACCATTGGCCATCGGGAGTATTCGGGTATCTTCGGCAAACATCTAATTCATAAATATATAAAGCTACCGGTGCAATACCCCAAAAATATGTTTTTCGATAGATAATAAATTTCATACGTGTATATTTGTTTCATCAACTGTTACCGACCTCAATTTAATCACCTTTTTATGTATATTTTTCAAAAAGGTATGGCGATAATGAAATGATGTTATGATGAATGTTAAAATCCTTCACTAACGCCTTAAAAAACCACATAACTACTTCCACTTATACAAGCCATACAAGGGGATAAGCCGGTAAGGGTAGATTGAGTTGCCATTTTAGGTTAAAGCTCTATTCGAAGAAATCTATAGATTAGAATAGCTAAAAATCTCCCTAACTAGAGATCACGCCTTTATTTCGAAAAAGTTTTACTACATTTTTACTCAGAATCACCAACTGAATCCAAAACACCAAGCAATGCTAAGATTTAAGCGTGTATTACATTTATTATAATATGGGATACTCATAACGAAATTTGAAGACAAACTAAAGTGCGCACCGCTTAACCGATTGAAATGAGATTTGACGCAAAAGTATTTTTGATGTCGATTCTATTCCTAGATAAATTAAATCGGTTTAGTAAATCCAAAATTACGACGATTTAAACTTAAAAAATATTACTCTTTTTGTACGTTTTACTTGTACTTGTGCAGAAGCGGCCTGGCAAAGAATGCCTTGAGGCATTCTTTGCCAGTTGACCTTTGGTTAAATGTGAACAAATAAATAAATGTGTATATAAAAGTTTTGTTTTTAGACAGGACCAAAGTTTATAGTTTAGCCAAAATTGGCTAAAGATTGTTCTCCTACAACGCACGGAAAATAGCGAGATCTCCCTTCCCACAGGCTCTTTTTCGAAGAAAATGTTCAAAAACGGAATTTTAGACCACTCTTTTAACCGGTGAATTTCGTTTTTGTTCACATGTCACGGGGTGATTGAACTTTTTACCAGGTGATTGAACACCGCGCACGAGCCGCACCTGCACGTGCCGCCTGTACCGTGCACAGTAGGGTAGTTGACTGTGGTTGAAATTTATGTTTCACTAGCTTGTGCCCGCGACTTCGTTCACGTTGACTTTAGAGTATGTATAGTTAGTTCATTGTACTTCGACCCTATGCCATACATTCCTGGAACTTTGTAATGGATCTGGATAAAAAAGTACCCTAAATGTTAACCTGGCGTAGAAGATAGAACTATGACAAGTTTTAATAAAATCGACCCTGTGGTTTTTTGAGTGACACGTTCAGACACACAGATCGACAAAATTTTGTTTTGGGCTATTTATCTTATTCTATCTTCCGTACTTGTTACTTATACTTTTTTCAAAAAAATATTTTATTATATGCATATAAGATGACATATTCTGCGGATTATTCCCATTTGTGCCATTAAGAAGTCCCATGATGGGAAAAGTGGAATACAACTAAAGAAGAAAAGAAATCCCATATAAAAAAAACTTTTTCAAATTCAATAAAAAAATGTGCTGTACAATATTTGAGAAAGAGGAGCTATCGTCCTGTCTGTTACTCAAACGTATATTTAACGAAACTATACTCCGTCCACTATGTTTTTTTCTATTTGACGTTTGCACGCTTATCAAGTTCCGTATTTCTTGACAGTAAAGTGTACTCGAAATAATATCATACTTTATTGTTGAGGGTAAAGAAATAGTGACGTTCTCTGAGTCATACCACAGACTATAAGCTATCACACCTAAAATAAATCTAAAATAATAGTTTTGAAATAAAAGTATATTTAGAAGAAAAAATATTAGATAGGTACTTATTTGCAAATAAAACAACTAAATTAATGTGTTACAGTTATTTATTATTCGCTATAGCCAGTGTTGCTGGAATAAAAAAAAAACTGCGTTTTCTTACGATTTATTACTTATGATTTTATTGTTTACATATAATACAATCGATTTATTAAACTGATTTCTTATTAAATACATTTTTGCGATTAATAAATCATTTATTTAAGGCAAACATTTTTAATAAAGCGAATCTATAAAAGCGAATGCAAATTGTACTATATGAAACTGGTATGAAACAATTCGGACATTACTGAACCGATCTGTCATCGAGACAATAACATAGTGGACGGAGAATACTATGTTATTGGCGTCTACAACAGAGTAACGCTAACCTTTTCTAATGTGTGATGACTTGTAAATACCTGTAACTTAGACATTTTTGGGTATTTCAATTATGATTTCACGAATCAATTTCTGGTATTTAATGATTTAATTGATTAATATAATGTAATTATTTAATTATAGCTAAAAATACAAAAGATCTTAAATATTTTAGTAACAGTTGGGCTATGACTATGATGTACCCAAAGAATGTATAAATCTTTTGTTAGAATTTTTATACTCGTATTAGGTAGCATACTCATTTTCATATTAATTTATTAATTGAGTCATTTTATTGTACCAATAAGTAGTAAATCAATAACAGTAAAATAAATAATAATACAGCAAGTTACAAATTCATTATGCTAATTGTCTACAATACTTTTAGTTACAATACAATATGTTACGCTACTTAACATTTATAGATAATAATGCTCCCAATTATCATTCAGTTTTATTAACATTATTGGAAGCCCTAGAAAAGACAATAATTTATGAATAAGAGTTAAATTAGATACTCAATAACGGTTTATTATTTATAGATTATACAACAATAGATTATTCCTGTACCGTGAGAATTTAAGGTAACAACAACATTAGTGTTATGTTATGTAAAGACCACCGATATTGGGTTTTATAATTTAAACGTGTCATTTTTATCATTTGATAAACGATTAATCAGACGTCTAGAATTATGTTATGATTATTAAAATTAAAAACTACTTATTTTATAAAAAAAGCAATCACACCACATGCAACGGCAACGTAAATCAACAGTATATTCGTTTTTATTCCGAAATACGATAGGGTATACTAAAAGTTTTTAGAACTGGCTACTGTAACAATACGATAGAAAAAACAAATTCAAATTTTGAAAATGTATCTCTTTGCTAGTCAAACGCCATTAATTTTTCAAAGCTGTCATTTGTTTTTAATTTCTGGCGGTAATTTAAAAATGAAGTGTTTGCGGAAAAATGAATATAACTTTCGTTGCGGTCTAAACCTGAAACAAAGTTATGAAATGCTAGCATTAAGTGATGAAGAGCCATCCAGTGCCACTGTTTATAACTGGTTCAGTGAATTTAATGGGATCGTACTCACCTCAGTGACGACATTAGAGAGGGGCGTCCTGTGACACTGGTAACGGAGGAAATAATCAAAACTGTGCGGCTCATAATTGAAGCAGACAAACGAACGACATATCAGCAAATACGAGCATAATTAGGTATTGGTATGAGTTAAGTTCAAACTATTTTACACGATCACTTACGGGTAAGGAAGCTTTGTGCTAGATGGATTCCTCACAATTTGAGCGAAGCTCAAAAACACCGCCGCATGGAATGGTGTCTCCAACAGCTTGAAAAAATCGACAATGGTCAATCTAATGCATGGTGGCATATATCGCCGACATTCATGGGCGACAGTATCCACTTACCACCAAGAGGATTGTTCTGCTCTGCTCTGCTCGTCTGTCACCTTCTTTATATAAAAATGAATATATTTTTTCGTCTGCCAAAAGTAGTCTCGTCAAACGCAAACGTAGCGACATCTTTCGATTAACATCTGAACCTCAACATTATTTTCCAACTGAGCCACTTGCAAAGCGAGTTTGGTAACAACGTTATGAAACGGTAGTTTAGTAAGTTTTATTAGGAAAACACAGATGGCAGTCGGTACCTTAAAATAACTTAAAATTGACGTAGTTAAGTTAAACGGAATGAGAGGGGTAAAGTCACATTTTTTTATTGAGAATATTTTTTAAAATTAAAATTCACTACTCGAATTCCGGGTAAGGAAATCTGTGGAACCATCTAATGAGAGGTTACCAGTGTCGTGATGGGTAATAATATCAACTATTAATAACTATGATGTAAGAACTATTGAAAATACAGTTACCTATTCACGCTCCAGTGGTTCAAACAGTGGTTATGGCTGAGCTTGATAGGTCAATGGCTAACCGATTTGTGGATACTGATAAATGTTGTGTACATTGTGTACTGTTGCGTTGCGACCCGCCTAGCGTAGAATATGGCTGAATAAATGGAAGTGTTTTTGTAAAGTTGGATGAATGGGTGAAAAAAGATTTTATTCCACCATGATACTATTTATTTTTTAGTCAATATTTCAAAAATCCCAGGCGAATCTACTAGCAGTGGGTTTGTCTTATCTATGTTTAAATCTGTGGGAATATCTCGATCATTATAAGAAGTAGTCTATTAATGATTGGTTATGATTACTCTAGTTACGCTAGTTACGCACGTAGAGAAAACTATGTGGCCAACATAGACAGCTACATACATAGTGGAGGTGAGTTACAGTTGCCAGAATTCGTTCTACTTCCCTCATACTATTATATTTCCTATAACAGTATCCTATATCCCAGATTTTCAAATTCTCGAATCCATCACTTACCCAACCCTTATTCATTATATTTCTTCTTCCAATTCATACAACTGAATTCCGACTTTTCACGAATGACAGTCGAGTATATACTAAAACATTAAAAAAGAGTCTAACAACGCGTTTAGAAATAGAGTGATCGGCTGACTCAAAGACATCAATAACTTTCAAGTTTATATATCTAAATATGGTACCTATGTAACAAAATTTGTGAACAAACTGCAGGGCGCATGTCTTCACCAATTGAAAAAAATAATAAAAAGATACGATAACAATTTTTAGGTCTATATATCGATTAAGTTTGTAGACGAGTCAAATCGGTTTAATAGTTTCAATACTTTCAATCCAAATTACAAAAGTGAAAACATCCACAAAATCGTTAAGCAAAATTCGACACCTAATAAACATTTGCCTAAACATTTTTTTTACGGATAATAACTAAACCCACACTTCCATTTCAATTCTTCCTAGGGATTGGGGGGAGGGGGGGATTTAATGAAAAATAGAAATTAAAAGGGATTAATGGGTTTCCTTTATCAAAATATACACTCCACTTAGTCAAGCAAGATGGGATTGTATGGTATGGTTTGGAGGGAATATTCTCATTCACTCCCGAAATAAGCTGGTAAGTTCCACGGCAGTCTTTAATTATTTTAGAGAAGCCATTTATATTCTACATTCTTGTTAAATGAAAATTCAATCAAATTAATAACATGAAATCATCGAAACCTACTACCATAAATGATAAATAAAACGAAGATAATAAAATAAGCTCGCGACAAATAGAATGATAAATTTCTACGATAACGTCGCCCACATAAGTCCCGAAGCCGTGAATTTTTAATGACCAATAAAATCTCAATTTTATACAATAACTTCAAAGCGACCACAGCCAATATTCGTTTGCATAATTTGAAAAATGTTGCGTCTTAAAATTTTCAAATTTCGTCTTAAATTTTCATCAACTTTGATGTCCGTTGGATCATAAAAATCAACCCTTACTTTTACTACAAAAGGAATAATACCGCTGTCAGACGGAATAGAAAACTCATTTCTCTGTGAAGATCTGAAATTACGGCAATTTGTTTACGCAACCACAAAGTCTACTAAGAGAAAGAAAAGATAATAATATAAATATTACCTTTAAATGAATAGTGGCATTTTTAGTGTTCCGTGACCAACTAGGATTTATAATAATCCTAGTTGGTCATCAACCAACTTATAATTTCGTCATGTTCCATCCGTTCTTCTCAGTTCTGTAGTTCATATCTGTATGCTATAACCATACATATATCGGCTGTTATAGTACAGCCATCGATCAACCAAAATGATCGATGAGTGCAGCCCTATAACTATTTAATTTTTATTTACTAATTTTCATTATTGACACTTTATTGTTTTAACAAAAGGCACATTTAATGCTATGAAGGTTTCATATAAAGTATATTAAAATCAACCAGTATCGTTTCAAGCTTTGAATCACGACGACATTTTAATAATTTAAGTTAATGAAAAATATTATTAATCATGTTTATTTTTTTCTGAACACATAAAAATAGAGATTTCCAATAAATTGTAATCGCATTGTGACACTAAATCTTTGACCTCTCGGACGCCGTATGATCGCTGTTCAAACGACAAATTATAACAATAGTGACAGTGACGGTAATTACGTTTCATTACGAATTACGTAAGACAGCGTTTCATTACGAACAGTAACAATTGTTTTAAATTATAAAAAAATACTTGAATATCAATGAAATAATGACGTAAATGCATTACATATTACGTTTCCAGTAGACCCTTTGAATGGTGCAGATCCATTTCATTAAAATTAATATAAAACATGTACGAATATATACTGTTACAAGTTC
This sequence comes from Sesia bembeciformis, assembly GCA_943735995.1. NCBI lineage: Eukaryota > Metazoa > Arthropoda > Insecta > Lepidoptera > Sesiidae > Sesia > Sesia bembeciformis. The sequence continues at coordinate 10,307,270 of OX031031.1, forward strand.
CAAATTAATCGCCCCTCGAACATTATTTTGTCTTAAAGTAAAATGAGTAGGTTCAGTAAACGAAAAGGGGCAATATAAAAATGTAATGTTAGCAGACGTATTCGTTATTAATTTCATTTTTCCCAATAAAGAACTTAATTTTCAAGCGCCGTGCCGGCTCTGACGCAGAGCAACACAATTATGTCTACCCTGCGTAACCAATGGAAATCCCAATTAATTTTCTTCCATCCCAGGCTAAACAGTCCATTCATGCCGTTACGAGATCCAATATTTCACTTTATCGATGTTCAATTACACGTAAATGAAAACATCATTTCACTTAAAAGAAAAACAAAAGGCTGGTGACTATATTCTATATTCTATATTCTATATTCTATATTCTATATTCTATATTCTATATTCTATATTCTATATTCTATATTCTATATTCTATATTCTATATTCTATATTCTATATTCTATATTCTATATTCTATATTCTATATTCAACTATATTCAAGATTTTTTTTTAGGAACGATGCTGAAATATCACAAGTATTTCGTACAAGTTCCGTTTCGGATTTTTAGAGGTTTTAAAATTGTTGTTTGAACGTTTGAATTGAACATTTATTGCGCGTTGTACACAAAACGGCAGATAAATGAATTTTCCACGCGAGGTGTGGAGATTGACTTTGTAGATTGAACGTTCGGATAGGCATAAAGTAAAATTAAAATGAAACCTTTTTATATAGAGACATTTCTCTTCTCTTCTATTTCATTTGGAGTTTCTGCTACATGATGAGATTAGTTTAGAAAAAAAATTACTACATATAAATTAAATTGTTTAAATAGTTAAAATAAAAAACACAGAACATAAATGACGCAGTAGTAAGAAAGTTATCTTGAAATAATCAATTAAAATCGGACTAAATTTTTAAGTAAAAACTGCACACAATTCATCAATTTAGGCCGCTTCCGTGAAGCCAAAAAAAGGAACATGCTGGCGTTGGGAAACTGCATACAGGATCCAATTTCCGGCATAGACTGGACTTTGGACACACGAGCTGTGTACAGGTCAAACCCAAGCCTTTTTCATAAAAGCGGTTTTGAGCTTTTTCAGCGGTCGGCGAATATTCTAATAAAGATATCAGTATTCGAAACATTCTTGTTATTTGTATGCAATAAGCAACAGGTGAAAGTACAGGGAAATATAGTAGATTTCAATAACTTGATGTTTTGTTAACTTAATATGTCAACCACGTATCGTGAATTGTTATTGTCATTTCATTTATATTTAGTCGTTTAAAAAGTTTGACTTGCAACTGAAATAATTTTCTTCAAGGAGCTTTTTCCGTCGGTTCCTTTTACATCCAATTCAATATTTGCATTACACGGGGGAATCCCCAAAAACTATACATTTTAAATTTTGCTGCCTTAATTAGGTCTTATTAACAGCTTTTACCCGTTCAACACAGTTTAGCAGTAATTTATTGGACGGATAAACGGCATTGGCCTAGTTTGAGCTTATCCACGAAACTTCAATGACCAATTTTTTATATAAGAAGGTGTCAAACGAGCATACAGTACACCTGGTGGTAAGTGGATACTGTCGCCCATAGACATCCGCGATACATTCCAACATTAGTCCAAAATGACAAACTTTGGGACGCCCCCGGATGCGCTGCCTATCTTTGTTGATGAAAGAATGGATTTGGAGAAAGGGTTGGGGAAATGGGAAGGGATAGCATGGGAATGGGCTCTGGCATATCTCACTTACTACTGAAACACATACTTACATTGGGGAATATGATAAAGTGGGAAATGCAGTACATTTCAAGGTAGAATTCTGTGAGAGAGGGGTAACGAGGCCAGTCGAGTGCGCCCAGCGACTACCGGATTGCAGCGTGCACTCTGCACCTCCACAAAACAAACGTTTAAAGAGATTAAAACCGTTTCTAAATACTTTAAAACTGCTGTTCAAAATCCACAAAAAATAAGCATACGAACAGATGCATAAAATTATTTTAACAAGTTTATCTTATGAATTCAAACAAAACTATTTTTCCATAAATATTTATCTAGTAAACGGACCTTAATCGTGTTTATTTACCTATTTTCGGCGAGTCTTAGACTTTAGTGTTTTTAATCTTCATTCTTCATTCTTTAGTCTTCAATCTTCAGTCGTTAGTCTTCAATCTTCTATTTTACATTTTTTAATATACACCATGGTATGTCATCGTCATGGGGTGCCGTCTTCAAAATGAGTTTGTCGGTCAGCTGGTAAAATTTCTGTTTACAAGATATGTAGGAGATCTCATAAAGATATGCCAAGAATTTAAGACTACCAAAACCGCTTCTACCAAAACCAAAGACCACCAAAAAAAGAGATTGATATTTTAAAAACAGAGATATTACTTTTACATTTTTAAAATAAAAATACTATGTAAACGAAATGATACGCGTAGTAACGTGGAATGTACATCGAAACAGACAATATTCGATTCCACTGTATTTGTGACGAGGGGTTTGTTTGTTCACTATTTTCACAATTTCATCATTCAGCTTATCTTGTTATTGGTGTCGATGTTGACACATTTATAAATTGCGTTGCAATATTTTTAGAATTGATTTTTCTCATTTAATCTATTTTGATTAAAATTTTCGCACTTCTGTGTTGTAATTATCAACTGCGTTTGAAACGTTTCTATCAAATTATTTCTACTTTAGAAATGATTTTAGGTGCATTGGGTTGCGCTAGATATGTAACAAAAATATTTAAACTCAAAAAGAAAAGAAAAACATTGCGACAACGAAAATGAAATTGAAACCAGAAACACAGTAACAATGCGTGTTTTCGGTAGCTTTTTTATTTTCTCTCGGTTTCGAAAATTTAAAATGTTTGTAAAAAGAAACTAATCTTCAATGATACTAAAAACATCATAACTATAATTATAAAACCCTAGCTGTGTTGCAGATGCGTATATAAAAATTATAAACGCATGCGCTGCATGCCCGCCAATTTTTTTGCACATAATATATAGCCTGTGTCCATGTGGAATAATGCATCTTTCAAATGGTGAAAGAATTTTTCAAGGTGCAGTGGTTCCGGAGATTACCCTCCACGGAGATTACACACAAACTCACAAAATTCGCACTCTCTTTATTATATTATATTATTTATTTACAGAACGGATATCGATGCGATTTTCACTCTAGTGTCTATAACTTCTTCCGGAAGGTTTTAGTGTAAAAGTATGTACCACACGAACGGAGCCTCAGACAAAAAGCCAAAAAGACGGATAGTACTCTAAATAATAATATTATATGCTCATAATAATAATATACCTAGACCTACGCACATTCGCAAACACACACACATTCACACATATACAAATGATATTACATAAAATATACGCGTAATGTTGATGGTGTAATATAGCTACACATGGCATGGGCTTCTTCTCGGCATGGGCGGGGTTGACATTGGAATGTCCAATGAGATTAAAGTCCTGGGGCTCACAGTAGACAAGAACCTCAACTTCAGAGCCCACATTGCGAACACCTGCAAGAAAGCTCTGAACGTTTATGGGCAATTGTCTAGAGCTGCCAGGATAAGTTGGGGGCTCCACCCAGACATAATTCGTATTATATATACGGCAACGGTGGAGCCGATAATCATGTATGCCGCCTGCGCATGGGCGCCGGCCGCCACCAGGATGGGCGTCAAACGGCAACTGAACGTGGCCCAAAGAGGTTTTGCTCAGAAGCTCTGCAAAGCCTATCGCACCGTCTCCCTAAACTCGGCACTATTATTAGCCGGAGTATTACCACTCGACCTCAGAATACAGAATACACTTGTACTCCGGACGATGCCGATGGACGGGGAGGTGGAGCGTAGGGTGGCATTTGCAGACACTCCGCACCCGGCAGAGCATAGAGATCTGCAGTTCATAAGCTTGGAAGATCGAGAACAATTTGTAAGCTCTACCAAACAAATAGCAGTAAAAATTTATACTGACGGGTCTAAAATTGATGGAAAAGTGGGGGCTTCATTATCCATTTGGAAAAATGAAGCCGAAACTAGAGCCATCAAACTTAGACTGCCGCCGTACTGCATGGTCTACCAGGCGGAACTGTTGGCTATATGCAGAGCCTCGAGGTTGATCCTCCAAAGCGGAGAGTCGAGCTTTTGCATACTCAGCGATTCACGCTCGGCGTTGGAAACAATCGCCAACTCTTGCAGCCCCCACCCTCTAGCCACCGAAACGAGGGCCAACATCATGCAAAGCATACTCCAAAACAAAGAAGTTTCTTTGTTTTGGATTAAAGCACATTCGGGGCGGGAAGGGAATAAGCGCGCTGACCAGCTGGCAAAACTCGCTGCCAGGAAACTGAAAGTGAAGGCATAATATGATAGTTACCCGGTCTCATTCGTCAAGCGACAAATCCGTGAGGAGTCGCTTGACGTGTGGAACCGGCGCACAGTGGGACAGAACCGTGCGTACCGTCTCAAAAATCTGTAACTTTTTTGTTGATTGAAGTAAATCGCTGAAATTTGGTATGTAGTGTCTCCAGAGTACATACAATCCAATAATGAATGTATCATTGTCAAATGTTTAATAAATAATATAAAATAAAATAAAACAAAATAAAAATGTATTATTTTAATATTAAACCATGGTTTGGTTAACTTATTGAATTATAATTTTACAGTTTTATGATATTAATAAACCTATTTTATGTTATTTTATATTACATATGAATCTTACATTTAAATAAATGACAAATATATAATAACCCACTCCAAAAATATGTTTTACAAATAATGTACGAAATTATTTCGATTTAAATAGCTAAGAGGTTCTTAGCTTCCTCTAACAATTTCTTGGATATAGTGACTGATGGTTTTCTGATACTTGATATATAAGGATCTGACGTAAATAGAAGACCATGAAATACGTCTTCGTTTGTTGCGGACCTAGAGCATTTTCTAGCATGATGCAATCTGAATTTTTTGTAATCTTTATTACGCGATTCTTGGGCATCCTCAGATAAATGACCAATGGGCAGAACAGCAAAATGTCTTATTATACTTTCCCCATGTATTAAGATTTTATGTACTGAAGAAGGCATATTATACCACATATATTTTGTTACGTACAGTTGTGCGGTTGCACGAGTATATTCACCAAATTTTTCTGGATTTACAGCAATACCGGATGCCATGGTTTGCAGAATAACATAGAACCTTTTAATAAGTTCCTCGTCAACCCCTGTAATTTCTGAAGCGCAGTAGTAGTTCTCAAAAAAACGCCGAGCTGTATTGCCGTCATTACTGTTTCCACTTCCTTGTCGGGGCTTATCAACGTGCAATCCCATCCGGCTTCGAAACAAACTTTGTACAAGCTTTTTCTTGTCTTCTTTACTTTTTTTATCTTCCGAAGTTCTCGCAGCCCATTTTTGAAATGAAAGGTTATATGAAATATGTAAAATTAGCTCCATGCACCTGATCCACGCGTGTAACGTAGACAAACCGTATTCGTAAGCATTTATATTATCTGGCTTTGATGCAATCTTCTCCAAATTATTCATTTCACTTGGCTTAGCCCCACACACTGTACATACAGCTCCAGAACTTGTGTCAGTAAGAACTTGTGTAACTTTTCCATCCACCATAGTTAGAAATAGATCGTGACTTATTTCAATTACCTGCGTCTCCTTGTGTATCTTTGATGTTTGCAAATTATTAATTTGACCCCGAATATCACCAACCACTGATCGGGTTTTCTCGGGCGTTTCTTTTGCAAGTTCCATCAGGATTGGTCGGCAATAACGAATAGAAGAACAAGCCGGATTTTGCCAAATTATCTCATGTGTTTCTGTGTCAGTCAGCTTTATTGGTACCAAAGACGCTATAAATAAGTTTGTATCTGAGACTAAGTCACTCTCATCTGTTAAAACTTGTTTATATTCGCTTTGCCCCGATGAACCATCACATCCCCACTTGGTAAACAATTTAAGAGATTTTCTTCTTGGGTTGTAAACATTTTCAATCTTTAAGATGCGAGCACAAGTGTGATCCAGCAAATCTTGTAGATTTACTTTAGCACTTATATCGGTTATTTGAATGCTGGATAGTGGAGGATAACACAGTTTTTTGGCGTTCGTCAGTATATTATATGATGGCAATATGTCGAAGTTTTTGTTAATCAAACTTGCTCGAAGAAATCCGTATTGTGATTTCGAAAGATCTAAATCTGCAAACATACTTAAAGCTTCATCCACCGTAAAATCTGTTCCATTGCGACTTTCATGCAATAATTTTTCCTTCATGATCCTTTTTTCATTTCTTTCACAATTCCGCATCATTGAAACAACAGTAGCTTCTTCGATTTCTCCTTCAGCCCGCAATCCTTGAACGTATGCATTATGTATATACTCGAGTCCATATTCTTGTACCAATTCCATATTCTTTCTTTTTTTCGATTTCTCTGATAGATCTTCATAAGACTTTGGTGGACGTCCACGTTTTTCAGATGTTGTAGGTGTAATATCCATCGGTGCTTCTTCGAATTGTACCTTAAATTCACCGTCTAACCACGATATATTATTACTAAAGAAACGTTCTTTAGTTCGGTTAGATTTGGTCCACCGATCGTTAAACGCTGTTATAAGCGTTTTTTGAATACGTTTCACAATTAATTCACTTTTTTCAGACGACAAATGGTGGTGTTGTTCTAAGTATTTTTGAATATCTTCTGATTTTGTTCCATGGCCAATAAAAAATTCGCATAATACTCGTCGAGGCACAACAAATTCACTCATTTTGTTTTTATTTTTAACTACTTTTTTTTTTACCGAGGTTGGTGAAGACTATATTATGTTAAAGCACACTAAAGTACTGGTAAATGACAACGTAAATCAATAACTTTTATACTGAAATTTCGTGTGAAAAAATATTACTATCTAGTGTCATTATCAAGTTCCTAACCACTATCTATGAAGGTGGTTAGTAGTAGGTAGGTACTGATAATGTACACTAACAACTATAACTAGATACCACTTGCTCCCTTTTCCTTCACCGCGATAGAGAAATAAATAAACTATATGAGAAACATGTAATTCACACAGTGATAACAAAACATTAACCACATCTGACCGCACGATAAAAAAAATATACTACATACTAATACATTACCCAAAACTCCCACTTTACCTAAAGATTGAGTAAATAGATAATATTGTTTAAGAAAAAAAGGTCAAAAGTGATCTAAATATCCAAAAATCTCATTAATCAGAACTAAAATAATTTTTGGAATATTTTGTATTTTCTCCCCATTAGCCATTTTTAGTTTCATTTCAAGGGGGGCAGATTCGAGCACTCAATTTTTTTTGCCCTACCTTTAACATTAGCTGCTCTATACGATGCTATCAAAATTACGACATGGGCAGACACCGCTAACTGTCAAAAGTCTATGCAAAGTTTCTAATAAGGATAGAATATTAGGTCCTGAAATAAAAATTCTTTACCTCCCCAGGTTTCACATAATGGTTCACTTAAATTATTTTTAAATAGAGTAGTTCATCACCATTCTAACCATATATCACACTTACAAATTTGCTGGTAAAGTAATGCAAATATGACCATGTAAACTGGTGGAATTGTGTTCTACATAATTGACATAATTTTGAGCGTCAACTTGCAAGCCTTATTCTAATACAAAAAATGAGAAATAGTGTATTTCAACTGCTATATAATATGCATTGAACATTCAGTTAGACATATGCATTAACAAAATATTCAATATAGAACATTACGAAAAGCTATTTTTGAGACGGTACGCACGGTTCTGTCCCACTGTGCGGCGCTACCAAGGGGGCGGCTGTAACTAAGACCTTCTTTCCGGACGCCATTAGGGCATATGGCATCATCAAGAAGATCCAAATAGAGCCAATTATCGCACAAGTGTTGACGGGACACGGCGGTTTCTCAGAGTACCTGAATCGCTTTGGGTGCAAGGAGAGCCCGGCGTGTATCTGTGACCCGGACATAGCCGAGGGCATATTACACCTGATAATGGACTGCCCTGTATATGGTAGAAGAAGATTTGAGGCGGAAATGAGGATGGACATTAGTTTGAGAAAAGACAACCTCGCTCACATCATGTCCAGCGACCAAACAAGACACATACTCCTAGAGTTCTGTCGATACGTGGCAAAAAGGACAATAAATAGAAATAAATAAACAAAAAACCGCATGAAAGATAGAACGGAAGGAGTAAAAGACAAAAAAAATTTAGTGGATAAGATTTTTAAAAATTATGACTGGGACTCTGACCTATACAGCAGGGTCCAACAAATAAAATAAGACAACATCAAAGACTTCTGTTTTACATATCTAGGAGGATAGAAATTTGAAAATTAAGCTTTAAAATGAATGCGTATTCTGGTCTAGAAAATTGAAAAAATAAAATTTTTTTTTTTGCATAGTTTCAAAGCTTAGACTTTCAAAAATATGCTCTTAAAAGGATTTTTCAAAATTCGAATTATTTTGGGAGATACAGCGGATTTTGTGACGCAGCACCTAAACCGGCCGAGCGGAGTGATCACACAATGAACGGCAGATGTTTTCCAGAAATTCTTTTGTATCCGACTTGAGCTCGTTATGTACCCTTTTAAATTTTTATATATACCTGAATAACAGTACGTACCCAATATACCTGGAACTGTCCACACAAAATATACCTGGAAGTATAACACAAAATAATAATGAATCCCTCAATTCATTAATATGGACTTTTGCTCCAAAGCATATTCACGCTGGAACCCAAACTATAGAAATTGCATATTATTTAGCCGTTGCTATTTTTAATGAAGGCTTTTTAAAGATTTTAAATATAATGGCACTCATGGGCATCATCGTTGGTACTGAAGCTCACACATTTGCTGTTAGACGTAACGAGCTGAGGATTAATCGCTATGAACTACGAGCTTCTGCTGCTTCAAAAGCAGGCAGAACAGCTCGTTTAGAAGAAAGAACTTCACAAAATCTCGATTTTGAGAAAGAAGAAGGTCCAATCTATGGATATGGGATCGCCGATTAATCCAAAGTGAGTATTAAATATTATTATCTGAGTTATTCTACTGGAAATCTTTCTCAAACTTCAAACGCGTTTTTCTCAAAACTCCTTTTGTTGAGGTGGTTGACACGATACCTCAAGTTCTATCTGACCGATTCCTTTGAAATTTTGTGAGAATCTTCTTTATCACTTGGACCTTGGATTTTGAAAAATTTTAATTTGAAGTATTTTTAAAAAATTCGTAAAGGTCGAAAAACAGGGTTTAAAAAAATTTTTTTATTCAAGTGGACGCCATTTTGTGAATTTTTTTTTTTTTTTTTGGCCGAGGTCCAAGATATAGCGACATCTTTATTAATTAAGAATTTTTTTTGATTGTTCGATTTAGATCACTACAAGGGTTGGAATCATGTCAACCAGGAAGCACCGTTTGACTGGCAACCCCCACTTCACCGGCCTGTCACTGGATGAATTTTTGACTTTTTTTTTCTTTTTAATTTTTTTTATATACTTTAAAAATCAATAAATATTGTATAAAAAAATGGATAGTAAAAATGTTTTTAATTATTTTTTTATCCTAGTTTGAAAAATACCCAAAAAGTAGGGCTCTAGACCAGAATACCCCCTTGAATGACTCTGACCCTATACATCAGAGTCAATCGTGTCAACAGGACGACTCCAAGACTCCTGACCTGTACATCAGGAGTCAAAAGGCGAAAAATAGACTAGTTCTGACGGTATACGTAAGTATACCGAACGACAACAAATGAAAATAAATCAGAACAAGAAACAAATATAATCCAAGTAAACACAGGCCCTGACTTCTACATCAGGGGTTCAACGCAATAGAGGGGTTTTAGCCGGTATGAGTCCGGCATCGCCTTCCGCAAGAATAGATCACTTATAGCGGAAAAAAAAAAAAAAAATATAGCTACACATATAAATATCAGGCATTACGTAAGAATATAGTATTAAAATTCAAAATGTTCAGTATAAAGGCATTCTTCGCCCGCCTTGTATGTATTAGATACTTACTGGCTTGATATAATTTTGCTTTAATTACGTCTCTAACTACAAAATAATAAGAATGCTCGCGTGCGCACGAGTAATTCACGCTTGTGAAAGTAATTATTTTCAACTCTCCAATTTCATGACTTTCATGCTCAAAGGGAACCAGTGGTATAATTATAATTATTTTACTTCATATTACGTATTTTGCGTCACACACGTTTGTTTGGAGCTAATAAGCGAAAAACTTGAATAGGTACTTTACCTATTGATATTTAATACTTTGTCTTTGAAATAGATTCATTAAAATATTACACATTAAAATGAATGTTTAAATGTAGAAAATTTGTTACATGAGTGCACGCTACAATCCAACAGCCGCTAGGCGCACCACGTTACCCATCTCTCACAGAAGACTACCTTAAAATGTACTGCATTTCCCACTTTATCTTATTTCCCGAATGTACGTACGTGTTTCGGTAGTAAGTGAGATGTGCCAGAGCCCATTCCCATCCTATCCCTCCCCATTTTCCCAACCCTTTTTTTTTATAGACTAGTGGGCGGACGAGCAAGCGGTCCCACGTGATGGTAACTGTTACCGCCGCCCATGGACACCTGCAACACCAGTGGGTATGCGGGCGCGCCGCCGACCTTGCAAAATCCTATTCACAGCTCTCTTGAAGAACCCCATATCGTAGCTTAATGGAAAGACCTCTTGAGGCAGTTCGTTCCACAGCCTACGGGTTCGCGGTATAAAATAATTTTTGGAGCGAACAGTGCGCGACACCTCCGTATCGAGGAAATGCGGATGGACCGCACTTCTGTGACGGGAGGTGCGGTTGTAGAAACCCGAGGTGGGAATTATATTAAACAGTTCTTCAGAGCATTCCCCATTGTACAGGCGGTAGAACACACAGAGAGACGCAATGTCTCTCCGAATGCTGAGGGGTTCTAAACCGCCCGTGAGAGTGGGATCATCGACAATACGAACAGCACGTCGTTGGATGGAGTCAAATGGGTCCAGTTGGTATTTCGGTGCGCCGGCCCAGAGATGAGAGCAATACTCCATATGGGGCCTCACTTGAGCTTTGTAAAGCATAAGGAGTTGCCCAGGGGTGAAGTACCGCTTCGCTCTATTCAGCACACCGAGCTTCCAAAGCATTCCTATATCTCCAAAGGTAGGCTGCGCATCCGGGGGCGTGCCAACGTTTGTCATTTTGGACTAATGTTGGCATGTATCACGGATGTCTATGGGCTACAGTATCCACTTACCATCAGGTGGACTGTATGCTCGTCTGCCGCCATCGTGCATATAAAAAAAATATATACAGAATTTGTAAGTAAAATTTAGTAAATACTAAATTGATATTTTTTATATTGCATTAATATATGTATATCGTGAGAAAACCCGCAAGTGTGAATTAAACAAATTAAGACCAGTTGTTGAATACATACGAGCAGGTATCGATGTCTGTCATGCGTGATAGACATCGATTTGAGAATACATACTAAATATGTTATACAAGCACTATAAGACAAGCACGCTAGAGTCTAATATTGTTCTCTGTTCAGAAGCTCTCGAATTCTTTAATTCATATGTGTTTCGAAAATGGAACATCCTTATTACCTACGTAATAAGAATACTTAAGTTAGACTTTTAAACGAACCCCTCCTCATCTGTTTCACTCCCCCTAGAAATTACCAACCAGGTTTCTTTGATAAGAACGAATGATGTGTCATCTAGTTTATTGTATGGGTGTCATCTATGGGTTTTGTTCCCGACAGAGGGATTTTATAGACTGACCTCGATCGATTTATGTAAAATGCAATCATTTATCTATTAAGTGATAATTATAGGACAGCAGATATTGAGATATATTAGTAGAATATTTCTCTGTGATGTATTCTGTGGACGTATAATGACTGCTTTAATACCATTTGTAATGATATAACGGAAAATATTTTAATGATATTATTATAGGACTGTCACTAGCCCTTTTAAATTCTACTGGTGGACAAGATAATGTGCATGAGGGATGTATAGCCTTAAGATACCACACTAGCCATGCGGATTGGCGAGTCCACTCTTTTAGAAGTGGTGTAGTATTTCAGTGCTTGTGGTAGCTACTTTATTATCCCTTAGTCGCCGTTCTAAAGCCAGGCCACGACCACCACCAATATCATTGTACAAAAACAAAATAACACTTATAAAACGATTCTATATGAGCAACTTCAAAATATTATAACGGTTATAACTATTTAAATGTTAATATCAAGAGCGATATTATTTATTACGTACATAAATAAGAACGAAATTACGTATATCGATTGAAAATTTCACCATAAAAAATAACAAAATACAGTCAAACGTATAAAAATCTAGCTGTTAGTAAACTTTTACACGCCACTTTCACAGGCGGTGCACGTATTAGCAAGCTGGGAAACATAAATAAGCGGCGAAACAATTTACCTACGAACCGGGGTGAGGTATTCTTACAACTGTTTAGTTTGTTCAATATACAGCCGACGATACGTGCCACGAATCCGACACGCTGGCTTTATGATTCGGCGCACTGTACCATGCTGTTCGAATCGTTTTATACGTATCCATTGCGTTGTTACCATTAATTTAGAGTTTGATTCTAGCGTTAACGTCGAGAAATTATTAAGATTTTACCTAGAGTAATTTACCACACCATATCAATGTCTCTTAACTGATGGATATAGACCTCTCCTGAGGCTTGACGTGTGTGATACACGAACTTCGGCTCTTCTCCGTCAAAGTCACCAACATAGCTCATAGAATCGGCATGATAAAGTGGCAATCGGTAGGTCATATTTGTCGCAAGACTAAGTAATTCATACTTAGGTAAGTTCGAAAATTCAGGGAAATAGAAAACAAGGAAAGAAGGATCTAGCATGAAAAACCATCAAGAATGATTATAAAAAAGCACTCGTTTATTATTTAAAGCTGCTGTAATCAAGGTTCAATACGAGAATGATATTCAACATTCGATGATAAAGATGGGTACCATGAGAAGAAGAATTGTTGGCAAGTTGGGTACTTGAGAAATTCTCAAAATTTATATGTTAGAGATAACAATATAGATAGCAAAAGACAGGCGCTGGGCGCACTCGACTGGTCACACGTTACCCCTCTCTCACAGTAGCTACCTTGAAATGCACTGCATTTCCTACTTTATCGTATTTCCCCAATGTACCCATTCCCATCTCATCCTATGCTATCCCTCCCCATTTTCCCAACCCTTTCTCCCAATCCATTCCTTAATCTGCTCCATTTCCCAATCCGGTGGCATGCCAACGTTTGTCATTCTGGACTGATGTTGGCATGTATCGCGGATGTCTATGGACGACAGTATGCACTTACCATCAGGTGAACTGTATGCTCGCCTGCCGCCTATTTTCCATAAAAAAAACACAAAGAAACGATAACTAAACCTAAAAATATTATTGACCTCACATTATCACCTTTTCTTGCAGAAGTTATTTACTAATGTCAAAATAAATACAATTGACCTTTCAAATTAAATAAACGACAAAGAAATGATGTGCTCATTAAGTTGAACTTCCTTTAGATCAATTCATTTCATCGTTAATTACACATCATAACCCAATGTACACGATGTTGTTTTCATGCACGTATATGAACTGTCAGTATGTACATAGATGTAGGTAGAGGTAGTTATCCAAATATTATGTTTGATCAAACGACGCCTCCTGAAATCCCCCTAAATCCAAGCTCAGATTCGAACTCAAAAAGGTAATAAGGCAATTTTCTTGAAAATCCCTAAACGTAATAATGTGCCGAAAACGTTTTCTAAATTTACACATATTGTAGTCGCGGTCGAATCGCCGGAGTCGCGTGCGATCGGAATACTCAATGCGATAGGGGTAAAATACCAAAGAATTACACGCTACAATGCCTGATACATAAAAGATAACGCTATCTTGTGTTATGAAACTAAAAAAATAAAAGAAATTTATTTAAACAAATAGTAAAACGCAAACAAAGGATTATCGAAAAGATTCTCAAAAAAGCCAGCCAAGCTCTCAAGCCGGCTTTTAAATAGCTAAATAATTTTGTTCGGATGGAACATTTGGAGTGTAGAACATGGAGTAAATTTATTATTTCAGCGGCGGGCCGCGGACAAAGGATTTAGGTTTGCTGAATTATGCAAATAAATTCACCATTCTGTAACATTTGTTGGGAATGTCTTTATTTCTGTAGATTTCTTAAAAGGCCCTCAGGACTAATCCCGTTTTTGGCCTTTGAATCTTCTTAACTTGAACGAATGTTCGCTCATACAACTGCCCTCCAGTATTAACATATATTGTCATAAAGGATAAAGGTAAAAGCAGTAACAGTGTTGCTCTTGCGTAAGATTTAACACAAATGAATGTGAAATGAAATGTGAAACAATGTGAAAATGATTTAACATGAAAATGATTTAACATATATTTTAATCAACCATTTTAACATCAATCGTCTTAACAATTCTTATGTTTTATAACCTTTTATTTACTGTAGGTATATTTTCAAATATTTGACAATGGATCACATTTTAGAAAAATACGAGGGTATTCATTTCTTTATTTCATAAAGCGACCCCTAACAACTAGAATTGGTGAATAAGTTACGCCCTTATTATATTACAATGAGCATTCCACAATATTTCCCGGATGAATATCGAAGGAATCCCTCGAGGAACAGTTTCAGAATCCCGGCTTCCTTATTGCGCGGGTAACGGGCCAAGAAGAACCTACAACCGTTTGATGCAGCATAAAACATTTTGCGGTCGGTTGAATTTTTGCGTAGTATTTAAGCACGCAATATAGTTTATATTTAGAAAATTATTCCTTATATTTTTGTGACTAAATACCTTATATGTATTATATATCTATTTAGTGTGTGAAAATCTATGCAGTTTAAAGCTGCCTTTTTTAATAAAAAGGTACAAATGCATTATGATGTCATTTGAGGGAAATGGAAAATTTTGGTAAAATTTTCGTTATTTCAAAATCGAGCTAGATACTTGGAGCATTGAATAAAACAAAAATAATATTAATTGTTCATTTTCTTAGTTTATTTTTAATTATCAAATATAATGTTATTACTACTTATAATATTATATTTTTTATTATATATAAATTTTACTGAATATGCCCGTATGTGGTGCCCGCCGACTATAGAATAGTACCACCCCATCACCCCAAGGCGACTAAAGGGATAATAAAGCGGTTACCACCATCGTTGAGGACGTACACCACCTCTAAAAGAGTGGACTCGCCATCCTGTTTGGCAAGCGTGGGTTTTATGCCTTACATCCCTAGTATACTGAAAGGGTTGAAAGTATTGAAATTGAAATAAACATTGCAATGATACTTCTTATGCTTTCGTTAAAAATGTTACTAATGCCTTTCATCTTAGGAGGGCAGTGAAGTGGCGCAAATGTTGATCTACGATAATACTTCAATTGCTAATACTGAACCGCGCACTTTGTCAATAGCTACAAAATTGTAAACATAGCTACAGAAATACAGAAAAGTACAATTGAAAGTCAAAGACCATAGACCATAGTCTTCAATTGTACTTTTTGTATTCTGTGGCCCTATTGGGCCAAGTGACACTTAATTTGTAAGACTATCTGTTTGTCAGTGTGTGGCAAATTCAATCATCATTTGCCTTCTGATAGCAGAGATCTCCTGGAACTATTATCAGATCGCCAGAAGTTGTAACAGAAAACACCACACCAGCAGATAACCCCAAAACTCCTACTATAAGCAAAGCAATTGAAGGCTGTGAAGATTCTTCTTCACAATCCACCTTCAATTCCTGGTCTTTTTCTCCTATGGTACTCATTCTGGAGGACAACATTTTTAGAAAGTAATACTTGGTTAGAAAGTAGTATGGATTTTTTTGGTTTACAATAGACGACAATTGATATTAGGTTTTATTTTCAGTTCACACTTATGTAACTATAATTTTAAAAAAAAACATCTTCATTAACAACAAATCTTCAAAGCGGCCAATACCGAACACACAGTACGTTCACTTGAGACGAAAATTCACTGCAAGTCGTTAACATTGCCGAATTCAAATTTGAAAACAACGTCAATTTTTAAATTATAAGTACATGCGCAGCGCAGCGAATATGGAAATATGTATTGCAATTCAGTTACCAAAATATTCTAACCAAATATATTACTGGTTTTTAAACATGACTTTAGCATAAATGTTTATATGACTTTAATATTTATATTTTATCTTATTGAAATTTAAAGTAATACTAATAGAATAGAATTTAAAATATAATAGAATTTCAAGTGTGGAGGAGGAAAAAACTGCAGTTTCATATTAATGTAAAAATCTAATAAAAGTATTAAATAAACATCTATTTCACATCACAATTACAATAATCATTATTATCTTAGTTGCTAGCGGTGATATTTGAACCGAATCTTTACAATTATATTATGAGTAGTAAAAGTTTCTAAAGTGATTTAAGACAAAGGCAAAGAAATTGAAATACGCTTATTTGTTTTAAAATGTCCTATTCTATACTCTAGATTTTCGTTCGACCAATCACAATTATTGCACGTTTCAAGGAACAAACACTACGGTTCCCTCATCAGTTGCCATAGGACTAGACGCGCTATCGGACCTATTCTCGACAGCTCTGCAAACCATCGAGGTTCGGAATCACATCGAGACGGTTTCAATCCTAAGTATTTTCAGCGAGCTAAAAGTAGATCTATATCTACAGGTACACATCGGTTTGATTTCACTTATATCTCCTGAAACGGGAAATGGAAATGTGATTTCTCTATAAATAATTTTGTCGCAATCATTTCATATTTTTATCAATATGCTGTTTTTCGTTATTGCGCTTGTGTACAATTTGAATTCGGCCAGATTTAACGAAAACGTGGCCTTGAACACAGTATTATAATTCAAACTTGTCACAAAATCCTATTTTGTAATGCTATTTTTTGCTGTGTTTTAATAGACAGAACTGACCGCGTTCTTTACTTGTGTAATACATATATCATCAAACAATATTTATATAAAATAATCATGTCTACCTCAAGCAGCATGCTAGCGTTTTAAGTGATTTTTAAAAGTAGAGGAAACATCTTAAAGCTGCATAGCAACATCCAACTTTCTTATAACTCAATGATCTCTACAATGGCTTCCACCGGTTCTTAATTCATCTGTAGGCTGCTTAGAAGTAGTGAGAACATCTATATATACGCCTGTAGCTGTACAATGATGTTAAGCTAACCTTCTGTAGTTATTCTGGCTGGTAATACAATTTTCTTCTAGAACCAGATGTTTAAATGTGTGGCGGAAATGTTTTGTAAAACTTACAGTTGCATTGAGGGTTAAAGAATTATATGTAGTATTAAGCTGTAAAACAGAATAAACGAAACCAAGAGGTCTCTTATATGTGTATCTCTTATAAACAGTTTTTTGTTTTATCCACTGTTTAACAGATTCGATTGAATACTTTTTACAGTCTATACTGGACAGAAGTACAGAATTAATTAACTTCAAGTTACAGAAGTGTAGAATTTAAATACAGTAACCAGTTTTAAGAATATACAACACAACATTCTAAATAAAGCCACTTTCCCAGCTTATGATTTCTTATATAGTTTCTTTTTAAGGTGTGTTCAGCGTACAGCTATGGGTATAGAAAGAATTTGGATTAAATAAAACTCAGCGTACAGCTATGGGTCTAGCAAGAATTTGGATTAAATAAAACCGAATTCTTTTGGTCAAAACTTGTAATGATGTGCTAGCCCTAAATGTTATATTCGTACAAAAACATCTTGATAGCGTGTGCCAGTCGAAGTACAGCGCCATCTAACCGACCTTTATGGCAATAAACTAGATAGCAATTGGACAAGGTGTGTTTAAAGGAAATTAAGTATTGAATTTAGTGAAATGATTAAAACAAGAATTAATTCTTTCAGAGTTTTTATTTTACTGATATCCCTATAGTGCCACACAAGAGCTTTCTTTTAATACTTTGTTACTCTGAAAACATATTTTATCTATATCTATTTAGACAGATATAGATAAACAGCTAAAACAGCTTTTAAACAGCAACTGATCATCTCACAGCTGAAAATTAGAATTATATGAAGTTTTTGAGCCGTCAATGGAACTACAAGGCACGTTTTAATATTAAAAGTATTAAGAGTATTTTCACAAAGTTGCTGATTTGATATTATGAATAATTATGTTGTTCAGAATTTGTAAAATATTTATAGATATTTATAAAGGAAATATTCCAAGACACAAGCTGTCTATAGTGGTTTCTGTAGTATATAACCCGTTCATTCAACCTATATAATCTATACATATTCTTATACATCGTTTTTACAGCCTAAAATAGAACGCTTCAATAGCCTAAAGTATCTTTGACAGCTTTTGTGAAGACCTCAAACATCAAACAGCGTTTTTGTAATGCTTGGGATTTGACTATGTTTCGACATTGTTGCGCCAGGCATGGGTACAAGCTGACTGAAGAGGCAGGTAGTCCATAACGAGGCTTTCGAGAAGTTTTATCCGCATTGGCCTCCGTATTCGTAAAAGTTGTGAGTCATACTAACAATAATAACCGTGAACTTATCCGACAATAAACCGCAAGATTTAAAATCAACCTGCGTCTCTCCGCTGCTGGATGTAGGCCTCTCCCAAGGCCCGCTACTGCACACGATCGTCTGCTCCTCTGACCAGCAAACTTTTCTAACTCGTCGGTCCAAGTTTAAATTTTTGACTCCAGTTGAATTTTGTAGGACTCCAGTTATAGCAATCTTCACGATTCAAGTTATTATATTTCTCTATTTCAATCATTTCACGAGTGTCCTGAGATAACAGTAACTTTTGGAAAAAAAAAATTGAACTACAAAGTTGTATATAAAGATCACTCCACCATGCAATTTTCCAATAATAATCGCATCGTTAATAATTTAATGTGCTCGTTTAAAACTCGATTTACGATATTAATAGGTACAAAACGTGGAAATCTAAAATATTTATTATGATTTTTTGCTATCCATGAATACTTGTACATTGTTATTCTTATAAACTATTCTAAATCGCCAAGAGATAGCTATGACAACGCTTTATAAATTTATACCAATGCTTTATACATTTTTAAAGTGATATGTCTGCCAACTTATAGCGACGACTCATGGTTTTTCCCTAAAGTGCCGGTATCGATCGGTTAGTTGGCCATCATTTAGGGGGAAAAGGCAATAAACATCAAAGAAACGTTTATTTGATTGAATAATAGAAAAGCTGGGTGGTAAGCAGAATACCTCTCTGTACGTGATCGGGTCAGTAATTATTTTGCTCCGTTGCTTCAGATACCGGATAGTGTCAGTTATAAGATACACAAAAATATGTTTAGAGAACACGTTGAAAAAATTAAAATCAGTCGTAAGTACTATTTACGTATAAGTTTGGAATTCAATCGGCCTTAGGTAATATATAAAAACTAATTTTAAATTATCAAATTATTTATTAACACATTCTAAACACAAAAATATAAGCTAGTGATGAAAACGCTAAAAAAATATTTAATATCAGTTATACACTAAAGTTTTATAAAGTATAAAGTATAAAAGTTTAGTAAAATGATAATCAGAATCAATTGAAGATACGTCGATCCAACTTTCTAAAATCCTTCTCAAAAGCTTGATACCGTGTAACGAAGCGTAATGGTTCGTTTTATTTGCATAAATTTGGATACAAAGATTTATGTCCGAGCCCTGTATAATTACAGATCGGAATTAATTTCATTAATTTAGATTTTTTTTTTACCGTTTTGAATATTTATTTCTGTTTCATGACTTTGATTGTATTAGCATTGGAAAGTGACTTTATGCCATGATTGCCTTATTCATGCTCGTAATTATTCTGCTCTGTTTAGAATTTGAATAAATTATGGGCGTATACCAAAACAAAACTACTAATTTATAGCGGAACTACTAAACTACTAAACAAAACTATAGCGGAGGTGAGTTTCTAACATAAAGGTTTTAATCATTAACGTAAAGAATTTATTTATGTGTAATCTCAAATTTATTACACGAAAAAGTCATATTCTAGGGTGCGGAGCTTTTGAAGCAAGCAAACATTGAAAAATAAATACATAATATGGAGGTTAGTTCTATACCATTATGGAACGGAACGGTCGGGTTTTTTTTTTCAATACCTGATTAAACCTTTTAAGGATAGTGTTACTTTTCATAGCCGATGGTAGCATAATAAACTGTAGACGATCAATCTCACTCTATCAACGCGAAGTACACATACCTAAATTATAACAAATTTCTTAAGCATTCAGGAAATTTTAATTCAAAAATTGTCAATGGCCCCGACCGGAGTAACACGTTCTAACGATCTAGTTAGGAAAAAAATTGATGACGGCTTAATGACTTCGAAATATTCGAATGGGCGTGCAATTTGACAAGGTAAAACGAACCGCATTATAACTGTAACTCAACTAGAATTAGAATCCGCCTTAATCGAACATATTTAACAAAATTATCAAATTTTGTAAGTTATGAATTACGATTTTACATTATATTCAAATTTTGGCACAGGCATTTTTGTCAGATTCGACTCCGTTTGACGAGTGTCAGAAGGGAATACGTCGAAATGAAAGCTGACTCGTATTTCTCTTAGTTGTTTTTCTTGGTTATTTTTAATCATAATATTTTAGTTACAATCACTTTTCATAAATGTCACATAGTTAAAAAAATACTAACAATATAATTTACTACTACCCATATGTTATCTATATGTATATACGAGTATATAAAAATGGATATCTGATGTTAATAGACTATCTGATCTGGTGTCGTTTGACCGATCACCATGAAAGTTGGCATATATATGTATTTTTTCATAGAGAAGGTTTTTATGCTATCGACTTTGTTGTAACTTGCCACTAGATGGCGCTGCAGCACATCAACTTCTATACCGTTCAACCAATGGCCATGAAAATATTTTCGAGCTATCGACTATGTTGTTACTCGCCACTAGATGGCGCTACAGCACATCAACTTCTATACCGTTCAATCGATCGCAAAAATCATATCGACGGCAAAACAGAATAATTTGTGATTTTATATACAGAGGTAAATAAATATACACAGGCAGGACAACGTCTGCCGGGATGTGCTAGTTAATTATATATCGTAAATATTTTAATACTTGCAAATTTTAAATCATAATATCCTCTCTGGTGTTTTCTAGTACTACATACATCATTACAATCCCACAAAGAAATCTACAATAGATAACTATTATCGTTATTATACTTTTCGGAAGCAATTGATCTATTCTATTTATATTGAAAAATTATAGCTATGTATTATAAAATCTGTAATATTATCTTACGTTTGTATGTTCCGTAAAGCAAAATAGAAACAAAAAATATTTATTATTTTCTAATACTGAAATATTGAATAAACTATACCTACTGATTAACTCACATTTCATAAAGTATTGTTTTAAATACGGTCCAGATTCTCCCGCGTGCTGTTGTACAAGCCATCATTATAAATAACAAACCGCAAACAGCGAGGTTCACGGAACGTATTCAAAAACAAAAAATACGCCCGTATTTTGTACATTATAAAAAAAAAATACTTTTATAAAAACTATGTCATATACATTACACAAATATATGTCAGAATGTATCATTTATCACACTTTATCATTTTGTTTTTAGAACACATAACAACCGGACGCATTTCTAAAAACCCCGGAAAAATAGCACGCGCAATGATTTCTCTATTTTCTAAAGTTAAATAGAGCTTTACAAGCCAAATCAAATTTAATTGGTTTGTAGGTACATAAAGGTGTTACACATACATACATACATTCGATCCTACCTCGTTAGCATACAAATAACAATGTACATAATATATACATAATCTTTCACATAGAATCACATCCATAATATACTCTCAACACTTATACATCAGACAATCAACATTACACAGAATAAAAAATGTTGAACACTAATGATAAAAACATTGGTGGCTGCCAAATAAAAGGCTTATAAATTAGGAACACGAAACATTATTAATTACACTATTTGACAATGAATCAATAAAGCATACATTATTACTTACTTTATTATTACATATATTTTTGCATTTTATATAGTGTGACTGAACTATTTCTAAAGCTTAAATCAATGTTCTGTTCACTATTCTGAGTTCATTGATATGAACATGTCAATTAATTCAGGATCATAAGCGGAATAAATGGCGCTGGGCTTCGAAAATAGTTCGGACATTACCTATAATAGCTCGGTACTTATTAAAATTTTTGGGTTGTATGCAGAATATACTATCTCGTAACATCTTTGTTCTGGGGGATTTTTCTTTATGATGAGAAGTCAAATGATGATTAAACAAATGCAGATTACCTCTATCTCCACTTCTGGATATAGGCCTGTACTGAGAAGCTCATCACCATCACCCACTATCTTCGGCTCCTCTCATCCAGCCACTAATAGTGAACTTTTTTAACAAATAGATACGGGAAATTAGATTACAACAAATAGATATTTCATAAATATAAAGTTAGGCTTACTCGAATTAGTATGCTGTAAATAGGTATAGCTCTCACACACCGCTTTTGTGCTTTAAACACTACATCTCCGTTCAAAGAATTGCTCTAGAAAATAATACCATATCTTGAAACCGAATCAACGTGTTGGATTGTTCTGCTGTGGATATGCATTTTTTTGTCAAGTTCATATACCACAATCAAATTTATTAAATCTGTTACAGACGTAGGTAATCCATATCCAATTTCCAAGATAACTTTCATCAATATTAAGATAGATTCCTGAATATTGTGACACGTCAATTTCTTATCACTTTGCCTAAATAATTAACATTAGATTATTTTTTAGATTATTTACTGCCTAGAACTAGCTAACTTTTGACGTATAAAAGCATACCAAAAATCGGTTTACCAATGTGTTCATTGAGTGCTTACTAATTAACATTTACTAGAACCGGGTCTAGTGTTATAAAAATGAGTGCTGATTGCTCGAGCACTAGGTCAGTGTTAATGAACCTTAAAAAAATTAACCTCAACCGTTTTAGGCTCGAGCTATTAATCTCACTGGTCAAATACGGTCTAACATTAAAAAAATGGACTATTTTGTTCACGAGCGTTTAACGCTCGAGTCCTAAAAGGTCTTTAGCGCTCAATCAACGCTCGAGCGTCGAGCGCGCAACACTCATCGGCAGCATGCACTAAGAGCTCAGTGTGCGTTTTACAACACTACCTGAGTCATTTCATTGTGATCGAACTAAATGAGTCCCAAATACTGATCTAATAACGTTTATATTCATTTAAAATTATAATCGCTCCCGAACCAATAATTCAATGAATTATAAAGAAGTATACCGTAATAATAAACACAACGAACAAATGACGAGTAAACGTTATGTAATTGAAGTCTTCGATCTCGTCTCTCTGTTTCATTTGAAATTCCAATTTACTTAAAATAAGAGAAAACACGAAGTCACAAAAAACGTAAAAAAAAGAACAAAACACTCCTAAAATAATCAGCATTACGATGATAATTAAATTTATTTTTTATTTATTCATACTTTATTGCACACAATCACTATACTGTACAAAAGGCGAACTTAGTGCCCTGTGACATTCTCTACCAGTCAAGTCAACCTTTGGGTAAACGGAGAATCACAAACGGGCTGCATTAATACATACATACTTGTACTTTAAGTATTTATTACAAACAGTAATATACTAATTACATTGACTAATAAAATTAACCAGATTACGTTCAACCGTTAAAAGTTACCCCCATTGCAATCAAAGGAAGAACTTACCTTTACATTGAATATCTTAGCACGAATTTAAGTACGTACCCAATCTTACAACTAAAGTCAGATTAATTATTCGAGTGAGGGATATGACATGTAGAACTGTCAATAAAGTGTCATCTCCGTACAAATTTCACTCTGTTTAATCCGACTATTCTTTACCACTGCCTATATTATGAATGGTGGTAACTATACACGATTATATTTTAAGCACCTTCCCGTAAGTACAAAAATTACTAACCAATAAGCACATTAACAATTTGATTGTGCGATTCTATAGCGTGACTACCATATCATGTTGTTAAACGCATTTTGTATACAAATCATCACAATCTACATTAGCAACTTAGCTACGCAGAATCGTATGGCTAAATCGCCAATATGGATCTAAAGAGTTAAAAACAGCACCGCTGCCTAAGAAACGATTTAATCGAGCTTTTAAATGACGGCTATTATACCACCAAAATACAATCGAGCTAAAAATATTAACCCATGTCGACACTCTATTGACATTTAACTTTAGAGCTCATCGCAGTGTTTGCCTTGGCTTTATTATTTCTTCGTAGCCGAGAACGAAACGTAAGCGGTTGATAATTAGGTGCTTAGCAAATAAAATGCGCACAATATAAAACGAAAGTGCTTGTTCCCGAGTAAAGTAGAGAGTACTTACAAGTGTTTGCATACTGTTCTCATCATTAAATCTTTTTTGGAATTATTCCTTTTATTTTATCTAAGATAATTTAAAAAAGAAAAATGATTAAATGAGCAGCAGAAAATACTGAATTGACAGCAAATCGATGGTAACAAATTTAAAGGTGGGTAAGGTTTAGGTTGTCTCACAGCATTAACGATGTAGGGACAAGCGGAACTCCGATACCTCGGTGATGGCATTCTTAGTAATTTAACATTATTTACGTTACTTACTAAAAATAGCTTGAATACAATCTTTTAAAAAAACATATGATGTCTGATTTCTATACGATCGCTGGGGTACCAATGATATATACTTACAGGATAATCCTTAGTATTCATTGGCATATCCCACAGGATCCTTAGATGTGATGGCTGAAATCATAGCCGTGAGTCATTTTGTAGATACAAAGTGAAAGCATTGTTACCATTAAAAAAGTATTTTATAAATATAAAGTTTTTGTTACATCATCAAATAATTTTTAAAAGAAATCTTAAGAAATCTCATAAAAATGGGCAAACAAATCAGGTCATTTATAGCCAATATATTGCATATGTCGTATTACCTAACAAATAGACAATTAATAAATAATTAATTAATAAATCAATATAACATATGCTATGGAAACATAGCAAAGACTGTTGTCAAGTGTACCGGTTGACCCCGACAGTCCGTTAAATGGTCCTTAGAAAGTAGCGTGATAAAAAACCATTATGGACATTAATTTAGATACTACAATATTAACACTATTAGTTTGTTATTCTGTGTACGTTTGTCGCGTTATACTTATCTCATCTTTACATTAAAATAAAAAACATACAAATATAACTGTCAGTAGGTACATTTTTCTGTAGGTACAAATGAAAACGCACCTTTAATGGATAACTATAATATAAATAAATATATATATATATATATATATATATATATATATATATATATATATATATAAGTATTCTGAATATATTAAGTATTTCTGATTATAATTAATGCAATAATGTACAATAATAATGAATACTCAACGCATAATAATTTAATAATATAAGTTTCTTTAATATTTTCACAATAATAACTAGGAGGCCGTATCAAACCCGGCCGAGAGGCGACGCCTAACTCCCATGTTATAGTTTTCGTGGTACGTTACCGAGAAATCACCAACCCCGTTATGTGAATTGAGTAGTAAGACTATGATTATATTGTATCATATTAGCAAAATGCATAGTGCATCATTTCTTTCTTTCTCATTTCTACTCATTTTACTCATGCATTTTATTTATTTATTATTTCTTCATGCATTTATCGTTTACTGCATTTCTCATTTATTATTTCTTCATGCATAGTGGTTATAGATGACCGTTTTTAAGGAGAACCGTTTTTTTTGGGAATTATAAAAACGCAAAAAAAATAATTTTCAATAAAAGCCAATTGTGTAATGTCCTTTTAGTATTAATATAGCCAGTTCAATTTCCGCTATTACTGTATTGTCCAGTATAGTTATTTCGTAGAAAGTCGTGACGAAAAAAGTTTCAAGTATAGACACACAATCGTGATTATAAGATGTACACAATTTATCGACGTCGAAAACAAATATTTAATGCGCAGTTGAATTTATTAAGACTCCTTACACACAGATGAAATGATTCATTCGATTTTCGCAGGAATAATCGAGATTAAAGTGAATATTCGGTTTGGATTGCTCGCTGCGACGCCGAATCTGTTCAAGAGTTCTTATTTACAAAACGTAATTGAATTTCGAAAGGAACGTGAAATACCTACTATGTCTTTGATTTGTTCTATCCGTTATCCTACTTAGATGCTGAATCTAGAATGCAATTTATTATTGGACACGCGGAGTCACAGGCTGCGGCGATCCGTGGCCTTGAGAACAATAAATAGCTCCATTGGAGTCAATTGTATGGGGTCGCATAAATTTGTTTACACTGTATCGCGCAGTCGCGCAACTATTAGATCGAATCACATATTGTATGTATGTACATTGATCATAGTCTAAATAGGAGTAAACAATAAGAATAAATTAAATTAATAACAATTAAATAATAAGAAATAAAATAACAAATCAAATAATGTATTTATAAGAATGTATTTACCAATAATATATACCTTTTGATTGCTATTATCAAGTAAAAATTTTATCAAATACTCGTAAATAATAATAAATGCATTTAAACATAATTAAATGGGCTGTACATTGCACTTTTTTCATCGTTACTGGGGATTGTATTGTGCCATCGGTGAATGTTTTCACCGGGGACAATGGCACTTTTCCCGTCGTCCCCGGTACCGGTCGATGGGAATAAAACGGATCAAACGACCGGTTTTCATGTGATATTGCACAACCAGCGACTCGACCGAAGCCTAATTCATGTGTCATCGTTTTCCAAAACCAAATCGTTTCCCAACATCATTACTAAAACTTAAAAATTAACCCACCCATTATATTTCACATTAATAATAAACTGAAATAGATTGCGAAAATAATCGCATAGCGAGAATTGGTTCTTTTCAGATCGTAATTGAATTGATAAGAGGATGAACAAAAGACAATAGCGTTCACGGCAGACATCTTTAGAGTTAAGAAAGAAAAACGAATTACTAGTCATTGAAAGTTCGTTTTCGATTCGCCGATAGCATTCGATTTCAATTTTCGATGATCGAGATCTTGCTCAATTGAACACTCGATTACTCGTTTACGACACCCCACTGTTTGAGGTTGTCGAGTTTGATTGGGTTTGTATTGACGCCAGATATTATCGCTGAATAAAATTAAAGGAACTTCAAAGAAGTGGGTCTAATTCACTAACATTAACGTAGTTATAATAATAAACATTGCAGTTCCGCCAATAGCAATACTGTACAAATATACAATGTAGCAGGGTATTAAACAATAATTGTTATTTGAACTCACGATTTATTATTTATTTATAGCCGATATTTCGGTTCAGTTACATGAGTAATAAATCGTGAGTAACCCGTTTACATAACAATTATTATAAATACAACCATGATAACAAAAGTTTAAAATCTTAGGGTATTAAATAATTTTGCATTATCCATTATTAAATTCTAAAGCCGGCCGACACCACACGGCCCCATCTCTTCCCATGGGTGTCGTAAAAGGAGACTGAGGAATAACCATAGGCACTGAAGAACTACACAACCTCTAAAACAGTGGACCAGCCAACCCGCTTGGCCAGCGTGACATTTTAAGGCCTTATATCCCTCATGTACAGACCTCGATCAACAATACATGTTGATCTAAGTGTACATGACAATGTGCTCTAGGAAGTACATGTCCAACAGTGGATACTTAAAAGTCTGATTCCGTTTTTATTGAATTAATTTTATATTACAAAGATATCTTACGTTATCGTATGTACGTGTTGGTACCTACACCAACGAATACATACTTGAAGACACAAAAATTATGTACATATATGTAGTTCAAAGTATTTACTAAGGTTGATGCCTGCCAACACGCTAATGTACCCAAAACCATTCGACTGTGAACATTAACATTTATTTTGTAGACCAGTCAACGAGAACGTTCTTGAACCTTATTAAATATATTCTACCATTAATTTTGAACTCATTAGCCTCAAGACAGAAATATATGAATAATTTATAAATAACTAACAAATAAAAATAAATAAAAGTAATAAAAAATGTGTACACACAGAAACACTCGCATGCACCCATATAAACCACGCTCACACACACACGCGTAACTTATTTTGGGCACTATACATATTTTAGTTTTTTCGTTATTTAATTATTCTTAGTGTGTTTATCGATATATTATTATGTTTATATTTGTAATAAATTATAAATGTTTATTTTTCTCACTTTGAGCCTATGTAAAGGGAGGCACTGGCTTTCAAGATTGGTACATAATTTTTAATGTAGTTTGAGGGTCAGGGCTCACACGAAATCTGGTACTTATAAATTATGTATAAATTGAGAGAATAAAGACAATTTCAATTTCAATTAGCACATTCTGTCAGTGTCAAGTTTTCTTCGCAATAAACAATTTTACAGTCAAAAAAACTTGTGAAATCTTCCGCTGTTTATTCGTGGTCCCATGATTTTATCCATTAATGGAACCATGGAGGAGACCTATTTCTCGTAGTCCCATTGCTTTCTACGGTTATGAAATCTTCCTTCCTGTATATACCTACATAGTATCTCTTTGCATAGATAAACTTTATCTTTTCAAAATCAGATGCCATAACTGTTTGTAATTTATGTTCTATCTGCTCTATATAAATATTCGAATTGAATGCGAGCTACGCCTATGCTGTATCAAAGGCGACTAATTACGATTCCTGTAAATGCGAAAACGGGTTTACGAAAGAAGTCTATGATACACAAAAGCTTTTTCATATTATCTTGTATTTTAAATTGAACCGTATAATAAAAGTTGAAACTAAAATAATGTTGACAATTCGTTATTAATATAAAAGTACAAAAACAAAGGAAGGCATAGGTTTACCTGTTTCCGACATCCAATATATATTTTTTTATAGTGAATTAGGCGGACGAGCAAGCGGTCCCACGTGATGGTAAATGTTACCGCCGCCCATGGACACCTGGAACACCAAGGCGTATGCGGGTGCGCCGCCGACCTTGCAAAAAAGTCCAATTCACAGCTTTCATGAAGAACCCCATATCGTAGCTTTATGTTTTATGTTACAAATATGTTATTTATTTACAAAACCAATAATAATTACACAGCTAATAATAAACAAATAGTTTAAAATTTTACACAGATGATTTAAATACCTACTTGAGGACAAAAAATTATGTATATGTAGTTCAAAGTATTTATTAACGTCAACAGATTTCTATCAACATCATTTATATTATATAATTATCATTTTTATATTTATCATTTATATCATTATCATTATATCATTTATATTTATCATTATTATCATCATTATTTATCATTTATATTTATCATTTTTATATTATATAATAGTATAATATTTATTTAGTTACCCTTTTTGCACTTAATTGTACAGAGGCGGACTTGATGCCTTAAGGCATTCTCTGCCAGTCGACCGTTGGTTAAATGTAAAAAATTAAAGCGTGTGCAGAAGAAATTAGACAGTAAAGCTTAATTCATCATTATAAATAATAATAATAATAATACTAATGGAAGGTGAACAATGTAACAATAGATCCCATAGTAGTATTAGCAACCGGAGTGATCCCCAAATATATATTTAAGAGTTTAGAAGCAACAGGTCTATTGTAACACTAGCAATCTAGGTAACACTCGCCGTATTGTAAGAAAATTTCTACAAATAGATCATGCATTATCAAAAACAATTGGAAATTCACCCATTACTCAAACATAGGAGAACTACAATACAATAATAATCTACTTATACAACAAAATACGTAAGTATATAAATATTTACTAAAAAAAAAGATATTAGATATACCTATAGACCATACATAAAAATAAAATAATACGAATATAATACATACATATAATATAATATATATATATATATAGTATATATATATATAGAGTATATATAGTAGTATATATATATAGAGAGAGAAAATACCATACCAAATTACAAATTTTTAGACCATAGAACCCTAAACGTTGTAGAAAATCAATTGTACCGATTTATTTATGATGGAACATTTATAATCTTCATTATAAATAAATAAATAAATATAATGTAACGTTTGTTATACTCCGTCCACTATATTATTTTCTATTTGACGTTTGAACGCCTATCAAGATCCGTATTTCTTGACAGTCAAGTGTACTCAAAACAATGTCATACTTTATTGTTCAGGGCCAAGAAATAGTGACGTTCTCTGAGTCTTACCACAGACCATAAGCTATCACACGTAAAATAAATCGAAAATAATAGTTTTGAAATAAAAGTATATTTAGAAGAAAATTTATTAGGTAGGTACTAATTTGCAAATAAAGCAACTAAAGCAATGTGTTACAGTTATTTATTATTCGGAACAGTCAGCAAATTACGCCATTTTCATCTGACAAACTTGACTCGTCTATTGTTTATTACGTCCTCATTTACGTTTATTATAAATTTTTGTTCACGCAGACTACCAAAGTGGAGGTCACAGATACAGACCTCCACATACAGACGGATACAGATACAAGAGGTCAGACATTATATAAATCTTTTTGGTCTCTCAATCACATTTGCACAGTTTTCAGTAGTCACGTGGGCACAAGAGTCCTTTAATAATTCTAGCATGTTCTTTTGCCATAAATGGAGGAGTCGTGTTAATTCTGGCGGCGTATCCTTCAATTTGTGCCGATATCAATGCTCTATTGCGTTATATTGCCAGTGGTATATGGGAATCCTGAGGACAGTATGGCCATGTTTTGCTGCCATTTCGTCAACATAGCGTAGGTCTTGTTTTCTTACTTGCCATATTTTTAACAGCGCCACCTTCGACATGAATTCATCCACATTCTCTAAATTGTCACGTAGTCAGTTAATATTTTCTGTTTTTTTTTTATTCACATATGTTGGCATTTTATTTTTTTCCCGGGAGTGATAGATTGTATTATCTATAACGATGATATATAGTTCTTCCAGCGATGGAAAAAAGTCTTAGAACCACCGTTTCAATACCTCAGCATCCATCCCTTCACGATAGTCGACGTTTTTTTTGTGATTTGAATGCGAGTTACGCATTTTCAACAGAACCTTTCGCTGATCCTGCATGGCATATAATAAGCCGTTCTCCCTTTCCCATCAGCATCATGGGTAGAGCAGCAGTGTCATCAGTACAGGTCTTTGATACTGTGTAGATTGCATTGAGGCATAGTTCATCAATAAAATTGACATTTGTCTGGTCTTCTATATTTTTAAGCACTATAAATAGCATTTACTTTCTAAATAGATACTTTCTCTTCAGCATTTTGTAAATGTATTATACTTTTAAGGAGGACAAGTACTCAACTCGACTTTAGGAGTGCAAATACCACAATACAGATTTACAAAATGTGAAAAAAACACTCAGCGAACAGAAATCCAGTGACTAACACGAGCGTATCTCTGAGAGTGACAGATGAATAAAAAACAACATGGCGACGATGCTGTTTGATCTAAGCCAGTGTTGCATAAATAAATAAAAAATGTCTTTTATTATGGTTTTAATCCTTATGATTTTATTGTTAATATATAATAGAATCGATTTATTAAATTAATTTGATATTATTAAATTAATACATTTCTGCGATTAATAAATCAATTATTTAAGACAAATATTTTTGATAAATCGAATATATAAAAGCGAATGAAATTGTACTAGAAATGTATCGATAATCGAATAAGTGATCGGTGAAGCAATTCGGATATCACTAACTCGATCTGTCATCAAGAAGATAACATGTTGGACGGAGGATATACCACTGTTATTACATTACCATCAACGAAATCGTAAAAACACTAGAATTGACGAAACAGTTTTAAGTCTACGAAGCTGCAATGGCTCTAACAGATAGGGCCATTATCCTCGCAGCCCGTCTCTAGGACACTACAGCATCAAGAGGGGCCGAGCAAATGAAAGTTCCCTAATTAACAAACCACTTATACTCAAAATTAACGAGAGTGGCAACCCTTACAACTTAAGGTACCTATCTAGCCTTTTCACTTTTTGATATCATAATGAGCAAAGGAAAAATGAAACTGCAGAAATGTTAATGTTGATTTCATTTATGCAAACTTTGCGAAGGTTAAATGTGCAGTTACGAATTTGCACAAGTTCTTTGAATTCAGTATTGTTTTGTTAAATAGATAGCATTAAAGGATTGAGTGATTAAGATATTTCATTCGAAAGTGTAAAAGATCGTAGGTACTATTTTTTTTTAGTCAGAATGTTTACTTAGTACTCGTATTTTATTTTAGTACTCGTAGCTTTAGTACTCGTATTTTATTTTAGTACTCGTAGCTTTAGTACTCGTATTTTATTTTAGTACTCGTAGCTTTAGTACTCGTATTTTATTTTAGTACTCGTAGCTTTAGTACTCGTATTTTATTTTAGTACTCGTAGCTTTAGTACTCGTATTTTATTTTAGTACTCGTAGCTTTAGTACTCGTATTTTATTTTAGTACTCGTAGCTTTAGTACTCGTATTTTATTTTAGTACTCGTAGCTTTAGTACTCGTATTTTATTTCAAAAATAATTTATGTTGAATTTATTTACATTGAGCCTAATAGAACTCTTTTTAAGTATACAGAAACCTTTATGATTTTTGTTTGATTTTACATACTATTCTTGATCAGTAAAATTTAAATTCTAAATCAAATATAAACTAGACAACAATTAAATTTTATTTTCATTGGGTTCTCGTTGTTTTATATACAAAACGCCTAAAATTACAGTTTTGCCCTCACACTGCATATTGTATTTTCAATATTTTTTGCTGATTAATTTGAGTACGGATCGATGTAAACTTGCAACAGTTATTCATTTCTTACGCAACAATTTTGCGTTATTATAACTCCCAAAATAAATTTCTGCTGACAGTGCTTGACCTACTTGTTAGTAGGTAAAGCGCTGTCTTTATTATTAAGCCTAGATAGTTTTTACTTATTTATGATATACAAAATCATTCTGCTACGTTGAGTGAACTAAAGATTGAACAGCAGCTGGTGCAAGATTTTGCAGAGAAAATATTTCTCATAGAGAAATCCATAATCAAAGACTTGTTAATATTGAGCCCATTGAAAAAAAATGTTTACTTGGTATCAACAACCTTTGAAGGAATGAGTTTTATTTATAATAACACGTTCATACGTGGAATAAGGGTGTAGTGCATAAGTTAACTGTTATTTATCTAATATTCTTAACTATACCGAACTTGTAAGAAACAATATCTAATTTTAAACGAAGCTTAACTTAAGTAGTTTTCCTGGTTCGGCCGAAGTCCGTTGAATTGTTAATTACACAGCTCAAGTTTTCCACTTAGCGCCTCGATGTGAGCTTATCTGATGGTACAAAGATTTATAACTCTTAGATTTAACCCGATAACGCCGCGACTACAGCTTGATGCCGTGTCGCATCGCTTGACACTGTTATAAGACTTTTATTTTCACCTCGTTCCTGGTAATTAACTGTTCCAATAATAATTTCTCAAATAACAATATTTATTTTATCTATGTATACGAGTTAATATAAACTGATTAAGTTGTGCAAGTTTATAATTGCGTTGACTTAAAGTTTGATAATATTAAATTGCAATTACATATATTCTGCGATTCGGCAAGAATCGATTGTCGGGTGTTTCATTTATGGGAATTAATCGAAACGGCTCCGCGTCACGGCACAGCGCCCCGCGGGCTTTGATCGATGGCGTGAGAATTATTCTTACGTGGAAACGATATTTTTCTTACCCTAAACACTTTTTAATATTCAGTAGAAAAATATGCGACGCAAAATGCCATGTATCCATTTTACTTCCGCATTTCACATGCAAATCATCATGTGAGACTGCAGTAGAAGTTAAGACATGATTAACTAACAGTGCCCGCGACTTCGTTCGCGGTCACGTTAGAGAATTATTTATTTGTTTTTATACTTCGTTGTACAATATCGTACAAAAGGCGAGCTTAATGCCGTAAGGCGTTCTCTCCCAGCCAACCTTTGGGTTGATCAGAGAAGTTCAATTAGGAGGTGCATGAAAACAACAATTTAGATGGTGTGGTAAAATGAATATAATACATTATTACATATACATACATACAAAATTACACACATGCATATAATACATACAAGGCATACATAATCAATGAATACATTATATAAATAAAATATCTACATAAGTTATATTAAGAAAAACAATTAAAAACAGAGTGTTACAAAAGTAAAATAAAAATGAAACAAAAGATAAAGCAAAAGGAGCTGACTGAGCCACTAGCCACTAGCGAGAATGTGTGGTTAACTCAATTCTCGTGGTAACTTTATAATTAATCTCGATAAAAAAGATCCTAAATGTTAATCCGGCATATAAGTAACAACAATGTCAAGTATAATTAAAGTTCGTCTAGTGGTTGATTGCTTGATGCGGTTTATTAGAACAGTTCAAACAGAAACGTAGATAAAAATTCAAAAATTGTTGTTTTAGGCTTTGTGTAACTATGACATTTTTTTCAAAATAAAAAATAAAATGTACAGTCATGCGTGTGTCATAATTTCGATATAAAATGTATGTAGAGAGTAGTGTATTTATAACACTTATCTAAAAATATTTTCACTACTACTTACCTATTGCAAATAGATACAAAAAGAATGTAGGTACTAAGCATTTAACGAGCACGGAATCTATTGTTCGATTAACCTTGAACGCTACTACATTTTAATGACCTACGTTTAAAGGACTTATCACACAAAAGCCCGTTTTCCTCACAAAAAAATTAAAAGGGAAAATAATTTGTTATATTAGGAGAGCCTCGTGTCATAAAGAAACGATCAAGGAAAGAATAGCCGCGGTTTCGTCTATAGACCCCTTAAATTGTTTACAAAACAAGTCAGAAGTTGGCAACCTTTTATCGTGTCAACCGTTTAGTGTAGTGTCGATACATTTAAAACTTTTCCATTTAGTTTGAGGTGGCACCTAAGCCATGATTAAATATTTCAGTAGATACACATAAAAGTAAAAAAAAAAACTTTTGTATTGACATAGTCGATTAGAAACATGCGTAAAAAATAAAAAGCGTTGGACTAGGGAAACAAGACTGGGTTTATAAAAGTGCTGAGGCCAATACAGTATTGTGGTTTTAACAATGTCGTTAATGAATTTCGAATGACTAGAATTTTGTTAACATCTACTCGTATTTAAATAGAAAATATACGCCATATTTTAGGGACGTATTCAATTGAAGGTTTGTTAGATATTGCTATTAGTTCACCTAATGAAATACATGTACAAACGACCAATAATTGAACAAATTATCATAATTCATAGCAGTTATCATAACATTTGGCATGTAACTTATTACTTTTAATTACTACCCGTCGTGTCATCCGCTTAAGATGCAAATTTGACTGAAAAGGATTAGATTGATTATCCTGTGTTATGAAACAAAAATGTAATCTTTAGTAAGCTTGAATGTTAATGAGATTCCAAAGAACGACAGCTGCTCGCATCTTAACTATAAGTTTTGAAGCTTATCCAACGAAAACATTGAATGAAACATGAGATTAATTAGTTTAAATGCCGGTCGTCGCCTTCGATTCGAGCGACCTACTCTTGAATAATATATGTACTGTCTCAACAAATACAAACAATTATCAAGTCAACTTACAAATATAAATACAAACTATATTAAAGATAATACTAGCATTGCCCGCCATTTGTACGCGTAGTTGTTACAGTATGTGCGGTTAGCTTGATTTCCGTGGAAACTTCATAATGCATCTGGATAAAAGTAGTCTAAAGAAGAACTCCCGTGGGTCGCGCCTGTAACGACAAACGCCGCATTGATACTGCGATACCGGTGACAGTATTAAGCAGGCTCAGCTGCACACGTCTGTCACGGGGAGCTCGGAGGTGCCCCATTTTCATACTGCTTAATACAGTCGCTTGTGTCGCGCGCGGCATCAGCGACGCGCGAGTCTGTCGTTACAGACGCGACCCAAAAAAGTCCACCTTAAATGATAATTCGGCAGGCACATAAGCTATAACTGTGTCAAGTTTCATTAAAACTCGTCCAGTGGTATCGACGTAATGCACATTAGAAACATGCGGATGGACAAACTGATTAAATTTGCAAAAAAAATTTTTTTGGGCCTGTATCATTGTACAAGCATTTTTTTTCAAAAATATATTTTATATACAGGCACAACTTTGTTACGATTTTGTTATAATAATTATGTATTTTAGAGAGGTAACGTAACAAATCTCAAACTAATAGTATTATTGAATACTTATACTATACCACAGATAATATACAATGGAAAATTATATTATTTTCAATAGTATTACCTTTGTATAACAATTAATTACCTGTGGCTTAAGATTTGTTGGTTAAATTGTTTTTTAGGCTTTTGGAGCTAGTTTTTTCAATGACCCAGTTAACATTGTTATTTTTGAAAAAACAAATCGTATTTTGCCAATCATTTCACATCTTGTTGGGTAATTATCATTTTATAGGGAGTATTATTGAGATTCTAATTTATTAAAAAAACAAAATACTTGACACTAAACAAGGTTTAATTTAAACGAACAGACAGGACAGTTTACACTGCCGCTAGGTATAACCATAAGAATAATAAATAATACGAGTATAGAAGGGAATCTCCTTTGTGCGTGTCGCAAAAGCCGCGAAATAAATATCTACTTCCCATAACGTCCCTCTATCGCCCAAGGATCCTGTGAGGGCTGTTAATTTTTGTAATAATTTATTATATCAGTATAATTAAGTTATTAGGTTAGTTAAATTGTACATATAGTTTTTAATAAAAATGTTTAATAAATTATAAAAAAAACATGAAATCGTCCAGAGGCGCATACAAAGTCGAATACAACACTTGCAACACCCAGACCCGAACAAGCAACTGACTTAAAATAAATGATTGTCCGACCGGGAATCGACCTACTGCACAGTAGGCGGGGGCACTACCAACTGGGCATTTGGTCGGCTATATAAAACCATTCTAGCGAAAAATAAAATTAATTTAACGTACAAATCAAAAGTTACAAACATGCAATATATTGTTGTTCTATCTAAAACGCAGAGCGGGCGACGCGGCGGTAGGTGCCGCATTGGTTACGTACCTGCGCGTAGAATAAAAGATCTACTAGAATGAATAAACTAAAGGAAAAACCTATTGTAAAAACTGGCAGAATCGATTTTACTCTCAATGCTAAGCAACCTGATTCTACTTTGAAATGTACTGCATTTCCTACCTTGTCGTATTTCCCCAATGTACGTACGTGTTTCAGTAGTGAGTGAGACATGCCCAAGCCCATTCCCATCTCATCCTATCCCTCCCCATTTTCCCAATCCATTCCTTAATCTGCAAAGGTAGGCAGCGCATCCGGGGGCGTGCCAACGTTTGTCATTCTGGACTGATGTTGGCATGTATCGCGGATGTCTATGGACGACAGTATCCAGTTATCATCAGCTGGACTGTATGCTAGTCTACCGCCTTTATTCTATAAAAAAATGAGAATCATTAACATTGGGCTAAGGTCAATTCGGTTTGAACTAACCACGAAATGTAAATGTGATGCGGGCGGGGTCCCCGTTATGGACTAAAAGGCCGCATTCAAAAACGTGGCCAAAACAATAAAATAACGCGTATAAAATAATTAATTTACAACACTATTGCTGCCTAAATTGCAGTCATATATTTTTCGTAACACTGCATTGACATTTACGACAAAGAATGTTCAACCCTTCAGTAAAGATGTTTATGGGCCAGAAGCATTCAAGTTTGAACAGCGTAGGATGCCCAATAAAAGTGTTATATCGACCATTAATCTAATGTAGATCCCCACAAATCTCTTTCTATTAAGATTAAGATCAATCCGTGTCCAGTTTGGAATGAATAATACATTTCTGGATTGTTCGGTACTCTTTTAATACTTAAACATTCCCAGAATTCAATACGTCATAGATTAGTTACTCTGCGTCCATTAATATAATTTACAATGCTTGCTTTTCTTTGTTTGTTTTGTTCCTTAAATAATAACTAAGTACATCTTTTTTCCAGCATTGGCAGCTTTTTCGCTCGCATAAACTTGTTATTCCCGTAGGAACTTCATAATTTAACTGAATAAAAATTAGGTACCCTAAATGTTAACCCAGCATATATATTATAACTATGCTATTATAAGTTTCATTAAAATCCGTCCCGCGTTTTTGCGTGATACACATTCAGACAGACAGACGAACAGATAGACACAATAATTCCAAACTTTACACAACTTTACACAATGACTTTTTTATAAAAAAATATTTAATGTACAGACACGGGTCCGTTACGATTTTATTATTGTATATACAGACTAGATGTGACACAAAAGTAAAACAAAAAATAAATGGGCATACAAAAGATTGGCCTTGTCGCTAAAGCGGTCTCTTTGGTCGACAGGAGATAGATATAGATAGAGAATAATAGATAGCTGGTGCACATATTTACTAAAAACAATTTAATTTATTTGTAGGTATCTTAAGTTTTTTATTATATAGCTTCAGTAATTTACAATCAACAACTGTTCTAAGCTCTAAGCTGCACAGGTAATAATTTGAAATTTTCATCTGATAGCCGCGTTTTAAAAATACAGTCTTAAAATCATCTTTTCGATATTGAAGCTATTTCACTTGAAACCAGTTCATATTGTCTCCACATTTCGTTTTATTTTTATTTGTCACTATTATTTTTATTTATTTTATTTGACCCGACAGACGTTGTCCGGTTCAAATTTCAATAATACAATAAGTTCATACAAAAATCCCATAGAAAAAGACACTTTTAGTTTTTCCCGAATTTTCCAATTTTCCGGGCAACTTTTCCACTTTTTCTTTCCCTGAAAACCTTATTCGGACTATTACGAATAATTTTAAAACAAAAATTAGCCAAATCGGTCCCGCCGTTCTCAAGCGATGCGCTTACCAATGAACAGCATTTAATTTTTATTTATTTGTCATAACTTTATTGCTTAAAGCTTTAAAATAATAAATTCGGCGTTTCTTTACCAGAATCATAACAACTATAAGTATAGGCCATAACCAGTCTCATTAGCATCTGAAAATATAAATAGTGATATTAATATTGAAAAGGATTCGCGAAAACAATACAAATTTTAATAATATCGTAGCGTATTAAAAACTTGGTTTAGCAACCTAAAATACTTAAGATGATTGGCAATGTGACTTAGAAATTTCCACTGTGGAACTATCGATAACGATTTCTGGAGTAAAACATATAAAACCATTAGTAAAATGAAATCTCAGTTTAAAAGGAATTTTAAACGTGACATATTTTTGTATGAAACTGGTATATTTAACTAAAAACTGTGTCTAAGTTTCTCTTACCTGAACATTTTGTAGGCGACACACTAGCAATATCTACATCAGGTGTTTTGCATGAAACATCGGGTTCACATTTTGATATACATGGTTACTTTCCTCAAAACTATGACCATTTTCAAAAGCTAAAACAAAGTACATAGATACTATTTAAAAATATTAATAATCTACAATGTTCTATGAAAGCGAAAAAAAGAATTTAAAAAATGCAAATAATACAATTTTAAAGGTAGTAAAATGGAGTTTCTGCACACGTACAAGGACAATAATATTTTAAAAACGGTAAAGCTCAAATGAGTTCTCTTTCTGAAATTTGAGTATCTTAAAATTTACCTAGTTACCCTATGTATGACTCAAGTTCAAACTATTTTACACGATCACCTACGTGTAAGGAAGCTTTGTGCTGCCACGTGGAACCGTGTTTCCATGCTTGAAAAATTCGACAAGAATACTGGAAAGAAGATAATTGCCTCCTTCTTTGACAGATCGGGCCACTTTACTACCATGACTTTATAAAATAAAAGAACGGTAAATGCGGACTGGTATGTGCTGCTGCTTTTGGAAAAAGTCAAAGAATGACGCTCACGAAATAATGATCCTCCATCACGACAATGCCCCAGCTCACTCCGCCAGACAAACGAAGCAATTTTTGAGTACTGTAAACGTGGAGTTAATGGGTCATCCGCCATACAGTCCTGATCTTGCGCCCTGTGATTTTTATTTATTCCCTAATATTAAGTATCAAATCAGAGGAATACGTTTTATGAATGCAGAAGAGGCAGTAACGGCCTTCCAAACGACTGTTGAAGAGGTGCCTAAAGAAGGGTGGGCTAAATGCGTCATCGCATTAAAAAGTGTATTGATTGTCGCGGAGAATACTTAGAAAAGCAAGAAAAGAACTTCCATCCTTATATCTGATTTCATTTATGAGATTCTAAAAACTGACAATGTCACCCGCGTATATCAGAGTGAGAGAGAGAAATTCTGACCTTGAAATATCTCATTGGTATAACGTCATATTTAGGATAGATCAAACGAAATAGCTAAGAATTTTTACATCTTTTTATATTACATATGAATAAATGCAATATGTATGATACATTAATGAAATATATTAACAATGAAGCGAATATGAAATTGTTTCTTTTAATAAAATATTTTTTATGACATCAGTCAAAATGTATGGTCAGGAACATGCTTACATACCCTAAATATGTTTATTGTAGCCCTTATTACTAGCGTATTTAATAATACGCTTACCGATGGGTATTATAGGTTGATCTATTGCTGACCGCTGACTTACCCTTCGATAGATATTGAGTAACTCAGTAGAACATCATATTATTATGTTTTGCGTAAAGAGGCGGTTGAAGATAGTTAAAGTCAATTAACTTAAATCAATTAAGTCCAATGTTTTTGTTTCCTTTAGTGCCAAGAAAATGGTATTTTTCTTCAAAACAACACTTTCTTCTGAAAATATAATGACAATAAATATTATAATAATCTAATAACGCCGCACTCAGTGGCCTACACTCAATGGGAATCCTAGTGGATTCCCTGGGCTATGCATCAAGATACACATCACAAAGACAAACAGACCACCTAGACCTGAACAAACATTTGTCTCCAAACCAATGAAACAAGGAACTGAACCCGAGACCATACAGCAACTGAGCTAAACGGTCGTCAATGCAACATATATTACATTCAATGCTTATAATTGGCATAACACTAGCAGTGTACTCACTGGCTACTTACTAGGGTACTTTCTACGGTACTTACTAGGATACTTACTATTGCAGTGTACCTACATTACTTATTATAAGATATTGGGAGTGGGAGATAGGATGAAATGAGGGATTCCCATTCTATCTTATCCTATCACCTCCAATTTTCCCAATCCTTTCTCAAAATCCATTCCTAAATCTCCTAAGGTAGGCAACGCATCCGGAAGCGTGCCAACGTTTGTCATTCTGGACTCATGTTCGCATGTGTCGCAAATGTCCATTGGCGATAGTATCCACTTACCACCAGGTGGCCTGTCTGAACATCTGTCGCCTTCATTCTGTAAAAAAGAAAAATAAGATATTACTAGCTAAACATATACTGTACTATATTATGTTTTTATTCATAGTCTGCAAATGCACAGTCATTTCAACTTCAGCATGACAGTTTTTGGCTAATATGTTAATTTCCTGCAACGTACGGATGCAGCGATTGCATTTCGCTATTTGCGCTGCGAATGTTCTAGAGTCATCAATCAACTGGTACTTTTGAATATTTTGAAATGATAGAAAAATATTATTATCATCATACTAATATTATAAAGAGGAAAGATTTGTATTTTTGTATGTTTGTAACGAATAAACTCAAAAACTACTAGACCGATTTCAAAGATTCTTTCACCATTAGAATGCTACATTATCCCTGAGTAACATAGGCTATATATTATATATAAAAAAAATCTTATGAACCGAAGCGAACCGAGAGCGGATCGCTAGTCTTTGATAATTTTCCGATGTGGTATAAGAGAAGACGATTGCGGAAAAGAGTACCTACTGATAACACAGCCACAAGCCCCGAGAAATTACACCACCTCCTAACCACTC
This sequence comes from Sesia bembeciformis, assembly GCA_943735995.1. NCBI lineage: Eukaryota > Metazoa > Arthropoda > Insecta > Lepidoptera > Sesiidae > Sesia > Sesia bembeciformis. Next base: position 10,349,612 of record OX031031.1, read on the forward strand.
CTAACCAGCTTAGTCACAGTGGCGTTTTAAGGCCATACCTTCCCCATGCACAAGGCAATGTGCATGAGGAAGCCCATGTCAAACAGTGCAACAAAAAAAGGGCTGGTTATCACTGGTATGAGTTTTATTGAGACTTCAATAAAAACAATAGAAAATATAGCGAACATTTATTTAAGAAATATTTCGATGTCGGGAATCGATTACCTGAATAGTGGGACATTACCATCTATCAGCCATGGTAAGTACCATCAAATAGATCATTTTTATCATATATTTTCCACAGATATTGACTTTGAAAGTGCAAACAGCATGCTTAAATAAAAAAAATAAGAATAAGTCTTTAGATGGTGCCGTGCGATGAACTCGCGGAAACTATTAGCAAGTTCCTAGAACGCGTGCCGCGGTGCCTAGCCGGCGGGAGGCGTGCCTACAAACCTCCACAAGCTGTTCAACCCGTAATCTAACAACACGATAAATTTAACCACTTTCGGAATAGACTTCCCTGTTACTATATACATTTAAAACACATTGCATCTTACAGCGGCAATGTACGAGAAACATTGGTCCTAATTTGTTAACGTTGATAGTAATACAACCGCTATTGAAATGTGCAAGAACGCTAATGCAACAGAGTTCACTTACTTTCTTGTGCAAATGGTTATATAATAATTATTGTCGTTAATAATTGTCGTTATTGACTGTAGTTGCTGTATCATATATATTAGTCCTGGTTTCCTTCTATACATCGACGATCTGTTGCAAATTAATAACATCTATTGCTGTGTAGACGACGGCACAGGAGGTGACAGTTTTTACAAGAGTCGCGTGCGTCGTGCTGAAGTGGTAAGAGTCTCGTCAAACTTGTGTCCAAAATCGAAGACGATTTAGGTCAAGTCTCGATTTGGTATACATTAAATATACCTAGCCAAATTCGACACCAGTAAAACGTAAATAGCTGAAATGCTCCAAGCCCTCAAAATCTCAATGAGTATTGGGATTTTGATGTCGACTGCGTAACAGCAATGTTTCGGGAGTGGCCAGAACTCATTTTCCATTCAATCCCACATAAGCTTGTAGATGCTCTACTCGTATTGTTTGATACTATTTTAATGCTAGACTTATTTTTATAACCATGCGATTAGAACCATTTTATGAGCAAAGAATGCGAACGCAAACTCGTAGTTATTTTTAAATCAACATATTTAATACTTAAAACAAGTCAAATTCTGCTCTACTAACTTTAAAATTAATCATACACGGTAATGTAATGAGTCTTTGTGTAACAAACATTTTATAAAACTATTAACAGTCCCGTTGAATCTCGAACCAAAATTTGGTTGTAATCATAAATTCAGTAGAACGCAAAAATCAATTAGCAAAGCCTTTGATCGCTTTGATCTCAAGAAAAGCTTCCCGTTCAGTCTTCTTTAATGTTCCTGGACTGCAAACAAATTAACTTCTCACAACACTATACGTAGATAGTCTAATACGAAATTTAATGATTGTGCTGTTTTTACCGACACTGTATTTAATTCAATTAACTGACTACGAGTACAGTGTAATGTGAATAGTTCCCGAGTCTGTTTATGATATATAAATGGAGAATTCGTCAAAATTACACTGCCAGCAAGTTTTTGAGGGCATGATTTAGTTTTGAAAAGAGCAGTAGTCTCTCTTAGGAACCTAATCAGACTATCTGTTACAGCCCTCTCATTATACACTAATGCTTTTCGTTTTCCAATAAATCTAGTAATAGAAATTTGTCTTGTTCCTGAAGTACGAGTACATAGTGGAGTGTAAAAAATATCAGTACCTGGTTGCAATTGAATATTATTGCTAATAGCATATTCCACAGGATTCTGCAGATATCACTAATCGGATGACGACATATCGCGTCTAAACGCTCGTACTATTATAAATCACACGGCATGACACCGTCATCCGTATTTTGTATGAAATTAGAATTCCTCGACGAATTTTGCAAGTTGGCACAGCGTGAAATTGTATCTGGCTTGCAGAAGGCGTCAAGCTGACGCAGAAATACTCGTACTTCCCTTGGACAGACGTCATAAGTTCCTCCCCGAATATTTCCAGCTTCATACACTATTCCGAAAACTTTTCATTGTAATTTATCTGTAGCAGATGAAGTTTTAATTACTGGAGCAATTAATTTAAGAAAATTGTTTGTTGAATAATATTTCGATTTTCATAAAAATATACTCGTATATTTTAATAAAAGAAACTATTTTAATCTATTTAGATATGTTTTTTTTATAGAAAAAGGCGGCAGACGAGCATTGACATCCGCGATACATGCCAACATCAGTCCAGGATGACAAACATTGACACGCCTCCAAATGCGCTGCCTACCTTTGCAGATGGATGGAAGGATTGTATTGGAAAAATGGGGAGGGATAGGATGGGATGGGAATGGGCTCTGGCATATCTCACTCACTATCGAAACACGTTCGTACATTAGGCAAATATGATAAGGTAGGAAATGAAGTACATTTCAAGATAATCTTCTGTTAGAGAGGGGTAACGTGGCCAGTCGAGTGCGCCCAGCGACTGTGGAAATGCAGCATACACTCTCCCCCTACAAGTACATATATGTTATACATATGCACATCTTAGGTACAGAAAATCATGGAAATTAAATTACAAAAGTATTATTTTCAATTATCTTTCAATCCGTAAGCTATTAGTTACCGATACTTCAAGTTATTAGTGCAAACAATGATAATTGTTTTAAAAGTTCCTCTACTCTCCAACCCCACCTCATCTCATCCCCCTCTTCTTCTGAGATAGAACGGGGAGTGTATACGGGGAGTGTTGTTTCCTGTTTCTCATCCTGAGAATATCTCCATAATTATAAAACATTATATCATGGTAGTCAATTTGTACGGCCAATGAACAAGACACCCGATGTTCTTGAACATTACATGAATGACACAGCTATCAAAAGAGAAGCCAAAAAGGATTAGATACAAAGTGATTTTGTAAGTGGAAACGAAATCTTTGTTGTAATGTGAGCATCGCGTGACTTGGCGTAGCGTGGTGGTACCGAGGAGAGGTAATGGAACCCGTAGTATACATGAGCATTGTACAGCCGATGACTGTCTCAGATGGTGTAATAACGAGACAAGAAATACTTATGAAACTAAAAGAATATTGTGAAATGATCACTACATGATCACTTCATCAAAGTATGAATAAACATTGACAGAACAAAGTTACCGTTAAATCTTGCCCAAGTATTTAATGTGTTCGACGTAAATAAATATTTAGAACATGAAAACAGTTTAGTTGTTGTCGAAGTTTAAATGGATATATCACAGACAGACAAAAACAAAGATAAAGTCTTTCAAAAAGAGACGTTAAAAGAGACGTGGGAACTGAAAATCATAGAATTTAAATAATGGAATTAAATGGAAATTAAAACGTTTCTGTGAAATATATCGCAAAAAGAAGAGATATGAAAGAGCCAATGCCTATATATACATATACATGTATTATTAGCGTCTGCCAAACAAAACCGTGGAAAGAATTAGTTTCATGAAAACACAAATTCAAAAGAAGTTACCGTACTAATCAAACGCTTTGTTTGTTAGTTTGTTATTCATAGCTTCATTAGCTTCAACTGCTTGTGGATCAGTGAAACCTTTCTTGCACAATTAAGATTAAAACCCACGTAAGTAAGTTTTAAAGGTACTCACGCGCTAAAGACAAACAGTGTTTGTTGGATGGTGGCGTGACTAACTAACTTGATGGCGGGCTGTAGGAAAAAGGAACCAGCCATCCACAGTGATTGCAGCAACATATTTAAACATACATGAGTATTTTTTTAAATGATGACGTAACAGTATGACTGACTTCTATAGTTTTTTCGATCGCTTGCGGTAACCAAAAACGCGACCGAACACGTGATCGCGCTGCTGGTTGCTAAGACGCGCGACCACGCGACCGGCCGCGTTTTGTGTCACCGCGATCTGGCGATACCGTGTGGCCGATGACATCTTAGTGAAATGTGAAGTGCATCACGTATTTAGCAGCAATGGCTTACTAGCCGTACTACCAAAAGCAATTGATAGTCATAAGGTAATTTTTATTATGCCTGGGCATTGCCTTACAAAGCTGTACCTTTGTAAGGCATGATTTAGTCATTGCTTTGTAAGGCAACGAGCAAATCATGCAGTTAGCGTAAGTAGTCAACAATATGAATCGAATGCAGATAACACCGGCCAAGCGGCCGTGGTCTTACCAGAAGCCTCCAAGTGTGAGTCTTTTCGTTTGCAAACGCTAATAACATAACGCCTTTAGGTCAAATGCTTTTTTGCATAGAGAATTAAGCTGCAACCATAACGGATCTATTCCAAAACATAAGATCTTAATACATAAGAACATATAACCGCAGTAGTGAGTATAAAAACTATTATAGTCTGCTGTGATCACTAATCGTAGCCGTGATCATTTAATGCGCGAGAACCTTAAACTTTCGTGTTCGTGCTACAAAGCCATACACGCTAGACAACCTGGTTTTCTGTTGAAGTTAACGTGATAAGAAATGAACATGTTGTAAAAAAATGTATGGATTTGATGCTCTCAGAATTCATTGGATATAATGTGAAATCCAATTTTTCTCTTCCCTTTCAATGTTAAGTGGCTCTGCACACTACAGACTTTTCACCGGTTGACAGCACAGACCGGCTTAACAATTGTTACACACGTGCTGTGCACACACGTGTATTGGGAAGCACTCATCTGTAACGTGAGTAGTCGGTATTATTCCGCTGTCCCAGAAACCTCGGTCAGAATTTTGACTGTACTGATGAAAACTGAAACTAGGGTTTCCTTTTATCTTGTCAGCTATCTTACGACGAAATTAATATATGCTATGAATAGTGCTCTAGCTAAAGTGAACCAATCACTACTCGTTTAAAGAAAGAATATATAAGGATCGTCTCTGTATTAAAATGTTTGTTCTTAGCAACTTAACACTCCATTAATACCATCATAATTTCTTCATTAATACCAGGTTTCACCGACGGTTTTTTCAGATAAAATCTAATCATTATACGCGGTATAGTTAATTATAATAACCTTTAAACTGAAATTCGTTATATTTTCGTAAATACTGGATCGATTTTAATTTTTGTGAATAAAAAATTCCCTAAACGTTCTGGGATGAACACCTTCTTGTTTTACAAAATGGGGAAAAGCGCAATGTAATCGGCCAAGTTGTTGCCTAGATTAGCGCTAAGAAAGAAACTGAAAGACATAAAGAGGGTCGTTTCTTTTTTGTACAACACCCTACAAGCCTACCGCAAAGAAAATGTGGAGTGTTAACATTGTGGAGAATATTAATTCATATAAGTTTTTAATGTATGAATATAAAAAGAAGACTATATGTCGAAATGAAAAGCATGCAAACGCCTGAAGCACTGCGAGCACTACTTACCTACTCCAATTCCATATATACATATGTATATATATATATATATATATATTATATAGGAAACAAGTAATAAATATAATATGAATTATATTTATTAATTCATATAATATGAATTATAGTAATAAATATATATATGTGTGTGTTAGTGTGTGTGTATCCAATGAACATTTTATAATTAATTTAATATTTTACAATTTTATATTTTAAGTAGATATAATTATTTTCTAATGTTTTTTTTATATTCTCTATTACTTAGTCTACATCCTTTTGATGAATAGTTTTAAATAGATAACAAAAAATATTTGAATTTGCCTGAAAAAGACTTAGAACGTGTGAAAAACTACACAAAAAATTGCTCTTCTTGCTATCACTTAATAACAGTTTAAACTGTAACCCATTATCTTTACTAGCATCAGCGGAGTATCGTGTTTCGTGGAATAATATGCACTCGGACACAACTAAGCTGATATCAAAATATTAAGCATAAAAGTCTACAGTGTTCCTTAACGCTAATATCCTTCGTACGAAGTCTTTTAACATAAAAGCAACGACAAGCTAGTTACCTCACCGCGGATAAGCTATGAAGCGTGAACCTTTTGAAACAATTGGGCACCTATTCGAAGTTGAAAATTAAACGTAGTGGTAACCGGAGGGGGGGTTGTCTGGCGTATTAAGTGGCAACTACATTTTACCGTGCTCCCCTTAGGTTCATCCATCCCAGGGTAATGTCCGTTGCTACAGTAACTTTAGTAACTAAAATGCCAACGTAAAAGCGTCAAATATAGTGATGAAAGCGTTGTGTTAGATATCGTTGGAAAACATAAATATGCTATAAAATATAAAAGTAATATAATATAAAATTAATATAATATAAATGTACAATAATATAATATAATATTAATAAACTATAAAAGTAATATACTCGTATACACTCTTGTCTAAATTTAATCGTAGAAATTCGAGTTTATCTGACACATTCAACTTTGATATTCAACTGTGACGTATTAGAACTTCACTATACATTAATGAACCAGATTAGGTAAATAAAGCAATATCTATTTGAGATGGCAAATGGCGTAAATGAGTCAAACAGAGGAATTATATCAAGTGCCACAAGCTAATACTGATAACCACTTATCGTATTTTATTGTAAATAGTCCACAAAATTGTATTTTAAAGAGGCATCATGCCAGCTATGACATGCGGTGGTGAAACGTGGACTCGAGTGGTTGGCCTGATCTATAAGTTTAGAGACACTCCGCGAGCTATGATGAGCGATGCAAGGAATTTCTATGCGCGGTAAAATCTGAAACGAAGAAATTTGACAACGAAGTAACGTCACCGAAAAAACTCATGGCATTAGCAAGCCGAAGTGGTAATGAATGGGGCTATGTCTGCCACGGGAAGAACAACCGATGGGATACACGATTCTTTGAATGGAAATCGTATACTAGAAAACGTATTCTGGGACACCCTCCGGCCAGGTGAAGACGACTTGAAGAAGTTTGCCGGAAGTGGGTGGATGATAATAATGGTAGGTCGTCTGTGATGGCGAGCCTTGTGTGAGGCCTATATCCCATTGTTATCTTGTATGGTATGATATAACAAGGTATTTATAGTAAAGCTGAATTCGTCAATTTTTATTATATAATACGGATATATCGAATATTTTAATACAATACAAATCGATCACTACGTGCTATATCAATGTCAGTGAGGCACATCATCATACCTCACGTTGTAAATTCAGCTCGTGGGAAATAAATATTGTACCGTAAAAAATAGCCCGTTAAATATATCTTCATTTTTACCATAAATATTTTTTCGACTATTTCAAGCAATGTGAGTAAGGAAAGTTTTCAAAATCAGTGTAACCAATGAACTTCACTAATCAGTCAGTCACAGTCTTCACTAATGAATTTAATGAATCAAAATCAGCGAATTAATAAAATTTTAATTAAAAATAGCATATATTCTAAGTTTGTTTTTATTTTTTTAATATAAATTCTTTTAATATAATATAAATAATTTAATATAAATAACAATCTTTTTTTTTATAAATTCCTTAAAAAATGTGTTTTTATTTTCATCGGTACTATTATTTAATTCAAATAAAATGTGAATAATTTACAATCCTCGTCTCAATCAATTGGAACATATTTTAATAAATCTTACCTACTTTTTATTATTAACTAGTTTTGGTTACTAATAAAAACATTGACGGCTCGCGATGCTTTCCAACGTAACCACGTTGGAAAGCTAAGTAAAAGAGTAGACAATGTTGTAACAAATCGACTCATTCCACCCAAGGCCTTCTCACGAAAAAGAAATTGGTGACAATAAAAACAAGAAGAAAAAGACAAAAAGAAGAAACAACAGACTTCATCCACGCGCTATAAGTTCATAAGAACAAACCCCCGACAGATAAGGAACTCAGATTACGAAATCTTTGAAAGGTTAATAAGATCCACAACATCCAACCAAGACCACTTTCCAAAATGCGATTAAACATTTCCAAAAACCGAATCAACATCGGTCCAGCCGGTTCTTTTGCCCAAGACACATAGACCATCTCCGTTCCGTCGGAGGTAAAAGTAACTTTTAATACTATGTGCATCTACAGATTACTACTATCTATTAGAAAAGTAGACCACGACTTCAAGATATACACAAGAAATAATTTAACAATTTTTAGGATTTCTTTATTTAAATAAATAATTTACTTCAAAATATATAAAATATAACTGATAACGAACTTAATTTAAAAATACATCTAAATTTATAAGAGAAAATTTACATAGACATATTAATACGTGTAGATAGCGCGTATAACTCGATCCAATCATAAATAAGACGAATTTAATTATTTTACAAATATCACCCGCATCAGAGCGAACTAGTAGCGATAAAACAATACCTTTTTATATCTTTTAATGAAATAACCAAAGAAATTTGTTACCACAGAAAGGTCTTCTAAAAACATTTTCAAAATGAAAGTTTGATCCTAAAATTTTATGAGTAACATTTTAGCCTCCGCCTAATTTCTCTCGCTATATTGGCGTTTGTTTTTTGTTATACAAGAAATTAACGTCATTAAAATAAAAATGAATTTTAACTTCTATTGTTCTATTGTTTATGAAAAAGGGGGCAGACGACCAAACAGTAATACAAATAAGTTCACTTATTTGTATTACTGTTTGTATTACGGGGTACAAATAAATCCCGTAATACGAATACGAGGAAGTGAATACAGTCGCGCATGAACATCAGCGATACAACGCAACATCAATCAGGTATCACAATTGTCACTGTAGATAAGGAAGAATAGAGAATAGGAAGTATATAACAGGAAGGGAAGTTTTGTTCATCCGATTATACTCCTCACTCTTCTTTGGGGGTTTATCCCATTTTGAATTAATGGGCAGTAGAGAGTAAATATAATAGGATAAAAGTTCTGAAGTATGAGTGTGTTTATGTATGTGGAGTGTTTATAAGAGTACCCTATCATACCCCGCAGTCGAAGAAATAGGATAGGATGAGATAGAAAATAGACTCTGACAAATCTCACTCACTGGAAACATGTTAGTAGCTTTCACCGCAGTCTTCTGTGAGAGAAACATCACTCGGCCACTTGGATTGGCCAATTTAATTCTATTAGAATGAATTAGATTATTATGAATTATTTATTCATTCTCATTTAATAGTTATAGAAAATATTCAGAAGATTAAGTATGTCAAACACGTATTATACAAGGAAAGCAACAAATTATAATAAAAATATAATGGGATAATTTAAAGAGAAATAGGTAATTAAAAATTCACGTGCCTTTGTAAGGCAAAGGTACAAAAGTATAAAATATCCAGATGTGCTCATCACACAGTGAAATACATCCGACGAGAGAACTAAGGTTGCCAAACATACAATTTATAAAACAGTAATATACGAATAAATTATTTTACACTCCGATTAGTGTTTTTGGAAGGAGGAGGATGCACCCTACAATCCCACAATCGCTGGGCGCACTCGACTAGCCAAGCTTCACACAATACTACCGTAGTTTTTTTTACCGTAAATTCCACTTATATGGCAGAGGTGGCAGACGGGTGGGCGACCCGAGAGATGGCAAGTGATTACTGCCACCCGTGGACACCTACAGCACCAGGAGGGCTGCAAGAGTGCCGCCGATCTTACAGGATCCCATACACAGCCCTTTTGAAGAGCCCCATGTTGTTATTAAATGTACCGCAGCATAGTGTTGTGATGACCCCGCTGTACGTAGTGACTCTTGGTCAAGGAAGTTCGGATGAACCGCCCTTCGGTGACGTGAGGTGCGATGATAAAAATCTGACTACCTGTACTTATACCTTTGTTGCCATTTTATATAAATTAAAAATTTGTTTGTGCAACTTACTGATAATTTTGTTACATTGCCATCATCTTGAAATCAGCGCGGCGTTAATTTCTACAGATAGATACTAGAATACTAGAATCAAACAATTTGAATATAATATTAATGAAGTTGAATCGAAGTTAAGACGAAATGGAAGTTTCAGCGTTCCTGAATAATCAATGGTATTAACTTTGGTGATACATCGTCGTAGTTGACAACCCTATAAATACGGTATGGTTACCTAGAACTCACGGACTTCGCCTCGGTTCCTACTTGTAGTGACGCAAAAGGTGTTAAGTAAATTCATGACTGGTTGACAAAATCTTTTTCACTCCTCTACACCAAAAATAATTCTGGTTTTAACCTACATTATCTATCTATTACATACACTTTAAGAGAATGTCGTCGGTACATAACCACTGAAGCTAGAAACATGAAATTTGTACAACAGCTTACTAACAACTTACATGACATACAAGAACTTACAACTTACATGACGTAAAGACTTACTAAGAATTAAACGGTATTAAATGGTAGGAACGGGGTGTCATAGTTTGTATGGAAAAAATATTTGAGAAATGGAAAAATTAAGTTGAAACTACATAGGGACATAATTAATTATATTGTACGGTACGAATTATACTCGAGTTTTACAATTTTCCAAAATTGTGTCAGAGAGCTACTATAATACGTGGTATCAAATTGTATACCTACAAATGTAATCACAATATTAAAGAAACCTTGGGCAACAGCAAGTCTTATCTATATCTATACATATAATAAAAATGTAACTGATCGCTGTCTGTACATGGAAGATATATGAGAAAAATATTATTGGGGGACTTTATCAACGCAATAGAACCCAAAACAATGATTGTTAGAATTTTGTCTGTTTGTCTGTTTGTCTGTGCGTTAGTGCGCGTTAATCTTAGAAACGGCTTAACCGATTTGGGTGCGGTTTTCACTAATGTATTATGGTAAGCTTCACTTAAAATTTAGTGTTTGTTTTATTTCAATCAGTTCATAAATAAAAAAGTTATATCAATTTAAAGAATCACGACGAACATTTGTGCGATAAAAAATAAGCTATAAGAAATAATGTGTGTGATCGTTTTTGAAAATACCAAATACCCCTAAGAAGATAAGGACAGTGTTTATAAACTAAAGTCCACGCGGACGAAGTCGCGGGCAACAGCTAGTACGTAATAAATTACATCAACTACTATGGTAAAGTACCTGAGACTCCGTTAGATGGATTCTTGGTCATATGATGTCTTATGATATCGATTTAGACAAAAGTTATGTCAGCCATTTATAAACACATTCGAATCATGGTCATCTCAGTGAAAATTTCTATCGTTTACATAATTTTTACTGCATTCACATCTTCGGTATGGAAATATTCATTCTAAGAACGTAGATTTTTTTTGTATGAAGATTAAATTACTCAATAAGTATCTACGGGCACTGTTTAATTATTTATACAGAAAAATACACTCTATGCGATAATAACATTTGTAAACACAAAATCTAGGACCTTCTCAACACGGCATACAAATATAGTTACTCCATAAAGCTCTCTATAGATGGTTATTGAAAAATTATCGGCCACCTGTCGATGAATTCCTAACGTCTCTAATAAAACATCAACTTTTGTCCTAAGACTTGTTTTAAGACTGTTTTTAGTCTGTATAAATGTCTGTATAAACTTTTTTGGCGTTCGTAAACGACTTATTTTGGTTAATTTTAAAACTTTACCTGATGGTATAGATTTGTTCTATGTTCTAGATTTCTGCCAGATTGTGCGCCGGATTTGAATTTCGTGACATTTTTGTTTATAGATGTCACGACAGTGGCAATTAGTCAACATGAAACGCTACATGAAAGAGCAACGCGGTATGAATTTTAGAGCAGTATGAAGTGGACTTTAAAATATCATCTTCAGTGACGAGGCCCATTTTGCTTATTGACGTACAAGCACCATTAGACGTCGAGGTGGAACCATTTCCACCTCGACAGATACGTCAATAAGCAAAATTGTCATATCTGAGGCTTAGAGAATCCTCATGAGATTCATGAAAAACGGATGCATCCTCAGAGAGTTATAGTTTAGTGAGGGTTTTGGTTCGGCGGGATCATAGGGCCATTTTTTAGGTATCGGTATTTAGTTAGGCATAGAGAGGTATCGAAACATGCTACAGGAGTTTTTTGTCATCAATTGGAAGATATGGACCTCGATCAACTGTGGTTCCAACAGGACGGTGCTACATGTCACACAGTCGGAGAAACAATTACTTTTTTTTTTCAAAATAAATCCGGCGCACAGTCTGGGATATCCGTTACAAGAAAATATACTATGCAATTGGATAATCGAATAAGTAGTTAATGAGCTGCAAAAGAGTTTGTTCGAGTTCGAAAGTTTTTTTTTTTTATAGACTAGTGGGCGGACGAGCAAGCGGTCCCACGTGATGGTAAGTGTTACCGCCGCCCATGGACACCTGCAACACCAGGGGGCATGCGGGCGCGCCGCCGACCTCGCAAAATCCTATTCACAGCTCTCTTGAAGAACCCCATATCGTAGCTTAATGGAAAGACCTCTTGAGGCAGTTCGATCCACAGCCTACGGGTTCGCGGTATAAAATAATTTATTTTTTCAATTGGCCAATATTATTAAATACCAAATTACTCGTACATAGAGATAAAATATAGAGACATATTATGGCGCATAGAGGCTTTAAAACGCTACCCTGGCCAAGCGGTTGGCAAGTTTTTTAAGGTTTTTAAGTTCCTCAGAGTTTATGGTTATCCCTTGGTGGACATCACCACTTTTACGATAAAGTGGTGCAGACCCACACCATACGGCCGATTATAATACAAATTTGCCAATACTATAAATACAAAATTAATCGTTCATAAAACAATTCATTTAACAAATCTTTTCAACTGATTTAATTAACCTTCACCAATATCTCTCTTGGGATATCAGAACAACATTAACACATAGATAAGTAGATGGATATTTTTTTTTATATTAATAATCATTGAATGAAATATTGTAAACGATGTTGTAATTAATATTAAGAAATAACAAATTAAACTTCCACACTAATTTTATTTAACAAAATCACTTATCATTTGATTGTATTGAATGCTAACGAACTGTAGTATTAGTATTAAGTGTTTTTAGTAATTTTGCTAATTCTTTTTATAAAATCACGTTTTAGGTCCATATTGGATGCAATAGGTTTTAAATGGTTAAATAGGTAAATCACATTGACGTTGGTTAGGATACTAATTAACTAGCGGGCCCCACGGAGCCGCAGTTACAGATGGACAGACAAACCTATTAAACCGTGTAATTAGTCTAACTGCCTGGTCTAGGGTATGTGTACAGTTAAAAGTTAGAGGCGTTTTCTTAGTTACAATTAAATTATCAATCTCTGATTTTTAAGATAAATCAATAGCAAATAGTTATTTTTATAAGATTTCTCTAAAGTTTCAATATCTAAGAGGGTGCGGATGCATGCTGCAATCCCACAGCAGCTGCATGCACTCGACTGGTCAAGTTACCCCTGCCTAATAGAAGACTTCCGTAAAATATACTGCATTTGTACTTTATCCTTTTCCTGCAATGTACGTACGTGTTTCGGTTGTGAGTGAGATATGCCAGAGCGCATTCCCATCCCATCCTAACCGATCCCTCTCCATTTTCCCAACGCTCAACGTTCGTCATTCTTGAATGCTGTTGCCATCAAGTCGACAGCATCCATTTGCCATCAGGTCGAATATCTGCTGATCGACCAATTTAATTTTATATAAAAAACGGTTAAATTCTGCTCCAATAAAACACATATAGGTTATAGCTACCACTTTTAATCTTGCCTGTATTGAGTAAATGCTAATTCTCCCTCAGACACTTTTGTTAAGAGTTCGCAACAACAAAGGTTCTCGCGATTTTAACCAGAATTTAAACGAAGAAAGTCTTTCTAAGGATTATGAAGGTTTAATTTAATGTGCCTACATAACAAAGGTTCCTTAGAACACAATCAATAGATAACTATCATATGTAAGTAAAGAATTTGTTTCCACAAAAAATAAACACAGTTCTATACAGTAAACTCTAACCAGGTTATTAAAGCTATAGTCATTGTTCTCACCTTGTATGAACACTATTAGTAGCTGGTGGTCAGTTTTACATAATTTGCATGGTGTAACCAAACAAGTTCTGTCTATCCCTTGATATCATGACAATTATCTCCTCAGTCATAATTGAGGATTACTTCCAATGTGATCATCGATTACCATCAAATTATGGAAGGTATGGAACTTACATTCAACTAACTAAAAACATTGTAGTCAAATTCACAGTGGAAGGCGGACATCAATGTTGATCATTGTTTTTAGGCATGTGGATTGTCTAATGTCTGTCACAAACAGGAAGCTTGTTTAATAGATAACTTATAACTATGATTACCGCTTATTTGTTTTAGTATGTAAGTGGAGCAAGGATATTGTTACTTCGTTTAAATTGTTCGAAATTATAAAAACATCCAGGACGAACCCATTTAAACTTAAAACGGACCAATTATTCACCGTTAAATTAACATCAACAATAAATAAATTAATTTTGAGAGCCATTACCATAATGAGGACAGCTGGTGTAAGCATTACGAAGATGTCCTTCGAATAGGCCAACTAATTTGGACGAGACGCTTTAAAACGGCGTATAATAAAAGTTAATGGAACCGCCCTCTTCATGATTCTTGGCGACAGCGAGTGCTCATTTCCCTGGCCGTCGTTTTCGCCATGTTAATTAGCATTTTGGCACTAAATGCGAATAATTTGGAAAACAAGAAAGTTACAGGTGTGGAAACCTGTGATTTGGTAACACGTTGCCGGCATAAAGTATTTAAACTCGTACGTGTTTTAATTAGATAATATCTCTTTTATAAAATATTTGTTTGATAAATTACTCGTATGATTTTTTATAACATCATCATTTTATAATCAAATAAATCTTTGTTTTTGTATCGCTAGAACTATTGTTGAATGAGTATTTTGACTGGTGAAGTGCAATTATTTTGAAACATGATCTTCATTTTCTTCTTCTTTGTCAGACTGTGTCTACCCACTGCTGGATATAGGTCTCTACCAAGGTTCACCAAAATGCTTTATCCTTTGCTTTCCCCCATCCAGCCGTAAGATATTCATTTAATATTTTTACATGTCCAACCCCTTACATAAGAAATCAATGTTTGCACCAATTAATTATCAGCCGTATTGAACATCTATCTGCATTCAAACCTAATTTAAAATATCTATCATACCTACGCGATTATAATATACGACGTGGAATTTCATTTATAAACTCCAAACACCCATTACCCTTGTCTGCAATAGTTTCCTGAAGTTTCATTTTTTTAAATTGGTAAAAGTGTTGAAATAGGTATATATTTATTATTGTTTGATAACAATATAGATCTTGTTACATTGAAAATAACAACACAAGCTCAAACGAACAAGTGTGAACAAGCTGAACTGAAATGTTACTTTATTGCGGGCAATTTTAGCCTTCAAAGCTTTCAATTAAATAACAACATTACAGCTTCAATTTATTTTTCTCAGCTACCATCAGCCCGTAAAGTTCTTATCAATTTTGTTATCAATTTTGTCCTATCAAGTTTTGGACTAAGTAAGAATTCATATATCGAATTTTGAAGATAAAACATTTCTTATCTATTTAAGGCGGTCAGTTATATAAGTTGCTATTTATGTTATTGTTATTTACGTACTAAGTTACGTGAATACATTGGGTACTAAGTTACGTGAATACATTGAGTACTAAATTACGTGAATACATTGAGTACTAAGTTACGTGAATACATAGAGCACTAAGTTGAAAGTTCCTTTTCAAAATATTACAATGTTATTACTATTAACATTTATTTATTTACTATTATATATTGTACCATATTGTACAGAGGGTAACTTAATTCCTAAAGACATTATCTACCAGCCAACCGTTGATTAAATGAGATAAACTGAAGCGAATGCACTAGAAATTAAGCACTGGGTTTAATTCGACTGTTTATAAATAATAATAAAATATTAATCTACATACATAACAAAATCCATAAATATATATACTAAATAAAATCGATATTATTATAAATATATATAGACCTCACATATTACATTTACATGTTAGTAACTTTCGACACTAATAACCCAAATATGTAAGTTACTAAGTTCAAGTACAAAATCATAAATAACAGTTAATGTTCTATACAAAGCGTTTAATTTCCGCTTTTCAGTCGGCCATAACAAACGTTTCATCCAACTCGATGGAAATCATTTAGTTCATTCTATATATGCTTATATTCGGATTTAGTGAGTACCTAGTTTCCACCTACAAATTATATTTATTTATTTAACAAACTTTATTGCACATTATCGTACAAAAGGCGAGCTTAATGCCTTAAGGCATATCCTAGTAAAATAAAATATTTCAAACTAACGGTGCCTGCGACTTCGTTCGCATAAACTTGTGATTTCCGTGGGAACTCTACAATCGATCTGGATAAAAATTACCCTAAATGTTAACCGGGCACATAAGCTATAACTGTACCAAGCTTCATTAAAATCAGTCCAGTAGTTTGGGTTCTATGTCATTCGTACTTTATATTGCAATCACCTTTTTTAACATTTTTCATGTACAGACACGGCTTACTCTGCCATCAATTAATTATTTGTGTGGCGAAAATGAAAACGAATATTAAAATATATTCGGCGGAATACCGAATATATTTTTTTTCTTTTTTTTTTATTTCAGACAATTCATATTTCATTTTTCATTTTTAGTGTTAGTAACAATTTTAACTTATAGACTATGTTAGTACTTATTATTAAAATTTTGTTATTACTAATTATATATACATGTATGTATATGCACACGTGCATAACTATTCGGCCGAATACCGAATACCTATAAGTTGTCTTGCAAGCAGGATATTTTAACATGTAAATAACCTACTTCTTTATAATTTTAAGTGTTTATTTTTCTATTGGTAATAACATATCTACATATTGTTTGAAATTAGTAATCAAAATTTAAAAGCGGTAGATTGTGAAGCTTGTTTCTCTTCTCTTCATACGAACTTTCTGCTTCTGAAAAAGGCTCTCCGAGTAAACACTGCTTCCGGTGGGGACAAATACTTTGCAGCAAGCTTTACTAAGCCTTGAGAAAATGTTGCTTTATTTTTTCCCACCAAAAATGTATTTTTATTCCTATGTAATTAAGGTAAATATCTAGGTCTGCTACAATTTCGTTGTTTTTCGGCAATTACCTCTTCAAACCATTCCAAGAAGGATCTGTGAATGCTCTGACTAGACTCATTATTGGTCCTTTTTCGTTTGGTATTAACAAGAGACGAGCTGGTACTTTCGTCGCTGCTTGATTCACGGAATAAACCCTCTAGTAAAAGATGCTATTGGACTTTTTCTCCCTTTGCATGTTGTCAGAAAAGAAATCCATTTTAAATCGAGGGTCTAATAAAATCGCCAGCAAATATTTTGTATGTTCATCAAGTTTTGAAAAACGTTGCTTTAATCCTTGTTGCATATTCACTATCATAAGATTTAACTTGGGGGTAAGATCTGATGCACTGACTTCGTCACAGTAACGCTTCAGAGTTACAACATGTTGAATAGCTTCAGATATAGGTACAAGAATATTCAGAACTAGTAACTTTTGTTACTTTTTCAAATGGTTTTAGTATTGTAGCTTAAGAAGTTTTTCTACAAACTCCCACTGAACAGCAGTCAGATTCGAAATATTTGATATGGCGCATTTTTTTTCTACAAATATGTCCAGCATATTGTACGTAGAACTCCATCTAGCGCTGATGTCTTGGATATGTTTGTGTTCAGGCAAACCCAATTCTTGCTGTATTATTTTAATTTTTTTAAAGTTTAAAGCAATGCGATTGCGGCGGAAAGAAGGGAGCGCGAGCCAATCAAAGGACAGTGTGAGCTGTGCCTCTCTGCGCCTAGACAAATTGGCGCGAAATATGGCCGAATAGTTTGGCCGAATATTCGGCTATTCGGCCAAGGACCCCACCAAATATTCGGTATTCGGCGGAAGGCCGAATATACTATTCGTTGCAACACTAGTAAATACAGTTAAGCGTGTTCTCAGTACCTAAATATGCAACTAGAGTAGATAATCATAGCCTCGCAATTTGCTTCTATATATGGCTTTTCTTTTCTTATAGAAGATATTTTTTTATATCCGTAGCATGAGGGAAAAGCCTCAGCTGGCAATTAATTCCATAACTTACGGGTATGTGGTATATAATATCTTATTGGCCACACTATAAGCTGCGATTTTTTGTGAAGAAAGTCCGGTTGTACTGCACTATGATGGTGGAAACCCGAAGTTGGCATCAAACTGTACAGTTTTCCAGAATATTCCCTATTCTACAGATGGTAGAAAAAACAGCAATTTAATTTCAGATGCTGTTAGATCACTCATATAGACAGTTTGCTGTAATCAAAGTAGCTTTAAGTTTCCTAAATAAAATAAAAAATAATTCGCGCCTGGTCCAAATGGTGGGTTACGACTCAATAGCCCGTGTGATTGTAAAAGTGGGTCTGTGCCATGCAGTGGGACTCACTACAGTGGACTGATATCAATCGATTTGCATGCACTTTAGATATCTCACAACTGTATTTGTATGAGTTTTTAAACAAAAAAAAGGTTTACTATCTACGGTTTTTGTTCTTCGAACGGCCCTGTGTTAAATCCGTTCTAGACTGTCGATATTCTCAACCTCACGTCACTTAATCAGGATTAAGCCCGCATCCCCTTCCCGAGATTAGCTATTTAGGTACCTCTTAGACGAATCGAGAAGGGATTTTTATTTAACTATCAGCAGACAGAGAGTGTCGATCATTCAGCATAAATCAGAAACGGCAATAACAAACAGTCAATTGATTGAGATGATTAGTGACAGACAAAGTTAGATTATTACTTGGAACCAGGTAAGATTAGACGCTTTTAGGTGCGTATACGTGCTTATTGTTTGAAGGGTCCCAGGGTTGAATCCTATTCAGATAAACATACTATTGCTAACCTACAAGTATTTGTTAAAAAAACGAAATGTGGGTTAGTGACTAGTTACTAGGTTACGTAGGTTAGTAGTAAGTGTTATATACTTATCTGTTTGTGTGTATATCTGTACACAGAAAATTCTAGTGTGGGTGGTCGTAGGAGAGCCATTTTATAAGGCGTCGCTATATATAAATCATATTGAAATGGGATTGAATAAAGAATGCCTCTTTTATATCGTGAATACTGCGAGTGTTCTTTAGAATTTTCCTTTAAACCTTAGCTAGATACTAGCATTCTGGGATAAGTACCTACAGGCTTACTTAATAAGTAGACACTTATCTCAAGAGCGATTTCCTAGAACCGAGTCCAGCTAAATTCGTCAAAAAATACTACGTGTTATTTTCATCAGGATTATCGATCCATGTGCTTAGTTAACTTACTCTAGTTAAAACTCTATTTCCGAGCTCCTATTTAGGGTTTTATACCCACAAAGTTTTAAACGCATTTCATTCTGTCCGACATAACAGATGAATACAAAAGTCTATGGTATGTCAGTCTGTTTGATTATCATAGTTCTGTTGGGTAAATGAAAGGAAATATACTTATCGCCTTTATATGAGGTGTATTATTTTATTAATATATTTTTATAGATTTGTAGCGGAGGTGAACGGCCAGTTAATCCTGTATAAATATAGAAATTTTAATATCATTGTTTATAAAAAGTTGAGTTTTAAACCCATACATGCCAGGTTACACCCGTACAAAGTAAGCCCAAACAAAGTTATGTTATAAACATTTTAATAGATAAGATTTTAATAGATACAAAGTAAGCATTTTATTGCAGATTTTTCCCTTGATTACACCTGCTACTAATTAGTTATTTACCATTTACCTTTTTAAGAGCAAGGAAGTCTTTGTACAAAATTAGCAAATTAACAAAGCTATATCGTCGAGTAATTTAAAACTAATTAAGAAAGGAAAATGCTGGCTCCAAATGCTTACTTTCAGAGCAAATGGACTTTGCAAATATTCGCTGGAGAATAAACTGACTCGGAACGTTTAACTTTTGTATTCAATTAAATAGAGAGCTCTAGAAATAAGCGACAAAGATAGTAAAGACGTCATAAATTACGCTGGTTGAGCTCAGCCCTGCTCAGCTCACATTTCTG
Source organism: Sesia bembeciformis (assembly GCA_943735995.1). Lineage (NCBI taxonomy): Eukaryota > Metazoa > Arthropoda > Insecta > Lepidoptera > Sesiidae > Sesia > Sesia bembeciformis. The sequence continues at coordinate 10,369,739 of OX031031.1, forward strand.
TCCCTAATAACATCTACGTGCATGAATTTTTAAAAAACTACTCTCACAATGAAAGAGAAACGAAAATAAAATGTGGTCATTACTACTCAAGAAGATTGGTTCTCTATTGACAATTCTACTTTATTTTATTTACTTGACAATTTTATTTTACTTGAGCGCGTGGCGTCGGCCGGCGTCGGTCGGTATAGTGAAATGTCAACTCTCTCTCTCTCTCTCAATCTGTCCGGCGAACTATGTGATTATCTTGTATTTATAAATGTAATTATATCCATCTAAATCAACACATTTCCTTTTATTGTGCCCATAATCCATCAGGAATCACACCACTTCTGATAGTGGACTCGTCAACGTGAGTGGCCAGCCTGACGTTTTAAGGCCAGACATTCCTCACACATAAGAAAATGTGCATGAGAATGTCCATGTCTAGCAGTGGACAAAAGGGCCGGTTACATACCGACCATGCCTTCAGCATTCATGCTGCATAATAATTGCTAAATAATAATACTGAAACATGTTGCTGGGTAATAAACGTCTCACAAGGCCACCACTAACACAATCTGTTGTTCTTATCTATCCTCCGTCTACCTGGCTTTTACCCAGCAATTATGAAAAAATTAACTATCCTTACGAATTATCGTGAACTTGACACCAACAATAAAGTAACTCTGTCCGTTAATTGCAATAACCTTTTGTAATAATAATAAATAAAAAAAATTGCAATAATAAAGAAAAACAGGAAAAGGACTGAAAAAAATATTGTTTTAAAATTAAAAATCCTGTTGAAGAATAACGTAAACAGTTGAGCTAAATATTCATAATATATTGTTAAGAAGTTTCCCTTTTGATAAATATATTTTTAACTAATAACAAGTTCTTTCATACATTCTTTCATGTGCCCTATTCACGTCAACTGTTCGCATTTAGAATTCTACTTTTAATCCAATCTTGCTATGATGATATTTTTAATGAAACAGCCAGTATACAACACCAGTACCAGTATAATAATATACAACAACGATTGCCTACTAAAAAATTAGAATTGAGGAAAAAGGCGTTAAGTGTATTTCACAGCACTTTACAGTTTTAATTACGTTCGGCTATTCAAGACAGCTATGACAAACGGGGGCTGGTGCTCTAAGAGTCTGGGCTTATAACATAAAGTGAACATATCATACCACGCCACGCCACACCACGCCACACTATATCATACCATACCGTCAACCTCTGCCTCTACCTATATACTGCCGGCAGTATCCGGATATATGCGGCCGCATATATACATCCAGATATAGGCCTCCACAACACATTTATGCAGGAAACAATATTCATATATTACGATATTCCAGAGAGTACATTGTACCTAAATAAAGTGCGAGTTCTCTGAATACAACTTGTGTTGCCGGTGTCCATGGGTGGCGTTAGCCACTTACCATCATGTGGACTGCTTGCCCGTCTTCCGCCATTCATAGAAAAAAAAATGTTTGCTAAATGTGTAGCAATATTTTTAATTTTGATAAATAAACCCGTTAAACGGTAATCCTAGAAATAAAGCCGTTGTTTCTATAAATGTCAGTGAGAACTAATGATACGTACTAAAAGAGAGGTACATGTGTTCCGCTAATTAAAATGAAACATAAAGGGTGTGTCCACATACCATTACCACGTGCTATCCAAATTCTCGCCTTCAAGGTTGTAACGTGACTAGTTGACATATCTCAACGTAAGGGTCCTAAGTCGGTACTTGCGAACATAGTATGACGGAACAGATTTATTTACTGACGGCACGCTCCCCGGCTCAGGTGCAACTCTCGTATTAATATCGCAGTTGAAATACAAATATCTACCAACTCTACGACAGCACTGGGCCGTATTCCGTGCAAAAATCTTTAACTATATTCAATTTAATCGCAAACCGAAAATCCTATTGTATGCGTAATATCGATTGTTAGTGTTAAAAAAAGAGGGTTTCATCGATGACGATTGAATCCTATTCATGAGAATTGAATGATAAAACTACAAGATTATTGATTTGTGATTACATATTCGATACGGTGTCGATAAATTGATCGACACTTGGTACAGCAAACATTATTTCAACATCAAATATAATAACAACTCATAACAAGCCAATAAATAACTCTTAATATTAATAATTATTCTAATATGTGACATAAGAATGTGTCATATTTCAACCATGTAGTAAACACAAGTACATATTTATTTTCGATATTTATCATTAATATCAATTTCTCTGCAATTCTGAGTGCGGTCCATCACAAATGACAAAAGCACTTGCAGCGTAACTACGGAAGCGGCATATTGCTTCTCCGATTACACTTGAAGGAACTTAGGGCAAACAGCAGATGTATTTATCGGTCGAATTATTAACGGTATCAACGCTCTGTTGTTCGAAAAAGTTCAATAAGTTAGACGGATATTGTAACGAAGCGGTAATTACAATTTACGGATGTACAGGGTCTAAACAAACCTTTCACGAAGCCTAAAACAATAGATCCCGTTCTTGATTCCAAGTACATTGACATGAAAATTTTACGCATATTTTTACAAGAAATCTTTTTTTTTTAAGTTTTACCAAATTTTTTATTCGAATTCGCTAAATAGAATACCTAAAGAATTGATACATTTACAGAAAAGCTCAATTCCCCACCCCATATACAATATGAATAGTTATAATGAAATTGTGAATATTTGTAGATAATAATAGTCCGCTTTTGTTAATGTAATAGTGTGTAAATAAAATATGCCAATAGCACGCGTCAGGATTTTCGCTGTTTTCCGTACGTTTTAGAAAAAAAAATGTTTAGACAAGATTTGTAGATTTTCACGAGCACTACCGACACTCTTGTTTATTTTCACGAGCCCTACCGACACTTGTGTTTAGTCTTTAAATTAATAAAGCCGTGTAACTCATTAAAAAACATTAACGACATATAAATCTAGATAACTAAAATGTAAACGTTCGTTTGTTCAAAATCTTAAATTTCCGAATGTTCTTCACCGGTTGCTTTGAAATTTTGACACAACATTGCATTCGAATACGCGCAAGTTTTTATATATCTATCACAGGGTAAAAACATGATTTTTACCCAAAAACAGGTAAAAACAGAGTAAGCGCCATCTGTTGGGCAGCCACAGTAACGCGTGGCCGGGCATAGCTAGTTAAAAATAAATTTAAGTATCATTTTCATTCAGTATAACTTATGTTTGCCTATCTACCTACGAATGTACAAAACATAAGTTGCAAACGAATATTATTATATGCGCTAACATAACATTTCGGTATATCTATGTATAGAACATAGTGTATAGTGAATAGTAGTATACCCAGGGCCGGCAGGTTGTGTTAGGCCCGAGTAGGTAGTTGGCCGGGAGGAGGGACAGTCCCTCAAGAAATTGTATATAGAGGAATGATTCATAAACAAGGGAATTTTATAGGAATAAAAACTACAAAATAAAATTTGGAAAACGGTTGACCGTGGGCCATCACCAAAACTTCCCGCTATTTTCGTACTCGAGCCGCTCGAAAGTGTTCATACGTTATTGAGTTTGAACTCAAAAATATGAATGCCTATATTTTTCAAAAATATGTGTTCATACGCTGCCTGACATTTTAGAGCTCGGAGAGCTCAAAAACATTTTTGTTATAGTATTAATATATCTGAGCACTTCCAGCTCAAACTTATTTTTTTTTGTTTTGTTTAAAATTTTTGTATATAGAAAATAAAGAAAACATTACATCTTGATTTGTTTCGACACCAGTTTTTTTTTTCGGATACATAAACCAATTGCGTCTAGACCTGGATTTTTCGAGCGACGAGGAAATCCGTTGATACCGTGACGTCAATAACTTTTCGTCAAAATCCGAGTGGGTACTTTACCCATTCGGAAAATTCCGAGTGGGTAGAGCTACCCACTATGCCCACATTATCCGCCGGCCCTGCCATATACCGAAATATAGTCTGAGACGTGGGCATTATCCACTAATTATTGTCTATTCCGTCTATAACAACAACAACAAATATTTCACGGAGTCCTGTCCCAGGACATAAAGTAAACGAATCACTTAACGACCCAATATCAGTCAATAACTATAGCTACAAAGTAACAGACATATTCAAAAGTGGGTAAACATCATTTATTACGCGCATCGCCAGATCCAGACGCCGCTGATGATCGAGACGCATACGAGTATTGAGGGCGTCAAACGGTTTATCAGTATTACTCGTATAATCGTATAAATAAATAAAAATAAAATCGGAGGTATCGACGAACGAATAGCGTAATATTTCCCTTTAAATTCGTCCGCGCCCTAAATGCGTAGTCGCGACAGCGTGCTGAATTTATTTTTGATAGTTCTCAAAGAAATTGTTTATTCATATCTACTGCATAACAATCATCTCAGTTTGCTATTTGTGCAAGCATCTCTTAACCCGCCGTTAGTTTGGTAAGGAAAAGGCTAGGTTTTGGAAAATCCAATGTGGTTTCCCATATGATATTAGTTAAGCCAGCACTGGCAGCAAGGGCTTTCCACAAGCGGAATTCCCCCGGTGGGCAGCGTGAAGGACTCTCCGCGGCGTGGCACCTTATGGTCCTTAAGGACCATTCCAGTGAGCTGTCCACATTAGTGGACAGCTACATAGTCCCAAAGCTATATCAGAAGCGCTCCCCTGAGAGAAGCGCGGGATGACCCCATTCGCAAATTATGGTCAGCTTACGCAAAATGCTGGGAGTGGCCGACCACGTAACTAGTTTTTCTGAGTTGCCTATATTTATATTAATTTTGTGTTTATATAATTTATTTACTTAAAATTAATAAGTGAAATTAATGAAAATGGATTAAAAAAAGAGAAAGATTTTTCATCGCGGAAGATAATATATCAAAAAAAGTATCATGTATCATCAAGGTTTATTATCATGTTCAGAAAAGGGTAAGGCAACGAAAAACGGTCATGTAAACAATAATAGTTCTATATAGAGAACTAGTTCAAAAATTGTAGAACAAGAGCACAATTTCAAAAACTACAGACCGCAATTTCGTTAATTCTGGCGAACAAATGATTATAATATTTACTTTGGACACTCTAGCTTGTCTTTTGTGTTCTGTAATGTCGTCTATAATTCATTTTTACTATAATATTCTTCGGCCGTGTGATGTCGACCGGTTTTAGATAATAAACCTCACCTCTTCCTGTAGGTGTTGTTAAAGGCGACTAGGTATAACAAAGCTACCAACCAGCCTTGAGGAACTACATCTCTAAAAAAAATAACTCGCCAGCGTGGCGCTTTAAAACCATACATCCGTCATGCACAAGACAATGTGCATGAGTGGGCTCATATCCAGCAACAGATATTAAAAGGCCTGGTTAAAGTATAATGCTCTTAAGTTGCAAGAATTTTGGGCCAAAAACATGTTGTTTATTTTTATGTCAAAGATTTATACGCAGCTGACTGACGTGTGTTAGTTAGATTTGTCAGAACTCATTTTATAGAACGGTGAAAATTGCACAAATCTGCTCAATGAATCGGAAGTTAATGTACATTATAACAGTTGCGACTCCACTTCTCAATATTAAATTAAAAGATACTAAAGCAGATCCTAGAAACTGGAGGACAACTCGTTTACATAGTTTTCCTAGTAAATTATGATACCGAGAGATAGTAGTTTTTACTTTTTTTTGTATGAATGAAAAATATCGCAAAAAGTAATTGCAAATTCCTTGTTTATCCACAGTGATTCCGTGCCATTCACAATAAATTCCACAGTATTTTGTTTGAGCTCTTTGTTGACTGAACGAATCTGCAAATTGGCAGTTACTGTTTAAAGTGTAATATGCATTTTGTAATTTAAGGTTTAAGGGCTTTTAGTTTGTATTTAATCCGGGTTATCACATTGGCATATGGAGGGATCATGCGACATACATTTTTGCCAAATAGCAATGATTGCTTTGCTTACTTGTATGTAAAATTAATGAAACGCAATTTTGACACCATTTTAATTAAATCTAGTTAATTGCAATGGTATAATATGGATGCTTGATAAAAGATCAGAAACGAATGCGGCTGTGATTAATATAATTTATTTATACTGTTAATTTGCTATTGCTTATATACAGGTGTAACCGATCAATTAACACATTTTTTACATTTTGCTTAAAGTAAAGTAATGTTTTTAATTTACCACTATACTGACATTTTATTTCCCAAGCAGACAACTCCTTTCGGTCGGTGGGCACACCTACATTAGTTAAGTACGAGTACGTCGTGAACGAACGTTGGTATTCATATTTAAAAAAAAAAATCTCCTGAAAGTAAGCACTTGTATCATGTTTTCCTACTTAGCTGCCAAATCACAACGATATATTTTATAATTCGCTAGAAATATGCTAAAAGTATGTAATTTTGTTATTGTGTGTCGATTAAATCGACATTGATTTTCAGGAAAATTTATGTTGAACCTAAGTCTCATACAGCAGTAATTAAAAATTAATCCTCTACAAATAGAAGCAATGAGAAAGTAAAATTATTCAAGGTGTTTATTTCACCATAAAAATAATAGATTTGATTTCAATTACTCTAGAACAAACAAACAAACAAACAAAAACAAAATGTTTACAGTTTGTACATGTTGGTACATGTTTATTGCCTTGCTACATGGCTTACATACAGCTCTCAGTGTCTTCACCAAAGTCAGGCGCCGCCTACACTAGCGAGTCTCTAGCGGCGATATTCTCGCCCGAGCCATTAATTTCAATAGAACTATATGAGCTATCGCCGAGGTAATCTACAGATCGACTTTAACGTATCGATACGAAAAGTGGCAGTCAACGAGGAAAAGACCGCGGCTTCGCGACGGCTGGCTACGTATCGGCCGCGAGACGCGGTGAACTCGCCGCGAGTCCGCCGCGAAGCTCAACTGTCTCAAAGCAAAACCTAGCAAGTGCTCAAAAAGCAAAAGAACTTTTTTGTAGCCATTGAAAGATAATATTGCAGTTAATTTCACAACCAACAATACGTATTATTGGGTCTTCGACGAACAATGTGCTGCACTGTTCAAAGAATGATCGAAACTTTATTTCACTCGCCGGCGTATATCGCGGCTAGTCGCGACGACCGCGACGTTGCAACCAGTTGCCAGTCGTACCAATACGCTGACGGAATAATCGCTGTGTCGTGTAGTTTACTCGACGATAGTAGGACGAAATCGCTGCGAGATAGATACTCGCTCGTGTATGCGGCGCCTTACTAAAACATGTAATAGGATACTTAGGAGCTTAGATTTTATTTCAACAATTTTGATTATGATTATAAATATATTGGAAGCATATAAAATAAATATAAAAACGATGATAGCAGATTCGTTAGCAAACCTAAACAAATCTGTTTAAGATTTGCAATAAATAAATTTACAACTTTGTTTGGCAGTTGGGATTTTGAAATGCTGCTTAGAAAAGAGTTAATATAAACCACCTTTTAATTAAATTCAATAAATTAATTCATTGTAAATTCTGCTAAATTGCTATCTCCTATTGCTATAATACCTCCTACAGTTCATACAAAAATATTATAAAAGTACAGTCAGCAGCAAACTAGCTATACCCAAAGTTTTTTGATTCTAATCCTTATCACTTTTTCTTTATTTTATTTTTTTATTTGAAACATTAATGAATACTGTATACATTAAAATAAAGCATTAACAAAACGGAATATTGGTCATTATATCACTTACTTCATTGTCCACCGACTACTGGTAATTAGCAAATTAATAATAATAGAAATGCTTTATGTATCATAAATATCATAATTCACTAAATTAATGGTGTTCATAGGGTGTACTCTTCTATATTATTATTATATATTATACGCAGTCAGCCACGTGTCAACCTTAGTCTGATTAAACTTAGTCTAATTATACAATTATGATGAAATGATATCTATTTTACCAAATCTTGAATGGTGGAACAATAATATGATAGATACATACCATATCATCAGCCTGTCTCTCTCTCTACTACTGGATTTATATCCGGTAGTTTAACAGTAAAGGCTTATTAGGCTTTTCTATCATTTGCATATACCTTTATTCACACTCTAATGTGTGTAGACGGCTAATGATGAACATAAATCTCACGTTAATCAGCTGAAATTGATACCTACTTATTTTGGGTTAGTGTTTTACAAAATTAATCAAATATTTTAATGTGTTATGTAGAATTGGAAACACTATCGCCATTGCAAATAATAAAATTTAACGGTCAGAGTTCTGTTTCTTCACTTTATAGAAAAATATGAAATTAGTGTGAGAAAATACAGTTAGTTGTACATGCAGGCATCTTTTATGGAATCCAAAGAGAGCACCTTTGAAAATGTCACGGAATATAAGTTGCTGATTAATTTAGAACTGACAGATTAATTATAAAATGATAAAAATCCTTTCATTTTATCAATGTCAAAAGTAATTTGCTTGAAGTCTGGGTTAATTTAAGTAAAATAACCTGTAATATTGAAAAAAGTGGTTGTTTAAATGGAATATTGAAAATAGACATATGTAATCAAATCAATTACACATATTATAATAATATATCCCAAGTGGCTATTAAGATTCAGTCTTCCATATTATTTATTTAAGTGAAACATTTAGAATGTTATATGTAATTATACATATTTATATTAATGATTAGTATACATTAATTATTTTTTTATTGAAATATTAATTTATATTGTAAAATACATCAAAAAATTAAATAAATATATTCAATAAATATTAAATTTTTATTGTAATATATGTAACTATTTATTGAATCAAAGTCTATTCAACATTTCAACATTCATTGTCATTATTGTATTGTTATAATATAATAACCATATAATACAATTCTAAGCAGCAGCCCATCCCACAGTTATCTTTAAACATCTACATACATTGTAATTCAATTATATTTGAAATGATCGTGAAATAAATTTTTAATCAGATTTCATTTTATAAGTTCGTCTAATTTTTCAATTATTCATTCTATCACTTTCACATAATACACAATAATATAAAAAAAAATCACAGTAATACTTTTAAATGTATTTTAAATAATACATGTATTTAAATTACATGTATTTTAAATAATAAGGACCTGTATAATTTAATCAAAACGTACTTCTCAAAAATTTACTAAAAGATGACTGCGAAAGACGCTCTATCCCGCCTTTAAGAAGAGATAGATGTAAGTGTTCACTCAAGTGCCAACTTGATTGATAACCCAGATTTGAAACAACTATGGCGAGTGTCTCGCGGCTCTGCGCCTACCCAATTATATTATGTATGACATATTACATAATATAATTATATAATATATTTAAATTTATTTTATATGAATTATATCTCTATATATATAAAATTCTCGTGTCACAATGTTCGTTCCCGTACTCCTCCGAAACGGCTTGACCGATTCTCATGAAATTTTGTGAGCATATTGAGTAGGTCTGAGAATCGGCCAACATCTATTTTTCATACCCCTTAGTGATAAGGGTTGTCCACCCTTAGCGCCATCTGTTGGGCAGCCACAGCAACGCGTGGCCGGGCACAGCTAGTAATTTTATAAGTAAACACACAGTGGCCGGACTTTATTTAAAATTCACATAATTGGCAAAGCAATGTAACCACATTCCGCCAATTAGACTCATATTATAATTTGTAGTTATATACTGGTATACTTAAGTGTTTTGTAAGTATTCATTTCAGCGAATTACATTTTCAAACTGAGATTTTAAAATTGACTTCGCCTTATGCGACAATACTACCATACTATTTGCTTTTTGCATGTGACCGGGGCACTAGATTGCTCCCGTCACACAACCCACACACTCGAAAATAAATATTTTAGTCAACATCAGCATGGATTAAAGAACCACTTCTACAAAGTTGCTTTAGCTACGTAAGTTACAACGAACGCAACTTAACTTATAAACTAAATATTATGTGGTACACGTTTAAATACATTTGTCACTATGACGTTGTTTTTTATAGTCTTTCATCATATCATAAACCTTTTCATAAAATTGGTGTGAATATGACTCACTTTACATCTATGTACTCGCCCGCCCGATGAAATAATAATTATTATTTCACGGCACCCGCCGCGAGTACATAGATGAACGATCTCTATGTTAATTATAATTAACATAGAGACTGCAGTTAAAACAAAAGGCAATTAACTATTATAATCTGACAAATATTATTTTGATTAATGATCAATATATTTGATTGATCGATTGATTTAAGTTGGAGTTAAATTAAATTTAAGTTGAACCTTTAAACTTAGCAGAGCACTGAAATGAAAATATATGAAACTATAAATGTTTCTGTGAAATCTTGACACCGCTAAACTAATGCACGTTTTGGGAGTAACCTCGCCATTATACCAGAAACAAGCCTGAAAGCCGGACGTGTCAATTAACTCGCCCGCAAACAGCCAGACACGCTAAATTAAATTCAGCGTGCATTTTAAAAAGAATAGAATTTATTTTAACATTTCATATGTCACCGTTATACAAAAACACCCTAGCCCTCCATTCTAACATTCCACTCTAACAAATTTGATATTGTGTTTAGTTACATAATGAAAATTAAATAATATTGAATAGAATTTTCCACTCAAAAATGTACTTATGTTTTATGTAAGAGGTTTTTTTATTTATTTTTCGAATGGCCAAATTTTTGCGGTCCTAATGGCCTTTCAAGAGTCACCGGACATGTATAATTTAGGGCGAGCACAGAAAGCGATCAGCCAGGGGCAAAAATGCATAGCAACGAAACCTCCCACGCCGGTAAACCCCCGGAAGGACCGTACTTCGACTTATTGCGTGGCTTTGGAAGGATACCGCAGAATCGTGAGTCGCTGAGAAGCGCCCACGCACGTGCCAATACCTGGTAAAAGTGTTGACTGTAGGCCGGTGTATGTTCACGGTGTAGCAAGGGAGACTTTCTCATCTTCGCCGGCAGGTACGGTGTACACGTGTAGTGTGTGAATGTATTTTAAGAACCGCATTGGCAGCATTAATTGGATCTTTGGGGTCGTCTAGGACGTGCCGAGGACGTCGACGATAACGGAAAGAGGCATTCCTGTTGGGAACATAGGTTAGGCTACAAACTACCACGGGGTTGGGATGGCGAGTGACGACAGCATCGAGCAGTCTTTCACGTTTTTAACGTTCCAAGTCCGTATGGAGGTCGACATTGCGTGAGTACCATGGGGCAGCCACGGCCTTTCGGACGAATCTATTTTGGAGAGGTTGTAGCATTTTAATGTTGGCGGGGGCTGCGTGTGTAAAGACAACGATAGCGAAGGTCATTATGGGAGTCAGCTTATTTCTAAGAGACATTTTATTTCTGCCACTTATGAGGGGATTAAAGCGAACAAGAACAAAGGCGACTTTGTTCTGGACTGTTTTTGTGTGTTCTCGGAAGGTCAGTCGATGGTATAAAGTGACTGAAATATTTTATCTTCCTAACTCAGGGGATAGGTTGACCGCAAAGGGATATGGAGAGTGGGAAGAGATGGGGCCTAGAGCTACGAGTGCCTCGCATGGAAAAAGGGAAGCACATGGCTGCACTTTTCTTCGGATTGCCGGGTTCTCCATCCGTCAACTCGCCGATGGCCGTGACTGCGCGTTGGAGGCGTAGAGAGACATTTCGTAGGTTCCTATCTGAGACGTACAGGGCGATGTCATCAGGAAAGAGGGCGAGCTCTATTCCAGTGGTGAGAGGGATGTCTTTGGTGTAGAGGGAATAAAGCGTGGATGCTAGAACGGAGCCCTGGGGGACTCTAGCTCTGATTGGGCAGGGGCCGGACAGTGTGCCTTCGACTCTATAGCGAAAAGTGTGATTCATGATTTTTTCAGTGTCATTATAGTTTAGTTTTTTATAAAAGCGTCCAATTGTTTTTACATGCATTGTTTTAAAGATTACAAAAGTTAAATTTTTTGTTCAATTGTACATTTATGACCCTAAATATGAAAAGAACTTTTTAGCTGCAATTCTTTACAATGTGTAATCTCCATTGTAGGTATCTTTTATCTTTACTTTGGAATATGTAGGTATCAACCTTTTTAGTGCATTTCTGTGGTATCTAAGTATAATCGCCATTATGAATAATTGTCGCACTCTTAAGTAGTCAATGAATGTTAAGTAGTTATGCTCAGTGGGGTAGCAATAGGGCTTATTGTGGGCCACCTTTAAAAGAGCCCGCTGTGCGCGTTCTAATTTTATTATATGGCTTTTAGCTGCGGATCCAACAATACAGTAGGTGATAGTCGACTGACACAAGCCGGAGCACACTATCCTCAGGATGTCAAAGCTCAACCGTTTGAAGACATTCATCAATTTCCGTATTCAACCACTCAGTGTCTCTATTTGCTTTTTCCACGAAATTTGACTGTCTATTCGACATTTTAAAGGCGCATGAAGCGAATTACATTTCATCCCTTACCTTTTTTAAATCTTAACGACTGGGCAGTAGGAAGAAGAAGAAATAGCAAAAAGAAATTTATTAGTAACAGGTAACAATCACCGTTACCAGCCCTTTTATCGTCTACTGTTGGACATACGCGTTTTGGTGTACATTGTCTTGTGCGTGAACGATGTATGGCCTTAAAACGACATGCTGGCGTTGGCGAGTTCATTCTTTTAGTGATGGTGTTGTTCCTTAGTGTTTCTGGTGTATCTTTTTTATTAAATCTCTTAGTCGTCTTTTACAATACCCACGGGAAGGGACGGGGTGATGCTATTCTAATGCATGCCGACACCATAGGTTTGTTACACACTATTAATAATAAAACATTAATCTATATATAGCCTACTTAACACAAAGGTGTGTATTTGCCACACGTAGCTGTAATTGAAAAAAAAATTAGGCTGTAACTATATTTTTTTTCAAAATGCGTAAGTTTGAACTTTCGTTATTAATGATTCCTAACTTTCCACTACAACTGTGACTGTCCAAACTCGGCCTGGGCTACAAAAATTTCTACAGAACTACCAATCCTAAGCCCAGCTAAAGAAGGGTTCGTCGTAGCGCTTTCACTGGTTAGATCGATTTAGACTAAAGAATAAAAGAGATTGTATAAAGGAAACTACCTGGAAGAAAGACGCAAAGGAGGAAGTGGAGAAAGTTAGTGGAGCAGGCCAAGACCTACAAAGGCTTGTAGTGCCGAAGTAAGAATGTAAGAAGTAACTTTTCCCTGTAATAATCAACAGTCATATACTTTTAGGCATACACATTAACAAATAAATGGTATAAATTGTAAATAAATATTTTGATACAAAACTACATTTTGCAATAACATCGGAATATATTTTTACAAACGCAGTTTTTTTAACTCGGGTACGAATAATAAAACAGTTGCGGTACAAAACATCAAATTGCAGAAGTGAGTGAATCCGCTAGGGCAACATCGTTCACTTAAGCACATTACGGCGGGTTGTGTCGGCACAACTTTGGGCCCGGCGAGATAGCACTGAAAACAATTGTGGAGCTCTGGGAACCAACTTCACAGAGGTCGGCGCAACAGGACAACACAAAAACATAGTTCCCGGGAAATTGGACAGTTCGTTACAAATTCTTACTGATGTAATATTTAAAATTTAACTACATCAATTCCCTGAATGTAATTCCCTTCTTAGTTACAATATATAAATTCATTACTAAAGACTATTTAATATATAAAATATTTAGAAGCTAAAATTTAAAATTAAACTAGATTTGGTGCTAAATTAAATTCAATATGTTCAGTATATAGATCAATAAAAGTACATGTTGAAAAGTAAAACTGGCATCATTATCTCGCTGATAGTGATAATATTGTTGATTTTTTTCGGAAAGTTCATACATTTCTTACTGTTCATTTTATTGGCAATAGCTCAAATAGGTTTTTTATGTATTATAAGATACAATAAAAGGAGAAAAAACACATTTCTACATAGCTATTTATTATAAATTACGGCTGAAAATAATCGAAATGCTGTTTTGCGAACTATTTAATTTTATTAAATGATCAGTTTTTTTCACAACAGTATTCACATAGCATTTGAGATTTTCACGGTTTTCACACATATTTATCTATTTAAACTAAAAGGTAAATATTCGCGTTAAGAGCCATTTAAATAGATAAATAAACTGTATTCATACAAATTGTCCTCGATACGGAATCCAGTGATTAATAAATTTAATAAAATTAAACCTCGTAATTTTTCTTCTGACGCTACTACTGATATTGTGCCGCAACTTTCCGGATTATGAAGACCAAATGCGGGTAGGTGATGAAACCAATCGCAACTCTCGACGTGGACTACCCGCCTCTTCAGTCAGGTAAATATTTAAATAAGGTAAATATTCGCGATAAGACCCGTTTAAATAGATAAATAAGAGTTGGAGAATGTTTAATAATTATATTTAATTAACGAGAAAGTAATTTCTTTTAAGACTATTAATTATGTTGCAAGATGATAGTAATATCACCGGCCACTCAGGTTGTATGCTATTTAACTATATAAATAAAGAAAATGAAAGTAGTAAACTAAATACAGTTTTAGCGCTTTTGCTTCAGATTTGGGTTTTTGGGGGAGAGTGCACGCGGAATTCCCACAGCCGCTGGGCACACTCGACTGGCCACGTCACCCATCTCTCACAGAAGATTACCTTGAAATATACTGCATTTCCTATTTTATCGTATTTCCCCAATGTGCGTACGTGTTTCAGTAGTGAGTGAGATATGCCACAGCCCATTCCCAATCCATTCCTTAATCTGCAAAGGTAGGCAGCGCATACGGGGCATGCCAAAGTTTGTCATTCTGGACTGATGTTGGCAGGTATCGCGGATGTCTATAGACGACAGTATCCATTTACCATCAGTTGGCCTGTATGCTCGTCTGTAGCCTTTTTCTATAAGAAAAAGTTCCTTAATGTTAATGCAAGTCGACCATTAGGTACGTAATTTTTGCACAAACATACAAAAAATCCAAAGCTAAAATAGTGTTTTAGCTTCTGCTTGAATCAAATGTCCTGTACTCAATTGTTCCATAGAATTTATATCGTTACGCAATGGTGACATGCTCCGTGTTCAAAGCGCTATAACTAATAGACGTACTAACTATTAATTAATCTGTGCTAATACCTAGATTAATTAATGGCGTCTCTGGCATAAACTACTAAGTTCCGTCACGGAGAATACGAGTCGTATATATAAGGAAATACTCAGTATATTATGCACTAGCGACCCGCCCTCGCTTCGCTTCGGTTTATAAGAGTTTTTTAATTATCATTTTTTTTTTCAAAATTTCAAAATAAAATATAACCTATATTGGACACGGATAATGTAGCTTCCTATTTGTGAAATAATTTTTGAAATCGGTTCACTAGTTCCAGAGATTACCCCCAACATACCCACAAACACAATTTTACCTGTTTAAGTATAGATTTACATCGAAATGTTTATTATTGCACCACCGAAAAGGATTTATTTTTGTTTGTCTAAAGTAATTATTTTACTAAAAAACTACTTAATCGATTCCAAATGAGAGACAAAATAAGAGAGACCAAATGATAAATCCTTAAACTGTACTACTATCGGTTAAGATACTACAATTCTACGTAAATAAAAAAGTTACTAAACTGTCTTCTCTAAATACCTGCGAGCAACAAGAAAACTTGAAGAAAACCTATTTTCAACACTTTAAAATTCTATTTAGCTTGTCTCAAGGGATGAGTGACACTCAACACTCAATAGAACTGAAACGAGGTGCTGTTTTTGCTAATTTTCATTCAATCTCTCTACCATTTACATAATAAGCCAGCACGCATGTGTGCAAACAACTTTTAAGAGTTCGTAATAAAGTAGGCCGGCTACGCATTTGGAATCCTCATTAAAAGTCTTTTAGTTGATATCCCGCTCAGAGTTTCAGAGTTTGTCCTTTTGATTTTGAACAGTGTTTGATAAAAGACTGCCATTTTAGGCATTATTTACTTTTACAAAACAAATATCATTGTTTGTATTTGTTTTGTAATTGGGTTGTATTATTTTTTGTGTGGCGATGAATTACTACTTAGTCTCATATTGTCACTCTAAATGATCGTATGAATTATTACATAGTACGTCAGGCTATTCAAACGTTTTTTTTGTTGTGTAATGCAACAATCACACTAACAGAATAAATGTGCCCGCAAACTTACATATGAAACTTTTTTTAAATCTCTTATAATACATATACAACTTATATCGTAATATTTAGATGATATTATAAGGTTAAAAAATATTCAAGAGTGCAGTTTACTTGAAAATTGTATAATCAACTATTTTGCAAAAAATATTAACACCAGACCGGTGATCCACCCAGGTGGACTAAGCAGGTGAGCCCCCATAAAATAGAGCCTAGGGGTACTAATTCTCGACTCACTTTTTTTTATAGAAAAAAGACGGCAGACGAGTATACAGTCCACCCGGTGGAAAGTGGATATTATAGTCCATTAACATCTGCGATACATGCCAACTTCAGTCCAGAATAACAAACGTTGGCACACCCCCGGATGCGCTGCCTACCTTTGCGGATTAAGAAATGGATGGGAAGAAAGGGTTGGGAAAATGGAGAGGGATAGGATAGAATGGGAATGGACATTGGAGAAATACGATAAAGTAGGAAATGCAATACATTTCAAGGTAGTCTTCTGTGAGAGACGAGTAACGTGGCTAGTCGAGTACGCCCAGCGGTTGTGGGAATGAACGTGCACTCTCCCTTCTTCCCTCTCTTCTGTCTACATTCGTTTGTTCGTGAGCTCAAATCGCCGGCCTGCACCAGTGAGGTGCACATAAGTACGGATTTCTATAAAAAATATCACTATATCGGTGGTGAAGGAAAACATCCTGACAAAACCCTCATTCTGGAGAAGAAAAAATATTAGTAATTATTACGTATCCACCAGTCTGCACTGGGCCTACGTGGCAGATTGTGGCGCGTAACCTCCCCACTGATTTAATGAGATATTATAGGCTGATATCGATTTTATGAACACATTTTTATAGATCCATTTCTTAAGATAGATAAATAAATACAATATATATACATATATACTTAAAAATAGGCACAAATAAGCAAAATCAATCGTTAAACAAAAGAAGCACCCACATGCAAGTCCTAGTCGCAACGTGGCCAATATTTCCTTGGAAACGGAAAAAAAATGTCTAAACAGACCACAACATGTTCTGATAATGCTGACATCGCGTGACCGGGAACGAATTGTAACTGATGCCTAATGGAAGGGAATCATCACATTTACCGGCGTACCGCTTTTTACCTATCATCCTAAGAGAAATGGCCGAAATGATAATAATTCGCCGGTGTAATGAGTTTCTGATTATCTGTTATCTTTAAGACGAAATATACTCGTATAATTTCACTGATATCTACGTTATCAGAACATATTCATTTCAATCTGTTAGATACAAATTCATTACAAACGATGATTCTAAAAAAGGATTTCGCTTCATTCCATTGTAATTTTATCTACATTGAGTCTTCATTAATTTTAGAATCTGCGAAAAGGTATCTTATCGTCTGTTATAATTTCCAAAATATTAAGATTTATTGAAATCTGAAAAATATTTTTGTTCATCAATCTTAAAAATCAGACGTTAGAGCATGTGTACGTAACATTTACTACATGTTTCGGCTTGCTTTTTATATTATTTTCCTAAATTTTAGGACTTCTTGAAAAATAAATGAAACACGCATGTTGTTTTTAAATCATTTTGACATATATATTTTTTTACCATAAATTATAAATAAAAAAGGTTGACACTAATTAGGCCGTAACATCCTCCCCGCCTTGGAAGGTGCTGCTTCCAACTGTAGTAGCCTGCTTCTTCACCAATAGTCGTCTGCTTCTCCACCAAGTCAATCCACACGCAATGGGAGCGGACAGATTTTAGAAAATGCTCGGCGCACGACGCTGCTTGCAGTTTTTATGCTGGCCACCCTGGCGACACCATCTTTGCCTGGAAAGACATCCACAATGCGCCTCAAGCTCCATTTTAGGGGTGGCTGGTTGTCCTCTTTAATCACGACGAGGGTGTCCTTTTGCAATTCGTCTTGTCCTTTCTGCCATTTGACTCTCTCTTGCAACTCGGAGATGTATTCTTTGGACCACCGAGCCCAAAAGTGTTGGCGAATTTGCTCCACCCTCTGGTATCGTGTCAGCCTGGACGAAGGCACAGTGCTTAGGTCGGCGCAGACGGGTGGTCAGTGGACGGCCAACCAAGAAATGTCCGGGACTAAGTGGAAGGAAATCTTGCGAATCTGAAGAGAGCGGAGTTAGAGGACGATAATTCAGAATGGCCTCGACCTCTGCCAAAACCGTACCAAACTCCTCGAACGTTAAATGTGCGTTGCCCCGTACACGTTGCAAATGATGCTTGCAACTCTTAACTCCAGCCTCCCACAGGCCTCCGAAATGACTAGCGTAAGGGGGGTTCATTTTAAATTTAATACCTTGAGACATTGTGTATTCTTTAATATCATCAGAGCAGTTAGAGAGGAAAGTCTTAAATTCATTCATTAGGCCTACAAAATTCTTTCCGTTGTCAGAAAAGATTTCAGTCGGTTTTCCTCGGCGCGAAATAAATCGCTTTAATGCTAGTAAGTAGCCATTTGAGGAGAGATCACTGACGAGCTCGAGATGTACTGCGCGTGTTGTAAAACAGATGAACAGGCAAATATATGACTTGACTGTTTTTGCGCCTCTACCCCGACGGTTCAGAATAAGCACTGGACCCGCATAGTCGACGCCGCAGTGTATGAACGGGAATCCAGCGTCTAGTCTTTCTCGTGGCAAATTTCCCATGATAGATGTAAGAATTTTACCGCGTATTCGTGCACAGGTGACGCACGAATGACACGTGGCCCTCGCCAAGTTCCTGCCGCCTACTGGCCACCACGACTCCCGGATCGAATACAGCAGTAGCTGCGGCGCCGCATGCATCAGCTGTTTGTGCTTATAGCGAAACAATAATACTGCAAACGGATGTTTACCAGAGATAAGTATAGGGTGCTTCTTATCAAAATTAAATTCGGACGAATATTCAATCCGACCTCCAACACGGATCAATTTGTTATCATCGAAAAA
Organism: Sesia bembeciformis; assembly: GCA_943735995.1. NCBI lineage: Eukaryota > Metazoa > Arthropoda > Insecta > Lepidoptera > Sesiidae > Sesia > Sesia bembeciformis. Next base: position 10,388,920 of record OX031031.1, read on the forward strand.
TAAATTTAATCTTGATAAGTGAGCCTGCGCTTTCCTCGCACATCCATTTTTCAGAAAAGAATTGTACACCTCGGGAAACGCTTCTCTTTGCGACATTCTAGCTATCGTTAAACTAGATTCATTCAGTTCATCCGCACTCAGCACGCCTACTCGCTTGCCACTAGGATTGCGCGCGTTGTTTATAAAGCGAAGTACATATGCGAAGGCACGCTGCATGCGGTTAAACTGAGAGAATCTACAAATAGGAAACATCATTGCACCATTATCCCGTTGCGTACTGACGCTATGCGCGAAGTTCGCTTTTAACTCGGGTAAGTCTGTAGGCAAATTGTCCGTATCTGGTGAATTTTCAAATTCTAGATTCTGGAGGAATCGAGGTCCTTCCCACCACAAAGTTGAAATGCTGAGACTGTCTAAATTACAACCTCGTGACACTAAATCCGCTGGGTTTTCCTTTCCGCTTACATGGCGCCACGAATGCCCTTTGGTTATCTCTAAAATTTCAGAAATGCGGTTCTGAACATAAGTTTTGAGTTGAGCAGGTGCCATGTGTAACCAACCTAACACAATCGTGGAATCTGTCCAGAAAACGACTTTACTAAATTTGCTACGCAGGGAATTGACTATTTTTAAGTACAATCTTGCACCTAATAATGCCCCGCACAGTTCCAGTCGTGGTATCGTCATAATCGGTTTTATTGATGCTACCTTTCCTTTCGAGCAAAGCAGGCGAATATTCACACCTGATGAGCTATCTATTGTGTGCACATAGGCGCACGCGCCATAAGCTGACTGCGATGCATCTGTAAAAATATGTAATTGCGCGGATACATTGGCTTCATCGTTGTTAGTCATTACGTAACGCGGCACTCTGATATCATTTAGTAGTCTTAGATTATTGACAAACAGATTCCAGATTTTACCTACGTCCTCTGGTACTGGTTCGTCCCAATCGAGCTTTAATGTCCAACATTTTTGCAACAATATTTTTGCGATTGTAATTACAGGGCATAGTAACCCGAGCGGATCATAAATTTGTGATGCACTAGATAAGATAATGCGTTTTGAGACAGGTTGGTCGTGCTCGAATTGGGTGTGAAAATATAATTTATCTTGCCTAGGGTACCAGCCTAGTCCTAATGTTTTACTATGAACATTCTCACCTACTGATAAATTCTTTGTCAGTGCATCGGAATTAGTCTGAGAGTCATTGTCAAAATTGTATTGACGGCCCGATCAGCTGTAGATCATTCAGCGATAGTCCGGTACTTGACGCGGCGCTTGCGTCAAACACAACGCGAAGTTTGGTGGTTATAGCATGCTCACGAAACACACCATGGTGTGGCATAAAATAATGAGTGGGTCCATAAGAGTCCACACGAGTCATGTGTCCAAGCGTGATGTACTCGTGAATAAAATCTACATACATTTTCTTAGAACTTGGATTGCGCTCCAGACGTTTTTCTAATGCATAAAACCGTCGTTCTGCCTGTGGGTATGTTTCGCCTAAATTATCCGGAAAAACTTTTAATGGCATGCTTACACAAAACCTACCATCAGCTTTGCGTTTTGTTGTTTGTAAAAAATGATTCTCGCATCTGCTTTCATCATCATCGCGCGAATCAGCTGTTTTTGAAAAAACTGGCAGTTCCTCCAGTTCCCAAAACTTGCGTAACTGACTGTCAATTGACTGCATTGATGCAGTTTGGGTGAAATTGCAGTTTATGTTCTTTGACCTTTGTGTGAAATTAGTAACGGAACCCGACACTACCCAGCCTAACTTAGTGTTTTGAAGAAAGGGGCCATTTGGCAAGCGCAATTTTTCTTCGCTGAGCAAATCCCAGAACAAGTCCGCACCTATGAGTATATCTATAGACGTGCTCTCGAAAAACGTTGGATCAGCCAAATTAATATTGGTAGGCACATTAAACAGTTTACTTGGTACTGTTACATTTGGCAAGGTGGAAGTTATTTTTGGCAAAACTAAACATTGCATGTGTGACATAAAGGTGCCATCCGTAGATCTAAGTTCAAGTTTGCAGGTTTGAGTACACTGCGTAACTATATTACTGACACCTCGAATTTGCTGAGTGGACTGTAATAATGGCGCATTCAATTTATCGCATAATGATTTTGTCACAAAGGATCTTTCACTGCCATAGGAGTGCGCGTGCCCTATGCAAGTTACCTACGTTATCAGGTACATCGACAAGTGCAGTTGATAAAATAACCGGCTGTGTTTGTGACAATTGCGTGTTGTCGCTGTGGGTGTTATTCACTTGTACAGAATAACTTTGCGTCTGTGTACTACTAGATGAACCGGTAGCAGCTGATTCTGGAGCCTCATCCATCGAGTGGTGGGCCACTGCGCGTGTGTGTGCTTGACTACCGATTAATAAATCACAAATTAATGTGATGTTTTTTCTCACATTTTCTGCACGGGCCAAACCTACATTCGGTGTTTGAATGGCCTGGACGGAAGCAGTTCTCACACAACCTTTTATCCTTTATAAACCTTTGCCGATCTTTCAAGTTATAATCAAGAAATTTTTGGCAAGAGTATAACGGATGAGGTGCATTACACAGAAAACATGACCTCTTGCGAAATTGCTTTGTTTGTGATTTTTCTTTTGCGTGAGTACTGCTCTCCGTCTTCTCAGTTATGACATTGCAGTAAACCTTTCTTTTATCCTGTGTGACGTTAGGCTTGTGTGACCTAGATAATTTTTCTAGCATATCTGCTTTGTTCCGAAGGAACACCAACAACTCATCTACCTTTTTTGGCTTTGAGGAATCACTACTATTAAAAGACGCATTCTTATACTGCTCCCACTCACGCTCCGTGGCCTCGTCCAACTTGGATACAATCATAAAATTTATCAATGTGTCCCAGTGATCAGTAGACTCACCAAGTATCTTGAGGGCGCGCAAATTCTTTAATGTTGTATCAATGAGTTTCCTTATGAGTGTTGGTGATTCCTTCGATACAGTCGGCATGGAAAATAACAATTTCACATGATTGTGAATGAGTAGCCCACTATTGTTATAGCGGTTAAGGAGTAATTCCCATGCCACTTTGTAATTATCGGCTGAGAACTCTACAGATTCAATAACCATTTGTGCATCTTTCTTTAATGAAGACTTAAGGTAATGAAACTTTTGTATATTTGAGTTTGCTTTCGAGGAGTGTACTAGGGACACAAAAGTGTCGCGATATTCAAGCCAGTGCTCATATGAACCGTCGAACTCAGGTAAAGCAATGGTTGGTAATCTAACTGATTGTGGCAAACTGTCTGCGCAAGGTACAACTATATTGTCATTAATCATACATTCAGCTTTGGCTAAAATCGTGTAATATTCAGCTTCAAAGCTTTCCCGCACCTCTATTTGCTCCTGCAATTTGCTGTCAGTGATCAACTCATCAATGTCATTCTGAATTTCGTGAAACTTAGTAAATAAGCCTTTGATTCCCTCAATGCGCAATTTCAACTCAGTGCATTGCTCAAATGATAAACTACTACCTTCTAATGACGCAATATGTTTTTTGTAGCTCGTAAATCTCCCCCTAACTATCCCTCTCTTCCTGTTGAGATCTTTCATTGATGAGGCACTTTTAGCTTCACTGATATCACTTTGTGTAGTCATTTCGGAAGCATGCAGAAGTACTTACGGTTTTTGCTCTTTGCACGCCACACGCCCGTATAATAGCAGCAAGGCGATAGTAGCGTAAAACTTGCGTGAAATGGACAGGCACACCACGCTCAAGGCGGCTCAACACTGAAATTGAACACAAGTACGAGGTCATACAAGAGGATATTACGGACGGGAGGTTTTGGCTGGCTCGTCTCACCGAAATGCGCTGCGATGCTGCCTGTTGTCGGTGATTGTGACGATCCTGACTTCCTTGTGATCTTGCGGCGATCTTGGTCAGGTATCGGTGCTATTGCCAAGCTTCCGTCTATTCGTTTTCGTCGCTGATTTAACCGGCTCGATGTACCAAATACATGTACGTAACATTTACTACATGTTTCGGCTTGCTTTTTATATTATTTTCCTAAATTTTAGGACTTCTTGAAAAATAAATGAAACACGCATGTTGTTTTTAAATCATTTTGACATATATATTTTTTTACCATAAATTATAAATAAAAAAGGTTGACACTAATTAGGCCGTAACAGCATGTTTCTATTGAAACGGAATCTAACAAAAACGAATCTTACTCTATCTATACAGATAATAAAATCCCTTTGCTCAGGTAACCGTCACATAACATAATTGTGTATAAAACGTTTTCGTCCTATCAAGAACTCTCATATTCATAATTTAGGTACTAATAGGTGAGCCTTTCTTGACGGGTACTCGAGAAGTGACAATCAAATAAAAGCGTGGGACTGCGTTTCTCGTGTGCTTCCAAGGAGTCGTCTTCTGTCCTTATTAAACGTACTATCGTTTTACTGAGCGACTCTTGACTTACTTCGACACGACAGGACACTGATAGGATACGTTTTAGACTTTGAAATTATTTATTATGAAGAAAACTTGCAGAATGTGCAAATTGCACCATTGCGATATATGGAAAAGAAAAAAATACGTAATAATAACCGTAACAGTAACCAGCCCTTTTATCATCCACTGCTAGACATGGATTGTCTTGTACATGAAAGATACATGGCCTTAAAATGCTTCACTGCCCAAGCGGATTGCTGAATCCACTCGCTTAGAGATGGTGTAGTTCCTCAGGGCTTATGGTAGTAGATTTGTTCGCCTTTTAAACCAACGGGAGGAGGTTAGCTGTTGCTAAAGTCGGCGGACTCCACACTGCCAAATAGGTAATAATAGTACTAAGTATGTATATCTGTGTATATATTTATAATTATAAATTTAATACTAGGAGTGATTCTACGACTACGTTTCGTTACGTTTTTTAGACGTTTTTATACATTATTAACATACATTTTTGTTTTTTATCCGTAAGAGCCACTATGCTGACAATTTTTGCCCCGAGTTTCCTACTTTGCTAAGAATGTAAACAATCAACATCCCATACTCGTACCCTAACGAAATAAAGCGTGAATCGTGTCAGTGTCTCTCCAGAGCTATTTGTCTTGACATTAGCCGAGTGTAAGCAAAAAGCAATGCTCTTACAGTTTCGTAGGCTTTTCTGTAATGAATATTCATTACTTCATTTGCTTAAAGAAGCGCCATACATCATGAGAACGAATACTTCGCGTGGAAATATGTGGGCTCAGAGAAGTGCCCTGCGATACACTGAAATTTAATAACCACATATTTTTTATAGTGTATGTTTCCGATTACACCTTGGAAAAAATCCAATTAAAAACTACTATTACGGATTTTCTTTACTTGCCTATGTTTGTTAAAATCAATATAGGCAAGCTCATAATATCCATAATAAGTAAATGTGATATTTTATGAGAAATGAGAAACGTCGATTCTAGTTTCTCAAAAATTTTGAGATTTTAGTGAAATTTTAAAAAATAATTAAAAACTTCTTTATTGAATTTAATGAAATTTTAAGTTATAAAATCTTAATCTAAACAAGACTTATAATAAGGAGACTATTTGGCAGGAGCTCGAGACGTGAAGTTGATTTTTTAGTTAATTACGATAAAACTTGGACCGTGTGCTTCCAAGGAGTCCTCTTCTACCACTTTACTGAGTGACTCCTGACTTACTTCGATGGTACTGGACATTTACGGGATACATTTTAGACTTTAAAATTGTTTATTGCAAAGTAAACTTGACACCATTGCCATATATAAAAAGAAAAAAAAGGTTATAATAACGTCATAAGTGCATAAATGCTTAGGCAAAATATGATTTTTAAACACCAATGAAATTAATTACTTGTAATTTAAAAACGTGGACGGTTTGTACGATATTGAAAATGTACCTTAATTACGGGATGTAACTTCATTAACTTCTTAACTTAACTTTCTTTAATCAGTAACACGAAAAGTTTGCTGTTAGATAATGTTGCTTATTCACTTGGTTTGGGTTCTTTGGTTGTCAAATAATCAAGTCCAGAGTTGGCAGTGATGGGTTTTATTGACTTACAATCAAAAGGTACCTGTCAATAATCCACAAGAATTAATACATATTCGTGACAATTTAATAAAGAAAAGATTTTGCAGTTTCATAACATAGTAACATACCTTTTGTACAATTCCATAACACTAGTTTTGTTTAACAAAACTGTCGGCAAACAATCGACCGATTGTTGCGCAATACTTATAATATTCCAGATACAATTTGAAGCACATTTGCTCTGATCGCCATTCAGTTTTTATTTTTTGTTTTTGTCACGTGAAGTTGTCATAAAGACTTATCGCCTGCCAGCTTAATTACACAAAAAAGGTTTAACTACATTTAATTACCAACTTTGAAAATTGATCAATTCTCAACAGATAAGCTTATCGAAAATATTTATTATTGTGTAGGATGGAACCTTAAAACGTAGGTAAGTTATCAAAGTCTTTCGCTCAGAATAATCTTTGATGTTTCAACATACCCACATTTATATATGTACTTACGAAAACAAAACAAAACATTTAAAGAGTTTATATGTCATCACTTGACTTTTAAACTTTAAAGATTATAGAAGATGGCAAACAAACAACCTGTTCACGTAATCCACGAACATCCACGATACATGCAAAATAGAGAAACGTTAAACACATTCACATTGGAATGGAAATGAACATTTGGAAATGGAAGAGTATAGGGATAAATTGGAAATATGGAGAATAATTGGATGGGAGAAGTAAAATTAATGGGACTGGGGATAGTATGAGGGACGTTCTCTTGTAACGTTCACCAACTACTGAAACACGTTAGTAGATTTGTAACCCGATCTGTCTAACGTGCTGTATTATACAGTATCATCCGTCCGTCTGTCTGTCAGTATATCTATCTATCTATCCCCCCTTGAAGCAAAAAACAAAAACATCTTTGAAACAGTATTCAACGCTCATTTAAAAGATTCTCATACAATCAAATTCATTAGACGCTTCTTAAAACACTGTCTTAATGTGTTTATCTTTCATTGTAATTGTAATAATATTTATATAACGTAATTATCACTATGTAAATTATGTGTGAAACATCAGAAACTTATAAGAAATTATGTAAGCAGCTAAACAAAAGCCAAGGGCGTTATTTTAGTCTATTATACAAATCTTGAACCTAAATAGATTAAACTATATTAGGAGTTTAGTTCAATTAGTAAGCTAATGTTAGTACAAAAGCATTACACCACTGTATCCAATGCATCCAAAAGGCTGCATCATTTTAACGTTTATATTCGCCTACTACGCTTAGTGGGTTCATTAAAATATAACCTAATAATACACCTTTAATAAACCACATAAGCTTGTAAGGTACAGCGTTGTCGTGTGGACGTATGGTTATAATTTCTGGTAGCACGTTGCAAGAGTCAAAATATGGAAAGCATAAATACTGGGGTAACATTGTAACACGAAAGCTTACCTAGCCATTTCCAAGTTAGCGATCGAACGTTACGGCTCATTATAGGGCTTGTTATGTGGACCGCAGTATGTAACAAGTTCAGTAACACTCTAAAAACGTATTTATTAGATAAATAGATAAACTCTTATACAAGAAATAGCAACAAAATACAACAGGTGGACTTATTGTCAAAGCGTTCTCTTCCAGGCAACTTTTGGGTGGTAGTGCGATTATTACATAATATTTTTACATTTTACAATATTTATTACATATTCAAAATATTTAGTCTTGTATTTTCATGTAATAATGAATTTAAATTTACATAGGATTACATTAAATTTACATGAATAAATTATTTTTTCAGTCATTCATTAATTCACTCATAAAATCACAAATGATTTTACCAGTTAGTTATAGTTTCTGATTCCACTTAATTATATATTTGAAACAATTTAGTAATACAAGCCATGTACGATTATATGTGTGAATTGTGCAGGGTACAAATGTGTCAACTGTAAAAAATATATTTAAATTACATCTTTCATATCAATATGTTTATTTTAAAGTCAATATTCCGAAACACAATCCAGCAGATGTCAATAATAAGTGTGACATTTTTGACAAATCTTGAAAATCCTGGTATATGTGACACAATACCATCCAATAGCAAGTGTGCGCTGAAGCGTTGACCCTTGATTCCGTCTCGATAAGAACCGAAAATACTTTGTCGGCCGGCATACCGACGAAATTGGGTCGTATAAATAAATAATTTTACGATGTTACCCTCACAACTAACAGCCTGCGCTTTAAAATGTACAAGTTACTCCTAAAACTAAAAGAAAAACGAAGGGTAGAGCAAGTTACAAAATGATCGTTTATATTACACAGAACCTGTGTAAAATGTTGATATCTCCAAATAGCCTGCTGGCGGTTTCTGTCTCACACAACCCGTATCGTTCGTAACTTTTCAACTATTGTACTGAAATTATTGCAAAATTTAACCAAATGGCGTAGTTGTTATTTACAACGATATCAGTTGCAAGTTTTTTCAAAACAAGTTTCTTACAGAATATGGCAGGCAATCAAACGTCCGCCTGGTGGTAAGTCGATATTGTCGCCCATGGACATTCACGATCCATACCAATATCAGTGAAAGTGATAAATGTTGGCAGACATACGCAGTTTCTTTTCTTTTTTAAATATCTTTTTGTCAATATAGTGGGATTATTTCCGACGGTCACCTCCAAGTACCAATTGGTACTAAATCTATTATTGACATTGGTTTATAACGCCGGAGCAGTATGACCAGTAGGTAGGTATGCCAGTAAACAAATGCCCCAGATTTTTTTAAATTCTCGGGCATTCTTTGTTCCTCACCAAATTGTTTTTCACCGCCTAGATGAAAACTCCATTCTTATGTAGAAACCATCAATAAACCAAAATGCAAAGATGAGCATAACATGTGGTATTGTTGAATTTGTATTGTATTGTGATATGTGATATTTGTAAGACTGTCATTTTGACCAACATTCAATTCAAATTATCATTTGGTAGTAAAAAATTACCAAGAGCGTATTATTGATAGTTTTCCTTTTTTTAAATGCACCTTTCCTGTGGTTTTCTCATGCATAGTCAAGCAAACGTACAAAACTGTATACGGATAAAGACTCGCGCATATTACAGCGGCCGGCACTGCAACGCATAACATTGCAAAAATCCTCCTGAATCAGTTCCATACATTTTGTATAAACCGTCGTACATTTGGAGCGGGCTGCATCGCGCTACAGCGCAGCGCCACTGCTGGAGCGCTTGGCAGCCGTATTCATGCGCTGCGACGCGACTCGCCTCAATGTGCGTTGAACGGACGCGGTTAACGGACCTAATTCGAGAGTTATTCACTGTGTGATGACGTGAAGAATTGAATGTCAACAGCAAACTGACTTTAATTATTGCGTTGATTTGCGGCCGGCCGCGTCTGTAATGTGCGTTGTCGCAGTTTCGCAGTGCGGCTGTAATGTGCGCGAGCCTTTTAGGTGTGTTGTCCGCATGAGAGGTTGGTGAGATGAGAGTCCGCATACTCACGTATTTGGTGGTTGATAGTGGAAAGGAGTAGTTTCAGAAAAACGCCCTGAACGAATAAGATGGATTAGATGGTGGTTGAGTAAAAGAGGCAACAATATAATTGCTTTTAATTTATTTTTACAAAAATGTTCTATTATATACAAAATTACTAACTAACACATATGTAAAAGCTTAGAGTCTCTACACTCACGTCTGTTGTGTGCGTATCCGTGCTTTGCAGTTTAATTTTTGTCACTGCTGATTGTGCTGGTGATCACTTCACCGACTTGTAGTTGGGCAACCCGTTAGGGTTGAACAGCTGCATATATACATATAATAAAATCGTAACAGAGCGGTGTCTGTGCGTGGATTGTGTTTTAAAAAGTCATTGCAATGTAAATAGCATGTGATCAGAGCACAAAACAACATTTTTTTGTGTCTTTCTGAGCGCGAATCACGCAAAGTCTACTGTACAGAGTTTAATTAAACTTGGTACAGTTTACGTGTACAGTGTACAGTTATCTTACGTGCCGGGTTACCATTAAGGCTACTTTTTCATCAAGATCGATTATAAAGTTCCCACGGGAATCACAAGTGGCGGACACCGCTAGTATTAAATACAGCTAGACTATCATCACTCTTAGATACCTCGAGACTATACAAATCTGCCACGCAAATTTATTCTTCTATTAAATAATTTGAAATACCACTTAACATTCGCATATTAAATAACCTGAAGAAATATCTAAATAAAATTTTTGAAAACAACGTTATTTTTTCCTAATTCAGAAAAGAATAGAATTCATATTGGATAAAAACTTTCTGACTTTTTAATTACTTTGTTTTCCGAAACAATTTCCCAAGTTTGTTCCCAGTAGGTGTCAACTAACAGCTACTGGAATAACGGCAATCAAAAGTGTATTTCTCATTATGTTTAAGTTTGTTAGGTTTATCTTTCCGGGAAGTTTATTGTTTATTCTGTGTTCTTACGAAATTTAGGCAATAAATAACGTTCGGAAACAGTGTTAGATAACATTATTATTATCGCTGTGGCGGCCGGGCAAATTGCCCTATCATACCCGGTGTACGGCAGCGTTCACAAACTTTGCCGGCGAGCTTCAACTTGTTACACGTGTAAAGAGCACTGATGAATACACTACATAACAATAATTTCGAAATTTATCTATTTTATAAATTATCGAAATATAAATTTATCGAAATTTATCACATACAGTGATATTTATCTATTTAAAGGTCAGCTCATGACCCCATGGTCGGTGCAACCCAACGTCCAGTAAATTAAATGAGGTAATAAAAATATGTGTGAAAAACGCGAAAAACTCAAATGTTATGATACAATGAATCTTATATTATTACTAGCTGGTGTCCGCGACTTCGTGAGCGTAGACGTTAGAGTATGTGTGGTTAGCGAGAATCAATCCCGTGGGAACTCTATTATTGATCTGGATAAAAAGTACTCTAAATGTTAACTCGGTACAACAGTTATAACCTAGTCAAATTTAATTACAATCCGTCCAGTGGTATACGTTCAGACAGACAATAATTCCAAAAAATGTTGTTTTGGGTTCTGTATCAGTCGTACGTACTTTACACTGCAAAGATTGAATATTGAATGTGGTGCACACGGTTTAACGAGTTTACTATATGTATGTATAGATATATACATTATATTATATTATTATAGGATAAAAATTACTGATATTATTACGTACTTCGTTAAAGAATCGTGAGCCCAGCCTATAACGAGTCAAATAATATCAATATAATCCGAGATGATATATAATTCGAAAGCTACGGCGTAGCAAGCAGTGCTACGTGGCTACGATGTAGCAACTAAATACAACTCGATTTAGTGGTTGACCAACCGTGTTGGAGGTTTACTGAGGATTGTATTAAAGCAACATTTTTTACAACACTAAACTTCTTGAAGTTCGTCATTGAATATGTATATTGAAATCAAAAATTCATTCGTAGCTGTGTTTAAAAATTAATAAAAAAAAGTCACATATTACAGTAGACTTCGTTAAAATTAAATAGCTATATTGTAGCAGAATGTATGAATATAATCGTATTGCCCTGATACCGCTGTTAATTACTCGCCGACAGAACTACGGCAAAATCGACAGCAATAACAACAAATTGGAATTGAGATTAAATTCAGATCAAAGTTCATGAATAATACAAAGTATAACAGATTGAGTAAATGTTTGTCGAAAATCAAAGAATCGAGTGTTACGATCAGATATCGATGTTAATAAGTCAATAAAACGTCGCCGGTCTGGAAGCAATCTCTTTTTATGAGTCCCGAGACGGAGACTACTACAATTCAGCCTTTTAAATGTACATACATACTTACACATAACCTGATATAGATTGACAAGCTATTACTTAAGTATAATTGTCTCTGAAAGTTGTAGTTTCAAAACATGTTTTCAAATAAACATTGATGCTCTGACTTTTGCTAATGCCTTCTATTAAGTACTTCGTTGACAGTTAGACTAAAGTGATCCTTTATTAGTTATAAAATTAGAGAGTTTGTCATGTCATTGTTGTTATTAATATTCAAAGCTTATCTAATCAAATAAAATGAACATTAGCTTAGACAAAAAACTCTATCTATAAAATTCTAAATGATGTAGCAATCTGCTTATGTGTAATTATACAGTTGAAATATGAAGGAGCAATCCAGAGTCTTTATTAGACGTCCCTTCACAATATACTTTGCATTAAATTAGACAACTCTTATAACATCATTCACGAGACAAAAATATATAATTTTTAACCTATATATATACACAAATCCATTTACGTACTAATTACTTAATCAGAGTAATTAAAGTTGGTATCATTTCAAAAAGACCTTCATTTGTACGTAGGTATCAATTTGTAATTACTAAGCGTTTGGGTTAGATGTTTAAAAATAAACAAACAATAATACAAAAACAATAACATGGTAAAGTTTGGAACAAGGCGGACCGCTAATCGCTTACCAATAAAAACTCACTTTGTTAAGTCCGTAGCCGTAATATTAAGTTTAATTCACTTCCACCACGATAGAGGGCGGTGCACCCCGTCTAAATCGCGGTGTCAAAATTCGCCACCAAACCAACGACCTTCGGTGAATGATAGTAATAAAATGCTTTTGTCCTGATCTCGTTGTTTTCTTTGGAGCTTCCATAAATACTTTGCTGACTCCTCGGGACTTTTTGCGAAAATGTACATGGTCCTTCGAGCCGGATGACTGGCGCGCTTGGATTTCACAGTGGTTACTGATACCACTGAACCCGGACTCGTAATAGATCGCTGCAGCGGCGTGAGTACGTGGTAGGATTGGTGTGTTTGCCAAGTTAATTCACTAATTCGCGCAGTTTAATTCACTTCCACCACGATAGAGGGCGGTGCACCCCGTCTAAATTGCGGTGTCAAGGTTCGCCACCAAACCAACTACCTTTGGTGAATGATAGTAATAAAATGCTTTTGTCCTGAGCTCGGTGTTTTCTTTGGAGCTTCCATAAACACCTTGCTGACTCCTCGGGATTTTTGCGAAAATGTACACACTTAATTACAGTTGTGTTTTTAATTACTAACGTGTTGTTGAACTTTCAGTTACCGTAAATATCCCAGACTATATATTACGTTTAGACAGGCTGTTGCCAGAAAACGAAATTATTTATTGAAAAAAACTAATTGATGGATTTTTAGGATTCCTGTCATTTATTTCATATTAGCATTTTATCGATAGTATATAGTTTGATTTTAGATCTAAGTAGGGATAAATATGAAATTACAATATAAATGGACACCTAGATGGTCGATGCATAAATGTATTTTTAAACCCATAATCCAACTTTTTGTTATGCAAACCATTTTAAAACATAATTTATTAAAATTGTTATAAAATTATTTTGGCTATCAAATAGATGAATTATGGGGTCAAAAATCGAATAGGCATTTAAGGCAATTTTAATGGAATGTTTCATTGATAGGTACCTTAAAAACCAAGCAGCTTCGAAGATAGTGAAACGTCGCAACCTTTTCTTTTCATAATCGATCCCGAATATTTTAGTGAAAGAGAATGCAGACATGCATATTTAATATAGTGTAGAATGAATTTTAGATTCAATGAAATTAAAATCTAACCAAATAGTTAAAGTATTATTTTTACAGTAACACTTTTAACTAACCCCCGCCATTACATCTGCCATATATATTATACATTAAAACAAAGATCGCTGAGCTCTGGTTTTCCGTAAACATAAATTTCCTTATCTGACCTTTAATTCAAGTAGTCTATTACGCAATCTTCCAAGAAATATATAGACATTACTCAATAGACATTATTAGTATTACAAATACCATTTGCTTCAGCTATTGTGTAATCTGGTAATGGTGCCATGCTGATAGATATAATAATATAGATATATACATATAGATGTGTGATTATAATAATATAATAATAATCTATTATACTAATAATTCCCCTATTTACTCACTAAGGGAAAATGAGAAGGCCTAGAACTGCTTTTTAATTTATCATCGTACTGACTCAAAGACACGTACATGACTATTTCAGCGAATAAGAATATCGTGTTGACGGATTGGATGCAGTCTCGGATGTTTTAGTGGACATCATCGTGCCCGAAGAAGGCGGTGCTGTCCGATACCGTGTGGATCGTCAGCAAGTTTCAGTCCCTAGGGCCTTGATCCCCCGACGACGTGTTCCTGCTGGGGCTTATACAGTGTTTTCCTACTAGGGTGCTTATCAACACGACAGAAAAGACGAGTGATGGAATCAAAATTTATATTTCTTTATAGTGTTCCGAGGAAACAATGAAACCCCTCTAATCGTCTTAAGCCGTATGTCGTGTTCAAAAAGCTGGAAAAACAACTTTCGATGTAAATTATAGCCAGTACTATCCAACATGTAATGAGTTTAGGATTTATTTACACCAAATTGATGTTTCTTCAATTTATTTTCTTTAATTATTTTCCTTTATTAATGTATTATACTTTCTTAGTTACATCCTCGGAGCCATTATTTAATGCGTGTCCAACACGCCTATCTGTTGGGATGTATTTTTCCGATGTAGACTGAATATAGAGATTACCCACCGGTGAACGCCCTACTGCCAGGTGGTCGTTCAACTTCACCAGTGATGTCTGAAAGAGAAGAACCGCAGAACGTGTGTAGTGCGGCGCTTGGGATCCAGGAGTGGAGAGACATAGGCATTAGCCTATACCATACCATTATGTATAGCATGGTGTGATAGACCACCCAATTAATGACTCGACGTTTCTGTCACATCATTGTCAATAAAGAAAAACTACATTAGCGGTACTAATGATAGAACAATATTCACTATTCAGTAGTCAGATGCATTGGCGCGTCTTCGATTCTGAATGTATATATCGACAACACAGTTAAGCTCTGTAATTAATCGAAGTGGGGATATAATTTGTCTTCGTCACGGGGCAAATAGCTAATTCCCACACATTAGGGACACAATGGCTCGGTTGGCGGCTCTTATTGATTACCACCTATTGTTCGCTTTCGGTCTCCTTAAATGATACACTTGACACGATTTACCCCACATGTACTGTTTATAGAATAATGAGCTAATGATTGTCGTTCTGCCGAGCTGTTATGATAAATTAACTGTGATTTATGACGGCTAATAGGTATGAGTTTTATGGTGAGCTTGAACTAATGACTGCTATTTACATTGAATACACTTCCATATAAAAATGAATAAACACGAAAAACAATGGTGTACATTAACAGTGTGAGGTATGTAACTGCATGTAGCCCTCCCACAAACAGAAGACGTATGTAGCCGCTCACTTAAAGAGATTCAACCAACAACTCGTTGCTAAAACCATCCTGAGACAGACCATAGATATTGGTAGTGAACTACTAGGAAGATCGATCACAAGAGACGTTGGCGGTGATACGAGAATTTATTGACTCGCCGAGCCCCTTATCTTCAATAATAATATAATTGTATATTGGGTATTTATATTCTTGTAATATCAATATTTATTTATTATATTTATTACAACCAGATCTTATACTTAGTACAGATTTTGCCTAGTTTAAGCTTCACTTGTGACATTTAAGTGCATCCTTCTGGCCAAAGCAAATTGTAATCTGTAACTGTGGAACATGTTCTCAATAAAATTTCTACAGTAAGCCTTTAACTTAGAGAACTTGTAGCTCAAGATATTTCGTGACATCGATATTGTTTGGTGTTTTCACAATCATGAAATAACGTGACAAACAAAATATGGTGATAAAATTGAATAAACATTAGGACAAAAACACTAAGTAATACTGAGATACTCGTGGAAAAATGTTCGCTTTGATTCCACTCTGAGCACTACAATTCATACCTTTCCTTTTACAAATTAGAGACAAATGTTATACGCCTTCTTAAATTTACAATTTCCACAAAGATTCTTATAGCAGAATATTTTGATTTTCTTTAATGAAAACTTTCTTCATGGCAACTTATGACAGAATCTTTAGATAAATAAAACTCTTTATTGTATAAATGTTGCATTATGACCAAATCAAAAAATGTAATCAAAATCAAGAATGCTTAAGAGAATAAAACCAGCGAAGACTTTATATCTTTTCTTCCAGACAACCTTGAGAAAAGAAGTAATAACACTAGTAATGTACATATTAAACTATCTAAACTATAAATATATATTTTAATATAATGATATCAACATAAATAAATACATGCATACATGCAGTTCCGTCTTTACTCCAAGGGCACGTAGGGCACGAGCCCAGGGCCCCCGGCCCGATGGGGGCCTCGAAATGCCGAAATCCAGTGCCTATGTATTTTTTATCGAATTAATCAATAAATAAGTAAAATTATTGTATTCTACTCAGAGAATCCTTTCATTTGATACCCAACTCGAAAGAAACCATTAACATCAACGTAAGTCCAATTCTCAAAACAGTAATCACACCACTCATATTTGATGTGTATAAAGCTAACCGTAATAACCAATAAAGTCACTAAATAAAAGTAAATTCTGATGTTTTCATTCATTGAAAACTAATGTTCTGATGTTTTTTTTTTTGCTTTCTAAAAGGGCTCCAAACTCTGTGTGCCCAAAGGCCCCAAGGTCTAAGACGGCCATGCATACACGGCACAGAACAAATTTTCTTTATTTTAAAATGTAAAAGCAACTTTATTTGTTATTCTTAGAAGTTTGTCGTACTTTTTAAGTTAAGTATTAATTTTTAATGGTACAAATAATACACGCGTTTACTAAACGCCTTATGCCAACAGAAGTGTGTTTACCGACACAAACAAGTAAAATGACATGTGCTCGTGTCACACCACTGGGTATTCATTGATCATTTGTGTTCAAGTAATAAGTCGTGGGTTTAACTTTGTACTTTTTTTACAGTAGTTTTAAGAACTCATTAAGCACCCGGGTTCAAGAGTATGCCTGATTCATGTACAAAATATTAACAAGAGTTACACATATTTACAAGAGAAAATACACCCATAGCCAATAGACATACTATGATCGTATTTTTTCTATAAGAAGACGATATATGAGCTTACAGTCCACCTGGTGGTAAGTGGATACTGTCACCAATGTACATCCGCGATACATGCCAACATCAGTCCAGAATGACAAACGTTGGCAAGCTCACGGATGCGCTGCCTACCCTTGGAGATGCAGGAATGAATTTGGAAAAAGGGTAGGGAAAATGAGGAGGAATAGGATAGGACGGGATGGGCTCTGGCATATCTCACTCTCTACCGAAACACGTACGTACATTGGGGAATAAAGTGGAAATGCAGTACATTTCAAGACATTCTTCTGTAATAAGCCGTAACCGCATCTTTTATAGTTCACTGCTGAACATGGGCATGATGCACTTTATCTTGTGCATGATGGATGTTTGGCCTTGAAACGCTACGCTGACCAAACGGGTTGGTGACTCCACTCTCTTAGAGGTGGTGTAGGTGGTGTAGTGGTGAATTTATTATCCTTTAGTCGCCTTTTACTACACCTACAGGAAAAGATAGAGTGGTGGAGCCATGTAGTGACAGCTGGTTTTAATAGACATACTACAAAACGCAAATTTGATATAGCTCACAAAAATCTTTTACTTAGGCTGCGTGATTTCCTCTTTCATGATGATGTTTTCTTCTGCACCGAACTAATGATAATTGAAAAATTCGTACTTGAGAAAAAGTCGTGGTATAGAGCCCGTATAGAGTATATTATAAGAGATTGGCAAGTGCTCTCTTTCAGAGGTGGTGTAGTTCCTCAGGGCTTGTGGTGGCTTGTTATTCCTTAGTTGCCTATTATGACACCCACGGAAAGAGATCGGATAGTGCTACTCTAAATCCGTCCCACACCATTTAACATCAAACGTTATAGACAAAATTAAAGGGCAATGTGAAATAACTCTTAACTCAATAGGTTAAGACTGATGATATGTGAATAAAAGATTAGACGCCCACTAAATGATTTTACACCTCACCCAGATACCAATGTCAACAGCCACTTCTATACATAGCGTAATTTGAAATTCATATTTGAGCACCTGAAATGGGTGTACAAATAAAATGTCAGTTGCGAAGTAAAAAAACGGCATCGCGAAGGGCTCGCGTCAACTCGAGCGTGGCATTCAAACGTTTTCAACGCTTTACATTTCAACGGATATAAAGCAGAGCAATTTACCTTTAATGATAGACTGTGTAGACCTTTTTTTCCCCAATATATTTCACGGAATCCCAAGTTTTTATGGGAAGTGAAATACAGGAGGGTTAAAACGGAGTTTTCATTGCTTTTTACCTCATAATATTTATATTGCTAAGTCGAGCAATTCCAAGTTGATAATCCTGGGTTTGGTTTAATGGGGCATGTGGTTAATGCCGGTTTTACTGTAAAACTCCCCTGAACCCGTGATACATGATTTTGCTGTGATTTTTCACCATAGAGGGTACTTTTTATTGTGATTATTAAATTCCCAGGGCTTTTTTTTTATTTTTTCAAGCGTTTATGTGGCTTTAGCTGGATTACTGCTTTATTTAGTAGCGCTTTACAAACAATGTATTCTCATACCGACGGTTTATGCTGAAAGAACCTGAGCAATTGTCTGTATGGACTTATTCATTTTGGTTATTAAGATTATTGTAACTTAAAATTTTGTTCTTTCAAAATACTGTAAATAGAAACACACAAATATTTATTTTTAAGATAAATAATTAAAAAGAATATTATTACTTTGTCATTATATTATCGTAGCTAAGTATTATATATACATAATATTAAAATGAAAAATTGTATGCTGTCTGGTTTCTCAATTTAATGAATAAATAAATATTTACAAAATTATAAAAAATACTTCAACACCGCTATATTGAAAATTACGATTTTTTGTCATATCCTCTTCAGGTATTCAAATAAGGAAATGTCTCCAAATATCTAAATATATAAAAAATCAACTTTCAACTAAGTATAAAAATTGGTTCGTAAAAAGAATTCTAATTTTACGTATGCTAACTGAAACAAATCAAATTACATTACTTTAATTTGTCTAGGATTCATTTACTAATAAATCATTTTTGTATATATATATATGGTACAGTTAATCATTACCAACATAGATTTATCCGCGGATTGCGGAGAACCCGCGGGGAAGAAGTATGTTATTCAAGTTCGCCAACTTAACGGAACTAAGTGAATGATGTTACCCGTGGGTCTAACTAACTTCAAAACCGCATTAAGTCACTTGTAAGGATTTTGCTTAATCTTGTTACTAATATATTAAAACTAAATGTTAAGTTATGCACATCGGTCACAGCTGAGGAGAAACAGCTTTATACAAAACTGAGTAACATTTTAGTATGTGTTAATATAATTATCAATTTAATTAAAGTTTATTAAACAACATGACGTGCGTAAAGGGAAACTGAATAGTGATTTATGATACATGGTCTTCATATTTTTCTATTTGTATACCCCATACTACCCCTACTCTTTGTACTATCCCATCTCTTCACATGGGAGTCCTAAAAAGAGACTAAGGGACAACAAAGCCGCTACCGCAAGCCCTGGTGTTTGAAGGACATACAGCCCTGGTGCACAATGTGCATGAGTAGGCCCGTGTCCAGCAGTGAACGAAAAGGGCTGGTTATGGTTATATGTATCTAGCAGTATTACAAAGAATTCAAATGTCACTTCGAATCACCTTTATTTAAAATATAAATAATATCTATATAATACAAATTAATGAAATGTACTTGCCGTTGTCCGAGCAAAGGGTTGTCGGTGTGAATTTATCAAATCCAGCCCTAAATCCAGCACTGGAGAGATATAGGCTGATGGTATGGCATGGTAATTATTTATTGACATTATCATGACAGTAAAATTTGGTTGTTTCAAAATCCCGTTTAAAAGAAACACGCTGTAGCATCAAGTTTTAAAGAATATTAAAAAAAACTGTGTTTTAAGATTTCACTAAATATTCAAATTCTAGATGAACTAACCAAAGTGCCTTTTCTTAGATGTCACATAGGTATATATGTGCTAATAATTTGTTTACAATTTCGCAAAAATATGATTTTATTTATTTGGAATTATGCGAATAATAAGGTTTCTTCGCTGTCTATAAGATAGACTCATTCAATGCCAAGGGAATGCGGTTGTGTTCAAAATCTATACAAGGAAAATATTTGAAAAGGATAAGCGACTAATGTTTCTTTTTTCCTATTCGACATTATTTCTTTCAAGGGAAATAGGAGAGAGGGATGTTGGAATTATAAACAGATTCTAATAAACATTAGTTATGAGAATTCAGAACTAAAATATAATAATCACACTAAATACAACAGTCAAGATAACAAAATTACAACCAAAAATGTTGTGACACCAGTAGAATAGGTCAATAATTCTCGAAATTAAACCGACTTATTACTGTCTCATTCGAAACAATATTAGCCACTTGCAAATATTTCTCCAAAAATTAAATCTATTTGTTAATTTTCGTATCTATAATTATATCTTTATTTTTCAGTTCAAAGTATCGGTACCTACTTTAAATTAGTATCTTTACTGAGGTCCACAGGAATATGCGCAATTTCCGTAATGACGAGATATATGGTAGTTCAGACCATGACCTTTTTTTTAGAAATAAGGCGGCAGACGAGCATACAGTCCACCTGATGGTAAGTAGATATTGTCGCACGTATGCCAACATCAGTCGAGAATAACAAATGGCATGCCCCTTGATGCGCTGCATACCATTGGAGATATAGGAATGGCTTTGGAGAAAGGGTTGAGAAAATGGGAAGGGATAGGATAGGATGCGATGGGAATGGGCTCTGACATATCTCACTCACTACCAATACCAAAAGACATACGTACATTAGGTAAATGCGGTAAAGTGGGAAATACAGTACATTTCAAGATAGTCTTCTGTTAGATGTACTCAGACTAAGCTCAGCTTCAATGTTTGTGACAGCCGCAGGTCAAGGTGCAACATTCAATACACCCCGACTAATGTCGGGGTATTAAATAATAATAGAATAGAAATAATTTTCAAGTAATTAAGGTTTAAGAACTTTATTTCTCAAAGAATATAACAATATTCACTTAACTGGGAAACACAATATACGAGTATATGTGTATCCACACATTATTACTTGGGTCTAGACAATAATTTCTTTAAGTATAAGTATATTAGTTACATTAATGTGTGCTAGTAGCCAGTAGTAGCCAGTAGGTAATAGACAATCTTAGAAAGATATATTATCTCTTCATAAATATCAAACGTCGCTACATCTTTAAAATCCTTTGGTGGCTTATTGTAATTGTTCCCTCAAATGTTATATTTCTTTTACCGTTGTGCACAGTTCTTGGTAACCGTATATTATTATTAGTGTACATTGTTTGGTATCTTGTATCATATCCATAGCTTTCCTTCTAAAATGTAAGTTGTGAGTACTAGAATTCTACTTATTTATACACTTAACACAACTAAACAGAATAATTTGTTAGAAGGGATATCTATATATTGTTCATCCTTATGACACGGTAGTTACAAAGCAGTACAATACTCTACACTCACAGAATGAGTTTCCAGAGTCTGTCTCTCATCCCATCCTCCATCGTACCTTAAAATCTCTAAAGTTCCGAACGTTTCAGTTAACATTTTAGTGGTGGCGTGAAAGCAACAGAACAAATTATTTCAATTTTATAGGGTTCGGTATGTTTGTGTAAATTCACTTACGCCATTATGACTGAGCAAAATCTCATGTCGATGCATGTAGTTTGGGCCAACAGAAAGTTCCAATGATTACCAATACCTTTGCCACACGTTATTAACTATTACATTATAATTTATTGATATATGAATTTCTTCTACCAAAACGAATAAGGAAAATCTTTTAGCGATTTACAACATTGATGCAGTGATACCAACATTGTGGCACCTAACACTGACCGAGAACCACAGCCGGGAACAGACACTTCAATTAATGTAGCATTTATTGTAATCAGCATATAAGCAAATGATAGGTACTATTTACATCAGATACTACATACCTACGTAGGCCTAGAAATAGTCATGTGCTCCTCTAAATCTAAATGTATAATTTAATGACATGAAGGCCACAACAGTAACGTTTAAATAAATAAATTATAACCCTAAAAATAAAAAAGATAATAGTACTAAACTATTGTAACCTATCAACAAACTTATCACTTTGGTGGCATGATCAAGGCATTACTATAAACGTCGTGATTAATTGTTGTGGCCGACCTATTTGCTAGATAGAACGTGTTTTTTCTTGGCTACGTTATAGAAAGCAAAAATGAATCAGTTTACGTTCTACTGGATACAACTCTTTTACACTAGAGGAATTTTATCGTATTCAACAAATTTTTTCAATTTTGATCAATTGTTTCCTAAGCTAGTAAAAAATATTCTTTTATAAAATGGTGTATTTGTTAAGCGATTGTATCTTAAAAATGTAATTGAATAGCTAGATTTAGTCACTTTTAAGAGCGATGATTGCCTCGGGATAATCTATTCTCGGCTTTCATTAAATTCTAATTCTAATTATTTATTTGCTGAACGAATTATTTTGCACAGATGGTAATGTGATCTTGGCCTCCAATTCATTCTACCTGTGTGCAAAATAGTTATTAATAAAATTTCATATTAATTCATCTCATGTACAAAGGTACTATTCAGTTTATCACAATTCATGTATGTCAGTTAATACACATCCAAGTCAAATAATAATAATTAATTACATAAAGCTTCTCGTCACCACGTGTAAATAATAATTATTTTTTTCTTTGTGGAAAAAAGGTGGCAGACGAGCATACAGTCTACCTGATGGTAAGTGGATACTGTCGTCCATGGACAACCGCAATACATGCCAACATCAGTCCAGAATGACAAATGTTGGCATCTCCCCGGATGTGCTGCCTGCCTACCTTTGGAATGGATTTGGAGAATGGGGAGGGATAAGATGGGAATGGGCTCTGGCATATCTCACTCACTATCAAAACACGTACGTACATTGATACATCCAATGTACGTGATATGTTGATACATAATACATCGAATACTACCACTACTTTTCAGTACCTACAGAACACTGATCATCAATATATCTATACACATCGAGAAATGTTTCCATTACGTACGAGTATAATTAAAAAATCATTCCAACTATAACATTATGTTCATGAACCATTAACTTGGCTTATTTTTATAATAAATTCTTAGATTTTGACATTAGACATACAATAGACATTTTTACTGAATACTATTGAGTTGCAATGGGGTAAATAGTTTATTTTTGTGCCTGCTATTTCTTTTATAAACATCAGCGTGAGTAATGAAATAATGTGAATGTCGTTTAACTAGTGTGGAAATTTCTATTATATATAGACATGGTAGAGGAAACCTTTCTGGAAAAGCGGTTTACAGCTATCTGAAAACCATGCTCCACAAACCGCTGTTTTACATTTTTTGGGCTTTAAAAGTTCTGGTAACGTTTACAGATTTCTCCTATAAGGGTAATCGATATAATAAAATTGATTATAAATATCCATGATTAGCATCGAGTGCTGCCTTTTGTGATACCGTTTTTCTTAACCGATTTAATGCATACACAAATCTGTTTATTTTTGAACAAATACAATTAATGTGTGCCTTCCAGTTCAGATGTTGGTCTAATTTGATTCAGAAGAACAATGTTGATTCGACCTTTTCTATTATTGTATTTTGATATGTATTTTGTATTTGATTTTGATAGATCAAAATATGCAAGCGAAGTTGACATATTCCTACGAAATCCAAACTGCTCCTTACTGAAAATGTGATACTTATCAACAAACTATTGAGTCAATTGTATAGTGCTCTTTCAAAGATTTTGGAAAGTATTAGAGAAAGTGACTCTGGTCGGTAGTTAGTTAACTCTCAACTATTTTTAAACCTTCTTTAAACAAAAATTCACTATTGAAATTTTAAACTATCAGGAAAAGTGCCTGTAATAAATGTTGTTTATTGTATAGCTGTGCAGTCTGCAGTCTGTGCAAATTTTACTTATTTTATTCTAGTATGCAGTCCATCGTATCTAACTGAATTACAGTCCTATAAAGTCTTAATATTTTTTACTATTTCAATTGCACCTGTAGGTTGCAGGAAATAGTTACAACTATTATAATGTAATGCAGTATTAATTTTGGAAATCCTTATTGTTTGTGATAATTTATTGTTAGTAAGTTCTATAAGGAAGTCATTAAATAACTCAGCAATTAAATTAAATAACTCGCAACCTCACTAGAAAGCCATTAAATAGCTTCATTAGTGAGGTTGTGACTTCAAACTTCGGACCGTAGCGCTAAGTTTTCACTACGTATTTTTAAATTATCACTAGCATGGCGGCAAAGGAAAACATCGTGAAGAAATCCGCATACCCCAGAGTTAATAGCCCATCGTATTCATCAATCCGCACTGGGCCCTCGCGGTGGATTGTAGACTATAAACTAGTGTTGGAAAAATGAGCTACTCTACAATTGAGCGCTAATAGACCTCTAATTAAGATTCGAGCGTCTAACGCTCATCTATCATAGTCCGTTTTTAACGTTTAATGGTCTCAAACCCTTGTGGTAAAAAACTAGAGTCTAAAACGGTTAAGGTCCTTAAGGTGCATTAGGGCTGACTTAGCGCTCGACCGCTGCAGAGCTCAGTGCTCATTTACGTCATTTCCGACACAACCGTAAACTCCTAGAGATTACTAGGGAAGGAAGGCTTAAATAGATAAATAAGAGAAAAAAAAGCAAAAAAAATATATCAAATGTTATTTAAAAAATACTTTTATGGTTTTCCACCCAAAAATGAATACTGTGCCAACATTGGGTCCGCGTATTGGAGTGGCAATGGCTGATCTTGAGTGTTCGGGAAGTCTAGCGATACCGGGTAGTCGTCCTCGTGTTGGAGTGGCAATGGCTGATCTTGAGTGTTCGGGAAGTCAAAGGAAGTCTAGTGGTGCGCATAAACAAATCACAAACCACTTACCCTTTTCTTCTTTTGTGTCCCACCTCGACAGGGCCCTGTATCTTCTTAAATTACACTACACTTATCACGATTAGTTTTCCTTGTTATCGAGATCGCTAACTAGCGCGGTGTTAACTCCTCGAGTTTCAAATCTGTAGTGTGTTACGAGAGAGGGGATGACTAGTGACTGCCCATGCACAACAAAGTCGTAGTCGATCGATTTACCCTCAGGTACATCTCTAATATTGAGCGTTTGCACTAACATCTAGCGATACCGGGTAGTCTTCCGCGTGTTGGAGTGGCCATGGCTGATCTTGAGTGTTGAGTGTTCGGGAAGTCTACCGATACTGGGTAGTTGTCCGCGTGTTGGAGTGGCCATGGCTGATCTTGAGTGTTCGGGAAGTCTAGCGATACCGGGTAGTCGTCCGCGTGTTGGAGTGGCAATGGCTGATCTTGAGTGTCCGGGAAGTCTAGCGATACCGGGTAATCGTCCGCGTGTTGGAGTGGCAATGGCTGATCTTGAGTGTTCGGGAAGTCTAGTGGTGCGCATAGACAAATCACAAACCACTTACCCTTTTCTTCTTTTGTGTCCCACCTCGACAGGGCCCTGTATCTTCTTAAATTACACTACACTTATCACGATTAGTTTTCCTTGTTATCTAGATCGCTAACTAGCGCGGTGTTAACTCCTCGAGTTTCAAATCTGTAGTGTGTTACGAGAGAGGGGGTGACTAGTGACTGCCCATGCACAACAAAGTCGTAGTCGATCGATTTACCCTCAGGTACATCTCTAATATTGAGCGTTTGCACTAACATCTAGCGATACCGGGTAGTCTTCCGCGTGTTGGAGTGGCCATGGCTGATCTTGAGTGTCCGGGAAGTCTAGCAATACCGGGTAGTCGTCCTCGTGTTGGAGTGGCAATGGCTGATCTTGAGTGTCCGGGAAGTCTAGCGATACCGGGTAGTCGTCCGCGTGTTGGAGTGGCAATGGCTGATCTTGAGTGTTCGGGAAGTCTACCGATACCGGGTAGTCGTCCGCGTGTTGGAGTGGCAATGGCTGATCTTGAGTGTTCGTGAAGTCTAGCGATACCGGGTAGTCGTCCGCGTGTTGGAGTGGCAATGGCTGATCTTGAGTGTTCGGGAAGTCTACCGATACTGGGTAGTTGTCCGCGTGTTGGAGTGGCAATGGCTGATCTTGAGTGTTCGGGAAGTCTAGTGGTGCGCATGAACAAATCACAAACCACTTACCCTTTTCTTCTTTTGTTTCCCACCTCGACAGGGCCCTGTATTTTCTTAAATTATACTACACTTATCACGATTAGTTTTCCTTGTTATCGAGATCGCTAACTAGCGCGGTGTTAACTCCTCGAGTTTCAAATCTGTAGTGTGTTACGAGAGAGGGGGTGACTAGTGACTGCCCATGCACAACAAAGTCGTAGTCGATAGATTTACCCTCAGGTACATCTCTAATAATGAGCGTTTGCACTAACATCTAGCGATACCGGGTAGTCTTCCGCGTGTTGGAGTGGCCATGGCTGATCTTGAGTGTCCGGGAAGTCTAGCAATACCGGGTAGTCGTCCGCGTGTTGGAGTGGCAATGGCTGATCTTGAGTGTCCGGGAAGTCTAGCGATACCGGGTAATCGTCCGCGTGTTGGAGTGGCAATGGCTGATCTTGAGTGTTCGGGAAGTCTAGTGGTGCGCATAAACAAATCACAAACCACTTACCCTTTTCTTCTTTTGTTTCCCACCTCGACAGGGCCCTGTATCTTCTTAAATTACACTACACTTATCACGATTAGTTTTCCTTGTTATCGAGATCGCTAACTAGCTCGGTGTTAACTCCTCGAGTTTCAAATCTGTAGTGTCTTACGAGAGAGGGGGTGACTAGTAACTGCCCATGCACAACATAGTCGTAGTCGATCGATTTACCCTCAGGTACATCTGTAATAATGAGCGTTTGCACTAACATCTAGCGATACCGGGTAGTCTTCCGCGTGTTGGAGTGGCCATGGCTGATCTTGAGTGTCCGGGAAGTCTAGCAATACCGGGTAGTCGTCCGCGTGTTGGAGTGGCAATGGCTGATCTTGAGTGTCCGGGAAGTCTAGCGATACCGGGTAGTCGTCCGCGTGTTGGAGTGGCAATGGCTGATCTTGAGTGTTCGGGAAGTCTAGTGGTGCGCATAAACAAATCACAAACCACTTACCCTTTTCTTCTTTTGTTTCCCACCTGAACAGGGCCCTGTATCTTCTTAAATTACACTACACTTATCACGATTAGTTTTCCTTGTTATCGAGATCGCTAACTAGCTCGGTGTTAACTCCTCGAGTTTCAAATCTGTAGTGTGTTACGAGAGAGGGGGTGACTAGTAACTGCCCATGCACAACAAAGTCGTAGTCGATCGATTTACCCTCAGGTACATCTGTAATAATGAGCGTTTGCACTAACATCTAGCGATACCGGGTAGTCTTCCGCGTGTTGGAGTGGCCATGGCTGATCTTGAGTGTCCGGGAAGTCTAGCAATACCGGGTAGTCGTCCGCGTGTTGGAGTGGCAATGGCTGATCTTGAGTGTTCGGGAAGTCTAGCGATACTGGGTAGTCGGTCGCGTGTTGGAGTGGCAATGGCTGATCTTGAGTGTTCGGGAAGTCTAGCGATACCGGGTAGTTGTCCGCGTGTTGGAGTGGCAATGGCTGATCTTGAGTGTTCGGGAAGTCTAGTGGTGCGCATAAACAAATCACAAACCACTTACCCTTTTCTTCTTTTGTGTCCCACCTCGACAGGGCCCTGTATCTTCTTAAATTACACTACACTTATCACGATTAGTTTTCCTTGTTATCGAGATCGCTAACTAGCGCGGTGTTAACTCCTCGAGTTTCAAATCTGTAGTGTGTTACGAGAGAGGGGGTGACTAGTGACTGCCCATGCACAACAAAGTCGTAGTCTATCGATTTACCCTCAGGTACATCTCTAATAATGAGCGTTTGCACTAACATCTAGCGATACCGGGTAGTCTTCCGCGTGTTGGAGTGGCAATGGCTGATCTTGAGTGTTCGGGAAGTCTAGCGATACCGGGTAGTCGTCCGCGTGTTGGAGTGGCAATGGCTGATCTTGAGTGTTCGGGAAGTCTACCGATACTGGGTAGTTGTCCGCGTGTTGGAGTGGCAATGGCTGATCTTGAGTGTTCGGGAAGTCTAGCGATACCGGGTAGTCGTCCGCGTGTTGGAGTGGCAATGGCTGATCTTGAGTGTTCGGGAAGTCTACCGATACTGGGTAGTTGTCCGCGTGTTGGAGTGGCAATGGCTGATCTTGAGTGTTCGGGAAGTCTAGTGGTGCGCATAAACAAATCACAAACCACTTACCCTTTTCTTCTTTTGTGTCCCACCTCGACAGGGCCCTGTATCTTCTTAAATTACACTACACTTATCACGATTAGTTTTCCTTGTTATCTAGATCGCTAACTAGCGCGGTGTTAACTCCTCGAGTTTCAAATCTGTAGTGTGTTACGAGAGAGGGGGTGACTAGTGACTGCCCATGCACAACAAAGTCGTAGTCGATCGATTTACCCTCAGGTACATCTCTAATATTGAGAGTTTGCACTAACATCTAGCGATACCGGGTAGTCTTCCGCGTGTTGGAGTGGCCATGGCTGATCTTGAGTGTCCGGGAAGTCTAGCAATACCGGGTAGTCGTCCGCGTGTTGGAGTGGCAATGGCTGATCTTGAGTGTTCGGGAAGTCTAGCGATACCGGGTAGTCGGTCGCGTGTTGGAGTGGCAATGGCTGATCTTGAGTGTTCGGGAAGTCTAGCGATACCGGGTAGTCGTCCGCGTGTTGGAGTGGCAATGGCTGATCTTGAGTGTTAGGGAAGTCTAGCGATACCGGGTAGTTGTCCGCGTGTTGGAGTGGCAATGGCTGATCTTGAGTGTTCGGGAAGTCTAGTGGTGCGCATAAACAAATCACAAACCACTTACCCTTTTCTTCTTTTGTGTCCCACCTCGACAGGGCAGGGCCCTGTATCTTCTTAAATTACACTACACTTATCACGATTAGTTTTCCTTGTTATCGAGATCGCTAACTAGCGCGGTGTTAACTCCTCGAGTTTCAAATCTGTAGTGTGTTACGAGAGAGGGGGTGACTAGTGACTGCCCATGCACAACAAAGTCGTAGTCGATCGA
Organism: Sesia bembeciformis; assembly: GCA_943735995.1. Classification (NCBI taxonomy): domain Eukaryota; kingdom Metazoa; phylum Arthropoda; class Insecta; order Lepidoptera; family Sesiidae; genus Sesia; species Sesia bembeciformis. Next base: position 10,418,222 of record OX031031.1, read on the forward strand.
TTTACCCTCAGGTACATCTCTAATAATGAGCGTTTGCACTAACATCTAGCGATACCGGGTAGTCTTCGCGTGTTGGAGTGGCCATGGCTGATCTTGAGTGTCCGGGAAGTCTAGCAATACCGGGTAGTCTTCCGCGTGTTGGAGTGGCCATGGCTGATCTTGAGTGTTCGGGAAGTCTAGCGATACCGGGTAGTCGTCCGCGTGTTGGAGTGGCAATGGCTGATCTTGAGTGTTCGGGAAGTCTAGTGGTGCGCATAAACAAATCACAAACCACTTACCCTTTTCTTCTTTTGTGTCCCACCTCGACAGGGCCCTGTATCTTCTTAAATTACACTACACTTATCACGATTAGTTTTCCTTGTTATCGAGATCGCTAACTAGCGCGGTGTTAACTCCTCGAGTTTCAAATCTGTAGTGTGTTACGAGAGAGGGGGTGACTAGTGACTGCCCATGCACAACAAAGTCGTAGTCGATCGATTTACCCTCAGGTACATCTCTAATAATGAGCGTTTGCACTAACGTCTAGCGATACCGGGTAGTCTTCCGCGTGTTGGAGTGGCCATGGCTGATCTTGAGTGTCCGGGAAGTCTAGCAATACCGGGTAGTCTTCCGCGTGTTGGAGTGGCCATGGCTGATCTTGAGTGTTCGGGAAGTCTAGCGATACCGGGTAGTCGTCCGCGTGTTGGAGTGGCAATGGCTGATCTTGAGTGTTCGGGAAGTCTAGCGATACCGGGTAGTTGTCCGCGTGTTGGAGTGGCAATGACCTTTCTCTATACAATGCGGATCCGCTAACTTAAGATGTTTATAACGTTGTAGCATGTTACTGTTGATAGTACTCGAAGGTATATCAGCGGTAACCTTAGGCAAAACAAACAATTCGACGTGCAAAGGTGACTCGACGTCACTATCTGGGCGTAGATATAAGTGTAACTGCCCCTTAGGATATACACTATTCGTTCCCCCTATACCTGTTATTATTAAGTTTGTTTTATCATAACGTAGGCCTAAGCACTGTATGCATGACGTAGAAATAAAATTAGCCATACTGCCAGGATCCAGAAGCGCGCGAACGGTTTGAAACCTGTCATTTACATTAACAGCAACATCTATTAACGCAGTGGCGAGCAATGCGTGTTGATAAGAACCTCTATAGCCAGTGTACTCGCATCCATTTGAATCGCGTGAGTGCGAGTGAGACGATACTATGCCACTCGTGCAATGTGCCGCAACGTCCGAGCGAGGAGACTTACCCACTGTACTTCCCGCTACATTATCAATATTATTATTCTGTATAGTTTTTATACACGGTTCTTCATTAATATATAGTAAACTATTATGTTTACGTTTGCAAATTTGACATCGGGACTTAGAAAAGCAATCAATGACCCTGTGTGACCTTAGACAATTCAAACTCATTTTTTTTGATTTAATTAATTCTAATCTAGACTTAATGTCCATAGCCACAAACTTAACACATTTAAATAGCATGTGGGGACCCTTACAAAGATGACAAGTCGTTGAGACTGTGCTGCTGTTATCACTACATCTACCTGGCTTATTGACATTATTACTTATATTACGCTCGTTTACACTGGACGTAGAAGGATGAAACCTTCCCCTTCTTGGGCAATGTGCTATACGACTTGCCGCTACTTTGTTGACATAGTCCAGTGGTTTCAAATGTTTTACAATAATTATCTAAAAACGTAAGCAAATTGTCAAATGTAGGTATTTTTATATTTTGATGCGCTAGCTCGAATCTCGAGTGTAGGTCGTTGTCTAACTTTCTACAAAATATATGCAACAATAAAAACGACCACTCGGACACTGGAAAACCTAAACTACTTAAACCCCGTGTGTTCTCATACAAAATATTAACAAAACTACGTAACTGAGTAGCATTCTTAACGGTGAGGGTAGGGAGTGAGAACATCGCCGATAAGTGCGAATCTGCGATTAATCTCTTGTTGTCGTAACGATCTATCAGCAATCCCCGTGCCACCTCATAATTATCAGGAATATTAGTTAAGTGCTTAACCAAGTTTAATGGCTCATTTGATAGGCAACTCAGTAAATAGTGCATTTTCTGAATCGGACTTAGTCGCTCGTTGTTGTGAACTAACGTATTCAGGGCCGTCTTTACCAGGGGTGCAAGGAGTGCGGTGCACCCCGGGCGCCCCGCGCCCGGGGGCGCCTGTCGAGCGCTGAATTCAGTGCCGGCTTTACCTATGGTGCAGGGGGTGCGGTGCACACGGGCGCAGGGTCTTAGGGGGCGCCGAGCGCCGCTCGCGACACCTCCAAAGAGTTCAAAACGCCTACTAGAGGGCGCCCTGCACCCGGGCGCTACATGAGCTAGAGCCGGCGCTGAACGTATTAAACATATTTATAAAGCTAGGAAAATCGCAATAATTTCCAGAAAAATGAGGCAAACTGATGTTGGGTAGCGGTAGAATAACATCACTTGATGTTTTACTGAACATAGTCGATTGACCTTCTTTGTGGACTGTATTTTGGAAAGAACTTAACAATAATTTTACTTCAAAAAACTGATCTTTAAAGATATTATATTTTTCTCTATGCGTTACAAAATCCTGTGAATCCGTATCTAATTTCGATAACAGATGCAAATGAACGTCTTCGAATTCTGTTTTGATGGATTCAAGGTCACTGCAACGCACTTTTAATTTTTCGATACTACCCTGAGTTGAAAAATCAATTGAATTAGCAATAATATTTAGTTTTTTTATCTTTTCTAACAAGAAATCATGTTTTATTGTTAATAATTGCAATGATTTTGACATTTTGACTAAAACAATATGTTGCACCTATATAGCTCAAAAATCCCAGCTCGAACGGATCACTTTGGTGCGCATAAACAAATCACAAACCACTTACCCTTTTCTTCTTTTGTTTCCCACCTCGACAGGGCCCTGTATCTTCTTAAATTACACTACACTTATCACGATTAGTTTTCCTTGTTATCGAGATCGCTAACTAGCGCGGTGTTAACTGCTCGAGTTTCAAATCTGTAGTGTGTTACGAGAGAGGGGGTGACTAGTGACTGCCCATGCACAACAAAGTCGTAGTCGATCGATTTACCCTCAGGTACATCTCTAATAATGAGCGTTTGCACTAACATCTAGCGATACCGGGTAGTCTTCCGCGTGTTGGAGTGGCCATGGCTGATCTTGAGTGTCCGGGAAGTCTAGCAATACCGGGTAGTCGTCCGCGTGTTGGAGTGGCAATGGCTGATCTTGAGTGTTCGGGAAGTCTAGCGATACCGGGTAGTCGTCCGCGTGTTGGAGTGGCAATGGCTGATCTTGAGTGTTCGGGAAGTCTAGCGATACCGGGTAGTCATCCGCGTGTTGGAGTGGCCATGGCTGATCTCGAGTGTCTGGGAAGTCTAATATCGACTTTTACACCCTTTATTTGAGTTTCTCGTATCACGATACTCGTTTTAAGGCCATTCATCCCTCATTCACAAGACAATACGCATGAAGAGGCCCATGTCCTGAAAGAGTTGGTTGCATCACGCTACTATAACAGGAGATATTTTATTTGTTTCATTCGTGGACACAAAAGGCAAGAATAGGCATTGAAATTGTTCGAAGAAATGCAACCCGCATTCTGGGCAACATGCCACACGAACTGTTTGGCCGTCGGAGAAAGTTTTTTGCCCCAGTTCTAAATATTATTTATTATTATAGTGTCCTATAATATTAAGAATAAGGCCGTAATGACTAGATGAGAAGAACGGAAGACTGTGATAAGAGAGCCTTGGGAGGACCTATATCCAGCAGTGGAGTGCCATATGCTTATGGTATGGTATTATTGTTTGATTTACAAAACCAATTAACCACTCATCCGACGGGATACAATGATGGTAATAGCATGATTTTGACATGCACCTACCGTTTTCAATTACTAATTAATTATCATCGGTAATCGAGTGTCTATTTTCTCGACAATCTCTAATTCGTTGTCAGTCCTTTGTAACTGCAAACAGCTAATGTTATAGGCATTATAATTCGTATTTCGATAGTGTACCAAAATTTTATAACTTAGTCTTTATTATAGAAACTTGACTTATGAACTGCATATGTTCGGCATCTGCTGCTACAAAATTCACGCTGCTACATTTACAAAATGCACGAACAAAATTCTTAAAGTAGCAGAAGTCGAATTTGTTATCATGAAAGATTCATTATATCCAGGTTGACTTGTCTAAAGTTGATAATAGTACAATGTGGTTTACATATTTACTCACCGGTGTTTATACCCGTTCCACTAAGGAATTTCCAAGAAGAATGGTTCCAGAATCTCGGAAGAAATTTCCGTTTCAGGAGGAAATAAAAAATATTTATTCCTCCTGGAAGAATAAAAATATGCGACAACGCATTTAAATTATTCATTTCCAATTTAAAGCAATAATAATACTAATAATACTGCTAACGACAGTTACTGCATATTAGTGCTTATCACTGTAGGCAGCTTAGGAGCTACCGCCTTCTATCTATCTACCTGTATATATATCATATATATAGGTATTAACTAAAAATATATTAACTATTCTTTCTTGAGATCACTTCTATTGCTTCTTATAGAAGTTTTTGGAAGATAAATTAAATGAAAAAAGTAAATAATAATTATAAATAATCTAAAATCGTCCGTTACAACTAATGAAATTAGTCATGAATAATTAATTACACACATAAAATAGCCTTATCATTTTGTAGGTAATCAAAAACTTGAAATCTTGAAATCAAAAACACATTAAATTCCAAATTAATTTATTTTAGTGTAACGGGAAAGCGACAGTGGTCCGCATGTACAAATGAATTTTGACACTCTAGGGATGACATTGTAGATGAGATATTTACGTAAAAAGCCTCCGAGCGAGGCTTGTAAGGTCTCTGCCCTTTGAATAAATCCTTGTTTCATTTCTTACGTTTCCATTATTTATTTATTTACGTGCTGTCGTAATGCTCAGACAGGTGAAATTAGTATGAAAGCAGAATAAGCTGACATGTTAATTTCATTTTAATGTTAGTTTAATTGACAGACTGTTTACAGTTTCATTTTGAATTAATTTAAGCAAGAAATTAAATTTTACTTATAATCTATTTCGCATTTTATATTTACAAGCCTGGAACTCAGTCTATATTTATTAATACTTCAATTGTTCTAGTCATCAGTAGGTATCTACATTTACAATTTACTACATACTTGTAGTGTATTAATATTAAATGGAATTCTATTTAACGTCTATTAGATATATATAATTATTTTTAAAAAAACAATTCGGTGATGGGCGATATTGTCTAAAACTACAAATCAATTTCGCCTATAAATTGATGAATGAATAGATAATATTTATGATAAATTTAATACCCTATAAAACTGGAACTTCATTAGAGACAACCTCGCCGCATTTTTTAAATTCTAGAATGTAGCACATGCCAGTTCTAAATTCTAGTAAATATCTAACTCAACCATTTATAAACTCTAGAATCTAACATATGCCATTTCTAAATTCTAGAATGTAGCCACACGCCATATCTAAATTCTAGAATTTAGCACATGCCATTTTTAAATTCTAGAATCTAGCACATGCCATTTCAAATTGCTCGACTCGAAGCAGTTATCTGCCGAGAGGTTGCGTCTGATGCATTTCCAGGAATTCAATTTTCTAAATAACCATAATTCAATACCATTATTTATATTAAATATTAACAATATTTGTATATCCACCGGACGACCTAATTGTTAGCCAAAATTCTAACGGCCTATCTCTTTATATAATAGTACCGAATTAAAGTCACTATGGCAACTGCGTAGAGTCCATGCGACCGACTTTAATATCAGAAAATATATTTTTCTATATGTATTACCAAGTACCATTTTACTTTCCAAAAAATATTAACAATAACACAGGAAATTACAAGCAAACTTAGAATGAATAGTTATTTCAAGCCGCGAATACAAAATTGTCATTTATACATTACACAAAAGTTATGGTATGATATGCAATTATCAACAAAAATACTTATGTCTATAATAATAACAGTTTAGTGTAAAGACGACAAGTTTATTAAAAAGTAAAATAAATTATTTATAATCAAAATAATCATATGAGACAATTGACAATATAAATATTTTTACAAAATAGTATTTTGCCTACATTACTGACTTTCTAAAATTTCAGTAGCTCTTGAAATTGAAACTAACGTCACTAAATAATACATATTTTAAAAGCACAATATATTGTAAATTTACTATAATTATTCAGTCTCTCAAAGACTAGACATCAAAGCAATATTTCGATTTAATAGTAGGTACGTACAACTAAATTATTTTCACAATTGTTCAAAGAAGACCCTTAAGATATCATGATTAAAATCACTAATGAGAACAAAAAACCCAGGCTACATTGATTCTTGGAGCCCGCCCTGTTGTGATCTTGTAACCTGAAATCTGAAAACATTGCTGTAATTAGGCCGCGAACATTTTCTCTTTTGTACATACGGCCACGTTTATTATATCAGATTATAATTAATACCTTTATTATTTTTTAAATATTATTGTATCGTCACCATCACGTTGTTATTATAGTGATTCGTCAAAACAAAGTTTTTAATATCGATTCATGTTACATAAGGTACCATGTGCTCTGAATTCTTGAATAGAATAACGTCTCCATTTAAGACATCTGCTGACTTGCAACGTCGAAACACCGTGGAATGCTAAGCATGTTTCTATCGTAACTATTTTCCTATTTGTTTGTATAACCATAATAATTAGAAGCTTACCAAAGCTTTACAGTTGTTGACGGAAAGAAAAAAAGTACTCGTAAAAACATATCCAAAAATAATTATTATGTAAATTCATCAAATTACACGAATAGGAAACTTTCAGTGGTTTCAAACACTGAACCAGACACTTTTACTTTGTATTTCATCTGATCAACTAAATACTGTTTTCTCAAGCAACTATGGCCTGTTCAGAATTTAAATTTAAGTTTTTCGAAAACGTGTTTCAATTAATGATTCCCGTTTTTAGTTTAAATTATCAATTTATTTTATTGGATAATTAAAGTTTTAATATTTTTATTAGGTTTAGCTTTAGACATACCCTGCGTACCGAATGGAGTCCTTTCAGATGACTTGTCTGCCACGATGTTCAGTCTCTGGACCACTGCCAAAAGGATTTTAGTTATCAAAATTAAATTAGAAGCTCGGTACAAAAATATATAGTAAAATAATTAAAAAGAACATAAAACTTACCATTTTTATTTTCAAGAGCTGGAGGTGGCATTGCTGTGGAAAAAAAAATTCTTTACACTTGTTGATTTCCTTGTAAATAATGGAGTCGAAACGAATGAACGAATGTCAAACTTGTAAATAAAGTTAGTGAATGAATGTAATTCACTAAATAAATTTTATGTTTTAATTTCTTCTATTTTTTTTTCCTTCAATAGGTAATATATACTATACTAGCGACCCGCCCTCACTTCGCTTCGGTTTATTAAATTTAAAACAATCTGAATAAGATATTTTCCTGCGGTAAAATGGAGCCTATATTTTAAGTTAGACCTCTAGCAATACATCGGTGAAAACTGCATTCAATTCCATGCAGTAGTTTTTGCGTGATGCGTGTACAAACATACAGACAGACAGACAGACAGACAGACAAAATATCTAAAAACTGTTGTTTTGGCCTCTGTTGCTCTAATAAAGGCCCCCCCATATTAGTTTATTTTCAATATCTATAATGTACAGACATCGGCCTGTTACAATTTTATTATATGTATATGTATGTATAGATATTCAAATTAATAAATAGTGTCAAAATTTATTGTAACTAAAAATTTACAATATTTTATATATTTTAGTATAGATTTTACCATTAACCATCATAGCCATGATTAATATCGCAAGAAATTACTAGCAAACTTAGAATGAATAGTTATTTCAAGCCGCGAATACAAAATTGTCATTTATACATTACACAAAAGTTATGGTATGATATGCAATTATCAACAAAAATACTTATGTCTATAATAATAACAGTTTAGTGTAAAGACGACAAGTTTATTAAAAAGTAAAATAAATTATTTATAATCAAAATAATCATATGAGACAATTGACAATACAAATATTTTTACAAAATCACAACACGTCATCACATCATCAACGTCACAAAAATCTATCACATTCTTATGCAAACCTCAATCCACAAAAATGTTATTAATACTCTTTTTTGTTAGTCTAAAGAAATTGTAGATCGCTTTTGGAAGTTATTTTACCACGGAACATTTACTCTTTTATCGCAAATGCCTCTATCTCACTAATATTATAAATGCGATGGTTTGTATTTATCTGTCAATGTTTGTTACTCAATCACGTCGAAACGGCTGAACCGATTTTGTTGAAACTTGTCAATCTGAATTAACACATGGACTACTATTAGTGTAGACCACGCGAGCGAAATCGCGAGTAAAAGCTAGTAAGAAAAATGTATAACATTACTTACGGTACAACTTAATGGTGCCCTCAGTGTCCCCGAGCGAGTTTTTGGAGACACACTTGTAGGCTCCATAATCGGAGCTGGTGACTCTTCGAATAGGAAGCCGAAGGACCGACCGGTACGCGCCGTCGAACTTCTGTGCATCTAAACCCCCTCCTGTGTAAACATATTTAACATAATGAATTTTAACAAGTTGTGACTGGCGATTCATCTGATGAATTATTTGTTTGTATGGGCATAAAGCGAGAGTTTCGGGTGGAGCCCCACGGGACTCACCCGCACACGGGGCTGACCAAAATGCAATGATGCGATGATGTAATTATTAGTAGTACTGAAGTCACTTGAACAAGATTGGTAAATCAGAGAAAAGAATGGCAACACTGTACCCGACCACTTCAACCTCACTTTGGACAATTGGTAATTACCTATTACTTATGATATTATACTATAATTGTAATTTACTGTAGATCAGTTATTTTGTTTTGTTTTCTTACGCGCGCTCTTTGTTTTCATACAAAAGTGGAAAGGGTTATTAGCGAAATTCTCTTACGAAATTAGTATATTATAATACATTTGAAATGATACAAGTAAGTACATATATCTAAACACATATTTGTACATATATTTGATTAATGTAAACAGACTAGTTTAGACAATCAAAAGTATCTTGATTTATTTCTTTCATGATTCCCCGTCGGCATGATACCTATTATTATTACCCTAGATGGGGTGAACAGACAAACGGAAGCCCACATTATGCACGACGATGTGCAACGATCAAACCGCTTATCAGATCTAGGGAACTGGACGTGGCACAATAGGAAAGGTATATATATACTAAACCTATAAGAAAATAAGGTAGATAAGTAAGATTGACAGATAGACGTAATTACAGTATAGATAGATGTAGATAAGTAAGACAGATAGATAGATAGTGAAATTGTAACTTTTAGGGTACGATGGGGCTGACATACACAACAGTGTAAAAGACCCATAAATAAAATAGAGAGGAAAAAAACTATAAGAAGAATAAGTATACAACATACCTTTGTTACTGAATCTACAGAAACGTGTATTAGTTGCTGTCTGCGATCTACTAGGAGCTTGTTAATATAAAGAAAATGTATATTGTGGCTGGAGGCGAAGTGCACAAGTTCGTGTCATGGCGAGCCACAGACAAAGTATGTAGCAATGCATTACATATACTAATGGATGCTTACGGTAAGATAAATGTTATTATCCATCCTATGAACTAATGTGGTAACGAAAAATGCTTAAGCTGTTTGTGAAATTAATAATTTTATTCACGTCCCAACAATTGATAAATACTTAAATTACAACACTGTACAATATAAATACATGCTTCCGTGTGAATAATAAAAGACTCGAACTAGTCCTCTATGCTACGAGAACTAGACAAAAAAAACATTCATAATGGAACTGGAATACGAACATAAAACTTTTCTTTTGGTAGGTGACATTACATTCACTCTTGGATCAGACACCTAGTAATAAATTACACACAAGGGCGCATAGGCTGATTGTGTCGCAATTATAGACAAGGTCTACTACAATCAATTAAACAAGAACGCACGAGTGGTAATCAAATTAAAGGTAGTCAAAATGTAAATCTATAGGAAATAACAACATACGGAAATACTTTTGATTTATCTATTTAAACTTAATTTCACAAGTAATTGTACAAATGGAGGACTAAACGCCATATGTCGTCATTTTCAAACAGATATAAGTAGGAACGAGATTGTAATTTTGCTTTAATTATAAATAGTAGGGTACAAATTATAAATTAATACACAAATAAAGGAATATTTTATTATACATAAACATGTAGGTACATACAAACATACACATATTTGCATATATAATATTGCAATGCTATAATACAGAGTTATCAAGAGAACAGAAAAACTTAATCTGTAACTATAACTCGATGCCTAACTCGGAAGCTTTAAATAATGATCCTGAAACAGGCACTAATTACAACTATTAACGATTTTTCTACATGCCTTCTTCGAAACCTACTCTGTGTTCTTTAGCGATTCAACGTTACAGTGTAACTGTATTCAAAGGGCGCTTTTGGACATTTATTTAAAAATTAATTACTTATAGTCGTAAAACGAAATTTAGACAAGGTCATATTCATATAAAAATTCTCACGTCAGGTAAACCGCCAACGTTGTTAAGTTTTATGAAATGAAATATTATCTTACCAACTGGGACGATTTCGCCGTTCTCCCGGCTCCAGTAGCTGACCGGCTTGGGATACGCCTCCGTCTCGCACTCCAGCATCAGGTCCGTGCCGAGCGCGGCGCCCACCAGCTGGTTCCGTATTGTTATCACTGGTGGGACTGATAATTAAAGATTTATTGTAGTCGAATTCCATAGGATTCCAAGTATAATTCTGTTCCTTATTGTAAATTCAATATTTTTTTTCACATGTCAATTTTATCTTTTTTTTTTAAATATCAACTATATAATTACTGGTTAACTATAAATTTATATAATTTTTTATCTTAAAATTGTTATAGTCTATACTGTTATATTTTGTCCCACCTATTATAATTATTTAACAGTGGAAACTTTTTGGATAACTGTCTCTAATTTTTACGTTACATTACTTGTAAAATGTTCTGTTCGTTTCCCAAATAAAATAAAAAAAATAGTTTTGTTAGTAAAAAAACCTAAAAGCTACATTATTATGATATAATTTTAATTAACATTAAATCAAAAATACCATTTAATACAGTTTCACACAAGCCACTTACTATTAATTAGCTTGAACAAAATTACATTACTTATTTATACAGATCCACGCAGGACTCAAGATTCGTCTTGAATCCTGCAAACCAATAAGTTTATCCAATCTATTATTATTTTAACCTTGAGTATATTTAAGTTTAGTTTTTTTTATATTTAGTTTTTTTAACCTCTGAATGGAAATCAGCGGATAAATAATAAATAATAATAATGAACTACAGTTCATGCATTAAAAATGTTCTTCCTTGTTAATGTTACACGTTACTCGCAAGCAATTGTGTAGTTCAGAATAATGTCATATGTAAACTTTTAGAAGTCATCAAAAAGTAATGGAGACACATGCATAACCAGTCAGATTTATTTTGTAGAATATATGGTAAAAGGAACAGGGAGTCACACGATGGTAAGTGATCAGCGCCTCCCATGGACACCTGCAACATGCAGGACGGGCAGGATGCGATGCCAATCTTGCATATTTCTGTTCGCCGTTACCTAATTTTGTGAAATAATCTTAAATTAAACTCACATACTTCTAACTTACAAGTACAAAACGACACTACGAAAAATTCTAAGTACTCACATTCAACTGTAAGCATGATCCTCTTGCTAACGGTGGGCGGTACACCGTTAGAAGCTATGCACAAATACGCGCCTGCGTGTTGTCGGCTCACTCTGCTTATGTTTAATACGGGACCTTCCAATGACGTCACTGGAAAGTGCCGACAATATAACAGTTTTTCTATGAAATTTTAATCCTGCTAAAAATGGTACCAACCAAACTTACAAACAGTATCGTTAACAGGCATTTTATGTCGTTATGTTGGAGAATGAGAAAGAGTTCATTGGTCCCGTGCACGTTATACACACAACAAAATATGTGTCTTGAGAAAACAAATTATGAAAGTTTATCGAGAAAACACCAAGACATAAGCCGCCAACACACCCACTGTGATTATTTAACAACACACATAGTCTGTCGTATAAAGGAAACATTGAAAGGACCTTGTAATTGCAGAGCATAGTAGTGATGAGTAACTCCGGAGTTAATGAATCAAAAGATTTAAGGAGTAACTAAGAGGAGTCGGATCCGCAAGCGGAGCAGGATTGAGTGAGTTAAAACACTCTGAGAAGTCTGAATTACCCACCACTAGAGCATAGACTCTGATATCGATATCAATACTGACTACAATGTTTTATCTGATTCACTATATTGCGCAACGCAAAAGCAATGGTGGAACTCCCATATAAATTCCAGTGAGTAATGAAATTTTGCTGTGACCTACAGCAAAAGTGATGCAAAGAAAATAAAAGAGAGCAGAAAAGCTCTCCAGGCCGGTGCGTTTCTTGTAACTCTACAACTCTGAAACCGAGCTAACTTTTTCTACAACTTGGATAGCGATGACACTTAGCGCAATGTATAAATTAACCCTGGAATTCCTTAGTAATTTTCCAACTGTAAGGCAATTAATTCACAGCGACAGCTACAGCAATTTTTTATACGGTTTCTAAACTTCATCAACATGAATGTGAATTATGTATATCTTTATTGGTATATTCTAAACTTCATCAACATGAATATTAAAAAACACGCGCCCACGGATGCACCGCACCGCCCAGCTTTGGAAATTTAGGAGGGGATTTGGACTAAGGGTTAGAAAAATAAAGAATAGAAAGTATAACTGGACGAGTAGTTTTCGTCATCCTATTCTACTTGCTCCAATTCCTAATTCCTACTTACAATTCCTCCTTGTGGGGATGATGTGGAGTGGGGAGTAAAGAGTATAACGAAATAAGGAGTTTCTTTAATTACATTTTACTCTCTATTTGATGGGATGGGATATTATTTTAATACGGATGGGATACGCTAGTATTTTAAACTCTAAATTGGGATATATTTTCTTCTCCTTAGCCGATTTCAATGAAACAAAGGCTATTCGAAGCACCAAGCTAAGCTTAATTAACCTGTGGAAACCCCATGAAAATCGGTTCCGTAGTTCTGGAGATTAGTGTGTTCGAACAGACAGACAGACAAAAATTTTAAAATCGTCTTTTTGTATTCTGATACTGTTCCTTTATCGCCCCCAATCAGTTTTTGGTAAATATATTCAATGTACAGACACGCTGGTTCTACAGTTTTATTATATGTATAGATTATAGTATCTCACCGCTCGTCATCGTCGTGCGATTTATCCGCACTACCATGACACGGAGTCGCTGCGTACAGTGCGCTCGAAAAGACACTTTATACAGCGAACCCGAAAGTTGTGGTGGAATGCACTGCCAGCTGAGGTATTTCCGTTACGCTACGATATGGGGCTCTTCAAAAGAGCTGTGAATAGGATTCTACAAGGTCGGCGCGCACACGCAAGCCCCCTGGTGTTGCAGGTGTCCATGGGCGGCGGTGACCACTTACCATCATGTGGCCCGCCTGCTCGTCTGCAATACCATACAATCTATAAAAAAAAATATAATAATATTTTATATTTTGTAAGTAGTTATTTACGGTAGTCTTTATTTATTTATTTTGTTAATAAACTAACAGAAAATTTCTTGTAAGATACAATGTAACAATTATTGAAAGAAGAAATAAAGCTAGCAAGTGAACAGATTGGAATTTACCTTGTATTCCTTCCGCAACTGTGATAGGTTTTGAATGCTCCCGTCTCCAAGTTATCTGGGGATGCGGTGAGCCAGTTGCGGCGCAGGTCAAACTTATTGAAGCTCCCTCGCGCACAGTCTGATCGGGGCTCGTACCGCGATCCAGGAAGTCGGGTGGCACTAAAAATAAAACTAATTTTATTGTTTCATAAAGCTTGAGGCCTGTTACTCCGCGTGCATGAGCATGAAACCCACGTTGATATAGGTAAATTTTAATCTACGAAATGTCAATGGTGAGGGGGTATATGGAGAAGGCTAATAAACAATGAACAAAACAGAAATAGTAATCTTTCATATGACATATCGTCCTATTTCATGACGCGTAGTGTAAGGCCATCTTTAAAATAGCACTACCCCATCTCTTCCCGTTAGACTTGCCATCCGTCCTCTTTCCTCCGGATACTGTCCTCTTTTGAAGGGCGTCCGGGGGAATTTTTGAAATGTATCCGGGATTATTAAGAAGTGCGTACCACACGACAACTACGGTGACAGGTTGTATTAAACAATTGTAGATTGTCAACAATTGGTTTATGTTTTTATACTCAGTGCGTCCGGGGTTATGGACGCAGTGTTCAGGAGTTTTGGTCACGAATTCTAGTTTAATTTCTAATGTCAACCTTACTTCCCGTAGGTGTCGTAAAAGGCGACCAAGGAATAACTGAGTTAAGTGTGATACTATATTTGTGGTAGCACAAACCAGCTTGACCGGCGTGGCATTTTAAGATCATACGAGGGTCGATCAAAAAGTTTCCAGAATCGGATATTTCTAATTAGAATATATAAATAGTTTTATTTTTATTTAAATGTCAAACTCGTTGGTATATATCGACGTGAATTACAGCAATGTACCTTTTTTTGTACAAATTGTATTATTTTTCTATTATTAAAGAATTAGAGAAAAGGGGATAAAACTGAAAGTTCACGCTGTAATTAAATTGTAAGTGTACGGCGTGACCCCAAGGATGTGTATCAGAAGGTTTAGAATCTGCGTGTCTATAACGGTGTGATCAACCCTCTTTTCAGCTCAAAAAAAGTTTATTCACATTTAACACAATTAACATAAGAGTGTTGCTAACACGTAAACGTTGCAATGTGCACGAGTGCGTACGGGCGGAGTGTGCTATACGGGAGACGACTGGTAAATAAATCTCTAAATCGCTAAAAGTAAAAAAATCGCGTTATTATCGAATATGAATTCCGTCGCGGCAGCAACGCAGCACAGACGGCACGCAATATCAACGATGTGTATGGACCAAACACCGCCAACGAACGCACGGTACGTTTTTGATTTGATCGTTTCCGTTCTAGAAATTTCAAACTCCAGAATAAGCCCCGTGGACGACCGGAAACTAAAGTCGATAATGACGAATTGAAAGCAATTGTGGAAATAGATTCATCTCAAACCACGTTTGAGTTAGCAGCAGCCATTGTCGTAAGTGATAAAACGATATTGATTCATTTGCGTCAAATTGGGAAAGTGAAGAAGCTCGAAAAGTGGGTATCGTATGAGTTTAATAAAAGTCAGCTACAAACACGCGTCGAAGCATGCCTTACTATGCTGAATCGGCATAAAATTAAAGAGATTCTGAATCGTATTGTCATTTGTTATGAGAAGTGGATCCTGTATGATGATCGTAAACATTCGTCACAATGGTTGAACCCAACAGACTGCCAAACAATGTCCCAAACCTATACCGAGTCAAAAGAAACTCACGGTATGGTGATCCTGTGCCGGTATTATCCACTACAGCTTCTTGAAATTTAACACAACAATTAATGCAGATGTGTACTGTGAAAAACTGCAAACAATGATGGACAAGCTCGCTATCAAATAACCCAGTCTAGTCAATCGTTCTAGTCCACTGCTTCGCCATGATAACGCTCAACCCACACACTGCTCAAAATTACAGGCGCTTCAAAGGGAAACTCTCCGTCAGCCACCGATACTCACCAGACCTTGCCCCTAGTGATATCATTTTCTTTTTCGGAATTTGTATAACTTTTAGAGGGGAAAAATTCAAGTCCGATGAGGCAGTGAAAAACGCCTTCAGAGAATTCATCGATTCCCTTCTCCAGGAGTTCTATAGCAGAGGCATCAATCAACTTCCATTAAAATGACAGAAAAGTGCATTGACAATAACGGATAATACTTCAATTAATTAAATATATAATTTTCAACCAAAAAATATATTTGAATTTCTTCCTATAAACCGGCAATTCCATAGGTAAGGACCTAATACATCCGAATTTTTACATGATGCCGAATTAGATCGTTTAAAAAAATTGATTCTACAGACACATATTGATTATTCAAATTCGATATCACTACCACTCGTCTCATTTCACTTTTAAGATATATATCCAATACCGACTTCGCTCTTATTGGTGTACATTGAAAATAGTTGAGATATTTTTATGTTAAAGATTCCCTAAATATAAATGTGTGAAAGGGTGCCGAAAACACAATACTTTGATACCCATCACAAAAACTCAAACAGATTTTATTTCTTTTATTATTACACTAGACGAAAGGTACCTAAACGTGACTACCTCTGATTTATAAACAATTAATGAAACATTGATAAAACTAATAAAATGTTATTGTTGGTCTTGTCACTCTAATAGATATTTAACAAATATAATTACTGAACTGGACACAGATCTGTATTATTTTTTTACATTAAATCAAACTGTTATATTATGTTTCTTTTTTATGACTAAGAGAATAAAAAAATGCTTAAATCACAGATTTTGACCTACAGGCTCTTGAGCCTGTCTGTATAGGTCTTGACCTATTCATATATTCGTATATTTAATTTCTTTGATGTACCCAATTATCAAAGATACAATTTACTTTTTTATTTATTGTAAAATACATATTATCTGGTATTTGATACAACAGACTCCAAACTAAAAGTCTCCTTACTATTCGTGATTGAATCATAAACTGGTATCGAGAAAACGAAAATAGGTATGTAAAAATTTATATCAGCCAGTGGACGAAAATGTCGATCGCAAGAGAAATACAGCTAGAAACAAAGGTTATTCCAGTTGACGTTCCCTTTTGCATATTATTTGTTGTCAACCACATTGACCACAAAGCAGATTAGTTTAAAGTGTGTAAGTGTAAATATCGTTTAATACGAAACAATATAGTAATATAATTTAAAGCATTTTATATTGTATTGAGATATATATAGATAAAGGAGAGCGTCAGTGATACCGCCTCTTTACCTTTAGTGAGAGAAGAAAAACTTTTGATTTATAATCTATACATACATATAATAAAATTGTAACAGGCCGATGTCTGTACATTATAGATATTGAAAAAAAACTAATATGGGGGGAGGGGGTCTTTATTAGAGCAACAGAAGCCAAAACAACAGTTTTTAGAAATTTTGTCTGTCTGTCTGTCTGTATGTTTATACACGCATCACGCAAAAACTACTGCATGGAATTGAATGCAGTTTTCACCGATGTATTGCTAGAGGTCTAACTTAAAATATAGGCTCCATTTTACCGCAGGAAAATATCTTATTCCGATTGTTTTAAATTTAATAAACCGAAGCGAAGTGAGGGCGGGTCGCTAGTATATAATATGATTTTATATATTTTAACCAATCAATCAATTTGACATTTTCATGTTTCTCGTTATTTCAGTGACACATTTTATACACATGATCTAGTTTTTACAATACACTCACCGACAACGTCCAAGTAACCGAGCTGGCTCTTCATCGGATCAGTATTAATCTGGCACATGTACCACCCTCTATCTGTCTCCCTTAGTTCCCGAATATGAAGGAACCAGGTGCGTTGGTCGCTGTGCGTCACTCCTACACGACGACTCCTCGAGATCACATGAGTGTGTATCGTTAGAATCGTTTGTGTGTCCACCCTAAGCCAGGCAACCTGATAATGATCATTATTGATTATTGTAATAGAAAACATATTAGTACACATTTTATTACATAGCTCATAGTTCTATAGCCGATTAAACTGGTACTAGACTGTACACACACACACACACACACACATATACACATATACACATATACACACATACACACACACAACTGCTACTAGTGCTCCTAAACCGCTAGATAATTGTCCAACTCTTAAAATCATTTTATTATTGTGAAATTAATTAATAATCTTGCTCATTTCTTTTTTATAAATAGCATTATTCTTTGATGTTTTTATACGCATACCATACCATACCATCAGCCTGTGTCTCTCCACTGCTGGATATAGGCCTCTCTTGAGGAACGCCACCACACACGGTCTTCCGCTTTTCTCATCCAGCCACCAGCTGGTCGGAGGGCGTCCCACGCTACGTTGCCCGGTACGCGATCTCCATTCGAGGACTCGTCTCTCCCATAGATTCTCGGCCCTGCGACATATATAGCCCGCCCACTGCCACTTCAGCTTACTGATCCTTTGGCCAATGTCGGCAACCTCAGTTCTTCGTCGTATACTTTATACTCATATTCATAAAAATTAGAAAATATCACAAAGCGATTACATCGTACTACATAGGGCGACTAGGTAAATTTTGATATATTCAAATTTCAGAAAGAGAACTCATTGGAGCTGTACCGTTTTTAAAACATTATTTATTCGAAATTCGAATTTCGAAAGCCATTTAGTCAAAACGAAAATAATTAAAAGGTTGTATTCACTTTTTTATTGCATTTCCCGCGCAACAATGGAATTCGAACGAGAACATTTTCGTGCAATGATATTATACGATTTCTGAAGTTGGTTTAAATGAATGTGAGCGAAAAAATAGATTAGTATCAGCTATAGGAGACCTCGCACCGTCCAGTGCAATAATTTTTAGATGGTTTTCTCAATTTAAACAAGGAAAATTTTCCTTAATAGATGATGAGAAAAGTGGCCGTCCTGCGAATTCTGTAACGAATGAAAAACTTCGAAGCGGTAAAGAAAATGTTGCACGAAGACTCAACAACTACCTACAAACAGATAGAGACTCTTAAGATTACATCGCCGGAATAATGAAAATTTTACACCGACACCTTCAAGGCAAGTACGCGTTGGGTTCCTCATTCACTGGCCGCTGAACAAAAACAAGCTCGCATGACATGGTACGATTGTAAAATTAGAAAACAGAGAAGGACGAAATATATTTAGTATGATTACTGGAGATTTGAGTTTGATCTATCAGTATGACCCACTAACTAAGCGGCATTCAACGGTTTGGGTGTTTCCAGACGAAGAGCCTCCCAGGAAGGTCAACGTGGGCGCATTGTGGGCAAAAAAATTATGGCAACATTCTTCTCTGCGGGCCATTTAGCAATAATTTCTTTAGACGCTCAAAAAACTGTTAAAGCCCAATGGTACATTGAAGTGTGTTTACTAACTGTATTCGATGTTTTAAATCAAAAACGTCCTAAAACAGGTCTGACGGGGATTTTCTTGCATCATGACAATGCATCATCTCACAAAGCAAAACGTGCCCAAGAGTTTTTGAAGACGACACAGATCCAAGAATTGATCTTCTTATAGCCCTGATTTAGCTCCATGCGCTTCTCTCTTCCCGAAGTAAAGCTTGGACTCCGTGGAATTCTTTTCGACAGCCCTGACGACGCTCGGAATGCTTTTATGGCAGCTGCTGAGGACCTCACTAAAGAAGAGTATCGCCAGTGATTTAAACCTTGGTATAGACGAATAAATCGCTGGATAGAAACTAATAAACAGTATTCAAAGAAGTTGTAATGAAAATTTGTGTTGTAATCCAAATATTCGTTATACATCAAAATTTACCTAGTCACCCAAGTATTTGACGAGGATATGTTTGTGTAATTATACAAGTAAATCTTTATAACCCCTTTTATAATTCGTTTATCTTCAGAATATTAATATTATTGATAACTAACTCCATTATGTTACGTACTTAATCTGCAAACACTTTGCTCGGCTTGTTGCTCAGAACTTTGGTGCAGTGATCTCGAGTCGAACGAACTTTGCGAAAGCGGACTCTAAGTAGTTTTATGTAGCAAGATTGTACTCACAGCCGCTTTTCTTTTAAGTGAGTTATTTTGTTTGTACCGTTTATGTCCAATACCGATGCAAATATTATACAGAAGTAAAAGGACCGGATACATTACAAGTTCACAACCAATTTGAGCATTAATTTAAGAATTTCAATAATGCACTCCTTAGCAACAGTCATAATATTATATGTTAAATGAAAACGAATACAATATCATTACTGATTAATCATTACAATTCGATTAATATTACTGATATTAATTGAGCTGTAACGCAGATACAATATTTATTATATTCGATCTATTAATACGATCATACAATTTAATGATTCTACTCGTATTATAAAAGATCGTTTTGAGTAAATTTTGTAATTACTGTCTGAAGCTCAGAATTCTTCATAACTCATAGACGTATTTCAACAATCTATTATTATATGGATATGTAATGTTACATTCATTTATTTTTACAATACATTATTAACAAGAGAATAAATTAACGGCAATTTTGATTTGGTTTTTTTTTTGCATTTACTTTCAACCTTCAAGTCCGATCTCAAAAAAGGATTCGCTTGTACTTAGAATTGGAAATAAATAACCTCGTTTGTCTAATCTTAAATGAAATTTAATGTAATACTGATAATACTGCGAATTTATATAATTATTGTCATTCATGTTTTACTGATGATCTAACCCCTGCTACAGATTTGTCGGCCATACGTGAATCATATGGTATTATCAGTTTTGAAAAATGCAGGAAATATATACCAGCAATACTATAATATACTACACTATCATCCTATGTATCTCCACACCATAACAGGAATAGTGTAAGTTTAATAGTGTGAAATGGTAATAAATTTATAGCAGCACACCATACAGCGGTGCTAGATACCATATCATACCATCAGCCCGTATCTCTTCACTGTTAGATAGAAGCCTCTGTCTGCCACCACACAGGAATTTCCGCTCTTCCCATCCAGCCACTACCGACGACTTTTTCAAGTACGTTTCCCGGTATAATTTTATTGCTAGGTATAATTTTACACACTGAACAAAATATACCAAAAGTTATAATATCTATAAACTGTTACTATACAGACCTTGTATGTGGAGAGATTGTGTACGGTGCAGGCGAGTACAGCCTCCCGTCCAAGCGGCGCTGTCACGTTGACTATCGGCCCACTGAACCCGGGCTCATCTGAAAATAAAGCACATTTTGTAACTCCTGTTTTATCTAAGACCAATGACAAATTGGAGTCTTTTTCTTCAATGTAATACAGGTTGTGTCTGAACCTTTCCCGAACCAAGAAATCTACTACTAATCATTCAGTGCTAATTGGCATAATATTAGGTCCTTGCATAAGATATTGCCGTTTTATATGGAAAAAAACTTTTTTTTTTGTATGATAGTTATATATTTCATTAATCGAAGTATCGTCCATTATTATCAATGCACTTTTGTCATTTTAATGGAAGTTGATTGATGCCTCTGCTATAGGGCTCCTGGGGACGGGAATCGATGAATTAATTCTCTGAAGGCGTTTTTCACTGCCTCATCGGAGTTGAATTTTATCTCCTGTAAAAAGCTATCCAAATTCTGAAAAAAATTAAAATCAGTGGAGTCATTACGCACTTACGCATCAGGTCACTTACGCCGAAGGCTGCTGCTAACTCAGACGTGGTTACCGCCTTCACTATTGCTTTCAATTCGTCGTTGTTCTTGAGGTCGAAATTTCCAGAACGGAAACGATCAAACCAAAAACGCATCGTTCGTTCATTTGCGGTGTTTGGTTCGTACACATCGTTGATATTGCGTGCCGTTTGTGCTGCGTTGCTGCCACAACGGAACTCATGTTCATAAATAACGCGAATATTCAACGATATCTAAGGAAAATGTCGTTTGACGGAAAAACAAAGAAATAACTGATTTTGAAAAAGAATATCATAGCTTTAAATTGAAATTATTTTAAATTTGGAATTCCAGGCCAAATGCAAAATAACTAAGTTCAAAGTGGCCACTACGAACAAAAGGCAATTCCATAAGTAAATCCCCAATGTAATTGTACATATAACATTACAAACTAACAAATTTGTATGGAAACTAGAGAAATTAGAATGGGAAAGAGGAAACAAATTTTCACTCATTCAGATTTACCCAATTGTAATATACCTATCTCATTCACACAGAAACTAAAAAATTGAAAAAGTAGGAGGTACGTAAGAGAGTTTGTCGTGTCGAACTAGCCAAGCTAAATAGGATAATAGTAAAACGTCTTATAGATAATAGTTCAACAAAAAATAATTCTCTACATTTAATATCTCATACTATAAGGTACAAGTATTCTTTATGAACGTTTAACAAGAATACAAATAGGAATATTACAACTACCGCGAAGGAAAAAGTTTAATATCAACCGTTGTCAGAAGCTGGTACAATTTTCTCTTATACAAAGTCATAAGTAGTTTGCAAACTACAATGAAATATATATTATAGTTAATAATAGTTTGCAAATCAAAAATTCGTGGAAGAAAACTCTTTAACCTAAGATATGAATATTCTGATGAAAGATTTGCGTATTTTAATCCTGTCTGTTACTAAGATGAGTCATCGAATGGAGACCACGCGCCGGGAAACGTGGCGTGAAGCGCCCTCCGGCCAGGTGGATTGACGATGTGCAGAAAGTCGTTGTTAGTGGCTGGATGACAAGAATGGGAAACAGTGTGTGGTGGCGGTCCTTAGGAGAGGCCTATATACAGCAGTGGAGAGACACTGGCTGATGATATGATTATTTAAGATACAATAAAACCAGTCGGTATTCTGACTATTCGAAGTTCATGATTTTTCCTTTGTGTTTGGTTTATGATGATTGAAGACAATTAATATTCAACAAATTCGTTAAATACTTACAGCCATTAAACCCTTGTAAGAGCCAATATTACTTTGATTGATATTCTAAAACGAGACATTAGCCTAACCTCGGGCGATTAAAAGGACGTGCCTGTTCTGAAAATCCATTAGGTACTTAAACGGTAATGTTTACATAGTCAAAGCTAACAATGTACACTATGGCAATAGTAGTATGCCAAATGTACCACGTCAATTACTACAATGGTTTGCTTTTGGTCATAATATTTAATTGGAGTTTATCTTCAAATATCGTTAAAAGAAATATTGTGGACTGTAACTCGATAAAGTGCTTGAACGTTAGCGAGTGACACGAGGTGAGGCATTATTGCCAAATACCCTTTAATAAACCGTGTTTTGATTAAATTAGTTTGGTCGCACGCGACTCACGAAACTACACTTATAAATATAGGTCAGCACTGATATAGGTTTTAAAAAATATTTAACCTTTACGTCGTATCAACAAGGTCTCAGAAAATACATGCTCCACAAAACTATTAAAACGGAAATCGTTAGAGCTGCTTTTTTTCTGACTTGTCGCGCACACACACAGCCGTGTTTAATTCAAGACTAAGTAATCGAAAAATACTTCTTGAAGACGTTTTAATTGGATATTTCTTTAATAACATGTTTTCATTGACCTGTCCAATTAATTTTTCAAAGCTCCCCAAATGACATTTACTTAATACGAGTCTCAGCATTAAAAGTCGTGTAATTTTATTGAGTATTTGAATTTTTTATAAATAAGCACTTGGTTAGTATTTGAAGTAATATGGCTCTTCATATCTTCGAATAGTAAATGAATTTACGATGGTACAATGTGATTTATTACTTTCTAAATGGCAGTATAGTGGTTGATATTGTTAAAACTAGGCTTGTTTCCTTCCGGCGTTGTCACTGACAAATTACGAGCGCGCCCCGCGGCGGACCCTGCCCCACTAATTGACTGCACGTCAAATTTAGCCGCGATATTTCAAATAGGTAGAGCGTTGTGATTCCATTTAAATTTACTATAACTTCGCCTTAATTCCGATAACGTAATTGTCGCTTCTTATTAGCGCCGTAGTAGTTTTGTAGACTGCTACGACTTGTTCGTAGCTTACGAGTATGTGAATGTTCGTAACTTCCAAAATATTTCTGATATTACAAAAACGTAGAGCCTTATGATTTGCATAGAGCGTTGAACTTTCATTAACATACTCATACTATAACATAGACTAACCGCCGTTCATACCGCACATCGTTGCAGCAATATTCTGTTTCAAAAATTTTCTCTTGTTTTAACGAGCTGCTTTAATTAGATACATATCAGCCTATACTGTCCCACTGTATGGCACAGGCTTGCAACCACGAGTCCACCGAATCACAATCACTGTGAGTCTTTCGAATCACAGTTCACCACGCGTACACAGAGTAGATTCGTGGATATTATCCTAGCCTCATTTTTTTAAATCCTCAGGCATACCGCGTAGTTTAGACATTTTCAATTTGGACTATTTTTAATAGTGAAACCAAACACAGACCTTGGTCTAGTTGGGTAACTATTAACACAACACCAAGGGCAATGCCTTTTTGACGACTTTTAAGCTGAATCCTTTAGAGAGGTGTTCATCATGACTGTTTTTCTTGTCTAATAAAATAAAATATATAAATAAAAAATACTCGTTTTCTAACGATGTTTCCAGGATGTTAGTAAAGAGTATAATAGGATACGGAGTTTCTTTTATCCCATTATACTGTCTTTTCAATGGGACAAGATTTGATAGAATAAGATAAATTAGGAAATTCAGGAAATTTAGATAATTCAGGAGTGAGGGAGATATGCCTCACTCCTGAAATACTGTACGTGCTATATTTTACCGATGTCTTCTATGAGTTGATAACTCGGCCAGCCGAGAGCGCCCATTGAGCTAGGATTGTGGACACGCACACTGCCCGTCCAATTAAGCAATTTAAAAGAGTTGACGATGATTGATTAATCATCGTCAAATAAACTTTTTTCAAGAAAGTTTTGTCAAGAAATCAAATAAACTGAACTTTTTTCTACGCATCCGACTCATCGAGACCGAAATGACAGTTTTCTATATAGACTTAGATTCCGACGTAGGAGTAAAGCGGTTCAGGGCGAACCCGTGGTCGAAACAAATTGCCCTGATTGATTCTATTTACTAAGCCAAAGCATTTTGACTTCCAAAGTTAGGCCTGAATTGTTTCCATATAGAGACATATCAAACTCTACTGAAATAAACTTTCCTTACTTGTGTTACTCCAAAAGTATTCAAAGTACGTGAAATTCAGAGTAACGCGTTACACATTGTTTGTAAAATGTTCTGTTTGTATCCCAAGTATAATAAAATAAAAATATAAAATAGAACAAGACTTCGTTAGCAATTTCAAAGAAAATGCCTAAACTAACAGTATTATATCCAAAATTGCCTTTTTAATATAAGTTCAAGTTTTTAATTTTTATTGACGAGTATCTAAAAAAATATTGCACTTGTATCAGCTTATAACTTCCCACCTCCTTTTAATAACTCACTGGAGGGGCCTTTCCGGGCCGTAATCCACCACGTAGGCCCCGTGTGGATTGGTGGATCACATACTCCAGGTGTTTTATTTTTATTTTTGGAGCATGCGAGTTTCCTCGCGACGCTTTCCCTCACCGTCGAGTTAATAACAATTTAAAAAAAATCTTACTTGTGAAAATTACGCAAAATTTTAAGAGGCTAGAGTTGTTTATGTGTTTTATTTTATTTGGGCACAAACACTATAATTGTACATATGAATACATAAAAATTACAATTAATTCATATACCAATTAAGCTACCACAAATTATTCGAGTTATTCGAGTCTTTAATTAAAAAACATAAACATTTTTAACACATTTTAAACATTTTTGAATTACCAGACAATATAAATGTGACAATATAAAGGACAGCCTACAGACAGAACCCTAACACGGGTAAATATTTGATGTTACGCCTAAGAAAGATACCACTCAAAATCTCTTATAAAACAATTTTATATGGGAAAATGAAAATATTTTGCCAGGAATTTTAGTTTGTAAAACAAATCGATACCATAAACAAAGTATTGAAAATATTTCCACCATAGATCTTTAAAATTGTTTCTTCGACATTGTATCCCAAAAAACATTATGAATTGCAAACACAGAAACGACCAAAGTGCTGTCAAACCACAAACTAATAATTTATAGCTTACAACAAAATTAGACTTGCTCTATAGCAATATTCCACGGCGTCCCTTGGGTCAATAGACTAACGAGCTTGAGGAAGCACCTAAATAGTTGTATTCGTGTTGTGTACTATTAATGAAATACGTATCTATTGTAGTATAGCATTTGATTACTGTTTTATTGCTATTGTCGGTGTACAAGTCAAGGTCACAACGTTTATTGGTAAGTAAGACCCAATCGTTCATTAAGCACATGATTATATTAAAATGCGGTGATAAAATATAGAGTTGTGACTTGTTTTCTTACAAATAGGTATTAACATCTTATCCGTGCAAAATGTTATCATCATCAACACTTCCATTTTCATCATCACCATAATCATCAAGTTTTCTTTCCCCATCACAGAATATCCAATATATTTACCACCAAAAACACATTGCTTGTGTATAATATATTTCCATTATTAAACATATATAATATACATACACATAATAACAATATATTTACAATATATGCTTAAAGGTCTATATGATAATAAATTTTGAGGAAAATGATCGTATTTTAAATATGTACTTACGCGTCGTAGCATCCGTAGAGCCAGCCAATAACGAATCCAAAACCAGCAGCGCAAGTAACATTTTGCCGCTTGTTAGCAAACTTAGACGATACAAAGAGTTCATGTATAATCTCATATTCATTTGTTTATTTCTATTGATAAGTGCGGCTAATTAAATACGCTTTACAATTCATTTACGTTTCGTCTTAATGTCTCTTAATAAAACATGAACCACTTTTAATTATATTTAATGCCAGTTTATCATTTCCTGTAATTAAATTATTTATTTTCCTTACCAAAACCAATAATTATTTAAAAATTTCGAATAATCACATAATCCTATTTTTATCGCTGAAAACAAACTAAAGCATGAAACACGGTAAACGCTCCTTCGAGTTGCATTCGACACACGCAAACAAGTGATTAAGGAGGCGGTCAACTTCGGAAGCCTGTAATACATTCCCGAAATTCCGTGAAAAGTTTGAGACGCGACATTGGCGAAGCGGCTGGCACGCAACCAAGAGCGCCGAAGTACAACTGACAACTGGTGCAAGCGGCTTGCACCGCCGGCAGAAAGTGCCACCCCCTAACGCTATCGCTCTCTCTTCCTCATAGACACGCCGACCACTTAACATTCAACCCTCTGTAACCTTCTCCTTCTGACATTTACTCCGAGATATGGTATTATGGACGATATTTTTGCTCAAGACTAAAATATAAATCGTAATGATAATTTTACTGAAATGGACATAACCCTCATGAGAATTAATATATTAGACACATTTGTTGAATTGAAAGGCGTCTAATTGCCGTTTATCGTGGAGTATAATACTTATTTTGATTAACTGTACATACACAGGATATTATATATTTTTTTTATTTTAAAAACTTGTGAGTTGTGTTAAAACTTTCAAAGGCTTCGTTCTCACAGGAACCGCACTTGTGGATGTAAGTGATACGAGCATTACCTAACCGGCGCGACATAAGATTTCATAAGACAGAGTTAACCACAACAAGGAAACCTTATGATTACATTTACACAAAGCATTGATTTCTGTCGAACTTAATTTTTATGTCTTCTTAATGTAATGTATGTTACCTACAAATACAAAATAGTAGATACCTGGTCATTTTATATCTACATTATTACTAACTGCAACGTCAAGTGGATTCTAGAAAGTTGCTTATAATTTATTTGTTTCCAATTCTAATAAGTACCTAGGTATGTACCGGCCGGCAAGTCGGCGCCACAGAATTGAGTTCTGTGAAAAGCGTGGTGGAGTATTTCCTTGCAACTCCCCCGGGGTGGGCTCGAGTGGCATCGGTACTGCCATTAATATTTACTTATACATACAACCGTTTTTAACAAATCCGCTGCATCGGAAGGCCATTTTCATTTATCAAAAATTTCCTGTTCATTTTAAATACTATATATTTTTTTATAACCTCTATCATCGTTGGAACGTAAATCGATAACAATAGTCCGGAAATGAATAGGTCAATCCTCTTACAATTAAGTTATAAATCAAATAAAATGTAATGAACTATCATAACGTTATTTAAAAAATATAACAAGCAGCGAACATAAATCTTTTATACAAAAGTATAAACAAATTTGTACGGCACCCTAATGTGATTTTATATATTTACGAATAATAAATATATGAACCAAATTCATTTGTGATGATTGATGATGTTAGAGCATTGTGACACTATCGAATTGGGAAAAGAAATGTTACATCGAGTATTATCGACGTATAAAAGAAGTATTGAGTGGATGCTAAGGCATACATACATACATACATACATACATACATACATGCATACATACATACTACAATGTTGTTTACACTATTATTGAGCTGAGTAAAACATAAAAAATGAGCTGAGTAAAAAAGTAGGTAGGAATCGGTTTTTAGAATACAAATTATCTAATCGGAACGAGACTACAGAAAGGGTTACAACTAGTCTAGTTGTTATATCGGGCTATATTTTATTAGATTTTCTTACCAACTTTTACAGGATTTAGAAACAATAGTGCGTGAAACGCAGTGTGAGACGCCCCCCGGCGAGGTGGACTGACAATTGAAGAAGTTCGCTGATGGTGGCTGAATGAGAAAAACCGTAGATCGTATGTGTTGGCGAAAGAAAACACGTTTCGCCTTGGAAGCCTTGGAGCCTTGGAGAAAGCTTATTTCCAGCAGTGGAGATAGTGGAGTATGGAAATGATTGAAAATTATATCTACAACTATTAAAACATATTTTTGAAAAATGTTTATACAGGGGGAAAATCAGAATTCTCTAGCTACTTGTAATCCCCAGACATTAGCTGTGAAGCCATAAAGATTTAATGTCACAAGGAAAATAATTCTAAGTCCGCGCTCATTTTCCTACTTATAAGTAATATGAGCATATAAATAATGTGCGTAATGTATAGTAATTTGAAAAATCTTATTGAATCATGATATATATCATGAACTTCAGCGAACAATGTCGCCGTTTCGCACCATATAATATATTAAGTTAATGCCATTAACTTTATTACTTTGGTAGTTCTTATATAAAGTCACTAATTTTCTACATTGTTTTCAAGATAACATAAACAAATGAGTATGTTTCAGGAATACCTATAACAATTTAATACAAATTCAGAATTATGCAGTTTAACCAAATACACATTTATGAACTTATAATGTTGGAAATCGTTAAATTAAAAACACCTACCTAGAATAAAAGACGACACAATTAATTACTTTCCTTGTAACTTTTATCCTTTAAATATTTTCGTAAACAATTTCGTTTAATAATTTTAAATCAAAATGAAACTGAGAACTTCGTATAATCTAATTACTAACTACTTACAAAAATAATTGAAAAAAAGCCCATGAAGAAGTCATTAAATATTTGGATACCTATTACGTTAAACGTAACTTGATAAACTTGCCTAACAAACTTTTAATTATTTCCGTGACAGTAGCACGGATGAGTTTCACTTCTGTTTTAGAATAAGACTAGCTATTTTGGATTTTCAACTTTCTAAGGTGGCTTAGTTATGTTTTGTATTTTTTGCAGGATTTTTTTTTGTAAATCACGAGGAGAAAGTTAGTCTGTTTAAAAAGTTTGTGCGTAATTCTCATAAATTGTCCGTTGAGGCAAACATGCGACTTTGCCAGTTGGCTGTTGTGACCGAACTGCCGGGCGTCTCGGAAACAATTCTAATTTCAAAGGGAACGTAGCGAAAGGGCAGTTTTCGCGGGTGAAGCGTTCGGAGCTTACCTTACCTACCTCTGTCTCTTTCACAAACCTAGCCGTAGGGCCGAACCGTGGAATTGCTTTCAAAGAGGCGTGTAATCGTTTGTGTGCCTGATGGTAACTTTTACACTGTTTTTTTACTGATGTATGTGTGATACTTTTTCTATTCATTACATATAAATTGAAACATAGGTATATCTTTTAATTCGTTTTAGCACCACGGCCATCCTGTCCATAGGTACTTACTTTATTACGATAGAAAAGCTATTGGCGAATATCAATAGTAGAATAAAGTCAGAACACATGAGCACTTTACAAGCTTTCATCAATAAATTATGAAATAACGAATTTATCAACTTAAATTTCAAAACGATAAAACGACAAGCAAAATTACATACAGTATCAACCCTTAACGTCCCACTACAGCACCAGGTCTCCCCTAGGCCCCTAGTTTCGGGCCGTAATCTACCACGCAGCCCCAGTGCAGATTGGTGGATCACATATTCCAGATGTTCTTTATTTTTGGAGGATACCCATTCTCACGATGTTTTTTCTCACCATCGAGCTAGTGACAATTTTAAAAAATCCGTACTCAACTAGAAACTCATTTTTATGGTAACAAATAGTATGAATAAAACTACACCGAGATTACATTACAGTTTGTTTTCTTTTAATGAGACCTTTGAGGAACGTGAAAGGATGTAAGGCTGATAACTTTACGACATTATGGGAAAACAACTAACATAAAACAAGTCAATATCTATGGTTATTATGCATATATTGGGGTTTTGAAGTGTGCGCCACATTAAAGATTTACCACAAAAATGTGCCTTGGAGTTAGGGTTGCCAATCGTACTATATTATACTATTCTATCTATAACCATATTTGCATGACAATGAAATTCAAAATTCAAATTGAGTACAGCGGGAATTCAAATATCGCTGAACATTTTCAACAAATGTGTTTCAATATCTGCTTGAGGGAAATTTTCAATAACAATTTTCAAAATTATGCAGAACTTAAAACAACAAGTAATATTTACAAAGAAAAAGTGCTGCATTTTTTGGATATGATTCCGGCAACCTCAGCATTTACAGAGCGCATCTTTTCTGTAATGAAAACTAAATGGAGAGATGAGCGCAACAGAGCCACCATAAATCTTATAGAAGCCGAATTATTGGTCTATTGTAACTTAAATTTAGAGTACAATAATAGCTATGAAGCCTTAAAAAAAGTTTTGAAATATGCTCAAAGTAGCAAAAAATACTCATTTAAAAATAATATATATAAATAAATAATTATCACCTTTAGAAATAAAACATAATTTAGAAATATACTATAATATATGATTTTTTATTTTATCTCAATCTACTATATTTTTATGGGTGCTAGGATTAAAAATACTAGTATTCGGCCTAAAAAAAGTTGGCAACCCTACTTGGAGCTCATATAAATTCTCTAGGGAAAACAAAATAGCCTTGGACAAAATATTTAAATATGTAGAAACAATAACAAATATTGTTTTATGCTGAGTTAAATAAATAATATATCATTCATATAGTTAGAAGAAATTGAATTAAGAAAGAAAGTAAAGTTCCGGAGAAATGCATTAGTCACCAAATTACTTAAGTCCTACACAATTGTCGGTCGTATCTATTAGGAACTTAGGTAGGTAGAAGTGTTTCCTAGGGAGAACAGATAGAACGTTGTCACATTCTGATGACTGTTCACCGAACACCAAACCACTAATGCAAATGGATATTTCATTATCCTGAAATGTTTTTAATGGTTTATGACGCAATTTGATAACATACCACATAACATCAGCCTATGACCGAGGCTCGCCACCACACGATTCTCATCCAACCACCACCACCAGCGCATTTCTTCAAGTCGTCGGTTTACCTGGCCAGAGCGCGCTTCCCAGTACCAACGTAGCCTCCATTTGAGGACTCGTCTACCCGTAAATAATGTACACCCATACCCCATCAATCCGATATGATGGGGTATGGTCTACAGAATCTATATAATAATAACGTGGGTATAATAAAACTGTAGAACCAGCGTGTCTGTACATTGAATATATTTACCAAAAACTGAATAGGGGCGATGAAGGAACAGTATCAGAATACAAAAAGACTATTTTGAAAATTATTGTCTGTCTGTCCGTTTGTCTATTCGAACACGCTAATCTCCAAAACTACTAAACGAATTTTAGGTTAATTTTACCACAGGTTAATTAAGCTTAGCTTAGCGCTTCGAATGGGCTTTGTTTCATCCAAATCGGCTGACGGGAAAAAAAGGTATCCGAATTTAGAATTTAAAAACTAAAATTCCACGCGCTCGCCGTGGCTGGACCAGCTAGTTTGATATATATATTCACATAAAGTAAAATTTAATCCAGTCGAATTTTAATCATATTTACATACACCAATTGAAAATAACATTTCATTATAGAATAAACTGTTTTAAAAACAATAAACATCAATAACGAGACAAAAAAATCAAACAACTGTTATTCTCTTTAAATACCTTGTCTACACATGTACATATGTACCTATATGCATGATATACATGCATATTGTAGATACGATTTTAAAATAATTAATGAAAATAAATTTGTACGGAGATTTTCTAAAGATTGTTATAGCATACCAAAACAAAAATTTAATCAGTCCCAAGAGACTAAGAGACTAAGAATTAACTCTAATTAAATATTACACAGTCAAAAAGACTACGGTATTACTTTATAATATCCTTAAAAATATTAATTAATCCTTTAATGTTAAGCTTTCACTCCTCTATTTCTAAAATAATTTCTTTTTAATGTTTTTAAATTTGTTTTTAAATAATTTGTTTTTAAACAGCTTTTAAATACATTCATTAAAGAACTGATGCTAATTATTGTCGCATTTAAGTGTACCTATTGCAAAAATAAATGTTTTGAAGAAGTGACATTGACAGATAATGACTGGATAAGAAACGTTGGTAGTTAGAGAAAACAAAAGTTCATTTAGGTAAACCTCGTAAGTAATAGTAAAATATTTAAAATCTAATAATAGAAAACGATCATGAACATTCGTTATAGCTCCTAGTTAGTACGACATAGAGAAGTGACGCTTCGCGCTGTGACTATGTGACATATTGCTTGAATATCTGCTGCGCTCTCAAATCTGTCGGGCATTATTAAACTGCGACACCAGTGATTTATGGCCTCTTCTTGCAACGTTACTGTCCTGTAACTTTTAATGTACGTTCTAATTCTTAATGCTATATTAATGAATAATTCTCAGAAAGTATTAATTGTGTTGTACCGTTGAAAAATGGTACCTACCTATACGTCAATCGATATATGCAAGCGCAGTCAGTATAGGACGTCCTTTGGCGAGGTACATCGACAACTTGAAGGAGTTTGCAAGTAGTGGTTAAATGAGAAAATCAGAAGATCGGTTGCCAGGGCACTTTGAGAGAGGCTTACAACCAGCAGTAAAGAGCCATAAGCTTATGGGGTGGTATGGTATATACTGTTCGCAACCAAAGTTATGTTTAGACTACATAACATTTGAGGTGGGTTTCTTAAATTAGATAAATTATTGTGTAACATACGAAATTACTCAAGTGCACCACCCTCCACGCATGTCCAAGGCTTTTCTGAATAAAATTTTCTATCTCTCGAATAGCGTTTGAAACTCATCAAAAAAGAAGTTTATTATGCGTCGCATGAGCAATGTATCAAGCAACGGCATCTAACCAATTCATAACAGAAATAAAAATTTACAAAATGTTTCTAAAATATTGTACTTGCAAATGTCTACAATATTTATAAGTCTACAACACTTCTGTAAAGTTCTATTTGTGGGGTTAAATGATACCCAGTTTACTAAATTGCACAAGCCGCCTTTGTAATGTTTTAGTAGTTCATCCAACTTTTGTTATCTGCCTTACGATCAACCGCCGAAGTTCACATGAACGCGGGGCGTTATAAAACGTTTTGTATTTACGATACGTCTATTTTCGTTTTATTGCCGCTTATATGCTGGAACTAATTTAACCTACATTTGTACTGAACGCAATCAATATACAAATGTAGCCTTCAAAGTTTTGGACGCAAAAAACTTGCTCAAATGACGCGATGTAGTGTGTGAGTACCACCAATGTTTGGTACCACCACGCTAGAACGTAACAAAATTGTAGCATTCTGCTTTCATATGTCATCGAATATGCGAGTAATAGCGTATATAGCGAACGAGCGAAATGGACATCCTTAATCATGTTGTAATACGCCCTACGCTATAAAAGGGGGCTATTTGATAGATTTGATTATATTTTAGCGGTATTTCAGAATATTATTATTAATATTATTTAAAAGAGAAATTCTGAATAATGAAAAATCATAAACAGAAGTTTATTGTTTGACGCCAGAATTTCAGTCTCGAGAGATTGCCAGCATTTCTCCAATATCCCTGTATATCATAATATTTAAATTGAAAGCGTGATAAATGTCATTTCCAGTCGAGCGCATACTGCATTATGGAAATACCATTCGTTTTAAATGACCGTAAATATCAAAGAGCACGGGTACACGGAATCTTTCAAAATGACAAAGCAATTCACAGTTTATTTGGCATTTAGGTAAATTTAGAGGATCCCTTCGAGCTGGCATTTTATTTTATGTGGCCGCTCGTTACCGGCGGCGGCCGCGCGTGAAGTAACGGCCGCACTGGGCCACTCCTGCCTCCACGCACTGGGATACCTGCACGCGACGATCCTATCTCTATCGACTGCATGCACGAATTCACTTTCAAGTACTATATAAGGAGGCGAATTCACACAGACGCAAAGTTAACACGATATTCGCTTGTAAATATCCGTAGAACTGCAAATACTCGATAATTACCTATTAAATGAGTTTTAAACACATTTATGTTTTCCTTTTTGGTCATGAGCTGACTGGAGACGGGTAGTCCACGTCGAAAGCTACGACCTGTTCAGTAGATAAATTTGTTGTAAAAACATGATTTTTTTATAAATTATACTGCAGATCCTCCAATCGTTATTTTCTTAAGTCATGATCTGTAGCAGGGATTTATATTAAGATTTTTATTTCGTTAGTTTATATTAAAATCCTGTACTTAGCTACTGTTTAATCTCAACAGTATGCTGTATTTAGAAATTATTATTGAAAAGTGTAGTGTATGTAGGTAGATGGATAAATAATATTGATATCAATACTATCTCGTGCACATGTTATGGATAGAGCGTAATGTCATTATCATAAGAACTACATAGTCTGGCAATAAATACCATTACAATAAAGAAAAAAGAAACAAATACATTTGAATTTGGAATCTGTCATTGCCACGTGAAAAATAAATGGTTTTTCTTCCTTTGGCGCCAACCATTTTGTATTAAAATTAAATCCCTTCCCCGTTACAGTCGTCGTCGTCCTCGGCACGTCCTATACGACCGCGACAACCCAATTACAACCCGTCCCCGCCGGTGGAGACGAGGACGTCACCCCCGCTACATCGTGAACATACACCAACCTTCAGCCAACACTTGTACCAGGTATCGGCACGTGCCTGGGCGCTTCTCACTGACTCGCGACCCCGCAGTACCCTTCCAAAGCAAAGCAACGCCCTTAGCCTAGGTCTGTTCCTTCCACCGGTCTACCGGCGGAGGAGCCCTTATACCCTTTGCTACACACACGTTTCATACATGTCCCATGACTCTTGAAAGGCCATTAGGACTACAAGAAATTAGCTGTTCCGAAAAATAAATATTAAAATGGTGTAGGGTGGTAACGAAAACGGTATTGCTGTAATTGTATGCAAGTAGGCATGGCATGGAGTAAATGCAAATTTTAAAACTTTCTATCCGCTTGGTATTAGCCAAATGTTCCTGTACCGGGCTATAGATAGGTGCATTGAAACGTCATCTGTTTAGTTTATAACAGAAAAAGGTCTGTCCACGCACTATTCGTGCTAACCAGACGATTAATGCCATGAAGGAGAGAATCCGAAGAAATCCTGTGAAGCAAAATATTTTATCCAGAGAGATGAATATAGCACCCAGAACCATGGCACTTATTTTAAAAGATGATTTAGGACTTGCTCCATATAAAAGACGTCTTGGTCTTTTCTTAAGTGATAATTAAAAGAAAAATAGGGTTGACAAATCAAACAACTTTTTCGGCGGTACGCAAAGGGAGCTCACAGACAAATCTTATTTACGGACGAGAAAATGCTCACCATTGAGGAACATTTTACCAAGCAGTATGATCGAGTTTATGCTCATAACTCTAGAGAAGCTGCTCAATTGATCAATATGG
This sequence comes from Sesia bembeciformis, assembly GCA_943735995.1. Classification (NCBI taxonomy): domain Eukaryota; kingdom Metazoa; phylum Arthropoda; class Insecta; order Lepidoptera; family Sesiidae; genus Sesia; species Sesia bembeciformis. Next base: position 10,454,440 of record OX031031.1, read on the forward strand.
TGCAACGTGGCCATTATCCGGCTTCAGTGATGGTTTGGTGCAATGTTAGCTATCATGGATTGACTGAACCATATTTTTGTGAAAAAGGTATTGAAACGTCGGCTCAAGCGTATCAAGATACGACTGTTGAGAAACTCATAAAGTCTCTTGACAACACCCTGTTCCATAACCTAGAAAGTTGCTTTCAGCAAGACTCAGCATCGGGTCATGAGACTAGTTCAACACAGGCACGGCTAGAAAGGAATATTCCCGACTTCATTAGTGCTGAAGACTGGCTGTCATCTAGTCCCGATCTTAATCCGCTCGATTATGATTTATGGTATGTTTTAAAGAGCATGTCATACTCTAAACGCCATAATAATATTGAATCCCTAAAACAGTCAAAAAGTGTGGCAGTTGCTAATTTTCCTATGAAAAGAGTGCGTGTTTCAATCGAAAACTAGCCACCACGTTCAAAAGATTGTATTAAAGCAAATGGTGACCATTTCGAATTCTTTTTAATTCGAAACACAAATTCTTCTAATGTAAATAAAATATTATATTAATGTTTTCTTTGTGCCAATATTTATAGCTAGACTAGGTATTGGCGAATGTCGATGTGCGCTAATGAACCAGAGACAGTACAAAACGCATAAACTATATCTTAGACTATAGAACCGTCTATATTCATTATAGGTTTGTAAAATCCTCGCTAAGCAGAAGACCAAGCTCAACTTCAGAAATAACAATTGCAGTTCCAGTTACAAGTGCGTACCGGCAACAAACGCCCGCGGGGAACCAATGCAACTCGCATCTCGCTCCGGCGATATTTTTATATTTTCACTGGATTTCTGTTTTGTTCCACAAAAAAGCAGTGTTTGCCGGTCGTAAAACAAAAGTAGATACGTTAAACATAACGTTTCTGTTTGGCTAGTTACCTAGTTTGTTTTAATTTCAATGGACTTGTAGTAGTTTTAGGTTTTACTGTTATAATATATAAATTAGTTTATTCATTTTTTTCAATAAATAAGCAGTGTTATATAGAAATATAATTAATATAATACCGTAATCAGCCCTTTTATTGTAATAAATTTACTTATAACTTTAAATTATCTTGTACGTTAATTGTGCTCTTAAGCCATGTTCTTTGTAATTGTGCAATATTATTTATTATTTCGTATTCGTATTCGTTCTGAGTCAAACCATTATTGATAAACATTATACAAGGGTGCTTTGAAAGTTCATGTAACTCGTAAATTAAAAACAATAAAGGTCCCAGAACTCTGCCTTGAGGCACTCCTACAACTGTCTTTTCATACTTAGATTGAACTTCCTTTAGTGACCTATTAATTTTGTTAAAGCTTATAAGGATTGTTGTTTCCAGTCTGTTACTGAAATAAGTCTAAAGCGTTGCCTCTAATATCAATATAATCCAACTGCTTTGGAAGTATACTGTGCTCTACACAGTCAAAGGTCATATATCGCGAAATAAGGCAGTGGTTTGTTGATTTGAATTTATAGCTTCCCATATTCTTGATAATAGTGAGTATATAGCAAAAGTAGTCGACCGTTCCCTACGAAATCCATATTGATAATCACTGAGTAGATTATTTTTGGCAATAAAATTTATTACCCTACTATAAATTACTTTCTTATATATCTTTGAAAAACTCGGAAGTAAAGCAATTGATCTGTAATTAGTATTTTTTGGAACTCTTTATGTACCAGTTTAATTATGGTTGCCTTAAACTTATCCAAGAAGCAACCTGTTTCAAACATGAGCATAAACTATTACATAAACTAAGAGTTTAACAATGTTTAACAAACATGATTCAATTATCAGTATGGAGATGCCGTCATATCCATAACTTTCTTTATTCTTTAGCTTTGAGACTATAATTTTTACTTAATGCTCATCAAATGGTTCAAGGAATATACTATTTCAGGTACGTTCATAACTAGTTGTATACGAGGGCCACACTGAAAGTTTCCGGAATGAATCAGAAAAAAATACAATGAATTTCCAAAAATCAATGTCGCAGCTGTAAATCCATGTTTTGTCATCTGTTACTATTTCCACACCAAATTTGACGCCACTTCGTTGAATCTGGTAAACATGGCATTGCACCAAGTGACGCGTTCCGTTTTTTGAGCCCCAGTCAAATTGTGTGGGATCCACCGCGAGCACAGCTTTTGCACAGCCAAACGTTTGTGCAAGATTGATTGTATCTAACTCATGCCTATGCCTAAGGATACCCGAATCTCATGGTAGGTCACATGAATGTCTGTTTCGATCATATGGCGCACAGCATCGATGTTTTTTTTGTTGACAGCGGTGGACGGGCGACCTTCACAAAATTCGTCACAGATTGACACGACCGCGCTTGAATTCAGCAAACCACCTATAAATTGTCGTTTTGCTTGGTGCTTCATCGCCAAAAGCAGCTTAAAGCCGAGTTTAAGCTCGGTTCTGCCGAGCTGGAAAATTACACTTAAAATCGTAGAAAATCATCATACTCATGAAAATTTTCATGAGTTAAATCCATCGTAATGCAGGATACGCATTCTTTAAAATGACGCCACAATAGAAATACAAATGATTATTATATGAAACAAACTTTATTCTACAGCCAAAGAGTTCCATTTTCAAATATTGTAATTACTTTGAAAATATTGTTTATAAAAGTGGCCAGTTCTAGAAATTTACAGTGTGACCTATGTAGATACACACCCCGCCTCTATTTGTGTGTATCCTGGAATAGTACGCTGCCAACTCATGAGCAACTTTTGAAAGGTACCCGATAGGGCTGGGAAAGTATGCGTGTTTACTCGAAATTTAGTACGCAGTGACGAGAAGGAACAACATTTGACATATACTCCAGAAGGCAATGAATCTATAACAAGTGAATGAAGATATGAAGAGAGATCAATGAAGGCAATGAAGAGAGAAGCGAGAATGGTCCAGGCTGAAAGCAAGCGCATCCGTGAGGTCCATCATATCGGTGTCTTTACAGATGTTAAAAAATCTTTTACAGCTGCGTATTCTACGCAAGCGAAGTCGCGTGTAGAAACTAGTTTAAAATATAAGTACGCATTGTGCCACAATTTTAACGTTTACATTTTGTCTCTGACTTCGTATTTAACTCACGTTACTAATATTTAAGACCGTGAGATCAATGAACTCCCGTACCTACTATATCTTTAATAGTTACAAAAGGATTCGTGAATTCCAAATAGATTTACAGAGTCCTTTTTCATTTCCCTGGATTCCACGGAGCTCATAGAATGTAGTCCCTTGTCAAATAGAAACTTTTCCCACGTCCTATCGAATCCATTTCTTTAACGGATAAAGAGCCGAGTTTTATCGTTCATTTCGACATTCATCGTTCTGCTTTGAAACTGTATCATTAAATAAGAAATATTCAATTCACTAAAATTGAAAAGAAGTATACCTAGATATAAATTATTACTTTACAAAGAATTAAGAAAATCACTTTAGAATTATAAGTAAACATCTCTGTTTTATACTGTTTTAATTATCTTCTTCTCAAACGAATGAATATTTCCTACATTCAGATACAAATCTGTAGATATCTATTACAATAATTATTTATTAATTCATTTTTAAATTGTGGACCGATATTTATTTATATGTATACTCTTTTGTATATTGGTTATTGGTTGTTTGTTAAAAGTTATTTATTGGCACATGCGGGAAATGTCAATCGATGTTGTTGCGGTTTTTACTGTTTGTTGCACAGGAAGAATTTTTTCTTATTTCTTTTTATTTATTATTTTCAATTAATTACTTTTATTAAATTAAATTGATTTGGTATTTATTTAAATATGACGGAATTTGTAGGGCAAGGTAATCGATCGAATCGTTCCCAAATGTGGTTCTTTCGGCTTCCGAGTAAAAATGACAATTTCGGCTTCTAGTTTCCGATATTTTTCATTTGGATAAAAATTATAATATATTTTCGGATTTTATTAAATTGTGAATTTATGGGTCATTGCTTAATAAGTCAATACACAAAACATCGTTTTTGAAACAATAGATTTCAGACTCAATGATTTAGTAATATAATTATCATATTTTTCTTATTATAAAGGCATTTAATTTTTTTTTTTCTGTTTCTTTTTACTTATCAACACTATATAACATGTAACATGTCAAGCAATTGTTTCAAGCCACATCTATAGTTTGCAGATATTTTGACACAAGGCAAACTGTTCTTTCACAGGCCTCCCGCCTCGCGATGCCCATTTAATGTGTGCATATCATTCTCAATACAATACACTCTGCACGCAAAACAATGTTGTTTGCACAAATAGTAACTTCTCTGCCTAAAACCTAAGTAGGTATTCACATCTCTGATCTCTTCATTTAGTACGTAAGACTGTACTGTAAGACCTCTCTATCATTTATTATAACATACTTATAACGTGAAAAATGTTAGACTAAATATAATGAGTTTTTAAAAAAAAATAGTAAAGTTTATCTCAAAGTTTAGATTTATAAATTTCAGGAAGTTATTTCTTAATGCCAGGTGAAACCAGGCACAGACGTATAATTTAGTATAGCGTGTCGTAGTAAGCAAGGGGATACAATATTTATTCACCCGAGGGTGCAGTAAATAGTTCATTTCAAATTGAGTCAACAAATTGTTTCTCCCGATCATGTGAAATATGTTTGTTTTTTCGTACTTCAATTTCGTTTCAAAACTTATAGGTAAGACCAGAAGATATAACCAATTTAAAGACATAGGTAGCTATAAATATTAAAAACTAGCGACTCGCCCTCTCCTTGCTTCGGTTTATAAGAGTATTTTTTTATTCAATTATTTTTTTTCAAAATTTTGAAAATAAAATATAGCCTATATTAGACACGAATAATATAGCTTTCTATTAATGAAAGAATTTTTGAAATCGGATCAGTAGTTTCAGAGATTACCCGCAAGATACCTACAAACACACAATTTTACCTCTTTATTATATTAGTATATATAGGTAATTTTTACATTTTACTTTAAAAATTCCCACCTTTTTAAAGTCTAATTTAAAGCATGATGTATATAGGGAATTAATAATTTTAAATAAATATAATGACTATTCTCTGAACATTAATTAAACTTTTTGTAAAATTTCGACCGAATCCAAACAATTATAAAACGCCTATTTAAGATTAATATCCGCAACACTCGCATCAGCATATAAATAAATAAAAAACTCCTGTACATGACCAATAGTCTGGAGGCAACATTAATTGAAATCACAAAGGGATTACTGAACTAATGCACCGGTAACTAAACATATGACTGAATAGTAATTCAAACAGAAACCGATGGGTTTTCACACAACACATCATATACCGACTATCGACATTGAAGTAAAAATTAATAAAATATAAATAGAATAATTAATAAAAGTACATCACATCACGAATAATTAATAATACTCGTGTATTGTACTTCCCTGTAACATCCTACTGCAGGGCACAGGCCTCCCCTACTAATGGACAATAATAATCCGTAGTAATCCGGGCCCAATGCGGATCACATACTCTTATTTTATTTATATTTCTGGACCATACGTGTTCCCTCGTGATGATTTCCCTCACTGTGTGCGAGCAAGAGACATTTTTTTAAAAATCCTTATTAAGTAGAAACTGAATGGTAGGTACGGGCCAAAGATTTGAACTCACGATCACACGAATGTCAGTCGAATATAGAAGCCCCTAGGTTATCACTACTCTAATTACTAATGTTGTAACATGTCAAACACAATGACTAAATTACCTTTTGTCTATTCGAAGAAAAACTTATCACAATTTCTTCAACAATTAAAGCTGCAGATGTGGTCTGAAGCAATTTTGATCCTGGGAAAACTGTAAATGAACATCGTCACAATAATAAATAAGAACACTAGACTAACTGGACATTTGGTTTCGCAAATCACCATGCCGAAACACTACAGACTGTTTACATTTGCGATTACACAGATAAAAAGATTGTAACGATCTATATGTTATAACCTCACTTCCAGAAAATGGAAAATAACACTCAAAATTTCCACAAAAATTGCAGAGCTTTAACAAGAAATATATAACTAAAGAGCAGCACTACATCTTTACAAATCACCGAATGGGGACGAATACGTGAAGGATCAACCCTACCTCCACAAGCTTGTGCTTCAAGAATCGTAAAATATTTCACGGACGACGCACGCCCTACACCTAGTATTAAGTCGTAAAATAGCTAGATGAGACGCTTCAAAATACAAAGACACCAATGGTACACGCTAGTCCCAGTAAGTCAATTTAGTCAATTAAACATTTAAATATTTAGTCAATTTAATAAGAGGTAATGTTTAAGAAAAGTATATGTACTCGTAACAGTATAAAATGTTTAAGTTATGGTTTCGAAAACTCTTAATACACTTAAACAAACTCATAACAAGTTTAAATTAACTTAAAATACTTATTTATGTCGCTGGCACGGCTATACACATGCAATGCAACCGGCCCTATCGGTATACACTGCTGGACATGGGCCTCCTCATGCACATTGACTCACTCGTGCATGAGGGATATAAGGCCTGAAAAGTCACGCTGACCAAGCTGGTTAGCGAGTCCACTCTTTTAGAGGTGGTGTAGTTCCGCAGGGCTTTGTTATCCTTTTATCCCTTAATTGCTTTTAACGACACCCTCGGGAGGAGATGGGGTGGTGCTATTCTATAGCCGACCGATAATACACAAAATACAAAATGAAATGAATAATATTTTTTTTAATTTAAAAAAACAAATCTATTCAATTATAATACGGAAACACCTTCTGTCTTTTGGTTTCCAATTCCAAATGAAACTATCTTGCTCCTACGAGTGCCTGTATTCCTTTCACCCAATCATTGCGATTTTTGGTAATTCTCGTAAAATAAAAATCACTGAAATTTTTTAGCAAACCTGACTCATATACATAATTTAAATTATATTGATAATTTAATTGATACTATAATATTATATTATAGTGCGACAAAAAAATGAGGGCGCCACCGTTGTTTAGATGGCAACACGTTTATGGCGTATGCAGTTTTGATAGGGAGAGTGCACGCTGCAATCCAACAACCGCTGGGCGCGCTCGACTGGCCACGTTACCCCTCTCTCACAGAAGACTACCTTGAAATGTACTGCATTTCAAGGTATTGAAATATTGAAAAAAGACTAAGACCCCCCCCCCCCCCCCGGTCTTTATTAAAGCAACAGAAGCCAAAACAACAGTTTTTAGAAATTTTGCCTGTCTGTATGTTTGTACACGCATCGCGCAAAAACTACTGCATGGAATTGAATGTAGTTTTCGCCGATGTATTGCTAGAGGTCTAACTTAAAATATAGGCTCCATTTTACCACAGGAAAATATCTTATTCCGATTGTTTTAAATTTAATAAATCGAAGCGAAGTGAGGGCGGGTCGCTAGTATTCTAATATATTACATCTTTACCTATGAAATTGTCGTTTGTTTATAGTGTTCACTTTGAACTTAGTTATCTTGCATTGGGCTTGGAATTCCAAATTCAGAATAATTTAAATTTACAGCTGTGACATTCTTTTTCAAAATTCCCTATTCATTCGATTTTCCGTCAAGACTTTTTTGCTTAGAAATCGTTGTATTTGAGTCCATGGAAAAATTGCAAACTCGCGATATTTTCAAATATGAGTTGCGTACGCGTCGTGGCAGCAATGTAGCATAGACGGCACGCAATATCAATGATGTGTATGTACAAAACACCGCAAACAAACCCAGGGTGTGTTTTGAGTTTGATCCTTTTCGTTTTTAAAATGTCGACCTCAAGAACAAGCCCTGTGGAAGACCGATGACTAAAGTCGATAATGACGAATTGAAAGCAATAGTCTAAGCGGATTCATCTCAAACCATGTCTGAGATAGAGCAGTTAGGAGTTAGTACATTTGCGTCAGATCGGTAAAGTAAAGAAGCTCGGATCTTAATGAGTCAGCTGCAAACATGCGTCGAAGCATGACTTACTTCACTTAACCGCCTCAAAAGATTCTGTATTGTCACTTGTGATGAGAAGTGATCCTGTATGATAATTGTAAACGTTCCTCAAAGTGGTTGAAGTCAGGAAACATAGCAAACAATGTCCCAAACGTAAACTGAGTCAATGGAAGCTCACGGTGACTGTATGGTGGTCCTGTGCCGGTATTATCCACTACAGCTTCTTGAGATCTAGCACAACAATTAATACAAATGTGTACTGTGAAAAACTGCAAACGACGCTACCAAACAATCGCTCTAGTCCACTGCTACTCCATGATACCGCTCGCCCACACACTGCCACACAGTCTCAAAGTTACAAGAGCTTCGACTGGAAACTCTCCGTCACCCAGCGTACTCGCCAGTGATACTACTGACCTACTGATTTACACTTTTTTTTGGAATTTGGATAATTTTATACAGGGGAGAAAATTCAACTCCGATGAGGCAGTGAAAAATACCTTCTGAGAATTCTTCGATTCCCGTCCCCGGGAGTTCTATAGTAGAGGCATCAATCAACTTCCATTAAAATGGCGAAAGTCATTGATAATAATGAACAATACTTCAATTAATTATCTAGGTATTTAACCTATATAATTTTAATACAAAAAAAATCTTTGAATTTATAGGTAATAATTATATAACGTCTAAAATTATTTGTGGAATTGTGTTTTATACGTTTCTCCAAAATTGCTTAATTTTCAACTTTCATATTTAATTTTTTCGCAATTATGACTCATTTGATCTATGCTGTTTTATTTTTTATGGTTTAGCAACTATTCTACTTTTGTAACTGAATACTCCACGAATGGGCCAAGAAGCCAACATATTTTATATTCTATTCTGTATCGTATAACTTTTTAAACTTTCGCTGTCTGTACACATTTCATATTCTAAATAGGGTCTGAACGCTTATATAATAAAGGTATTTTTTACCTTTTATTCCTGTATTATACGCGTTTAGAATATAAAATATTCTGTGTCATACTAAAAGAAGCTACAAATAATAATATCTAAATACTGTTAATTTGTTTTTTTTTTGGGAATTATGTTCTAAATATTCAAAATACGAGTACCTATTTTAAGTTTCGTTTTCCTCTATTATTTACTTTTAGCGTTGTTTGCGGCAAACTTTAACGTGACAACAACTATGACCACTTCCAGTTTCATTACATTCCGTGTTCGTACAGAGGCGAGAAACTCCTCGGAAATGGAGCAAACACCCAATTTGGTCGGTAACTGCAACTGAATGTTACCATATCCGAGGAACAAGTGAAGATTGAGTTGCGAATGGTCCGCTTGGCGTAAACTGCGTGTTTTGTTATGCTACTACCCGTATCAACACGAAATTTATAAACGTTCCAACTGTAATAAGTGAATAGAATTTTATAAAGATGGGAATACAATATTCTGAAAAGGTAAGTAGATACATAAATACATATTACGTATTAGAATGAAACATATTATTTTACTTTATTCGTCCTTCCTTGAATGCAATTTTATTATATAAAAAAATTCGAATATAGAAATTAGAAATGTCGTTTCTCATTGAATAATAGAGCGGTGATAGCAGTGTCTATCCTTAGTTTAAATCCATGCCCGGATCACTCTGTTTCTACTTACGAGTAATGACGGATTTTTAAATTATCATTGGCTCAACGGTGAAGGAAAATATTCATGAGGAAATCCGAATTCCCAAAAACTACAATAAAAAAATCTGGGGCATGTGTCCAAGAATCCAACAATTCGCACTGGATCCACGCAATCACTCACTAAGGGATTGCTATGGAAGACCTGTGCCCTACAGTCCGATGCTATAGAGTGATTTATTATTATTACATTGAGTAATATTCAATTTCATGATAATAAGTCAATATAATGACCATTTAACTGTATTGTCCTCCCATTACATATCTTTGTCGTACATCCTCTATAATACGGTTGTTTAGAAATTTGCTTGCATGAACAATGTTCCGTACTTTTACTTCCTTTAAATTTGCTCTTCAAGACTATATGGAGATTTTTTGACGATATGAACGTAACCTCAGAAACATTATTTATAATAAAACCGCTTGCTAATAAGGCCCGATCCTGTGTCTGACTATAAATTCTTAATAGTAATTCAAACACAAGCGAGTATCTAGTAGCGGGAGATAAACCCAGACGAAGTTAAAGCCGCCGTTCATTTTATTCTTCTCAAGTTATCCTGTGAAAAGTGCAGTTAACGTCGCTTCTTAGAGAAAATGTTATGAGCTACAATTTTCCATTTGAAACGGGGCAGCTTGCTTTAATTAATAATATTGTATTCTTTGTGAATTGCCTTGCCAATTTAATGGTTTAATTACAATTACGTCGAGAAGACAAGTTCGCAAGAATTAGACGCCACTTGGCAAAGTATGCAGTAATAGAAAATATCTGTATCTCTACCTGACCTGGTTTTAATTACGGCAAAATCATCAACAGCCTCTGCTGTCCACTGTTGAACAAGGGCCTCTTCCTGTGCACTCCATCTTTCTCTGTTTGTCGCTTCCTGACTCTTAGCATAAGCCACCTCTTCGGTTCCCTGACCGCTGCTGTAACCGAATGTAACAAAGCTGCTGGAGACCAAGGACCTTTATGTTTCTTGCATACGAAGGTAAATAAGCCTTGTAACGCAAACTCACAACCGGAAAATGAGATGGAAAATGTTAATAATATAACTAATTCTGTGTGAACTTTGTTCAGTTTCAAATCATAGAACCTACTTAGAATTGTCAGTTTATAACAGGAATCAATTCTACCGCAGGTGATGTATAAGCTCCTACAAGATATAGGCCAATGTCTATTCTCCATCAGATATAGCCAGGGAGTTTATATAAATTGACTAAATTAGCTATAATTAGGTCTATAGTGTAGCATAAAAGGTACAATTATGCCAAATTTCATTAAAATCTGTCCACCGGTTATTACGTAATGCGCGTTCATACAGACTTAAAAATTGGACAATGTATCACATGTATTTTACACTGCGATGGTTTTTATTAAAATATTGCATGTACAGACACGGCTCTGTTACAATTTCATTATATGTATAGATCATAAGAGTCATTTCACTGATACTTTGCTTTTTTATTGTCCATGATTGAAATTCTTAAACGCTCTATTTGAGTGTGTAGTTATGTCATTTACTTATTTACGAAGCAATGTTTGAAGTTCATAGTTTTCTCTTTAAGTATTTGTAGAGGGAGCTGCATAAAGAATCCTTAGGAAGAGACAGTCTTACGTTACTATTCAGACTAAATCCGGACTTGTGCAAACAAGAAACTACGTTCATATGCCAACACTACACTACGTTACAGCTGCAGCTACTGTGTTACACAACTAAGACAGTTGTGTTTATTTGTGAATTCTCTTCGTTTCGTATACGTCAAACTATAAAAGCTTTTAACCCATTTAAATGTGCTCTAACAGTTACTTCGAATAACCTACTTAAGAAAAATCTAATACGACTGACTGACAGACAACGGACAACCTAAACTGGTGGGTCTAGAAGAATCAAATTTTACACAGGAATTTCTTATATAATGTAAGTAAGCAGAAAAGATTTTTGAAAATTCATCCCCTAAGGGTGTAAAATAAGGGTGTAAAACTTCCTAAAAATAAGATAAGGTGTAAAATAAGATGTTGCCGATGAGATTTCTCATCGGGCAATCGGCTAGTACTTAATATTGTTGTCGTTTAGTCTGTCATCACATCATATTTCATGTTATAAAACGAAAATTTCGAATCTTATGGATACGAAAATGTTTACATATGTAGGACTCTTAATTTAATTTTAATGTAAAACAGTGAGAGTGGTTAATTAGTAGGTCTTTAAATATTTTGGTGCATGTTCAATCAATTTCTTACTTGAAAAAGAATAATCATACCAGTCAGTGAAAGATTAATGAAAAATATTCCTATCAATTAAACACTATTTAATATTTTGTTAAATTACATAATAAGTAATTATGTAATAAGTTCCTGCTCTCAGCAGGAACTATAAACCAAATATTCAAAAATAAAATACTTAAAAAATGAAATTCACAAAGAAACTAAAGTTTCCTAAATAAAATGCATCAACTTACTGCTACTTTCCAACTATAGCATCTTATGAACTTAAAAATAAAAAGTCTATCAGAACTGTAACAATGAAAATATGACCTCAGCGTCACTGAAAAGAACAGTCAGTTAAGTTTTACTCTCTTTGAGAGTCTTCCTTTTTATGACTTCTTCAACCCTTCATTTTTGTTAACAGGCGAGGTTTCCCGCACCGCTATAATACTGGCATTACTTTCAGACCGCAACAAGTTTACCTCACTTTACCTTCTGAGGAATGAGGACAACCCGAGCAAGGATAAATTAAAAGAAACTTTATACAAATACTCTCTGGAACTTTATATTTACGAAAGTCTTTCATTAAATTTCCGAGTATCGTGTAAAAGAAAATTATTTTACGCGTGTATCCTTGTATCCTTCTAACTTTTCTTACTTTGGAAAACTTCTTGTTTGTAAGAACTTACCGGTCAAACGGAGTCAAAATGTAAACAAATTATTTTATTTTATTCAGAGTTCAATTTCAGAGATTATTTTATTCTGGACAAAACTCTAATCTATATACATATAATAAAAATGTAACTGATCGCTGTCTGTACATGGAAGATATATGAGAAAAATATTATTGGGGGCCTTTATCAACGCAATAGAACCTAAAACAATGATTGTTAGAATTTTTGTCCGTTTATCTGTTTGTCTGTGCGTTTGTGCGCGCTAATCTTAGAAACGGCTTAACCGATTTGGGTCACTAATGTATTGTGGTAAGCTTCACTTAAAATTTAGTGTTTGTTTTATTTCAATCAGTTCATAAATAAAAAAAATATATCAATTTAAAGAATCACGTCGAACATCTGTTCGATAAAAAATAAGCTATAAGAAATAATGTGTGTGAGCGTTTATGAAAATACCAAATACCCCTAAGAAGGTAAAGACGGTGTTTATAAACTAAAATCCACGCGGATGAAGTCACGGGCAACAGCTAGTACTTAATAAGTTTTGAAAATACATATTGATTGATTTAAAATTAGTTACACAAAAACTTACTCGTACTTAGACGTCAATAGTTAAAAAAATAGAAAAAATACGGGGTATTTAAAAATGTGGCACAATTAATATGCCTTGTTGACATGAATCCAGAAACAATTTTGTGAACTCAACAAAGCTTTAGCATAACAATCGGTGTAAATAAATCATTTCAGTGGCATAATTAGTCGATTGTGCCACCGGCGCCGGCTCGCGAGCCACAAACGTCGATAGTGGAGGGTCAACAACTGTAAAACAATAAGAAATAGAAGAAAACTCATTAGTCACGCGACCCACGGCACGTACCACTCGTAAGTTACGTTGCTGATATTATATTTGATAACAAAAAAAAAATTATTCATCTCTATTCTACTCTCATCTGTTAATATAAACATCGCAGAAATGTTATTATCATATTATTATGAAAGTAGAAAGCTTGAAGTACTACTGATTGGCTGAAATAATCTGACAACTTGTAAAACTTCAAATGTTGATGCTGGTGCCGCTGTTGATCTTCTAGACACTCTATTTACATTACTAAACTCTTATTTACATGGTTACATGACGTGCTCACACACACCGCCGCACCGCTAAGAAATCCTTGATGCCATTATAAATACTCATACTAATAATATCTTAATGGATGATCATATACATACTCATATTTATATTCCGTACATGGCGGGAATAAGTTGACAAATCAAAGTTAACTCACTATCAAGGGTAGACTTTGAATGTTTAATGTTTGTGTTTTCACTTTGAATATTGAAATATCAGTTTAATGTTTAAATCGATTTCTCTGAAGCTGTCGACTGCACACAGATTTAAATTCTTATTATAAATCCAAAGTAATAATTACAACGTACTAGGACTTCTTTTACCACATATTTCGAGTTATCAACTTATTTCTGCCATCCATAGAGTAAATAAATCTTTGAGTTCTAACGAATAACTTCAGCAATCAATTCACCTACCCAATCAATTAACCCGAAACCAACATTAATATCCCTAAAATAATAACTATTAATTAATATTTTAAAAACAATTAGGATAGTTATTTTATTGGGTACCATATATCATTATTGTAACGAGAGTAACACCACCGCGAAGGAAAACATAAAAGTTGGGAAAATCTGTAGGTGACTTATTAATACGTAAATATGACCCTTATTTATAGTCAAAACTCTAGACTGGTTTCTGATGTTACTTTTAGATTACCTTCAACAGTGCACTTAATGTACTTAAAAACTAATTTACATTGATCAAGGACATTATAAAAATTGAAATTATACTGATTTCATGCTCGAAATGTTATGAATCATATCATTATGGGTTATCATATTTTCTTGCGACTCTGTTCAGTGAGGACGAACGATATTTTATGAATACTATTAATAATTATAAACTATTGTAATAATAAAATCATAAATAGCTCTAAAGAAAACCTATACCATATAAAATAGTAGGGTTGAATGGAATGTAAACGAAAACCATTAATACCTGTTATTGCTGTATCGAATATCGAGGGGCCATATTAATTACCTAGCAATAATATGAGGATAATGAAAATATGGCCAGCAGGTTGCCGATCAATTCTGCAAATCACTACATAATAGATAACTGTGAGGAAGGAAGTGTCCTTATATCTATGTAAGCAAGCATATAAATAAATATACGTAAAGACACTACTATAAAAATCAAAGATTCCCAAACTCATTTAACCTACGACATCATTTACGGGGAAAAGTTACGCAGTACCTATCCCCTTGGATATCTTTTTAGGAATGAACCAATAGGATAAGCCACAAAGCATTCTCTTCCCGGAACAATGTGTATAAATGAATCAACGAAAAAAAACTATTTATCGCATTCCTATTATAAACTTAACTAGTAATCACATTTAACATTAGATTAACGTAATATATATATATATATAGTAACAATAGGCGTACTTATCATAAATATTTAAATGTGCTGTGCTATTTTCCCTTTATCTAAACTTTTCATAAACCTCCCACATACTTCTGAACTGAACAATAGTAAAAGGCTACTAGGCTAACGAGGTTTTAATGTGGAGACCGGGTGCGCATTCGGCGCTTATCATTATCTTCCCGCGTATAACTCATGTGATAGCGTGATAGACTGGCCGCCTCACTGAACGCACTACCAATCTCTTTATGCAACCGTAAAAAGCATCGATAAGTACGTGTAAATTTATACAGGAAGACATTTTTTTTTATAAAATACCATAAATCATATGTCAAGAGAATACTTAAAACATATTTTTACAAGCCTTTGTTAGATGTAAGAACTGTATTATCCGTTTTTAAATAAGATTATAATTAGGACAATTTCCGATGTTAACTTATACGTGTTTACTACAATGAACAAAGATCTGTTACCGCGAAATAACAATGACAAAGTATCATACTTTTATGTGTGTAGGTACATGGAGGGAGGCCTTCAATATTTTAATTGCACAACAATGGAATATGGAATGTACTTTGCTTTGCTTACTTTAACATGACTTAATTACTGTAAAAACAGTCACTGAATATTAGCTTGAGTGTATTTGCGTTAAAATTTAATTTGGTTTAATGTTGAGTTAAATTTCTGAGCCAAACATTTCAACTTACCAATATATATGGCAGGCTTATGAATTGAAATTTTTGTAATTAAGCAACTGTCATTAATCACATTAATTAGCCATTCGCTTTATTTTCTAATCGTCATCATATTTTTACAATGAAAATTATTTGACACAATATCTCTAACATCAATATGTCACTCAGTAACATCGTATCAATAACATCAGATGCATATTTCAATTATTAGGTATTTCAATAAATTGAGCGATTTCAGTAGTTCGTCCCATAAGAATGTCGTTGTAAAGACCATAAGACGTAATACAGATACTAAAAATAATAATTAATTCTAAGTGGATGAAAATTACCTTCAATAATTTTGTTAAAATAATTTAATAATAATAATTAAATAATTTTCTAAGCTTTAAAAAATATTAAAGCTAATCAGATTATGGTCCGAAACCCAAAGTGATTCACTTGAGAAGACCTATGCCCTGCACTGGGACGCTATAGGCTGATTAGGAAAGTTTAAAAATGGTGATATATAATAAAAAATGTCGCTCATTTTATAATATAGAGTATAACGAAACCTTTCCCGAAGTCTGAAACCAAGGATTCTACTCATGATTCTAAGTTCATTAACATGAAAACTACACGAATTTATTTTGTGTTATTCAATTTTTTTTTGTTATTTCCAAATTTCTTAAAACATTTTTTGTTGGTCTTTGTATTTATTCAAACCCAAAAAATATATATTTTACAGAAAAAATACGTAACATTGTATGTCAATTAACTCAGAATCATGAGCAGCGTTCATTCCAGTTTTTGGAAAGATTTGGTTACACCTGTATATTTAATGTGTGTACGAAAGCTAGACTAATGGTGCATTGTTCTCAAAAATGCCTAGTTACTAAATTAATCACCAGTTCGCGCAAATATTTGAATACTCACCCTCAATACCTAAAAACCCATTTTTTATTTGCAATAGGCAAACCGTCACTCCTTAACCGCGAGTAAATATTGAGAAAAACTTCCAAAAAAGTTGGTTGTAGGTTAAAGGCAATATCGAATATTGATCATTTTACTGCGAATAAATAAAGCGAAAGTGAGGTTTTATAGAGCAATACGAAATTGTTAGAGCCATAACTTAGCGTTCTCAATCCCACTGATATTGGAGTGGATGAGTTACGCCGAAAACATTGGCCACCGCACTTCCAGCCGGGAATCTTCACGTTTGCGATGAATACTAATACGTTTTATTAGGAACCATTTCATATTTCATCATAAAAGTAACATAAAGTCATTCTATTCCTGTTATGGTTAGGAGTATATTTCGATATAAGTACCTGCGTAAATTTTAAAGATGATAATATTTATAATACCGGGTTAGAATGCCCGCTTTAAAACACATGTTGTCGATTTGAATCAAAAGAAATTAATTTAATCTTAAAGATTCTTGCTCATGATTACAAGAACGAATCAGTGAGGTATCTTATCCTGTATGAATATAACTCAACTATCAAGATCAAGACTGAACACTGGTTATTTTTTTATACAAATTATTTTAAAGACCGTATGGGATGTCCTTGGTTCCGTGGATTATGGGACGGACCCCTAGTATGGTACGCAACTTGTGTATACACGCTGGCTCATTCCCATCTCCAGGAGACCGTAGAAAAAGGTGGTGTAGCCGCAGAAGCAGCTGGGAAACGCAAGGTCCATAAATATAGAGACATAGTCACTAACAACGCTTTTATTCTCGTTGGTGTCGAAACCCTAGGTTCGTGGAGCTCCAGAGCGCATAACCTTTTTAGGGACTTAACTAGTTCCCGGTTGACACTACCAGTGACCCCAGGGCCGGCAATTACCTCGCTTAGCGCATAAGCTTAGCAATTCAACGAGGTAATGCCGCCAGCATGCTGGGGTACCTTACCGCAAATTCCCAATCTGTATAATATTAGGGCCTTACGTACGAAATTGTCGTTAGCTCATAGTGACCGCTTTGAATTTAGTTATCTTGCATTTGAATTACAAATTCAAATTAATTACAATTTAAAGCTGTGGACATTCTTTTCCAAAATCTGGACATTTATTTTTCCGTCAAACGACCATAGAAAAATTAAAATTTCGCGTTATTTGCGAATATGAGTTCCGTCGTAGTACGAACGCAGCAAAGACGGCACGTAATATCAAAGACCGCAAACGAACGCACGATGCGTTTTTGGTTTGATGGTCTGGAAATTTCGACCTCAAGAACAAGAACAACGATGAATTGAAAGCAATAATGGAGACGGATTCATCCCAAACTACGTCTGAGTTAGCAGCAGCCTTCGGCGTAAGTGACAAAACACTATTGATTTATTTGTGTCAAATCGGGAAAGTGAATAAGGTCGGAAAGTGGGTACCGTGTGGTATGAATGACAGCCATACACTGTCCCAACCGTAAACTGAGTCAAAAGAAGCTCATGGCGATCCTATGCCATTGTGGTATTATGCACTATAGCTTCTTGAGATCTACAGATGAGATTAATGCAGATGTGTACTGTGAAGAACTGCAAACGATAATGGACAAGCTCGCTATCAAACAAGCGAGTCTGGTCAATCGCTCTAGTCCACTGCTTCTTCAAGATAACACTCGCCCACATACTGCACGACAGACAGTCTCAGGGTCACATGAGCTTCGACTGTAAACTCTCCGCCAAGTACCGTACTCGCTAGACTTTGCCCCTACTTATTTCAATGACTTGAAATTTTAATTTGGAATTGGGATAACTTTTTATAGGGGAAAATATTCAACTCCTATGAACCAGTGAAAAACGCCTTCAGAGAATTCATCGATTCCCGTCCCCAGGAGTTCTATAGCAGAGGCATCAATCAATGTCCATTAAAATGGCAAACGTGCATTGATAATAATGGACAATATTTCGATTAATTAAATATATAATCAACATACAAATAATATTTGAATTTGTCCATATAAAAGGGCAATTTCATAGGTAAGGACCTAATATATATAATATAAAAATATTAGTTATGGAGGGTAGAATTTTAAGTGGACTGTAATTTGAAGTTTTTATTTTTTATTATTATTTTCGATTAATTGCCGTAGCCGTACAATAATAAAGCTTCACTGACCCGAAAGCTGTCTGGTGCACCGAAGTCTTCTGCCGGCGCTGGCCTCTGGTTCTCCTGCGTTGGCACTTAAGGACACTAATGCACTAATATTTGATTTTAAGGACATGTTCATAATTTTAGTTAGTTCGAATTCTAAACACACACTTTAATATGAATTAATATTTTGTACCAATTCGGTTTGCCCTTAAAAGCCCTTTTCGCCCCTTTCGCTTTGTACCCTTAAAAGAATATCTGATAAATTATAGAGACCAGAAGTAAGTTAAAAGTGAAATATCATTATAGAAGGTTATATTATATCTAAGAAAGGTTATATTATAGAAAGGTTATATGTTCATACGGTTGTTATATGACCGTCCTAAACAAAAAGGCAAATGAGTACACAAAATAAAACGCAAACAAGCGGAAGAAACGAAAGCTCGTAGATCTTCTAAATCCTCAAGGTGTGTCCCTAAAAGTCTGTTACGGAAAATTTGCTTAACTTGACTTGAAAAGGGGGAGATTCCTCCATAACAAAAGCAAAATATTTAAGAGACAGCTTTAAAGAAAAACAACGACGAAATCTTATTTTACAGCACTTATCTTTCAATTAACATTTGACGGGGATTTTTGCGTCAGTGTGACCTTTCCTTTTCGTTCGTTTCAACTTGTAAAATCTGTTTATGACAATACGCTTAATTAACCGTGGAATGTTTCATGTTTAAATGTAAAACAAGGGTAGTATTCTAACATCGCCCTATATATATTTTTTAATTGGACTGAAACCAGAAGTCAACAGAGACTTCACAGCATTAAATTTCCATCTCAGTAAACTTTGAATAATGTTGGCGTCAATAACACACTTACCGCAAGTTAGGCAATCTGCCTAGTTTAGTCAAGCCTAAAAATTATTTGTTTGTGTATAGGGAGATGTACATCTAGTATATGCTTGAAGACAACGTTGATTATTGTCTTGTTAAGATATGATTCTTTTTAAGAACTTGAAACTATTTACTCAGTGAGTAAGTTTACTAATTTTTATTGAATTAAATGTAACCAATTCAAATGATTTTTGACAGAGTATGTAGTAAAAATAAAAAACATTTCGAACCAGAAAAATTCATAAATGATATAGGTAGCATTCTGTTCCAGTGGACTAAACGAAGTTTTCACTAATGATAAAAGTAACGGACTGAACTAATGTTACCCGTAACAACATTTTCAAACTGTTACGCGCACTAATCGATTCACAAGTTTCAACTGGGAAAATCTCAATTATTTTATTTAGGGATAATTTCACTGTAGAACTATTAAATTTCATTTTGGTGACACATAATTTATAAGGTTAGAATGTCATGTGTATTAATTTCAGCTACTATATCTCTCCAGACCTCTGTTGACTAGCAAAATGTTATAATAGAATCCATACCGTGGTAATGCCTAATGCCTAATTAATAAACACATTGAATAATTGCATTTCTCAAAAAATGTATTCCTGCAGATAATATTTTAGACTTTTAGGATATAAGTATAGATGTAAATGATTTTAGACTTGAGGTTTCGTATTTATTTCTCCTCGTATATATCTAAGGATTTCTTTATTTCGGATATAATATGTCACTTTTTGAATATTTGAATGGATAAAATAATTTTAGTAACACAGAAAGGCTTTATTTTACATGAATAATTTCAGCTAGACGTTGGATGCGTAATGCAGACCCTTATCAAAGACAATATCATATAACAAAACTAACCGGACCGACCAATTTTCATTTTCCACAGACATTACTTCCAGATACTATTTACAATTCATAAAACGTGAAAATATCCCTTGTCATAGAATTTTATGTTAAATATCGTCTTTTAATTTTATGTTACCTAATATACCATTCAGTCTCTATGTATAGCTAAGTAGTATTCTTACAAGAGTGTCGTACGGTAGACGGTACAAAATGGTAACCGTTTGGCAACTATTTTACGACCGATTAGCCCATTTCACAGTCCACTTACCTGCTGTGTAAAAGGTCTCGGGTTGGATTCCTGGTTGGACATTCATTTGTTTAAAGACAAATGTTTGTTCGGGGGTCAGTGATGTGTTTGTCTTTGTATGTGTCTAGACCCAAGACATTAGTGTGTGCCATTGAGTGCAACGTTATTATCTCAAGTAGCCCAAAGCGTACGTTAGTAGAGCGCCCGAATAACACCCGCTGTGTACACGTTGTAACTGTTCTCCGCTTCTAATGAATAAGTACTTACCTACTTACTTTGTACTAAATTGGGAGAGATTTTTAAGATTACAGTGACGGGAAAGCAATTTCTCGAGTATAAAAAATAGGTCTATTACACGCGAATAAGTTCTTGTACGAACCACTATTTTATAAAATAATCAAATGCTTATTTTATAAACAGTAATTAAAATATGTTTAAGCAGTAAACATGATATATGATAGTAACAGAAGTAGCATTCGGCTCCAAAGACCAATATCTAGACCGAATATTTGTTGGTCCTCGAACTAGATCCATTACATTTTGAAAAAAAAAAAACTTGTACTTACATTTCTAATACCTAGGTATATCTGTGCCGTGTGCATCATACCTCGCTTTTTATACTACAAGTTGCAAAGATTTTTTTATTTGTTCCTCGCTGTTCCTCGCTGAAGCTTAAATTAAGATGCGCGTTAAGCTGGAGTGGATGAAACAACTCCGGGAAGTGCACATAAAGCGGGTTACCCGTCGCCCGACTAGCCAGCGGTAATACTAGATCGTGTTCTTTTTAACGACCCTCCGGCTGGCTATAATTCATTCTGAATAAAAACTGATCCGGTGACGGGGGTGAGGATGCAATCTACTTCCGTATTAATTGATGTCTTAAATCTCAAAAATAAGCAAGTATACTCGTCCTTCGCTTACACTTTGACGTTGAAAATGTATATGATAATCGTAATGTAATATACTCGCAATAATGTAAAATATATGCCTGGTTGTTGAGTTTCTTGCGATTTTTGCTGTTGTTTATTGTATTTATTCTAATAGAAGGGTATTTTAGTAAAAAAACCCAATTCTAACACAAAAGTCTGTAACTGATGTGTTTAAATTAAAAGTGAAGACATATCTTTAAAAAAATATAATGACAAAAGTGATACTACACAATTCCCATAATCACTTCTCATTTGATGAATGAAGGAACACGCTATAATGTGTGACTCTTTTGTAAGAAACAATCTTTCTAACCTCTTTAGATTATGTAGTACGTAATTTTATTTTTTAATGAATTCCAGTAGCTTGAACGTCTAACCGATGAACGCAAGCTTATAATCTTCACTGTGCTCTCAAAATGGACTCGGTTTGGCTCAAGCCCAGGGCAGTATCAAGCAAGACCAAAGGCTGAAAGGTGAACAGCATTATGCAAATTACCGTACTCTTTGTTCTATTCCGTGGTGCTATTTACATTTTATTTATTTGCGAAAATACAATAGACGGATTAGGCTGGGCCGTAATGTACTATCTTTGTTTTGCCGCATTGCACTGAAGCGGATTTTGTTTAATATATTAATACCGCAAAATAATCAAGGATAGAAAAATTATACCTATCATCCTGATACAAGCATAATTTCCAATTATGATATTACAATCTTGTCGCTTTCGCATAACTATACGAAATAGCTTTTACTTTACTATCAAGTTGACGGAGTCCTGTCACCAGAGAACCTAATATTAGGGTCTTACCTATGAAATTGCCGTTTGTTCATAGTGACCACTTTAAACTTAGTTATCTTGAGTTTAGCTTGAAATTCCAAATTCAAATTAATTTCAATTTAAAGCTAAGGAATTCTTTTTTTCAAAATCAGTTGTTCCTTTGTTTTTCCGTCGTACGACTTTTTGCTTAGATATCCTTGTGTTTGCGACAACGGAAAAGTTAAAACGTCGCGTTATTTTTGAATATCAGTTCCGTCGTGGCCAGCAACGCAACACAGACGGCACGCAATATCAACGATGTGTACGAAACAAACATCGCAAACGAACACACGGTGCGTTTTTGGTTTGATCATTTCCGTTCAGCAAATTTCGGCCTCAAGAACAACCCCGTTGACGACCGGAAACCAAAGTCGATAATGACGAATTGAAAGCAATAGAGGAAGCGGATTCATCTCAAACCACATCTGAGTTAGCAGCAGCCTTCGGCGTAAGTGACAAAACGATATTGATTAATTTGTGTCAAATCAGGGAAGTGAAGAAGCAAGTGTTCGTATGATACTAAAGCTGTCATTTCCACGAAAAAACAAGTTGCCACCTTGTCGTAGTCATTAAGTTGTATTTTGACAGCATTTTGGGAGCTGATTGCACTACTATAAACCTAACCCACCTTTTAATTCGCTACCATTAATTTGCTACTCATTCAGTATTTATTTGTTGCCCATTTAATTACTACTCGATAATTTTTAAATGAATACCTACGAATAGATCCTGGACTTTATTCTATAATCGTATTTTTATAGTTTTTCTGCCCTTACCTGCTATTTTATTTTTAAAATAACTATTTGAATTTCCACGTTTAATTTATCATGTGTTGCTGCTACGGCACTGAGACATGTTTTGCGTGTTATATATTAATATACTTAACTATATATTTACGTATGTAGCGTCTGCCCGAGATCGTAAATACGTGAGATTTACGAGAGAATCACCAAGATACTGTAGTCCTGCACATAGCAGAAGACGGCCGCCGTGATACACTAACAACTATATCGTACACACATAACGCGCAACGTCTGTCTGTCCATGTGATTGCTCGAGATAACCCCAATAATATTCCAAAAGTAAGTATATTTTTATACAAATCGGTTAAGCAGCTATAAAAATGTACCAGATTTTGTAGAACAAATGTCTCCGCATAAACTGATATTCCGCCCTAAAATCGGGTACATACCGATCATTAGTCAAATACAAGTATATTAAAACAGTATATTAT
Source organism: Sesia bembeciformis (assembly GCA_943735995.1). Lineage (NCBI taxonomy): Eukaryota > Metazoa > Arthropoda > Insecta > Lepidoptera > Sesiidae > Sesia > Sesia bembeciformis. The sequence goes on from OX031031.1 coordinate 10,478,229, forward strand.
TATGCATATTATCATTAGCATATTAGTACATTTTACATAACTCTAAAAACGAAGACTTAAATCCTTGCACAACTTGAACATTTTTAGTTAGTAAGAGATAAGACTAAGAAACATGAAGAAAAAAGTAAAAACAGTTAAATTAAATCTTAAGCTCTACTACCAGGAGTTATATAAATAGGAATTTATATTACTATATATCTCAATAAATTAACCCGAACTCGTATAAATCATTATCCCTCCTCTGCACATATACCTGAAAGAGAATATCTGTTTATTTGTTCACGCTAATTTCGGGAACTATTGGCCTGAATTTGTAGTGGTTATGACGGTGTGCGGTATATAAGACAAGTATATATGACAAGCTGATCAAATTGAACGGGTTCCCAAACGAAAACATGTTCCAAACTAGTGAAGCCGAAAGCAAACTAATTAAGTGTAAAATATAAATAATAATATATGTATGTATAAACATTTACAACACATAAATGTTTTTTTCTATTCATTTCAATGTACAACACTAAGGGCCTTTCTTATCACCTCCTGATACTTTATCAGAAGGTGGTGATACTTTATCACAACTACCGGATAATCTGCTACATAAATTTATATGTCAATTACATATATGCCAATTAAATCGAAATGATACTGACTGTCTGATAAAGTATAACTGACTTTGTAATACCTTCTGATAAAGTATCAGTAAGTGGTGAGAATGGTCCTAAAATGCTTAAAAAATTGTATGTCTGGCTCAGCAACTACTTTGTCACCCTCACTTTTAATGATCCTAATGGAACTAATCATCATTTGTAACCCTCTTCATATTTTGGTATACTTGGCGTAAATACTCGTATGTCCTCGGTAAATACATATTGTATTGTATTTGTATTGTATTACATTGCATTGTATTTATATGTTATTGTATTGTGAATTCTAGTAGTAATGTCAACGGACAGGATACGATATCGCCTGGGGATAAAATAAGTAAGTAATCAGCATTTTATTTTTGTGTGAATGTTTTAATTATATTTTTTATACATAATATAATTAGTCGCGATATAGATTTTGATCCCTTTTGTGATACTGTAACTACACTTAAAGTAAAATATTGTAAAAACTTCATTTCCACTCTTACATGATTTTCCATATTTTTGTAATGACTAACAACATTTACTTGTTTTAGACGATTTATTAATAGTAATGCAGTATATATAGTGTATATATATATATATATATATATATATGTATATATTATAATACTAATTATTATAATTATTATAATACTAATAATTTAGGTCAGATCTATATCTAACAGTGAAGAGACACGGACTAATGGTGCGGTATGGTATTATATTGTTGATATTATACAACGAATATTATACAACGGCCACGGGCAGTCATAAGTGGACAGTTGCACTAGCAAATGCAGTAACAAGCAATTTACTCGAGAGGTGAATTGGTATATACATATATGTACTTACATACAAGTGTGTTGGAGAGCTGATGGCTGATGTAGCCATTCTAGAGCTGATGTAGCGTAGACGATGTATTAATTAGAGAAATTAATTTAAAAGGACAATATAGGACATAAGTAAAGATATGTCGGGAATACCTAGAAATACAAAGTATGGCAACACTACCTCAACCATGCAAACATTCACGAATGTTCATGTGATCGCGGTTGGCGGAGTTGTTATAATATTACTTTCAATCTTTGAAAATAAAGCTCAAATGTCACACAATAAAAGTACCTACACGGTCCTGTGTTATACTTAAACTGTCAGTATCTCGACCGATCACAAAGCCTGGTTAAACAAATTACAAAAATATATTATATTGTTAAAATTTCGCGAATATTGAGGAAATAAGTTTAGGAAATTAATATTAGGGAAATAAGTTGTGTGTGTTTAGGATAAACTTTTGTAATTAGGGTGAACTTGTCGCCCATAATGAAAATCGCCCTCCCTAATCAACTTGTTTTTAAAATTGCTGACATGAAACTATTATACGTAACAGTTTAAAAGTTTTTTTTTTCGTATTTGTAGATATCATTAAATAAAAAGTAAAGCTATAGTTAAAAATTAGATAGCTATCTATATAAACAAGTATATATGTGTAGATATACTCGTGTAAATTAATTAGAATCAATAATATATCCAATGTCGAGTTCATCTCATCTCCCTATATTCCCCATACTTTTTACGAAAACCTAATTTAAAGATAGAGAGCTCATCTGCCGATATATCAACGATTCGTTATTTTGAATAAATGTTAACGTGTGTCGCTGACAACAAAGGACGTAGCTTACCATTGGGCTTTCGGCCGAACGCTTATTTGTTTACCTTTTTCTATGAAAAAGAAACTAACTTTATACTGAACTTTAATCGCTTAATCTTAATTACAACGGGCCATCTTTCATTATCCATCTTTGGTGTAAGCAAGTTTGTTAACACAAAGCTGAATGAGGGTGGAGCTGAACTCCAAATCCCTACGGATGGAGTTGGCACACTCGATCTTGTCGAAGGCGATCAATTCATCTCGCACCATCTTCCGGCGCTCTAACACCGCTATACTTTGTTTTAGCGATAGTACTACATTATTGGCCATGATAGTGTTTTGTGGATATATACTATTAACGCTTCCGATTCATTGCAACGCAGTTTACCAGCAAACTACTCATATACTATAGGAACAACTTGAAGAATAAAAAATGAAAATTTGGAAATTTCCGTGGAAAAATATAACTTTAGATATAAGTTTTAGCTTATAAAAGTTATATTTAAAGATTTTTTATTTAATTATTTGTTACTGACTAATCTATGTAATAATTCTGCGTGTAATTTATAATTAGAAAGTTATACTTAAATATCCATTAAAAAGTAATGTTTATACCACATTTTATTTTAAAAAAAATCTATTTTTGTAACACGTAATGACATATAATGTAATAAATAGGTATACGAGTATAATTATAGAGCTATTTGTATACCCAATTAAAGTTATGCATGGGTACTATATTATTTGTATACTATACGCCTACTTCTCTTATATTATTATTGACATCTTTTGTGTCTTTTTCGGTCAATTACAATATTATAATATACAAGATTCTAAAGACGTACAATCCTCTATATTTTCTTCTCAAAATTCTTTTACTTCCTCTTTTCTTACAAGCCTTTGTTAAAGTCTCGTGTTGAAGCATAAAATGCAAATTGCAACCTCCCGTACACAGCAAAATCATATATGAAACATTACTTTAGCATTATTTTCGTATTTCAAAATTATAACTTAACGTCATCAACATCATGCTTGATTGAAGGACGATTATAAAATTTGCAAGCATTATATAACTACCTACGGTAAAATTAGTTTTAATTAAACGTAATCAAAGAAATGTAGCAATTGTAGGTATCCCTCTAATAGTCATACAGGTGTCGCTAACTCTTATCGAATAGTCGCAGCTGCTATATTTTTAATAATACTCATAATTACTTTCATTGATCAATTATGTATAATTACACGATTATTCAGACATAAATTTTAAAATACTGTAATCGTGAAACTACATAATCATATTCCAGTAACTCACAATACAACAACGAGCCCAAAAACCGTGTACAGGTGCACACACTCCAATTCACAAACGAGCGAAGATCCGCCCTCACCTGGCGTACTCAAACCCACAATTGCATAACAAAAACAAACACAAGTGCAGAAACGAGCGTTTCTTTTGTGTAGAATACGTCTTTGCGGGTGAAGAAAACTAAACAATGGTCTATACAGTCTGACACGGGCTCGAGCTCCTAAAGTCTACTGAGCGAGACAATAGCTCTGCGAATATGGGCTCGAGAGAAACGTTCTTGCCCTGTTACCACAAGCAATATTGTTAGTTTTATGAAGCGACTGAAGGAATCCTTTGTGCGGACTTTTTATAATACAAACCCGTAGATTTATTTTAACCTTGATACGCTTAAGCCACATACGATTTTATTAATCCAACCGGTTACTACTGCTACTCGGGCTAAATGAGGCTACTCATTAATTGCTCGAACTCACGAAACCTAACACGCACAAATGAGTAATTGACGGGCTTATTAACGGCTTATTATCTTTACAAGTCTATTGGAATTATCCAGCAGAATATAGATGCTTGATCGAACGATGGGTCGGTGATTGAAAGGGATCGTATCGTGGTGAGCAAACACGGGGCTCGCGTGGAGTTGCAGACAATAGCCGGGAGTCCGGTTGCGGCTGTTTGTCCCGCCATACAGCGAATACAGTTTTGTAATTACCGAGATAGTAGTTTGTTCCCGTTCTAAGTAATCGTTTCATAAAATTCATTTATCAATTGCTACAAAATATTAATTTTAAGAAACGTTTACAATAGAAACATTATTGAAACACCACTGAAACTTTTTATGACAGACGCCATAGACATTTTGCCCATAGATATCTGCAAATAATTTATTATCATACTTATATATACATGTACATATATATTAAATATTAATTTTGATGGGAAATGTATAATAGAGACATTATTATTGAAATCAATAATTATAATCAATTCAATATTATTGAAATCAATAATCAAGAGTTCAATAATTATTGAACACTGCATACCTTTGGAGATTCAGCAGCCACAATTTATAAAAGAAATAGTTTTCTTCAACCCCTTATACTTCCTATTCGGTGGGATCGGATTGAATGGAATGGGAAATAAGAATTTTAATGAGACGAGAGATTTCCGTCGTCCATTATGCTCCTTATTCTATAAGATAAGATAGGAAACAAGCTCTAGAAAGTACAAACTCTTACTCACTTCCAAAACACGTAAAACTTTTTTTTTATAAAAACGTCAAAACGTTTAACGGGCGATCCAGCACGCTAACTAACTAACTAATTGACGAGATACTAATCTTTTCGTACACTAATATTTAAAACTCAATTTAACGTTTCAAATTGTCATACAAGACTAGTTGTAATATAAACTCTGTTGCGGTATGTGTATGGTTCCGAATGTTGTTTATATTTCCATAAATACCAAATAATTTCAGATGTAATAAAGTTATTGGAGTTTTATTACAATTTGCATATGACCATATAAGAGTCGTTGGCAATCAACTCGGCATTTAATGCTCCCTTTGTGTTCATTGTATAGTAAATATACAATAATTTTTAACAATCAATTTTGTATAATATATAATTTAATTTTTCGTTGACTGTTTGTACTGAAATTAAATTAAATCAGAAGTTTCAAGAGTTTCATAGTTACTGAGACGATTAATTTTCTGTAACATTGATTACATTTAGATTATACGTTTAATACATAAAAATCATACGTGCGATTAACGAGCAACACAAAATCTCTTATATGACAAAAACAAATAAAAACATTTTTTTTTACAATTCTGAAATTTTTTTAAATTATATTTTACACTGACATCATAAATAAACTTTAGGATTACTTAAAATTACCCTCCAATCTATATATAAATAAAAATTAAATGCTGTTCGTTGGTAAGCGCATCACTTGACTGGCTCACTTGACGCCAAATCGGCTGGACCGATTTGGCTATTATTTTAAATCTTCGTATTAGTCCGAATAAGGTTTTTAGGGAACGAAAAATTGGAAAGTTGCCCGGAAAATTGGAAAATTTGGGAAAAACTGAGTGCTTTTTTTTATTGGATTTTTGTATGAACTTATTGAAATTATTGTATTATTGAAATCTGGGCAGGACAACGTCTGTCGGTCAGCTAGTTCGTTATAAATATAGGACAAAATGATTGATAGTAACAAATTAGCTAAAAACATTCGGAACAGCCCACGTATATAATAATTGTAGATTTATTAAGGAGCTATTTTCGTATGTTTTGGAGCTCTGACAGTGAGCCAAACTGATTAGGTGATAAATAAAAATATGTGGTTATTTCAGCATAAATAACAGTAAGATATAACAACCAATGCGCTCCGCTTCCCGCCACTCCTGTCTGTCTGCAGCGTACAATAGAAGATTGACGTTACAGCTCGTCATATCACGCTTAGTTCCCGAGCTAGAGACTCTCGCAAATACTTTGTATGTTAAAGTGTTTGTTATCATAATAGGACCAACCGTGTAGTGGATTATGAAGGTATCGCGTAGTGGATTATGCCCCGAAACCTTCTTGTGTTTACATTGCAGTGAGATATTATAAATTGATGTCTCGCTATGACTATGAAACATAAAATAAATAGGTATGGTATATTCAACAAGTCTGATTTTTCTGTACATGAAAATCATTTGGACGACTTGAATTCACATTTCTCATGGGGTGTCCAACAGATAGATGTATAGATAAATAGAGAATTATGGATAAAAGGAAAAATAAGTCAAGCAGCATGTGGAATATATAGTAGGTACACAAGTTATGAAAAATAATGGTAAGAAAAACAGTTTATGTTAATATTCCAAAAAAAAAGAAAAAAAAAATCAGGTCAAAATGTTTTTTCACTCACTAATAACTTTGAAAATAGTTCGACATTACGTGAGCATAACAAGAACTTTTTCAGGGAGTTATATAATCTTTTTTCAAAATCGTTATGGTATAAAGTTTGATATTATGAGTACATATGTTGTAGTCAACGAGGCGAAATTCAATAAAACATTCCACGCTGCACTAGGTTCACGTTCCTGCCAGATTATCAGAGGAATTTCCACGACGTGGCATAAGGCTCTCAGATGTTTTTAAACAAAATGTTTCATTTATTTTATTTATCGAGGTAATATACGATAAGTAAAACTAAAAGTTCTTAGAACTGGCTACTGCACAATACGATAGGAAAAAATCAAATTCAAATTTTGAAAATGGAACTTAGCTTGTCAAACGCTATTAAATTTTCAAAGGTGTCATTTGTTTTTTATTTCTGGCGCCAGCTCGAAAATTAAGTGTTTGCGGAAAAATGAATTTAACAAGAGAACATTTACGTTCAATGGTTTTTTATGACATTCGTTGCGGCCTAAACCAGAAACAAAGTTATGAAAGACTTCAGTTAGCATTTAGTGATGAAGCTCGATCCAGTGCCACTGTTTATAGCTGGTTCAGTGAAGTTAAATGTGGTCGTTGCCACCTCAGTGACGATGTTACAGAAAGGCGTCCTGCGACGGCGGTGACGGAGGATAACATCAAAACTGTGCGGCTCATGATTAGAGCAAACAAACAAACGACATATCAGCAGATATGGGCATCATTAGGTATTGGTATGAGTCACGTTCAAACTATTTTACACGATCACCTATACGGGTAAGGAAAGCTTCCTTACCCGTATAGGTGATCGTGTGCTTGATGGATTCCTCACAATTTGAACAAAGTTCAAAAACACTGCCGCGTGGAATGGTGTGTCTACTTGAAAAATTCTTTAATGATCAATCAAATGCTCTTTTTGATGTAGTGGCTGATGATGAAAGATTTCCATTTCTTTAGATCCATTCCATTTTAATTTTCATTGTAAGGAAAAATATTTAATTCTGAAGTACCTTTTTACTACTTTTCTATGAACATATGGCATGTTTCATCTAATTGCAATTAGAATGAATTCGGGGCGGATCGCTGTAGTTATGATAAAATTTGAGTTGGTAATTTATTTGTTTTTATTTAAAAAAATGGCACGTTCGAGTTTTTACGATTGGTAAATTTACGATTATAAAATATAAAATATAATCGTAAAACTACCAATAGTTCTTGTTCTTTAATTTTTTTGGCAAATGTTAATTTTCCCTTTGTTATATAATGCCTATATTGTATCGCTCAATCTGTGAATGCATATTAGAACAGTGTATGCTGTTTACATACAAGCATCTTGTTGAGACAGGCTGACGAATAAACTTTTTGCGGCGTTTTACCTATTGGTAGGGTTTTAAAAAATAAATTTTCTTTTTATTTGGTGTTAAAGCGATTAATATAACCAACACGTCAATATGCTCAGCTACAGCTACAACAGTGCAAGATGAAGAATGTAGTGCCGTAGTAACGATTAATCTATCTGTTTGTTTAGTTGATATTTAATTATTTGTATTTAGCTTTATTAGCGGTGTGAGGACCCGCATTGTCATCGTGCAAGAGGATGCGACTTCTCAGTCGTCTTTTGCGAACTTTGTCTAGGACAATGGGTGATCGTATACCACTCAGCATTAACTGTTCTTTGTTTTTCTAGAGGCTCAGTAGGAGCGTAGCCCATTGAAGAGAAAAAAATACACAATCATTTTTTTGACAACGCTTCTAGCTTGAAGTTAGCTGTCCATAACGGTTCAGACACTGTGTCGAGATACTCTATATATGGATACATTGTTTTTAAATTGTTTAGACATCAATATTACAGATACCGAAGAAGATATTCAAGTACTAAATAAAATTATAAAATAACTTAAGGGTTAACAAACTTAACTTAACAAAACTTAACAAATGTAAACTTTGACCTTTTTATTGTTTGTCTATTGTTTGCTGGGATGCAGAAGTCCTTCCGCCACCAAAAAAAGTTAATCTGGACGACTTGGTTAAACCAACTCCCTAAAGTACAGTACGTTGACTCACTAGACGCTCCAAGTGTAACTCCTATTAAATACCTAATAGAAAATTCAATTTTATGAGATACAGTTACTGTGGTGACGAATTACTTGGAAAATGCATACAAATGGATACGAGCATGAAAATAATAGCAAAAAAAACACGAAGGATAAACCTTTTTTTATAATACAAACCTTTGTTTGTTAAATATTTAGCTTTTACCACAGAGTGCAAACAGAAGAGAACGCTTTTCGTTAGGGTTGCTAGTTACAGAAATATAAAAACTTTTTAAAGCACAAAAACTTTTTAACCATAAAAAAGTCACACTTGAACCATAAGTATGACTTTGTTGTTTTTATAAAGTAAATAAACAATGTAATGGAACAAAAGTAGAAGTCATATACAGAAAATAGTTAATACCCATTTTAAGTTGAAATGAATAATAATGTGAATGTAAAATAGAATGAATGTAAATGGCTCACCTGCAATTCTGCCGGCTGCTGGTTATATTTGGGACGTCCCTCAAGATTGTCTAATATCCGCAGGTCTTAAATGCCTTATTTGACTTGTGCTTATTTTTTTTTGTTAAGATAACATGATTTTATGAAATGAACATAGTTTAATATAGCAATAGCGCAATTAGCACATTATGCCATTGTCGAATTTTTTTCGTAATTACCAATATTAAAGTTAAAACAATTAAAAACGCTTCCAATCAATGTCCAGTCCCGTCGAAGTAAGTTAAGAGTCACGCAATAAGTGGTAGTAAGTTTACAGACGACGGGAAAAACGCAGTACTATGCTTTTCTTTGATTATTATCACAAACATTACGCACAAAAACTATTTAACGCTTAATAAACTATCACTATTAAACCACAAAACCCCACAATACACACTTTTTGTAACAAATAATCAAACAACAACTAGACTTCATTTCTAGAGTTTCCGCCAAAAAGTCCGGCTCTTACGTTGCAGAATAAAAAAAGAAAACAGAATAATTTGCAAAATAGAATTTGTGCTTACTTTGATTTAGGACTTTTTGAAGGGAACTCGAGAACTGAAGTTGACCTTTTGAAATTATTTATTATGAAGAATTTTTGACACTGGCAGAATGTGCTAATTGAACCATTGTCATATATGAAAAAAAAACTTTCATTTAAACGTACGACGACGAATGAAACGGTTACTTTAGAAAACCATATTTAAATTGAAAATCGAATGTAACATAAAAAGTAACTCTTCTAAAATAAAAATATGAAGATTACTTAAAAAGGATAAATCATATAGAAGACAATTAATTACTTATTTAGGTCTTATAGACATTAAAAGGTTAAAGTTGATGGCATAACCCTAGAAAATACTTGCAGTAGGATTGCCGTATATAGAGCGAGGTTTTAGGTACATCACAAGTATTTTCGTTATACTCGTTGTTGTATACCGGGATACATTTTGTCGATCATGTAAAAATATTTAATTTCTTAACACCTAGTAATTAAGTAAATAATTAAAAGTAAGTAACATTAGTAATGTTAGTTACGTGTCGATAAATAATTATAAATAAGTTAACCATTAACGTTTACGTATTTACTCCTACTTACTAATAATATCAATACAAACAATTTAGTCCCCATTTTTTAATGTAAATGTTAAAAGCTCAAGTCCGTTATTATAATTCCATTATCAAAGTGCACGAAATCGTTGCCTAAAATATACCTAACAAGTTTTTTTCAGGTTTTTATTTCCTAATTTATAAAGTTAACTGTGACGAATGACGTCCATAACAATATGCGTGACACACAAACATAACATGATTTAATAATACACCCCCCGCAACCTTAGGGTGTTTTCGACCACTTTCTGAATCTCAATCGTGACTGGTAAAAATATTTCTCAATCTTTTATACATTCTACCAGTTTCCTCATTTACATAATTGAATAGTTTTAGTCTATATTTAGCTAACCTTTATTTATTTGCGAGTGTAAGATATAAAAACTTACTGACCAATTACGATGAGACTACGTCTATTTCAATAAGACCAGAGAAAAAAACTACTGTATTATTAAAGAAATTATAAAACTGAAGTATTTTTAACATTTTCTACAAAACAACGACATATCTTAATTACCATAGTTTGAAATATAACATTTATTTATATAACTTTTCATATAAATGCTTCTAGATTAGTAGAGACATGTTATCAACAACCTACGCAATTAGAATCGGGGAGCGTCCCTTTCAGCGTTTAACTAGGTTTTATGTAATACTTTAGACATATCTATTTTATACCTATTCACATAAATCAGGCTTCCCTATTATAATCTTAGAACACAAGTCGTTATTCAGGCGAAAGGTCACAACTATTTATTACAACTATAGAATTCATGCGATAATAAGCGCTGAAGTATAATTAACTTTATATAATTCCATAATTTCACTTTATATAAGCAAATGTAATCCTTATTTTGTCATCAATAAGACGCATATGACAATATCTGTGAACTGTTTGAATTAAGGTAAAGTTATTTAATATCTGTGTTCTGGTATTTACGTGATAGTTGTTAAGCCTTTATAAAATATCCTTTAATTATATATTAACTGAACTATCTTTATTATAAAGTATGTCAACCCATAGTAAAGTAAAGTAAAATAAAATATATATGTATAGTCAACCCACATTCAGTAACATAAACATCCTATTTCACGTTCAAATATGTACAAAAGAGGTTTACTATCCACACGCGGAACATAGTATTTGAACTAAGTAGCCGAATAAGAGCCTCTGGGATTACCTTCCTCAGACGAATGTGCGGAATAAATTCCAAGAGTTCTTTGAAATAATATCTCTGGAAGCAATAAACCAGTAAGTTGGAACATACTCCAGAGGAATATACTAAAGTTTTCAGTGTAAGTCGTAACCCAAAGATATACACTGCATAATAACTTGTAAGTCCTTCTATAATGTATTTAATTACGAGTCTAATTAAAGTTTCGAAGAATTGTTATTAATTGGAACACTGTTTCAATAAATTTCGAATTACATCACGAAATTGGATCGACAGAGCCAGTCCAATGTAACGGGGTAAGCGCAGGTAGCGCGTTGTGTCGATTCCTCGAATAAGTCATAATGTCGTCTATATAGCAATTTGTAAACGAGGAAACAACTAACCGCCGCCGCGCGCCGTTGACAAATTGCGACCAGCTGAACCGATAGTCTACTACTCTACACCGTAGATTGGTGATAAGCGACCAATTTGAGGAGGCGCCACGGCGGGGTACGGAAGTCGTTATTACAGTAGGCGGTGCGACCGAACAAATTGCACCCGAACACGCCATCTGAACGTGACAGCACTGTCGAATACATCCCCATTTGAGATGTCTCAGCTTGACATCTAAACTTTATTATGAATATGGCAAGACTGTATTAAAAGTAGGTGTCAGATAAGAGAAATCAATTCCATCTAAAGCTGGAACTCCAAATAAAGGCAACACTTTCGAGTCGAGTATATTTAAACGAGACGGCAAGCTTCAATTTGACTCGTGTCAAATTATGATATCTTTATGAAGTAGGTACATATTGAAATTCATATTTCAATATGTACCTACTTCATAAAGTCAAATTGAAATAAAATTCATAAAGTAAAATTTAGGTTTATAAGCTAATACATGATTGTTTCGTATCACCCGATTTCAAGTGTAGACTTCCATATCGATTTTGATTTAGTCGACCTTTGACGTTTCACTACAGGACACAAGTCTTCCCTGGTAAATCACTAACAGTTTTCGGGCCATAATTCATCACGCAGGCTAAGTGCGGATTGGTAGATACACGTGCTCCAGTATTTTTTTTATGGTTAAGCATACGGGTTTCTACACGACGTTTCCTTCGCCGCGGAGTTAGTGAAAATTTTAAAAATCTGTACTTAAGTAGGTATACAGTGGTACTGAACAGCGCCGGCTCTAGCCCATGTAGCGCCCGGGTGCAATCAATACCCTGGCGCCCTCTAGTAGACTCTTTGGAGGCGTCGCGAGCGGCGCTCGGCGCCCCCTAACACCCTGTGCCCCTGTGCGCCGCACACCCTGCACCATAAATAAATACCATAAGTGCCCGCGCGCCTATTTCAAATGAACTTACACTCTATTGACTTAGAGATCATTTTGCTACCGGGCGGCAACGTGTCAAACGTACATACATACACTGTCTTTGGATTAGAGATTTTGCCGCGCGCGTGTTGTATTAAATAAAATTGTTATTTGTGTAGTGTAGTAATGCGGTATGACAAGCGCCGAAAGCGTAATAAAAGTAAAAAAAATATTATTGTTAATGACTTTTTGCTTGCGCATACATATTTGTCGTAAGTAACAAGTATATAAAACTGTGCAATGGCGTTAAGTTCAATGAAATATCCAAAAATTAAGCGCTTGACAGGCGCCCCCGGGCGCTGCGCGCCCGGGTGCACCGCACCCCTTGCACCCCCTGGTAAAGACGGCCCTGATACTGAACGATGATTTGAACTCACAACTTTACGATGAGAGCCGAGAATAGCCTCCTATAGGCTATCAACGCTTCATAGACATTCATATCTACTGGTAATTATTTTAAAATATCTATCGTTTTAACGTATCTATAGGTGACATGCACCAATGTCAGGTATAGATATTTGTTTATTTGGACTACTGTTATAGTTTAATAACTCTATTAACAGAGCATCTATTTTAGGAACTTCAATATAATTGTACAAAGGTATGACAAGGCCCGGAGTCGGTGAGTATTGCTTCCTTTGACTTGAGTATTTGTGTTTCAGTAATTGAATTACATATATTTGTATAAGTACAAATATAACACATAAACCCACATATAGAAGGCATACCTGTTCATATTCCCCTTTTACATTACCTCATTCTATTTTTGAATAAGTATCAATTTGTTCAAATGTTTGTATTAATGATCACAGTTGTTCAAAAACAAAGTACTAAAGTCACACAAGAGGAAAGAAAATACTCGTAAGGTGTTCTTAGGATTGTATTCAAAAGATACAGAAATATTAAATTGTAACATAAGTGAAGGAACTCACTCAGCTATCGAACCATTCAGTAATAGATTCCAAATGCTCTCAAAGTGTTTATTTTTAATATTAAAACACACACTAACTTACTGTACAAAAATATTTTAAGTACTTACCCTGAATTACTCCTTACCAGCTGAAGGATGGCATCTGACGTAGTCGTAGGTTGTAGTGATACAATCGTATGTGCCGTTATCTGATCGAAGGGACCTTTTTTATAGAAATAAGGCAGCAGACGAGCATACAACCCACCTGGTGGTAAGTGGATACTGTGGAGATCAATGTCGTCATTTGGTATCCTTTAGCGGATTTTTTATTTTTTTTATTTTTAGCGGATTTTTAAGTCGCATTTTACGAGTACGACACCCACGGAAAGAGACGGAGTGATGCTGTTCTATTGCTGGCCGACACCATACCGCCAATGAAATTGGAGCAATTAAGTATATTATCTTTAAAGGTTTGTTTTATCAGGTTCGTTTCGATTTTTTTTTGATTGACGTCGACGACAGACGACCATACACAGTCCACCTGGTGGTAAGTGGATACTATCGCCCTGATACTAAAATTAATAAATAGACTAGAATTACATAATTGAACTTTAACCGACATTGTGATATAAGTAAATCTATTTTTATTTTAATAGTCATAACATATTTCCATCATAATATTAATACGTTAATAATAATTACGTTATTTAAGTTTCAGAAGTACCCGAAGCCCCCCCCCCCCCCCCACCCGGCCCCGGATCGTATCCGAAGCTTAATTTTGAAATTATAACAACTTTAGTTCCATGTATTTGACTTGGAAATGTGGTTGGAACAATTGAAGTTATATTATCAATATCTGATCCAAGTACACATTGGCATGTCCATAAATCTAAAGAAAAACTAGTATCTTGTGAATCTAAGTTTCGTAGGTAATCAACTAATCAAACACAAATAGGAACATAAATCTTAATAAAATTACATATAAATTTTCATTTACGACGAACGAAGTTGAAATACCAAAGAATTCTTAAATGGCGTTCATATATTTTAATTAGGGCTCGGTGCTCATGCAGACGTCGATAAGGCGAGTAGCGGTAACAATACAGTCTGGTCGGTTGGACGTTTTATTTCACATAATAACATATTAGGTAAGGCCCCGCGGCACGCGGCCTGCCCGCCGTCGGTCGGACAATTTTTTCCTGTTATCCGTAACCAGTTTGACGACCACTCGTGAACAATGATTAAAAATACAATTATATATCTTTGTTTTAATATATACATTTATAAATAACTATTATTATTATCTATATATAATAACTATTGCGTATTTATCTTTAGAGAACTATATAATTAAATAACTTAAGATACTGGAGATTAAACAGAAAATTAAAAAGAATACAGAGATAAGGAGCTTTGCCACAAATTAGAGAAGAAATGCAATACAAACTAATGACGTTATCCTTAAAGCTTTTCGCAAATAACAGCCGGGTCGCGCCGCAGCAAGTCGCACTGCAAAACTGCTAATACGCATATTACAGACGCAGCAGGCCGCAGCTCAAGGTAATAATTTAAGTCAGTTAGCTGTTGACCTTCAAATAGCTGTTGACCTTCAAATAGCTGTTGACCTTCAAATAGCTGTTGACCTACAACAGTAGCTGTGCAATGACCCTTCATGTCATTGCACAGCTATAATCGGGCCGTTGTCATTTGAGTCGTCCAGCCATAAACGTCAGTAACAATAGGAATGTGCAACGCCTTGCTACCTGCGCACGCGCGGTCTATGAGTCATAGTAACCCTCATTAGCACGCTGATCACTGATTGGTCGTTATAGTACCCTATTATTTCCCACCCTTTACCATTGAAAGACGCTTGGACTTCCTGTTAGTTGTCCCCTTGCTCTTTCTTCAGTTCTGTTATTAAACTGATTAAGAATTAATTATTTATACAAAAACATTAACAAATATTTTAAAAGTAAATGCTTAAAAATAATATAAATAATTCGAAGAAAATGTAAATGATACGAATTAAGAAATCTCCCATTGTCTAATGTTACGAAATGGGAAGAAAATTTGTCCCAATTCCACTATTGGCGGTCAAATTAATAAGTGACTTCGAGAATAAACCCCACAGACTCGTCGCGTATTTTCGTTTCACGTGTAAATAAAACTTACATAACAACTGCACGAAACGCTGCGGTTACTGCGTACGAAAAAATATAAAAGTTTCATACAAACACGGGACATGATATAAAATAAGAATATAAAATGTTACGTTGGGGTTGGACGTCTGGCGTTATAATTTCGAAGGTTAAAAGTTTAATTGGAAAATGGAAGTGTTGTTTGTTTTAATGTTTTTAGAGAAATTAAAGAACCTATAAACCCTCTTTACGATAACATTGACATAGATACATAAAACTCTTTACAAAATAATAACAGTCATTGTAGACACAAAAATAGAGTGTGGTGTTATTTATTATTATTATTATAATTGAAATGAACAAAAGGCGGTCTTATTGCTATAGCGATCTCTGCCAGACAACCTTTGGGTAGAGAGGAAATCTCTTTTATTTGTTGTCTGTATCACTACATACGTAATTGTGGTATTGTGATAAATAATAAATATATTTTATTTATTTCTTTCTGTTGTCCTGTCTAAAATGTTCGTAACACTCAAACCGGACGTCTCGATACTCGATACTGAATAAAAGATATACTAGAATTGTACTAAATTGTACTAGAATTGTACTGTATAAATCATGAAAAGAACCTATTGTAAAAACTGTTAGAATCAATTCTACCCAACAACAACGACAACGACAACGACAACGACAACAACAACTGAACAACCTACTTTCAGCTTGTGCGTTATTTCAGAGACGCATTGTATAACATACAATATTTCTATATATACACATCACAATTTTTTATACAATCGACATAAAATAGTTATATTCAGTTGAAGCAGTAAGATAATTAGAATAAATCATACTTTAAATAAAGAAGAATGTTAAAGAGATAACTAGAATTACATGTACAAATAAAAACGTGTATAAATACATAAATATACATGTATACATGTATAAGAAAAGTGAGACTGGAACGGATTTCAGTAAGTTACAAGTTTACAAAGCTAAATAGTGTTTTTTAAGTTAACTTTTGAAGCTGGATAGAGATTGAGCATATTTTAAATTAACAGGAAGAGTGTTCCACAGCCAAATTGCTCGCTCAGTAAAAAAATATTTAGGAGCTCAGAATAGGAAGTTGAATATTGAAAAAAGATTATTAGAAGAACGAAGTTGAAACGACTGACAGCAAAGATATTGAAAGCGTTCTTTCAAATACTTAGGAGCTGAAAAATTAAAGGCACACTGATCTACTGGCCAATAATAACAATAATTCATGTTGAAAATCGGATCTTAAGGTTTAGTGATCGTAGTTCGGTGTAATAGTAGTATTTATACCTATATACGAATTGCTGGCGATTTAAGTATATTTTTATATTTTGTAGTCTATATTTCGGTCCAATCACATAAACTAAACACATAAACACATAAACGAGACGACGAGAATAAAACACATCACAATATTCATTTATTTCGCTAGACCACATTTGTCAAAATTGTGAGTAATTTGAACTGCAAAGTCTACCCACTGGAAGAAACAATACCATTATTAAAATCTGAAACATTCATAAGCATCAATCGCGCTAACGGCCACGAAGGGGAGCATGCAGAATGACCACGTTGCCTGCATATTGCAGTGAGCACTTGTGGTGTATTTATAGGTGTACGGTATAGACGGTGGAGTATGTTGAAGCCCTTCACCCTCCTATCATCCACGGATGGGCGGCCCCAGTAATGAGGGCGAGTTGCGTAATTTACGACTGAGGGTTTGAACCCAGGCCACGGTGCAACTGTTTGAAGTTTTTACGCGTATTTGCTCTACGCATACCTGAAAGTAACTATTCTAGTCACCCACTGAACCACCCTGTTCATGGCACCTTCTCACAACAGCTTTATGCAGTTCAGTTTTCTTGGAAAAAAAAATTGCGTTACTGCATTCTTACACTGAATATAGGATTTAAACGAGTTACATGAGTAACAAAATAGAAGACTCTAATAACACAAAATTCTTAGGACTGAACATAGGCAATACATTGAAAGTGCATACTGCTATTAAATATGTACAAGGAATTTATTTATTCATTGTATAACTTGATGTTATCTGAGCAAGGGGACTTAAAAATCAAAACTTTGATTGAGATTTTTAATTTAATATTTCGTTAGTTCCATATTGCGTTTAAATAAAACAATTATGCATAACATGCTCTAACATCCGATTTCTAAGATAATGCAATAAAAAATATGTTACTCTATTAATATTTCATTAAAGTACATTTGAGAAAATAGAATCCAGAAAATTGTCCCTTGATTATTTGTTCAACAAAAAAAATATATAAATTTTCATTCACCAAAGAAAGAGAAATTAAATCCCAAGCGTTACTGGTTACATTTAAATCTATACATTGCTTTGAACGTTTCCTCGTTAAACTAATATGTGGTCATTAGACTTGATGAGAATAACATTAAATGGCGACTTCCGAACGCACGGTACACCTACGCCAGCGATCTTATCACGCTATGAATTATTACCAACCATATTAGTATACCACAAAAGTCATGAGAGTATTTTTATCGCAGCCACAGCAATCAACCGAATTTTGACTTTTACAGGAATCCAACATTGCGGCACCAGGAGCCGTATTAATCTCGCTTTGTATTTCATTTTGGCGAATAATCCTTATGTAGCTCTTTATATTGTGTTTTTGTAAAATGTTAATATGAATTTTCATTAGAGATCAGTTAACTTTCAAATTTTTTTTTTTTTTTTGCTTAATCCACCTTTTGATTCAACTTGTATTTGCGCCTTTTACTAGTGTTATTACTAGGAATTTAATATACTAAAGGTATGGAAAGTAACAAGCGATCTTTAGCACTTAACCTCCAACCTCCCGCCATTGACATCAACGATCCCGATTCATAAACGAATATATTTTTCAATCGGCGCCTTCCCGCCTCATTCGCATCCCATAGACGCCACACCCTTCTCATTTGTCAAATCAACAGAAATATATGCGTGAGACCTTACAGATTGATGGGCCCGGCTAGATTGAATTACATCTCGGTATAACCTGACGAGGGTCTAAGATTCCATGCGGGTATGTCTGAACAAGAATAATACGAGAATCAACTCGGATATCTGATATAGTGAAGACGTTCCGGGCTATTAGGAACTTGTACGAGTTAAACATACGGGAGAATATATATTCTCGTACGTGTTTTATGGCATTTTCATAACGCTTGGTTTCGTTTTATCCCGTGCTTTAGTTCTTAGCGATGTTTAATAGTTAAGATGAATTTTAGTAAAGCAACAAATAAAAAAATACCGAGAATGGTTAATATAAGAAAGTTCGTTTATCACAATAACACATATTTATACGTCTATTGTCCGGAATACATAAAATAATTGTGAAGAAACCACGAATTCATAGCACTGAATTCGTAGACAGCGTTTGTAGCTCTACGGAATTGTAGCATGCAGCTACGGAGTCGTAGCAGTCTGCATCACACAGCTACGCGGCGTAGTTGCTAAATATGGAGGTAGCGGTCCTTGCATTTACCATTTGCATTTCTTTTTATTATAGGTCGAAAAACATTAATTCCAACACAATATTTAAGTTTTTTTTTTTAAATCATGAACGGATCTCCCGAAAACGGAAACCATTGAATACCGTTCATAATGCTGAGTCCATATACGAGTACTGATGAGTATCACGTCACTATCTCGTCAGCGCAATGACACATACACTCGCAAAGCAACATTATTGAAACAACTAACTTTTAAAATAAACTAAACATTCATAATATAAATGTTATGTTTCCTCTTCACATTTAGGTGTTATAACCAGTAACAATTATAATTGTGGTTACATTGTCATACAATATCTAAATAACATCCTATTTTATTACATAAACTGTGGCAGCGGGTGTAATTACGTAGTTTATTGTTTCGGTGGAGCTAATGTATGGTTGCGGTCAAGTTACCTAAATCACACACAATTTATGCGCGAATAAAATCATTTATCAGTGCGTACCATCTTTAATAGATAGGTTATCTCAAGTGTGTAGTTTAATAGGATGTTTACACAACTAATTGGATTCGTTCGTTGGAAGGGGGCTTCATCCCGCGCCGGCGAGTAAACCTCTCGAACAGTGCACTAAAACTATACAGTTGGACATAAATATATATAATAATAGTTAAATTTGATGCGACATTAATACGTGGTTCGTGGTTAGACACATAAGAGTTACAGAACTCACTAAACTTGGCTGAAGTAGAAGCATATGTTTCAATGGACGTACAATGGAGAGTAGGTAGGTACCTAATGTAAGGACCATATCAGTTAAAAAAACCTTTTCGTTTTAGCCCATACACTAAAGTGAACTAAATTTCACTTAACTAATCTTCTAAATAATACGTGTGAAAGAAAACTTGAAGTAACATTGAAAGTAACACTAATATAGTACAATCAACAACAAAAGTTGCTGAACAGTTTTAGTTTTCCATAATATTAGGTAGTCGGATAAGTTCGCGGCCTTTTTATAGTGACAATAATAAAGACTTTTTTTGTATTACATAAATATCATCATCGATCTTTCGCCATTTTTCTGGCAGCCATTATCCCATCGCTATAAAAATTTTGGGGTTTCTGAGCCAAAAACTGATTTAAATGGTTTATACAGGCTTCTCTTGAATGTAATTTTACTCCATTTAGAGAATTTTGCAAAGAGCGGAATTAATTACAATCCGAAGGTGCTATGTCTGGACTGTATGGAGGATGCTATGGAGGAGGATGGAGGTCTATCAACCATCCAAGGGATGACGTTGACTTTTGAGACACCTGTATGCACACACGCGCACACACCATACATACACTGCCTTTTACATGAAATATACGCGCATTGCTGAGTAGATATTTCTATTTTACAAGTAAAGTTATTTAATATAAATTGAATTAAATATCTATTTAGATATTTAATTCAATTTATATTAAATAACTTTACTTGTAAAATAGAAATATCTACTCAGCTATAATAAAATATATGAATATATGAATATATAATATATGAATAAAATAGAAATAATTTTATTCATTAAATTATACTTATCATATGCATAATACTGTCATATGCATAATGTCAAAATTGTCAGCATGGAATGAATTAAACCTCACGACAAAGAGAATCCTAGTATGAGGGCTTATGTGTTGTTTAAATAAATATCTATCTATCTAGATAGATGTCAGACAGTGAGTACAATATGAACAACATACTATCTAAAAGTACAAAATTATAATAAAATAATCTGAGTCGAATATTTCTTAAATATATTTAAATTTACTTCACCCCTATGAGAATCAACTGCACACTAACTTTTGTACGTACGTTACCCATGTTACCTATACCACAACTGTACCTTCCTATACGTTTTCAAAACAAATACTCCTAATAAGTATTCAAAATCTCTCTTGTTAGCCCATGTCTAGTAAACCGACTCAAAATCTTTTGAGATTAAATTTCAGGTTCGCACGTCTTTATTGTCGGGATATCCTCCGAAGATAATACCATCGACATCAAACTATCGACTGTGAAAGGATTACATGAAGTAATCCTAAGCCACGGAGATGTAGGAAATTAATAGTCTAAGCATGTGCTTACTGAGCTCCTAAACTAGGCGTTGCATATTCAACGAGTGATTTGCGTAGGTAAGCAATTGCTTACATAAACTCAATATAGTAGTAACTTAACATATGGTATATATAGTTAGTTATACGTCTGTTCTATACTTATAACTTCTTCGTGTTCGTAAAGAAACAAAATTTCCCATAAGTAATACTCGCGATGTAAGCTATAATAATAAATGATACTGCATTTGGAGTTAAAGAAATACATTCGTACCTCCTTACCACAAAAACTAGACACGCTTTAGGACCGAACCAGATTGGTCGAAAATCTGTTAAAACTGCTTTCAACACTGTTTTGACTTTTGAAAGAGTGATTTTTCTAGAAAGGGGGATACTATTTAGCTAACGGTGTTCACTTTAATACGTTAATGTTAATATAGGCCTAAAGACTCACTTACACAAGGAAAGTTTCTCGAACACATGCAAGAGAAAATTCGGTCAAGAATATACTTGCCTACTATAAACAACAGTTATTGATCACCGTTATCGTTGAGGTTTTATCATCAAGTTAGCAGTAGCAGGCGAGAATAGTACGAAGTTTGGTAGCATACGAGAATCATATACAATATTTTCGTCGGAACCGTTCGAGAAATTCTCCTTGTGTAAATAATTCTATAGTCTATTAGCGGACATCCTTTTAACTGTTTTCGGCCGCTTATTGACCGCATAGACTATTCCTGCTAGAGGTTAAAGTGTTTTATAACGCTTAAATGAATGGATGGTCCGTTATTGACTGGGACTTTCCTCTGTCAAGTCGCAAACTATGACTATCAATAGAAAGTTTCAGGGCCACCCACTAAAAACTTGGTAATAACTCAGTGGGAAGCGTTTCATCATCTATGGTATTAGAGACGATAATAGACATAGGGCGACCTTTCGCACACTATGCAACAAAGATTGGTGAGGGGAGAAGAAAAATCGTTTGGAAGAATCGTGTCTTCTTCTGGAGATTCGTACATATATGCCTTAGAATGTTACACCAAAACACTCACGTAGCGATGACCATATTACGCCGCAGTGTACTAGTTCAAGTGTACTTCTCTGTACGTTGTTCAGAGCATCTTACCGTAGTACCATTTGCCACTTTTGTTGACAATTTGAACAATTGCCTGGCATATCTTTCAACAACATGATAAACTTAAATCCCAAAAACGTATCACAAAACGTTGGCACGTATCACAGATATCCATACGAATATACGCTTACTTTTATTCTACAAAAAACATTGAAATCAGTACTTTTAACTTATCGTACGTGTCGTTACGATGTGTTGAGGAAATCATGACATATGCCCTTAAACCTTGACGCAAACAGATAATCTTGTCTCGTTGCTTCACGCCCACGTTACGCAAATAAACACGCTCTCTAGGCTCTCATCTTATTTGATAAAGAGATGTCATATCAATAACAATGTTACCTATTCGCTGAAAAATATTGTATAAGCGAAATAAACTTTCATTGTTCGTGTACAGTGATAATCATTTCTTGAAACAAGCTCTACCAAAACAACGCAGATGACACGTGCTAGTTGTGCTCGTAAATATAGATTTCGCTATTTCCTATACGTTTTATAAAAAATGTTTAAATAAAATTTGTAGTTTTAAATTATTTACTTGGATTTTTTTAAGAAGTTAAACCCATTATAATTTTGGAACTACTGGATCGATTTCGTTCGTCTATGAACTAAACCGACCCAAACTACATTTTGGTAAAATTTCATTTTGTTTGGTTAAGTAAAGAAATTCGTCCTTCAGTTTATCCACAAATTTTTTTACGTCTTATATAAATGTATATAAATGAAATTTTGGAACTGATTGTAATTTATGGGTCAGCTGATCACGTTTAGTAGAAATGTAGTGCAATTTTTCTTTAATTTCAGGAATGTTGTAACCTCTACAATAGCAGGCACATTTTATCTATCTATTTTAACGAATTACTTCAAGATAAAAGCTGTTTATGTCTAAATACTTGTGTAAACTTGCAACAACTTGTCTTATGATCGCCCACCTTGAATTCTAATCGACTACCAAACAATACAATGTTGGTTTGCATAATTTACAAACTTTGTATAAAAATGTTGTTAGATGTTTCCATTTTATCCATTTATCGTGCCTCTCTGGAAATCAAAATTTCCAGGCATCCGAATTTCCAAGAACTTAGATTAAAAAGAATTATTCGCAGCAGGGTAAGGTTAAACTCGCTATTACCTCAGACAGATAATTATGATGATATTAAATTACTTTCTGTGGATAATTTTAAAACAAGTTCATCGTGAATTTCGTAAACACTTATCAAACGGCCAGAATAAAGAAATAATATATGTATATGTATATTTAGTGAAATATTGATCTAATAAAATACAACTTCCAGTTAACTCGGCTGAATGAAGTGAAATCGGTCGTCCGTCACTATACAAATTTGACTAGCGGACTGAACAAACAATAATGCGCTGTCGAGAGCGGACTCTGAGATCATGTTGCAACGTGATATCCTACCAATTGGGAGATAATAGGAGTACACCTCAACATTAACTGAACAGTATTTTTAAAGTTTGCAATATCCTATAAAAGTATTCCTTCTTGTTAAAAGAAAATTGCGTTTAAATACCCGTAGCGTAGGAAGTAATTTATTACACTTTCGCGATTGGAAAAATGGAGGCCAAAGTCCTGTGTTAACATCTAAGGGTTATCAGCGATATCAATTAATTTTTCTCACTTGATCGATCGGCCCGCGCGAGAACAAAGCAATTACGACACTGGAACGTAACCGATAGCAATTAATTTGTTTCCGGCTCGTCGAGCAGCCGTCCGAACGCCCTTTGTAGGCGTCAATTCAACGCCTTTTATATTAAATTGTTGTTTGTACTTTATTTATAGATAACGAATTCCGGTGACAAAAATACGCTTCGACATCTAATTTTCTTTGAAACAGCTTTTGAACGACATACCGTAAAAAGGTACTCACTACCAAATTCCTTTCACATTTGTTTCTACTTGGGATTTTCAAAGGGAAATTTTTATTACAAGTAAGTATGGCTCGTTACGTCTCATATATTAAATTATTTCTTCAAAAATCCAGTGTACCTTGCGTATTTTGATTATGCAAATTATTTACATTGTCTTATTTTAAAAGTCTATATACTAAATGCTTCATCGTTAGGCTTGTAACAACCTGAATCAACAATTTTCTACATAACTCACGTAACTACACATATTTCTTATATGTAATTATTTCATTAGTACAAGTTCCATTATTTGGCGAAAGCTATTTTAAGCAGGTACTAGAATAACAGGTACCTAACAGAATGAGCACACGAATAATGAAGCAATATTAGTTCATAAATGTTTTTGAATGCAAACAAAGCGTATTTCCCCAAAGTAATTCTCATGTTAGGTAACGTATATAAGTAAGGCTTTAGTGGGTAAATCCCGGCACAATATTTAAAATAGCTTTTGTACCCGAGCAAAGACGGGCTTTTACGAGACCGAAGGAAATAAAAAGCTCTAGATTTACTATTCAATGTGTAAAGATTATACGAGCAGTTTGTAGATTTCATTGATTTTTACTAGAACGTTTCTAAACATTTTGATACTGTGACTTGTAACTGTGTGAAAATAGTTTTCTAACTGAAGCCAAGCCACCACAGATAAAAAGTTTTCCGTATCGGTAAAGTATAAAATTCATTGAAGTATGAAAACGATAACGCTGAGTCTCGAGTACTAGAACTTTCAAAGCAAGTTAGAATCACGAAAAGTGCCACGTTTAATGAGCAAAAACAAAATCTTGAACAAAAATATTTCGCGTATATTTCCGTGAAAAGGAAACTGCATTACTGACAATGTAAACGCAGGTCAGTGTTTGATGAGTGGACTAACATTGGCGACGACACTTCAAGTTTCAAGAAAAATGTTTAAGTTAGAAAGAACAACACTGTAGGAGTATGAGCCACGTGACGATTCCGTGTGGCTGTGACAGCCGGGCACAAGCATTACCCGATCTATCGGACACGTACATATATCGGGGTCGAGAGTCACGGCGAACAACGAAACGAACGTGTAATAAATCGGAGACGTGATGCGACGCGTCCACCTCCGCGACCCATATTTTCTTTTCCGCTCAATAACTAGTAATGGGAATATCAAGCGAGTCTTTTTTTATAGAAAAACAGTCCACATGGTGGTATGTGGATACTATCGTTCTTGGGCGATGTCATAGAAAATTCAGTGTTTATCCCAGTATGTCATAGATAATAAAGCTTTGGTCGAAGTGTCCGAGATTCGTGACCTGGAAATCAATCATATTAGACGACCATTTAAGTTTTGCGCCTGTAGCCTGGTTTTGTACTTAGGGGCTCCACAAAGTTTAAAAACCGAAAACAGTACTAAGTCTTTATTATTGTTTTGTCACAAGTAAAATATTTCAGTGTTCTTTGGACTCCATCACATTACAAATTTACCTCATCTTACAAAATTCACATTAACAGAATTTAAAGAGTTCAGAAGCGGCTACAACGTAATTTGGCATTCAGTAAGAAAGTAATAACTAACACGTCACATGCTGTCAGACTCATTCATTTTATTTGCATTCTCTAGAAGCTAGAAGAACTATGATAGATATGACAGTTCTACATAAATTAGTTAACAATCGTATAGACAAACCTACTTGAGAAATTTGTCATAAATGTACGTTATAGAGCACCTCGATAATCGGCTCTGCTTGTTCTACAAAAATAAATATAGGACCAACCTGGGTGAACATTCGCCTGTGTCTAGACTCTCACACATACACAATAAACTTTGCATGGATACCGCGGATCTTGATATATTCAATGATAATTTGACGAGTTTTAAACAAAAAACCATGTCAGCTGAGCCTGGTGGTTGATGCACCTCAGCGATGCTTACTTTCCTTTTACTTATGTTTTTTTGTTTCTCATGTTTATGGCGTCATGTAATTCTCATATTTATAATATTACAAAATATTGTCATTAATATTGCATGCAGTGACAATATATAATTAGAGAAACATCTACAATATAATTTAACCTTTATATAGCTGTATGCGTTGTGTTTCTGTTGCTCGTCCTAAATAAATACCTTTGGGGACCGGGGCATACGGGGTCACAGTGACCACGTTGGTGTTATCCAGCCGAAACGTAGAGTAAAGTAAAAAAGACAAACATACCCGTTTACAACCTGTTTAAGATACACAAGATACAATAATTTAAAATTTCTTTTAATTTAATTAATCTTCATTTATTTCAAAATTTCTTTTACTAATTAACTATAAACTTATTTTTTTCTTCTATTAAACACTTCAACATCCGTAATATACAAATATGGGTGAAAAACACGAAAATCTTAAAAGTTATGTAGACCACGTGACCGTGTGATCCCGCCAACTACGCAACGCCAACCAACTCCACACCTGTGATCAAATTCAAGAGAGAACACAACAAAATATGTCGAATTTAGTCGTTACTCCGCGACCAGTGTCCGACGTGACGACGCCCGCATTTGGAAGAGAGAATGAAAAGAATGGGAAATAAAGAATACAATATACTCTTATTTTTTACCCATAAACAAAAATTGCACATTACATTACATAAGTTATTCTTATTACTCATAGTTATACCGTTTCACCAAAAAGGTAATAATACCTTTTTCATTCGCATCATTACACAGGGTTTAGAATTGCAATGCGAGGTATTGTAAAATCCGGATTCACAAGGAATTATTTTTATTAATGTAATTGTATCGCAAGATTTTTTTTTATAGACAAGTGGGCGAACGAGCAAGTAGTCCCACGTGATGGTAAGTGTTACCGCTGCCTATGGACACCTGCAACACCAGGGGGCATGCGAGTGATCCGCCGACCTTGCAAAATCCTATTCACAGCTTTCTTTATAACTAACTGTATTATGAAAGTAGAAGCCGAAGTACGAATTTGTATAGGTAATTCCTGTTATTGGCAATTCTACTTATGTAGTCACCCGTTTTTTAAAGTATTGAACTTTATTTTAGATATATATCTAGTACTCTATTTATCTAAAATATAGTTATGGAAATTTAGTTTAGTATTTAATTTATAGAAGTAAAAATACAAAATACGCAATAATGCTTTATGCTTCATGCTATACCTAATACCTTTTTCTTTTTTCACAGATGCTGGATAGACTTCTTTTTTTCTATGTAATCTCGGTACTTCAGCATTGAAAGATTTTATTTATCTTCAAATGAATTATTAATTAATATATTCCTAATTTTAAACTTTAATCTTTAATTTCCTAATTATTTAAAAGATAATATAACAAATATCACCAAAAAGAAATATCATAAAGTGAGAATAAATCTTACCGAATTTTTCTTGTGTTTCATAATGTGTTAACATTGCTTGTCGGCGATGTCTTAATAGATAAATAAATTGAGCGTTATCCGTAAAATACGGATAAATTATTCTAGGATTTACCTCCATCACTCGTCAAATGCCAAACAATCTAAGTCAACACCTGAGAACTCAGAATTCAAAGATAAATCTCTAATAATACAGTAGATATATAATAATTTAATAAATATTTTTCTTACTTCTTTCTTTCTTTCTAATACTCTCCATTTAATCATACACTCCTCTTATGATTTAGGTATCTATATTTCTAATTCGAATTCATCGGTGACATAAAACTTATTTTGATCCCAAAATACTTATACTTAAGGTAAGGGTCGTGATAATTTTCAGTAATCAAAATATAACATGTCTGGGTTACTATTACTAGACATATTAATATTAAACATAAAACCCAAATACAGATACGGTACACATATAGTACAGCCTGTCATCCAGTGTGACGTTTAGATTGACGTGGGACGTTTTCACGTAAAGTGAAAAATAAAGTGGTACTATTTTCAAAAAATTCGAAAATCAATGTAAAGAAATAAAAACCGCAATAGATATCATAATTTTCATTAGGAAAGAAAGGAACAATACTGCTATAGATAAAATGTTTAGGCACATCATTTATAAAATGAACACGAATGGTGCCGTAAACTGGAATCATGAAAGTTTATACCCTGCTTTAGTTAAGGGCGGACCATTCAATCGCGACGTAAAAAATTTACGATCACACGTCAAGAGAAACACCAATGAGGCTGTAAACAGTCCCCTTCCAATGGTTAAGTACTTGTAAAACTTCATTAGCAATTACCCTTATCTTCTTTTCTGATTCTGTAGCAAAGTGAAAATTTACTATGCTCTTTTACGAAACATTATCCTTTATTGTCCATTCCAGAATTGTTACTGATATAACCAAAGGACTATTAGTTCTTCATTTCTAAAACTTAATATTGTCATTACTCACAGAAAAAAAAAAGTGTAAATAAACCAAAGACCGAAAGCAGGAACTCATATTAGACATAAAATTCTCAATTTCCAAATCAATTTTGTTATAATTAACATTCCGTTGTCTACCTATACTAATAAAACAGGATACGTGAAACAGGATCCGCCCGACGCTACTACGACAGAGTCCCTCACCATCCCAACCCCCTAGTAGTTGCCAGCCTAACCTATGTCCCCAAGAGGAACGCCCCTCCCCGTTAGCGTCGTCGTCCTCGTCCTCGACACATTCTAGACGACCCCGAAGATCCAATTATCACAGTCAGTGCCGTTCTTACACTACACTCACAAGTTATACATATACACCGTCCCCGCCGGCGGAGACGAGGACGTCCCCCTCGCTACACCGTGAACACACACCGGCCTTCAACCATCACTTTTACCAGGTATCGGTACACGTACACCTTTACCGCACCGATGTTTACCTTTAGTCAGCTTGTGACCATGGTTGTTGCAACCCAACCGTAACGTCAAGTAAATTAAATAAGGTAAACATTCACGTTAAGACCCATTTAAATAGATAAATAATTTTAGATTATTTTTATTGTTATTTAAAACTCTTATTGACGTAGCATAATTAAACTTATTAAAATTTTTTTTCTTTTCAAAGGTATGGAGTTGTAGTTTAACTTATGCCAATTAAACAATATATCCCGCATAAATAATTACAATGTCAATAACAAAGTGTTAATAGTCTATTGCTCGTTTCTGTAAGTAATAAATACAAGAATAGCGGGTTTTAGAGTCCTTTATTTGAAAGGTCCAAGGGGTCGGATTCGGCTTCAATACAAGTTTAAATTATTCAGCTATAAGTCTACACCTGTTAAGATATTTACTATTTTAAGGATTACCAAAAATTTTGCACGAGTGAACCACGTATACGTACATGATCACAAAAAGACGATTTCTAATCTAAGTAAATTTACTTTTTAAAAAGATTTTATAACATGTTAGTATACGTTTTAGTCGTTCCCTTGTGGCACGGCCGCCACAAGTCCACAAGTTGCCTTGTGACACAAAGGGAGAAGATGCACGCTGCAATCCCACAACACCGCTGGACGCAGTGGACTGACCAAGATATCCTTCTCTCACAGCAGACTACTTCCCCCAATGTACGTACAAGTTTCGGTAATGAGTGAGGCATGTCAGAGCCCATTCCCATCCCATCCTATCTAATTGCTTTCCATTTTCCCAAGCCTTTCTCCAAATCCAATCTCCCCTTCTAAATCTGCATAGGTATGCAAAGCATTCGAGGGCGCGTACCAACGTTCGTCATTCTGAACTGATGTTGGCATATTCTGCGGATGTCCATGGGCGGTAATTTCCACACTTACCACCAGATGGACGTCTGTCTGCCCGTCTGTCACCTTCTTTCTATAAAAATAATAAAACAGACCTATAATACCTTCTATGGTGTATTTATAACAATTTTTATTTAATTCAAAATTATTAGATTGATCCGGGAAGGTTCATTAAGAATAATCTGTCAATGCCGCACTAAAATCAATCTGTTTTAAAGTATTTTTTGACAATCAGTAAAAAATTTTTTTTGACAGAAACAACATTTAAGAAGAATATTTTTTGCTATATTTTTTATTTAACTGTATCGCTTTAACAATATAAAATTCCAATTACAGTGCACACCTGAAGTTTACCTGACTACATCGAATAGTTTTAGGAACAAAAACTCGTTTGAAAGCGGATATTGCATTCGAGAGCATTTCAGTTAGATCGATACGATGTAACCTATGCTATCATAGACAAACATAATGCCCAGACTATCATTTTTAATTTTAATTAAAAGTTGTAACAAGACTTTTTGTGTAAACATTTACTTATATTATGGTCAGAACGTCAGTAGACTTAATGTTTTTGACGCTGCAATCCAACAGCCGCTGGGTGTGCTCGACTGACCACGTTACCCCTCTCTCACAGAAGACTACCTTAAATTGTACTGCATTTCCTACTTTATCGTATTTCCTCAATGTACGTACGTACGTGTTTTGGTAGTGAGTGAGATATGTCAGAGCCATCCCATCCTATCCTATCCCTCCTCATTTTCCCAACCCTTACTCCAACATTCCAATATCTCCAAAGATAGGCAGGGCATTCGTGAGTATACCAACGTTTGTCATTTTGGTGTAATGTTGTCATGTATCATGGATGTCCATGGGCAGCAGTATCCATTTAACATCAAATGGACTGTATGCTCGTCGGCCGACTTCCTCCATAAAAAAATCATTTTGGTATCCATCTCCGCACCATATTTCCCATTTCACAACCTTTGCTCTCATATAACTTTAGTCTGTCACTTAAACCATGATTTTTCTTGTGTCTTAGTGGAAAACATCTTAAGAAATAGTTTTATCTTTATATTTATTATGTAACGATTATTCTATGTGTCTGTCTAAACTCTGTTTCCGTTGTTTTTCCTTAAATAAGTAAATAAATAAATATTATATGCAACTGAAGTAAACAAAGATGCAACAAAAGTAAAATCGTGGTTATCATTATCGTCTGAATGTATCTAATTAAGGAAATGAAAAATGTACCAGAATTTAGTATAGGACTGGCAAAAGCTACTTACCATTGGCATTTAGAGATTCCCAAAATACACGTACGTGATCTAATCGCATTAAATTAAAAAATGAGTTTCCGTTACGGATAAACGTTGAAAACGGCGAAATATGGGGAATTAAGTGGGGATTAAGTCCGGAGCGGTTGGAAGCGAACCTGCAGTCAGGTAAAATATTAAATGCTTGGGCAGACGGTAATTAATAATGCGCCGCGGTACGGCCCGCTGGACGTCTACCGGCCTGATATAACAAAAAAAATTGCCGGATCAACCAAGAGGGGCCGCACAAAACTCTGGGAGCTCGATTAGGGTTAAATCGAAAACACCTTTGAAACCTTGTGTTACTTTTAAAACAACCCATTATGTAATCCGTAGAAATAATAATTAAATAATTCGCCGTACTAACTACCTGATATACATGTGATGTAAGTATTAAAGTAAGGTAAGGTAAGTAAAATTAAAGGTAGGTAAATGAATCTAAGGGCCTAGTTCTGATAGTATACCTCCAAACTATTTTGTAAAGGAGAGTACACTCTGCATTCTCACAGCCGCTGGGCGCACTCGACTGGCCATGTTACCCCTCTCTGACAGAAGACTACCTTGAAATGTACTGCATTCCCTACTTTATCGTATTTACCCAATGTACGTACGTGTTTCGGTAGTGATTGAGATATTCCAGAGCCCATTCCCATCCCATCCTATCCCTCCCCATTTTCCCAACCATTTCTTCCAATCCATTCCTTAATCTGCAAAGGTAGGCAGCGTATCCGGGGGCGTGCCAACATTTGTCATTCTGGACTGATGTTGGCATGTATCGCGGATGTCTATGGACGACAGTATCCACTTACCATCAGATGGACTGTATGCTCGTCTGTCGCCTTATTTCTATAAAAAAAACTGCCCGTAACACAGAACAATAAGAGTTCGTATTCACATTGGAGAAAGATAAGGCACTAAGTTATGACTAGGAACTGTCATCATCATCACCATCATTCTTAGCTACCCTGTTCTGCCTCCTTTTTTAAAACAATTAAATTATATCTTGTGTTAATCACATCCAGGTCTTGTTTATTACTTTGTTTATGTCATCGACCCACCTGACCTGACCTGGTTGCTGGACGCCTACACATTTTCCGATTTTTTTTTTACAAACTATCCATGCTAGTGCAGTACTGTTGAAGTTTTCAACACCTGTCAATAAAACAATTGATACATACACAGATAACTATACATATATTTAATTATATACCTATAAATATTACTTGAATATTTAAAAAAAATATGTTTTCGATCTAAAACCATTTATAAATATACGTCTTCTTACCTACACGTTTCCATATTTATCTGTGTAGTTTATAACAAAATTGGAATCCCTCCACACGGCTCGCAGCAAGTATTTGAGTCAAAGATCGATGTTAATAAGTCAATAAACCGTCGCCGATTGGGCCAATCTCATTTTACGAGTCCCCTGGCTGCACGATCAGGAGTCCTGGCTACGAAAGTTACTAGCGTTTCATGATTCTACAGAAACAATAAGTTATGTTATGTGTTTGCATAATCATCGAACAAAATTCTTAATTATTTTTTCTTTATCTGCAATTAGATATTTAATTATTGTATTTTTTTTTTGTCTTGGCTAAGAGGCAAAGTTCAAACAACTAAAAACAAACCATTAGAAAATTAAATATGAAGACATTGCAAACATTGAGAGTAGGAATTTGTGTGATAAAAATAGGGAAGGGTACAATGACCTCAGCAAACCTATTAAATATTATAATATTTGTATAGATTTTCCAACATTACTTATGGATTGATTCTGTGTACACATCCCCCGCTGTAACACTAATTATGGTTTTAACGCTAATCTTTATAAAGCATCTACCAAGTCCTATGTAAAAACACAAGCGACTTCATTACCGCTATCAATGAGCGCCATAGACATATTTTATTCCAAATTATCAATAAGAAAAATTACATATATCAAAACGTATTCCTTCCTATGGATCACTAACATTCCTTTAATTTCTTCCTTTAATCCTCTATTAACTCTCTTTATTGCTATATATGTTTTATACATTTACACATAATGATTAATGTGGAATAAAATTCTTTTATAGTTCTTTCATATCACGAAGGCAGATTACGCTTAGAAGTAGTTGTGTTCGTACATGTACATTGTTTTAGTGTGGGCCACGGCATCGGGAATCCAATTGAGCGTTCTCAAGTTGACGCACACTAAAACAATGTACATGTACGAGCCCAACCACTACTAAGCGTAACCCGCCTCCGTAGGATGAAAAAACTATAGCTACATCGCAGATAAATCGACATTCAGTTTTGTAATCTGTTTACCCAAATACACATTGCCAAATACTAATATTAAAAATAAATAAATAAACAATAGAATGTATGAATACACATATTTAGTTATCTATAAAAAATATATCCAGTAAGGCACAATCTTGTAAAGTTAATATTGTAGTGTAAGTCTTCCATGAATATAAAATAATAATGACATATAAAGTTACATTTACTATTACCAAAATTTTCCAAAAAATAATTTACTGGTTAATTGATTTATATTTTTTTTTTAAATTTACTTTAAATTTCGGATGAAAAGACTCCGAACTACTTTTCATAGACAACCAATTTGCTTAGGACGAGAGAGCAATCCAGAGACAAATTGATCTTGATTATTCCATGTGCAGCCAATCCAATTGGTTTATCCGACCAAAGCTTAGACAGTCACAACTTAATTATTATAGTTACTCTACTAGAATTGTAGTAATAGGTCGAGGAGAAAGTCTTTTCGTATTTTGTATGTATGAAGTTGTGATCCAATATCTTTGATTGAACTGTTTGTACCTGGCTGGTTATGATACCATTAATAAAGGTAACATTTAAAAAAAAAACTTTCCCGCCATTTTTCAATTGTTTTTCTGTCCAAGAAAATGAGTGAATCTAACGAAGAAATTCAATACATTTTAAAGTTTTATTACAAAAAAGGGAAAAATGCGACACAAGCCGCGAAAAAAATTTGTACCCTCTATGGACCTATTGCAGTGTCAGTAAGAGTAGCACAAAGTTGCTTTAAGCGTTTTCAGTCAGGAAATCTTAATGTTAAAGATGCAGTTCGCTCCGGTCGCCCTGTTACCGATAAAGTTGATGCCATTTGTGAAAAAGTGCAGCAAGATCGGCATATAAGTAGTTACGACATTGCTGATGACCTGGGCATTGACCAGAAAACAGTTTTGACTCAATTGAAAAGGTCTGGATTCCCAAAAAATCTCGATATTTGGGTACCACACGAGCTCACTGAAAGAAACCTAATGAACCGTGTACTCGTTTGCGATTCTCTATTAAAATGAACGCAATGAAACCAAACCATTTTTTAAAAGATTGATCACTGGTGATGAGAAGTGGATCACTTACGACAAGAACGTGCGGAAAAGATCATGGTTTAAGTGCGGCCAAGCTCCACAGACTGTGGCGAAACCCGGGTTAACGCGCAATAAGGTGATGTTGTGTATATGGTGGGATTGGAAGAGCATCGTTCATTATGAGCTTTTACCGCCGGGCAAAACCATCAATTCGGATCTCTACTGACAACAGCTGATGAGACTAAAGCAAGAAATTGAGAAAAAACGCCCAGAATTGATCAACAGAAAGGGTGTATCCTTTCATCATGATAACGCCAGACCACACACATCTTTGGCCACTCAGAAAAAATTGAGAGCTTGGTTGGGAAGTGTTGATGCACCCACCATATAGCCCTGACTATATGGTGGGAATCTGAAATCTGAATATATGGTGGAAATCTGAGGGCGCAAGGCCCTCAGATTTCCACTTGTTTCGGTCTCTTCAGAATTCTTTAAGTAGTGTAAGGTTAACATCGAGAGAGGACTGTCAAAACTATATGTCGCAATTTTTTGACCAAAAATCCCAAAATTTCTACAGCAACGGGATCATGTCACTGCCTACAAGATGGCAACAAGTTATAGAACAAAATGGCACATATATAATATATTATAATTAAATATAATTAAACTTTTAAAACAATTGTCTTGAATTTGTATATAAAATATGAAGAAACTTTTTCTCCGACCTAATATAAATTTCCGACCTAATTTGCTCCGAATATCTATATCTTGTTCGCTGTTGCATGTAAACAGTAAAATTAAATTGTTACTTTCCACCACGCACGATTTCCCCCGACTCTTCTCGCCAAATTATTTAAAAATAAAAAACTGTTTATCATTTCAACATAAGTTATCGATTTATATGGAATGAACCACAATACGCGTGAATTGTAAACACAATGTAATATTAAATCCATAGTTTTTGCACAGCAATTAAAAATGTAATGCCTCTAAATATGTACACCAACATACCTTGTTTTAACTGAGCGGGGTTGGTGGATAAGTTATTTAAGAACCGTTTAGCGATTTCGGAGTAGCATCCTTAACGTGATGCAATTTAAAATAGAAGTTTTATAGCGAAAACAGGAGTGAGAATATAACCACAACCAAAGAATTATAAAGGTAGGTCCTTGCAGAACTTTAATTTTTCTCGGCAAGAATTCATTTGAATTACTAGGAAAATTCATCGGAGACCTCTTAAAGAAATCATCTAAAAGTGTGTTTAACGTAACGAGATGATTCACAAAAATGCCCAAAAAGCACTTTTTAAAATTAAAGTCCTTATCCCACCGTCGGTCGATCGACGTTAGATACTTTTACAGTTTACCTACGTACTGACATTATTTTCTAACTTTTCAATGTTTATTTTGCAATAAAAAGGTTTCTATGAAATGTATTTCAAAGACATATTATATGTATTTATGACAGCCTCCTGCCATAAAAAAAACAAACTTTTGTATTGGTTATATAGCCTATAATACCAATGATTTTCAACATGTTTAATTTAAAATGCTTTTCATGTTAAATAATTGTAAAAAATCGTGTCATATCTTACAATTTTTATTTAATAACACTTTTGGGTAAGAAAATCTTTATCACAGTGCGGCAATAGTGATTACAAAATTAATTTATGATTTGATAAATCGATTTATTGAAGCTGAATATTCTAGACGCATTTGCGACAATTTACCTATAGATGGTCGTCCTATCCTACATACATATATTATAAGGAATGTTTGTCAATTATGCAGCGCAAACAATGTCGTAAATTAACTAGAGGCGTTAGACGCCGAGTGCTCACTAATCGCTGATTAAACTGGATTCTACGGCAAACACTGCAAAATGGTGCATACAACGCTAACTATAATGTACTCCAAGATATTTGTACAATCATTGTACAACATTCCGAGTACTTCATCTGATGAAAATAGCGATTATACCATAACTATACCATTGGTAATAATTATTGGTAATTGCCTCCCCATAAATATTAAGTAATTTTTGGATTGGTGTTCCAAGATTCTTCAGGAATTGTTTGTGTTTCCACTTCCTCCGCTATAACTCTAACTGTGATATTAATAATGCAATTAAAAATTTATTGATATATCAGAAATTGTTTTTTTTTCTCTTCATATATGGCAATGGTGCAATTAGCACATTCTGCCAGTGTCAAGTTTTCCTCTTAATTAAATAAACAATTTCGGTCTGTAACGTATCTTGTCGATGTACAGTCCCGTCGTAGAAGTAAGTCAGGAGTCGCTCAGTAAAGTGATAGTCGGTTTACTGAGGACAGAAGAGGACTCTTTAAAAGCACACGAAAAACGCAGTCCTGCTTCTATTTGATTATTACGAACATTACGCACAAGAAATACTTTGAAGTTTATTAAACTGTAAAAAAAATCGTCTTTCATTTTTCTTTTATTGATTTGATCATTGATGTGATTATTCTCAGTCTCGATAATGTCATCTTAATTTTTACACAGAAATGTGAAGAATCACGCTCCGTACGAAAAATTTAATGCTGTTAAAACTGCATAAGTGATTTAACACTAAGGCTATTACCGAATTCACCTTTTCTGAAGTCCAAGGTTGTAAAGGGGGTGTAGCTACGAGTGTGCTCAGGTAGGTAACGACCACTCCACGCCGAGTGGCGACTGACTGCTCATGATGAGCATCCCTTTGATCTACCGCTCATACGCCGACCCTGTCGTTTAATGAGATGGGAGACCATTTTGTTAAAACCCTTTAGTCTGAATATATATTACGTATAAAAGGTTATTGTGTATAATATGTTATGAATGCGGCCAAAACAAAAGGATTTATTTTAAATCTTTGATAGCAAACTGCTTTTCCTTCCTTGTGAAAAGGAAGGAAAATACATCGCGTATTTATACTTATATTCATCCATCATTATTTATTCAACATAATTATATTACACTAAATAAATGATGTCAGCAAAATGTTCCTACAGTGTAGGTATATATAATTGACCAGTTACGATCTATATATAATTGACCAGTTACGATCTATATATAATTGACCAGTTACGATTTATATATAATTGACCAGTTACGATCTATATATAATTGACCAGTTACAATCTATATATAATTGACCAGTTACGATCTATATATAATTGACCAGTTACGATCTATATATAATTGGCCAGTTACGATCTATATATACGTCTCTAAAACCTCTTAAATACCAAGTCGCATATTCCTATAAAGGAATTCTATAGAAATCCGGCTTCATACTTCAACATACCTACTTTTAGGTTGCTACAGTGACTTATAATAACATTGCACATAATTCGGTTAAAGTTATTATTTAGTGTCACGTGCGTGGCGAGGTTAAAGGGTTATAGCGCATAAATAACCCGAAAGTATAGAGTAATTTCCTTTCACATTTTGGATGCACCACAATATTTAACCAAATGGTCGTATAAAACTAGCTCGATTTAAACTTTGTAACTACCAGAACTGCAGCATCGTAACGTTGTTATTGCTAGCAAAGACCATATTATGGATAGATATAAACACAAATTTCACTATTTTCTTGTATAGAGAGGCATTTTAATGACTAATCTTTATCCCCTATGGCTAATACAGCAATGAAGAAACACGACCAGGTAAGTATTATATATATTTTCTGGGTAAAAATTAGACATAAACCTATGTAATCAATTAATGTGTACCGATATGTAATTTCACATATAGCCATTAGATATATACTCAAAAGAAATCAATTAAAATATAATGAATAAAATAAAAATATGCTATAATTTCTTGTCAGATTCCAAAATATATATATCATAATATATTTTGTTTATATATATTATATTATATTAAGGTTATTATATTATAATATGTTTTATAATAGTGTTTCAGGGAATTGACACTATAAAATAAACAATATTGAGTTTCTCTGTAACAAAAGAACCGTTTATTGTTTCTTTCACATATAATTATTCACCATAATGGTGGCTTTAGCACAGTATTCTATAGTAAAAATCCTACCTATAACAAAAGAAACGACATTAAAGTCTATTCTTCAAATGTCAATCCCTTTCGTTTCAGACAACAGACAAATCACAATATTAAACTATCCAAATCAACAACGCCATCGTCACCTACCCATACAATACAGACCATC
Source organism: Sesia bembeciformis (assembly GCA_943735995.1). NCBI lineage: Eukaryota > Metazoa > Arthropoda > Insecta > Lepidoptera > Sesiidae > Sesia > Sesia bembeciformis. The sequence goes on from OX031031.1 coordinate 10,517,164, forward strand.
ATAGATTATAAATCATAGATTACCCTAATCGATATACAAGATCGATAACCTTGTATATCGATGGCGCCCGGAATGAGCGGCAACTTCAAATCGAAGAAATAGATGATCTTTACATATAATATAATAATATATATGTATTGTCGGCCAATGATAATATTGTCGCGTGCTTAAAAATTGGTTTCAATTTGACATTTCTAAAATATAAAGGACATTTTCGTTTGCAAATCTATTTTGTTAATTTATATTTGGAACTTTATCACTGTCTGTTCTTTCAACCGAATCAAACGCGAAATAGCTCAAAGTTTTCATTGGCCCACCGTACTTATATTTATAAGATCTGTGACATCAACCTATAGAACGTAAGAGTCAATTATTTCAATAAATCACTCGGAACGTGGTCATTACGAGTAGTGTAACAGAATGTACGACGCGTATATTTACTTAAGTTTGTCAACAGTAATCAGGTCCTACCTCAAATAACCCTATTTCCCAGTAATAATAAGCTGTTATTATATTAGGGGACTCATTTGGAATTTCTCATTTCGCATAATATTAGGTTGACGAGTTATTTGGTCACGCCACGAAGGATTTTCCACTCCTACATTATTATTATGATTGGATTTCTTGTTACGAGTATTTCGAAGAGTAAATTTATTTTACCGGGATTTTCTAAAAATTCTAAAAAACGCACCTATTGTTAGCTATCGTCGTCTAATTCTGATTCAGCCATACCATATCTGGAAATCTATTTATTTATTTAAATAGGTCGCCAACGAAGTGAACACTTTTATAATCTTATGATAATAACATATTATAATTTAATAATATAACGAATCTCATAATAATTATAACTATAAATATAATACAATTTATGAAATCAGGCGTTACATCGCGAGTACCTTATGCAATACAGTTGATAATATGAAAGATATTTTACGTTAAAACGTATTAGTGGAGGTCAGAAGTCAGGTATTTGTTGATATGCAAGTAATTTAACAGTAATTTTACATTGCTGGCCAAAAATTCGTTTATTCCCCACTATTCAACTGAAGTGCTCAAATTTAAATAGTTGAGCAGTGGGGAATTACATTAAAGTCCTAATAGCTGAACAAATAAAATGTAACAAGTACCAATGATGAAATTTTACACGGTGAGTAAAAATTGCTAAATAAAATTGCATTTATTTCTTTTTACGATATAATAAAGTAGCCCCGTGGAAACTCGTAATTATGTATCCTAATTCAAACACTTAAATTAATAAAAATAAACTGTTAGATTAGATTTACCACTCAGCTACAGATTCAAAGGACCAAATTAACATTATTTTCTGTTTGCCATATCTTAGACCTCATTACCAGGAAGCTGTACGAAATTCCATTGTTTATCCAGTGTTTTCATATGACGACTGATGTTGTGCGCGTGGACTCGAAGTTGATTCCCGTGGAAACTTTATTAATTTAGGCTTTACAAAGGCTTTATTATTTTCACTATAAAAAGGCCGCGAACTTATCCGACTACCTAATATAATCTTAATATTCAGATTCTTATTTGTTAATTTGTCCAGCAAATAATGTGAATAAGTGAATGATAATTATGACCATCCTATCTCTTCCATGTTTTGGTAAGAGGCGACTAACGGATAACAAAGTCGCTACCACAAGCGCTGAGCAACTACCTCTGAAAGAGTAGACTCGCCAACCAGTTTGGCCAATGTGGCGTTTTAAGGCCATACATCCCTCATGCTCAAGACAATGTGAATTAAGAGACCTATGTCCAGCAGTGGATAAAAGGGCTGATCTGTATTGCATTACAATTATGAGCTATTCCGCTTCAACCGCACTTCTTGCAATCGATGAAATTATGTCTTAAAATACTAAATGAGCAGCAAATTATAATCAACAAAACAACATATTTTTGAATAACTGAAATAAATTACTCTACTGTGCGCTACTCTATTCTATTTTAAATTAGGCAAAGCCGACGTAGTACCGCTTCGCTTGTTTATATTGACAAAAGAGAACTTAATCCTAACCCACCTTTAATTTGCTGTTCTTCACTTGCTGCTCATTCAGTATTTTCTATTGCTCATTTAATTATTTATTTCTCACCGGTGGCATTGTCCGTCGCCCTATCATAATACTGTTTTTCATGAAATCAGATATCCAGAGATAAAAATTGAAACTTAATTGATTTATTCAGAATGCTATGAAAATTTTAAAGTTTCCTTAAATGTTGTCACAAATATAGTTTTGTGCTTGAAGCAAATAGAGGGCATAAATAGAAATAATGCGGCTAAGTATATTATATTTGCAGCCAAGTCATGAACTTTGCTGACAATTCACATTATATATATAAATTATGGTGATACGTATATGAAATCACCCGGCGGCGCACCCGCATGCCCCCTGGTGTTGCAGGTGTCAATGGGCGGCGGTAACATTTACCATCACGTGGGAACACTTGATTGTCCGCAGAGTTCATTATAAAAAAAAATTTGGTATACACATTTTTGTTTTTCTTTTCGGATTATTCTGCAGCTAGCGGGATGCATACAGGATAAATTAGTGGCTCTTATGAAATCTACTTGCTGATTAGTCATTTTAATTGAGTACAGTATTTTGTTAATCGATCATTTATCTGCTGATATTAAAATTATGTGTCATATTCTATTAGATAAAATAAATCTTTAACAATTATGAGAACGACGACTAAAAGTTAATAGGTAGGTTAATATTCCAACTCGCAGCTTTTGCACTTTAATCACAAGTTCTTGTAATAAAGAGAGACATGATAGCTTTATCGCCAGATGGCGTTACATATTACTGTAGCGAGTTTAACTAGTAGATAATTAATTTGTACCAGCAAGTTTCTAGACTCTATTTTATTAAAGCACGTAGCACACAGACATATTTAGCAACAAAATTGCATTAAAGTCAGTGTTATATTTCAAAATTTTAATAAATCTTGCTGCACGTATCGTGACTACAATTCTATATAATAGTCATTTATTAAATACAATAAATACCCATTCGGCTAAACAGCAGTAGTAGAAGAAAAGCATCAAGTTTTTTTATATATAGAAAAAGGCGACAGACGAGCATACAGTCCACCTGATCGTAAGTGGATACTGTCGTCCATAGACATCCGCGATACTTGCCAACATCAGTCCAGAATGACAAACGTTGGCACGCCCCCGGATGCGCTGCCTACCTTTGCAGATTAGAGAATGGATTGGTAGAAAGGGTTGGGAAAATGGGGAAGGATAGGCCATCCTATCCCTCCCCATTTACCCAACCCCTACTCCACGGTGGATTTCTCCATTTCTCTCTTTCCCATGATGGGAATGAGCTCTGACATATCACACTCACTACCGAAACACGTACGTACATTGGGGAAATACGATAAAGTAGGAAATGAAGTACATTTCATGTTAGTCTTCTCTGAGAGAGGGGCAACGTGGCTGGTCGAGTGCGCCCAAAGACTGTGGGAATGCATCGTGCACTCTCCCCCAAGGAAATAAAGGTAAGAGAGGCCCCACATTAATATTAATATTTTATTTTCTTATTAATATTTTCTTGCCTATCGTCTTTAAATCAGCAATTGAAAATACAGGGACGGACTGCACTACCATCAATTAATGATCCTTAGAACTCGTGACATCACATTCCTATCACTACATTTATGTACCTTTGAATCGAGATTGCTACTTGTACATATTTTGTTTAAAAATATTTTTACACAAAAAATATACATGAAATCGTATAGGATTTTACTATATAGACCAAAACACAAACTTCTTCCAGCAATTCCCAGCGACAGGTTACTAAACTCACATCTTCCATGTTTATATTTCTTTGATGTTTTACAGACGCCTGTGTGAAAGGCGTGTTAGAGCTAATTCGGAGCACTGTGTAAGCGAATTAACGTGTCTTAAGACGTGTAGTGTAGTTTGAACCAGCTCTCTCTTGCTCCTTGCACCAGTTGATTAGCTACACGGCACGCTCACCCTTATTTTTCTATCACGCACACACTTGCATTAAAAATTAGAGGAAAAACTACTAAAACTACCTAATTTATACCTATCTATATACCTAGCTACCTGGTATATAAGACAACTGAAAAAGAACCTTTTAAGAAATCGAAAAACGATAAAAGTCACCATCAGAATGATACAATAAAACATATACAAACTTTGCGGCTATGTATTACTAAATAATGACGTCACAGTTAAATAAACAGTAAACATTATGTGTTAATACCTACACATGTGCATTGTGGTGCATTACGTGCATTGATAAGTTAGTACATGTAATGTTGATTCCTATATTTTTAATTGTTTAATTATTATTTAATTATTCTTATTTTTAATAATTCTTAATAAGTAATTAATATTTTTTTAATAATTTAATAACTAATAATTCTTCAATATTTTTTAATTATTCTTGTAAAGATCTTTTTTTTAATTTTCATTACATTTCGTAAAAGGAATATAACTTTGGTTCTTCCACGTTATTTAATATGGCAAATTACGTAACATGACATTATTATGTAAAAGAAATCGCGTCGTCTAAACATCGGTGTTTGCGTCAAAGGCGACTCTCAGATCACGGAAAATGGAGTTTGAGAGATTTCAATAATTTTCTTAGGTGCCAAATACTAAATCAAAAAACTGTAAAATAAATCTAACTTTAGAAAACGATAGCCTGTTATCGAACTTACAGTTAACTTATAATTTAATAATTTGTAGACATTTGTACAATAATTTGAACAGAAAAAACGACGTTTTATAGGAATATTAAAAAACATCAGTGAGATTATTTATGCTCCTAGGTGGCTGCTAATGCCATATGAAAAGGTGTAGCAGCTAAACTAAATATACTGATACCCAGATAAATCTACATGTTGTATCCAAAAAGAACAAATGCTTAGACATCAACAATACAAACCTATTGTTTAAACATTAACACTAGAGTAGGGAAGATCGTTAGACCCCCATTTCTCTTACGTAGAGAAACATAAACGCTCACCCTTGGCGATTACTTTCAAACGCCTGAGACATAGTTAATGAGACAGCGAAATGTTTCACACAAAACACCTCGTAAGCGCCAGTGCCTGCGTTAATAGACATGTTAACACTGTTATCTACGTTTTTAGTGCATACTGTGAAGTTACCTTGAAGTAATTCTATCAATTTGTATCCTGAGAACGCGTTTATTATTTTTAAAAGTGTTTTAAGTAAGAAGTACAGTTATAAGTAAGATGTTATAGTTTTGTGTATTATTAGTGTATAATGTTATATAATGTTATATAATGTGTATAATGTTGTATAATGTGTATTATTAGTGTATAATGTTATATAATGTGTATAATGTTGTATAATCTGTGTAGTATAGTGTATAGTATAATGTTTATGTATTTATTTTATTGTTATATCGATTCAAACGATCTGTCCTATGCTCGCCTGTAAGAGATCGCTTAAGCGATAAAGCCGCCAATTGTGTCTTAAGTAGATATGTGCATATTTTGTTTATGGTTGTTGTGTACGCTTATTATTATTATTATTATTACACTTGTCGCATACTTTTTGTAGAGACCTTTGTGTAATTGATCAATTCCCGAACTAGTGACTTGATAATTTTACCATTCTTTTGCAATATCTTTTATAAGTACTAAATATAAAATAAAAACGTACAAAATATAATTTCCCATTTCTTATTATATGTTGTAGCCTGTGTTTTAATGATATAACTCCTCTCGGTTATTCTAAGGTTGACTGGAAGAGATTCCTGCTAGGAATAAGTCCGCCTTTGTACTTAAGGTAATACTGTATCTAATGTCTTATTGTAACAGTTAATTATGGGTACAATAAAAAGCAACAACGACACATTAAAAAAATATTTTTTAAGTCTGTTACATTTTTCATATACATATTTTGTTAAGTGCAAAGCCCAAAAAATTATATTAAAAAGAATATATAACATTTTGTGTCAATTAACTTATCAAAATAGTGAGCAGAATCTATTGTGTCAGACTTCAGGAATCGTTTACATCCTGTATATTGTACAGAATGTTCGCATTTCTTTTTCTTAAATGAATGAGTGTAGGTAAAATCGTTTTTAAGATCATTCGTATCACAAAAATGTAGAATCCTTTGTTTTCGATCAACTTAATGTAATAGAATTTACAATTTAGTTCATACGCGGTCATCAGCTCTGCCTCCACGAATTAATTTGGATACATTATTTAATGTATCATTATTAAATGTAACACCTGCCCTGTTTGTGTTCAAAGTTAAACTTGGAGAGAATATTTAAATGTACATAGCGTGAAAAATGCGAGTGTTTAATATTAATCGCCGCTTTCCCTTATTTATTTCCCAAGCTACAGCTTGTTAACTTTGTAAAAGGTCGCAAGGGAAATACGCTTTCTTACTCAGAATTTGTTTCTTGACCGGCAATGAGAGTGTTTTATATGTTTACGTACTGCACAGAGACATTTATATAATTTAAAAATGTTGAAAGTGGTTGAAAGTTTCAAAAACCATTGACCACTCTAAGCTACAAATTAATGTCTTTACCATCAATAGCAAACACGATTATTAACTTTAAAAATGCTATAAATAATTATGATTTTATATCTTTTTGTCATCTAAAAAAAAGAAAAGGGGCCCGATTTTACAAACCACTGAGGAGATAATAAGTATGTCCACAACGGATGACATTCATTTCATATTTGTTAATACTAGCGAACCTCTCTTGAATGCCTGTTAAGACAAGGAATATACCACGAACGTTTGTTATTCTGAACTAATGTTGGCATGTATCGCGGATGTCTATGGGCGACAGTATCCATTTACCATCAGGTGGACTGTATGCTCGTATGCCGCCATTTTTTGTATAAAAAAAAACCTGCAAACTTCTATGATAATAAACCAATTCCTATCAAAACGTTGCTTTCATTTTTCGGTGGTCCACCCATACACATTCAACTTTTGTTCCGGTTGCCAAAAGTGTGATATAAATACATACATAGAGATAGTGGTGGTAGTGCAGCCTGCAGGTCCCCGCGCGCCGTAAATACGCAAAAACTTCGCTGCCAAACTTCCGGCTGCACTTGTTTATGAATACGACAGCCGCCCCCCTGGGCGCTCGGGGACCGACCACCCGAATAAATGATTAACTCTGCTATATAGTAAAGTTTTTAGGTTATTTCCTTGAAATATTATATTATAATACTATGTATGTAACATAAAAGAAATAATGAATAATTGCGTTTAACCTATACAATAATTCGGAGTCATTAATGATATTATTGATAGAAATAGAGATTAACCTTAGAATATACTAGCGAACCGCCCTCGCTTCGCTTCGGTTTCGTTAAAACAATATTAAACTATACGTATAAACCTTCCTCTTGAATCACTCTATCTATTGATGAAAACCGCATTAAAATCCGTTGCGTAGTTTAAAAGATCTAAGCGTACATACAGAGTGACAGACGGCGGGAAGCGACATTGTTTTATACTATGTAAAGATATTCATTTAGGTACTACCACATTATAAGAAGCTATGTACATTTATATTAAAATGGCATGTTTATTTTATAGGCTAGCTATGCTTTTGTTTAGAATACATTGAGAGACGAACCGTACGTCAATGGTACTTCCAAACATGATCGATGCCTAGGTACCTTTGCATACAAGATTTACACGAAACATGCTCTTGAGTTCCCCCAATTAAACATATTAAATCGTAATATTTCGAAGATATAAAATCGTATGAATAGTTAAAGAGTTGAACTACATCGTGCATCTTCGAGATTTGACACAAATATCAGTTATTGAGAAAAAACACTGTAAGATCACTAAAATCACGAAAAACGACATGTGATGTTCCCACAGCTATGAGTTTCCTACTGATATAAATACAAAAATAAGTGACTCATTTAAGAGTTAAGGAAGCAAAGTAACTCATAAATAACTCGTATTTAATTAATTACATTATTAAATCTATCATTGGTTCCCGAATTGGTAAAATACATCCGTAACAGTCATGCGTAGTAATGATTAATAATTACTTATACACACTATAATAAGTATAATTACTACTATAATTATACTTATTATAATTATAGTGTTCTTGCTTCCTATGTGTTGTGGATTAAAAAGAGAACATGTTGCATCAAATATCAACCTCTGCATTATACCTACTATTTTTTAAAGTACTATCGGAAACTGTTACCACGAGAACCTATGTACGTTTGATTTTCGGAACGTACTAACACAAAAACATGTCATTAATATCTCCGATAAATACTGTTTTATTTTCTCGAAATCGGAGCATTATTTCAAATAATTAACTGTACAAATCGGGCATTGTTAGTAAATAATAGTTTAAACTGACATCGTTTACTTTAGCTGTGGCGTCAAAAACTAGTCTTAAGTTTCCGAGTTTGTTTGGATTATGTACCACAAAATATCATACCACACGTGGCTAGCTGAGAGTTCAGATTCGGTTTGTTCTCGAGCATAACCATTGTGAAATAATTTTCTAGTTCTGTTCTATAGGTACCTACCTATCCGAGTAGACACTGTCTTTGAAATGCTTTTTTTAATGCAACGACTGTACCTACATTAGAAAGTTCATAATTATGATCTTAGGCATAATAAAATGAACTTTTCTAAATACTCGTAGCAAACCAACCTTTCATCGGTTACCAATATGACGAGTCTAATATTTGTATAGCCATAACATAATCTGTATTCTCACTACATAAGATCGAAATTTCGATTGAATTTAGTGTAAAATAATTATTTAATAACTCATTTAATTCACTAATGTTAATTATTTACAATAAAATATTTATATGGGTTTAATTAATAACTGTGATATATGTAGCTATACTAATGAAAAAAGCACACCTGAGTATAGGTACGTGCACATACTGTTAATATTTTGTGATTATTCAAATAGAAAACAGTAGATAATTGCATATTATCGGTATGTTTGAACACAAACCAGCTTGTTTTGAACATGAATAATAAATTAACGACGTGGACATTTGACTATGTAGCAAGAACGTAATGTTCATAATGTATATAATTAGGGCGTTACAAATGCTAGTAGGTACCTACTACGCACTGTCCCTAAATGTTCCGTTTATATTAGGTTGGTAAGAAAGGCGTTAAAACTCCCGAAACCGACAAATATACTATTATAAAACGTTTGCGACAACTTACAAATGTACAAGACGAAAGAGGTGTGTCAGAATGCTTAGAACTTAAGAGAAAAAGAGATGTTTAAGATCTAAGAACGGAACCTTAAGGAACAAATCGTGTAAATATATCTATCTATCTGTTGATGAAATAATAGTTTTAAATGATGTTATTTGGGATTAGTTTTTTACAGCACAGCATAAACACAAAAAGTTCTTCAGTTCGCGACTAAAGCTGCTATTTACAACTTCGTTAGATAACTATCAAGTTTAAGCTTTGTTTACCACTCGTAAAATCAAAACAACACTAGTTCAATAAGTATACCTATAATACCTATAAAAATCATACCTACATATAGATTTTTTCTAACCGCAAAAATCAATAAGTGTACGAACGAAACTTCTACCTCTTCTTCTTCTACTTACTTCTTCTTCTTTGGGTTGATGGCAGTATCAGTTGTCGACTGAATCGCAACGACTATTTTGCAAATGTCAAATGAAAAAGAATTTTCTACGTCGAAACAAGTTAGAAGTCGCTCAATAAAGTATTATAATAGTAGATATACTACGGACAAGAGCCGAACTCTTTGGAAAAAGACACGAAAAACGCAGTCTAATGTTTTATTTGATTTTCAAAAACATTACTCACAAACATGACTCACTTTAAAGTTTAATAAACTATCACTAACTACAATAGTTTAATAACCACAATACCCACAATATACATTTTTTTTATAGTAATCAAACTCGACCTTCACATCTCAAGTTCCTACCAAATAGTCATAGAATGTCAGTGCCGGCTTTACCTATGGTGCAGGGTATGCGGCGCACACGGGCGCAGGGTCTTAGGGGGCGCCGAGCGCCGCTTGCGCGCGACGCCTCCAAAGAGCTTGCGTCGCTCGCGACGTTCTCAAAAAGACCCTGCGCCTGTGTTATGGCCGACGGCGGCGACGGTAGAGCGGCTACTAGAGGGCGCCATGGTATTGATTGCACCCGGGCGCTACATGAGCTAGTGCCGGCGCTGTAGAATGTTCATCATAAATGATTAAAACTCGGAACCTACTGTCAATTGGCACCATCAATGTGTGCCGTATCACTTATCGGTGAGTGCCACACTAACAACTGGTCGGAGACAGTGGTGATCCTATATCAAACATGTATCTACGAAACTGTATTTAGCAATTTGTAGCAAACAGGTACTGTATTTTAGCGATCACTATCATATTATGACAAATTTCGCACTTCACTAAGAAATTTTGTGCCGTGCAAAATTTACATTCTGAGTTTAGAGTAAAAATAAAACTCTCGTCATGTCATTCCACATTGATAGAAATGTTCGTCGGTCTGTCTTAACACGCATCACGATCTTAATGAAACTGAACTTAGTTACTTATATTTTATCTCTTAGATTTACGTATAAAAGACGTTATATCCAGATTCGTTCAAAAATTCCGAAAAGAATAAAATTAATCGCCTAGCGTGCGACAACACAGCTAGCGTGAATTATAATAATTTCATAAATCCTGAAGTACCTACATACAATAAAAAAAAGAAACTTGAAAGAGACGCAGTCTATCTGCACGTTTGCCACCTTTTTTAAGGTAGTAAACGAACAGACAAACCGCTGTTGTTAATTGAATATCATCGCTTATGGACATCTGCTATATGCCAAGTTCAACCACATATTTGACATGTAGGTACGCAAATGGGCCGCGCCTTTTTCAGAAATATGATTGGAAAGGATGTGAACTATGGAATGTAGTGAAATGAAGAGTTCTCTACTCCATTAATTAATCAAATTCCCAATTAGATGGGATGGATGGGCTTAGCAAATACCAACTGGACCCATTTGACTCCATCCAACGACTCTACAACCGGGTTTCTACAACCGCACCTCCCGTCAAAGAAGTGCGGTCCATCCGCATTTCCTCGATACGGAGGTGTCCCGCACTGTTCGGTCCAAAAATAATTTCATACCGCGAACCCATAGGCTGTGGAACGAACTGCCTCAAGAGGTCTTTCCATTAAGCTACGATATGGGGTTCTTCAAGAGAGCTGTGAATAGGATTTTGCAAGGTCGGCGGCGCGCCCGCATACCCCCTGGTGTTGCAGGTGTCCATGGGCGGCGGTAACACTTACCATCACGTGGGACCGCTTGCTCGTCCGCCCACTAGTATATAAAAATAAAAAAATTAATAAAAAAAACTTACGTCGAACACAACAATATGTTTCATGGAAGTGAAAGTGGAGTAATTCAGCTAGTCCAACAAACATATATTTGTCCTTCACTAATGTGAATGATACAATGGACTATTAACACTGCCAAAACTCGGTAAAATGGACCACCACGTGATGCTCTTTAATATAATTTAATTTAATGTTATCCCTACAGGGAGGGTTTGCTAATGTAAACACTAAGAACATAACACATTTATTAAATATTTATTAATTACTTTTTACTTTACTTTTATTACTTTTTGTACTCCTGTGTAAGAATACAATATACGAGGAATTATTATCACCGTAATAATTATGATCTTTGACACAACCCAAAGTATTCACCCGACGTGTGGACATTCATTATTGACTAGCTGTTGCCTTCGTTTGCGTGGTCTTCAATTTAATGCGATAATATAGAAACCTTTGCGAGCGTGCGCACAACAACTCACCAAAGTTTCATCGCAATCGGATGAATGGTATAGGAACGCATAGAAGACAAACAAACAAACATTCATTTTTATATATTAGAGAAGATAGAGAAAGAATTAGAATTAAGATATAGATATCGCAAAAGCTATTTTTCCTATTTACGACTTCATTTATATCTAAACAACCATGGAGCAACCTAATGGACAACTAACGATAAGTCGAGGCAAACTCAACATCTCATTAAACGTTTAGCAATGTGAACCCGTCGCTCTTATAAACATAATATGTACTCGTATTAAGAAGAGCGCAATACGACCGCTGACCGACACGCGACGTGTAATCGCAGTTGTGGTGAAAACGGAACAGGATTCAAGACCGAGTCCTAGATGAAAATTGTATAAGAATTGCTCAGACCGAGTCGCGTCACTAATGTTTTCGTCGTATTAAAGTAGAAACGCACAGTGTATTCTGTGCGTATTCTAGTATACGACTATATGCAACATTAGGAATAGATCTTTGAATTAATTGAATACCAGTTACTTCTACAATAAACTAATAAATCTAATAATATGTAATATATCTTTGTAAATCTGCATTAACGTCTAGAGGCATTTCAATAATTGAAACTATGTCGCAACATGCCGTACGTTCGTACCAGACATCTATAGGTATGTATATATTTGCATAGATGCATATAGATACATCTTCGATTTACCTGTTGGTTAATATATAATCTATGTAAGTATTCTGTTTTTTTTTATGGACGAAGACGGCAGACGAGCATACAGTCCACCTGATGTAAGTGGATACTGTCGCCCATAGACATTCGCGATACATGCCAACATTAGTTAAAACGTTGGCACGCCCCCGGATGCGCTGCCTACCTTTGGAGATATAGGAATGAATTTGGAGAAAGGGTTACTTAGTAGATGACAGATTATGAGCGAGATTATACACTGTAAGCCAATATGAATCCTATATAATTTTCTAATTAGATACAGGTCAATTTAAAGGTAACCGATAAGTTAATACGAATAGGTAAATTAGGTAGCAAAATGAATAGAAAAGAATTTTATCACTTATAAAATGTTTTATAAAACCGTTCTGCTTTCTATTTATGATGCTGCTAGCCTTTTTTTTACCTGGGCTTTGTTTATGTCCAGTAGTTTACGAATTTTATCGAAAAAGTATAATAAATAGTTAGATATGTATTTATTACTTACAAATAAAAAATAATCATGCTGGATATGGGCCTGTAAATTTCCACCTCTAAGTGCATACCTCCCCTTGTAGGCCAGGAGGGGGTACCTATAAAATCATTAAAACATTGCAATTTGGAGGCGTATTAAGTTGCGATGTTGTCCATGAGCCTTGTACCTACTGTGGACACGGCCGCAGCCTCTAAGAAACCCATTTTACTTTAATTGAACGTTTACGCAATTGTTTTTTCAAAGTGCCAATAATGCACTGTATACAGTACGAGTAGGTACCTATTGCCAGACCTCGCACGCTTAGCATGGTACCCTGAGCGCTTACACGATACAACAGCTTATGAGCTGTGATGGTGGTTTGGTTAAGCAGTAGATACAATCGTAACCCATTGATCAACCGAGCGTTCGCGCGACTACAAACTTGTTTTGCGTTCGTAAATGATTTATTATTAAAATTCATATTCATTGGTCTGAGAGAATAGAGATAGACCTAACAGCTTATTGAATATGTTGATAATGAGCTGCAAAATAGTTTGTATTTGTGCGAACACTGAATTGGCCGATACTGTACCTATTGCCAAACATTCTACCACGCTTAGCAAGGTACCCTACGCGCTTCATAATAACTCAGCTTTTGAGCTATGCAGCTTTTGAGCTATGACCAGTGCCGAAGGTGCAGGGTGTGCGGCGCACACGGGCGCAGGGTCTTAGGGGGCGCCGAGCGCCGCTCGCGACGCCTCCAAAGAGCCTACTAGAGGGCCAGGATATTGATTGCACCCGGGCGCTACATGGGCTAGAGCCGGCGCTGGCTATGACGATAGTCACCGATGGCTTGCTTGAGCAGTACAAGCCGTATATGTATGCTATACTTACTACATAAAAATAAGAAAACGTAGCACACAATGTAAATGATATAGCAAATTCTTATCCATAGATAGTTTAAACCAGATCAGTGATCCGTATCATTACCACAAACTCACTCCTAAGAAGTGTCGGCCCCGGATCTACCAACTATCAATCTTTCATAATATCGTAAGATTCTCACTTATCATATTTTTCTTGCCAACTTTGGATTCTGTTAAGCCACCCTTATTAAGCATATATTATATCTACGGGAATTTTGCAATGTCAGCACTCTTTTCAAAACTACTTAGATAGTTTTGATTGATAGTTTGATAATAGGTTCGTATGTGTAGGTGAAAGTACACACTACATACATAGGTACATAGGTCCTGTAAATTTGTTAATCATAATAGCTAAAATGATTATTGTTTACCGTTCATTATTAATGTATTACTATTTTTAAATTTTATTTTATTATTAGTTTTATTTTATGTATTAGCAATATAAGCGACACATGGTGTCGCTGGTCGCCACGACCAGTCGCGTCGCTGGTCACATGGCACGCTACTGCTTACATTGGTGAGCAGTAGCGCCCTGGCCCTGGTGTGATCTAGGCATTAACCTGAACCATACCAGAGCACATGTATCACCAACATGAATTCAGCAAACAGGCAAAGGTCGCGATACATTGTTGCATACGTGTCCCGCGACCTGTACCTACTCTCAAAATTCACCTCATCAGTCTCTATGCAGGTCGCAGGCACATTGATCTGTATCACTAGCTAAAGCAGCACAAGTCGCGATACATGTATAGGTTTGTGTATCAGCATATATTATAAATTTACACCAATGGTTGTCAAATATTTTTGATCAAGGGCCAATAGAAACAATGAGGGATGGCAGCTCAGACCGTGTAAATGGATATATGTAGGTACTAATATAAAAAATGAAACTATATTTGATTGTTTGAAACTATTTCAGGCATCAACGGGTGGACGAATCGAACTGAAATTTTGCACAGACCTTCCTGGAGATGGAGACCACGAAAAGGGCATACGCTATATTTCTTCCCGGGAAAATAAATGGCTCCTGGGGGATAAACGAAATCACTACGGGGTATCACTCAAGGGTATCACTACGGGGCCGTAAGCTAGTCTTATAAATATATTTATTTATTCGCAATAATTAAATCGTATACAAAATTGCTTTTGTATCTAGGCTGGCTAGGTAGGTCTTATAAAATCGAGGGCCGTATGTAGCGCTGGGTAACTCCGAATTCAATGAATCAAAAGACCCGAAACCGCGATCGCAGCCGAAGCGCATAATGATTCCGGCTAATTGTTATCGATTCCGAGGAGTTATTTATTCCGTTCATTTTTGGATTGCGGAGTTCGCTCATCGTGTATCAGCAACTGTCGCGAGTCAGAGAAAGCATGAACTGTGTGAAAGTAAGAGAATAAATCGTTCAAATGCGTACACGCGTCCCGCTCCTGCTCTTACCTCCGTCCGTTTACGAGTAATGAAAAACGATTCTTTGAATAAAAAAATAAGATTAAAATTTGCTCGATCAAGTTACGTTGTGTACGCTCTTTTCAAATACGTAATATAGATAGTCTGTTTATGTTTACATTTCTTTAGAACACACCACCACTGATCAAATCACACTTCAAGCGATATTCCTGTTAATGCAAATAAATGTTTGGGACTTAGATTATAGAACATGATGCATTGTCATTTTGTATCTCACCTGATCACCATCTAAATTCATTTGCGGACAGTTGTTTCCTGCATGGGTTTATTTGTTTTGAAGAAATAAAACAAATATAAAAGTGTAAATATAAAATAAGTGTTAAATTAAACTATTTTTGCGAAAAGATTTATTATAGGTATATAGGTATATGTTAATTTTTGTGATAATATCGGGGACAATGAGGGACCGATTGCAACTCGAGAAGAATCGAAATCCCATATGGGACCATTTTATGCACATTTCATTGACGAACACACGAAATTGCGAAGTTATCTTTTAGATTGTGTGCAATATTCTGATAATCACATAATCAACAATTTGGCAGGATTTCTAAAAACAAATCCGTAAATAGAAAATTGTCAATAAAATTGCGATAGTTGTAACAGGTAATGCCTAAGCCTGTTATGTACGAAGGGAAATCAAATTAACTATAATTTTAAACTTTGTTAGTAAACAATAAAATAGTGTCTTGACTACATATTACCTAATGTTCTATAGTCTCTATTTTTATTAAAAAAATACATGAACGAACATGATGCAAAGCGAATGACTCGCTAGCCTAGGTGAAACATAAACATAGCCTAGGTGAGTCGAAGAAACATTAAGAGGAGTCGGGTCCGCGAGCGGAGCCGGATTAGGTGAACCGAAACACTTGCCGAAACATTGACACGAGCCGCATGCGGCCTCCAGGTCGCAGTTTGACGACCACAGGTTTACACGGATACTTGTGCTGAAACACGCAGCAACATGGTTGCGATACAATGTGCCGATACAAATGTACTCTGATGTGGACAAGCAAGACATAAGATATATTTACTACAACACGACTTACCGCAGTCGATCGAGAAACCAGACGAGTCAGTGGTACTGTCACTGTAGTACCATGTGGCTACTCGCTTGTCTATAGTTGGTGGATCC
Source organism: Sesia bembeciformis (assembly GCA_943735995.1). Lineage (NCBI taxonomy): Eukaryota > Metazoa > Arthropoda > Insecta > Lepidoptera > Sesiidae > Sesia > Sesia bembeciformis. The sequence continues at coordinate 10,533,748 of OX031031.1, forward strand.
AACGTTGAGCAAATTCGCGTTTTATTGGTTTGATAGAATAGACAGTGATAAGGCACAAATATAAATTGATATAAATTAGATTTGCAAGAGAAAATCGCCGTTATGTTTTAGAAATGTCAAATTGAAAATCAACTTAGAAGTGCTCAACATTATCATTGGCCGACTGTACGTATACAGGCTGGGCTCGTCCAGTGGGATTCCCCAATAAAATCCATCGGGGAATCCGTCTACACTTACCAGTTGGTCGGGGTCCCCCAGGGGATCGACGGACAATCGACGGTTCACCACTACGTTTTACATAGTTTTAGGCACATTACATATGTCTAAGAACTTCTAATATTTTTTTATACCTAATGTAACAATCTTCACACTAAGGATCCAAATATATCTGGACAATGAAATTCTATGTAGATCCCCATCTTGAGGGATCCTTATGAATCGGTGCGCGAAGACGGATCCCCAGGGGATTTTGTTGGGGTATTCTAGTAGACGAGTTGTACAGGCAAAACTATTTACTGTTGCGGGCGGATGGCCGCTCTTTCACGCAACCAGCCTCCAACTCACGCGATAGCTCGACGCCGGCCGTGTGAATACTTTTCAGCGACCCCATACAGCCCCTTTCAATTTACTGCTCGCTTAGTCGCGTGTAGTCCCGACCAGCAATATCGTATGGCCGACATCTAAGAAAGGCAGATAAAATATATATAATACGTACTCAAACATTCTTAGACAGATGTCAACCCTCTGTCCAATAGATTCCACTGACATGAATCTCCTGGCGGATTCATAACATTAATCAAAAAATTACAACACCCACAGCTAACGCAAATCCTTTTGAGATTTGGAAAAAACTAGTGGGAAGATTGAGTAATAGAGGGAATTGTTATTAATGCCATACCACCAAATCCTACTTCCTTCCTTCCAAACGTGAAACGTGAACTTCCAAGGGAAACGTGATTTGATAGTAAAGGACTATAGTCCCTTCCTATACATAATAGAACTTAAGGGATATACGGAACGTGACCATACGTCCCGGATTGTCCGGGACTGTCCCGGATTCAGGGTCCATGTCGCGGATTCAGGGTCCATGTCCCGGTGTCCCGAGCGAATTCGAAAATATCCCGGATTGGGAAAAATGTCCCGAATCGGGAAAATAAAATCAACACGGTTAAATTATTTTTACATTTCGCGCACGCGTGAAATGTAGCGACGTGATCACATGACGCGAGACAGTTTTAAAATAATAGTAGAGTACATTTTATGTTTGCCGGCTAGTAACGCGCCTGTAGAAAGTGTTCTCACTGATGAATAAAATATGGACTAGTCAAAAAACACAACTAGGAATTCCGGTACTTAAGGCAATTTTAATTACCAAAACCAACTTTAATAAATCGAGTCTCCAACTATATACTTATCTTAAACGTAGACAAGACATTTTAAAAAAAAATTGCTCTGCTGACAAATATAACAAACCAGCCTAGACCAGCTAAATATTTAAGGTTTTTTTCTAGTAAAGGGTTTTTCATTAAGAGTGCTCGAACTTTGAAATGAAATAAAACAAGCTGTCTAAGCGATATTGCCACAATTGTTTTTTATTTTAAAGTAAATTTGATGACATTATGTGTGGAATATAATTTCGGCCAAATGGCCGCCGCGGCTCTGTTGTAGGTGGCGTATCCTGGTGGACCAATTTTGAACGACTTCTTCGCATAAATGGGGCCCAATTTCATGAAGAACGCGAGTTATGTTGGCCTTCAGGGCGGCAATCCCCTGTGGTTTGTCTGCATAGACCAGAGATTTTACGTAGCCCCACCGAAAATAGTCGAGCGACGTTAAGTCACACGATCTCGGTGGCCAGTTGATGTCGCCACCACGCGAGATGACGAAGCCCTCGAACTTCTCATCCAATAAATTCAATGTTTCCCGTGCAGTATGGCAAGTGGCGCCGTCATGTTGGAACCACATGTTTGTAAGATCCAAACCATCCATCCTAGGCCACAAAAAAGATGTTATCATCGTCCGATATCGGTCGCCATTGACAGTGAGCGCGGCTTCTTGCGCATCTTCGAAGAAATAAGGGCCGATGATACCGCCGGACCAGAATCCACACCAAACAGTGACTTTTTCGGAGTGTAGAGGCACCTGATGAATCTCCCGTGGATTTTCGTCGCTCCAAATCCGGCAATTTTGCTTGTTTACGAAGCCACTTAACCAGAAATGAGCCTCATCACTGAAGATGATTTTTTTCCCAAAAGCAGGGTCTGCCGCCAAATGCTCTAAAGCCCAATCAGCGAACACACGACGCTGTCTGTGGTCGTTGGGCTTTAGTTCTTGAGTTAATTGAACTTTGTATGGATGAAGGTCCAAGTCTCGACGCATAATCCGCCAAGTTGATGTCGCAGAAAGACCAAGCTCTTGCGCACGACGCGGAATGGACTGTCTGGGGTTTTCTCGCACACTGTCCCGAACGGCAACGATATTCTCCAACGATCTTGCGTTTCTTTGACGTACAGGCACTGCTTCATCGGCCACCGACCCGGTTGTCTCAAATTTATGGATTAAACGACGGATTGTGGACTCTGCAGGACGGCCACGAATACCATAAATTGGACGCAGCGCACGGAACATTAGGCGAACAGAGCACTGATTTTGATAATAAATTTTAACAATTTCAACGCGTTGTTGAATTGTGTAGCGTTCCATGATTAAATGTCAAGACTAAATAAGTATTCCTGTCAAATTTGACGCACGCGTGAAATGTAGCGACGTGATCACATGACGCGAGACAGTTTTAAAATAATAGTAGAGTACATTTTATGTTTGCCGGCTAGTAACGCGCCTGTAGAAAGTGTTCTCACTGATGAATAAAATATGGACTAGTCAAAAAACACAACTAGGAATTCCGGTACTTAAGGCAATTTTAATTACCAAAACCAACTTTAATAAATCGAGTCTCCAACTATATACTTATCTTAAACGTAGACAAGACATTTTAAAAAAAAATTGCTCTGCTGACAAATATAACAAACCAGCCTAGACCAGCTAAATATTTAAGGTTTTTTTCTAGTAAAGGGTTTTTCATTAAGAGTGCTCGAACTTTGAAATGAAATAAAACAAGCTGTCTAAGCGATATTGCCACAATTGTTTTTTATTTTAAAGTAAATTTGATGACATTATGTGTGGAATATAATTTCGGCCAAATGGCCGCCGCGGCTCTGTTGTAGGTGGCGTATCCTGGTGGACCAATTTTGAACGACTTCTTCGCATAAATGGGGCCCAATTTCATGAAGAACGCGAGTTATGTTGGCCTTCAGGGCGGCAATCCCCTGTGGTTTGTCTGCATAGACCAGAGATTTTACGTAGCCCCACCGAAAATAGTCGAGCGACGTTAAGTCACACGATCTCGGTGGCCAGTTGATGTCGCCACCACGCGAGATGACGAAGCCCTCGAACTTCTCATCCAATAAATTCAATGTTTCCCGTGCAGTATGGCAAGTGGCGCCGTCATGTTGGAACCACATGTTTGTAAGATCCAAACCATCCATCCTAGGCCACAAAAAAGATGTTATCATCGTCCGATATCGGTCGCCATTGACAGTGAGCGCGGCTTCTTGCGCATCTTCGAAGAAATAAGGGCCGATGATACCGCCGGACCAGAATCCACACCAAACAGTGACTTTTTCGGAGTGTAGAGGCACCTGATGAATCTCCCGTGGATTTTCGTCGCTCCAAATCCGGCAATTTTGCTTGTTTACGAAGCCACTTAACCAGAAATGAGCCTCATCACTGAAGATGATTTTTTTCCCAAAAGCAGGGTCTGCCGCCAAATGCTCTAAAGCCCAATCAGCGAACACACGACGCTGTCTGTGGTCGTTGGGCTTTAGTTCTTGAGTTAATTGAACTTTGTATGGATGAAGGTCCAAGTCTCGACGCATAATCCGCCAAGTTGATGTCGCAGAAAGACCAAGCTCTTGCGCACGACGCGGAATGGACTGTCTGGGGTTTTCTCGCACACTGTCCCGAACGGCAACGATATTCTCCAACGATCTTGCGTTTCTTTGACGTACAGGCACTGCTTCATCGGCCACCGACCCGGTTGTCTCAAATTTATGGATTAAACGACGGATTGTGGACTCTGCAGGACGGCCACGAATACCATAAATTGGACGCAGCGCACGGAACATTAGGCGAACAGAGCACTGATTTTGATAATAAATTTTAACAATTTCAACGCGTTGTTGAATTGTGTAGCGTTCCATGATTAAATGTCAAGACTAAATAAGTATTCCTGTCAAATTTGACAGCTGTAGCTTCACCAAGATAGCCGCTATACAATGTCAAAGTTCGAGCGCCCCTATTGAAAAACCCTTTATTTTCTTTGTAAACTTAATTACACAATAAAAATATTTTCTGTAAAACAATGTTTTCATTTATGTACGTAACAAACAACATCATCGGGACATCATCGTCCCGGATCGAGTCAAAAAAAAAATGGTCAGCTTATGGGGTATATCATATAACCCATAAGTTCTATCCCGCTTTGTCAATGTGACGGAAACAGAACATTGTCATATGGACACATCGAAATGCAGAAAGTAGCTCTATCTGCCATCTGTTCTACAAACAGAACTAATCACTGTGTGGTGTGAAAACCGCAACACAGTAGCACCATCTATCGAGTGTAATTAGAATTCACCATAATGTGACTGAAACCACACTGAAACTCTACAGCTATTAGTACTGGTACGTTATATTTTTTATTTAATAATATAATAATCACCGTTCGATTTCGATAATTTAATTAGTAAAAGTAAAATATGCGGTCCGGAGATTTAAAATGCTACCTTCACTGTTAACTTAGCGCGCCGCGCCGCTGGTAACTAATATTTTTGGTTAGAGAGCACGATATCATATGCAGCCAGTAAACCCATCAGTGATTACGAGGGGCGGCTGATAAGTAATCTACTTTGATTATTTATGTTGATGTATTTAATGTGTTCGATGATTCGTGCCCTTTTCATTTCGTCATAAAATTTGGGTCACAGCAGTTTAAACATGATCGTGGGAGCTTGGAAGATGATCCCCGTAGTGAACGAGCCATTTCGGCAGTCACGGAAGAAACTGTGGGTAAAATGAAAGAATTAATACTTGCAGATCGGAGAATTAAGCAGTGGGAGATGGCGAAAAATACTAGCAAGGAACGAGTTCATGTAATTGTTCATGAACATTTAGGGATGTCTAAGGTGAGCGCCGTTTGACAAACAGCGACGCGTCGAACATAGCGAAGCATTTTTAAAAACAATTAAAGATAAAGAGGAAGAGATTATCCCAAGAATAGTGGCCTGTGATGAGACCTACCAATGGGAAATTTAAGGGAGAAAAGTCACCACGAAAATTCAAGGTTCGGCCATCAACCGGCAAGGTTATGGCAGCCATTTATTGGGATGTGCAGGGGGTTCTATTGATAGATTATTTGCCAAAAAATACTACGATGAACGCTGCTTACTATATAGACTCGATAGGCCAGTTGCGAACCGTGATAAAAGAAAAAAGTAGAGGCAAACTCCATAAAGGAGTCTTCGTTTTGCACGACAATGCTCCGGTCCACGCAGGTTCACAAACTGCAAAGTCGGCTTTAAATAAAAATACTTCACGCTTAAAATAAGTTCTAACATTAGTTTTAAACTTATTGACCTCAAGACTGGAATATAAGTATGTTTTATAAATAACTTGCCGAACTTGTGAATGAATAATTTCCCCTCTTTTAAAATCAGATGCCATAACTGTTTGTAATTTATATCTACTCTATATAAATATTCGAATTGAACGCAAGCTACTTCTATGCTATCTTAAAGTCGACTAATTACGATTCGTGTAAATGCAGAAAGGGCATTACGAGACGAAACTAGACGATGATGCACGATGGCTTTTTCATATTCTCCCGTAATGAATTCAGTACAGTACGTTTCTTGATACCTTATTCTTAAAATGGGGTTGAATTAAAAAATGCGATCATAAACATATAATAATAAGACTTGTATAATTTAACACTAGAGAGAAGCATTTAATCATAAAAATTAAATACATCAACAAAACTGATTGATGTTGGTTTGTTAAAAAAATTCTTCATCTTTGACGACTTCAACAATGTTCAAGATCTCAATTAAGTCTTTACTCCCTGTGCACTAGGACGTAAATTGCTAAACACGCCAAAACAGCAAACTGAAACAATAAACAGTTTAACATAATTTGTGTAGGTTTTTTTATTATGCTAATAATGTATTTGTTATAGACACATTAGACTTTTTTTTTCATGGACGAAGGCGGCATACGAGCATACAGTCCACCTGATGGTAAGTGGATACTGTCGCCCATAAACATTCGTGATACATTCTAACATTAGTCCAAAATGACAAACGTTGGGACAACCCCGGATGCGCTGCCTACCGTTGAAGATATAGGAATGGATTTAGAGAAAGAGTTGGGAAAATATGGAGGGATAGGATGGGAATGGGCTCTGGTACATCTCACTCACTACCGAAACACATACGTACGTTAGGGAAATAAGATAAAGTGGGAAATGCAGTACATTTCAAGGTAGTCTTCTGTGAGAGAGAGATAACGTGGCCAGTCGAGCGCGACCAGCAGCTGTTGGATTGCTTTTAAATTGACTAAATTTTTTAGCTTCTAACCAATATAACCGATAAATGCAACACAGATAATGTGGGGAACAAAAATTTTGAGAGAAAGAAAAAAATATTCTAGGGGTTCCGATTTTTTTATTACATTTTTTTAAAGTCCTCTCCTCTTGCATATATACAAAGTTTCATGCGTCTGAACCAATTTTGAAATCTTTTTTTCCACTCTTCCTCAGGGTCCTCTTTCACAGCCACTTCGAACGAGCCAGCGCGTCTTCCGGGAACGAAAACCGATTCCCTTCCTACTTGGAATTTAATTTTCGGAAATAAAAAATCACAAGGTGCCAAGGTAGGACTGAGGATGGCCTAAAACTTTAACCGGGGTACTGTCCAAAAGTCCCTTGTTTTAAGCACTGAGTGAGCGGGCGCGTTGTCGTGGCACAGCAGCAGTTCGCGGAGACCTATTTATACTATTGTTACTCACTGCAGTAAAAACGTTTGGCAAGCACGTGGCTGCGTACCATATTGTGTTTATGCTGCTTTGGTTTCGTAAAGATACAGTTATCAAGTAGGCAGTTAAAGTGAAAAAACTTATGATTAAATTTTTTCCACTACTTTTTGCTCTTTTCACTTTGGTAGGCGTTGGCTCCCTTTGAAACAGCCAAGCAGTAGATTGACACTTAGTTTCTGGATCATACTGGTAGATCTAAGATTCGTCATCTGTGACAATGTCGTAATCGCGCCGAGACGATCCTGCTTCAAATTTTGTAATCATATCACGGCACCAATCGGCACGAACTTGTTTTTGAGCCTCAGTGAGGGTGTGCGGCACCCAGCGCCATACTATCCTCCTGACTCGTAGATAACATTTCATACACACTCCCCGATCCCAATCCATCCAGAATCTCCTTGTATGTAATTCGCCTACTTTTACAAATTAAAGTTTTCACTGCCACTACGTTTTCTACCGTAATAGCCGTTAAAGGGCAACCGCTTCTTTCTTCGTCAGCCAAACTTAGTCAACTACGCTTAAATTCATTGTACCAACGACACAGTTGCTTTAGAGGGCCACCTGTCTGTAAACGCCATTTAAAATCTATTAAAAGAATCTTCTGGTTTTAAAAACCATTTAAAATCACAGTGCGGAAATGTGTTCCCGTCGAATATACATTTTTTTATGAGACACGATATTTGATTGAGCACGTAAAGAAATATGGCGCAAAATTTGAATTTGGAATATTTTGTTTTTATGTTATGGATAGTCATCGTTTTAATTGAAATCAAAACTTTTGTCACAAAACTTTCCGAGTAGCCTGGTATGTGGCAAGAAGCTCAAATTTCATTTTATCATAAATCATACAAGTACTCATAAAAAAGGACGAAAGAAAAGAATAAGACAAAATATGGAGCCTTTCTATCAAAAGGGCTCCAGGAATATTCACAGAGATATTATTCAGTTAGAAGTTGCTAGAAAATTACAAGTTGTGTGACCATTTAACATAAAAATGTATAAATAAGGATTATTAGAGAAAAGAATATTGAAGTTAGTAGTTTAAAACAAAATTTTGAGAAAATTGAACCGTTGTCATAGGTTAACAAAATCCCCCTCTAGCATTATGCATCTTACACAATGTTGGCTATAAGAAGCTAGAATTTAATTAATATGTTAATATCGCAACACTAAAAAATGTTTAAAAATCCTTCAATAAAGCATTCAAACTAATACAGATTCCTTTGCGAATTATCATCAACATATTCAACAAGCAACTATCCTGTAACAAGACATGCACACTCATGCACAAGACAATGTGCATGAGGAGGCCTGTGACCAGCAGTGTACAAAAATAGGGCTAATTACGGTTTATGGATTAGTTTAGCAAATTGTTCAACCAACTTCAATTTTTTTTTTTAATAAAAATCAACATCTGTTTTTCTGTTCAACATTAATTATTAGAATCAAATGTTAAGACTCTCATAAGTAATATGAGTAAATCAATATCTCCTATACATTAAAATAACTTTGGGTAAATTAACTTTTAAATACCAATTATTTAGTTCTGTACCTAAATCTAAATTAAATCTAATCAAGTATTATAATAGTAAGTAATCAAATCAGGCATATACTAGTTCTCATAGTATAGTTTTCATGTAATGTGATGTGATATCTAAGCAATGTTATTAATTTTGATACAATAATAAATCACATTAGTTTGCATGGATGCAACTAAATATTGATACAATAATAAATCACATTAGTTTGCATGGATGCAACTAAATATTGATACAATAATAAATCACATTAGTTTGCATGGATGCAACTAACTATTGATACAATAATAAATCACATTAGTTTGCATGGATGCTACTAAATATTGATACAATAATAAATCACATTAGTTTGCATGGATGCAACTAAATATTGATACAATAATAAATCACATTAGTTTGCATGGATGCAACTAAATATTGATACAATAATAAATCACATTAGTTTGCATGGATGCTACTAAATATTGATACAATAATAAATCACATTAGTTTGCATGGATGCTACTAAATATTGATACAATAATAAATCACATTAGTTTGCATGGATGCAACTAAATATTGATACAATAATAAATCACATTAGTTTGCATGGATGCAACTAAATATTGATACAATAATAAATCACATTAGTTTGCATGGATGCTACTAAATATTGATACAATAATAAATCACATTAGTTTGCATGGATGCTACTAAATATTGATACAATAATAAATCACATTAGTTTGCATGGATGCTACTAAATATTGATACAATAATAAATCACATTAGTTTGCATGGATGCTACTAAATATTGATACAATAATAAATCACATTAGTTTGCATGGATGCAACTAAATATTGATACAATAATAAATCACATTAGTTTGCATGGATGCAACTAAATATTGATACAATAATAAATCACATTAGTTTGCATGGATGCTACTAAATATTGATACAATAATAAATCACATTAGTTTGCATGGATGCTACTAAATATTGATACAATAATAAATCACATTAGTTTGCATGGATGCAACTAAATATTGATACAATAATAAATCACATTAGTTTGCATGGATGCAACTAAATATTGATACAATAATAAATCACATTAGTTTGCATGGATGCAACTAAATATTGATACAATAATAAATCACATTAGTTTGCATGGATGCAACTAAATATTGATACAATAATAAATCACATTAGTTTGCATGGATGCAACTAAATATTGATACAATAATAAATCACATTAGTTTGCATGGATGCAACTAAATATTGATACAATAATAAATCACATTAGTTTGCATGGATGCAACTAAATATTGATACAATAATAAATCACATTAGTTTGCATGGATGCAACTAAATATTGATACAATAATAAATCACATTAGTTTGCATGGATGCAACTAAATATTGATACAATAATAAATCACATTAGTTTGCATGGATGCAACTAAATATTGATACAATAATAAATCACATTAGTTTGCATGGATTCAACTAAATATTGATACAATAATAAATCACATTAGTTTGCATGGATGCAACTAAATATTGGCTGAGCGATGTTTTTGTTTAAAGGAATTTATGTACCTGTGTATGTAATGTTATGTATGTATGTTTCTATGTAAAATATCTTTGCAGTCTCACTAATTTTAATATAATACAAAAATTGTAGATCAAATTGAATTATAATATAATTATCATGCTTATTTAAAAAAATTGGATTGATTATTAAAATCAATCATCAATTCATCAATTCTGCTTTTGAAAGAATGATGAAAGAATATATAGTTTCAATTGTTTCATCCCTCAACCTAATTTATAAGAAATTGCATATATGAGTATGTATGTATACCCAGCTGCCGAGAAGGTCATGCCTGCCTCTATGCTTGTGGGTTTATTTATCATTAAGTATCAAAGATAAGTATTTTCCTCTAACTCCTTCACATTCATATTTGTAGTCTTCCTTTTGTTAATGTTAAATTGATTTGCAAATATCATGGTCATCTTCTATGGTTAGCTTCAGTTTTAATAGTTCCAGTGCAGTTTCAACATTTTTGTTGTCATCTTTAATAACTGTCCTTAGTGCAGATACATGTTCACACCATTTTTACGAGTTTGCAGGATCCGCACAGATTGCATAGTTGTTGCGGTATCCCACAAACCCTCATATGTGGATCCCGCGGGGTTGCAAAATCCAACTTTTCGGGAATGCGATCCCTAATCACAACACTATAAAAACATTTAAAAATCCCTCCATAATTTGAACATGCACACATTTGGTTCCTTTTTTACTAATCTTTGGTGTCTACAATTTTATGGCTTCAAAGCAACATAGCGATGTTGTAGTATGGGTTATATATAAAAGACCATAAATTAAACATAATAAAGTCCAAACATGCATATCTCAAAATTTAGAAACAAACACTTGTTGAACTATTAAATATAAAACTACAATAAAAACTTACCTTAAACTTAGGATATTCATTCATGTAAATTGTAACCATTCCGACATAAGGTAAGAATCCTCTGGCACGTCCAACAACATCCTTTTTGGTGAGCCACAACTGTCCCTGAGCATACAAGCCTCGATCATCCACACTGTTGTTGTCTCCTTTAGTCAGAAACTTCACTGTGCCATTGTTCCTGTAAATCACAATTCATCCACATTAACTAGAACACTACTAATAAATCTAATAAATCTCAGTGATTAGAAAGATTTATTAGAAATGTGCAAATTTTGCTTAGGATAAAAAATAACAAAGCAGTAAAATTGATCAGCGGTGCTAGCAAGCCCTAATTCAATCAAATAATTTGACAATCTTAGACTTATAATAAACCACTTTCAAGACACAAAAACTATTCAAGGAGAATTTTAAACACATACATTAGTTCCCAATGTTATAATAAATATTGTATAAAATTACCATACAATATTTAAATATTTAACCATACCATGAAAGAAAAATATTTCAATGGCAATGCACTTACTTTTCGTGAAGTTTTAAAACTCTGTGTACAATTGGAATGTCCCGGCCTTCCACTTTGAAGACGACGATTTCTCCAACACGAACGGGTTCTTCGGGATAGTTTGTTAGGAAAAGGAGATCGCCTCTATGGAAAGCAGGCTCCATACTGCCAGATAACACAACGACGATGGGGCTCTCACTACCAGTAACTACCATCAAGCCTTTCCATATCATTAGAGCAGAAGACACTATCATACCAAAGCTTAACACTTGGTAGATAAACTGAAAATCAATGAAACACTCGTTAGAAAACAACCGGTACACTTGTTATTTTACAAGCAATTAATACAACATACCTGTCTCTTGTTCATGCGTCTCACATCGTCAAATATACTATCCAACATTTTTATGTATTATTTGTAATATTTTATCGTTCTGAAGATAATTTCGAGTTTTGGTTAGATTTGCCGTTTCTATTAAAGTTCTGTTGTCGACAGCAGACCACGTCACATCAGACGTCAACAACAAGCAGATTTATTGTTTATGGTTGAATATCAACCAACCAAATCGACATAGACCGTAAATAATTCCCGTATGTTTACGTACTTGTATTAAATATACTGATTGAGTTTGTTGTTAAAATTACTTAAGTAGAATCATTTTATATTAATAGGTATATTAGTATTTACTATTGATATCGTGAAATAAACTTAGTGCATAATGCCCTCCTGAGAAGAAAAGTAATAACGGAAATAAACAATAAACAATGGTTATTCTTTTTGTTTTATCCAAAACTCCAAACTTCTAATTTGGTTTTAAATTAAAGAAACCAAAGTTTGTTATATTTTTGTGACACTTGTGACATTTTTGTGTTATGTTCTCGAATAACATCAAAATGCACTGCTGCCTTTTTTCCAAGGACAGCATAATAAGGAAATCGCACATCTGTTTTTCAATGTGCCAACGATAAAACTGCGATTGGTGACGGGCCAGCTTACCAGTCCGAAAATGTGAGTTTTCGGGAAGTCATCCTTTTTGTTTCATTTCTGAAAATGCTACATGCGCTACCTAAAAATATTGTTGTACCTAAAAATATCTAATTTATTGTAAATATTCATAAAGATTATTATTACCTATCAATATTAATGGAAGATATTTTCGTTACTACCATCGTTATAACGCTACGTTTTAATACACCATTGCAAGGTGACCATTGCAAAAAATATGTGTCAAATCAGTGAGCTTCTAAATATTAAAGTGCGCGCCAGTTAAGTCTGCGCGCGACTGGTGGCGTAGCTAATGTTGCCAGTTATGGGAAATTGCTTTCCGATCATAGACATAAATGGGAGATAAGGGAAAAATATAATTAGCTAATAAAGTGAACTACGACCAAATAATAATTCTAAAGTAATAATAAAGATAGGAATATTAAAAATTATGAACATATTTTTTACTATGCTTAATAATAAAAACAACATTAAATATTTTTTAAAAAATTTTAATAGGCATCTAGCGTTACTTTTAAATTTTAAGTGAACTACGACCAAATAATAATTCTAAAGTAATAATAAAGATAGGAATATTAAAAATTATGAACATATTTTTTATTATGCTTAATAATAAAAACAACATTCAATATTTTTCAAAAATTTTTAATAGGCATCTAGCGTTACTTTTAAATTTTGCATAAGTGTGGTCCTCAAGTGGTTCAATGCCTTCCATTGTATTATTTTCTGGATCTTCACTCATTTCGTCGTCTGAAGAGTCTGAGCTTCCATCGTCACTTGTAGGATCAATTATAAATTTGTCTAATTCTATATCCAAAAGCCTGTCGGATTCGAAATATTGGTCTTCCATTTTTTCCGCGTGTTGACACACATTAATCCATTCCTCCGTAGTTATAGTACTAAACGCTGCTTCAGTTATTGAGGATATTTCACTTGTAGCTTGACTTACATTTTTCTCTGCAACACGACTTTTGGCTATAGCCCATATTTTTTCGATGGGATTCAAATCACAGTGATAAGGAGGTAAGCGCACGACCTCATATCCATGTTGATTTAATAAATATTCGACCTCATATACTGGTTCTCCTTTATGTTTTTTTATTAATTCGTACAACTGTGGTTTTATCCAGTAATCTTCAAATGGAATACTATTATTTGAAAGCCATTGCTGCATTTCTGCTTTTAAATTGCTCATTGTGGGTGCTTTATTTATTTGAGTGCAATGGTATGGTGCATTATCCATAACCACGATGCAGTTATGTGGCAAGTTAGGAAGAATTTTTTTAGTCACCCATCGCATGAAATTTTTCGCATTCATGTCATCATGATAGTCGCTCGATTTTGATTGTGACTTAAACATTAGGAGTCCATTTTCAACAAATCCTGTTTTTCCGCCAGCGTGAGCTATAATCCATCTTGCACCGGTACTATCCGATGACAAAACACCTGGTTCTTCATTCGATTGCCAACATTTTTCGAGGTGATATGAGGCATGGATATATGTTTCGTCAAGGTAGAATACAGGGCGCTTATCTTCCCGGTTTTTACGCATCCTTAAAATAAATTTAGCTCTCCAAGCTACAATATCATAACGTTCCATTAATATTTTACGTTTGGACTGGCACTTTTTATATTTGTATCCCATGCTTCTCAAAATACGCCTTAAAGTTGTTTTGCTGTATTTGAATTCAATATCAAATTTCAATGCGAGCCAAAGCTTATGAATGGTCGGAATTTCTTTTTTGACAACATAAAATGAGTGTATCATATGCCTTATAGCACACTTATCAAAATTGTCTATTTCCAAAAAACTTTCTCGGTTTCTATTTTTTCCTGGTGTTACAATTTTTGAAGTCGAAGCTTCAGCTTTTTTTCCTTCTTGAGTTATTTGAGTGACAGTGCGTTCAGAAATACCTAAAACGAACATATGTATGAATATCCAACAATATACCAATAAAACAAAAATACCCCACACGAAGGCAAAATACCAAGCAATGGTCACCCCAAAAATTACCTGTCAAGAAAGCAACCCGAGCCCGTACTTTAGAAAATGGTACAATTGGACCCTTATTGTCTCGTTCTAATTCACAAGAACGTTTCACCTTCAGAACAATGTCTCTGGCAGCACTTTTAACGACTTTTGGCATGATGATTACGAAATTTAATCAATAAATATGAATAAATACACAAGAGATTCAATACGCACAGTTCACTTGTCATAAGTAGGAGTGGGCGATACAAAACGTATATAGATATTGAAACTATATATCGTAGCAATATCGAAAATCTGATATCGGTTCACACTGAAACTATATATTGGGCAAAACACTATATTGCTCCAAGTGATGCGTATCGTGTATCGGAACAACGATACGATTCAGCGAATCAGCGATGGCGATGTCGAATCGGATATTTTCGTTTCGGATCGAGCGAGGCGCGGAGAGAACTAGCCCGCTACCAAAACTTATCGAATACCGACGAACTGACACGATCGCGAGAATCACGACCATACCGTGTCCGAGCGGGAGAGCGCAAGATTAATGAAAGAGCAATATTATAGCTATACTATCCATACTATTCTAAACTTTACGCATATAGTAAAAAGACTGATTGAAGGTTTTTCTTAATATTTTGCCAAGATTATAATAAAAAGTTGGCAGTTTCAACCTTCGACTTTATTTTGTAAACCATAATGCTGACAATGATGCATTTCCGATTTATTTCATTTAAGCGCTTGTTAACCTTTGGCCTTGAACTAAAATTCGAAGAAATTAGTGACCCATTTCTTTATCCTAATCTATTTTTAGTTTCGTTCGTGCTTCGAAATACTTGAGTTATCGCATTAACCTGTTGTTTTTGGATTATTTAAATAAAACAAAAGAACATTGAAACATAAACGTGTAAATAATTAGGGATTTAACTATATTTTGCAGTACAATTATTGTGTATCATAATTTCATAATTTGAACATTTTATTTGTACCTAAGTATATTGCAGGTGTTTATAAAACAATAACAATAAAGTTTAAATTTGTGCATAGATATGGTGAAGTATAAACAATTTAATTTCGACTCATATGTATAATATAGTGTATAATAATATGTGTAGGTACAATATAAATCAGTAAAGTGGTAAAAAGTAAAAACATTTCATTTTGTGACTGATGTTAAATTATTATTTTTTTATAATGTCTTGTTTTTATAATTTATAATGATAGCGAGAACGCACGAGTATAAGTAATAATGCTATAAAAAAAACTATAACATCATCGAAACATCAACAAATATCGTAATATCGTGAAATATTATGCGTATCTATCAATATATAGTTTCAGAAAATATATGGTTTCGAAATCCGATATCAAATATCGATATATAGTTTCGATTTGATATTCTGAAAAAGCTATATTACCCGTCTCTAGTCATAAGTCAAAACAACATCATGGCGGCCTGGGATTAGTTCCAATTTTCGCCGCGCGCAGACTTATCTGGCGCGCACTTTAGTGGCAACGTATTACAAACTGTTCTCAGAAATACATAACCACTTACGACTTCAAAGGACATAGCTTTGTAACCGATACATATTCCAAAGTAAACTGTTTGTCTCATTTTTTCTACACAACTTCTTCGTTTAAACTAATCACGTCGAAATGAAACAAGACATTGTTAATATTGTTATCGACAAAAACAGCCAGAGTTGCCAGTAGTCAGAAATAATTTCCCCAGAACGAATGAAGGTATTTAATGAATTACTTGGCTCTGTAGTCTTAAAAGATTTTAATGAAACTTTCAATAGATCATATAGATTAAGTAAATATTATATTTTAAGACTATTTACAATTGTGTAAAATTATTATTGTTTAAAATGGAATAATATTTTTTTTATGTTTATGACAATCATTTTAACAAAATATATTTCAGTTGTAAATTAATTAAATTGTAAATGTATTTTAAACCTAATAAGTTATTATATTGATTAAACACCACTGTGTAACATGAGTGAGTTTGTTATATAATTGCCTTTTACTCTCTTTTTTTTAATTTAAAGTAAACATTTTACTTTCGTGATATAACTTTATTTTGATATATTTGTGAATAATAGCGTTGATCAACAAAAGAGAATGATCCATTTGTAATGACTACACATGTTCCACTGAATGAATTGCAAATTCTCTGATCGACAAATTGGTTTGAATTTTTTCAAGTGTTTTCGTAGCTAAATACACAGGACTATAATTAGGGTACTCAGTTACCTCTAAACGCTGTTTTTAGTTCTAAATGGTTTAACATTTTTTTGTAGGCCGATTTGAATTGTAGGACATTGGACTTTTGCCTTATGCAACCGAAAAAAATTTCAAAGAAGTCCTGAGAGCCTATATGTCGCTATATATTTCGGGGTGTTTGTTTGAACCAATTGCATAAATAACATTTTTGTGCTTTCTAAACAAACCAATAATCCCAAAAACTGTTTTGAACTTACACTCCAGGACTGGTTTAAACTGTTGTTATTGTAATTTTCGGCAAGGATCCTTTTTTTTTTTCGTTTTCTTTGTTGTGATTTTAACTTTTAAATTAGTTATATATATATTCTTTATAATTTTCAAGCAGTTTTAATACTTCGAGTTTGTTCTTCGAGTTCAGGGCCCTTTTCCATCAATATGCTCTAAGATTTCCTCTCGAGTTCAAAACGTCAAAGACATCATTATGCATCTTTATGAAATCTGCAGTAGGTTCACTTTCGGCAAATTCTGGTGACAAGTGCAAGCTCCAGCGATTGTGCGACACTATTACTTAAAAGTTGTGTGGCCAATTTAACTTTCATAATCTGTTGGCGAAAATTAATATGACGGCTGGTAAGTTTGTTACCTGCTCGCAATCCTTCGACGTCTTGGATCTCTTGTAGGCGTTTTACGTACTTCCAGTTTACTTTTTTGTCATTTTTGTCACTAAATTCTTGTCTTGCTTCGAAACTGTTTCTGACCAACTTCAACATAAGGCATGCGTCTAACACCAACACTATGTCATTTCCAGTAGTAGGGTGTCTAAAAGTTGGTTTTAATGCTTTAGAATCGTCGAGTTTGCAACCCAAAATTCTCATTGCTGCAATGTTGGTTTGACTGCCATTACATGTGACTGAGGCTATGTCAATGTTCGCTTGAGCACATTTTTCGAATGCCATATTTATTAAGGTTGCGAGTTTTGCTCCAGTAAGACCATGAGTAAAAATATATCCTATTGGCAGTTTCCACGTCTGGTTTAAGCACATCAGTAGCAATACTAATGCTGAGGAAGCCAAACTCTGACAATCGTTTTTTTCGTCTAATCCAGGTATGGAAAACCTTTGACATGTTGAGGGCCAAACTTTAGCGTGCAAATACGTTCGCGGGCCGCGTTTAAAAGTACTTACGTGCATTTTAAAGTAGTGATAATATTTTTTGCGATAGATATTAGACATGAAATAATACGACAATGTTATTATAGTACAATTTATTAAAATAACAAAATGAAATTTTAAAAAATGGTACATTATAATTAAATCGTTAAATTTGCAATTGTTACAAACTACGAAAGTTAAATACACCGAAATCAATGAGACACTTGAGCTTGAATTTGGGAAACTAATCCATCGATATTTGGATTAATTCCACTGATACAAACACGTAAAGAATTTTCCAAATTATCGTCAGTCAGTCTTGTACGATGTGTTGATTTATTAACTTTCATCAATGAAAAGAACTGTTCGCATTTATAAGTACTGCCAAACGCACAAATCAATCTTCTTGCGAATTTTCTAAGCTGCGGAAAATTGTCTTTTTCTAGGTATTTTTTGTAGAAATCGCACAACTCTACGTCTTCAAATTTGGATTTTAGGAGTGAGTTTTCTTGAATCTCGATCAACTCCATTTGTAAGTGTATTGGAGCATTTTGTACATTATATTTTGTAGGAGTAGCAAATAAACTGAAACAGTCTTCCATGTTTTTGAAGTCGCTAAATCTGTTCGAAAATTGTTCCGACAGTAACTTGAGTTCTTCAGCATATTGAGCATAAGCAATATTTTCATACGCAGAGAGCGTGTTGAAATGGTAACTGTTACCAGACAGCATCTGTGACTCCCACAAGCGTAGTTTGATCTGAAACGCTTTCAAATGGCTGTACAAATCATTTAATAACTGTCCTTGTTTTTGAAGTTTCAAATTTAAATCATTCAAATAGCCTGTAAGATCGACCAGAAATGCTAAGTCACATATCCATTTTGGGTCACTTAATTCAGATAGTGGTTTATCTTTTATTTTCATAAAGTCTGCTATCTCATTTCTAAGCTCGTAAAACCGTTTCAACATTTTTCTTTTGCTCAGATGGCTTTTGCGGTAAGCTTCTGGATTTTGTCTGTTCTTAATTGTCCTGTCAGTGAGTGCAGCGTAGCATGCTTAGTTGAGTAATGCCTCTTTATATTGAATTCTTTCATTACTGAAATGGATTCATTACACAGCAAACAAATAGGCTTACCATTGTGCAAGATAAAAAAGAATTCTTCAGTCCATTTTTCTTGAAACTGGCGACCCTCTGTATCTACTATTCGTTTCTTTCCACCAGACATCATTTTTGTTTACTTTTCGTTCAATAAACTTAATAACAAACTATAGTTAGTAACCACTCAAGATGCACACAAAGTCACAAAGCAAGTTGACGGCTCGAGCAGTTCGCTAGGATATCGCTTGTCCAAGTTATCACCTCGGTAGCTCAAATAGAACTGAACTAACGTTCGGGCCATCCACCCGCTTATATAGGCAAAATGAAGGAATAATCTGGAATAAACTAGTTTAGAATAATTGAGAAGCAATAAATCTTTTGATGTGTCGCCCGTGAGGCGGCAGACCTCAAAGAATTTGATCGAGCAAGCCGAGTGGCGGCGATTATCAAAGAGTGAGGCGGCAAACATCAAAGGATTTGATGTTTGCCGCCTCACTGTCACTCCCGTGAGTATAAGTACCTAATGTAATATTTTTTTAATTCGGTTTTTTCAAAATGTCTCGCGGGCCGGATCATATCTTACAGCGGGCCGGATCCGGCCCGCGGGCTGGTTGTTGCCCATATATTGGTCTAATCCATAGTCAACACAACCGTGATGTATTTTTCCGTCAAAAAGCTTTTTTGGCGAATCGCCATTTCGTCCATCACTAAATTATAGACAATTTTTGACTTGGAACTATCGCTTTTTATTTTTAGTACATTGAATGCTTCTGCTGTAAAACCCGGTTCCCCATTAATCTTGTTATACCAATTCAGCAACGTTCTTGGGTGAGGCAAACAATTGTTTAAAAATGCACGAACATATTTATTATATATGCTGCAGGTGAGTAAAAATTAAGTGATAACGCGAATTTTCTCAGTGCAACAGGAATCTTTTTAAAAAACCTTTTCTCTTGAAATGAATTTTGAAATGCGTTCATTAAAACACGCAATTCATCATTAACATTTAACTGCACTTCTTCTTCTTCACTTTAGCAGCGCTTATTTTTTATTTCTTTTATTACGTCTGACAACTCTTTATTCTTTAACTTAAGTCTTTTGATTCTTTGTCTTAATTTTTTTACACATTTCAATGTTTCCGATGACACAAACTTCAAGCGCTTAATAGTTCTTCTCATTTTATGTTTTCGTGGTGTTTCTAATATTTTAATAATTTCTTCATCAGTTTCCACATTCAAACCCACTTCCATTTCCATTGGTGATTCGGTTTCATCCTAAAAAATGACAAAAATTGGCCTATGACAAACACGGACGGACGGACAGACAACAAGTTTCATTGCATTAAATAAAGAAATATTGTAATGAATGCTGAATTGAGTACATAATGAAATAGGTACTTACAATGACCATTGGAACTGCTTTGTCTGACAATCGAATACGACCTTTATCATGCTTAGGTAGAATCTTATCTCGATCTTCGAAGTGTTTCGAGCATATCACGGTTGCTCTAGATGGTAACAGTCTTATATTTTTTATCCACTCCTCCCTGCGCTTCTGATCTTTAGGTACCCTGGAAAACAGATAAGAGATCATTCTACCTACTACTGTAAAAATTATGATGAAATAACATAAATTACTATTAATACTTTTGACTTAAGTCACTCACTCTTTCATGCACAAAACTCCCAACATTGTGGGAAAATCAAAATAGTTTTTACTAGCAACATTGATGGCAAAAACAATGCGCGATAAATTTATTTGTTTTGTAATGTTATTTTGGATAATCTGAAAAAAATTGAGCAAACTTACTTGTGAAAAGTAACACCACTTGCTTTATCATCCTTTTCGGACCGTGACATACAAATTTTAACGCCACATTTCACCATTTTGATAACTTTATCGTTACGTCGCAGATACGTTCACGGTCACCGACGTCAAGCTAGCAACTGAAGTCAGATATGCCTGCAGGCATCTACGAAGTGGTAACGCTAACTAATGAACAGTGCTAATCTAGTCATATGTACATCAATGTGTCAAATAGTAACTCAAGGTCCGCTTTATAATCGAGTATTTATAATAAGTGCCACAAATGAAGTCTCGTGGCGCGGCGCTGTGATCGGCCGACGTAAGACTTCCACAGCTTATTGGTTTCAATTTACTCTATCAAATTATGTATTTTTATTTACACCTACCAATAAACATGTGTCTAAATTAGGAAATAAATTATAAACGGACATAATACTATTTATTTTGCAGAACGGACAACCTGTCATATTTAGTGCCGTTAAATTCCGCAGGACTCTTTGGTGGCGAGCACTTTATGTAAAGTGTAAACAAAGAAACGTCGTTGTCAAATTTATATCTATACTAATTGTATAAAGATTATACTAATAAATCTATAATATAAATTAATATAAATCTATACTAATAAAGAGGTAAAATTGTGTTTGTTTGTGGGTATGTTGGAGGTAATCTCTGGAACTATTGAACCGATTTCAAAAATTCTTTCACAAATAGGAAGCTACATTATCCGTGTCTAATATAGGCTATATTCTGTTTTGAAAAAAAAAATTATAAACCGAAGCGAAGCGAGGGCGGGTCGCTAATTTCAGGTATAATGAACATTTTTCGGGGATTTTTTTTAAATGTTACATAATGACCGGCACCGGGTTGGCTTTAGAATATGACCGCACGAATTTAGGGTTGATAGGGGTGGCATTTTAAAGGGATATGTCTCCTCTTTCAAACGACACCCCTCCCCCTCCGCGGAGGTGTGTTTTTTTTTTAAATTAGTTTTTTGTGCACGTATAATGGAGCAACATTTCAACAAATAATATAACAAAAATATTCCAAATATTGTGTTTATGCAAAAGATATAACAAAGTTGCGACAAACAATGCATTAAAAATAATGTTTGATAAAAAAATGCCATTTTTATTATTATTACAACCTTTTATTTAACTTTTGCATGCTTGTTCAGTTCTGAGGACAATACACTAAAATGATAGAAATAACTTGATGCTGCAGCCAGGATTGTTTCCTCACGAGGGCGCTCCTCAACGGTTAGTAGCACGGACACAAAACTTTGCATATACATTTAATTTTGATAGCTAAACATGATCTTTCCATGAACTGATGCTGCAGCCAGGATTGTCTCCTCATGAGATATGATGGGACTCACACCCAGTGAACAGTCCCAATGGCAGGTGGTTAAAAGGTTGTTTTATAAAGATAAATAACCACCCAGAAAACTTTGCCATGTAATAGAAGAATTTGTGTGTCAATTAATAAAAATAAAAGAGATCCATTTGTAGTCCATTTGTAGAGATCCATCCTTTAAATTAAAAAAAATGCACATTGGCAATAAAAATCCCAAAATGAAATACTACATCAACAAAAACCAACTAGATGTTGTGGAGTGCCAGAAAGATCTTGGAGTACACATCACATTGAATCTAAAATGGGAAAGCCATATTATTAAAATAACTAAAAGAACAAACTCCATTCTATACACAATAAGAAAAGCTTTCTCCTACATAGATGAAAATCTCATCCTAAAGATCTACAAAACTTACATACGTCCACTACTAGAATATGCATTCCAGATTTGGAATCCTTACTTCAAGAAGGATATTGATCTTCTCGAAAGAGCACAGCGCAGAGGAACCACAATGGTCCCATCTTTGAAAAACTGTACATATGAAGTTACTCCAAAAACTTAGAACAACGAAGACAAAGAGGAGACTTAATAGAGACATACAAAATGGACATTACAACACACCAAAAGAGTCAAACATTTATACTATGAACGAAAACAAAAACCTGAGAGGACACTCACGTCTCACAACTGTGCTCTGCCGTGCCGACTACAAGCAATCTGAAGAAACACTTTTTGCCTAACCGTGTGGTGACAGACTGGAATAAATTACTGGAGACTGTTATTAGTGTCCCCTCAGTGCACTGTTTCAAAAATAGACTGGACAATCATTTAAAAAAAGTGCAACAAAACAATGTACAGGCATCAGGATGTATAGGCATCGGATAGACTAGCAGCTTAAAGCTGCTAGTGTATCGGAAATAATAATAATTTGTTGAACTTTTAAAGGCTGTAAAGCATAGTTATAAAATTAATTAATTAATATTATATATAGAAAAATCTTTTATTAATTTAGTGGGTGTCACAGAACCGAATCTGTCAACCTCGAATCCACGTGGTACTTGTCTGCCCTATCCCTAGAGTGTTTTTATAAGCCGGAGGCGCGAAGGGAGGGCAGCTCTCGCCCGCCGTAACATAGCATAGAAACCCGTGCGAGCCGTAGCGGCTGAGGCTGGTCGCAGAAGGCGACCAAAAAGCCGAAGCTGCGGAGGCGAACATGGGTTTCTATGCTGTGTTACCCAAGGGCGAAGGGGCTGCACTTCCCGTAGCGCCGGAGCAGTTGCAATGACCCCCTCAATTCGTGCGATGCCTTTATGAAAATCCTTTGTCGTAATTTTGAGGTTAGCTTCTAAGAAACTTCTAATTACCATTTCTCACTAACTAAGCATCTCCGCGGCAGGGGAGTGGTACCAGGGGGTTACCCTGTCCCCCCTCTCCCTCCCCAGTCCTTTCCCCCCCCCCTTAAATCGTGCGGTCATATTCTAAAGATTTACCCCGGCACCTACGACCACGGTAGCAACAGATGAAAATGTTGAACGTCTTATGGGTTGCGTGACTATCAGTCACTAACCGAATGTCCATGGAGTGATAAACTAAATGTTTATCACTCTATGTACGTTCGTCGGTATTGGGAATTCCAAAATCAACATTGCAGCTTATTATGTGAAAAAAACTTAAGTTCCACCAGTATAAAATCTAAATTATTCAAGAACTGCACGCTTCACATGCTGACTTTGCATTGAGGAAAACTTATGCGCAAATAATGTTGTCGAGATTTCGTACTGATACTTGTATGGGTAACATATTCTTTAACGACGAAACTCACATGTATGTATGTAAGGATATGTAAACAAGCAAAATTTCCATTACTGTGATATCGGCAACCCAAAAGAAATACATCAAGTATTTACATAAGCCTAAGGTTAGAATGTGGTGTGCAATGTCTGCATCTGCAGTTATAGGACCAAGCAAAAATTCTTTTTGCTTCTAGGACCAAGCTACGAAAATCAGCGTAGGCAAAATGTGACCGTCAATTCAGAGATATTCCAAGATGACAAGTGACTTTTTTGGGCAGGAACTACAGCATAGTCTACAGAATACGTGGTTCCAGCAAGATGGGGCAGCAGCTCGTATGGCAAATGTGTCCATGAATGCAGTGCAGCAGTTATTTAGTGAAAAAACATATCCTGCAACGGGACCATACCATGCCCACCCAGGTCGCATGACTTGAAGCCCTCGTGTCTTTTTGTTATGGGGATACTTGAAATCCGTGGTTTATGCAAGTACTGCTGTGCAGTTTAAAGAAAACATTGTGCTGAAATCAACAGGATTCCCAATCGCTCTATAAACATGTTTTTCAACACATATAGACTCAAAGTGTGAGGCTTGATGGTCGTCATTTATAGAATGCCATTTTTAAAAAATAAATTCTGCATTAATTTTCATTTGTAAATTACAATAAACATATTTTCTCTTAACTGGTGGTTTTTTTTTTAATGATTATTCAAAGTTTGAAATCTGCCACTGAACATCCAGTACGTTTACTATTTTACTTAACACCTTTATTAAAGGACAAAAAAAACTCCAAGTGTAAACATTTTATAGCGTTTATTAGTAAATTGACCGGAACTATAAAAATCTCCAAACAAAAGAATCAATATTCTTATTTCACCAATCAACCTTTACAATAATTACATAATTTAACGTGCCATGTCAATGTCTATATTTTCTGCAAATTTCAACTTTATTGTGATGGTATTTGGAGTTGTAATATCTGCCACCAAAATTTCGGCACCATTGAATAGACCTAACTCGATTATTTTCTTCTTTAAATTATCTCTTGTTCTCTCTTCTATGCTCTTAATTGATGACATGTATAATGTCTTGTTACGACCATTGATAATAGTAGTTATGCCTGAAAGAATAAATTATAATTGAATGTCCATATTATTAATTTTGTCCTCCTAAGAAGAAATGCATTAGTTATTAGTATCATTCTTAAGGGAATCATAAGTAACATCTGAAAATTAAAAATAATCAAAGAGAATAACAATGGTTTTTCTTTTATCCAAATCCCAAGTTTCTAGTTTGATATTAAATTAATGAAAATTTTATCAAGATATTTTGCATTTCTCTGGAATATCATCAAAATGCACTTTTGCCTTTTTCTCCAAGGAGAGCAGAATTATTATCAATCGGTATTTACCTAGCGAAAGATAGATAACAATAGCACATCTTTTAATGCAAAATTGTAAATTTAATCACTACGATACCAAACTAATTGTATTACATTAGTCTTAGAAATATTTGTGGTCATTACGAACCTGGGCTCTTCATCAAGTAAGCCTGGTCCTCACAAAGTTTATCATAAATCGCTTGCAGATTGGCCTGAGGATCGACCTTCATTACCCGCGTAGTGTTACTACACGCTACACAATCGGAGCGCTTCTCTGCGCTGAAAGTGTAAGTGTAAACACCATCTGCCATATTTAGCACCATGTAATTATTCATATTTGCACAGCAAGAGGTCGCTAATTTGAACACCTAAAATAATAAAAAATACATATATTTTTTATTTATTTAAACTTTATTTCCTAGACAAGATGTATATAAAAGGTGAAATTAATATCTTATGGCGTTCTCCTTATCCTTATAAGGCCATTTCGCAAACATAGACTCAAGAAGGGTGCATCCTGTGGCACGGGCGTAGCCAGAGCCCCCCCCCCCCCCCCCCCGAAAGGTAAAATCTGTAAGAGCAGCTAGTACAAGATATAGGCATATCAGCAGTAATACTACCTGCCTATTATATAATATCAATGATAAACTATAGTTCGAGCCTAAGGATAGACCGGTGGAAGGAACGGACCTCGGCTTAGGGCGTTGTTTTGGAAGGGTACCGAAGGATGACGAGTGGGTGAGACTCTTATGGAACGGACCTCGGCTTAGGGCGTTGTTTTGGAAGGGTACCGAAGGATGACGAGTGGGTGAGACTCTTATGGAACGGACCTCGGCTTGGGGCGTTGTTTTGGAAGGGTACCGAAGGATGGCGAGTGGGTGAGACTCTTATTTGTGTCGTACTCTTGTACTCTTATTTATATGACTTTAATCTTATTATTGTCATGAATTCAACACCACTAAGCTTTTACTTTTCTTTTTGGCGAGAACTACAACTGAAGTTGAGTTTTTGTTTGATTATTGTAAAAATTGTGTATTATGCGTTTTGTGATTTGATAGTGATAGTTCATTAAACTTCAGTGCTTTTTGTGCGTAATGTTTGTGATAATCAAATAAAAGCGAGACTGCGTTTTTCGTGCGCTTCCAGGGAGCCTTTTGTTATCGTCAGTAAATCTATCACTTTACTGAGCGATTCCTCACTTACTTCGACGGGACTGGACATTGATAGGATACGTTTTAGACTTTGAAATTGTTTATTACGAAGAAAACATGACAGTGGCAGAATGTGCTAACTGCGCCATTGCCATTTATAAAGAAAAAGCTTTTACTTATATGAGGATTTTTAAAATCATCGTGGGCTCAGTGATGAAAGAACACATCGTGAGGAAACCCAAATAATGGAGAATTAAAGTGCCGTGTGATGACGCCCGGCTATAGAATAACGCAACCCCATCTCTTCACTTGGGTGTCGTAAAAGGCGACTAAGGGATAACAAAGCGGCTACCACAAGCCTTGAGGAACTATATATACCACCTTTAAAAGAGTGGGACTCGCTAACGTGCTTGGCCAGCGTGATGTTTTAAGGCCATACATCCGTCATGTACAAAACAGTGCGCATGAGGAGGCCCATGTCCAACAGTGGATACTAAGAGCTAGTAGCAGTTGGGATTATAGTCTTAAACCCTCATGTGATATACTAGAGAAGGTCAGTGCCCTGCTATGGGACGTTAAAGATTGATATCAAAATTCACAAACCTCGGTAGCACAAGTAGCTGCTATAGCAGCATTAGTACTAGCTACAGCAGGTATAATATTCTTCAGGACACCCTGAGTCAGTCTATATGTGACACCCATAATTCCATGCTTCATAGCCCTTTCTTGTGCTTTCTCTAGCACCCAAGCTACGTGTTGTGGGTCGTCCCCATCTAAAGATGCAGTGTTGCCCCAAGGATTCTCCTTAGACCATTGTATGACTTTTACATATTCAATACAGTGTTCGGGAAGTCTGAAAAGTTTTGATTATGATTAAGTATGCTATATAAAGATCAAAGGATACGATAATTTGATCTTAATGCGTACAGAAAGCAAGTTAAAAATGTCTGTTAAGGTCAGGGACATGGAAAAAGTATCGATACTTTTCGGTATACTTTTTTGCTTGATATTGATACTTTTGTACTGGATACTTTTACTTGTATGATTAATAATCGATACTTTTTAATATTATTCATGAGGTTGAGGATATATATATATCTATATAATAAATTGGTACTGAAAATTTAGGTAACTTTACGAAAGTATCAATACTTCGGGCTATTGACGTATTGTCGTCGAAAGTACGTACTACTACTTTACTTTTACTCGTATAAGGTACGTACTTTCAAAGTACGTACCTTATACAAGTAATAGTAAAGAAAGTATCAATACTAATTTTCTTTTGTTAGTTCGATGAGTATGATACATTTTTTGGGATATTACTCATGACTCTAATGAGTAAAATATCGATACTTTTCATTCAAAACCGTGTAGCGATGGGTAACTCCGGATTCAATGAATCAAAAGATCCAAAACCGCGAGCGGAGCCGAAACTTAATGATTCCAGCTAACTGTTATCGACTCCGAGGAATTATTTATTCCTTTCATTTTTGGATTGCCGAGTTACATGAACGAACATGGGAATAGCAAAGCTGATGAGTCGCTCTCAGGTTCTTATAAAATATAGCGACCCGCCCTCGCTTCTCTTCGTTTTTTTTTTTTTCAAAATAAAATTTAGGCTATATTAGACACGGATAATGTAGCTTCCTATTTGTGAAAGAATTTTTGAAACTGGTTCAGTAGTTCCAGAGATTACCCCCAACATACCTACAAACACACAATTTTACCTCTTTATTATATTAGTAGATATAGATATGGATAAGTAGGTGAATCAAAGGAGTCAAGGAATCGTTAAGAGGAGTCGGATCCACGGGCGGAGCCGGATTAAGTGAGCCGAAACACTCCGAGGAGTCGTGAATACCCACGACTAATATCGTGTACCTAGTAAAGATAGTAATGACAACTCAATCAAGTGTCTACAAGTCATTCATCACACCTGCCGCACCGCGACGCTACCTCGGGAGCGGACCGAGTTAAACGGTACGTCTATGGTAACGCATCTACCATTAAAAATACCAGCACCGGGGGTAGAATTATATAGGAAAAAAAATTTGTTTACATGGCCTCATTAATATATAATTGTATTCCAAAAAAAATAACAATACTGCCGTGTACTAAGTTTTATTGTGCCCTTCGTAAATGGCTAATCCTAAAGAGCTTTTACACTATGGAAGATTTTTTTAGAAAATATCCGTGTGGCTTTTATAGGTCAAGATAGCGGAGATAACTCTATAATTCTGACAAATTATTATTATAACATTAAAAGTTTCTTAAGTACGGCTTTTAAGATTATAACACAAACACAAAACTCTGTATTATAAAATTAAGATAACAATACCTATATACAGGCTTACTGGTAAATAGAACAGTTCCTTTCAGTTCTTTATTTTTTAGTATTTTTCACTATTACATACCCTGGCCAAAATTTGATAGATTTAAGAACTGATACGAAAGTAAAACAATCTAGAAGAATTAAGAATAATAAATGAGGGAGGGGACACAAACTAAAAAAAATACAATAAAAATTTCCAAACATGTGAAAACAAATCGGTTTATTTTTACTACAGTGTAAATACACAACAAATAACAAGCTTAGTTTGTCGGCTAACAGACGAGATACAAACATCAAAGAATTTCCGACAATTAAACACAGCCATTTTAAGTCCTGCGCTCATTGTTCCTTTATTTTTGTGGTACATGTGTTAGAAATTCTATATTGTACCAGTACATGTGGTCGTCTGTTGTCACAATAACGGTTCCATTTATTTGTAAACATAAAATTGTCCAGGTATTATAAATATATTATAACTGGACATAAGTAAGCTATTAATTAACAGTATTTCTTAATTTAATAAATTATAAATAAATAAATTAAATACTTATTAATATACTTAAAATAAGTTAAATTTATTTAAGTTTGTTTCAGGAGTGTCTCGAGTTATGACGTTTTAGAAAATAGTTTAAGAGACACTATTGAAATATATAAATAGTTAATAATACATAATACGTTAATGATAAGTAATGCATGATTTAAGTTTAAACTTCTTGTTATTTTTACTTAAAATTTGTACGCCCGCGAGGACAAAACTACTATGCAATAATTTGAATGTCATCTGCAGTTACCTCCCTTATTAGGGGCCGTTCAGGGTATTACGTAAGCAGAATTTTAGTCATTTTTACCCCCCCCCCCCCCTTGTTAGCAAAAGTAAGCAAAGCTCTTACCCCCCCCCCCCATGCTTACGTAAGCATTGGTATAATCTTTACAAAATCTGTTCAAGTTTCTTATTTAATCAGAATCTACTAAGTTTTGCCAAAAAATATAAATAAATAAATAAATATTGCTGACGTAGTCGTCATTCAGACCCCCCGGCCCCCATGTCATGAAAAATAAGCAAAGCAAAGACAAATTTGGTGCTTACGTAATACTTGAACTTTGGAAATATATTACAAAGGGGGCATAAAACATACAACGAAAAAAATATATATTATTATTACTAAGTTGTGAATGTGTGCTCATTTACACTTACCACTTACAGGTGAAACTTTTCGAAGCACGACTTTTCAACGCAGTGTTTTACGACACTTCTTACACTGCCACCATACTCTCGAATGACAAATAACACATTGCAATTGACTTTCGAGTTTCCTGGGATAATGTCCTACACCATCTTGGGGCAAACCTTGGACGGATGAAGAGAAAGGACGAGTTTTCTTTTGTATTTCTTTTCGTAGATAATACCTGGCAAGACTGCGCCGAAATAGCAGTTGATCCGTGTGAATATCTTTGCTCATAACATGCAAACGCCGTGTTTGCAATAGCCATAACAATCATGTATGTAAATAATACCCACCATCACTTCTTCCCATGAATTGCTATCCTATAAAGCGATACTGACTGCTCAAGCTCGTCCACGCCTCTCATACTTTTATTGTAATTTTCGAATAAGTGTGGTATCCCGACATTGACTTTTTCTCGTCTTATAGGACACCATCGCTTCACAGCTCCCATCGGTTCAATGGTGTCGTAATTTGTAGCCATGGTAACGACACTGTTCTTTCACTCAGACCAACAACACCCCATTGTTCTTATCAAAGGAGAATGGGCACGAAGTATGGACAAAAAACCCAGCGAGTACAAAGATGAATTCTGTACAATGATGAAATCAATCAATGAGCGTTTAACTACACATTGTAAGTTAACATTTGGAATCTATTTGGTTTCTGTACTCGCTGGGTCAAATATGCCCATTCTCTTTTGTAGTTGTATGTGGCACAATCCTTTTTCATGTCTTTAGTATTATAAAAATCAAAGCTGTAACAATATCCAGTGACCCAGTTTTTGTAACCAAACCTCACTGACTTTCCACAAATGAACTGTTTCGAAGGACATTCCATAATATTTGACCATTGATTCACCAATAGAAAGGTTATCATGGAACACTGAATATTTTTTTGCATTAGAATATTGGCTAAAGGTCTGACTTTGAACATTTTGTCTCTGGTGTTTGGTGATTCATTATTATTCACTAGAATTAGATGAAGATTCCGTGGATGTCCCGAAATCCGTTTCTTGACATAGCATTTGACACTAACTCAACTTCAATATTTTCATCTAAAGACCAATACATGAATTCACGGGGCAGTTTGTGATGTGATACCCAAGACAGTATCAAATAACCAATGTTTTTTTTCATTTCTGATGAATCAACTGAAAAAGCATGTCTGTTGTTCTGATTAGCATACAACATACTACCAGAAACGATGAGATCAATTACATCTTCGTCGTATTTTTTTCAAATATTTGAACTGGACATCTTTCAGCACTTCTCTTACCGTAACTTATCTGTACATCGGCTCTGTAGTGTCTTCGATATAGAAGTATACCTTGGTGAACATTTAGGCCAAACCGCTGTTTGACGCTGGTGCTGGCGCCGACCTAGCTTTGCAGCTAATGGTTCATCATCGCTACTGTCATTGTCGCTAAAAATGGTCCCCACATTATTTACAAATACCTCAATACTTCCGGGTATATCATGTGGCGAAGTTGAGGTCGCCATGTCGTCATCAGCACCTTCTTCCTCGTCAGTCACAACACTGGGATCGGGTGGAATGATCGCCAAGTCGTATTCGGCATCATCATCACTGTCTTGCAGGATATATCCAATGGCTATCCAATCAGGATAGTCTCTACTGATGTTTAGTGATCTGAAAAATAAAATAAATTATTTAAACACCAATGTAGCCACCATACTCAATTCGGTACTTGACAGTATTTTTAGATAAAAATAAGGTTTTATCAAAATGATAGATTAGATGTTAAAAAGTCATATTTCAAGGTCTATTGACTTTTTATAGTCATATTTTTTTAGAAATTCAATAATAAAAATAAAGTTTTTGAACTGTTTGTCACGTGACTACGAACGCCAATCACGATGCGTGACGTCATAGTTCTTGTTTACATGTCACCGCTAATAAAGTACCAAGTGTTTTTTCGTAGTTATTTTGTTGGTGTTTAAGGAATTTTGTGGTGTTTTGTGGTTGCAAAAGAGTGTTATAATGGACAACAATTATGGAAAAGGATTACATAAAAGCAGACAGTGCAAATCTGCCCAAAATCGACGTTCTTATGGTGGGAAGTTTTTTTGCGACGAACTCCGACTTTTGTTCTGCAGAATTTAGAAATGTAAAAACATCAGTGTAAGTACTAATCATTACATATTATTATGTCAAAGGATTATTTATGTAAACAATATCTATTTATGTTCGAAATATCTATTTTCTTGAAAGGCGAAGTAGACACGTTTGTAAATGTTGATTTTAACGGTGAAGTTGCAATATTCATCGTACTGATATAAGATTGCGTTTGTTTACTTCTGTATTGTTTGTATATAGACACTTGAATCGATTTATCAACTTGCGTAGACTGCATTGCGCTAAATTGTGTACACTGGTCTTCTTCCATTTGGTTTGCGGTACCTTGTATTTCAGATGGACTTACTTGGCCTTCTACTGTTGTGAATCTGTAAACTCACCATATTATTGATATTTGTATAGGTAATATACCGTGTCACCGTGTTAATTTTTATACAATACGAACATTTTTTATGAAATATTTATTATCGCAAGCATACCTGTCGCAATATCAGTTATCTCTTTTTTTTTAGCATCATTTAACGCCTCTTCAACTAATGCTATTCTTTGCCTTTTAATGATAACAGCCCTCGTAGTGATTGCAGCTGTCCGCTTTCTTCTATCTGGCTGGCATTCGAACCTTGAGGGTACACATCCCTCTTTCATTTTGATTTGTTTAACTGAGCCCATCAAACGGTACCTGGTGTAATTTTCCATGTCGTTGGGTAGCTAAAAATATTAGAACGCACTTTACGAAATAACTTTGAATGATTGTTTCTTGACAAATATTATAACCTCAACAATATTATAACCTCAATGTCTATGGTAAATATTATAATCTCAACGAAATAACATTTCCATATAACAATTTTTTTTGTATATATAATATGCAAACTACTTAGATAAACAAATAATACTTACATCAAAGTGATCTTCACAAAAGTAAAGAATGGATTTCAACGATATGTCAGATAGATTTCTTCTTGCAAGTAGCAACCACTTTCTTCGAATTTTCGGTTGTTTTGGCGCATGAATGAATAATTTAGTGGGTGTACTTATTGTAGTATTTGTACACAGAGGGACTGCACAGCACTTATAATATGTAGGATTCATGATGTTTAAAAATTAGAAAGAAAACCCGTAAAGCGATTCAACTTACATATACAAAATCGTTTGTTTATAGAACTATGACGTCACCAACATGGCGTCACGACAGAGTGCCGTTTTCGCGGGATAATCGAAATTTGACTATAAAACTTCGATTTTATGTTAAACCTTGACTTCAATTTAATATACGCTTCATAAACATATACACACATAATCTTTCATTTTAAATCAATTCAAAAAAAATGTCAAGTACCGAATTGTGTACCAGAATTACAAAACCAATATATTACAAAATAAACTGGAAAGCACATGCAATATGTAGTTCAATTAATATTCACATAATGAAGAACAATATATTTTGTGAAAATTATGAGAGAAAACATTGTATACTATATATATACACTAAATAAAAATTAAATACTGAACTTACCCAAAGGAGCTGTCTGCACAATCACTTTAAAAGACTAAATGATTTTAATTTTTAAAGTACCTGCAAGTATTATGTTTATTGAAAGATGTAATCTTACACTGTAACAGAAACACTCCAAACGAAAACATAAAACAAACTTTGGATTTATGTACTAAAGTTTGGCTGTACTCATATGAGTACAGTGACTTAAATAATTAATTTAAATTTAAGATAGCAACAAATTATATCTGCCTTATTGTATAACGTTGTTTTAATTCGTGTTTTTATGATAATGTTATCACACTTTACTTGTCAGCTACAGATACAATACCTAGGAGTGTTAGCAATAGTGCAGAGTGGAAATGTCTTTTGTGGAGGATATAAATCCAAAGTGCATTCAATGCAAGCACTCATGCCAGGCAAGATTACTCTCGCATTCCCTTTGAATCCTTCAGTGCCGCCATCTACTAAAGGAATTACACTGCTTTGATCTAGACTTCCTGAAAATATAACAGTAAAATTACAATAATATGCCTTTTTTTTTTCGAATGGCTAAATTCTTAAGGCCTAAATGGTTAAATTAAGAGTCACCGGACATGTATGGTTTAGGATGAGCACAGAAGGCGCTCAGCCAGGAGCAAAGTGTGTGCAGCAACCGTGCTCCCAAATGGCGGAAAGAACAGACCTCGACTTAGGGTGTTGCTTTAAGAGGGTACCACGGGATCGCGAGTGGGTGAGAAGCGCCCAGGCCTGGTAAAAGTGTTGGCTGTGTGTTTTCACAGTGTGTGTTCACGGTGTAGCGAGGGGGACGTTCTATTCTCCGCCGGCAGGGACGATGTATATGTGTAGCCTATGAGTGTAGTGTAGGAACCGCATTGGCAGCAGTAATTGGGTCGTCTAGGACGTGCCGAGGACTACGACGACGACGGTAACTAGAAGGGGCATTCCTGTCGAGGACATAGGTTAGGCTGGTAACTACTAGGGGTTGGGATAGTTAGGGACGCTGTCGTAGTAGGCTCAAGTCGAATCGAATATTTAAATTTATACAGAAAACAGTATCTCTATTTTTAACCTAATTAAAAGTGTCTCAAGTTTAATTAATTTTATAAACTAATTTTATAAGTGTAACAATTATAATTTATAAGTTTAATTATTATAACTATATAATTATAATTGTGAACTATAACACTTTACTGAAATAGAATGGATAGTCTTATACATATTCTTATAGTCTTACTTCATTTGTGTGGTCTACGTATGTGTTAATCCGGATTAAAGTCTAGCTGTATGCCAAGTTTCACCGAAATCCGTTCAGCTTTTTCAACATGATTGAGTAACTAACAAACATTGGCATTTATAATATTAGTAGGATACTGTGTTACATTCAGTTCAACATAATATTATGACATAAATACAGAAAAACATAATGTACAATTACCATCATCATTGTACTGCAACAAAGACATGAGCATTCCATTGAGCCAGCGTCTTGCAACAACTGAATCTAAACCACAGACAACAATATGGAACTGCCTGTAAAAACCCTCATCAAGATCCTGGATCGTACAATGATGTGCTGTTGCCTCACAACCTGGAACCCTTGGAATATAAAATCACAACATATTTAAATGGAAAATCACCTTGAAGACACATTCATGTATATTGTTTATTAGATAACTTAGTATTATCAATTGACATTGTTTAGCAACTTAGCTACATTTATTTAAATTTTATTTTAATATTCCTATGCCCATAATAGCAGAATGCGTGACACACTATTATATATATCCCTTGGCAAAAAAAGGGCGTTCTTTTTATGTATAATTGGCTATAATTTACTACTAAAGAGGTTTTAATGAATAAAATATGTTACTGGCAAATAGAGAATACTGGTATGGGAAAATTTATTTTCTCTAAATGTTACTCTTCTTACATCTTTTCGCGCGTTTACTGTTGGAAGTTTTTTGACAACTTAAAATAACTTTTTGCCGTTTTTAGTACATTGTCTTAAGTTTGTCACATTATATTGACATATTACGCGCCTCGATCAGTCGTAGAAGGGTATAATCATAAGCCAATGTTATGTCGTCACAGTGTCTAAATGCGAGTCGTTCAACTATCCAAAGGACCTGGACTCAATACCAAGAGACAGATTCCGTTCATAGGTGGCAAGGTTCTGGGAGAAAACGTTGGACTGAGCCACGGGATGATCGCTTTTAGTGAGTCAGGAGTTATGAAACCAGAAGCATACCTATTATACATGGACTTCAAAAAGAACCTTGAAGAAGTGCGAGGAGCGCAAGTTAGCCTATAGACGGTAAGGAGGAGGCTCCTAGCTGTCAATATAAGCAGTCATTGGCCAGCTTGGGCCCCTAAGTTACTTCATAAGCACTGGATTCATTGTTTCGCGATTGATGTCAGCGGATGCTGCGAAGACCACGGGAACGCTATGCAGATGTGTCTTTAGAAGAAATCACTCCTTACTGTGGGGGCTCCATTATGTTTTGGGCAACCGTGGATTCCAATGATTGTACCGAGATAGTTTTCATCACTAATGGTACACTAAATGCACAAAGGTA
The DNA here is from genome assembly GCA_943735995.1 of Sesia bembeciformis. Classification (NCBI taxonomy): domain Eukaryota; kingdom Metazoa; phylum Arthropoda; class Insecta; order Lepidoptera; family Sesiidae; genus Sesia; species Sesia bembeciformis. The sequence continues at coordinate 10,570,085 of OX031031.1, forward strand.
TATAACAGAAGTCCTGTCTCGATATGCACAACCTGCTGCACTAACTGCAATCGGTGAGGATTCAATTTACATAGATGATAATGCTCGCAGCCACCGTTCTAGCGAAGTAGATGTGTACATGCAGATCAGGATTCATCATTTGGGTTGGCCAGTGAGAAGTCCCGACCTAAATCCAATAGAACATGTCTGGGACCTTCTCAAACAATGTGTAAGATTGGTGCAACCAGGTCCACAAGACATCAGGGAACTTAAACGTGTGATCACCACTTACTGGCGACATATTCCACAAGACACTATTAAAAGCATTGTGGAAAGTATGGCCAGAAGAATACAGGGCGTAATTTCTGCTAAAATTACGGCTGTACTCTATAGAGGCTATACCTACTCAGTATTTAATTTTAATTTTTTTATTAGGTGTACAAATAAGTTTCCGCGGTTTGTCAAAAGATGGCCCCACCAGAAGGTTATGGAGAAATTATCAGATGTAAAACGTAATATCCCAAGTTTCGTCATCTGGCAACACCATAACCTTAAAGTACAAGTGATTCCGTATCAGCATCACGTAATTTTTTTCGTGCAAAAATGTCAAGTTTTGTGCCGAATAAGCATCATTTGCGGGAACTTTTGATTTACTTCTTTAATTTGAAAAAATCTGCAGCTGAGGCGCATCGATTGCTTCTAGAAGCATATGGTGAAGCTGCTTTAAGTGAGAGAAGTTGTCAGGAATGGTTTCAAAAGTTTAAGAACGGTGAGTTTGACGTGAAGGACAAAGAACGCAGTGGAAGGCCGAAAGTGTACGAAGACATGGAATTAGAAGTACTATTGGAGGAAGATTCGTCCCAAACGCAAAAAGAACTTGCACTTACATTACAAGTGACTCAACAAGCAATTTCACATCGTTTAAAATCGTTAGGAATGATTCAAAAACAAGGAAATTGGGTTCCATATGAACTAAAGTCGAGAGACGTTGAACGCCGATTATGCATGAGTGAAATGCTGCTTGCCAGGAATAAAAAAAAGAGTTTTTTGCATCGTATAGTCACTGGTGACGAAAAATGGGTTCACTACGATAATCCAAAGAAGAGAAAGTCATGGGTTAAGCCCGGTGAACCATCAACATCGACAGCTAAGCCGAATATTCATGGAAAAAAACTCATGCTGTGTATTTGGTGGGATCAGCTTGGTGTCGTGTATTATGAATTGCTGAAACCAAGCGAAACCATTACTGGAGCTCTCTACCGAACACAATTGATGAGATTGAGTCGGGCACTTAAGGAAAAACGCGCCCATTACTACTCCAGACACGACAAAATTATTCTTTTACACGATAATGATAATGCTCGTCCACATGTTGCGGCGCCGGTAAAAACATACTTGGAAACACTCAACTGGGAAGTTTTACCCCACCCGCCGTATTCACCAGACTTAGCCCCTTCCGATTATCACCTGTTCCGGTCGATGGCACATGGTCTGTCTGAGCAGCGCTTCACATCATATGAAGACACCAAAAATTGGGTAGATTTGTGGATAGCGTCAAAAGATGAAGAGTTTTTTCGACGGGGTATCCGAATGTTGCCAGAAAGATGGGGAAAAGTAGTGACAAATGATGGAAAATACTTTGAATAAAACGTAATGTACTGTTCCTTCACAATAAATTCCTAATTTTTTATAAAAAACCGCGGAAACTTATTTGTACACCTAATAAGTTTGTTCTTTAAATGGGCCATTTTTAATACACCATGTTTAAATTGATAAAAAAACACCAACATCAAGAAATAGATAAAGCTCCATTGATAATAAATAATATTCTAGTCATAAAGACCAATGAAATATAAAAACTATTGATATTAACTATAGTACAGCTTGTTATAGGTGCCCATTTTGAACTTGAACATACTTACAGACAGAAAGGTTAAACCAGATCTGATATATTGTTGTGCTAACCTAATCTGATAAGTTGCTTTATTTTACTTTATAAAGCCACATCTACAAAATCTGTAGCAGATGCAGCTTTACAGACTGTACAAAATATATAATAGATGGAGCCTTACACACTACAAAATTTGTAATAGATGTGACTTATAAACTGGCAGCATTATAGTTGGATTATTTGTTCATGTCAAGGATATGACATGTAGAACTGTCAATAGAGTGTGACAGAGTTCACACTGTTTGAGTTCTATATGTCATATAGAACTCATTCATATATATATTCTATCATTCATTCTATATGACTAGTGAAAAAACGAAAATATTGTAATATTTACCTTTTATTAACAAATTCGACAGCACACTTAGCTTTAGACAAACCAATATCGTTTTTTCTAAACAAAAACTGCCTGTTCAAGTTAGATAGTTCTATGGTGTCCATGTCCACTATGTGAATTTTCTTGAACCCCATCAGAGATAAATCTTTGAGCAACTCACAGCCAAGACCCCCAGCTCCAACTATCAGGATTTTACAAGAATTCATTATAAAATCTAGTATTTCAGCTGATGGCTCAAAATCAGGATGGCAAAATGGACCAGATCTTTCTAATAATTTTCTTATATTTTGCCATCTTCTTTGTTGGTAATCAGCAGTTTCAGCTTCTCCATCAGCCATCATACTGTAAAGTAAAGAAAATAGTTAAAATTAGAGTTTTTAAAAGTACCGGTTTTCTGTACGGTATTGAATTGACAGTAAAGCCAGTCACAGAAATGTGTACAGATATGTACAATTATTTCTACAAATGTTTTCAAAAATATTTGTAAAATCTGTAAAGTGACACAAATATTTGTGGATCAGTTTTCATTGCAGTAATTTTATTATATTACACATTGTATACATAGAAACAAAATAGTGGTACGTTGTGGATAGCGTCAAACGGCTAACTGACTCTTTGCAAGTGTGTGGGATTGCGCACTTTGATGTACGCTAAAAAAAAACGGCACAGTGATCGCAAATACGAAATAGATATTTGTGCAGACGAAATATTTGTACAAGTAATTGCAAAGACCAAATATTTGCAAAATGCGTGTTTGCACGTATCTGAGGCTGGTAAAGAAAGAAAATGTTTACTTTAAGAAACTAATGGTAGTAGTGTAGTAATAAACATTTGTTGTTGTAATGACGTGGTATTTGATACTTACTTTTTTATTTTCACAAAAATCTATGTTTTTACAATTTCTTATAGAAATCAGATGAAATAATGCTTATTCCTTTACAAAAACCGCAACCAATTGAATTGAATACGAATTAAGCAATGAAAATGACATTTACATGTCATTATATTTTTTTCCCTTCATATATGGCAATGGAGCAATTAGCACATTCTGCACTATCAAGATTTTCTTCCGTAATTAAAGTCAAAATAATTTAAAACTCATCATATGTCCAGTCACGTTGAAGCAAGTCAGGAGTCGCTCAGTAAAGTGATAATAGATTTACTGAGGACAGAGTTGGACTTCGTGAAAGCACACGAAAAATGCAGTCTTATGCTTTTCTAAGATTGTCACCAAAATATGTACAAACACTGATGTTCAATAAACTATTAAACCACAAATATTACCAATTCACAATGTTTACAATATTCAAACAAAAAATCAACCATCACATCCGCCGAAGTCGACATTTTGTTTTTAAATGTTTCCTCCAAACGTCAAACGCAGCACAAAGAGCAATCACAGATATTAAAAATTACACCATCATTTTATTTAAATGATTTTATAATTTGATGAAATTTAAATAAGAACTTTATAAAATTCGAAATTTAATTTTATATTATATGTAACGTAGCAAGTGTAATTATTACCTATTAAAACAATTTCATTAGACATGGCATGTTTTACATTCTCTTACTATTAATGCAAACGTAAAAAGGTAACATTCTATCGTAGGTATTCATTTGTTGAAAATGGAGGCGTGATGGACACATTTGTCGAATATCTGATATTTTCAAGTTAGCGGTTACTAGGTTTTACATGTGAGTATAGCAATACAAATACTTGCTTCGTTTTCTGTATTGCTTAGAATGTTTAATTTGTATGTTTATATAACACGAGAACTTATGTTACCTTTGAAATTTGAGGGAGAGACTGAGGTTCCGGGAAGGTATCGCTCGTGGTTTACCATGTGTGATTCAAAAAATACTTTAACATATTTTTTGTAGTCTTTTAAATAAAAACATTAATAATAAACGAAATAGTTCATACTCATAGGTTTCTGTGAATATGTCTAACTTAAATTTCTACTTGTCTGTCTGTTACTTCATTGTCATCTAGGGGCGGCGTATTACGGTAGATAATACGCTGACCAAGTAGGTAACTAATCGTATATAGAGAAATGGCAATAAATTGAATATAATGCGACTACGTTTTTTTTCTTCTAAAATCATGCTTTAGTGTAAGTTGTTATTGATTACTTATTTCTACATTATGTAATTTTTTTAGGTTTCAATATGGCTAATAACAAAATTAACGCTAAGACTAAAGGGAAAGAAGGCAAAACAAACAGAAATGTAAATAACAACAATGAGGACACTGAAGACATGGATTTTTCACAGCTTAGAAGACCAATACATACTAGTGTGACTGGGTTGGCTCAAGCAGTCAAGATATTTGACATTGCTAGTGAGGAAGTATGTGTTCTATATTTAGCAGATCAAACAACACATTTACTATGTAAACATTAAATTGGGTAATATTTATTAGAATATTACGTATTATGTATCTTACATAATTATTAATTTATATATTTTTACCTTTTTAGTTAAAAGGATTACTCTCAAATGAGTGTGATATCTTGTATGAGTGCAAAGTGTGTCGTAGTATATTTAGAAGTTTGCCAAATTTTATCTCTCACAAAAGGATATATTGCAAAGAGTACTTTAATTCCTTACAACATAGCCATTTCCTAAAGACCAATTCAACAGTAAGTAATAAATAAAACTACTTTGTATTTTAATATTTTTTATCATATTATTTCAGTATAAACTTGATTATATATTTTTATATTTCATTCAGGTGAAAGATATTTTGAAAATCAATTGTTTAGAGGAAAGCTATCAAGAATCTTTAAAAGAAAGGAATGAGAATGATTGGAAAACCATTGAAGACAGTGATCGAATACCATTCACCAAGGACTTGACAGCAGTTATTGAGCAAATTGCTAAAAATAGAGGGATTGATGAGAAGGACTTTGAACAACAAATGATCTTACAGAAAATTCCAGACAGCTCTGTTGCTATTTATCAAAGTGTGAACTACAATCGTAATAAGAAATTGGATCATATGAGATCACAAGTATGTCCTCTTTTAGAATTATATCAATATCAGCCTATATATATCATCCCACAACAGCACTAGCATCCCCAAATAAATTGCTAGGGATTTCATTCCATAATCCACCAGGCTGGCCTACTGTGGATTGGTGGATATGTTACCGGCAAAACCCTATTCCAGGTTAAATTAGTTTTCCCTAGGCCATACTACTTGAGCCAAAGTGTTTTAGGATTAAATAGTTTTCCCTAGGCCATACTACTTAAGCCAAAGTGTTTTAAGATTAACTAGTTTGGCCTAGGCAACATCAGTTTGTCCTGACACACCAGACCAGACTAGTATAGTTTTGAATAATAATATAAATAACTAGCGACCCGCCCTCCCTCCGCTTCGGTTTATATGAGTTTTTTTCTAACATACGAAAGTATGGTAGAAATGAAGTAGATATAGGTTATGGTTGTTCAATGCGGTCTGTAACTCATTTATCAAATCTAGTTTTAAGGTGGGGGCAATGTTTGAAGCAATGATATTGTTGATCTGCATCGTAGATGAAGTACATTTGCAAAAGATTGTGGGCTTCGGCTTGATGGCGGTAGAAGGCTGCCAATGAGATGGTAAATCTGTCCCTGTACCTTAAAAGAGGGCATAAAGTTACCTTCCCGAATTTCTTTCACGCCAAACGAAGTTATCTGAAAAGGGCTCTTGTATCAACATATATTTTTCAAAAAGTGTGCTGATAATAGATGATTGCCTGTCAAGAGATTTTTATTTTTTGTGGTGGTTCCTGCATATCGGGGAGAATTACTTTTCTAGCAGCACAGCACATACCGTTCACTTCATCACTAAATTTTTTTGCGGAACACTTAGAGCAAATCTTATTCATCCCTCCAATTTGGACAGTGCTCTGCTGAGCATAATCAATATTTGGATTATAATTGAATGCCGATCATTGTTGAAAGCTGAAATACGAGTACGCACTCCAGGTTGTTGTCTTAACCTCTGTGCCGAAAGCCGTCGTAAACGCTCAGCGCTAGATTCTCGAGCGCGAAGCTTCGTCATTCGATAATTATTATCGGAAAGGCGCTGCGAACGCTCGGCGCTAGTTTCTCGATCACGAATCTGCGAGGTTCTAATATTTTGCTCGGCAAGTCGCTGCGAGCGCTCGGGGCTAGATTCTCTAGCACACGCTTGCGATGCGTACTCTCTCTGACTTGAAAGACGGTTTGCATTCTCAGTGGAAGATTCTTCGATACGACGTCTTTTGGCCTTCCTCGCCTCGGATGTCTGTTGAAAAAGTTGGACTTTTTTCTAGGCATATTTTAGATAATCTTTCCTGCACAGGTAAATCAGTAGGTAGATTAAAATGAATGTTATTATGAAATAAATATTATGAATTAAAATTAAAAGGTATGAATTTAAAATACTATTTACTTGTTAGATATTAGATATCGCGCGAGTGAACCGCGCGGATAGAATATAAGGTAGGTATAAAGTTTTAAATGTTATGAATTAAAAATGGTATTTAGATACCGCGCGAGTAAGCCGAGCTCATACAATTTCATTGACATGCGTTGCGTAGGGAGCTAACCGCGCGAGTGAGCCGCGCGGGTCCCCCCTTCTTATAGAGTATTATAGACCAATAGCGACCCGCCCTCGCTCCGCTTCGGGTTATAAGTTTTTTTTAAATATAGCCTATATTAGACACGGATAATGTAGCTTCCTATTTGTGAAATAATTTTTGAAATCGGTTCAGTAGTTCCAGAGATTACCCCCAACATACAAACACACAATTTTACCTCTTTATTATATTAGTATAGATAATCTTGGAAAATCAATATTTGTCAAAAGTCGAATTCAAATGAAATAATGAAAATAGATTCGTTTTTTACTAATCAAGGTTATTATTAAAAGAATAAATTGCATTTTTTGAATTGTTTATGCAAGTGGCTACTCTGGTGGCATTTTGAATTGTAGAGTATACTTTTTTCTTGCACTGACATTTTTGTTGAACAGTTTTTGGTACAGCTAGACCCACGAACCCTTGTGCCATTCCAATTTAATGTTTGGTAGCTGAAGTCTATAATGAAACTACAATATCCGATTGACTTCCCCTTGTAAAAAAATTTGAGTACAAACGTTGAATTCAGTTCTTCAGTTAAAACTAATTCACTTTTGTTTATAAAACAGTATTGATAAGAAAGATGGAGTAAACGACTCAAAAATAATAATTTTACAAACTTCAATATAGTTTCTCCAATATTCCGTGCTTAATACTAATTCTGTATAGACCATCGTCATATTTATTTCACAAACAATGCCTATATTTCTTAGGTCGCCTCTGTCTACTCCGATCATGATCATTCCGAACGTCTACTCGTGTCTTTCCTCTGCTTAACTAGTAAGGCGTAGGGAAAGCTAGTTTAACCTGGAATCGGGTTTTGCTGGTAACTGATATACACAGTAGTTTTACTCTCAACTATATGTTTTAAATCACAATATTTTCCCTCACTGCTGAGTTAATGATCTATAATTAAGTAGAGATTCGGTACTTAGTTTGTGGAGTGATGCAGTGACAGCATAGGAGTATCCACTATTGACTCTTGTGAGGTCTTAAATTCTAATCTTTTAACGCGAATCACCCAAGAATTATATTAATAACAAAATTTAATTCCATGCATTTTAATTGTTTTATTTATTATTTATAAAATTAACATTTCAGATAGAAGAGCTTAATGGAATTTTATCAAAGGACAAGGCTGTATTGCAAAAAGATGGAAAATTTAAAATACAGAGTCAAGTGAGAGCTGCCCAGGATTCAAATAGAGATAATGTCATACAAATAAGTGATGATGATGATGACTCAAATATTCTTAAATGCAGGATTTGTAAGTTTCAGAATTGATGGATGATTTTAAAATCAATATTCCATTTTGAGCCATGTGGTGTCGGTTTTAGAATAATATCATCCCATCCCTTCCTTTGGGTCTCGTAAAAGTCGACTAAAAGACAATAAATCCACTACCACAAGTACTGAGGAACTACACCACCTCTAAAAGAGTGGACCCGCCAACCTGCTTGGCCAGCAGCGCCGGCTCTAGCTCATGTAGCGCCCGGGTGCAGGGCGCCCTCTAGTAGGCGTTTTGAACTCTTTGGTGGTGTCGCGAGCGGCGCTCGGCGCCCCCTAAGACCCTGCGCCCGTGTGCACCGCACCCCCTGCACCATAGGTAAAGCCGGCACTGAATTCAGCGCTCGACAGGCGCCCCCGGGCGCGGGGCGCCCGGGGTGCACCGCACCCCTTGCACCCCCTGGTAAAGACGGCCCTGTTGGCCAGGGTGCGTTTTTGAGGCAATACATCCCTCATGCACAAGACAAATTGCATCAGGAGGCCCATGTGCAGTAGTGGACTATAATAGGGCTGGTTATTGATACTGATCATACTTTGATATCTTTCCACCACAGGGCATAGGTCTCACCTAGTAAGTCACTGGAGGGTTTCAGGTCACAGTCCAGCATGCAGGCGCAGTGCCGATTGATGGATACATATGCTTCAGATTCTCTTTTAATTCTCGAGTGTGCTGGTTCCTCACAATGTTTTCCTAGACCGCTAAATTAGTGATAATTTTTAAAATTCATACTTGTAACATGAATTTCAACTCTTAGCTCGTCCATGACCTTTTATTATTTTCTTTTGTTAAATTTTATCACCAGTAGCTACAAAACGACAGACGGATTAGTTAAAAAAATATATAATTATTTTAGTGTTAAATGGTCAAATAAATAATAAATGGTACAGCACATTTATGTTTTTTCTCTTGCATAGGGAAACTCTTACATACATAATTTGATAGGGAAGATTTTTTTAAAAGTTTATTTATTTATAATAATAATTAATCCACAGCACTTTAATATTTGTAAGCCTTACTTTAAATAGGTAACTTAAAACTTACTGCCTATTATGGATTTTCATTATAATGGCCAAGCAGTGTATTAAAAATGAACATCTATTACAGCAATAGGAATATTTCAGTAATGTTGAATTAAAAAAAAAACTACATCATTAGATTTAACCTTTGGATGAAAATTTGTCTGTGTGTAATGTGGTTTGTCTATATGCATTAAGATTTTTGGAAGATGCGAGATGTATCTAAAAATAACGAACTATCCTTTGCCTATTATGAGATTTAGGTACTAGGCTCAAGAGTTGGTTTTGACTAATGCAGAACAATACAACAAGAGCAAAAACTTATTTTAATTATTTGCTTTATTTTCCATATTTTCAGGTGATCTGCAGTTTGCGACTCAGAAGACATTGAAATTCCACATGAAGTACAAACACCTGGAGAGTAGGCTAGTGTATCCGTGCCCCGATTGCTTGGAGATATTCTCGACTTCGTGGAGCGTATATAGACACCTCTTCAAAGTGCATCGGTAATAAATTTTCTTACTACAAAGATAACTATAAAATTCACGCTTAAAGTGGATCAGAATTATAAAGAACAATAAATTGCTTCTGTCGTTATCTTCGTTTAGGAATTCAGCGAAATAAAGAAATGTATTTTTTTACTTAGTATATTAAAGTTTAGTTGTAAATTTATAGAACAGTATTTTTAGATAGAAGAAATATTCCTATTGCGGAGATCACGATTGACTTGTATCAATCAGCCTTTAATGTCCCACTGCAGGGCACGAGCCCCCGCTAGTACGTCACTGAGGCGTTACGGACCGTAATCCACCACGCGGGCCCAGCGTCGGTTGGTGGATACACATACTCCAGATGTTTTTTAATTTCTGGTACATGCGGCTTTCCTCACGATGTTTTCCCTCACCGCCGAGTTAATAACATTTTTTTAAAAATCTATACTTAGGTACGGCCGAGTGGTACAGGCCGAGTATTGGAACTCACGATCACGTAAATGTGAGTCGTGTATAGATAGCTAGCTAGGCTATCACCGCTCTTAAATCACAATTACATATATTATAAAAAAATCAAATAAAGCCAATACAAACCACCGCTCCCTTTAATCCCTACAAGCACGTGCTATCAAATAGTGGTCAACTCATGAAATAATGAATTTACCACAAGAGACAGTTAAAGCAGGAAGAGTAAATTCTAAAACTATTTAGACAGAAAGAAGACAGCACGAGTATAGAAACAATATGGGCCCATCAGCGAAAGCTGTTAGCCTAATACATATATAATAATATTAAACATTCGACATCTGTACATATAAACTATCGTTGGATGAGGCTCGTGAAGCTCTAAAACTTTTGTCTAAAACTTTTTTTCTAAAAAAAAGTGTTTAGACTGAAAAATAGTGAAATCTGGCTTCCAGCTGATGCTACCAATGGCCCATGACCATAGTCCACCTCTATTTAAATTATAAGAAAATTGTGCCACACCAGGGATATAATTTTTTGCTTTTGCCTCACCCTGGATAAAATGCTGACTACGCCCTTGCAATGGCCTACTTTTTATCTACTCTGAAAAATGCTGGCTTCTATTTTGATTAAATCTAATCCTCACATAGCTCTATCTAGCCGTTTTTAACTGTTATTCTTTTGTTTGTTTTTACAGTAAAACTGCAGCTCAAATCAGGAGATTAAGGGAATCTATTCAAGCGAAGGCATTCAAAATGAACAATCCACCTGCGTTTTATGAGAAAAGGAAAAATATGAATATGAAGGTCGCAGCATTGCAAAAGATGTCGGAGGAGGAAAGATTGGATCAGGAGAATCAGGTAACATGCAAATTTTCATTTCTTATCCCTTTCAGACACTACATATTTGGAACATGTATGAAGGGCAGCCAATAGATAACCAGCCAATAGAGGCAGCCAACAACACACATAAACTGTCATAAAAACTTAAATAAAATCAAGTATACAGGGAGTTGGTCCTTCTAATGATAAGTGTATTTCTATGTACTCATTTGTAATACTATACACGAGCATAAAAAGCTTTCAAAGACTTATTAGATATGGTCCAATCTTCAACTATTACATATGCCTGCTTGTTCAGAGAAACAGCAATTTGATGAACTGTACAGTTTTTATATGAAAATAAGCTCATAAACCAGAAAGACATATGGAACTGATAATAGCATCTGTTCACACTTATGATTTCTTTCCCCGCTTATCATCTTTCTTTCTCTGTGATCAGGTGGGTTGGGACTTGGGACGCCAATATAATAAGGATATGAGACTGTTCTTATCCCATTTTATTCCCCACTATGGAACGGGGAATGTGCTGTGGTATACCTTACTCTCGAAACAATTACGTGGTATTATACATTTCACGGCATTCTTCTGTGACTGATAAAGGCCAGTTGGGTGCGCCCAGCAATTGCAGCATACCTCCTCCCCCTCGAAGTCTAGTCTAGATAAATATTCAATTACTAGGTGAATAACAAAGTCATAATTATGTTAGTATGCTAAATGATGATTTTTTTTTCATTTATTTTTATTGTCTTATCTTTTGCCAACCTAATATCGCAACCCTCTAAAAAGGCCAAAAATAAATAACCTCACAACTCCCTTATTAATTAGGCCCTAATTATATTTTTCCTTTTAACATTTGATTATAAATCATTAATTATTATAATTAATATAAGATTTTTTTGTAAATAAGTTCTTAATCTTTCCTGATCAACTGTAATCCCTGTATATGCAATGGCGACCTTCAGGTTGAAAAGTGATGGTCTAGCTAGACTCAAGTGTTTAAGTTCATTTGTTGAAATTTAAAGCATTGTACAGGAGTGGATGGACAACATGGAAGGCGACGGGGAGATCCCCCGCTGCGGCGGCTGCGGACGCAACTTCGAGCGGCGCGCGGCGCTCGCTGCGCATACGCACACCTGCCAGCCGCGCTCGCGCGCGCTCACCCGCCGCCACGACGCCAAGAAAATAGAAATTCAAATACGAAAGGATTACAACAAAGGACCGGCGGCTACATTTACTCTGACACCTAAAACTGCCGATAATACAGGTTTTTTTCTTTTCTCTTTATACGATTATTAATAAATAACAAAAAAAAAAGATAATGTAAAAAACTGTACTTAAATACTACAACCTACATTTCCCAATTTTTAAATATGAACAATCTTATGACTGGTATCGTAAACAGTTTTAAAACAAGGCCTAACATCATCTGACTTCCATAATAATTTTCAGAAGAGTACCAGTTCTTATTTTCATTGTATAAATATAGGTAGCTATCGAGATAAGATAATGGTAGCCATCAACCAAATTTGACTTTGTGCAACCACTATGCCGTTTATTTGCAAATCCTTCCGCACAGATTGTTTTTAACATAAGTTGTGATTTACTTTTTAATTTCATCCATTTTGTTATTATTCTTTTTACTAATCTCTAATTATTATTATTTCAGAGAGCAAAGTCGTGGAAAATGACATGCAACCGCGATCGCAGTTTGAAAGTAAACAAAGTGAGTTTCAACTACAAATTAAATCAGAGACTAATAAAGTTGAGAAAAGCATGTCACCAGTGAAGGAGACTAATTCTGATGAGACCGAAAGGGAAATTGTAGAAAATAATGAACAATTGCCAAATGAAAAGGATAAAACTGAAAATAAATCTGTATCAGATAGTACACCTGTACCTATCTTTAAGCTACCCTTTGCGCAATTGGCAGAAAGAAGCAACCTCGCGGCACTTAAACAAAAAATACAAGCAGACATCGACCACCTGCTTTGCAAGAGATGTAATACTAAATGTGTTGAAATTGATGAACTTTACCAGCACGTCGCAAACCATTACAACTGGATGCGTTACGCTTGCAAACTGTGCAACTTCAAACATTATGAACTGCAAAAACTTCCTGAACATGTGAAAGTGGTTCACAAGTTAAAGGGAGATTCAGATTTCTACTTCAGCACTGTCAAAGCTTTGGATGGTCCTGAAGCATTGGAACTACTAGTAGAATCGAAGGATGTAAATGATGTTGTTAGTGAAACGAGCCCCAAATCTAGACGTCCTAGTAGGTGTTCCAGTGATTCAAGTCGATTATCTGATGACAGCTCTTCCAGTAATACACGCATAGATTGTGGGAGTAGAAAACGAAAGAAATATCAAAATAATAATATGCAACCTAAGAAAAAGAAGGATGACGGAAGGAAGGAGTTACTCTTTAATGGTATGCCATTTATAACATAGTAAATTGTACGATACTCGTATAAATCGTAAATTAGATAAATTATATTACTTATTTTAATTTTGACCTTCTTTTCAGACGATGAAGACCAAAAGGATGGTGATTTCGTGGATAAAGCAATAGATGTTTTTCTTAGTGAGAATGATTCTTCCTCGAATCCTAAGATTTTTGAAGAAAATTCATCGGACATAGATGATATTGAAGAAAAAGTTACAAAGAGACACTTCTATGATAAGAATCAATCAATAGTATCTCGTAGGCCAGTTCGTAAGAGAACTAGGCCTAAAAATGAAGACTTTGAGTATGATTTGTCTAATTTGCTAAAAACGGAAGCACAGGCATACAGGGACTCGCAAACAGTAACATATACTAAACCTAATCCAAGCAAGAAAAAAAGTCAACCAGAAGAATCAACAAAGAAAGAAACTCAAAGTAACACAAACACTATTAACATTACTAATAGTATCAAAGACTGTCCTGGGGCTTTGTTGGCACTGTCAAAAAAAGCTGTAGAATTTGGTGCAGCACACATGAAAGTGGCGATTTACGTTTTAAACAATATTCAAAAAGTACAACAAACAGCAAATGTATTTGTGAGACCTATGTTGCCGAAAATTGCACCCAAACCTGAAAAAACTTCTTCTAAAAATGAAGTTGTTGAAGATTGTAGTCCAAAAACCATAAAATTAGATAAAAATCGTGATGAACAAAATTCATCAAACGAGGTTAAAATAACTGACAAAAATAAGGTCGCAACAGAAGCTGAAAATTCTAATGACAAAATAGAAAACACTAGCAAAGAACAAGAAAATGTAAACAGCGTCTTAAATGAACCAGCCAAAAACAGGCCTGCTGTTGTTCCTTTCAAATTTAGTCGTCGAAATTTGGAAGTTATTAAAAATCCAATCATTAATAAAAATATCAAAGACTTTACTAAAGCTGGTATGAAAACAAAAATACTGCTTATTAAACCTATAAACAGAGTTAATAAAGATGGGGCACAGGTCCTGAACGCGCCAGTTAAATTCCAGACTATTAAAATAAAGGACCCAACTAAAAATTCTTCATCAAATGAAGACAAACCTTCTGACCAAGTTGTGGTCGTAAAGTTTCCTAAAGTTGACTGTGCAGTAGCTCGGACGTCTGAAACAGCTATTGATAAAACAGAACCAAAAAACGCAACAAATAAAACAGAGGAGCAATGTTATGATTGTAAAAAAGAAAGTGAAATAGACGAAAATGACAGTGATGTTATTAGTAATAATAATAAATAAGTGAAACATCCAATGAGACTGAATCGGTGAAATCAGTATCTGAATCAGGTGAAATTAAATGTTAGTAACCCCAACAATACATCTGAAAACATTTTGGCTTCTTTTATAAGTACTGTTAGGGTATCCTATAACTTGTATATTGTATTAATTAATTAATTAATTAGTAGGCACCTCAAGTACCTAAATATATCTGTTCTAAAACTTACTTTTAGTCACAATGTAAACAACACTTACGTTTTAGTTACATGCCGAGATAAAATAAAACTGTATTTATTAATTTGATGTTTATTTTTTGCACCTTCAAGTAGTGTTGTAAAATGAGCGCTAAGCGCTAATTAGGTACTAATGAATTTTAAGACTAGCACTAAACACTTGTGAATGTTTGGTCTTGAACCCTTAACGTCTTGAACCCTTGAACCCTCGACTTAGCGCACATTTTTACAATACTCTAGATCATATATGGGCAACAACCAGCCCGCGGGCCGGATCCGGCCCGCTGTAAGATATGATCCGGCCCGCGAGACATTTTGAAAAAACCCAATTAAAAAAATATTACATTAGGTACTTATACTCACGGGAGTGACAGGTTTGATGTTTGCCGCCTCACTCTTTGATAATCGCCGCCACTCGGCTTGCTCGATCAAATTCTTTGAGGTTTGCCGCCTCACGGGCGACACATCAAAAGATTTATTGCTTCTCAATTATTCTAAACTAGTTTATTCCAGATTATTCCTTCATTTTGCCTATATAAGCGGGTGGATGGCCCGAACGTTAGTTCAGTTCTATTTGAGCTACCGAGGTGATAACTTGGACAAGCGATATCCTAGCGAACTAACTGCTCGAGCCGTCAACTTGCTTTGTGACTTTGTGTGCATCTTGAGTGGTTACTAACTATAGTTTGTTATTAAGTTTATTGAACGAAAAGTAAACAAAAATGATGTCTGGTGGAAAGAAACGAATAGTAGATACAGAGGGTCGCCAGTTTCAAGAAAAATGGACTGAAGAATTCTTTTTTATCTTGCACAATGAAAGATCTTGCACAACTTCCATTTCAGTAATGAAAGAATTCAATATAAAGAGGCATTACTCAACTAAGCATGCTACGCTGCACTCACTGACAGGACAATTAAGAACAGACAAAATCCAGAAGCTTACCGCAAATTTGGAAAAACAGCAACAAATGTTTCATAAACAAAGAACACAACTTGATAATGTTGTGAAAGCTAGTTTTATAGTTAGCTCAAAATTGGCAAAGGCATTAAAACCATTTGCCGAAGGAGAATTTATCAAGGAGTGTATGTTAGAAGTTTGCGGTATTTTGTGTCCTGAAAAGAAAAATGAATTTGAAAAAATTAGTTTGTCAAGACGAACTGTTGTTCGACGTATAGAAATGATGGCTAATGATATAAAAACAACATTGACTGACCGTATGGCTGGTTTTGAATCATTTTCCGTAGCATTAGACGAGAGCACCGATTTGTCTGACACAGCTCAACTGGCTATATTTATTCGAGGTGTTGATAAGGAGTTCACTGTTACTGAGGAATTGCTTGCTTTACAGCCGCTAAAAGGAACCACTACAGGAGAGGATATTTTTATTGAAGTTCAAAAGGTATTCACAAGTTTTGGCTTGCCATGGTCAAAATTAATTGGAGTATGCACTGATGGTGCACCTTCTATGGTCGGCTTACGTGAAGGTTTCATCGGAATTTTGAATGAAAAAGCAACAGAATTAAATGTGCAAAAAGATGATTTGATAGTCCTTCATTGCATTATCCACCAACAGAACTTGTGTTCTAAGTCCATTCGACTCCAGAATGTTATGAATGTGGTAGTAAAAACCATCAACTTTATTCGATCCCGAGGGCTTAACCATCGTCAGTTCAAGGCGTTTTTGGATGAAATATCAGCTGAATATAACGACGTAACATATTATTGTGAAGTCAGATGGCTGAGCAAAAGAAAAATGTTGAAACGGTTTTACGAGCTTAGAAATGAGATAGTAGACTTTATGAAAATAAAAGATAAACCACTATCTGAATTAAGTGACCCAAAATGGATATGTGGCTTAGCATTTCTGGTCGATCTTACAGGCTATTTGAATGATTTAAATTTGAAACTTCAAAAACAAGGACAGTTAGTAAATGATTTGTACAGCCATTTGAAAGCGTTTCAGATCAAACTACGCTTGTGGGAGTCACAGATGCTGTCTGGTAACAGTTACCATTTCAACACGCTCTCTGCGTATGAAAATATTGCTTATGCTCAATATGCTGAAGAACTCAAGTTACTGTCGGAACAATTTTCGAACAGATTTAGCGACTTCAAAAACATGGAAGACTGTTTCAGTTTATTTGCTACTCCTACAAAATATAATGTACAAAATGCTCCAATACACTTACAAATGGAGTTGATCGAGATTCAAGAAAACTCACTCCTAAAATCCAAATTTGAAGACGTAGAGTTGTGCGATTTCTACAAAAAATACCTAGAAAAAGACAATTTTCCGCAGCTTAGAAAATTCGCAAGAAGATTGATTTGTGCGTTTGGCAGTACTTATAAATGCGAACAGTTCTTTTCATTGATGAAAGTTAATAAATCAACACATCGTACAAGACTGACTGACGATAATTTGGAAAATTCTTTACGTCTTTGTATCAGTGGAATTAATCCAAATATCGATGGATTAGTTTCCCAAATTCAAGCTCAAGTGTCTCATTGATTTCGGTGTATTTAACTTTCGTAGTTTGTAACAATTGCAAATTTAAAGATTTAATTATAATGTACCATTTTTTTAAATTTCATTTTGTTATTTTAATAAATTGTACTATAATAACATTGTCGTATTATTTCATGTCTAATATCTATCGCAAAAAATATTATCACTACTTTAAAATGCACTAAGTACTTTTAAACGCGGCCCGCGAACGTATTTGCACGCTAAAGTTTGGCCCTCAACATGTCAAAGGTGCCCATACCTGCTCTAGATCAAGGGTGTCTAACTTACAAAGCCTCGAGGACCAAAATTAAGACCTTGAACGTAGTTGCGGGCCATATAATAATACTTTAATTTAAACTTTAAATTAAATTATTATTATTATTATATATACATTTAATTTTAAAGTATCAATAAGTAAGCTATGTAAGGTAAAGTTATTAATAAAACCAAAAGTAGTAATATTTCTTTATATTGCTCAAGTATTTGTTTTACATAAATAAGGAAAATATAAAGACAAAATATTTTTATCAATCAATAGAAACATTGCAATGACAATTGTAGAAGGCATTTAAAAGTAATTTTCTGAATTTTTTTTTGTCTTTCGGGGGCCGCACAAAAAGACATCGGGGGGGGGGGGGGGGGCGCATGCGGCCCGCCAGTTGGACAACCCCGCTCTAGATCTAGAAGCTCGCCCAGTTGGATTGTGTGGGGTCATAAAGGTTCTTGGACAATTATTAAGTAACCGTAAACAATTTTCCAAAGCTTATAATCATAATGACTAAATTTCATTTAACCTATTGAAGGGTATGTATGACCATAGATCCATCCTTTGTTTTTACGTAATGAGCATTCAGACAGAAAAAAGGTGTTGATTTGGATGGGTTCTCAATTAATTAACCATACAAGCAATAACCTATTCATTTAAAAAAATCATGACAATTATGAGTTGAAATATGACTACTAGTCTTCCTGCTCATGTCCGAAATGAAAACAGATTCTTGAAAGGGTTTTAAAATTTAATAAAAACAACTAAGAGATATTACTATATTTAATAAGAAATACAATTACATCCCCATCCATTCACATAAATAATGATTAATTAAGCACTCTTGGCAAGGGTTTCTGCCTTTGCAATAACTTCCTCAATAGGTCCTACCATGTAGAAAGCAATCTCTGGCAGATGATCATACTCGCCCTGCAAAATCTTAGAGAAGCCTTTGATGGTCTCCTCAAGAGGCACCAATTTACCAGCATGTCCAGTGAAAACCTCGGCAACCTGGAAAGGCTGTGATAGGAATCTTTGAATTTTGCGTGCACGTGACACAGTCAGCTTGTCTTCCTCAGATAACTCATCCATACCCAAGATAGCAATGATGTCCTGGAGGGACTTGTAGTCCTGCAGAATCTTTTGAACGCCACGTGCAACATTGTAGTGCTCAGCACCAATAATGTTTGGGTCCATGATACGTGAGGTGGAGTCAAGGGGATCCACAGCAGGATAGATACC
Organism: Sesia bembeciformis; assembly: GCA_943735995.1. NCBI lineage: Eukaryota > Metazoa > Arthropoda > Insecta > Lepidoptera > Sesiidae > Sesia > Sesia bembeciformis. The sequence goes on from OX031031.1 coordinate 10,589,013, forward strand.
CAATTCGGCAATAGCTCGGGACAGTACAGTGGTAGCATCCAAGTGAGCAAAGGTGGTAGCGGGGGCTGGGTCAGTCAAGTCATCAGCAGGCACATAGATAGCTTGTACCGAGGTGATGGAGCCCTTCTTCGTGGTGGTGATACGCTCCTGCATGGTACCCATGTCAGTGGCCAGGGTTGGTTGGTAACCTACAGCAGAGGGGATACGGCCCAGCAAAGCAGACACCTCGGAACCAGCCTGGGTGAAACGAAAGATATTGTCAATGAAGAGCAGCACATCCTGACCCTCCTGGTCACGGAAGTATTCCGCAACAGTTAATCCAGTGAGAGCAACACGGGCACGCGCGCCGGGCGGTTCGTTCATCTGACCATACACCAGAGCTACCTTGGATGTTTTGTCCTTCAGCGAGATGACACCAGACTCAATCATTTCATGGTACAAATCATTGCCCTCGCGTGTGCGCTCTCCTACTCCTGCAAACACTGAGTAACCACCATGGGCTTTAGCGACATTGTTGATCAGTTCCATGATGAGTACAGTCTTGCCGACACCGGCACCACCGAACAGTCCAATTTTACCTCCCTTGGCATAGGGAGCGAGCAAGTCGACGACTTTGATACCTGTGACTAGGATCTCTTGCTCCACAGACATGTCCACGAATTCTGGCGCCTCAGCGTGGATAGCGGCTCTCTTGTCCGTGGGGATGGGGCCGCGCTCGTCGATAGGCTCGCCGATTACGTTGATGATACGACCGAGGGTTTCGACGCCCACGGGAATACTGATGGGTGAGCCAGAATCGAGCACGGGTTGCCCGCGGACCAGACCTTCGGTACCGTCCATAGCGATGGTGCGAACGACATTCTCTCCCAAGTGCTGCGCCACTTCCAGCACGAGCCTGGGGCTGCGATTCTGGACTTCCAGGGCATTGAGAATAGGTGGAAGATTATCTTCGAACTGGACATCCACAACGGCACCAATGACAGCGACCACCTTACCTTGCCCTTTGCCTGCTGCAGCCTTTGCTGCGTAATCCCTCTTGCTGCCTGCGGTTACTGCTGCAATTTTGCCACATTCTGAGAGAGTTTTCTCGGCCACCGATTTAGCGGCTAAGAAGCCGCTACTAACCCGACTTAGAGCCCCCAACATTTTCAATTATGAGGAGTAATTGGTTGAAAATTAATCGGCAGGGGAAATTATGTAATGTGAACAAAAACCGACACCGATGGTAGACGATATCAACCATAGACAAAGATTTTTTTCTATTATTAAAACATTACTTCCGTTAGGTCACGACAATTTATATCAATTCAACAAAAATATTTATTTAAATCTAATTATCTATTACTATTATAATTTTGTTTTCAATAAAATCCACACGAATTTAGAATATTTAAGTTTAACTCGTAGAAAGTTCACCACAACGTATTCAGGCGCTTCGAAGCTCATTTAAATATTGTCAAACGTTCTAATTCCAAATTTTTTTCTATAGTCGGAATTTTAATTCGATTCCAGATTTGACAATTTCAGTGTTGCAACGTTATGACAAGTACTAAATAGTAACGTTGCGAAATTATTCGATACGGAAATGGAATATTTCCGGATCGATTCTTCTCGTTTATAATTTTATTCTCGTAAACTAAGTATATCAGGAAATTAAATATTTGTGAACGGATAATTTAGTTATGACGATTAATTTTATTACGGATCTGAGAGTTTTCTTTAATAATTGTGTGTGAAATAAATAAATAAATGTGATCATGAAGGAACATGAGAAATAAAACAAATAGATGTATTATGGTAATATTTTATTTTATAAATCGTCGCCGTCATCGCTATCGCTATCGCTGTCACTTTCTGTAACATTTATTATAAATGTGTCTGTGATATTGTCAATTAACATATCTAGCCTACTCATTTTTTCCTCTTCTTTGACAACATGGGATACGCATTTAGACCATTCGGTGGCCGTAATTTTTTGAATGCCTTCCTCAAATAAATTTCTCACGTCTGTCAATTTGAAGGTTTTATTATTTTGAGCTACATGCCCCTTTACCTGAGCCCATATCAATTCGATAGGGTAAGGGGTATCAGCTCGCAATGGTAAGGGGGCAGTCTTAAAACCGTGATCCCATGTTGTGCTGCCATTTCGTCTACAGCGTACTTATTAAAAGACTCGTTATGTGGAATCAGTTCTAAAAGCGTAGCTTTAACCATATCTGGTTCGTAATGAATATTTTTATTTAAAAGCCAGTCTTGAATGGCAGCTTTTTTCCAGCTCATTTTTGGTGCCGTTTCCAATTTTCGGGAGTGGTAAGGTGCATTATCCATCACCACAATTGAGTTTGGTCTTAATTTTGGTAAGACTCCAGCGAACCACTCCTCAAAACAAACTGCATTCATCTCATCATGGTAATCTTCACAATTTTTCTTTGCTTCAAAAATCATGAGCCCCTCTTCCAGGAAGCCTTCTTCACTACCTATATGGCTAATTATGAGACGTTTGCCTTTTCCAGATGGGTTTTTTAATCCAGTGGTCAGTCCCTCCAAAAACGCTTGCTGAGATGATGTGACTTGCTTGTCCACCCAAGTTTTTTTTACAGTATGACCTTAAATCACATATAGTACATGAACATTCAATATTACTATTAAATTTAATGTAAATGTATATTAATTCAAAATGTTAGCCTTACCTGCGTTAACCCAAGTTTCATCTTGATAATATATATGTCTCCCTTCTCGTCGAAACTGACATATAGATCGCAAGTAACGCTGGCGCCATGTTATTATATCATTTCGATCAATAAGTGTGCTCTTGCGTGACCGTGCAACAAATTTAAAATTAAGATGCTTCAAAATTTTTCTGAGGGTGTCTTTGGAAACCTTGGGCATTTCTGGATCATCGTTCATCACTTGTAAAATCTGAAATCGTAAATTTTATAATAGTTTGGAATCATTACTTATATATAAAAGATGTAGGTATAAAATAATACTGTCTGACTGATTGACTAACCTTTGCAATGGTTGGAGGTTCATTTCGGTAAAAGAACTGATGAACTATTCGTCGTATTGCGGAGAATGTAAATTCATCAATTTTATCTTTGAAACTTCGCTTTGGTCCAGTTTTTTTAGGGGGAGTTGGCGGCGCACCTTTATTTACTTCCTTCAAAACGTTACAAACAGAGCGTGAGGTTATTCCCAATATGTGAGCAACTTTGTTCATACATTCATTTTCTTCCACAACTTCAAAGGCCTCCAATTGCGCAGAAGTTTCATTTTTCACGTACTTATATGCGTTGCGGATCATTACTTTTTCAGTAACAGTGAAAGCTTTTCGTGGACGTTTTTTTCTTGGAGACAAGAAAACATCCACGTCTTTTTGTGATGTACTTGGCGGAGGATCCATTTTGATGGAAAACCAAAACAAATAGATTCACTCAAAGTTCACAAAAAACTATAAACGTAACAACAAACACAACGTAACAAAACTTTAACAAAAACCCAACAAAATAACAAAATATCGATTCGCAATGAAACGAGATATTCGTGCAGTCAGACTAGGAGAATGAAGCCGAATGACAAGATAAACAAAATGGCGATAGCTGCACGAGCGCGCACGGGTTGCCAATACAGAAAACTATCTAGGCTCTTTTATTATAAGTTTTGTTTTTAATATAAAAAAAAACAAAAATATTAACTTTTTATAAAATAAAGCAGCGGTTACTAATTAATAAATAATTGTTATGAATAATTATGTATTTATTTAAATAAAAATCAATAATTTAGTCTTTAATTGGCACACCAATATTATGATTACATAAACATAAATCGCGATTGTTTATCGATTTTTGTGTTCATCACTACACTATTATATGTGGTATCATTATTTTACAAAATGACAGTAGCTAATGTCAAATGTGGAATCGAATTATAATTCCGACTTTAGGAAGTAATCCCTGACTCTAGTAAATAGTCGGACATATACCCACCCCTGAAAGGAACTATTCTTTTTACCAGTAACTGTAAATAAAAAAAGTAAAAAGTCAGTGTGCATATTGTCAAATGTCAACTTCCACTAAATTTTCCTTGTACATTGCGGTCAATTTTTAATATTTCTGTGTAAATCAATTTATCATATGTATTCTGTTTATTGTATTGTGTGAATTAAATAATGAAGGACATGAAATCACGCCAACGATAGGAAACGAAATTCTTGTAGACAAAAATTGTATATTTTCTATGTCAACTAATAATTCAAACTTATAATGTATCGCATTCACTACATATCACGGGTATGTGTATATTTAATGTCACTTGAATTACGCTTTTAAACGAATGTATGACAGTTTTTTTCAAATAGTAGGTACATGTCAATAAATAAAATAGTAATGAATAGATATACATTGACAATGTTTATTTTCAGGTCTTATGGCAACAGCGAGTTAACTATAAAATAGGTTATGTAAGACCTTTTGTTAACAACATCTTTATCAGGCACACAAATGTCAGGGAGCAAGGCACAGTGACGGTAGAAGACAGTTATGTGAAGAAATTTATGAAAGCAGTTGGATGGATGGACCATTCAAGAACAGTAAGTATAAGTTCCCCAACCTACTAACCTTTTTTTTAATAGAAAGAAGATCTCGGATGACATTCCACCATGTGATCATATCATACTGTCACATTCACTTACCAGCCTTGCAACATTTGCAATACATACATGCCAACATAGGTTTAGAATCACAAAGATAGACACACCCATGGATGCATTGCCTACCTTTTGGAAAGTGAAGGGTGGATTTATAAAAGGGGTTGGGGAATAGAAAGATAAGTAGGATGTGAAGTTTTCCTCATCTCTGTACTCTTTCGCATTCCTTCTTGGGTGGTAATGGGGTGAATTTATTCTATTATACTCTCCATTCAATGGAATAAGAGGGAATAGGACAGGGTGGGATAAAAAATAGCCTTTGGCATATTTCACTCACTACCAAAACACATACATACATAGTTATACATTTTATTGTAATTTTCTGTGAGAGGGATAACTCAGCAAGTAAGGGTGCACCCAGTGGCTGTGAAATTACATTGACTCATATTTACATCCCCTTCTCCAAATGGTATCAGTCATAAATAATTATAATTAATCAATCATATAAGATTACTCAATTTTCAGCGTTTAAAATTGACAGGATATTTTCTCTATGAATGTGTGCCTGAAAAGGTTGCATACCATGAATGGTTCCATAAGTTACGATTACCTGACACCTTTGCATCCTGGTTTGTGATCACTGAACTACATGTATGGATGCTGATGGTACGCTACATGGCAGAAGATATCACTATTTCAAGTGGTAACAAGAAAAAGTATGTGAAAGGCAATGGCCACTTTGTAAGGAACTGCATGATAGAAGCATTGTGGTCAGATGTTGCAAACAGAATTAAATTATTAGAGGTAAGATGCCTGCATCCTGAAAGGTACCTTTCCAACTAGCCCACTGCATGTCCACTGCATACTATATCAAAAAAAGTTACAGTATTAGGGTTCTTACCTATGAAATTGCCATTTTATATGGAAAAATTCAAATATTTTTTTATGAAAATTACAACTTAATTAATCGAAGTATTGTCCATTATTATTAGTGTTGCAACGAATAGTATAGTATATTCCGCCGAATACCGAATATTCGGTGGGGTCCTCGGCCGAATATTCAGCCATATTTCACACCAATTTGTCTAAGTGCAGAGAGGCACAGCTCACACTGTCCTTTGATTGGCTCGCGCTCCCTTTATACCGCCATAATCGTGTAAGCGCCGTAACGTCAGGTGTTGACAAGAAATTGTAGCAGACCTAGATATTAGATATAAAAATATAATTTTTACACCACAATCTACCGCTTTTAAATTTTGATTACTAATTTCAAACAATATGTAGATATGTTATTACCAATAGAAAAATAAACACTTAAAATTATAAAAAAGTAGGTTATTTTCATGTTAAAATATAGGTATGCTGCTTGCAAGACAACTTATAGGTATTCGGTATTTGGCCGAATAGTAATTTAATATTCGGTATTCGGCCGAATAATAATTTAATATTCGGTATTCGGCCGAATAGTAATTTAATATTCGGTATTCGGCCGAATAGTAATTTAATATTCGGTATTCGGCCGAATATCGAAAAAGGGCCGAATACCGAATAGTAACCGAATATTCGTTGCAACTCTAGTAAAATGTTATTCAAATTTCAAAAAAATGGAATTCAGTAGGGGCGAGTATGGTGGGTGAGAGTTTCCAGTCGAAGCTCTTGTAACTTTGACAGTGTGTTGTGCAGTATGTGGGCAAGCGTTATCATGGAGAAGCAGTAGACTATTGACCAGACTCGTTTGTTTGAGCTTGTCCATCATTGTTTGCAGTTCTTCACAGTACACATCTGCATTAATTGTGCTAGATCTCAAGAAGCTGAAATGGATAATAATGACACAGGACCACACAGTCAGTCACCATGAGCTTCCTTTAACTCAGTTTATGTTTGTGACATTGTTTGGCTCTTTCCTGGACTCAACCATTGTGACTAACGTTTACGATTATCATACAGGATCCACTTCTCATTACAAACGACAATATGATTCAGAATTTCGAATCCCTATAGATTCGGAGTTTTGTGCTAGTTCAACAAAGTAAAGCAAGCTTCGACCTTCGACGCGTGTTTGTAGCTGACTTTCATTAAGCTCATACGGTACCCACTTTCCGAGCTTCACTTTCCCCGTTGGATACAAACTAATTAATATTGTTTCGTCACTTATGCTGAAGGCTGCTGCTAAATCAGACGTGGTTTGAGATTAATCTGCGTTCACTATTGCTTTCAATTCGTCATATTCGACTTTAGTTTGTTCTCGAGGTCGAAATTTCCAGAACGGAAACGATCAAACCAAAAATGCACCAACCAAAAACGCACCGTGTGTTCTTCTATAACGGGGTTGATGTTGTCTTTTTTAAAAAAGAGTTTTATATAATAAACCTACTTTTTATTTTTAAATCCATTTTTTAATCACACTTTAAGAACTTAGAAAATACGGAGGGTTCCGACCGCGACATGTCGAGTTTCAACTGATGTTTGTTTTGATCGTCATTCCACACAGATTCATCAGCAGATCTTTACGGGTTGTGTAAGTTCTATTACTTACAAGTCTGGGATACAACAGTTCGTTGCCGGTGTTTGGTCTGTACACGTTGTTGATATTGCGTGCCGTCTGTGCTGCGTTGCTGCCACTACAGAACTCACATTCGAAAATAACGCGAAATTTTAACTTTTCCATGGTCGCGAACACAAGGATATCTAATCAAAAGGTCTTTTGACGGAATAATAAATGAAACCCGGATTTTGAAAAATAATGGAATAACTTTAAATTGAAATTAATTTGAATTTGTAATTCCAAGCCAAACTCAAGGTAACCAAGTTCAAAGTGGCCACTATGAACAAATAGCAATTTCATACGTAAGGCCCTAAAATTATCCATTTTGAATCATGCGTAAGAGCGATGGCCAATGCGTAAGCCTAGGGGATACCTACTCTCGACTCTCATTTGTGAACACAGAACGCAAGAACACAGTTATAATACAATTATATCACTAAATCGCTTTATAATTGCACTCAATCCTTTTCATAGGACTAATTTTTGCTAGTTGAATTTCCAGTAGTAATGGAATTTTATTAAATTTTCATTTCTGAAGCTAAGAGATAAAGAATAACAAACACCAAATATGAATATATGAAATATGAAGTGGGTAAAAAAAAGTTGTCAGAACACAATTGATATACAAATTAGTTTTAGGGATATATTTCAAATTTACTACTGGATATATTCCTTTTTACCATAATATACAAGACTTCAAAATCCATGACTAAAAATACAAATTTAAAAAACTAAATTAAAATACCAAAAACTACTAACTACAGTAGAGACTTAATTGTTCCTGAAATTGCTAAAGTTTTTGTTTTAATTAATATTTCCACAATATGATCCAACAGCATCCTTATTTTTGTTATAATCTGGACATATTCACAATAGAATTAGAATGGCTTTTAACAATTTATATATACATAGATTTTTTTATGTACGATGGTGGGAGACGAGCATACAGTGCACCTGATGGTAAGTGGATACTGTCGCCCATAGACATCCGCGGTACATGCCAACATTAGTCCAGAATGACAAACGTTGGCACACCCCCGGATGCGGCGCTGCCTACCTTTGGAGATATAGCAATGGTTTGGAGAAAGGGTTGGGAAAATGGGGAGGGATAGGATGGGAATGGGCTCTGGCACATCTCACTCACTACTGAAACACGTACGTACATTAGGGAAATATAAGTGGGAAATGCAGTACATTTCAAGGTAGTCTGCTGTGTGAGAGAGGGGTAACGTGGCCAGTCGAGCGCGCCCAGCGGCTGTTGGATTGCAGTGTGCACTCTCCCCCTCAAAAACTCTTACATCATACTATTTAATTAAAACTGTTAAATTGTTCTTATCAAACAAGCTAACCTGTGTCATTTTATTATCTGTGACTATATGTAGACATTTGGAAGTACAAAACCAACATTGAAATAAAATTTTCTTTCTAATATGTACATTTATTGACAGAAAATAATAAAGAAATGCTTTTTAGGGTGCAAACCCAGTCATAGCCAGAAAACAAGTATCAGAATTGTCAGAACAGTTCCAAGCAGCCCTGGTTGGGTATGATGAAGGACTCGGTGATGACAAGGCTCTGGCTGCAGCTATCTGGAGGAGATTCTATTCACTCTCCGATGATGTTGAAGCAGAGAAAATTGAAAGCATCGTACATCTAATTAGACATCAGGTGCTAAACCATACCATACCATCAGTCTCTATCTCTACACTGCTGGATATAGTCTGCTCTCAAGGCTCCCCACCACAAACAATATTCGGCTTTTTTCATTCAGCCACCACCAACAAACTTCTTCAAGCCGTAGGTTGACGTGGCCGGAGTACCTCTTACACTGCACTTCCCGGTATGTGGCCTCCACTGATTTGATGATAAAAGAACGTGAGAATACTTACATGTCTAACTATGTATTAAAAAAATGTATTGCATGATTATGGCCCATGCCATAATCACACACGATTGCAAGGCCAGGCCCTTGCCCTGCAGTAGTAGGTTATAAGTTGATATCAATCCACTAAATGAGGATCGAATTCGTCACTGACTCATCAAATGCCTTATATGCAACACAATATACATTTATTTATCTATTTTAAGGAAAAAGTACAGTATTTCTTCCAATAACTCAATAGTATTAAGCAGTGAAGTGCAGACCTTTGCGATTTTTCGGGCGGAGCGTGATGTGATGTTGGCGTCCTCCTCTTGAAGCATTCGTCATTTTGTCCATATTTTATAGATGTAACTTATTCACTATATGATATTATTTTTAATTTTACACATCTGTTATTCAATTGTTATTTACAACTATTTGACGGATTTCAAAACAACATAGACAAGATAGAATCTGTTCAATAAGACAATTTACACAATACATTGTATTCTTTTTTCCTCGTATTTTTTATTTCATTTTTTTTATTTCGAATGAAGCAGGGCAATGTGATAGGCCATGTGAAAAGATGCCTGACAATATAAAACAAAAAACAACTATTCAGAACGTACAATTGGCTGCTATTTAAGTAAACGCCCTTCACATATGTATTTTTATTTTATTAATGTTTAGTGAATTAATAAAACATGTAAGAAGAATTTTGAAGAAGTTTAAGACAATGAAATTTAAAGGTGACTGTCACACACAACTTTATTAACAAAATTTATTACTGCATTAATTTATACACCTTTGAGGGCACAGCGCTGTGGCGTAATCTACACAAGCCATTCTCGGTTATATACGACGAGGCTTATTTTTCTATCCAACGACCAGCAACAATCGGATCGGAAGGAAATCTACAATGAATATATAAAAATGTCATTTCCATAACACAAGCAACAATAAATAAATACTTCTGTTTATTTTATTGAACAATAATCAATTTGTATTCTAATAGTTTATTTGTGACATGTAATTTAAGATAAGTAGATAATAGAAATAAGTACATAAAATTAATTGCACGAGAATACTGGTAACATCTTTTTATATACTATACTAGCAAAACCCCGCAGACGTTGTCCTGCCTGGGTATATTTATTTACCTCTGTAAAATCACAAATTATTCTGTTTTGCCGTCGATATAATTTTTGCGATCGGTTGAACGGTATAGAAGTTGATGTGCTGCAGCGCTATCTAGTGGCGACTTACAACAAAGTCGATAGCTCAAAAATATTCTCCGTGCTCAAATACCTATGTATACCAATTTTCGTGGCGATCGGTTGCACGGTATAGAAGTTGATGTGCTGCAGCGCCATCTAGTGGCGAGTTACAACAAAGTCGAGAGCTCAAAAATATTCTCCGTGCTCAAATACCTATGTATACCAATTTTCATGACGATCGGTTGAACGGTATAGAAGTTGATGTGCTGCAGCCTCATCTAGTGGCGAGTTACAACAAAGTGGTTAGCATAAAAATCTTCTCCATGGAAAAATACATATATGTGCCAACTTTCATGGTGATCGGTCAAACAGTCGAAGTCTATTAATCTCAGATGTACCAACATCCGTTTTTATATATATATATATATATATATATATATATAGATGTGTGTAAATTTACATTATTTCGACAAACAAAAATAAAAAAAAATTGGGGTAAATATTTTCACCATCACTAGCAACCCTGTGATGGATGACATGACGTATGCTGATAATTATGATTTTATTTTTTGTTTCATTGAATGTATATACGAGTATATTGATTAAAATATAGCACTTACCCGTGGAATGTCATATTAATATGATTTTTCTGTTTGTCGGACGTGTTTCACACCATTTCGCTGCACAAACCGTCATTTTTTATTTTATTTACGGGAGACGATCGACAACGTGTGACTTTGATTACTAACGGGCCACCCGACAATTGGATCCATTTATGGCTCCAAATAAATTGCTTTTATTTCGTACGCGTATTCGGTTTCTAAGCGTTATTTATTATTCTAAGTTAGTGACTATATTTTTATACTTACCTGTAGCCAATTTTAAAAAGCACACGTAACTTCATATAAGGATTATATTTAATAAATGTTACTAACTATGTTTTTATTTTCAGCTGTCAGAATTGGATAAACTACGGAGTGAAGATTTACAATGGAAGCCCCAGATAGAGTGGTTAAGCATTTTAAAACATTAACTCGTTTATGATAATAAGCTGTTAATTGTAAGTAATGTAGATAGTTGTGTACAAAATAAAAAATATTAAAACAGATTATTTATTACAAGCCATTTCACTTGAGTATTAATTAATTGAGCCTTAAATTGAATAGGTTTTCTAGCTGTGTACATTTTTCCCTTTGCCATAGCACGGTGATGACGGTTCTGCATATCACGTCTAGTTTGCAATTATCATTACAATTTGGCCAACGGGTGTCACTTAGTTTCGAGAAGAACGCTGCATACAAATCAAGCATTCTGATGTTGTCCGTCACCATACTGCGAACTAGATTGTCCATAGAGGCTGCAGACAGATCAGTTAGGCCAAATCTGTTCCTTATGTTGTACAGCTCAAACCAATGTGGCCTTCGGTTTGGCGTAAGGTTCGCTTCTGTCAGATTGTATACGTAGTTTACGATGTTTGTAGGTTCCTGGAATACATATATATCACTCAGAAATATTTCGAAGAAATCTACCTATTGCGGAAATCGCGACTTTAGAATTGCGAAAAATTCCAAATCTTGACTAAGAATAACCAGCTATATACAAAATACCAATCGGTTTTGAAAATACAACGAAATTTGTGGACAAACTGCAGGGCTGAGAATTTTGTAGATGAGTCAAATTGGTTCAGTAGTTCCAAAAACATGTCAGTTTCCTTACAACTTACTTTCAAAAAGTTCCAAAATAAAAATTATTCATTTTATTTCCACTTCATTGCACAATATCTTACACAAGATGAGCTTAATACCTTAAGACATTCTCTATCAGCCAACCTTTGGGTTGATCAGTTCAAGTTCAATTAGGAGGTGCATGTAAAACAAATTAGATGGTGTGGTAAAATAAATATACATAATAAGTTATTAGTATTAAATATACAAACTTACACACACATAGGAATAAATATAATACGTTATTAGTATTACATATACAAACTTACATACACAAGAATAAATACAGGGTGTCCCAAAATTTAACGTCAAGCGGGAACCAGGGAGTGGACCACCTTATGACTACCCCGAGAAAAATAAAAAATAAATTGGCGTAATTTTTTTTTGTGATATAAGCATTTTGTTGAAAAACATTTAAAAAATACCTCCTGTGCAACATATTTAGGTGCTACGATTACAAATTTGCAGATATTTTTTTTGTATTAAAAGCCTAGATAACTCTGCTATCAATTACAATTAAAACCAGAACGGGTGCAGTTTTTTTTTAAAAATAATTGAATCGAATATTTTTCTTAAAATTTTGAGAAGTTATTATTTTCAGTTAACTTTGACACTTCATGGTGTAAAAAAAATGTTCCTACACTACCATGGCAAGTTATCACAAAAGTTGGCGATCAAAACTAATCAAGATTTCAAAATGATATAATACTTCCTACGCCATGCCCGAAAATAATTTTTTTTTGGTACTTTTTTGAACAAGAGTAAACAAAAAATTAATACCTTTACTCTGTGAAAATGGCATTCAGAGCTTTTAGACAAGATTTATGGCAGAAAGTTCGTGCACGTACACGCACACAAATTATTAAAATAGTAGGTAGTTTTTAATGGGTGTTGGGTGGATTTATTGGTGTTGGGTGAATGGATGGATTTGGATGGATGATGGATGGTTGGATGGAATAAGGATGGATTCTCGAGAATCCAAACCGCTCACACACACAAACACACTCACCCACACAAATTATTAAAGATCCATAAAATTAGAGTTATACAAACAGATAGTGATACCATTACACAATTTTCGACGGATGAGAAGTTTTAAATGAAACGAGTGATAGATTGTAAAAAAAATATTATCTACACTAAAGCAAATGTTCGAACTGCACGACATCGCTTTAAAACGACCTTTTAACTAATCGTGCATATCGTCGTGAATTGATGTGTGCGGCAGCCTCTGAGATTCTTTGATGTAGTTTCTATTAGAATAACGTTAATTTTATAAACTAATAAGTCATTACCAACACGACATCGTGTTACTGTCTTAACACAGAAGTTTGATTTAAAACTGCTTTGAGAGGTAGAAGAAGTGTAGAGCGCTTACATATGTCGTAGTGTTGAAAGTAGCAATTTTGTAATTGAGATTATAATTAGTATAAGAAGTAGCACTGCCAGCCCCCCAAGCCACACTTATAGGGGTGTCGTCTTCTAAACTGTAAAATATCTTGAACTCGTCTGAATGCGTGTGTCCATTGAATTCCGCTGCGATTGTTGATGAAAATCTGCAATTTAATCATTTATGAAATGACGTTCCAAGGTGATGGAGTCTAGCGCCTAGCATGTGACCGACTAAGGCGGAGGGATTTGAAAGAAACCTGTCTTCGAACTATAGGTTAAGGAATGTTTAGAGATCTGGCAAATGAAATGTGACAGAACAACTGTAAAATTGAAATTATTTACATGGCAACACTTTTTAATAGTAAGTTGGTTTATAGTATTATTACTATTGTAATAATACATTGTTCATTAAATACATGGTTTTCATATTTTACTTTCAATAATTTCAACATCTATGTTGAAATGTTGAACATCTATGTTGAAATTATTGAAAGTAAAATATAAATTACAGTATATTTTAACATACATTTATTTACAGAAGCTACTAGGTTTAAAATAAAACTTTAATAAAGTGACTTCAAAGACGCGTTAAATTTTTAAAATAACTGCTTTTAATTCATTCTGATTCATATTTATCTGATTTCATCTAAGCTTCAGTTTCATACTAATTTTAATGCAGAAAATACAAGTGTGAGTAAATATAGCTTTTTATTTTAATTTCCCGCTCTTGTGCCACAGTTAGTTTGGCAGACTGAAGGGTCGCGTTTCACTTATCGCTCTTTGACAATGAAAGTCATGCTCTATCTTTCTTTGTATTATGAAAATATAATCGCTCGACTGGTGATCTTTTAGCGTATTGAACACATCGCTGGGCTGATGCCATTCAAAGTAGAGGTGAGGCTCTAGCTGTGGGCCTAGACATTGCGAAAGCTTTTGACCGGGTATGGCACAAATCACTGCTACCATCTTTCGGGATACCCGAGGGATTATGCGAATGGGTTGCCAGTTGCCTGACTGGACGGAGCATCAGAGTCGTCGATGGTAGCTGCTCCGACACACGTGTCTATTAACGTTGGCGTCCCGCAAAGCTCCGCGCTGTCCCCAACTCTGTTCCTTCTGCATATCAGCGACCTGTTGCAAATTGGCGACATACGTTGCTATACAGATTACAGCACTGGAGATGCCTTATACAGTGGCCGCGCCAACATCCCTCGGGTTAAAGTGGAGGAGAGTCGCGTCAGGCTTGTGTCTGAAATCATAGACGCTTTAGATCTAGTCTCGATTTGGGATTCTCTAAACCTAGTATATTTCAACCTCAGTAAGACGCAAATCTCTGCATTCACCGCTAAAAAACCTTTTGTCGTAGAACCTCGCTTTCAGAGCGTACCTCTTAAGATCTCGGAGAGTATCGGCATCCCTGGCGTCGACATTTCCAGCAAAGTCGAATTTAGGGGTCATCTGGAAAATAAAGCCAAAATGGCCTCCAAAAAGCTCGGTGTGCTGAACAGAGCGAAGCGGTACTTCACCCCTGGGCAAGTCCTAGTGCTTTACAGAGCTCAGGTTAGGCCCCATATGGAGTACTGCTCACATCTCTGGGCCGGCGCACCGAAATACCAACCCCTCAGCGGTTTAGAACCCCTCAGCATTCGGAGAAACGTTGCGTCTCTCTGTGTGTCCTACCGCCTGTACAATGGGGAATGCTCTGAAGAATTGTTCAATATAATTCCCACCTCGTCCTCGGGTTTCTACAACCGTACCTCCCGTAACAGAAGTGCGGTCCATCCGCATTTCCTCGATACGGAGGTGTCGCGCACTGTTCGGTCCAAAAATCATTTTATACCGCGAACCCGTAGACTGTGGAACGAACTGCCTCAAGAGGTCTTTCCATTAAGCTACGATATGGAGTTCGTAGAAAGCTGTGAATTGGATTTTGCAAGGTCGACGGCGCACCCGCATACCTCTTGGTGTTGCAGGTGTCCATGGGCGGCGGTAACACTTACCATCACGTGGGACCGCTTGCTCATCCGCCCACTGCTCTATAACAAAAAAATAATGGATGCGCACCATATTTAGATTGTCAGAGGGCGATAATAGTAAATGCTTAGTTACTTATTTAAATATTTAATCCTAGGTAAATTAATTTATTGTTAAATAGACGTTTTGGTTCGAACTTTAAAAATTGGCAATTAAAAATGTTTATATAAATTTAAGGGGCATGTGACCTAAGTGTCATGCCTACCTTCCGCCATTTTGAAAATTTCTGGATTTTGCTTGCTTTGAAAATTCTCGATTGACTCACGATCTCAGTTTCTCAGTTCCAAGACGTTTTAGGAGATTTTAATTACGAACATTTTTTGTTTGTTTTGATGTCTTCTATCGATTTATTAAGATTTGGTTGGCGGCAGCAAAATGTTTTTTTTTTAAAACGGTGAAAAGAAGGTATGCTATATATTATAAAAGTGTCCCAACCCCCTTTATTTTTTGGGACACTGCCACAGAATAAAAATTGCTATACCTCGGTCGTGAAGCTGGAAGAATTTCATACAATGACCTCTGTGCCACTGCCAGTAGTCAAAAATTTTTTTAGATAAAGTGTAAATCTATAAAATATTGCCAAGTAAGTAAGTTTGAATAAATGTAATATCATGTATTATAATAAAAATCAAAATATTGCATAATATTGTGTAGGTAATGGGAATGTACGTACATTTATGTATACCTACATTATGTATTTATATGAGTTTATTCCATTTTGTGACAGTAATCACAAATTAACAGAACATCAAAAAAATTTAACAATGAGTAGCGAAACAAGATAAAACAACGAATACAAATTTCACTTCAAAAATTATTTAACTGAGTCCGAGAACCGATTAATCACGATTCACGAGCGCATCCTAATACGGAATGTCGTTAGGCGCCCGCTAACAGGTAATCGCAATCCATTTTCAAATGACGACCACGTAAGTACTCGAAGAACAATAATAAGACAAACAAAAGAGCACGTGCACAGGAACACACCGTATTATTATGAGAAAAGTTTGCAATCTGTGATGACGGCGCTCACCCCATCTATGCGAGCGCGACGGCAATATATTTGTGCGCGAGCCACAGAGACAAGTACCTAAAGACGTGTAGTATGAAATTCTTCCTGCTCCGCCACTGTACTTTAGTACTGAGTTTTTAGCGTAAAAGTTTGCTCAAATTATTCATACCGATTAACGATCCTGTTGTATTCCCTAGTCCAAGTATATATGAGGTCCGCGACGCCAGGAGGTATGTGTGTCAAAATGTGCACTTTTTCTCCAGCTAGTTCTGCCTTAGACAGTTCTTCAACTAACCAATCCAAGTGCTTTTTGGAATCCGTAGGATCATATACTAACCACCTGAAATTCTTGATAATTATTATTAAGAAACGTTAAAATACAAATTTAATGTTTCATTCAGAAATTGTCAATAACGTCACACTAGGATTGCCTGTGTCGTGGGTCCTGAGACACATAAAGGGTGCCCCAGATTGAGCGCTTGCTTAGCTTGCGCCAGATTTATTGCTACTGCTAAGATTGTCTATAGTCACATCACTAGTTACATTAATCTGACATATGTCAAATCGGTAATCTTTCGACGGTTTAACTTTAGTTCGTGAGATTATCGGTATCTAATAAACACACAAACTTAGCAAAAGACAGTTTTTGTCCACATAAATGTATTAACGTCTTTTTCGAGAAAAACGGATCAAGATTTTTCCTACAATCTTATTCATTCATTCACCTCTCCTTACAAAATCTGCTATATTTCCATAACTAATGAACTGATTTTAGTAAAAAAAATACCCTATAATCATACGGAATTAATATACCTACTATACGATAGTAAAATCGTCCCAGTAGATCGCGAGAGTAAAAGTGGCGAAAACAAACAAAGGTTGTTCTCTAAATTATATACAGACGTACAAATCAAAAAGCGTTGAAGAATTACCAGTTCTGTCTATAGGCAACGTTGTTATTCAGTGAAATAACTCTCAGTCCAGGCCTGGCCAATATGGAAAATTCGCCACGTTCGCGCATTGTAACCTTTGCATCCTCAGTCAAGTAATGATCCCATTTATTCGCTAGGCCTTCATACAACCATGTCGTATTCAAATCAACATCGGTCACTGAGGATGGCGCAAATCTGGAAATAAATGCATGTTTACAACTTAATTGCCTTAATTGCCTTTTTACAGAAAGAAGGTGGCAGACAAGCAAATATTCCACCGGATGGTAAGTCAATATACCCACTGTCGTCCTGCGATGTGTGCAAATACAGGCAACATTGTCAAACGTTGGCACGCCACCGCACAGACAGGAGAATTAGGAGTGGATTGGGAAGAATGGGCAATAAGGAGTACTTATAACGGTACGACATTACCATTCTTCCTGTACTCTCATCCCCAAGATGTGATGGAGAATAAAGAGTATAATGTGACAAGGGGTTTCCTTTATCCCATTCCACTCTCCACTCCATGGGACGTACAACAGGTCCCACTCAAGTTTGCCGGAATGCAGGCCCCCTCCCCCAACCACTTACCGCACCGCTGTGTCACCCTCTTGGTACTATCCTCTACGTCATCGTGAGGGCGTGTATTTTTAACGTCTGCCTGTTTTTTCATTTGTTATATTTTTCAGTTAGTTTTGTTGAATTCTAATTGTACGAGTATAATTGAGTGAAGTTACAACGTCAGCGGCAAACCTGAGTGAAACAGATTTGTACCTAACATAACATAATAATTTAGGATTACAACTTACTGGTTTGTAGGCTGAGCCTCATGATTTCCAATAGTTGGCACGACGAGAATGTCATCTCCAAATCCTTGCCTAATTGTTTCGATGATATGCAGATTCATATCATTGATTAATTCATATGTTGTTTCCCATACACCATGGTCGATGGAGTCCCCGATATAGTACACCATGTCGATATTCTAAAATCATTTACTTACATTTATTATTCTATATCTTACCTTTTTACCTCAACTATATCATGAGAAACAGCTATTTACCTGATGAGTAGAAGAAATTCTATCAATAACATCGTCATATGCCCAAATAGGCGTATCACAGTTTCTGTAATCGCCCCAGTAACCCGCTGGCTCTGAGTTTCGAGTATTGAGGAATCTTGTTCGCGAAATCTTCTTCATTTCTCGAATTTTAGGAACAAAATCTAAATCCAACATGAGCTCGCCATTTACTTTAACAATACTTTCTTTAATAACTTCTTCATCCACGTTTGATCTGTATTCGTAAGTTCGTGACGCAGTTTGTCCTCTCCTGCAACATGTTGGCGCGTCGCAGTTTGCAACTCCAGAAGGTTCGTATTCAGGATCGATATGAGCGTCTGTGAAAACAACTATCGTAAGAGGACTGCTATCTGTAGCTGGGGCCTGGAAATGAAAAAAAATACCTTTTTGAACATATAGATTTTAACATTAATTTATACTTTATCATCATCTTCATACCGCACCTTAATTGCTAGAAAAGTTCTTGACTACTCGTTGACTTTCGGAAAAAACTATCCCATTTCCACACGATCTTTTCTACTCTTGTTATCTATCCAGTTCACATCACAGTTATCCGCATCTTATTTTTGATATACATATTATTAATAAATTTTCACTTACTAAAACATCGGTGGGCGCTGCAGGCAATTCCACTTGCCACTCAAATCTGGGATCCTCTATAGGACAAATGTTAGGGTTATGAGCGTTCTGCAAAACAAGCCCACAAAAAGTTCCCGGGTTTGCTTCTGGTATGGCTTTCACTATATGGGTGATTATTGGCTGAAAGATAAATATAGTAGTGGTAAATTAAAATATATCTGGCTACGAATGGCCTTCGAAGACATAGAAATAACATATCTGGACTACAAACCACATTCAGGGCAATTGCTCCTTTGCAAACCACGTAATTTTGAATGCCCAAAACAGTGCACAACGTGGTCAGACCTGCTGATATTTCTTCATTTGATTGTCCATTTTCTACGCCATCGAAGAGAGCAGCAAAGGCGCTTCGGCATATTATACAATCAAGAGTCTGAAAAAAAATTCTTACAAAACATTTTTTTTTCTGTGTTTAGGTAGGTACATGAGAAAACTCATGTAAAGCATTGGCCAACCGAACCTTTAATTAAAGGATTGTATAGTTTGAATTATACTTTTACATATTTGTTGCTCGTAACTTTAAGAACATGTTTTTTCTACAAGCAACGTTATACAATTGTTGTAGTTGATGCCACATAGCCACCCATTGAATAAATTTTATAATTATAATGGGCAAAGTAGTTTTTATATTTGATCGAACGCTGGATTGGCCAATATTTTAGTCATCAAGTAACAATTTGAATGACCGTAATATATGATACAGCTTGTTGACCATTGCAGTAACTAAATAGTAGGTACAACAACCGATTGTACAACGGAAGTCCGACATACATTTGACAACATACAAATAAAATTGCAGCTAGCGCCTGTCACAGTTTATAAAAAGCGATAAGTTTGATAAATAACGATTTGATTTAATAATATCAATCTTATATCAAATCAGTCGTATAAATGGTTAATAAAAATATGCAGATAAGGCGCTTTAGGTATAGCAGAGCAAAAACTATTTTCTTTGGAATGTATAAATTCTTGTGGCCCTTAGGCTTAGGTGTTTAGGGCGAGCGAAGAAGGCGCTCGACCAGGAGCAAAGAATGTATGCAGCAGCGAGCCTGAACTCCCTCGCCGGTAGAGCGGCGGAAGGAACCGACCTCGACTTAGGGCGTTGTTTTGGGAGGGTACCACGGGATTGCAAGTCGGTGAGAAGCGCCCAGGCACGTGCTAATATTTGGTAAAAATGTAGGCTGAAGGCCGGTGTATGTTCACGGTGTAGTGAGGGGGACGTTCTCGTCTCCGCCAGCGGGGACGGTGTATATGTGTAGCCTGTGAGTGTAGTGTAAGAACCGCATTGGCAGCAGTTATTGGGTCGTCTAGGATGTGCCGAAGACGACGACGGCAATGCTCCTCCCCATCATTCCTATCGGGGACATAGGTTAGGCTGTCAACTACTAGGGGGTTGGGTGGTGAGGGACTGTCGTAGTAACGTCGAGCAAAGTCTTTCACGTATTTGACGATGGAGGGAAGTTCCAAGTCCTTGTGGAGGTCGACATTGCGAGAGTACCATGAGGCAGCCACGGCCTTACGCACGAAGATAAAAAAAACAAATAGTTCAAAAAGGAAAATCTCCGCAAAAGTTTCGAACAAGTTAAATCCTTCAGAAGGAAGTCTTAGAATACATGTCATAATAATATGTGATCCACATAACAGTTCATAGAATCAGTACGCTGAAGTATTTTATTTATGCAGGTCATATCTGCCCAGGACCAACAACCGTTGGGTAGCATCTTCTATACGAGTGTATTTATCATATCGTTGAATAGCACTCATCTATTTGGAACCAATTAGGTACTTACCGATCGGGTGTAATCCTGTCCGGTCTGAGTAGAGGAGGCATGATTTGGTCTGTAAAGTAACTCGATTACTTCATCCAAGGATCTGCCTTCCGATTCTGTTATTTCGTTCCTTATTAACTTTATAAATAGCCCCTCTATATCATCTAAAAAGATCATACAATCATCGATACCATTAAATGTTTATTAGTTTTATTTGAAACCTGAATCAAAGACGGCGTGTCATACATCCAACAGTGGAAAGGAGAGATGTAGGCTTATGGTTTACCTGCTGACTTTGCTGTACACATTGTTTAGCTTAGTTAACTTAGAAAACCAAGTTTTAAAGAAAAGAAGTTAGCAGAGTGGCAGACAGTCCTACTGGTGGTAAGTGGATACTGTCGCCCACGAACATCCGCGATATATGCCAACATCAGTCCGGAACGGCAAACTTTAGCACGCTCCTGGATGTGCTGCATACCTTTGCGGATTTTGAAATGGAGGTTGGCAAGGATAGTGAATAAGTGGGCGAGTTTTCCTAATCCCATACACCTTCCATTCCTGAATAGGTAGGATGAGTAAAGAGTACCTATAAAATATAATGATGAGGAATCGAGGGGATAAGGAGATTCTTTTATCCCATTATTTAAAGCATCTTTTACGTACACTTAATTTTTGTTATGTAATTTTTATTCGTTATAACAAGTATTGTATTATACACTTACCTAAAGATATAAGTCGAGTTGCGACGCTGGAGCTTATTATCAAAAGAAGGACTACGTATACTTTCATATTGCCAACTGATCACTATAATGGTTAGTGATCACCGTTATGCAAAGATTAACTATTTTGTTTATTCTTTTTATCGACAAACGTCAGCTCATTACAATATTTCAAATAGTTCTTTAAAAACTCATGCGGGCGATACTATAAAGTATAGGACAAATATTTAGTTTGATAAATAACTAATTTAACTCCCATTTATCAGTAGTAAATTAATCCATCATCAATCAAATATCAAGCATCTATGTATGAACCAAATGTGTCTATATTTCATAGCATGTGTGTGGCATAATTGTTTGTCAAATAAAGCAAGTTATCATCTTATCAGTTCAATTATTGTTTATTGATTAAGTGTTTTAGCACGTTGACGACAATAATGTATGTACGTATAAACGATAGTTTTTGCTGCTGAAACCACTTTTTATATTTGTAGGGTAGTTAGTTCAATTTAAACACAACCATAGGGTTTTCCTATTTTATTCCTTTTAGTCTAAGGCCTTAAGGTGATATTTTTACTGCTTTTAAATTATTTAAGAAAGAAATTGTGACTCGAGGAGAGGACGAAAACTATTCCCCGTGGAAAAGTTGTAAACCTACGTAATTGTATCACTTAGGGTCAACAATTAGAGCACGCTCAAGATGACACAAAGGTAGCGCGTGAATAATAATACCTATCTGTAATACATTTTCCCTCTAAAAATTACTAAAATAAAATTAACAATTACCATTTTTCTCTACGTCTACCGTTAAGAGCCGTGAATAACTTCACGTTATTCAGGAATTCTAAGTCGGTAACTTTTAGGATGGTGTAATAGCAGTTTTGCACCATCCTGAATTTAGTCACTAAGTGATTTAGGATTCATGAATAACATGAAGTGTAATGAGCCCATTAGAAAAAAATCTATCAGAATCCAGCTGAATGTTTGGTTATCATATCAGCATACCTAATTATAAACAGACACACGTAGCAGTGTAAGTACTTATATAAAATGTGGGTTATCTGTAGTGATATGTTAAATGACGATAATAGGCTTCTGTGTATGTAATGTTATATTTCAGCCGTACGTTAAACGAATATATTAATTTGTTTACTCGAATAACCAGTATTCTAAGTATTTTTGTTACTAATAGATATTAGTTGGAACAGTGTGTAATATATCGACAATTAACCAATATTCTTATACTATCGCTTTAACCTAATTTCAAATTTTATTACTCATTTTATTTATATCGTCTGGTCCTCAGACAATCAATCCATTAGAAAGTATATTAACTCCCTTGGAGAGTAGGCTACGTGCTGCAATCCCACAGCCGCTAGACGCACCCGACTCCTCTCTCACAAGACTGCCGTGAAATATAGCACGTAATTGTTTCAAGAGTAAATAAAATATTCCAGAGGCCATTTCCCATTACATTCCTTCTTGTTCTATCGAGTACTAGAGAGTGTAAGGGTTAGCACATTGGTGTCGCGGTGAGGCGCGTCTCCTCGTTCGCAGAGTACGCTATCCCGAGAGCCTCAGCGCATCGTCTTTTTACTATTTCTCTTCTCTGCTAATTGACACCCACGCTTTGGATTTATATGTTTATATTACATAAAATCCGGAAGGACAGTATGAAAACACGGTGCGTTTGTAGCAAATGTTTATTAATTTTTAGGCACTGTACACGGGCATACTCTAGCCGTAGCGTTTGTGGCCCACTTGGCGCGTGCCCGATCGCCGCTCCCAGGGTTTACCAGTTTTAACAAGGCAATTTTGACATTGAAATTTGACAAGCCAATTTCAATCATATAGGTACCCATAAGTTAAAATAGTTTCAACTATTATATTATATTATCGTCGCCACTACAATATGCACCGACCCTATTGGGATAATGAAAACTATTCCCCAACGTACCCAAGGAAAAAATATAGCGTAGGAGATAAGAAAAAATTCTTCTCCTTTTAAGTATACTTCCTATGGTTCTCTCATCATTTCTAATTCATTCCTAATCTCCGAGATGGCCAGCGCATCCGGATGTGTGCCAACATTTTGTATTTCTAAACTGATATTGGCACGTATCGCGGATGTCCCAGAGGGACACCCAGTGGACTGTCTGCACGTTAGTCACCCTTCTTTTATAAAAAAAATTGTAAACAGATGTTTTAGTAACTGTAAACTATATCCTCTGTAAACAGAGCATAAGGTACAGTTGTGCGCGAACGATACCACTGGCAGAAGCTAATATTCAATAAAACGAAATACGAATAGAACAATATAGGTATTTTATTAATCATAAAAAACAACAGAGTAAAAGTTACACATCTGTCATTTCAACATCCTCTATATTCAGGTCGTCCAACATTTCCGCGAGAGTTATGCGAGGCAAGGACGGGTCGATCTCATCTGTATCCACAGGAATTTTGTTCGAATCCTTGAAAATGTTTATATTCTGCCTGAAAGCTGGATCTTCCTCTATATCGTCAAGAAATTCGTTGTAATCACTGAAAAAGATTTGCAAATATATTTATTACTGCTATAGATAAGGTAATCTTTTAGGTAGGGTGTATTAAATTATCATATTTTTATCAAGCTATATAATCTTATGATGATTAAATATGATTTCTCTGTAGAAAATAATATTTCAACACACTTGCTCGTAAAGTGGCCCTTATTGCAGCGTTTTACGGTCATAATGCAGCATAGAAAACACGCGTGCTTTTTACTTTACATTACCGCGCTAAACAATGAAATTATTAATAATACCATAATACACTATGCAAATATCAACAAAAACTGTTGCGTATCATTTTAATAATTGTACTTTTAGTAATTGCTTCAATAATCAAACTTTTTATTAACAAAATAAGACAATGAAATTTTATTTATTTTTCCTCCTAGGTGTGTTGAAAAACGTCGTATGAAACTCGTGAGCATTGGTCATTAATCTCTCGGCTCCATTACTCTCGGGCTGCAATCCCGCCTCGACTGTAATGACCAACTTAGCACACTTGTATCATAATCTCTATATATATAAAATTCTCGTGTCACAATGTTCGTTCCCGTACTCCTCCGAAACGGCTTGACCGATTCTCATGAAATTTTGTGAGCATATTGAGTAGGTCTGAGAATCGGCCAACATCTATTTTTCATACCCCTTAGTGATAAGGGTTGTCCACCTTTAGCGCCGGGCAGCCACAGCAACGCGTGGCCGGGCACAGCTAGTGTACTATAACTAAGGATACCGTTGTATGTTTTGCGTTTTCATTAGGCCCTACTAAGAGTGGTGTTATTATAATACTTTATTGCTACTAAGAGCCCTTGGCTCTTAGTAGCAATAAAGGGCATCTAATCTCTACTCTCATTGGTGAGTTTCAAACGCCTGCCCGTACAACTAAGATTCTATTAGGTGCTTTCCTATGAAATGACCGATTTTATTACTGGCCACTTGGAGTTTCGATATCCTCTGTTCTAATTCGAATTTCAAAATAAAAGAAAATGCATCTAATAGCTACGGTGTTCTTATTTACAAATCAGTATTTCATTTGTTTTTCTGTATCTAAATTTTGTACATGTGATTGTCTTGAAAATAAAATGGATAAATTGAAAATTCGTTTTGCTATTTTGAACATGAGTTTCGTCACGGTACCAACGCAAATCAGACAGATCACAATATCAATAGTGTGTATGGGCCAAACATCATAAACGATCGCACCGTGCGTCGATGGTTTGAACGCTTCCATTCTGGAAATTTCGATCTTAAGAATGAGCCCCACGGACGACCTAAGACCAAGGACAATAACGACGAATTAAAGCCTATAGGGGAAGCAGATCTCAAAGTACAGCTGAGTTAGCAGCAGCGTTTCATGTTAGTGATAAAACAATGTTGGTTCATCTGCGTCAAATCTGCAAAATAAAGAAGCTCAAAAAGTGGGTCGGTATGAACAGAACAAACGTCAGCGACAACATCGCGTCGAATTGAACCGTCACAAAAAAGAAGGAATTTTGAATCGCATCGTGGCTTGTGATGAGAAATGGATACTGTACGATAACCACAAACGTTCGTATCAGTGGCTTGAGTTGCAGACCAACAATGTCCAAAAGGCAAGATAACTAAGAAAAAGGTACTGGTATCAGTTTGCCGTGCCGGTATTGTCCACTACGGTTTCTTGCGAGGTGGTGAAACCATTGATGGAAAAGCTAGCAACAAAGCAAACAAGTTTGGTCTCAATCGCTTGGTCCACTTCTTCAGGACAATGCCTGCCCTCACACTTCTCATATAACAGTTTTAAAACTTCAAGACCTGGAGACTCTCCCTCACCCACCATACTCACCGGACCTTATCGCAAGTTTTTGCAAGGAAAAAAATTTCATTCTGAAGTAGCTGTCATTAGGGCTTTTGAAGAATTCATTGGTACCCGTCCACGAGACTTTTACAGTCCACCTGATGGTAAGATACTGTCGCCCATGGACACCCGCGGTACATGCCAACATTAATCCAGAATGACAAACTTTGGCACGCCCTTTGGTAATGTAGGAATAAATTTGGAGAAAGGGTTAAATGAAAAGGAATGGGTTCTGGCATATCTCACTTACTACCGAACGTACAATGGGGAATATGATAAAATGGTAAATGCAGTACATTTCTAGAGGGGTGTGCCGAGACCAGTCGAGTGCCCATCGGATGTTGGATTACAACATGCACCCTTCCCCTCCATAATTTTTTTCATGTATCTTTTATTCTATGCGCATCGCCTAAGCCGCGAGCGCGCGCTGCCTAGGCGGCTGGTCTGAGTAATGAGCGCTACGAATGTTTTAGACAGGACAACAAAACCTTATACTCGTATATGTTTACAACTTTTTATTTATTTTATTTTTCGTTAGGAAAGGTTTTATTTTATACATTTTAAATTAGTTGACATGTCTCAGCTTTTGCGTTATTTCGGTGACACGTATATTGAAAGATGATTTGCATTGAATACGCAACATTGAATACAATGGAATACCATCTATCCTTACTGGCTCATCATCCTGGTAGAGAACAAAGGAACATTTTTCCACTCTTCCCTATTAATATTATTATTATTGTATTATTGTTCTTTTTGTTGTTTATTCAGTAATTGTTTTAGGAAATAAAAAGCAAAACTTGTTAAGAAATTTTGAAATACACAACTGGTTGTGACGTGGAAATTCTTTTTGCGGAAGAATTCTTCGATTGCACAACTAGTGTGATGATCAGTGGGTAGTATTACCTGATGCATATATGTAGTAGTATGTATATGAAGTAACCCTCAAGTAAATAATAAACCCTGAAATTTATCTTATATCATAAACATAAATAAGAAGCAATATTTAATTTTGACTTAAAAGATTGGGAAATTTACCCCTTATATAGAATATATTTATTAATTTAAGATCCTTACTCATTAGTGGAGCTGAGTCCGTCATGCAGTTCTTCAGCCATGTGCTTCAGTTTCCAGTTCCTAGCGCGACGTCTCACCGCCTTTTCTCCATAATGTTTCTTCACGAGGAATACATCGGGAACCACACTGCGGTCCAGTTTATCCAAATTCACGTCATTTACGTTAGAATCGCCGAGGTTATATCTGAAAAAATACGTAAGCTAAATATAGGTTATCTATCACTTGTTCATCGAACAAATTCAGAATTAACGCTTAGTAGGTACATTACTACAACTACGCCACTCTAAAAGAGTGAACTCGCCAACCCGCTTGGCCACACATCCCTCATGCACATGACAATGTGCATAAGAAGCCCATGTCCAGCAGTGGATTCTGAAACGGCTGCTTGTATTGTAATGCATTACAACAAACAAACATGATAGACAATGCTTTATTCCGACATACACTAACACACATACAATATACATACATATCACAGTAACCAAAAGAAAAAAACAACGAAAAACAAAAGAAAATACATAACTACTACAGTACAGTAAAAAAAAGTAGTACAGTTTAAATAATGCCGAACGGCTCTATTCCTATTCGGAACAAACACAAAGATGGACGAGTGTTCATTATGGCACTCTACATTGTATTACCTCGGCGTTCGGTCAGGCTCACGATGGCCGAAAGGCATTATTTAATTAGTAATACTGTAATAAGGTATTTATACTTTATGATTATAATAAAGCAAGTGGTGAGAAAGCCTGAAAGATTTAGGTCTGGATAAATAGATAATTGTGGTGGCCTCTTTGTTATCCCTTAAACGCCTTTTACGACACCCACGGGAAGAGATGTGGTCATGCTATTCTAAAGCCGGGCTATAACAATACTTACCCTAGAACAGTGTCTCCAGGCTTCAATATGTGTCCGAGGTGGGTCCTCGTGTGTACGGGGCTGACGTCAAGTCCCAGCTCGCTGGCTCGCACCACCCACACATCTGCCACCACGTGCTTATTGGAAACCATGCCTTGACCAGGGAATGATTTCTTTTCCTGAACAAATGTTTAGGGACAACATAAAACAAGTGCATACCTAGCTTCAGTATTGCTATGCTGTTGTCAGACTTGCTGCTGTAATGGCTTGTGGTACGGGTTCAGAACGAACTCACGACCTCGAGATTATGAATCTAAACCCCCGGCCTATCCATCACTTATACAGACAAGATAAAAACTCTTTTAAACGATGAACAAATTATATTTATATTATGAAAATATATATTAGACCATGATTCAGTTGTGATTTCAAGATACTAATAATTGTTTTCTTAAAAACATTAATCAGATAGTAATCCGAAAAATAATTAATCCGTTATCAAGAGGTCGGCCCGCTATCGAATCATAAGTGTTTAAGAAGGCTAAAACGACGAAAGCATCACTTTCCATCTATGGAATGACTATGAACGTGAGGCTATTGGATGATGATTTAAACGTTTTTTTTAAATATACTATAGAAAATGGCTGCTCGCTATGCACACAGAACACCCACTCCAGTAGCTTGGTGTAATTGTCTTTGTTATGCCATTTTACACCATATATTAAAGGTCAGTGTAATTTGTCCTCGAATTGATTGCATTACTCGCCATTCGAAATGACTTTCAAATTAGCATTGATTTTATCTATAGTCAAAAAACAATTTAATTACACTCTTTTGAGATAATAAGTGTCACTCTTTTGGAAGATTTAGTGATAAACCTAAATAAAGCCTATAGAATGAATATTCTTGTGAGTAATGTAAATCGTGGCTTTAACAATGAAATATTTTATACTGTTTATACTCACGTGTTCCTTCAAAATGTCAATGTCCATTACAATATACTCAACCAATTGTTTCGGATTACAAATTGGAGTGAATGGATTTCTCCAGTATACTGTTGCTGACAGATCACACACTGGATAAAGAAATTTACTATTAGTCTTTAGGGAAAAACTCTAGTCTTACAATCATTTCCGACATTATCGCAAAGCGATATTACTGTCTGCATGATCTTATCAACTTTGGTTAAGATTTTCTGACTCAAAATCTCCTTGTAATCAAGATGGTTTAAGTTAAACAGAAACATGCTCTAACATCTAGTAATAAAAAAAAATATCGAAATATTTCGCTACAGTTCAACATCTGGAAGAGTAGAAATGACCAATAGCGTCCCTTTTCTCAGACAATATCACATAATTTGTAAACCAAACGTACCTTGACCTGTATTAGCATCAATCAAATGTATGGTACTAGTGACTCTATGTACCAAACATATAGGCGATATAGACCCAAGTTGATTCGTCAACTTCTTAGGAAGGCACACTATACTGTCTTTAGACAGTGGTACAATTTCGATACTGAACGTGAATTTGTAATTATAGACATTGCTGTGAATATCGTGTGACATAAGTTTCTTTGAATGCTGGCATTTGATTGGAAGCACTGATTGCACAAAGTCCACCATTTTACGCGCGTGACTCTCTGTTGCGTAAAAGAAATCCAATCCATCTGAAAGAAATGAAAACATGTTAAAATGTAGTTTATATATCATTAGCGAAAGGTATATATTGTTTTTATGTGTAGTTCTGTGAGAAAATAATCATTGAAAGATTTTTTTATTTATTTTATTTAACACTATCGATGCCAGCGACTTCGTTCGCACGAATTGGTGATTCCCGTGGGAACTTCATAATTTATGTGGATTAAAATTAAAATTTTAACCCAGCATATAAGGTATATCTATGCCAAATGTCATTAAACTCTGTCAAGTGGTTTTTGCGTAATGCGTGTTCAGACAGACAGACAGACAGGAATTCCAAAAATTGTTGTTTTGAACATTCATAATTTATAACTTAATAATATTTCATGTACAGAACACGGCTGTTACGATTTTATTATACGAGGGCCACACTAAAAGTTTCCGGAATGAATAAGAAAAAAATACAGTGAATGGCCAAAACTCTATTGTTTATTGTTGAGCTTTATTTTTCTTTTAATGGCCGTTGTTTCTAAAAATATTCCCCATGAGCGACAATACACTTTTTCATACGAATAAACATTATTCCATATTTATTCCACTCCTCTGTGGTGATCTGGGAAACATATTTTTCTTACTCTTCGACAGCCTCTTCTGGCGATGAAAAACGTTGACCGCATAATTGGTTCTTAATTTTTGGAAACTTGCTCATCTTGAAAGACCCAAATGGTCGATTGCTGCTTTGTTTCGGGGTCGTAGCTGTAAATCCATGTTTCGTCACCTGTTACTATGTTCCACACCAAATTTGACGCCCTTTCGTTGAATCTGGTAAGCATGGCATTGCATCAAGTGACGCGTTCCGTTTTTTGAGCCTCGGTTGAATTGCGTGGGATTCACCGCGAGCACAGCTCTCGGACAGTCAAATGTTTGTGTAAGATTAATTGTATCTGACTCATGCCTATGCCTAAGGACGCCGGAATTTTATGATAGGTCGCATGTCTGTCTGTTTCGTTCATATGACGCACAGCATGATCCTTATCCTAATATTCATAGAATGATAACCATCATATTCATAATATTTATAGCATGATAATTGATATGCAACCTACCACTATCCATGGGCTAGAGTCCATTCCCATCCTATCCCTATCCATTTTCCCAACACTTTCTCCAAATCCATTCCTGTATTTCCAAAGGTAGGCAGCACATCCGGGGGTGTGCCAACATTTGTCACTGGATTAATGTTGGCATGTATCAATGTCTATGGGCGACAGTATCCACTTACCATCAGGTGGACTGTATGCTCGTCAGCCGCCTTCGTCCATAAAAAAAAAACTATTCACAATATTGATAGGATGATAATTTATAACACTCTATTCCTAGTATCCATAGAATGATATGCATCCTATAGATAATCTTGATAAAGCTTCTAAGACAGGTACAGAATTCTTATACTATATTGATTAGTCTTTGTTACGATAATACACACGGACACTTTGATTTGAACATAATCCAAATATGGTAGTATAAAGGGTATTCATTTTAAAAGCAATTGATGCTTCTTACCATGTTTAGCCTTTATCCCAAGTGTATTTTCATGGGCCTTGTGCTTCAAAATCAGCTGTTCCAAGTAATAGAATGTTTTCCTGTTATTTGCGCGTTGTCGAACTTGGACCAATGCGCGCCAATAATCCTTAGCCTCGGTACGGTGGCAAGCATCGCACATTTGATGCTGAGTATTAAACTCCACAATAAAAGTTTGCTGTAGTACTGCTCCACCCATCACTTCACCTTGTACTGTCAATTTGACCTAGAGCCGCCAATAAAAATTATATAATATCACATTATAAATTGGAGATTCTTTATTTTTTATAGGTATGAATTAATTGATAAGCAGTAGATCTTTTGGTCATTACAAAAAATATCTATTTACAGCCAACATTTTATCTAGGGCCTAATTAATTATGCTATGCTAACATTTATTCCAGTTATGCTAAAACAAATCAAATAGGTAGCTGTAACAATAAAAAGTACTTCCAAATGTAAATTTAGTACTGAACTGAAAATGCAATTGTATTTTTTATTAAAAATCTAATTTGTCTCCAAAACAGTCACCAAATTATTTCAATACCATTATTTGCTTATTTATTATATAATAAATATTGATAAAAGTAAATCGGCACTCAAAATGTCATTATCCTATACCTAATTGTCTGATTGAGAAAAAAAAATTCAATCGTTAACTGGAATGTAATAATAGTGAGAAGTGACGACGTGCTCTCTTCTCCCCCGACAGCCAGCGCCGGTATGGAGGCAACAGGCAGATGTGAGATGATGTATAGACAATAGTGAGGCCGCGAACGTTATAAAAATATTATAAGGAATTCAAGCAGTAAAATTAACAATGTTTGAGTATTTATTTTAAATCTAGTAATCA
The DNA here is from genome assembly GCA_943735995.1 of Sesia bembeciformis. Taxonomy (NCBI): domain Eukaryota; kingdom Metazoa; phylum Arthropoda; class Insecta; order Lepidoptera; family Sesiidae; genus Sesia; species Sesia bembeciformis. Next base: position 10,620,977 of record OX031031.1, read on the forward strand.
GCTTAAAATCACAGTATAAAATTATTAAAACGTGCACAAGTTACTTTAATTCCTTAACTTTAAAAAGAGTCATTTTTTTGTATTTACATATATTGTATTGTATTTGTATTTATTGTATTTGTATTTATTGTATTTGTATTTATATTTATTTTTGCTAATCTTAGTGATCTGTCGGATTTTTTTTTTTGATAATTTGGATTTATTTGTGTCAAATTCGGAATATGCATGATGTAGTTCAACTCCTTGACTAATCAGCTAATCACAAAATTTTTATTTCTTCGAAATATTACAATAAAATATGTTTAATTGGGGAAATGCAAGAGCATTTTTGGCGTTAGTAGTGCGGGCTTTACCTATGGAGCAGGGTGTGCGGCGCACACGGGCGCAGGGTCTTAGGGGGCGCCGAGCGCCGCTCGCGACGCCTCCAAAGAGCCTACTAGAGGACGCCGGAGTATTGATTGCACCCGGGCACTACATGGGCTAGAGCCGGCTCTGGGCGTTAGTTTCAATTTTGTAAATGTGAATATAAAAAAAATATTGCTTTATTTATCTTGGAATTGTCATTTCCTATGATAAACAAAGTAAACAACGCAAATATCTCACCTTCATGACTACCATTCAAACTCACAAGCCTGAAAAAAATGAAATGAAAGAAATCATTAAATGTCTATGAAAGAAAGTTACCTTAATCCTCTTGGAATGTGGCTCCGTCCAGGCAAAGCCTGCATCAATCAGTTTGACCCTGTTTAAGCCCTTTAACTTTTTGAGGCAAAGTGCGAGCAACTCCCGTGATTCTAGTGCACATACCACCCATTCAGCTGGAGGTTGTAAATATCTGCCAATGAAGAAAAAGTAAAGTAGAATTTAAAGATGCCTATTTTGCTGTTTTGTTGATAAATGTCAATGCTAATATGATACAAGACTTAAGCCGCTGCCAAACACCGGGCGGATTGGATCCCGGCGGGGCGTGAGAATGGCATGGACGCGACGTGCATATCACACCTGGGAGCGCGCCGTCCCTCCGCAGACATGATTTCGCGCCAGCTTACGAGTATATATTGTTAGTAAAATTGTCAAGCGATTCAGACGTGGAGCTCTTACTTTTGAGTGCATTACCTAAAAACACTAACTAAAATAATAGATACGTATTTCAATGTCTTTTCATCGTTTCATATAATAAAAATATGTTAGATACATAAATTTAAAAAAAAAATGTCATTGGTAGCAATTTTCTTATTTTTAAATCTTTCAAAACGGGAGGGGGTGTCTAACAATCATAATTCTGTCTTGAAAGCTCCCAAGTTTGTAATGAAATACAAGTGCCGCGACAAACCCCGTGCCGCCGAGCGCGACGTGCGTATTTCTGTGTCTGGTAACACGTATCCTCATATAGCACAACGCTGGCGTTCTCATCACTGCCCCACCCCTGCTGCTCTCTGTTTGTCGACCCGCCCAGCGGTCAGCGTCGCGCTACCGTCGTGCCGGGCGCGACGATGGTGGCGGGACGTGTCTGTTTGACTTTTCCCGTACAATTCAATACATTAGCGCGCTCACGCCATGCTGATGCCCATTGTCTCAAAAATCTGTAACTGTTGTTTATTACAAAAACTACAGAGTAACAGACATATTAAACTGTAATGTACAGGCTATCAGTTAAACAAATAATATTCTTCTATTTATTGTTTAATATACCTACATTAAAAAATAAGATTACATTAGATACATTTTACAATTTAAAAGGTAATAAATAATATTTTTCGGAATTATACAGGTAATATGTATCTAAAGGGAAACAAAATACAATTTTTAAGAAATAAAAATATAACTGACTTGAAATAGTCATTTTCATAATATCAAGAAATCGCTTAGCTTCACTAAATAATTCTTTTGAAACGCTTTCAGTAGCTTTTCTTATACTTGAACACATATAACAGGAGTAGGGTTGCCAGGCCCTAAAATACAAAAGCCGGACTCGGCGCTATATATTAGGCTGGACATTTTGACCAAAAAGCTGGACTCAGTGCCACATTAGGCCGGACATTTTGCCCCAAAAACCGGACTCGGCGCTATATTAGGCCGGACAATTTGACCAAAAAGCCGGAGACAGCGCTACATTAGGCCGCACATTTTGCCCCAAAAGCCGGACATGACTTTTATAGTAAAAAAAACTCTGCTACGTATTTATTAAGTACAAAGTCTTCTGGAGACTAGATAAAATCGAAGAACAAACAAAACACAACAAAATAAAAGTTTTTATTAAACAAATAAAAAAATATATTATATATATATATATATATATATATCCTATGAAATATATTTGACAAAAAGCCTAACAAAAGCCGGACACGTAAATATTTGGCCGGACACGACTGTCAAAAGCCAAACATGTTGGCTAAAGCGGACACCTGGCAACCCTTGATCAGGAGTATATATTATAATAAACTATGGAACACATGTTCATTAGTAGGCTGTACAAAGATTATAAATACATAGTAAAAGAGCTGTCTTTTACTATTTATAATCTTTACAATCTTTGTACTTTCATTTTTATTTACATACAAGTGAGCTGTCTGATAAGTACTTGTATAATCTCCATTTTTTTTAGAATTAATAGGCATTCCTGACAATATTGTTAGAACTCTGAAAAAATCTAGGTTACCTGGTGAGAAATTACCATTCTGGGTGCCCTGTAGACTTGCGGATGGGTAGTCTTGAGCAGTGACACTAACACATTGCTACTAAAAGAACCATTCCACCTGGGTTGGTTGGTTGGGACAGGGAATGCACAGCCGGGGGGGAGGGGGGTCTACACAGCTAGTGTCACAGCTAGTGAGTGGAGTGTTATTAATATGTAACCCTTCCTGCCACAAGCAAGCGTACCTGGTGTTCCCTGACTATGTAAACCATGGGCACGGTAAAGCACTTCACTGACATCACTGTCAGTGTGACCGTTTTTAGTATATTCAGTACCAAATTGGTATAATTTGGGCTCCGTAAAACTAATTTAGTTTTTTTTTTGGTATCCTTTCATATTCTGGTATTTTTTGGTACATTTTTAAACTTTCAACATTTTTAAACACATTATTTTTGGGTTGGGCGGGCAACACTAATTTCCATTCGTTCGTATTTCGTTCATATAATTTTGTCTTTGTCTGATGTTTACCGCAACTGTATCATTTTGTCTTATTTCGAACGGTTAATGCTAACAAAACCGCGAATCGTGCTTTAGCTACATATCTACGTTACATGCTCTACGTCGCGGGGAATTACTGAAACTTAAAAAATGATTCCTAGCAATAAGTATAAAAGGGACCACGGATTTTTTTGTTCTTTATTTATGTCTCTCTGTGTTATCGTGCGTGTGTAGTGAAGATAATGAAGCGCAAATACGATCAGAAATATAGATCTGAGTGGGAACAAAATCCTGAATTTTCGTCATGGTTGACAAAAGATAAAAATAGTGAGAACGCCTTGTGTAAAACTTGTGGAGCAACATTTTTGAGCAGAATCGCAACAATTAAAAGTCATGCAGATTCTGAAAAACATCGGCAGAAACTTATACATTATAGTGGACAATCCAAGGTAAGAAAGCTATGCCCCCATTAACATATTTATAAGATTATTGTGTCCCTTATTTTTTTTTGGCACATAAATTAATTGTCCTACTTGTACAGGATGTCCGATGGATCTTGGCCAGTGTACATGTACAGTTGTACACACATGTATAATCGATTCTCAAGCGATTTCAGAAAGCTGAATTTTGAAATTTTCATAAATGAAAGTGTAGGTAGTGTAGTTTTCATACATACATGCCGAACTGGTTCTGTGGGATGGAAAGATAGTTTTGCAGGGTTCAAACATATGTAATATTTTTATCAAGAATATTAATTTTCAACTGAATGAGACACTAGTTTCCCAAGATAAGAAATAGGTAGTTATTTTACTTATTTTTTACGATAGGAAAATTAATCAAATACTGTTTATTTTCAGATCGATAAATTATTTCAAAGGAAAGGACCCATATCTTAAGAAGTAAGAAAAGCAGAGCTTATATTTTGTGCAGCGTTGGCAGAACATAACATACCATTTCGGGCCATGGATCATCTCAGCGATTTATTCAGCAAAATGTTTTATGATTCGGAAATTGCAAAGGGTTTTTCCTGCAAACGCATTAAATCTGCTCAGTTAGTTTACGACGTAATGGCGCCATCATTTGAAAAGCAGTTATTAACCGATATAAAAAATACGTCAAGTTTATCAGGTAATGCTGCTACTTTTTCATTAATTATAGATGAAAGCACAGACATTACAACAGAAAAATTACTTGCCATTGCAATAAAGTTTTATAGCGTTCAGGATAATACAGTAAAAACCAAATTTTTATGTTCTGTGAATCTTATCAAGTGAAACTGCTGAAAATATTTTTAACTCACTGTGTAAAAGTTTGCGAGAATTAAATTTAAACATTGAAAATATTTTAGGATTTGCAGCTGATACAACAAATGTAATGTTTGGCAGAAATAATAGTGTGGTTGCAAAGATTAAGTCGGTCAATTCTAATTGTATTTTTGTAAAATGTGCATGTCATTCATCAGCATTAGCTGTAAGTTATGCCTGTAAAAAGTTGCCTAAAGCATTGGATCAAATTGTGAAAGAAGTCTATAATTATTTTGGCCATAGTAGCAAACGCAAAAGAGAATTTGCAGAATTTCAGACCTTTGTAGAATTAGAGCATCACAATATTTTACGTCACTACGACATACGTTGGCTCTCCCTACACGGCTGTGTAAATCGCATAGTAGAACAGTGGAATGCACTTCAGCTGTATTTTCAGCAAGAACATCTCGTAGAACATAACCCTAGCCATTCGGCGATTTTTTTACATGAAAGTTTCGAAAATAAACAAATAAAGCTCTACTTTTTGTTTTTAGATTATATTTTGCATATAGTCAACAAGTTTAACATAATTTTTCAAGGTAATGCATGTGTTGTTCATACTTTTTATCAGGATTTGACTGACATGTTTAAAACAATATTAAGTTGCTACATGAAAAGCAGCTACATTCGTGCCACTGCTATTGAGGACATAGATCCTAATAGTAATATAAATTTTGTAGAATTACATGAGATATACTTAGGTATAAAAGTATCTAATGAAATAGCGCTGTTAAGAAATCAACCAAGTAACAGTAGTATCGTAATTAGAGACTTTTTAAAAAGGTGTCAAAGCTTTTTGATAGAGTTATGTACTCAACTTATATGTCGATTTCCCATTAATGAAAAAATATTTTCCGAGTTACGTTTCATAGACCCACAAGTAGCGGCTTATGAAAATTTTACATCTCTTATCAGCGTTATGAACAGGTTTCCGAACATTACTACAAATGATACAGTAAGACAATTAATTGACGAGGAATATCGTCAAATTAAGTATGATTCAGAGGTACAAAACCTGATGTGTGGTTCTAGTAGTAGTGCTAGTGCTGTAAATGTTGAACAGTTTTGGAGCAAATTAAGTTGTATTGTTAACAGTAAAAATGTTCCTAAGTACAAAAATTTGATTAATTTTGTAGAATGTCTAATGTGCATACCCATTTCAAACGCTGAATGCGAAAGAATTTTTTCAAAAGTTTATCATATAAAAACTAAATACAGAAACAGGTTTCTAGCTAAACATATTGCGTGCCTGTTGCATGTTAAGCAAGGTCGAAGTGAAGGGAGTGTAGGTTGTGTCTCATTTGACCCATCGAAAGATATGGTAAAAAATAATCCGTCGAATACTGACTATTTGTAATAAAACTTATTGTAAATATTTATTATTATTTTAATATGTCTGTATAATGAAGGTGTGTAATTGGTAAAATTAAAAAAAGTAACTGATAAGTGTTTTAATTCAATTTTTCCTCTTCTACTTTTTATTTTTATTTTAGTATATTTTTAGTATAATTCAGCATGTGTTTTGGTATTATTTAGTACTGGCACCTTGTAGTTTTAGTAGATCACCATTTTTTAAAACGGTCACACTGATCACTGTACATACACCAAAAATGTCAGTGCAGTAACACTGGGGGAGTAGGCTCCACGTGCGCACGCAAGCAGGGTGCACGCGAAACAGAGAGAAAATTACCACTTGTATGGGTAAGAAAATAAAAAGACCATGTGTGCATAAAATAATGAAATTAAAATTAATTAAAATAATAAAAGCACAAAATTAGTAAATACACTGGATGGCAAAAATTCGGGGTCCCTAATAAAAACCGTGATATCTCCATAAATTATATACCTAGATCGCTCGAATAAATAATATGTAGTAAGGAGGTTACTAATGCTTGTTCTAAATCTCTAAAGAGGTTTCATTTGTACAAGTTACACATTGAAAAAAAAATTATTCTGCATTTTGAAAAATTTCAAAATTTAAAATTAGGAAAAGAATATTTTTTCTGCTTTTGTTTCAAATGGAGCTGTCATTATAAATGGTTCCTTGGATTGATCAGAGTATTCAATGCAATATCATGTCGTTATCACCTGAAGAATGTACACGGATTATTACCATGGTACAAGAAGGAAGAAGTCAGCGTAGCACTGCTAGAACAGTAGGAGTATCTTTATCAACGGTCCAAAGAGTACTCCAGCGATTTCAAGAGACCGGCATGAACATCAGGAGACCAGGAAATGGCAGGCCAAGGTGCACAACTACACGAGAAGACCGATTCATCGTGAGCACTATGTTAAGAAATCGACATCTCACGGCTGTTCAGGTCCGAAACAGTCTTCAAGAAATTCACCACAACAATGTGAGCTCTAATACGATTCTGCGACGTCTTCGTGAAGCTCATATAAAGCCTTATAGACCAGCAAACGGCCCCAAACTGCTCAGGGAACATCGAGTTGCCAGGTTACGGTTTGCTCAAGAACACATCCGATGGACAGATGAAGATTGGTCCAAGGTTATGTTTTCCGATGAGTCCAGATTTTGTTTATTTACTCACGACGGGAGACGAAGAGTATTTAGACGGCCAGGAGAACGGTATCATCAAGCGTGTTTTGAAGAAAAGGTGCCATTCTGTGGAGGATCAATAATGGTTTGGGCTGGGATATCTTCAGAGGATCGCACGGAGTTAGTGATCATAGAAAACGGTTCTCTGACTGCTGTCAGATGCCTAGGAGAGATTTTAAATGAGCATGCTGGTCCATTCTTAGTGAATATGGGTGCAATTTCCATTCTTACGCACGATAATGTGCGACCACATACTGCTCATTTGGTCAATATGTATATTCAATACGTCGGTATTACCTGCATGGAGTGGCCAGCTCGCAGCCCAGACTTAAATCCCATAGAACATGCATGGGACGAGCTCGGGAGATGCGTGAGACAACGCTCTCCTGCTCCCGTTACCTTACACGAGTTAAAGAATGCGCTAGTGGAAGAATGGGCAAACATAGACCAAAATCGTATTAAAAATTTGGTTTACAGCATGCCACATCGTCTTATTGAAGTGATACGGGCTCGTGGAGGAAATACAAAATATTAAATTGACAAAAAAACTTTTATTTTTTAAGATTTACTGTGAAGTGTATTTTTGTTGTCATAAGTTAGAAGCGAAATTTTCTTATTTTTTAGTATTTAATTAAAGTTATATAGTGTACAGAACTTGTTACACATTTTTTTATATATATTAATCAGTCATCTACAATATACTATAGTTTCGCAAATTAGTCTTATGTATCACGCCATTTATTAGGGACCCAGAATTTTTGCGATCCAGTTTATTTTTGAATTATTTACCTATCACAACCCCTACAGAAAAAAAGTGTAGCTTGTTTTGGAATGCCATCGGTGATGTCAACATGAGCTCGCAAGCATGCCACACACATGTTGGATGGGTTTGCCTCTATGGGCACTGCACATTCACAACATAATCTGAAAAATAATACAAAAGTATACAATAGGTAATTGCTTTTTATTCATAAACATATAATTACAATTTACAGCAATTTGAGGGGGAGAGTGCATGCTGCAATCCAACAGCCGCTGGGCCACGCTCGACTCGACAGCGCTCGACTGGCCACGTTACCCCTCTCTCACAGAATACTACCTTGAAATGTACTGCATTTCCCATTTTATCGTATTTCCCCAATGTACGTATGTGTTTTGGTAGTGAGTGAGATGTGCCAGAGCCCATTCCAATCCCATCCTATCCCTCCCCATTTTCTCAACCCTTTCTCCAAATCCATTCCTATATCTCCAAAGGTAGGCAGCGCATCCGGGGGCATGCCAACGTTTCTCATTTTGGACTAATGTTGGCATGTATCGTGGATGTCTATGGGCGACTGTATCCACTTACCATCAGGTGGACTGTATGCTCGTCTGCCGACTTCGAACATAAAAAAAATATATATATAATAAAAAAAACAAAATATGTCCACTGCTGGAATGAATGGACTTAAAATGACAAGCTGACCAAGCGGGTTGGAGAATTCACTTTTTAGAGGTAGTGTATGTCCTCAGGGTTTGTGAAGAGTACGTGAAGAGGTGGAATGGTGCTACTCTAAAGCCGACCGACATCACAGGGGTGATATACCTATTTATTGTTGTCTCAAATGGTGAAATTTATTTTTAGATAAAGATAACGTACTTTCATGGTTATATCACATACTATAGAATGAAAATGTAACTTGATATATCGATAAAATTAAATACAGGCAATTGAAATTAATTTACAAGACATAATATACGATGGTACCCACGTGGGTACTGTATAAAAATTAGGTTCAGTTCAACAGGAGTAACTAACATTATAAATAAACCTACTTACATTCGTGTGCTGTTCGGCGTAGGAGCATCAGATGCAATGTACTCCATAGTCAGTAGTATTATTTATCTAGATATAAATAATATATTTATAAATTAACAAAGATCCTTTAGTTGATCTGATTTCAAATTAAGTCAAGTAAAAAAAAATATCACCATGACACCTTAATTGACATTACGGTTTCTTGATAGATTGTCAAATATTTTTTCTTCATTAGCAATGGTACAAGTAGCACATTCTGTCAAATTTTCTTTTTTTTCTTTTCATATATGGCAATCATCAAAGTAACTCAGAAGTCTTGAGCGTTAGTACGAAGAACACTTCGTAATAAATAATTTTTGTCTAAATTTATCCTGTCAATGTCCAGTCGCGTTGAAGGAAGTCAGGAGTCGCTCAGTAAAGCGATAGTAGGTTTACTGAGGAGAGAAGAGGACTCCTTGGAAGCACATGAAAAACTTGACCTTACACTTTTATTTGATTGCCACAAACACTATCACTAAGTCTACTAAACTATCACTATTAAACCACAAAACGCCTAATTCAAAATTTTTACAATAATCAAACAAAAACTACTTAACTTCTCGAGTTTCCACCAAAAAGTCGAGGTTGACAAATTTTCTATTTCTATAATTTACTTAGACACTGGCTATCACACACGGCAAATAATAAAACAGAATTGTTTTTATCACGTCATTGTCCAGTCCCGTCAAAATAGGATTTGCTCAGTAAAGTGATAGTGGGTTTACTGAAGGCAGAGTTGAACTCCTTGAAGAAGATTCCTTGACGAAAGATGCAGTCTCACGCTTTTATTTAATTGTCACTCACTAACACCAGGCACTGAAATTTAATAAACTATCACTACTGAACCACATAACACACAATACACATTTTTACAATAATCAAACAAAATCTCAACTTTACTTCTCGGGGTCCCGCCAAAAAGTATAGGTTGTCAAGTGTCAACCAGTGTTTACAAGTGTTATATTTACTTTAGCCCATGCTTGGTCTCAATTTCCCCAGATTTTGTATTATTTTGGAAGAATACCCTAAGTTCTTTCAGTTACAAATAAAACAACTTAAATATATTTGTGGTAATAATATTTTATTAGCACACTAAATTACAAAATTCCATTAGAGTACCGCTCTTCCGCATCATTATCTTTTTATTACTGTCGTATATAAATTATGTTGATTCCCTTTTGTGGTGGTTTTGCGATAAAATGACCTATGAATCTTATGATTTAGGAAGACAAAATGTATGCACCATATTTCTCCAATCCATAGACATCAATCCTGAAAAATTCATAGTCTGAAATAAACTTGAATCCAGAGCCGTAATTTTTTTTTAAAAAAACCAATATGCTGTGGGCAACACAATATTCCCCCCGAGGCCCCCAACCTCTTTACTTCCCGTTTTTCTTCATTCATTACGTAAAAACTTCGTAACCCATTCCAAATTTAATTTTCTACTCTGTCTTCAATCGGTTTTCAAAAACGAAGATGTTCTCTACCGTCTGCAGAGTTGGTCGTTTGGCCACAAAGACGGTAGTGGATAAATCCTTAGCCGAAAAAGCACCCTTAATTGGAGGGGCGTTAGTGAACAAACGTGATTATGCCGCAAAAGCCTCTGGCAAGGGGCAAGGTAAGGTAGTTGCTGTAATTGGTGCCGTTGTGGATGTCCAGTTCGAAGATAATCTTCCACCTATTCTCAATGCCCTGGAAGTCCAGAATCGCAGCCCCAGGCTCGTGCTGGAAGTGGCGCAGCACTTGGGAGAGAATGTCGTTCGCACCATCGCTATGGACGGTACCGAAGGTCTGGTCCGCGGGCAACCCGTGCTCGATTCTGGCTCACCCATCAGTATTCCCGTGGGCGTCGAAACCCTCGGTCGTATCATCAACGTAATCGGCGAGCCTATCGACGAGCGCGGCCCCATCCCCACGGACAAGAGAGCCGCTATCCACGCTGAGGCGCCAGAATTCGTGGACATGTCTGTGGAGCAAGAGATCCTAGTCACAGGTATCAAAGTCGTCGACTTGCTCGCTCCCTATGCCAAGGGAGGTAAAATTGGACTGTTCGGTGGTGCCGGTGTCGGCAAGACTGTACTCATCATGGAACTGATCAACAATGTCGCTAAAGCCCATGGTGGTTACTCAGTGTTTGCAGGAGTAGGAGAGCGCACACGCGAGGGCAATGATTTGTACCATGAAATGATTGAGTCTGGTGTCATCTCGCTGAAGGACAAAACATCCAAGGTAGCTCTGGTGTATGGTCAGATGAACGAACCGCCCGGCGCGCGTGCCCGTGTTGCTCTCACTGGATTAACTGTTGCGGAATACTTCCGTGACCAGGAGGGTCAGGATGTGCTGCTCTTCATTGACAATATCTTTCGTTTCACCCAGGCTGGTTCCGAGGTGTCTGCTTTGCTAGGCCGTATCCCCTCTGCTGTAGGTTACCAACCAACCCTGGCCACTGACATGGGTACCATGCAGGAGCGTATCACCACCACGAAGAAGGGCTCCATCACCTCGGTACAAGCTATCTATGTGCCTGCTGATGACTTGACTGACCCAGCCCCCGCTACCACCTTTGCTCACTTGGATGCTACCACTGTACTGTCCCGAGCTATTGCCGAATTGGGTATCTATCCTGCTGTGGATCCCCTTGACTCCACCTCACGTATCATGGACCCAAACATTATTGGTGCTGAGCACTACAATGTTGCACGTGGCGTTCAAAAGATTCTGCAGGACTACAAGTCCCTCCAGGACATCATTGCTATCTTGGGTATGGATGAGTTATCTGAGGAAGACAAGCTGACTGTGTCACGTGCACGCAAAATTCAAAGATTCCTATCACAGCCTTTCCAGGTTGCCGAGGTTTTCACTGGACATGCTGGTAAATTGGTGCCTCTTGAGGAGACCATCAAAGGCTTCTCTAAGATTTTGCAGGGCGAGTATGATCATCTGCCAGAGATTGCTTTCTACATGGTAGGACCTATTGAGGAAGTTATTGCCAAGGCAGAGACACTCGCCAAGAGTGCATAAAAGTATGTCTTTCTAATGTAGGGAACAAATTAAAAAAACATACTGTAATATGTACAATGATTCAAAATATTTCAGTACATAGGTATGCAATGTCAATAGATTATTAATATGTATTATATATTTATTAACTTAAATCTGTAATAAAAATAACTTAAAATGTGTTCCTTGTTTTTTTTATTTCATGTAAAAATAATAATAGTAAATGGGTAAACTTGTAGTAATTGATGGATGGAACAGATGAAACAGGACACTGGTGACAATCTGCAAATCCAGAATTTGGTCTGGCGGTTAAACTCTTATTTTAAATACCTGCTTGATACTAATTTATTGAAACTGCTCTACAGACATTAAATCATGGGACACTTATTATATTCTTTCGATTTTTAAATATTCTCAACAGTTTTGACATTCTCATATGGATGATTTTAACAAGGGATCTGTGAGCAGGGACTGAGTAATACCCACGCAATCTGAACGATTGTCCGCTTGTTATAACAGAAGTGAAAACGATACTGCAACTAAATTTTGAGTTTGTTTTCCCTAAGTACTAGGGTTAATTAATGGTTCATACAGAACCATTAATAAAAGAAAACTGCTGCGGGGGTTGCAAAATAGACAGGTAGATAAAAAGTACGTCCATCATCCAGTAGACTTAAAGGCCTATGGAGTTGTAAAATTTTTATTTGACATGTTAAAGATTTGTCAGAGCTCTTCCTATATGAGGACCACACTGAATGTTTCCGGAATGAATAAGAAAAAAATACAATGAATGGCCAAAAATCAATTGATTCTCAAAATATTCTCCGTGAGCGTCAATACACTTTTTCATAGGCATAAACCAATTTCCATAACATTTATTCCACTCCTCTGTAGTGACCTCGTAAACATGTTTTTCATACTCTTCGACAGCCTCTTCTGCCGATGATAATCGTTGACCGCGTAATTGGTTTTTAATTTTTGGAAACGAAGTCACAAGGTGCCAAGTCGGAACTGTATGGAGGATGGCTCATGAATTCTACGTTTTTCGCCTTCAAAATGTCGTTTGTCTGTTGGGCCGTGTGAGAGCTGGCATTGTCTCGGTGCAAGATTATGCGGCGTTTACGGTTGTTTTTACGGAGTTCGTCAATAACTTCCGGCAATCAAATGGTCGTGTACCAATCAGCATTCACGGTACGACGATTCTCCAAAGCAACAGTAGCTACGTGTCCAGTTTTTCGAAAAAACAAGCGATCATCTGCATCGCGGCACTGCACACGCGCCACTTTGGGTTCGGCTCATCTTGAAAGACCCAAATGATCGATTGCTGCTGTTTCGGGGTCGTAGCTGTAAATCCATGTTTCGTCACCTGTTACTATGTTCCACACCAAATTTGACGCCCCTTCGTTGAATATGGTAAGCATGGCATTGCATCTAGTTCCGTTTTTTGAGCATCAGTTAAATTGTGTGGGATCCATCGCGACCACAACTTTCGCACAGACTGTCACAGTCAAATGTTTGTTTAAGATTGATTGTATCTGACTCATGCCTATGCCTAAGGATGCCCGAATCTTATGATAGGTCGCACGCCTGTGTTTCGATCATATGGCACACAGCATCGATGTTTTTGATGTTGACAGCGGTGGACGGACGTACCTTCACGAAATTCGTCTACTGAGATTGACACGACCGCGCTTGAATTCTGCAAACCAGCTATAAATTGTCGTCTTGCATGGTGCTTCTTCGCCAAATGCAGTTTGAAGCCAAACGAGGATCTGATGAGCTGTCAAATTACACTTAAAACCGTAGAAAATCATAAAGCGAAAATTTTCACGAGTTAAATCTATCTTAATGCAGACGAGCAATTTATATAATAACGCCTCAATGAAAAAACAAATAGATACTTTTTTATATCAATGCTGTTAGATGAAGTAAACTTTATTCTACAGACAGAGTTCCATTTTTAAATATTGTTTATCTAAGCGGCCAGTCTCGGAATTTTTCAGTGCGACCTATGTAATTTATACAAGGATTTTAGGGCACGTTCTACAAACAATATTCAGTACCTACCTCTCGAATTCTTTGTCATGTTTTGAAAATGGAACATGTACGTGTAGCATAGATAGAAGTCATTGTTAAGTGAATGTGTCAGTGTATTCCCTTATCGATGTACTAAACATAGAACACTATTAAGAATAACGCCTGCTCTGTAGAGCTTGAATAACTTATCTGGTATGTATTCTCAAATCGATGATTCCTACCAACTCCATCTATTATAGTGGTGAATATTATGGAGAGAATAATACTAAAAATATTCACTAAAAAAAAAACCCAGGGGAACATAACATGAGAGTGTTTTCTGGGGCGAGGAAGTCTTCCAATATGCTCACCTTTCGAAGCCTGGTCTTCCAAAGATATTAATACTAGTTTTAGGGGGAAAGAGGACACAAGTAGGTGTATCTTTTTGGTGTTATATGGTCATTTTGCGAAAAAGTAGGCCTTATGACTTAGCGAATAAGTAGGCTGTATTAAGATTACCATGTGCAAAAGTTTAACGAAATCGGTTCAGGCGTTTCGACGCGACTGAGTAATAAACACATTTATAATAGTGGAATAGATTTTTGTAACGCCCTAATACGGTTGGTGCAAAAATTGCGTTCAATGTTCCCTTCTCATGTTATGATAGCGCATTTATTGTACTGCATATTGGTCAGAAGCTAAATGTAAGTGTCATATACTTTGCCCGCTCACAATTTGATTCCATAGATCTGATAGATTTAAAGACATCATACATTTTATAACTTTTTAGATTTCGCGTTTTTTATACGTATTTATCTATTAAAGGCGTTAACACGTAATTTTTACCTTTTTATTACACACGACGTTCAGCTAGGTTACACCAGCTATGGTCACATCTGACTACACGTTTAGACCCATATAATAGATAAACATCAGATTTTGCATTCAGAATAGACTGCAAAAATGCATCGCTAGCACTACCCGTGTAGTCGTATTGATAGGTTCCCTGCAAAGCGACGCACGGTATTGTGCAGGTATGCAATAAAGCAAGAGTAACAGGAAAAATCTTGAATTTTATAAATAAAAACAGAAATTGTAGTTTTTTAAATCAATTTATTAATAAAGGTCTTATCGTTTGCCTCCTACGCGCGGCGCTGATTTCTGGCTTACTTTCGCCGCTTTCGCCTTGGGTGGCGCCTTTGCTTTTGGTGGTGCCGCCGCGGTTTTCTTCGCCGCTTTAGTTGATTTCTTCTGTTCTTTCGCAACTCTGTAAAATAGAACAAGTGGAAAAAGTAAAATAAAAAAGCCTGGATCTGGCGTAAATCAAAATGCATAGTTTTATAATGTCACCGCAAACGCAACATGTTAAATGCATGTCGATTGCGGTGTTACACAATACTTCACCGAGATCGACACATAAGCAGTCATAAAATTTCAGAAGAGCTTAGCATTCACCACTCGAACAGTTTTGGATCACCTGCATAAATTGAATTTTGTAAAAAAAGCTAGCTAGATGTTTGGGGGGCCTATGGTTTAAATGACTTAGTGAATAGAATTTCCATATGCGAAATGTTGCTTAAACGAAACGAAATCGATCCATTTCTGAAGAGATTGGTAACAGCCAATGAACAGTGGATCACCTATGATAACAATGTTCGAAAACGGTCTTGGTCTAAACGAGGTGAGCCATCACAAATTCTCCCAAAGGCAGCCCTCGCTCCCAACAAATTCATGTTATGTGTATGGTGGCACTGGAAAGGAACTGTGTGTATTACGAGATTTTTCCACATGGTAAAACGATTATATTTTTTTTTATAGACAAATGAGCGGACGAGCAAGCGGTCCCACGTGATGGTAAGTGTTACCGCCGCCCATGGACACCTGCAACACCAGGGGCTATGCGGGTGTGCCGCCGACCTTGCAAAATCCTATATTATTTTCACTATAAAAAGGCGGCAAACTTATCAGAGTAACCTACATAATATTACACATGCTCCAGATTAACTAATTCTCGAACACAGGTTTCCTCACAATGTTTCGCTTCGCCACTAGAGCTAGTGGAGCTAGTAATTGATAAAGTAGAGTGGTACAGTAACAAATGCGAGTCATCTCTATCCATTTTCCCAACCCATTCCTTAATCTGCAAAGGTGGGCGCGCCATATGGAGGCGTGTCAACGTTTGTCATTCTGGACTGATGTTGGCATGTATCGCGGATGTCTATGGAAGTCAGTATCCACTCACCATCAGGTGGACTGTATGGCTGTCTGGCGTCTTTTTTTTTAAATAATAATAATCGAACAGGGAAGGTCTTGTTATTTGAGACACTTGTTGCAATTAGCAGAATTTATTGCAATTATACTAATCAGTCTCATGAACTCCTCAAAAGCCTCTCATATTGTATATGACAAAAAGCATCTTACTATCTTATAATATATCAATCAAGTAATTTGCATACAAACCACCCTTATTCTATTGACCCTTTGAATGCCAATCATTTTTACAAGGGTTATGTGATTACTATCTGTTAATGTAGAACAGAAGAGATGAAAAATTTAGTTCAGTTCAAAAGGTAATTGATCAAAAAATTTCTTAATGTTTTAGTGACATTATAGTTATTTTATTACTTAATTATGAACTCTAAAGGTGACATTAACACAGATTTGGAAACAGAATTTCTCAAAGCTTTTCCCTCACATTAATTGTTTGACATTAAAAGGGGTTAAAAAGTGTATTGATTGTGATACTATTTATGTCTCTTTTGCCTAATTAAATAAAATACGGTCAATTGGTAAAAAGCAAGGTTTGAAATTATTCAGATAATTATTGGATAAGTACCAACCAATTTTTACTCAGGTGGGCGTTTCTATCAAGTTCCACACTAACATAGGTAAATGCTAGTATATACTAATATTATAAAGAAAACACGTTAGTTTTTTTGTTTGCTTGTAGGAGGTGGTAATCTCAGAAAGTACCCAACCAAAATTCTTTCATTGTTGAATAACTATGATCTTACTAACATACACTACATTATAATGTCTCAAGAAATTCAATATTTTCCACAGGGATACTGCAGGCAGTGCTGCCATACTTCAGATAAAACATACACATTTAAGACTTTGCATTCCAATATAAACTTTCGTTTTAATGCGTCGAATGTATATGATAAATGATGAAATTATCCCAGTAATTATAAAAATATTATTATCAAGATAATGATCGCAATTAAATTGTGCATGTACTAAGTAATACTAACTTGATAGCCTGTTCTCTTTGGGCTTTGCGCACTTCGGGCTTCATGTTACGCTTGGCCATGATGTCACTGAGGGATGCCCCAACAATCGCTCGCTGGTACTTCTGTGTCCTCCTTGTGCGTTTCTTAGCCTGCTCCTCTTCCTGGCCCTTCTTGAACTTGCGTCTATGTTACAGAAAGTAAATCAAATATTTATTTTGCAACTTATGTAGCATAATATGACGTTACATTGTAGATATTTGCCAATATGTTCTGCCTCAACATGACCTAAAACTATTTAATGTTTGAGGGCATTATAGTTAGAGATACTGCATTCCATAACCGAACCACTTTTACAGTGATTCCATAACCGAACCACTTTTACAGTGAAAGATCATGAATAAATAGTAGAAGAGTGGGTAGGAACTGAAGGAGAAGATTTTGTGAGAATAGTACGTTATTAATTACATTTTAATAATTAATTCACATCTTAATACTAGTTACTTCACATTTTAATACTAATTAATTCACATCTTAATACTAATTATTTCACATCTTAATATTAATTAATTTATATCTTAATACTAATTATTATTCATATAAAAAATCATCAACAGTTTCTTAGTCAGGAATTTTTCTTATACTTAAGATAACCTTTTATGTTTCAGTTAGAAAAAATAAATTATATCCTTAATAATAATTGCTTGCAATGCAACTTGTAGATCATTGTATCTTGTAGCCTCAAGAGGCCTTTCCATTATGCTAGAATATGGGGTTCTTCAAGCAAACTGTGAATAGTATTTTGCGAGGTTGGCGGCATAAACGCATACCTCCCGGTATTGCAAGTGTCCATGGGCGGTAACACTTACCATCATGTGGTACCGCTAGCTAGTCCACCTACTAAAAAATAAAAAAGTGATGTTTGGTTGCAAACTAGCAGTGCCTGCAACTTCATTCATGTGAACTTGTGATTCCCGTGGGAACTATATAATCAATCTGGATAAAAAGTACCCTAAATGTTAACTGGGCACATAAACTATAACTTTGCCAAGTTTCATTAAAATCTGTCTAGTAGTTCTGCATTTTGGTTCAGACAGACAGACAAAAATTGTAAAAATAACTGTTTGGGTTCTATGTACTTCACAATTTAATTGCAATTGCTTGTTCTGCCATCCAAATCAAATACACATATTTGACTTATTGTTATCTATACTAATATAATAAAGATGTAAAATTGTGTGTTTGTTTGTATGTTGGGGGTAATCTCTGGAACTACTGAACCGATTTCAAAAATTCTTTCACAAATAGGAAACTATATTATCCGTGTCTAATATAGGCTATATATTATTTTGAAATTTTGAAAAAAAAATATGTATAAACCGAAGCAAAGAGAGGGTGGGACCCTAGTATTATCTAAAAACAGACTACATTAGGAATAAAGGATAAGTGATGGTTGGCAGTAAAAATATTGTAATGACAAATATTACTTATTATTATAATTTGAATCAGATTCAAATCAGACTTATTTGAAAATAAAAATACATAATACACAGGTATTTCAGATATACAGATAGCACCTAAAGTAACAACTCTTTGAAACAAAATCTAGAGATTATTTATTTTATGTTTATAACGTATTTTTAACATGAGTACTTATAACGTATTTTTAAAAGATCATATCTATAAAAATTAACAATAATATCCCTTACCTATAGAGCACAGTCCATGTCACTTTACGAGGATTTCTCCTCATAAGATGGGCAGCTTCACATTTTGAGTTCAAGAATGTGAAGGACTGAAAAGAAATGATTTAGTTAAATATAATAATAAGAATTTCGTTGATGATTATACTAAACTATTTCGGGGTAGAAAGGGTTGAGTTATACTAATTATATCATAACCTCGTTTATGTTAAAAAAGTACTAAACAAAGGACAGTAATTAGTTAAAGTGAAAAACTCAATGATATTCACCAAAAGTTCAAATAATATATTTCGCATTTTAATAACCAGATAATATTTTATGTTATCGTAAACATTTGAATAGAGGTTATGTTTGGTTAGGTTCTAGGTCACTCACTATTCACACAATACCAGTGAAAAACATTAAAGATGATCAAATTGGTTAATAGGTGTATTTTTTTTAACAAATATTATGCAGATTTCACCTTGCCATCAACCTTAACCATGGTTTTTCCATGGCCAGGATAGATCTTGTATCCACTGTAAGCGCAAAGACCGATCCTGAAAATAAATAACACATAATAAAAACAAAGTAGCAAATTAACTATAATTTTAAATTCACTTAAAAATTATATTCGATTACACGGATATTATAAGATAAACCACAATAATTCATAAAAACGTACTTCATTTTGACTCGTCGAAAATGAAAGAAACTGAACGAAGTTGCAATATTAAAATAAATATTTCTACTATTTTTTTTTATCGAAATAAATAATTTAATATTTTCTATTTGAAAATATGGTTCTGCTTAAGAAATTTACGCAAATAGATTTTTTTTTTGATTACAAATTGATTAAAAATTGCATAATTAGTGGTTTTAAATGGGTTTTACCAAAAACCAATAAATTTTCAGTGCAATACTAATCTTAGGGCAGACATCTATGGAAGTAATAATGTCTAAGGTATAAAATAAATGAATTTTTATAATAGGCAACCTTAAACTATTCTTTTTGTTTTTATAACTGCCAATAGTACGGTATTGGCAAAACAATTTTCAGGAGGAGTGGAAACTGCACGGAATTCAAGCTATCCCCAGAAATGTTGAAAATGATGACCTCTGCAGATTTGTATAGAACAAAATGATACATTTTAAACAGTTTTTTATAAATAATTAAAAGGATTTTTTAATCTACCAATTTATTTCAATATTTTCAAGGCACAAGATTCTTAGCTGCAACTTGCAGCCTGCAAGACCATTCCTTTTAATTTTCATCTGACAGCTCTGAGATCAATGCCAATGGCAGAGCCAATGGGCTATACCAATGTCCAAATAATATATATTTAAAAAAAAGCTTGTTATAATAACCTAAAATTACAATTATCGTATAGCGAAATTAAACAATATTAAATAGTCTAGAAGTTCAACCTGCTCAATGATTTGTCCAGATTTTTTAGAATTTCAGGTTTGTAATATAGCCATTAAGAATAAGTGATTTTTTGTTTATTTACAAACATGTTTTAAAGTAGATACATTTATAAATTTTTCGTGAATTTTATTTCAGGATAACCTGAAAAAAATGCGCGTACTAGATGATAAAATCATTTATGCGCTCAATACATCGCTACCGACCGAATCTTTTAAAAGCAAACTGGATCCTACAACTGCTTGCCAAGACTTATACTCACAGATACAGAAAGAGCATTCAGAAAGAGAAGCTGTGATAAAAAATTGTATTGTTGCAACGGCTGAAACAGTTAAAAAGTTAAAAGGTGTTAAAGAAGATAATCCTGATGATTTTGATCTATTAAAAAACTTGAAAGCTGAGCAAAAAAAGGTGAACATTATGTATTAATCCTAATAATTTTTCATTGGAATACTATATTTTAGATGAAGGTTTATAAAAAATATTTTTTTACAGTTACGCCTTTTACAAACAGAATTAAGTGTGGAGGAAGTAATACAGGAGAAAACAATCAAGCTATTTACTGAAAGATGTAGAAGTTATTACAAACCAAATAATTTATGAAGGCTGGAAAAATGCATTTATTGTTTTTGATTTTTAGTGTAAATATTTTAAATAGATGTTAGAAGCAATGGTGGCACTTTGTTCTTTTAGATAGGTTATACTCATTAAATTCAAGCATTACAGGTACATTTATTGCTAAAATAAATATTTAACAAATTTTATACATTTTATCAATATAACAATTCAAAAGTTACATGTAAATTACATTTTATGCAAGTTTAGTCATTCTACTTAGTGATTTCTTTGTCTTCTTCCTTGTGTTCTTCCTTATATTGGTTATGCCAATCCAGATTCATCTGATGAACTGATTCACCTCTTTTAGCAGCTGCTTTTCCTGACAATATAGCTCCAAAACTTGCAAGTGCTGTAAGAAGCATAAGAACATTTGCTATTTTGATCCTGGCTTCACTGCGAGACCGTTCAATTACTTCAAGACTGAAATTAAACTACAAATTAGTGCTTATAAAATTGGTTTCTTTTAAACAAGTGATGTAACCTTTGATCTTGTATGTTTATGAATATTAAGATATCAATTTCCTATCAATGAAAATATGTGATAACATAATCACGATGTAAATAAAATTCTGAAACCTACGACACATATTGGGGGATGTCCTGCTTGCTCTTGTATTTTTTCGTCCATACAAGAATAAATTTCTGAAAGTCTGAAGGCTTGTATCTTGCACCCGTAGGATCTCTAGCACTGGAACCAGAAACCGGAGAGCTCATGTTTCTTCTTAGTACATATGTAAAAGATCGTGATAAAAGTATTCGATTCATTTTTATTAAAAGCCTGTCCTCTACTTCTGTTTGTATTAAATCCTTTGAAAGATTTTACTTTTCTTGACCTTCAGTACTTTATTTTCTAGGAAGACATGAACATGTCATTAATTTGACATTTGCTTGTCATTCATAAATTGTTCATGGCAAGGAAATGGATATGTACATTATGCCAGTTGTACTCTGATCAGATCAGCGATGTGATTGACAGATTACTAAAATATTCCAATTTAAAATTATTCTACTCCCATTTAATTGCATCGTTAGCTAATTAGATATATTATCGAATAATAAATTATAATCTATAGGTATGTATTTTAATCTTGTTCTTATTGAATTATGTTCAAAAAGTCCAAACAAATACAATTTAATTAGGCCAAATTTCTAAACATGGAAGAAAAATCTATTTTTGACATTCTAATTTATATTGCACCTCTTTTTGTGTTATAAAATAGAAAAAGATGCACCGTAATTAAATTTCTAAAAGCTGTTATTATCGCACGTTTTAGAATTCTAACTCAATTTGTAAAAAATGTGCTTTGTCTTCAATAAAAATTCCTTGTAATTGTATTTTATATATTATATCGTAAATCAGTATAAAATAATGATATCAAAAAAATGTCGTAATTTTCGGAATTAATTTGTTGACATTGCCATTTTAAATTCCGTTTCTTTCTAATTTCAGAATTGATTGACGTTTTGCCTTGATGTCGTGCATGATCGAATGTAAAACTTACAAAATTTTGCAATATTCCATGGTGCATTAATTTGTACAACAAGCAGTATTAATCATTTTTTAAATTATTGACTGTTATTCATTGTGAGTATGTTTCCATCCATCAGAAAGTGTTTATTCAGACGATTTTATCTGCTTTCATTTCATTACATTTTTACGTGTCTCATAAGATTTTAGAGTATTTGAAGCAGTAACGATGACTTTTAGTAAGACCAAAAGTGATTTCGTCATTACTTGTAAATTAGTTAAATGCCCCTCACATATTAAAATTGTATTTTGTGGTTGGAATATATCTACTATGTTCTTTTTTGTGTTATTGTGCAGATGTCTGGTGGCCACAAACATCGTTATAAGAACGCGGGGTTGAGCGCGGACGAGCTCCGCCGTCGTCGCGAGGAGGAAGGAGTTCAACTTAGAAAACAAAAGAGGGAACAACAATTATTTAAACGTAGAAATGTTAATCTTCCAACAGCTAATGCACCTGATATTACACTACAGGTTAGTGCACTTATTTGCATTATCGGAAACACGATAAAGGTCCTCAACAATTGAATACAATTGCTCCGTTAGGATCATCTGACTACATATCAACTACAGGCCAATAGCGATCACCTCCCTCCTCTCCAAGGTGATGGAGCGTGTCATAAACACACAGCTCCTCGGGTACCTAGAGGATCACCAACTGATTAGCGACCGTCAATATGGATTTCGCCATAATCGCTCGGCTGGTGATCTTTTAGCGTATTTAACACACCCCTGGGCTCACGCCATTGAGAGTAGAGGCGAGGCTCTGGCTGTAGGCCTAGACATTGTGAAAGCTTTTGACCGGGTATGGCACAAATCTCTGCTTTCCAAGTTACCATCTTTTGGGATACCCGAGGGATTATGCGAATGGGTTGCCAGTTTCCTGACTGGACGGAGCATCACAGTCGTTATCAATGGTAGCTGCTCCGACACCATGTCTAGTAACGCTGGCGTCCCGCAAGGCTCCGTGCTGTCCCCAACTCTGTTCCTTCTGCATATCAACGACCTGTTGCAAATTGGTGACATACGTTGCTATGCAGATGACAGTACTGGTGACGCCTTGTACAGGGGCCGCGCCAACATCGCTCGGGTCGAAGTGGAAGAGAGTCGCGCCAGGCTTGTGTCTGAAATCGAAGACTTTAGATCTAGTCTCGATTTGGGGTTCTCTGAACCTAGTGGATTTCAATCCCAGTAAGACGCAAGTCTGTGCATTCACCGCAAAAAAAACCCCCTTTGTCGTAGCACCTCGCTTTCAGAGCATGCCTCTTAAGATCTCGGAGAGTATCGGGATCCTTGGTGTCGACATTTCCAGCAAAGTCGAATTTAGGGGTCATCTGGAAAATAAGGCCAAAATGGCTTCCAAAAAGCTCGGTGTGCTGAACAGAGCGAAGCGGTACTTCACCCCTGGGCATCTCCTTATGCTTTACAAAGCTCAAGTGAGGCCCCATATGGAGTATTGCTCCCATCTCTGGGCCGGTGCACCGAAATACCAACTGGACCCATTTGACTCCATCCAACGACGTGCTGTTCGTATTGTCGACGATCCCACTCTCACGGGCGGTTTAGAATCCCTCAGCAGTCGGAGACTTTGCGTCTCTCTGTGTGTTCTACCGCCTGTACAATGGGGAATGCTCTGAAGAATTGTTCAATATAATTCCCACCTCGGGTTTCTATAACCGCACCTCCCGTCACAGAATTGCGGTCCATCCGCATTTCCTCGATACGGAGGTGTCGCGCACTGTTTGGTCCAAAAATTACTTTATACCGCGAACCCGTAGGCTGTGGAACGAACTGCCTCAAGAGGTCTTTCCATTAAGCTACGATATGGGGTTCTTCAAGAGAGCTGTGAATAGGATTTTGCAAGGTCGGCGGCGCGCCCCCATACCCCCTGGTGTTGCAGGTGTCCATGGGCGGCGGTAACACTTACCATCACGTGGGACCGCTGGCTCGTCCGCCCACGTCTATAAAAAAAAAAAAAAAAAACAACAATCATAAGTCCATTTTTGTTTTATTATAACAGAATTTAGAGTTAAATTAAACTGATGAAAGTGAAAAAACCTCTCCAACTTCATTTACCAATGATCACCGACAGTCAATGTTTTATTTCAAAATAGAGATTCAGTGAGATAGCATGAAATGTGATTTGTATTATCATGTTTAATTTTAATCATGTTTAAAACAAGCACTTGAAGAAAAGCTCCCAGAATTAATTAATAGAAAAGGTGTAGTTTTCCATCGCGACCACTCGACCTTGGCTGGGAAGTTTTAATGCATCTTCCATATACTCCAGACATGGCACCTTCGGATTATCATTTATTCCGCTCTTTACAAAATTCTCTAAATGGAGTAAAATGACATTCAAGAGAACTGTATAAACCATTTAAATCAGTTTTTTGCTCAGAAACCCCAAACATTTTATAGTGATGGGATAATGGCTCTGCCAGAAAAATGGCGAAAGATTAAATGGACAATATTCCGTAGAATAAGTATTTATGTAATACAAAAAAGTCTTTATTATTTACACTATAAAAAGGCCGCGAATTATCTGACTACATAATATACCTTAAATGTCTAAAGGATATATATGTATATATATTATATTGTCCTATATATTATGCTCTTAATTTAAAGGATGATATCAGTATTTCGCCAAACGATGACATCACCCCAAGCATGGTGGCAGCTCTCTACAGTGACAACCCTCAAGAACAAGTAATCGCCACACAAAAGTTCCGGAAACTTCTAAGTCGTGAACCCAATCCACCTATAGAAGAAGTTATTCGAACTGGAATAGTACCTAAATTTGTTGAATTTCTCACCAATAGTTCAAATCCAACATTACAGGTAAATAAAGTTTATAAAGTATTTGTAATGCAAACATGTCATATATTTTTTAACACTAAATTTGGTGTGTGACATCACATTTTCATTAGTCATAGTATGGTACAAGGAGAACTTTTAACCCAGACATTTCATTCACCCATACATGTCCGGTGACTCTTAAAAGGCCATTAGGGCCACAAGAATTTAGCCATTCCGAAAAAAGAAAAAAAAAAACATTTCCTTCAAGTGATTTCATTTGATGATGATTTCATCTATAAGAAATATAATAATTTCATTACATCGAAGTAAAAAAGTTACTGACAATGAAATGAAATAAGCTCATCTCTTAGGGTAAATTCTCATCTACAAAGTGGCAGTGAAGCAAATAATTTGATAATAATTTTAACTCAATATACAGGATGTAACCACTATATTTCTGAAATCATGAATGGAATTCATGATTTTGAGCTTAGGGACAAAAAATTTACACATCTTTTCTTTTAATCCTGTGCTGTTGTATGTATGAAAACAATTAACACACAATTGTGTGACCTGTGTGTTTCTAACTTTCCATTAATAAAAACACCACACTCAATGACCCACACTTTCCAGTATTGTGGATCTAGAGACACATACAACTATGAATACACCATCCATATTCAAACAAAAATTTGTCTTTAAATCAGTGCTTTTTAACCTTTTAGAGATGACGGACCATTTGATCCATTTTTTTTCTCATCACGGACCATTGACCATATGGTTTGGTGAGAGAGAAATAAAATTTACTATCAATAAATAAAAGTTACGTTTTAGTTATTTATTAAATAATTTTCTAGATATATTTTGGTTAAGTGACTTAATAACTTCACAGAACACTAGAGAGTCCCAACGGACCATCAGTGGTCTGCAGACCACCGGTTAAGGTTCGTTTATATCTACAGACATTTAACGTGCCAGACACGTGCCGTCAAAGACAACGACAGACTCCATTTGTTCATATCTAATGTGCCAGACACGTTCCGTTACAGACAATGACAGACGCCGGTCGTATCAGACGCGTATTTAACCACAGCGTCTATTGCGCGCGAAAACAAAAGAAATGTCTGTACGGTTCCGTCCGTTCCGATGCTCCTTATACATTGGCCGACAAATGTAGTCAGACATGCACAGACATGCACCGCGCAGACAAAATATTCTTTCCGTGAATGCCGGCCGGGCACGGCACGTGTCTGTCGGCGTCTGCGCGGCTATGTAACGATAGATATGAATACGTTAATAGACAATGTATTAAAGAATATTATTTTGTCTGTGACGGTACGTGTCTGGCACTTTCAATGTCTGTAGATATAAACGAACCTTAAGAACCACTGCTTTAAATAAACAGAAATAATGAATGGGCAGAATTGATGTGTCCTGCAATGTGGAAATCATCCAAATGGTGATGACATTCTTAGTAATTTAAAATTATATACTTTAGTTATTGAAAAGTAGTTTGTTTTGTTGATTACAATTTGCTGCTTATTTAGTATTTTTTTGGCTACCTGTTTAAATACAAGTCGAAAATAAATGAGTGTCCAACCGGGAATTGTACCGGGAAGAGTTGGGACTTTTTGCATGGCAAGTAAGGGCACTACCAACTATGCTAATCGATACACTACTTTGACGATCGATGCTAATCGATTGTCAAATGAAGATATTTATCTTGTCCAGTTTGAAGCGGCATGAGCTCTAATAAACTTATAATTACATGTGGCGCGGTACAAGTGTCGGTGGTGTTGGTGTAGTATTTGTATTAAAAAAATCATTTGAATATTTCAAGTAGTTTAGAAGATACAAGACTGTGTCTGAAAAATCGCCGTATCGTGCTGGAGGGCGGTACTTTTTTTTTAGTGAATGTGACCTAAGAAACATTTCTAAGAACATTGTAAGAAATGTAGAACTATTTCGCGAATCAACCGTAAAATCTTTCGTGAGCTTTTGAGCACCCATGAACTAGGCTAATCAGTCGTCAAAGAAGGCCAATGAAGATATTTGTCTTGTCCAGTTTGAAGCGGCGTGGGCTCTAACAAACATAGCATCAGGCTCGTCGGAGCAGACGCGCGTTGTAGTCGAATGCGGCGCGGTACAAGTGTTGGTAGCGCTGGTAGCGGGTAGTGCGGCGGGTGATGACGTCCGCGAGCAGGCGGTGTGGGCTCTCGGCAATGTAGCCGGCGACTCCCCGCGGTGTCGCGACACCGTACTCGCCGCTGGAGTCTTGCCGCCGTTGCTGCAGTAAGTTATTATACATTTAAATACATTTAAACTTGACTCCTCAATTTTGAAGATTTTTGCATATTTTATAGAATTAGACTCGAATGTGTGCCATGTGGTGTCGGTCAGCTATAAGCCCTGAGGAATTACACCAACTCTAAAAGAGTGGAATCGCTAACCTGCTTGGCCAGCGTGGCGTTTTACGGCCATCTATCCCTCATGCATAAGATAATGTGCCTGAGGAGGCCCATGTCCAGCAGTGGATACTGAAAGGGCTAGTTGCATTGCATTGCAATAGAATTAAATAAAACACTGCCAAATACAAAAGCAGCCCATAACATTCTCAGCGACAGAGGTCGAAATATGGAATAAGTTACCACAAGAAATCGTAAAATCGCCGACTATAAACAGTTTAAAAAAAAGACGTTAACAAAAAAATAACAAATGGCTTCCAGGAGAACGATGTGGCGAAACTTGTAACATCAGTTAACACAAGATATAAAAGCATAACAGCGGCAATGATGTCTATGAGCGACAGTATCCACTTACCACCAGGTGGACTATCTGCTCATCTGCCAACTTTTTTGAATAAAAAATAAATAAAACAAACCTTGGTCCTTCAATTATGAAGATTTTTATATACTTACTCCATATACGATACCTTTCCTTCTACCATGTACAATTGTTCCCCTTTGCTGTGTCCAGATATTGAACAAATGTTTTTTTCCCAGTGTGCGGAGTATGCACTCCACAAAAAAATCAATAAGTGTAAATTTCACTGTACATTGTTTTTGAATTTGGAATGGCAGAAAGTAAAGACTAGAAAGACTACTATACAAGTTCCATTGCTTTATTTTCTCGATGACAGCTGACACACAGTGGTCGATATAACTTTGTTCTAGCGTCAACGCCTAAAACTCCGAACAAAAATTAGGCACCAAGACGTCATATTTCATTAACAAGGTCACGTCAGCCAGAAAGCAATTTTAGTGATGTAGTTATCGATAAACGTAACACGATAACAGATCCGATATTTTTTTACAAAATGTAAGAAACTAAACTACTGCCGGATACTTTTGTACAAATTTATTAACTAATATTATATTTCATTACAAGATGTTACACGTGTTAATTCTTGATTGATAATGCCAACTTCTTTAAAATTTTCGAAGCTGTTGTAAAATAAGTAGGTATAGGTAGGTACTCGACAATGAAACGAAATAATTATAATGACAGGTAATCTTTATTTATTTATTTTAATCAAAATCTGATGACTCGTCACTGTCACTCGATGAGCTCTCCCCAACATTTATTATAAGTTCCTGTACTTCTATATTATCGAATGCCACATGAATTTCCCAATCCGACGCTATAATGTTTTGGGTTCTTCTCACAATTTTTTCCCAGTTTTCGGCAGTTACTTCCGCACATGCATTTTTTAATAAATCTAACATCTTGTTTGCCGTAAAAGGGGGATGGGTATTGTTTCGAGCGGCGTGTCCTTTGATTTGTGCCCATATTAGTTCTATAGCATTGTACTGGCAATGATACGGCGGAAGTCGAAGAACCCAATGACCACATTCGGCAGCTATTTCGTCGATAACATATCTTTTAGGGTGGCTTTTATTCGATTTTAAAATATTCACTAATTGTACTTTTAATAAAGTATTATCCACATTTTCGCCATGACGTTGGAGCCGAGCCAGTCAATTATCTCTTGTTTTTTATTGGCCTGCGTCGGCATTTTATCAATTTGTCTGGAGTGATATGTAGCGTTGTCCATAATAATTATCGACGGTTCTTCCAGAGATCTCCGCGTTCATTTCTTCGTGGTAGTCCACTGTTTTCTTGGATTTAAAGGCCAGTAAAGCATCTGACATGAATCCTTTCGTAGACCCTGCATGGCATATGATGAGGCGTTCACCTTTTCCCATTGGCACTGAACTAATGGAAGCGACGGTGTCGTCAGTCCAGTTCTTAGATACTGTGTGGTTTGCATTTAACCAAGTCTCGTCAGTGAAAATAACATTTGACCAATCTGATATCTTTTTGGCTTCGCTCAAAAATTCGCAGCGAGCCATAGCAACGTCGTGACGCTCCATCAATATTTTACGTTTGTCCGATTTTTTTATAACAAAATCCAATTTCTTTCAAAACCAAGCTTAATGACGATTTTTGGCCATGGAACAAACCACATTCACGTAAAGAAACAACAAGTTTTTTAAGTGTTGGAATTTCTTTGCGCAAGTAATAGTCATATATATGACGGCGAATAGCGTCAGCGTCGAAGTGGTCAACCGATGTCACACGACGTGGTTGGCGTTTTTTCTTCGGCGTACGAAGCTTATTTTCCTGCATGCCGCTTGTACCGTAAGCTTCGGTAGTAATTTTTGAAACAGTAGGTCCACTAATTACTAATGCGGCCGCAACACTTTCTCGCACTTGCGACAGTGGTAATAGCGGGCCACCATTTTGATACTCTGCTTCAAAGTAATTACAAACCTTGATCACCAGTTCTCTCGCCTGCCTTTTCAGAACAGATCCTTTCGGCATTTTGATATTTGACAGCTGGGCAGCAATCAACACGGAGGAACACAAAATACACAACGTAACGTATGGATAATGTGAAAAAACTCAGCGAACAGAAATGTAGTGACTAGCACGACCGTCTTGTTGCGAGTGACAGATTAAAACAAACACAAAATGGCGGTGGGCCATTGAGTGTTCCCACCTTGAAAAAATATATTTGAATGTTTTTGTTGTATTTGTCTTTGTTCAAAATATAATAAATATATGCGATCGATATCATTACTTATTTGGTCACACAACACTACAACTATCAAATTAGAACTGTCATCGAGAAAATAAAGAAATGGAAATACTATAGTAAAGTAAATAAGTATATCAAAACATTTTTGTTCATTGTTACATCAGGGTTATGAAAACCATTACGATTACGATTGTACTTATTTTAGGGACAGGGTTTGGGCCTGCCCGAGTGCTTTGTCCGAGTCAACCTATTTGGAGGGCATTCAGCTCTTGCACAAGTCACTCCATAGCATAGTGATGTGAACTTTAATATTAGTGAACAGCCAGATTAAAGTTAAATATTACATAGATACATACTAACATACAATAAAAAAAAAAATTATGTACCTACATTTGTTGATCCATGGACTGTAGTTGATGGGTTAAATATAAGTTCGTATACTTCATGCCATGATTAAAGTTTTTAGGTCATAAATTGTCAAGCCTAATAAGTTAAACAGGCGGCCACGGAAGGGCACGGCCACGGCCACGGCAAAATTAGGTACTTAATATTATCGGCACTGATGTCTTCACAAAATAATTACACATCTACGTTTTTATCTTAAGGCATTACCTTTTTTAATTCTTCATTTCAGAATATTAAACAAATATATGAGATTATCCATGACGAGAAATGCCGTATGGACATTGTCAAATCTATGTAGAGGAAAAAATCCGCCAACAAATTTTGAAGCTGTAGCACCAGGTAACTTAGATTTATTATTTCTTGTATTAATTTTGATTTTATTTTGATTTATGCAGATTGCACTAAAGTCTAAATTCTTCTTCCCGTGCTAACTCTAACTAAACCTTCAGACCACCAAGACGTTTCAGGCGGTCTACACTGATTTTACGCTTCCAAAGTTTCGGGCCCGAGCGAAGATCGAATGAACGAAGTGTTATAATCCTATTGTGATTTTCTTTCGTTCGGAGCTGTATATATCGGGTAATTGTACTTGTATCAGCCCATAACGTCCCACTGCAGGGCACAGGTCTCCCCTAGTAAATCACCGGGGGGTTTATTATGTATATATCGGATATCTTCGATTATTTAAAATATGAAATATTGTTATCATGAAATTTGAGGTTTGATCCCCAAGTGACTTAAATATATTTCAAATGATAAAGATGTCAAAGATACTCTTACATGTTGTCAATTGTATTCTTTCAACAGAAGATCGTTGTAGTAACAGTCATTTGGAAAGGTCTATATCCTGCAGTGGAGAGATATAGGTTGATATTATGGTACGGTAGATATTTCTACAATATCTACCGTACCATAATATCAGCGAGGCAGCGGATCACATGATGGCAAGTGAATATTTATATCAAGTTTCTTCTATACAAACTTTGACACCCTTTTTGTTGAATATCGAGAAATATTTTTTTAGTATGTTCACCTCATAAACCTCATAGGCACTGTCCAAGTTTCGTGTTTCTAACTTCAGTGGTTTTGGCTCGGCGTTGATAAGTCAGTCATTCAGGACTGACAGACTGATATAATACCTACATAGTCATTTGAGGAGCGTGGTATTTGGAAAGTTGTCGACCATTGTTCCAAATTCTAAAAATTCTCCCTCTGCCATGTATGTATATTAAAGAAGCATGTATCTTTGTAAAGGATCACCCTGAATACTCTGAAACTGCATATTCATAAATAAATAACATTAATCACTTAGTGTCTGAATCGGTATCATTTGTGTCGGAGTCATCGTCCTCGTCATCATCATCCTCGCTGTTTACTCCTCTCAAATTGATAAATTCTTCTAACCGCATTTTCTATCAATCCATCTTAAGTCCAAGATTGATTTTCAATGCCTATTATGATTTTCAATTGATTTTCAATTCTATGCCTATCTTCATAACCTTCCCAATTTGCAGCAGTTACTGAAGATAAAGCTTCAGTAGTCAAAATCCGTAAGCATGTCAACGACAAATCCGATGAAATATTATGATTTCGTACATGTCGTTTAACTTTACTCCAAGCGAGTTCGATCGGGTTTAATTCGCAAATGTACGGTGGTAAACGGAGAATAGCGTGTCCTTTAATAATTTCATCCACAAAATGTTTTTTTTTCCGGCTTATTTAACTGTATCAGTTTAAACAATTTATCCTTATGCATGCCAGTGCAATGTGCAGTTATGATTTGTCAGCCATTCGGTCATTAATCGTTTCAAACTACTTTTAGTGGGAATCTTTTCTTCTTGCACACTATGATATGGAGCATTATCAATTACTACAACACTCCAGGTAAATTAGGTAGCAATCGAGTAGTCACCCATTTCTCATAATTTATGGCATTCATCTAGCCGTGATAATCTCCAGAAGTCGTGCCTGCCTTGAAAACCAAGGAATCCAGCCTTGGACCCAAGCATGTACTAAAATCAACCTATTGGATGAACTGGTATCAATCAAAATGCCGTCTGTATCAGTTTTTGACCAGCATTTTTTAAAAGTTATATTTTTGTCCACCCAGCTCTCATCAACAAAAAATATCTGTCTATCATCTGTTCTGTACTGTTTTATCTTCCGCAAATATTCACTTCCTAGGAAAATAATATTACGTCTTTTTATTAGTATTTTTCGCTTTTTATTGCACTTCCGCCATTTTTATCCTATTTTCCGGAAATCCGGAAATATATTCTACAATAGATTTTGATACACTTTAGATGTCGTGAATATTATTAACAAATGCGAAATTAAGCTCATCTTCAATTTGATTCACTAAATTGTATTCTTTTGTAATTTTATTCAGTTGTTGACATTTTACTATTGTATAAAATTTCATTTTTTTCCAATTCAAGACAGTTCCCACTTTCTGTAAATTAATTTCTGTAGCCTATTCTGTAGACACAATAGCCTTTTGTAGGCTGATATGAAATTCTTTAAGGTACGATTATTATTGAATCCTCTGGATCGGATAGCACTAAAAAATGTTTCGACGCGGTCTTCCAATAATTTGTATAAAACTAAAAACTGCAGTCGGTTATTTTCAATATAACTCACATACAAATGTTTTAACGACCTGATGTTAATTAAAAACCCGACTAAACCTAAGCGACGCGGTGAATCGCAAACATATCTGCCATCTACAAAAGTAAGTTTGCTAAAGTATTCATAAATTTTGTTCAATATTTTACAGTTCCATCTTTGTTGTTATTGTATATGGGTTTCTTTAATCCAAATGTTTGAAATGTCCTCGAATTAAAAATGTTAAATACGTCAATTAATTCAACAATTGCAGATGAATTCTGGAATTCAACAGTTGGCAGATGTTTTCTGGAATTCAAGCAAGTTAAATTTTGATAGTTGTCCCAGTCTAGACAATAGTTGCCATAGTCAAGTTTGAAGCTATACAGTCAAAAGTAATGGAAATGACTGTAACACCACAATTTAACAACAGATTTAAACAAATTTTAAGCAGATTTCCTTTCTGAGAAGCTGTAAAACTTCTTCCTGGGGAATATTCTATAGGAAGTTCCCATCGACCATTTACAGCAACCACCATAAAACAAGTACTTCTTTCGCTATTTCAACGTCATCCCCTTTGTAAATCGTTACCAAATTTACGATGCCATGGTGGCTTATTTCCTACCCATTCTACATGTTCTGTAATGCTCATTTCATCAAAAGTTAGACTAACATACAAATAAATCCATAATTTAAATAAAACACATTGGGCACTTGACAAACTGGGAGATTGTGGGATTTTGTTGTTCGACAAACACTTTTTAGCTGTCGCCAAACGCCAACATGTCGCCAAACGTTCTATGCTCAAACACTACACGCGATTTCTGGTATCTTAAATTATCTATACCATCCATATGAAAATTCCCATATCGATGATCTATACATATAATAAATCGTACATGACTTTTTTCAAAAAAGTGATTGTTATAGAATGTAGTACTAGTAAGATTATAAGAGTATTATATAAGTAATAGTAAGCAAGCCCAAAACAACTACTTTTAGACTTTTTGTGCCTGTCGGTCTACCTGTCTGAACGTGTATCACGCCCGGTTAACATTTGGGATACTTTTTATCCAGATCTATTATAGAGTTCCCACGGGAATGACAAGTTCACGTGTACGAAGTCGCTGGCACCGCTAGTTTAATTATTATATATTATACTAGCGACTACGTTCGCGTGAACTTTAGAGTGATTCCCGTTGGAACTCTATAGAAGATCTGGATAAAAAGTACCCTAAGTGTTAACCCGGCACATAAGTTAAAGTTTCATTAAAATCCGTCCAGTAGTATTGCGCGATGTGCGTGCAGACAGATAGACAGACAAAAATTCTAAAATGGCTGTTTTGGGCTCTATATCTTACAATTATTACTTACTACGACAATCACTTTTTAAAAAAATATTCTATTTACAGACGGCTATTACTATTTATAGATAATAATGTTATGACAGGTATTCCGGTGTTAGCGCGGCTAATCCACCACACAGACGCGGACGTACTGAGCGACGCGTGTTGGGCTCTCTCCTACCTGTCAGATGGACCGAACGAGAAGATACAGACCGTCATCGATGCTGGGGTTTGCAGAAGACTTGTTGAGTTATTACTGTATGTATTACTCTACTTTATACTTTATTGTATACATATAATAAAATCGTAACAGAGCCGTGACTGTACATTAAATGTTAAAAAATAAGTGATTGCAGTATAAAATACGAATGATATAGCGCCCAAAACAACATTTTTTTGGTTTATTGTCTGTCTGTGTTATATCTCCGAACGCGCATCACATAAAGTCTACTGGGCGGATTTTAATGAAACTTATAGGTATAGCTCATGTGCCAGGTTAACATTTACGGTACCTTTTATCCAGATCGATTATATATATTAGTTTCCACGAATTCGCAGGCACCGCTAGTGTACTGTATTGTACCGTTGTACTGAACTGTAGTGTGTACTGTAGTGTAGTGTACCGCTACTGTATAAGATAACAAAAATCGTGATTGACAAAATGGTATCGTGTTTTTTAACAGGCACAATAAATCAACGGTGGTTTCTGCTGCACTACGAGCCGTAGGCAACATAGTGACAGGTGACGACGCGCAAACGCAGGCCGTGCTCAACTGCAACCCTCTGCCTAACTTGCACGCGCTATTGCGCTCCAACACCGAAGCCCTCAGAAAGGAGGCTTGTTGGACCCTTTCTAACATTACTGCGGGCAACGCGGCGCAAATACAAGTGAGTACAATACCCCAGGGCTCGAAATGATAATTATCAATGATAAATCCACGATGGTTTCTGCGGCGCTACGGGCTGTAGGCAACATAGAGACGGGCTACCATGTGCAAGCGCAGGCCGTGCTCAACTGCAATTCTCTACCTAACTTGCACGCGCTACTACGCTCCAACACTGAAGCCCTGAGAAAGGGGGCTTGTTGGATCCGTTTTAACATTACTGCTGGAAACGCGACGCAGATACAATTGAGTACTATACACCAGGGCTCGAAATGATAAAATTATCAATGATAAATCAATGGTGGTTTCCGCGCCGCTACGGGCTGTAGGCAACATAGTGACGGACCACGACGCGCAAACGTAGGCCGTGCTCAGCTGCAACCCTCTGCCTAATTTTTATTTTATTTTGGCACACAGTATATTTTACATATGAATATATAAGAATTATAAAAATTACAACTAATTAATATACCAATTAAGCTACCACAAATTACATAAACATTAACAAGTGAGATACTAATATATCAGATAGTATAACTTTTGGCATAGTTACATCGGGCAAAAGGTAAGTCAAATAATTAGTTGTTATTCCAATATTTAGTAGTGGACACTTAAAACAATTTTTATTTAGTAAATAGGGGGAATCAATCCTGTTGTTAAGGAGTTTATGCAGAAATATTTGATCTTTAACAGTGCTTCGCCTTTGACGACTGTATACTATAATCACAGAATATACTATTAGTCCGTGAGGCTTTATATCTTAAATGTTTAACTAGTCTGCGCTGTAGGGCTTCCAACAAATGTACACGCTTTACTACGCCCTCCAACATTACCGAGGGCAACGCGGCGCAGATACAAGTGAATAAGAATGACTGAATGAATCATTATCGTAATAATAATTGACTATACTTATACATTAGACTACACTTATACAACAGTATGAATATTACAAGTAGCTGCTTACTATGCTAAATGGCCGTAACTTAGAATATGCTACAACAAAAGTAGCAGCTCTGTTTTCAGTTCGATGACTCGGTGACAGATTGCCACTTTTAATTAAATAAGCTCTAAAAATAAAATTATTTAAAACCTATATAAGACGACCATCGAGAATAATCCGGTAAAAACTATGTTTACGCATAATATGTCGCTGCCACCTAGCCCTCTGCTTTAACTATGAGTAATATACACAGGGCATGTTTCGAATAGCAAGGAAACATTATTCGCCAATACAAATATTAACTAATCTACTATGCACCCACTTGCAAAATTAATGTGCTCCAACACCGAAGCCCCCTAGGAAGGAGCCTTGTTGGACCTTCTAACATTTATTATGGGAAAAAATATATAATGAAACCTATGAACCAAAAGAGCTTATCTAACTATTTAAATAGATTAAAATTTATAGATAGATAAATTTTAACAACAGATAAACACTGATGAGTACATGCTGGAGTGTGGAGTAAGGCAAGGGGGAGTTAGTTCCCCCACTGTGAACAGATTGATTGTGGGGCTTAGCAACACCAAAGTCGGATACTCTATTGACGGCATATGACATGGTGTTTCTGCGGCGCACTTAGTACATTATTGAAAGTTTATAAGCCCTATGCAGTGATACATGGGCTCAGGTACAACGTGGAAATATGTGAGCTGTTGGTGTTTAAAGCACGAAATAAACTCATTGATGAAATACCACCTGTAAGACTTTATGGCACTCCTCTGACACTTTATGGCATGTGACACGTTTCAAGTACCCGCACCACTGGGTCATCGAGGACCTATGTGATAAGACTGACATCGAAAGGGAGCGCAGGGCATTGGTTGTTCGATGCAGCAAGTTGGAGCGCAGATTTTCGCGTTGTAGTAAGGAGGTGAAAGTTACGCCTTTTAAAGGGCATTGCCAATCCTTCTACACGTGTATCCTGTGGGTCAACTATATGCAGAAGACATACAATGCTCTGCGCGTCCAGTACAACAAAGCATTCAGGATGCTGATGGGACTGCTACGATTCTGCGCTCGAGGCATTCGACAATGTTTGCAGATGAAATCGTTACTGAGCCGATTCCATGGCACGAACAACAGCATCTTGAATGCATGCTCGGATCTGGGAATCTCCTATTTAAGGCGGTGGGTTTGCTTGAGTGTTGATGTCGCAAAGACAACAATTTTCGAGTAAGCTCAACACATAATTTTACTATTGTCCCTTCCCTTCTTTCCTGTAATATTTATTTTGTTTATTTTTAATCTAATTTTTAATTTAATTTTGTATGTATTGTATGGGCCATTGTTGCCTCATTAAAAATTGTGTATTACTGCCGGCAACGCGGCGCAGATACAAGTGAGTACTGTATCTGTATATATAAAGGGAAATGTTTCATTGACTGATTCAATAACGTTGAAGCTAGAAACACGAAATTTGGACAGTAGCTTCCTTTTATAACGTAAACACTTATTATGAAGGAATTTCTTGGAATGTGTATCGCTACAATAGTGAATCGGGAGTGCTAGTTTTATTTGGACTCCGAATAAATACTCCTTTATCTGCAAGCCTTATATATCTATATTTTTCACTGTATTTATGCTGTCTATTTGTGCTTTTCACAGACAATAATAGACGCGAACATATTCCCGACGTTAATAGATATTCTAAGGAACGCAGAGTTCAAAACGCGCAAAGAGGCCGCGTGGGCGATCACAAACGCTACCAGTGGAGGCACACCCGCACAGATTCAGTAAGTGATACTCGCTTTTATTGTTTTTTAATATAACATAAAGTTAGTAAATTTCGGAGATTAAATTGATAAAAACAAATGTCAAACTTGAAAATAATGTTGGTAATTAATTTGCGTAACGCGGTCCTCCTTGTGGTTCCGGTTATTTGAATCGTAAAATGTTAAATGTGTTTTTGTATATTGTGTGTATTGAGGGCATTAATTAATTAATTTGTTACATTCAATATATTCGAAGATAAACTATTGTCAGTACTTAACATACTTACGATATTTTCACCATAAAATATTCGGAATCAGATTCATCAGAATCTATTGTTTCGGAAACCGAATAAAATGCTTAATAAATAATAATGTTGTTTTATTGAACTCTGTTCAATTTTGAATCTGGGAAAACAGTAAGAGAGGCCCAGCAAAATAGGACAATGAAGACTAGATGAAAAAGTATCTACATATATATTTTTATAGTAATAAATATATACTTTGTATTGTAATCTACATTAAACCGTACTTTATGTCCGTTAGACGGTAATAGTAATAACCGTACGTACACCAGTTAATGAGAAAATGAACATTGATAGTGGCGCTGCGAAGGAGCATCTCCCTCGCAGCGTTAATTACTACTTATACTATTTTGTTATGTAAATCAATGTACGAATGCTGTTTATTATATATCTACATATTGAAAAAAATACTGATATCAGAAATAAAGACCGGCGAAAGGAACGGACCTCGGCTTAGGGCGTTGCTTTGGTTTTGGTAGGGTACCGCGGGATCACGAGTCGATGTAAGTGTTGGCTGAAGGCCGGTGTTCACGGTGTAGCGAGGGTGACGTCTTTGTCTCCGCCGGCGGGGACGGTCAGTTCAAGGGAAATGTTCGCGCTCAAACTGAAAGCGCGCCATTCGGTGAGCTCATGTCAGTTTGGGCCAATTGGCTGGCTTATGTGGTTTTATATCACGTTCTTGGAGTCTCCTTCTAACAGTCCGAGCGCTAACAGCTACTCCATGAAAGTCTCGAAACTGTTCTTGGATCTGTTCTGAGATCAGGTGACGATTTCGTAGGCTGGTCGTAAAGATAAACCGATCTTGTATTTCCGCTGTCACTTGGAATCAGGCCCCCCCCCCTGGACGGCGAACGAAGCCGCCAGTCTCTAGGTAACGATGGTACACACTTTGAACAGCAGAACTGCTTAAATGAAGTTGTGAACTCATAACTGTGAGGTTGTGAAATAAGGCCAGATTGAAGAAGTGCCACAGCTTGCTCGGCTACTTTAGGCGCAGTATCC
The DNA here is from genome assembly GCA_943735995.1 of Sesia bembeciformis. NCBI lineage: Eukaryota > Metazoa > Arthropoda > Insecta > Lepidoptera > Sesiidae > Sesia > Sesia bembeciformis. The sequence goes on from OX031031.1 coordinate 10,660,409, forward strand.
ATAATTTGAAGACCAAAATCGGTTCAAATCTCTGGAAAAACAATTTAACGAAACTTTGAAAAACAACACCATTAACTAAAAAAAACTGCTCCTATACAAACTTTCTGCTTCCTTATTTAATCAAAACAATGACCTAACTGACTCGGCCTTTCTTCTGTGGTTGAACTTCGTGAATTCAAATTTGGAAAAATAGCACACCGAAATGAAGGTGAATATGCCAGTTTCAAAACTGCATAAAAACTTTTTCTTTCACCTAACATTATTTTTGTTTCAGGCCTTTTTATACATAAAAATGCAGGGGGGCTCGATTCAGATGTCCGGGAGTGTATTATTTTTAATGTAATAAAAAGTCATGAAATACATGTTAAAATCTAGTTAGATTTAATAGTTTCAGTGTACTGATTGTGATATTAAAATATTTTAGGCTATTTTTGTAGGACCTTATTTTTATAATAGCTGTAGGTGGAACCAAATTAAACGATGATGATGATTTTCGCAGGTACCTAGTGGAGCAAGGCTGTATACCGCCCCTATGCGAGGTGCTGACGCTGACGGACGCGAAGACAGTGCAAGTGGCTCTCAATGGTATCGAGAACATACTGAAAGCTGGTCAGCAAGCGAACCCCCATGACAATCCCTATGCGGTGCTCGTTGAGGAGTGCTATGGTGAGTTTATGTAGAATGCAGTATTATTTTCTTCGTTCTTCTGCCTAATTTCAGAAAATTCTGTTGCACTACCAGGATATGTACTCGTAGGGTACAAATAGACTGTTTCTTTGTTGAGGGTAATTTTAGGGGATTCCGATTTCACAATGGAGAATTTCACTAGGTTTACAGCTAGCTGATTTTTCACATTTAAACAAAAATATGGGCTAAAATTATACGTATGAAGAAAAAATTTTAAAATCCGTTGGAAAATGACCGAGTTATAGCTATTCAAAGATTTGCTGCAGTTGTAAATTTGTCCGCTGACGCGTTTCTCGTGATGACATCACAATATACAACGTATCACTGAAATAACGCAATACCTGAAACATGTTAACCAATTTAAAATATATCTAACTCCCATGACAACTCCTATGCGGTGCTCGTTGAGGAGTGCTATATATATCTAAATAGTTAGAGGAAAATAAAATTATTTTAGGGAATAAATTAAAAGTTACAAACATGTAAGGTTTTGTTGTCCTGTCTAAAACGTTGTAGTGCTTACTACTGAGACCGGACGCCGGGCCGTGCGCGCCCGCGATTTGGGCGATTCCCGTGGAATAAAAGATACACTAGAATTGTCCTATAAATCATAAAAAAAACCTATTGTAAAAACTGGTAGAATCGATTCTACTCTCGATACTGAACAACAGCTTTTGCACTATTTCAGTGACCCATATACCATTCTTAAAAGGCCTTGCCTTGCAATCTTTCAAATGGAGATTACATTATTTTCCTAATTTGAAAACAAATAAAGGGTGTTTTTTTAGAGGTATAGAACTTTGAAATGGAATAAAAAAAGGATGAATTTTTAAAATTGACATGAAATTGACTTTATACAAAAGATAATCTTTTGGCATTATAATTTAAATATGATTTCTGGCATATGACCGCCACGGCTGGCTCGGACGTAATCCAATCTGGAGGTCCAATTTTCAATAACTTTTTCCAACGTTTGTGGCCGTATATCGGCAATAACGCGGCAAATGTTGTCCTCCAAGTGGTCGATCGTTTCGGGCTTATCGGCGTAGACTAGCGACTTCACATATCCCCACAGAAAATAGTCTAGCGGCGTTAAATCGCACGATCTTGGAGGCCAATTCACGGGTCCGGAACGTGAAATTATGCGGTTACCAAACGTTTCCTTCAGTAAATCAATTGTGGCACGAGCTGTGTGACATGTTGCGCCGTCTTGTTGAAACCACAGCTCTTGCACATCATGGTTGTTCAATTGAGGAACGAAAAAGTCAGTAATCATGGCCCTATAGCGGTCACCATTGACTGTAACGTTCTGGCCAGCATCGTTTTTAAAGAAGTACGGACCAATGATTCCACCAGCCCATAAAGCACACCAAACAGTCAGTTTTTCTGGATGTAACGGTGTCTCAACATACACTTGAGGATTATCTTCACTCCAAATACGGCAGTTTTGTTTATTGACGTAGCCATTCAACCAAAAGTGAGCTTCATCGCTAAACAAAATTCTCTTATGAAAATCGGGATCAACGGCAATCTTGTTTTGGGCCCATTCACCGAATCTACGCCTTGCTAGGTGATCGCGTGGCTTCAATTCTTGCACGAGTTGGATTTTGTAAGCACGCAAACCAAGATCTTTCCGCAAAATCTTCCATAAAGTGAATGGACACATATCCAATTCCTGTGCACGATGGCGGATAGACTAATTCCGGTCTTCCTCTACGCTACGCTCTACAGCAGCAATGACTTCTTCTGTACGCACTGTACGTCTCTGTAGATGCGTATTATCATTTAGAGTAAACGTGGTGCGAAAACGGTCCATAGTTAGTCGAATTAATTACTCTGATGGACGATTATGTTGACCGTAAAATGGACGTAGTGCGCGATACGTATTTCGAACAGAACCATTATTTTCAAAATAAATTTGCACAATTTGGAAGCGTTGTTCAGGCGTCAGTCTATTCATGTTGAAATGCCAAACCAAACTAAACACAAATCACACGACAGCTGACAAAATGGCCGCCAGTTAAAACAGTGTTGCCAACTTAAAGTTCTATACCTCTAAAAAAAACACCCTTTAGTTTGAACAATATTCAACTATATATTCTTTATTTGTACATAGTTTCATGAACACTATTCAACGATATATTCTTTATTTATCACGATATAACTTTGACAGGCTGTAACTTCGTCAAGTTTACAATAACAATAGACTATAATAATGTCGTAACTTCGTACAAGTTTACGACATTTCCTGTAATTATTCAAATCTTTTTGAGGTCAGAAATAAAATGTGAGCTTCACCATTTGTATACCTCATAGATAATATAATGGATCCTCTCCTCTAACCTAGAGGCTAATATTGAATAAATCAAGGAACACCATTTTGACGGGAGTTTTAAAATCAATAACTAACTTCGTCAGAATATTTTTTATTGTACCTAAGTTATAAAACTTTGGTTCTTCTGTTGTTTTTCTGGCCTATATCCAGCAGTGAAAAGACAGGCTGATGATATGGTACAACAAAAGTTAATTTTTCAAGTGTCACTATGGTCTATTCACGTTGTGAATGCAGTGGACTCATCGGCCAAGAAAGATAGTCACTTTTTTTTACCGATAGTATTTTCACAGTAATTTACACTTAATTTACAGGTCGGACGTTTAAAGTAATTAAATACGTTTATCGCTTTTTTATATGTGACTTAGAACGGGGTAAAAAAGGGAGGGAAGCATTTTTTATGCAACATCTGTATCTCAAGAGCTTTTTAAGATAGGAACTTGCAAGTTTACATAAACTGTTAATTTAAAATAATTAAACACTTGTATCGGCTTTTTTTATAATTTAACTTGTAAGGAGGACGAAAAATAAGAGCGAATGATTCCTGTTCAATGCTTGCAATTTAAAAATTGTTTAAGGTTCCTTTCGTAGTCCGGGCGGTACTGTAAAATTTGACGCTTCGCACACAGTAATCGAGCGCTCACCCACGCACACATGTAAAGTTAAACCAATTTACATGACAGTGTTTGACTGTTTCAAATTTTATCGATAAAAAAGCAATATAATTTGTAACATCAAAAATAAAGAGAAAACAAGATGACAATATACACAATAAGTGCCGCAGTACAGTAGGAAGTATAATCGTGCCGATGTGTATTGCGATGCCGGAAAAGGATTCCAACTCAGCATAAGCTGCAGATGCAGAGAACCACATTGCTGGTTTTCATTCCCCACTTTATCCTATTCCCCAATATACGTATGTGTTTTGGTAGTGAGTGAGATATGTCAGAGCCCATTCCCATCACATCCCATCCCTCCCCATTTTCCCAACCTCATCCGGGGCGTACCAAAGCAGTGCGTCCGGGGCGTGCCAACGTTTGTCATTCTGGACTCATGTTGGCATATATCGCGGATGTCTATGGACAACAGTATCCATTAATTACCAGGTGGACTGTATGATAGTCTGCCGCTATCTTTCTATAAAAAATAGATATTTCTCATCAATATGTTCACTTATCGATTAGTAGGAAGTTATAGACTAATATCAAACTTACATTTCACAGGCTTAGAAAAAATAGAATTCTTACAATCGCACGAGAACATGGAAATCTATCAGAAGTCCTTCGAGATGATCGAGAACTACTTTGGTTCAGAGGAGGAAGACAGTCGAAGGGCGCCCGCGGTGTCCTCCACCACGGAAGAGTATCTGTTCGACACGGATCAATCCGTGCCCATGGGTGGTTTCCAGTTCTAACACCTGTTTATACGCTTATTGTGTAGTAAGTATTTATTTAATTACATTTTGAACTTTTGTTGTTCTGGTTGAACATAATAAATGTATATTTATTTATTTGAATCAACAGCCTTATCCAATACCTAGTATACAATTATAATTAACTAACATTTTACAGACAATAACAGATTCAATGATAACTAGACTTATCTTAACTTAAATCACGGAAAAATGAATGCAATTTAGCATGTTCATTGTACATAGCTACTTGCGAATAGTTTTATGAGTATGTGTTTGTGTGGTGCGTGTACTTGTTGAGTAGTGTTAGAGTAGTGTGTGTGTGTGTGGGCTCTGACTCTTGAGGACTGCATTTTTAAAGGCCTTCTGCTAAAGAGATGAAATAGATCTATTTTCTATTGTATGAACGAGCGATTCTAGTAAAGATGGAGCTGTGTGTAATTAGAATGAGAGAGGTGAAGATATGTTGCAGTATGACGTATACGTTTAGGAGGCACGTAAAGTGGAAGCGCAGCGAGCAACTCTGAACAACCAAGACGCCCTGTAAATACTGCGTGCAGGAACGCGTCGTACGTGAAGTTCACGTGATATACGATAGTGACTGCAAGCGTGGTTGTAGTCAGAAAACTTGTTAAATGTTCTATAGTCGAGATGTTTGGCTTTTTCTGAATGAACTCTTATTTTATCATTATAAATGTTATAATATATTGCGGGGACCAGACACTACAGCAATATTCATGTATGCTTCTAACATATGCGAAGTACATGCTTTAATCATGTCTGTAAAGCTGGGTACCCACCAATTGTGCATCTGCAACTGCTCTAATCGTCTCCATTACGCCCGTACCAACAAGAAACGCGCGTGCTTGAACACTTGAAGTGTTCACGTGATGTCTCGTCTCATTACACGAGGGCTTTTTCATATTCTCCCATAGTGTACGTAAATTAAAACTATGGGCCTTTCTCACCACATTCTATAATAATAAAGTAACTTAACAATCTGACAGATAAGAATTGTTTAATATAATTTCCACCTGGGGTTTCTACAACCGCACCGCCTGTCACAGAAGTGCGGTCCATCCGCATTTCCTCGATACGGAGGTGTCGCGCACTGTTCGATCCAAAAATTATTTTATACCGCGAACCCGTAGGCTGTGGAACGAACTGCCTCAAGAGGCCTTTCCATTAAGCTACGATATGGGGTTCTTCAAGAGAGCTGTGAATAGGATTTTACAAGGTCGGCGGCGCGCCCGCATACCCCCTGGTGTTGCAGGTGTCCATGGGCGACGGTAACACTTACCATGCGACCGCTTGCTCGTCCGCCCACTAGTCTATAAAAAAAAGATAAATTATCTGCCAATTAAATCTAAAGTGCACGCCACGAGCAGGAAGAATTATTTCGGTTATTGACATGAGGTCACCCAAGATTGGACGGCAACGAGATTTATTTTACTATAGTCTATTTCTTTTAAGAAACGAGTATCGAGAATTTGCACTACAACGCTATTGGTTCACGTAATCAACCTAAAGTCCTTTTCACACAAACACTGAAAAATTGTATTATAGATTCCCAATGGCTCAGTTGAGTCATCGACTACCTGCGGTCGCACGTGTGTTAGTGAGTGAACCGGACGAAGTGTGTTTAGGGTCAGTCATGGCGGAAATGTTTCCTATATCTAAGTGTACTGCGCCCTTTGCAATCTACAGTACAACAAATGATATGCAATTTCAGAAGCAAGTGATGATGATGATATTGTTTTTAATTAACATGCATTATATAAAAGATAGAAACATTATATATAAAATATAGAACATTATAATTATCTGATTTTCACTTTCTGTTATTCATATTTATTGAAGGATTGGACATAATTTTCTCTATTTTTTTTATAAAAATAAATTAACATCACTATCACATTTACTTCAGTTTAGATACACCTTTATAATTTGAATAAACAAAACCGACCTAAAGCCCGCCCCTCACTGTGGCCCATCTCTTTCTCTCAGTATTAGATATATGAGATAGAAACACTCAGTACTTGTTTCTTAAAAAAAAATACGACTATAGACCCCTCATATTGAGATTCAATAATATGAGGGGGTCTAGTAAAGTGGTCGGTGATCGACTATTTCATTCTTTTAGTTCAATCTTTGCTGATCTCATGTCATTCTTCCTGCTTGTTAGCGCCTAGACTAATGCAGAGGTTCGTTTGATTACAGATGTGTGTATAGCGGCAGGTGGTCCCGGCGTGCGCACTCTACTGGACATTGAAGGTCAAACACGACCAGAGTGGAATTATGTTTTGCACCCACTATGTATATGTGATTTTATTATTAATTTATGTCTGTGAAATTATTAACAAAAATCGCCTGTTTATTTTTTGCTATTGTAGATAACAACTATCTAGTTACTTTGTAGTGAATTATATATATTTTTGTTGGCTTTCATGCCCATTGTTGTTAAAACAAACTTGTATATTGTTGCGGGAAGAATTATTATTATTATTGGATATTTGAATGCATTACAGATCGGTACTAACATGAGGACTGTCTTTTGATTTGTATCAATTTTGGCAGTTTAAGCCAATAGTTTACCATAGATAGGGAGGCAAAGCGGCTTTTTCGATATCCGACAGATTCTGTATACTTATGTAATAAAAAATGAAATACTCTTTTTTTTCATATATTAATATTCCATATAACGAAAACAATCATTTCTAAAAATTAAAAAATATTTTTTCCTACACAGTAAAATTCTTCATCTATATCTTCTTTCCATCATTTTTAATCTTTCCTAATCCTTCCCTTTCTTTCTTAGTGTTTAAACATACTGGTTTGATTTGTTTAATCTCGCAAGTCTGTCTAAGCACATTTCAACATATTTTTTTTCGTTAACTCTTGCACGATAAATCTTTAACTGCTTACAATAAAAAACATTTGTTTATGTCGCCGTTTTTTAAATTGCTTAGGTACGCAGTTCACTCTGTTTTATACGTTTGTCTTGATATTTGGCTTCCTTTTGTAATAAACTGGATGGCAAAAATTCCGGGTCGCTTATAAATGGCGTGATAGTTTCTTAAATACATAAGACTAATTTGCGAAACTATAGTATATTGTAGATGACTGATTAATATATATAAAAAAAATGTGTAACACGTTCTGTACACTATATATCTTAAATTAAATACTAAAAAATAAGAAAATTTCGCTTCTCAACTTATGACAACAAAAATACACTTCGCTGTAAATCTTAAAAAATAAAAGTTTTTTTGTCAATTTAATATTTTGTATTTCCTCCACGAGCCCGTATCACTTCAATAAGACGATGTGGCATGCTGTAAACCAAATTTTTAATACGATTTTGGTCTATGTTTGCCCATTCTTCCACTAGCGCATTCTTTAACTCGTGTAAGGTAACGGGAGCAGGAGAGCGTTGTCTCACGCATCTCCCGAGCTCGTCCCATGCATGTTCTATGGGATTTAAGTCTGGGCTGCGAGCTGGCCACTCCATGCAGGTAATACCGACGTCTTGAATATACATATTGACCAAATGAGCAGTATGTGGTCGCGCATTATCGTGCGTAAGAATGGAAATTGCACCCATATTCACTAAGAATGGACCAGCATGCTCATTTAAAATCTCTCCTACGTATCTGACAGCAGTCAGAGAACCGTTTTCTATGATCACTAACTCCGTGCGATCCTCTGAAGATATCCCAGCCCAAACCATTATTGATCCTCCACCGAATGGCACCTTTTCTTCAAAACACGCTTGATGATACCGTTCTCCTGGCCGTCTAAATACTCTTCGTCTCCCGTCGTGAGTAAATAAACAAAATCTGGACTCATCGGAAAACATAACCTTGGACCAATCTTCATCTGTCCATCGGATGTGTTCTCGAGCAAACCGTAACCTGGCAACTCGATGTTCCCTGAGCAGTTTGGGGCCGTTTGCTGGTCTATAAGGCTTTATATGAGCTTCACGAAGACATCGCAGAATCGTATTAGAGCTCACATTGTTGTGGTGAATTTCTTGAAGACTGTTTCGGACCTGAACAGCCTTGAGATGTCGATTTCTTAACATAGTGCTCACGATGAATCGGTCTTCTCGTGTAGTTGTGCACCTTGGCCTGCCATTTCCTGGTCTCCTGATGTTCATGCCGGTCTCTTGAAATCGCTGGAGTACTCTTTGGACCGTTGATAAAGATACTCCTACTGTTCTAGCAGTGCTACGCTGACTTCTTCCTTCTTGTACCATGGTAATAATCCGTGTACATTCTTCAGGTGATAACGACATGATATTGCATTGAATACTCTGATCAATCCAAGGAACCATTTATAATAACAGCTCCGTTTGAAACAAAAGCAGAAAAAATATTCTTTTCCTAATTTTAAATTTTGAAATTTTTCAAAATGCAGAATATTTTTTTTTAAATCTGTAACTTGTACGTACAAATGAAACCTCTTTAGTGATTTAGAACAAGCATTAGTAACCTCCTTACTACATATTATTTATTCGAGCGATCTAGGTATATAATTTATGGAGATATCACGGTTTTTATTAGCGACCCGGAATTTTTGCGATCCAGTGTATATTATTATATCTAAAAGTAACAATACTGAATTTTTTTTTGTCAAATGCCCAGTAAGTTGGTATGTACTGTATTCAAAGAAGATATAAAGAATCTGTCCAAATTAGAATCAGGCGAATGACCAATCTGTTGGGTACCGAAAAAACAAAAGCGACGCCTTGAAATAATATTTTGTAGATTAGGGCCAAAGTTAAAAGACCTTAATTACATTTATTTTATTAAAAATAATAACAAATATAGTAACAATATCAAGAACCCAGAGTAAAAATGTTAAACAATTATTCATACACTAAAATCTACAAAAGTAACAATATGGTAAGTATAAAAATATCTATATCTTTCATTTATTTCAACAATTGCAATAGTATCAAAAGTTAAAAATATAATTTATGTATAAATCTGTTTGTAAAAACAAGCTCCTGCCTCAAGGTGCCTTGTTCACTAAATGTGACCACACATTATACATTTTCTTTTCTGCTTACTTTACGCTTAATGATATGTAAATCTCTGTTCACCCTGTACTTTTCTTATTTAGTGAGGAACTATATTACTGTTTATACTATGTCCAATTGTTTGGAATGTAATATCGACTTTATTACTGCGTACAAAATTTCTATCTTGTTTACATACAACTTCGTTTCCATTGCTTTGTTTACTTATGGTAATCGGTAACTAATTTATATACAAAATTAACAAACAATATTCATGCAACTTCCATGTAGAACTCAAAAATATTATATGCAAATAAACTATCATTCAACAACTGTAAAATATTGTTTTTATAATTTAATATTGCTTTGATTGAGGCATTTTTTCGTATTAAGTAAAATAATACTTGGGATTCGTACACTTTGCTATAGTCACGTGCTGCTACATATGAAAATTGCTGTCAAGTTTTGAAAAATTTGGCCATCAATGAAATCTGTATAAATCTATAGCGGACATGTGGTATACAACGACATAAGACTTGTGTATACAACAAACATGTATACTAATCTAATTTGTCACATTTTTTAATTATAAACACCGCCAATTTGTTTGAATTTTCTACGTTTCAAATTTTGGATTATCTGTATCACTTATCATATCACACCAAATTTTATCAATGGGTAGGTTGGGAAAATAGATTTATAACACACACTCATACATACCGACAGACACGACTACGGAACCCTCAAATAAATCCTTAAGCTAAGCGAGAGTACAAAACAAATGAACTCACGTATATATAAGGTCGGGGAAAAGTTTCTTCGTATTTTATATACAAATTCAAGACAATTTTTTTAAAAGTTTAATTACATTTAACTATAATAATATATATGTGCCGTTTTGTTTTATAACTTGTGCCATCTTGTAGGTAGTGACATGATCCCGTTGCTCTAGAAATTTTGGGATTTTTGGTCAAAAAATTGCGACAAGTACTTTTGACAGTCCTCTCTTGATGTTAACCTTACACTACCTAAAGAATTCTGAAGAGACCGAAACAAGTGGAAATCTGAGGGCGCAAGGTCAGGGCTATATGGTGGGTGCCTCAACACTTCCCAACCAAGCTCTCAATTTTTGCTGAGTGGCCAAAGTTGTGTGTGGTCTGGCGTTGTCATGATGAAAGAATACACCCTTTCTGTTGATCAATTTCGGGACGTTTTTTCTCAATTTCTTGCTTTAGTCTCATCAGCTGTTGGCAGTAGAGATCCGAATCGATGGTTTTGCCCGGCGGTAAAAGCTCATAATGAACGATGCTCTTACAATCCCACCATACACACAACATCACCTTATTGCGCGTTAATCCGGGTTTCGCCACAGTCTGTGGAACTTGGCCGCACTTAGTACATGATGATCTTTAAATATTACCTTTTTAATGGTATCATAACCAGCCAGGTACAAACAGTACAATCAAAGATATGGATCACAACTTCATACATACAAAATACGAAAAGACTTTCTCTCCGACCTATTATTATACATATAATAGATACAACAAAAATCATAACCCTTTTTTGGCTTCGTTGTAGTCTGGTGAAAGTATGTTGGGGAGGACAGAATAAATGAGGTGGATTGAGATTTCAAATGACGTTTCATTCTGTATTGGTACCGACGAACCTGTGCATATAAGTCGAAGATCACTGATCACATAATTTATACAGACGATTCTATAAAGGTTACGCCGATTGCGCACTACGATGAGATTTATTCAATATGGCCATTCGACATCTTTTTACATTTAATTTTTCGTTTGTGCACGCAGTTTTGTCTTCCGAAAGAAACTGTTATAATTAGAACAAGTCAAAACTCGAGGCGTGGAAAGACGGATTATTATCACGGATCGAAGTAGTTACCGTTTATTGAATAAACCATTTGTGCATCCACCCTGTCGCTTCTCTAAAGCTACCGAATTCCGTCTTTGACTCAAATATCCGTCATTCGAATCTGAGCACACAACCACATTCGTGCACAATAACCGTTACTCATAGTATTAGATTAATACAGTCTACGAGTAAGACTGAATTCATATATAGGTGTAACAAGCAAGCGTCTTACTGCAAGTAAACTAAGGAGTTATTTCACAGCGTCATTTTAAATACTCTTCGACGTTCTTAATTGAGCGGCTAACTAACTCGACTAAACTGATTTTAATTCGAAATAATTCTGCATTTGGTGTTGTCAAACAAATGAAATCCTCCTAAAAGACAGCGACATAAAACTTGTTTTAAAAAATCGACGTAGGGTAATATTTTTGCAGATAATAATAATTGTAAATATGGCGAGGAATTGCTTCAACGTCAACATTATCTGTTTACCACCGTTTTCTTCTTTGTTTTTCTCGGCGTCGATAGCTTGTTGTCTTCTACACTACTGATACCCATTTTTTGCTTGGTAATTCTCGATATGAGACTGCGTCTTATTAGACGAGGGCTTCAACGACATGATCCACGCCATTAATAATGCCCCAAAGCTTTCTGAGTGAAAGCTAGAGCTGGCACATTAGACCACAACAGTGATAAACGAAAACAACACTTGAGATGAGTTTAAGAATAATATAGCTAAAGAAAACCTCATGCAACTCCCTATTACTCAATCCTAGTTCATACACAAAGGTGGTGGAAAAATCAATGCGTATAAAAAGGTAAGTAAGTCCAATGTTGCATGTTTTCCAATGCATGGCACTCAATGCACGAACTCTCCAAAGACAACGGCGGGTGCTAAAGACATATTTATGAGTAGCACACAATTTGAACATAAAGATAAATAAATGGAAGGTACCAGGTAGCAATATAATGTGCATAATGTATCTAACTCGATACAGTCAAAGGAGTTAACTATGAGTGAGGATGGGTTTTACAGTGGGTGCAAAATTTAAGTACAGGTTCTCTAAAATACAGAGAAGAAAAAAGGACTAAATGGAATGAAGATCCACTAAAATCAGAAAGTAAAAACCGTTAGCACACTTACTAAGCTCCTCGTTTGACGCAGGGATTCAGATTGACTCTGTTTATAAAGACCTTGCTAAATCATTTGACCGAGTTAATCAGTTCTCTTTACAAAATTAAATCATATCGGTATTCAAGATTCTTTATTCAGATGGCTAAGATCTTACCTTCTTAATCGATCTCAACTTGTAGCAGTGTATGAATATGACTCCAGCCCTTTCCCAGCCATATCTGGCGTTCCTTAGTGCTCGATGTTAGGCCCATTATTGTTTTAATTTTTATCAATGATCTTCTGACCATACTACAATGTAATCATTTAGCTTACGCTGATGATATTCACATTTAGCTTACGCTGATGATATTCAAATATACAATAGGATTACTTCTAATACTGATTGCGCAGCTTTACAGCAAGATCTTGATAAATTATCTGAATGGTGCAAAACAAACATGATGTCTCTTAATGTTAGTAAATGTCATATTATAATATTTACGAAAAATAAAAAACCTTATAGGTACATTGTGAAAGATTTAGGAGTATTATTTGAAGAAAATTTTTTCGACCACATTAGTTCAATTATAGGCAAGGCGAATAAATTACATACTTGGTTTTTTGATACACACTTGCAAACCTTTCCCTACCATTTAAATTTCTATGTTTCTTTAGTATGTTCAATTCTTGAATATTGTCATCGATGTACCAAATACACATAAATAGATTAGAAACAGTGCTAAGACAATTTGTCCGTTACTGGTGTTTAAAATTTGGGAATAATCAAACATTAAAATGTTATGAAGATAAATTAAGACTTTCGAACCTCAAAAGCTTCGAACTGAGGTAAAGTCAGTTCATTAAATGTATTACATAAAATCTTGCATAACCATTTAGATGGGGATCTCTTGCACCACCTCAATCTGAAGGCACCGAATCATCGCCCACTATTGTACGTACTCAACAATTATTTGACATACCACGGGCTCGAAATAGTTTGTTAGAAGAACCCGTTCAATAGAATGTCGTTATTATAACAATCTGGATGACGAGTTTGACATATTCTGTCTTAATGCCACCAGTTTACAAATTCTGTTGGATAGATATTTTCCTTTTAGATAGATTATATGTACTCGTAGATAGTTTTATTTTACTTATTATGCATGATTATAGCTAAAGTTGTGTATAACTTTAAGTGCATTTACAAACGTACAAATGTTTTATAATATGTGCCTGTAACTAGATAAGGTTGTAAATTTGTTGTTGTACCTAATAAATAAATGCGATGACTAAAATAAATGGGTATCCAATCAAATGAGGTGTACTAAAGGCAGTTAGAAAAACTTTAGGAAAAATCTAAAATTAATTTTTGCACGCCTATGTAAGCAGAACATAGGAGACATTTAGACTGTAACATCATATTTTGTTATCTAATTTCTTGCAAATGATTGTTAAAATTAAATAAATGACATTGGTTTGAAGATTGATGAATGTTTGCCCAGCTCGAAAGCATAAACGAAGCAAAACTAATGTTTGCAGAAACACCGACAGTAATAGAAGGATTAATGACCTAAGACAGAGGCAATGCAAGCATGCAATGAAAAGAAAAGGCAGACGATAAACAAGAGAGTAAAAGAAATAACGGTTAGAATAATCTGATGGCTTCTGATGGGTGATGTTTAATCCTTAGGGTATAACTGTTGTATTTGAAGATTTTGCCAAAATTTAATGTTTGGCAGACTTCTTTATTTTTGTTTATTTTATTCAATGAGACAAGTACAATTAATACTGTTTAGTTTTGGGCAACAATTAGTTATTCTTTGCGTATACTTCACCTACACCATTCAAAAATTAATTTTTCGAAATTAACACATTAAATCTTCTTGGAGGAATCTTCAAAGAGAATCTTCAGAAATATCAGACTTTTCTTGGACTGTGTTGTATTCAAAAGCTGATGGCTTGCGCATGCTGTAATTAAAAAAAATATAGTTTTTTTTAAAAAAAAAGGTTTAAAATATAAATGAATCCTAGTTGTAAGTTGTATATTGGTGCTTTACCGTGGCACTAACATATGTATAGAACTCAAAATAAAATAAGAGACCACTTAATTTTTGTTCAACGACATAATTACATAATTTCTGATGTGTTAAATTTGAATTTCATGAATCGTATTGTTCATGTACATGAGCAAGTTTTTAATTTTAAATTTAGTTGTTTCAGGATTCTGTTTGAGTGGAAACAAGCTCTAGCACCTGATTTTTATTATAAACGATATCATACCATCAGCCTGTCTCTTCACTGCTGCCTATATGCCTCTCCAAAGACTCGCCACCATACACGATCTTTCGCTGTTCTCATCCCGCTACTACCGGTTAACTATTAGCTTTTTGAGACTAATTGAGGGGTATAAAAGCAAAAACGCCACTGTCCATTTTTACTTAAATTGAACTATGAACGCCGTCTGTTAGAATACATTGATATCTTTTTGATAGTATAACTCATTTGAAAGCAATGTTCTCACTGTACCATAGAAAATTAGGTTTGAAAAATGAGGTTAGGAGCAAAACCGATACTGTCCTCAACGACCCAGATGCAAAAACATCACTGTCCGAATTGACCAATCACAGGATGTCATCATGTCATTTCTAATATGGCGTCATGTGCTTTTCATTTTTTGCATATTTATACGGAAATTACCGTGATATTTTGTTAAATAATGAAAGAAAACGTATCAGAAGTACCTCCAGAAAAGGTGAGAAAAAGAAAACGAGCTCCGGATACGTGGAAAAGAGCTAAAGCAAAGGTTGAAAGGTAGGACTTTTTCTCTGTAAACTACTAGTGTAAGGTTAACAAAAAAAGTGGTTCTGTCGTTTTGTTACAATGGCGTTAATTTTGTTGTACACCTAATACATGTAATATAGTTGGAATTACCTAATACATATTCATAGTTACTGCTATGTAAACTTTTAAACACTGTGTTTGTATCTTTGATAACGTACAGTAAAAAAAATAAAGATACCCAATTAACTGTTGTTTTGAAGCAATCGATTTCAATGAAGAAAAACGCTCTTTTAGTTCAAAAGTTTACTTTTTATCCGATTGCAGAAAGGAGAGTAATATTTTTCTAGTAACTATGTATGTCCGTTTCATTGTGGCCTGCTGTAGCTTAAACGGCTTGATGGATTTTGACGTGTAAGGTGTTGATAGATTCGTCTTCATCTCCACTGTCATAGGCTATAACAAAATTTTTAAAAAGGGCGCGACGTCGGGTTTCTGAATTCTTAAATTACGAATTCGAATTATTATTTATCATTAAGATTTTTTAACTAATCAACGCTTTAATTTTTTTATTTTTCTAAGGCTCCTCCTGGTTTGCCTCGATGCAATCACGGTAAAGAAAATAAACATTTTAAGTGTTATAAATTATCACTCATGGATATTGAAAGTTTCCATAATTATTTCTACAAGACTAGTAACAAAAAAGACCAAGATGCATTTATTCTTAAACATTGTTCAATAAAGAAAACGCAAAGACGGCGCCCAAGACTGGGTGTACGCAAAGCTACAGAAAATATAATTAAGCTCTTTGTTCGAAAAAGAGGTTCCATTAATCTGATTAGTATGCCAAAAAACTTTTTTGAAGATTTTGAATAAAATTAGAAGTTTCCAGAACATTTGTCAGTACTGGAACAGTAGTTCAAGAAAAGAGAGGAGGTGACCATACCTCTAGTAAGAATGAACACAAATTTAAAGCTGTCAAAACTTTCATTGAGAAATTTCAATGCCTCAAATCACATTATTGCAGATCGACAATCATCAGAAAGTATTTGCCATCCAAATGTGGAAATTATATTCTCAACAGTGTGAAGACGTAAATTTGAATGTTCAAGAATGTTATTTCAGATCTGTTTTCAGAAAACATTACAACCTACGATTTGGAAGTCCTCGTACCGATACCTGTTCCAAGTGTAGTGGATTGTCAGAAAAAATTAAGTGCTACACCTACTGAAAAAACGAAATTAATTATTGAGAAACGGGTACACAAATTAAAGTCACGAGCATTTTACAACCTGTTGAAGGAACGCAGAGATGATTTAATAGTATTTTCATTCGAATGCCAAAAAAATCAGGTCCTAAAGTGTCTGATCAGGCAGCTTATTATAGTCGCCAAATTTATATTTATAACTTTGCCGTAGTGAGGAGTGTACCTGAAAACACTTTAAAACGAGATAATGTAACACTGTACACGTGGACAGAAGATGAGCATCGCAAAGGAAGCAATGAAATCACTTCAGCCGTTTTTGATTCACTTTGTAATACTTTGTTATTTTGAAGAAAAAATAACAACTATTAGACTGGTAGCCGACGGGTGTGGGGCTCAAAATAAAAATACCACTACGTTATGCACTACATCACGTCAAGTCAGTAGAACTCATATTTCCCATCCCAGGTCACTCTTTTATTCCCCAGACAGGGTGTTCGGCTTAATTGAAAAAGAAGTTAAGAAGATGGAGGTTATTCTGCCACCAGATCAATACATTCATGATGAAAAAAGCTTAAATCAGTACATGATGTTAACCCAGATCGCATCGCCAAATATAGTGTCGTAGTAAAAAAATCTAGATTAGAAGATGTAAAAAAATTGTTACAAAAGCACTGGTGAAAACTGGGCGATGCGAGAAGATCTTATATTTTATGATCAAGTTCTATCTAGAAATAATGAAAATGACGCCCAAGAATATGAAGAAGAGGTTTGCGATGCAGTGGTTCCTGATTCAGACTTAAGAGTGTAATGTAATAAGTAAGATTTTAGTCAACATTGGTAAATCACTGTAGAATTTTTTTTTTAAATTAAATAAATTTAATATTTTTCATTTGACTCCTTTTTTGTTAAAAATTAAAAATTAGGTAGGTGCAAAAATGCCACTGTCCAGAACTTTGAATGCAAATCTGACACTGTCCACCATAAAGATGCAAAGTTGTCACTGTCCTGTCGAAAGTTTGTATATTTTGTTTATTATTAAAGCTTATCTGTATAGTTTCAGTATTATTAATCTATGATTAGATATTATAAAGTTAAAAAAATATATCATATATTGTTAAATTAACTTGTCCATATAAGATGAACATAAATTTTATGTTTCAAAAATTTTTTTTGCTGTTTTTTTGTAGGATGTGTAGCACTTTTACTTTTATACCCCTCAATTCTGGGAGCGATCAGATGTTGATTACGTAATATCAGATCTTGATTGCGTCTTGAGATTCAACGGTCCTTATCAGAATAAGCTTATTCTGGCACGGCCACCTATATAGCCTAGAGAATCAACTAGTTCTGATTTTAATGCTAGAATATAATTTAACTAGAATTAGCAACTAATTCTAGGAGAAATCACATCTTGGCTACGTAAAGTAGTTTACGTAAACGTTATTATTCGTTAATAAGTTTATTCGGGCACCCTTATAACTTTTAAATCCATAAATTCAATTCAAAGATTCAGAATTCAAATCCATCAATCACTGTGGCTCAGTCAGAATAAGCGACATGACAATGACTTTCGTTCTATGTTAAATCTTTTCGTTTCAGATCTTAACCCGCAAAGAAACTCCGAGCATAGTTATCTTGATACCTCGCTTCACTCATGATCGGCACGACGCACTGATTGTAGACTTTCAACTTCAAGCATTGCGTATAAGATATAGGCGATGAGAAGAGAGGACTCATTTTCCTAAATTCTAGTCAGTTGAGCTGGATGCGTCTGTCGGTCTCCTTGGTGAAGTTAGACCTGCCTAGTTCAATGATCTGCCCAAAATTTACATACTCGTCAACATATTCGAGTGTTACCCGTTCGACATTTATCCGTCCCGGAAGAATATGTACATTGACCATGACTTTTGTTTTATCTAAGTTCATTCTGAGATGAACACGTCACGCGTCGTTGAAGATAAAGTAATAGCATTCTTTTTAATGTTCCATCGGAAGTCTCAATATCTGGGAAACTAGAACTGTTATGTTTTCACTCTAAATGTGAAACATAACAGTTTCACATGTTTCACTAGTTTTTCGCTAGAATTTGTTCTCAGGCTCCTTTATATAAGTATATAATATTTGAGATTTTAGCGTTAATCACAATTATTTCTCTATTTAATCGGGTCGGGTCTTAAAGCGAATGTTTATCATATTTATTTTACTCGACGTTTCGGTTGGGTGGCACCATTAAAGACCCTAACTGTCTTCTTCGACGTAGCGAAGGCTTTTGATAAGGTTTAATCTATAAACTGTACCAACTGAAGGTGCCTGAAAGTCTCATTCTCATCATTCGAGACTACTTTACCAATCGCATCTTTCGCTAGAGTTGAAGGCGCTCTGTACAATTCTCTCGCCCGATCAGTCCTCCAGGGTTCCGTCCTAGCACCCACGCTCTATTCCCTCTACACTAATGACATGCCCCATTCCCCCTGAAATAGAGCTTGCCCTCTTTACGGATGACACCGTCCCCTATGCCTCAGATAGGAACGTACGACGTGTATCTACAACTCCAACGTGTAGTCACCGCCCTAGGCGAGTGGTTTGTGAGGTGGAGGATAGTCAACCCGGAGGAAAGTGCAGCCATGTGCTTCCCTTTTCTCAGGGTTGGCACTCGTAGCTCTAAGCCCCGTCTCTCCCCACTCTCGATATCCCTTTTCGTTCAAACTGTTCCCTAGGTGAGGTAAACCAAATATCTTGGAGTCACACTAGACCATGGACACATACAAACTGTCCGAAACCGAGCCGCCTTTGTACTCGGCCGCCTCAACCCTCGTATAGGTGGGAGAAGTAAAATGTCGCTTAGAAATAAGCTAACATTGTACAAACATTCTTACGTCCCATAATGACGTTCGTTAGCGTTGTCTTTGTACAGGTAGCCCCCTCCAAGATTAAAATACTTCAAACCCTCCAAAATAGATTCGTGCGTAAGGCCGTCGCTGCCCCATAGTACTCTTGCAATGTCGACCTCCACAGGGACTTGGAACTTCCCTCCATCGTCAAATATGTGAATGACTCCACCTGACGCTACTATGACGGTCCCTCACCGTTCCAACCCCCTAATAGTTTACAGCCTAACTTATGTCCCCGTCAGGTATGCCCCTCCTCGTTACCGTCGCTCTCGGCACGTCCTAGACTACCCAATTACCGCTGCCAATGCGGTTCCTACGTTATACTCTACGCAGGTACACCGTCCGGCGGCGGAGACGAGAACGTCACCTACGCTACACCGTCAACAGAAAACGGCCTTCAATCAACACTTACCAGGTATCGACACGTGCAGGAGCTTCTTACCGGCTCTCGATGCCGCGGTACTGTCCCAAAGCAGCGTCCTAAGCAGGGGTTCGTTCCTTCCGCCGGTCTACCGGCAGGGAAGCCCTGAGGCTCCTTACTGCACACACTTTTTGGTCATGCCTGAGCACTTTCTGCGCTCCCCCTAAACCTCACATGTCCGGTTGAAAGGCTCACACTCATTGAAAGCCCACAAGAGGCACAGGAACTTAGCCATTCCGAAAAAAGAAAACTACAAGAATAATAGTCAATAACTTTAAGTAAGAGTGAAAAAGTGGCCCTTATTTTATTTTGAATAGATTAAAATAATGACTTTCTGCATCAATGATTCCTCTCACTTTCTATGAGATTCTAGGTTGTTAGGTTAAGTTACGTAGGCTTTTTCAATCAAATGAGAATACAAAGTCACATCCTGAGAAATACATTCACAAATTGCAGAGCAATATTAAATAAACTGCGTGAAATGATAACGCAAATTTAATGTACAATCCTGTATGTATTTAATGATGGTGTAGGAATGACTAGTTAGCGATTTTATGGCAATTTCATCTAGACTTTCCAAGTTATGTAGTGAAATCCTTTACCACCTTGAATTTCCATCTTTCCGGAATGTGGACACCGTGAAAGAGTTATCTAAAACAAATATAGGCTTATAATAGATGGACAGACAGACTAAGAAGCGAGTTCAATATAGAACCTTCAAGGTACGAAACTTTAATGCAATGTACTGTCTGGGAGGAAACCTGAATCAAGCCACTCTGCATTTTAAGTTTTGTAGGTCTGAAGCTTAAAAAAATGTTTGATCAATCAAAAAGTTTTTATGCAGATTTGAAGCTGACATACTAACCATTATTTCTGTATGCCATTGATCCAAATTTGAATTCAGAGTACTGAAAAAATTGAGTTTAAGTGTAACAAGTCGTGTGTCCGCCGTGAGAACATGGGGAAGACTTGTATTGGATTTTTAAAGAAAACAATGGTTTACCTAAAAAAAATCGTTTAAGCAACATATATACCTCGAAGAGCGTTTATGACAGCCATCATGCGGTTTGGCATCAATCAACGTCACTATGTGTTGTGGAATGTTCTCCCATTCTTCCTTGATGGCCGTTTCCAGCTTCTGCAAGCTCTGCAGAGCTGGGTGGTGAACTCAAACACGCCTCTTTAGCTCATTCCATAAATGCTCTATGGAATTCATATCTGGGCTTCTTGATGACCATTCCAATTCACCCGACGTTATGAAGGTATTCTCTGACGATTCCTGCAGTGTGCGCTCTTGCATTATCATTTATCATGCATAAATGAAATCTTGGCCAACAAACCCAGCATATAGCATCACACGAATCTCTAGGAATTGACGAATGTAACGGTGGCCTTTAGTGGTGGCGCCGTGGTCCCGTCACAACCTTAAGTCCAGTTTTACCTTCCGCGGAAATTCCTCCCCAGATTGTCCATGACCCCCGCGTTTCTCTTCAATACAGCACTGCTCAAAACACTCCATGCCTTCGGTATACCTTCCTCCTTCCATCATTACCATACAGCATAATCTTGGATACATCAGTGAAGACTACCTGCCTCCATTGACGTTGAGTCCGATGCAAACTGAAGGCGCGCCATTCGGTGAACTCTTGTCAGTTCGAGCCCATTGCCTGGCTTATGTGATTCTATATCGCGTTCTCCGAATCTCCTTTTAACCGTTCGAGCGCTAACAGCCACTCCATGAAAGTCTCGAAGCTGGTCTTGGATCTGTACTGAGGTCAGGTGACAATTGCGTAAGGTGGTTGTGAAGATTGTGAATTGCCTTTCCGTCGTCACTAGGAATCGTGATCCTCCTGGACGGCGAACGAAGCCGCCAGTCTCTAGGTATCGATGGTATACTTTTTGTACAGCTGAACGGCTTAAATGAAGTTATGCACTCACATTTCGCCGACTAAGCCCAGACAGCTTGCCGGCTACTACAGGAGCAGTAACCATAATTTTAAGGTCAAAATTGTTTCAAATCTCAGGAAAAACAATTTAACGACACTTATTGAAAAACACCATTGAATAAAAAAAAACTCCAATTTCAACTTTCTGCTTCCTTATTTTTTCAAGTGCTTCCTTACTAACAGTGAATTGACTCTGCTTTTCTTCTGTGGTTGAATAGCAGAAGAAAAGTAGAGTCAGTTCATTCTATTCGTGAATTCAAATTTGGAACAATAATAACACACCAAAATAATGGTGAATATGCCAGCTTCAAAACTGCATAACAACTTTTTCTTTCTCTTTATACATAAAAATGCAGGGTGGCTCGATTCAGGTGTCCAGAAGTGCATGTTTTTCATTCAAATTATTTTGATTTATGATGAAATACAATTATTAATAGTTGCACCTGTCGACACTTCTAAGTTCTATGGATACACACTACAGCTAAATACGTGGAGATCCTTGCTACATGTTGGTAATACATAAAATCCAAACCCATAAAACTGTATACTACAATTCATTACCAGGAAACTCCCATGTCACTGAAGTACACCAGAACTCTTAAGAATTGATATTCCTTGTGAAGCTCCTCCCAGAATGCCATTCTCTCACGATACGGATTCCTGCCTTTTGTTAGCTCTGATCCAATGCTGAGGTAATTGAGTTTATCTTGGCTTTCAACTGGATCCCATGTTATTTGTAGGAATGGATCATCATCATTAGGTGTTGGGTTTCTGAAAATGTAGAATGTATAAAAATCGACAAAAGCTTAATTACCTTATGTAATCGAAATATTCCAATTCTCATATATTTCTGGAAGAAATTGCATAATTGCAATAACATAGCCTATTGTCTTGTTTTCGTAACTACCTGTGAAAATTACTATGTTAATTTATACAATAAAGAGAATTATTATTACTCCTAAACATTGCCATTTTTACATACTATTCTGTAAAAAAATAGAATTTTGTACTTTGTATTTAGAAAATATGTAGAAACGACTTGACAGAATTAAAAAAATATATCTATAAATGACAGAATACAATAGAAATTATAGGTCGGGGAGAAAGTCTTCGTATTTTGTACGTATGAAGTTGTAATCAAATCTCTTTGAACCTGTTTGTTGTAAATTTTACTATTTGTACCTGGGTGGTTGTCATATCAATAAACGTTGACATTCTAAAAAAAAACTAACTTCCGCTATTTGTCCATTGTTTTCCAATCTGTGAAAATGTGTTACAAGTAACGAATAATTTAGCGTAAATGTAGCGACATTTTTAAATTTTATTACACAAACGGCAAAAATTCGAAACAAGCCGCAAAAATAAAAATGTGTCGTTTATGGATCTAATGCGGTATCGGTAAGGGTAGTACAAAGTTGGTTTAAGCGTTTTCAGTCTGGAAATTATAACGTGAAAGATGCAGCTCGCTCTGGTCGCCCAGTCAATGCCATCTGTGAAAAACTGGAGCAAGATCTACTCATCAGTAGTTATGACATTGCTGAATATTGCTGAAGAAGTGGGAGATGACAACAGGTTATCGATCAAAATTGCACATATTTATTATAAGTAAATGTAACTAAAAAAAATTTCGTCTTGAATTTCTATAGAAAATATGAAGAAACTTTTTCCCCGAACTAATATTATATTATACATAAATAATTCTATAAATTAGAAGCTGTAATTATATTAATGGAAGCATGATAAAGTATTTTAGACAAACATTTCATACTTCTAAAAACAATTAACCTTTCACACTAATGGGAGCTTACTTAAAATTCTTACCCATATTTAGCAAAATTGGTCCACATTTTAACCACCCTCTTCCTTGTTGTTACAGAATCACGACTTCCCTTACAAAGTGCCAAGTCAGGTCTTTTGATGCCAAAAATGAATGGTGTCTCCGCACAATGTCCTACAGAGTTAAAAAAATTCAAGTCGTCTGGCACCGACCACTCCCCAGCGTAGTTAACAATGTAATAGAAGATTGGGCATTCGGGCGCTAGCTGACTATGTAGTCTCACTGTTTTATTCACATAATACAAAAAATAATAATCACTGACCAGTTGTAAATATTGGGTTTTGGTATCTTCCCTTAGAAATTCTTCACCTCCGAGGTAAAATTTTAAAAGCTTGCTGCCAATTTCTTTAGAATATTTAGATTCAAAAGAGAGCGCTTTTGGTACAAGCAGGCTAACATTTTCATTGTATCTTTCATAATCATAAAAATTATCTTTTATAAATTGCAACACGCAACCTTCAATGTTGTTACAGCCAATAATCAAGGGCACTTTGTTAAAATTATTTGATTTTAAAATTAAAGGCGGGCTTTTAGTAAGGAATGCAGGTTGACCTTCAAATTCCTGTTCAATGCAGGGTTTGAAGATTGCATCAAATGTGGAATGTGTATCCTTTATTAATGCATATTCCAATTTGCACCAAGCTTCCATTATGCCCAAGGCAGGAATTAGTTTTAATTCTTCAACTACTTCAAATTTACATTTACTAGTGATGCCCAATTCCTTAGCTAACTCCATTACAGATTGTGAAGGATTCTTATCCAAAGACCAATTATTTAAAGCACTACCACTTTGCATAATTGCTTTGTGAAACAAACCAGATGCCATTGGCGAAAGCATCATAAAGTGTACAATTGCTGCGCCACCACTGTTTCCAAATATAGTAACATTATTTAGGTCTCCTCCAAATGCACTTATATTCCTTTGTACCCATTTCAATGCCATGACTACATCCTTAAGTCCATTATTTCCAGGGGCAGTAAGGGAATTAATAGAGAGGAACCCAAATGGTCCTAATCTAAAGCCGCACCGAACATATATTACATCTTGTTTGATCATAAATGTTGGATCATAAAAATTGTCAATAGAACATGCAAATCCATAATTTCCTATCCAGAACATGACTGGCAAAGGCTTGTCAGGATTTATGTTTGGTGTAGATACTTCAAGGTACAAACAATCTTCTGATTTAGTAACTTCTAATATAGTATCATAACTCAATGGCTCTGGTGGATCTTTGGAGCAATCAATCACGGCTGTCCAGGGACTAACAGGAGATGGTGGCTAAAACAATACAGATAATTGTATTTTATAAGTAGGCATTAGTAACATCATACATTGTATTAATTATCATAATATTAATCATTGCAATATTAATGCTCCTTATTCCCTATCCTTCCAAAAGCTTTTTCTAATCTACTCCTAAATCTCTATATGTCTTGACATCTTAAAAACATGCTCGAAAGGTATTGGTGTATCACAGATATCCTTAGGCACATAGGCTACAGTACCCAGTTATAACCAACTGGATTGTTTGCTTGCCTGCCTTTCAATAAGATGAAAATAAATATTTATTATTATTGTATAATAGGCCAGCAGCATCACTGCTGTTATAACAATTACATAATTAATTATCTATTTAAAGGGAAAGTATGAAAGTATGTAGATAATATAGGTCTATATTTCGACTAATATATTAATTATTTTTATAGCAAAAAAAATTTTTCAGTTTCTCATACAAATCCGTCATTTGATAGGTGCGGTGCACCTAATATGTATGAAAAATGCAAAATATAATTAATATATCTTTTCAAAATAGATTTGTGGTAAGGTCGTAGCTGCCCCATGGTACACTCGCAATGTTGACCTCAACAAGAACTTGGAAGTTCCCTTCATCATCATATGCGTGAAAGACCGGAGTCAACGCTATGACTCCGGTCAATGCAGATTTCCTCACCATCCCAACACCCTAACAGTTGACAGCCTAACACATGTCCCCGATAGGTATGCCCCTCCCTGTGTCATCCTTGGCACATACTAGATGACCCTGACCGACCCCCTTACTCCAGGTATCTACATGTGCATGGGTGCTTGTTACTGACTCATAGTCCTGTGGCACCCTCCCGAAGGAATGCCTTAAGCCGAGGTCCGTTTTATCCACCGGTCTACCGATGGGGGTAGCCTTAGGCTCATTGCTGCACACCTTTGTTGCTCCTGGCGGAGCGTCTTCTGCGCTCGCTTTAAACCATACATATCCAGTGACTTGAAAGGCTATTGGGATTACAAGAATTTAGCCACTCCGAAAGAAAAACAAAAAGAAAATTATTATCTTACATAAAATAAAAGTATTTAACCAACCATTAGTATTTGTAATTTTGATACTTACCAAGAATCTCAGAGGCCCCACTGGCGGTTTTGCATAAGGGATGCCTTTGAATTTGTAGTATGCTCCTTCTTCATTTTTTTCAACATATCCACGCACTGGACCATCTTTAGTATCTATTTCACATTTTGTCTCATCACAAGAATAGGCCATTTAAGCGGTTAAACTGAAAAGGTAAGAAATTACATTATTTTGTTATATTATTTAATTTTGCAATAATTTTTTATCTTAATTTGTTCATCTTGTTGACATTAACCTTAACACTAATATTATTATCAGGTGGACTTGTGTCTTGTTTCACACTTGACAATTTGTATGTACGTTTTTAATTTTTAATAGAAACTATTTAAAGTACGTTATTGAAATACTTAATGCAATAAATTAGCAATAAAAGTAATCTTTTACACCAATTTTATAAAGAAATTACAAAAAGAGCGTGGTGATGTATTTGTGTTTGAGATGTGATTTAATAATGGCAGAAAGATCAAATGCCACTTTTGATACCTGTCAAATACATACATTGACAAAACATAATACAATTGACATTGACTATTCCAATTCCAATTTCTTAATATGGCCCCATCGAGACTTCGATGATTCTGCCAATGTCAAGGTTGAATGAAACAGTAAAAAATATTTAGCAAAAGATAAAACGCGCAGAGATTATGCTGGTTCCAGTTGAGCTCACTAAAACAAAGAATACTTAACTTTATATATAAATATATAGTATAATACATAAGAATATAAGATCAAATTAGATGTTAGTTTTATAGAAGTATGAAGACAGAGAGAAAGTATTTTTGGTTAATAACAATATACCTAACATAGAATAGTGATGATGAATATGATGTAATAGTTAAAAAATGATTAAAGAACAATGTTATTAACTCTAATGAATTTGTGAAGGATATTAATATGAGGGGAGAAGACAAGGGTTAGTATATAATTCACATTTACAGGGCGAGGAAGAGAAGGAGGAAGTATATCGTAAAGAGGTATTGCAAGGCGGGGACAATTAAAGAAAATGTGCTCCAGAGTGCCTTCTTCAAGTCCACACTCGCACAAGGAATGATCCCGAATCCTTAGCTTAGCCAGGAAGGCCGGCGAGCATACGTGTCCCAATCTTAACCGAATGATAACCGACGTATCCACTTTATTGATGTTCTGATGCTTAAAAAACCAAGGTCTTGGGGGTATAGTCGGCTGGATGGAACCATAGTGTCTAGCTTTAGTTAGTCTAGACGACTGCCACAGATCATTCCAGGATTTATCCAAGTAAGGTTTAGCCAGAGCCCGTAGATCGCGAGAAAAATAATTTGGATATGAATCACATCCCACACGCATGGCGTCCTTTGCCAATAGATCCACTATCTCATTACCAGAGATGCCAGAATGACTAGGGATCCACGCAAGTACGACCTCTATGCCTGATAGGCGGCATTTATAAAACACCTCTTTAATCTTTAGGATTACATAGAAGTTGTCTCTAGCATGAAAAGGAGACTTGCCAATGTCCTGCAGACAACTCAATGAGTCGAAGAAGACGATGGA
The DNA here is from genome assembly GCA_943735995.1 of Sesia bembeciformis. Lineage (NCBI taxonomy): Eukaryota > Metazoa > Arthropoda > Insecta > Lepidoptera > Sesiidae > Sesia > Sesia bembeciformis. The sequence goes on from OX031031.1 coordinate 10,687,863, forward strand.
CCTATTTAACTTATGCGATTTTATAAACAATACTGCCTCCAAGAATAATACTTTAAATAATATATACTTTAATAATCATTAAACTGTTGTATTGGTATTGATTATATTGGAGCCTATTTTTTCAAGTATGAATAACATTAATTAATTTCAAATTATAATTATTATAATTTCAGATTACAAATGGTTGAAAGGAGTTTCGCTAAAGTTCAATTGTGTTGGAGCTCACGTAAAAATATATTAATAATTATTTATTTTATTATTATAAGAAAATCTAATTGAAAATAAATAAAAACTGTAGAAACTCATAAAAAAATCATTTTCTTGTATAATATCGGCTTTATTAATTTTCGGTAAATATTTTTAATAATTCAATTGAAAAAATACTACTCCCTAACTTTCAATTTAAAAATGTACCTTTTCAGTCATACCAACGTAACTTTTAGCCAAGCCACGCTGGCAACACTGCATTTCACAGATGAACTATTTATATTAATCTTCTCTACCCAATCTACATAACCTCCGAATTTTATATTAAATAGTGTATATTTGGCTCCAGAACTGTGTCAAAATAATTTGAAATGGAATCGGACTGTTATCAAGTGCAGATTCTTCATTATGTCAATCCCCATTTGATATGGGTCGAAGTGAAAGAATTATCCAACACTCAGACATTTGTTTTCGAACAAATTGGTATTTACGGTATTTTGCCGCTTCATCCATCGTTAGAAGTGGAATCTGACGGGTTGAAGTTTGAAAGATGTGTGGAATGGACCCAGGCGGCGTCCATTGTGATGCAAAAAGTGTTGGATGGAGCTACGGAAGTTTGGTTCGTTCCTACATATATTGATGAAAGGTATGTGACATTGTTAGTACTTTGAGTAATGCTGCTGTTTCAACTTTTAACAAGAAACCATATAGAAAAAGGGCTCATCTAATGAGTTCGAATAGGCATGTCAGCGTTGCGCAAAGGTAGGCCAGGATTCTGGTTTTGGATGGTAAACCCTTAAATGGGAGTAAGTATACAGGGTTACAGGAAATTCAACTTATTCCTTTTGAGTGGTTATAGTAGAGCTCATTTGCAGTAAATTTTATGACAAAACCATAGATTACCTCACATCAATATACAAGATCCATAACCTTCTATATCGACTATGAATATAATATGAATAATTGCTCCAATGCCAGTATCTAAATTAAATAGAATTAAGGTGGTAATAGAAAAATAATTATGTAGTAGTAACATATTACCCATCTCTCACAGAACACTGTGTTTCAATAGCGTGTAAGATAGAGCCCATCCTATCCTTCCCTATTTCCCGAACTTTCTCTGAATCTATTCCTAAAACTTCTAAGGTTGTGTCATTAGGTAGGGGCAGACTGACGTCGTTCTAGACTGATGTTAGCATCCAGTGTGAATATCCATAGATGACAGTGTCCACTCACTACCATGTGTACTGTCTGCTTGTCTGCTGCCTTCTTTCTATAAAAGAAACAAGATGCAATATGGTTAACTTACCCAGAAAAAATGTATCATGCAACAAAAGCCATGTGTTATGATTATGATTTTGCTAAACTAATATCTGGGAATGATCCGACGATAAGGTCTCTTTTGTTAGATAAGGTATCTTCTCAGCAATGCCTTTACCTATGGTGCAGGGTGTGCGGCGCACACGGGCGCAGGGTGTTAGGGGGTGCCGACCACCGCTCGCGATGCCTCCAAAGAGTTTACTAGGGGGCGCCAGGGTATTGATTCCACCCGGGCGCTACATGGGCTAGAGCCGACGCACATAGGGGTATTTTAGCGATCTAGCTGGCCAAAAGTCAATTCCAAAGAATTCAAAGCAGGTAGAAAAAAAAAGGTTATTAATGAATTTAAATAAACAGACAACAATAGGCAACCCTTCCCGCCTCTCAATGGCGCGCAGGTAGTTTTAGTTGGAACTTGACCGTTCGCGTCGCTACAAGTGCACATATCTTTTTCAGCTTTCTAAGTGTAGTATCTTTTTCAGCTTTCTAAGTGTAACCGTCTCAGTTAAAAAGTAAAAATTTAATGTTCAGTGTTATTCTTCAAAAATACAATTATGGATCTAGAACAAGCAGGTAAGAACACATACTTTTGAAGTAGTTATTGTTTCATTTGTTAATGTAATAATAATATTCTGGGTGTTTGAAAAAAGGCTTTAGAGTTTTTAAATTTTAAACCACATTTTAGTGCATTGAAAGGTTTTTGTTGTACTTCAGGGTGCGTCCCGGTTATAATTTTTATTGTAATTGGAAGATAGGAGTTTGTACAATATAATCATTATCAAATGAGCCGCAACTATCCGCAACTTCTCGACTTATGGGTCAACAATCATGATAGTGAAAAAATGACAGATATTAAATCAAAAATTTAGATTATGTTAACCTGGTATTTATTTTGTTTCAGGGTCATCTGGGGGCTCAGGCGTAAGGGTGGTGACCCGTAGATCGCTGTACGATAAAATGCAAGAGCAAAACTTTCCCAATTTTGAAGAAAAGTTAAAATATTTGGAAACTTACCTTTTGTCTTGCGAAGACTATTCAGATGACGAAATAAAGAACTTGAAGCAAAAGTTTTCGTATATTAAATCTGAATTCAAACAGAGGTGGAAGAAAGCAGCTAAAATAGAAAAAAAATTCCTTCAAAATAATGACGAATGGCTGCAGAAAACATTTGAAATACCGAGAGTGCAGAAGCGAAAATCGGGTCGACCATCAAAATCATTCACAGAATTGAGCGAAAGAAGTAAAAGAAGAAAAACAGTCGAGCTTCGTAGTGTGGCTGATGATGACGTGATAATGCATGCTACGCAGACAAAATTACAAACTACTGGAAAAAGAGATGCTTCGAATATACTGAAACAAATGATTAGTTCTCCAAAGCGAGCTACGAAGTTAAAGAAAGGGTACGAAAAGGGTCAAGAAGACAATGAAAAACAATTAACGCCATTATTAGCTCTTTCAATGTTCGTAGAAGCTGATCTTTCTCGGTGGCAATATGAGATAATTAGAAGCGCCAGTAAAAAGTTATATCCCAGTTATAGCTTGCTACAAAAAGCAAAAAGTGACTGCTATCCGCGTAAAGAATCTTATGAAGTGACTGACACATGCGCTGAAGTAAATCTACAAGATTTGCTAAACCATACTGTTACAAGATTATTAACGTGTTTGAAGGAGGTTATTTATAACTTAAGTTCAGAAGAACGTAACACATTAGAGCTGATTTGCAAGTGGGGTTGTGATGGGTCATAACAGGCGCAATTTAAACAGAAGATGCAAAATGATGCCACTGATGGCAATATTTTTCAAAGTAGCTTTGTGCCCCTTCAATTAGTTTGTGGTACAAATAAGCAGAAAGTAATATGGCACAACCCAACCCCATCTTCACCGCGATATTGTCGTCCTATCAGAATCAGATTTGTAAAAGAAACTGTGGATATTACCCAACAAGAAATAGAACACGTAGAAAACGCCATCAATTCCTTACAAAATACCAAATTTACATTGGAAGACAAGGCATATTCTGTAAAACATATAATGACACTTACTATGGTAGATGCGAAAGTGTGTAATGCTGCCACACAAACAACATCAACCATGAGGTGCTATATTTGTGGCGCAACCTCTAAAGAATTTAATGATTTAACCATCAAAAAAGATGTTGATGTAGATGCACTTTCGTTTGGTTTGTCCATTTTGCACGCCAGGATTCGTCTGTTCGAAAGCATATTGCACCTTTCGTATAAACTCCCTGTGAAAAAATGGCAGTTAAGAACAGCTGCTGACAAAGCCATAGTTAACGAGAGGAAAACTGAAATACAGGAAAAATTCAGACGAGAAACGGGTTTGATAGTGGATGCAGCGCCGGCTCTAGCCCATGTAGCGCCCGGGTGCAATCAATACCCTGGCGCCCTCTAGTAGACTCTTTGGAAGCGTCGCGAGCGGCGCTCGGCGCCCCCTAACACCCTGCGCCCCTGTGCGCCGCACACCCTGCACCATAAGTAAATACCATAAGTGCCGCGCGCCCATTTCAAATGAACTTACACTCTATTGACTTAGAGATCATTTTGCTACCGGGCGGCAACGTGTCAAACGTACATACATACACTGTCTTTGGATTAGAGATTTTGCCGCGCGCGTGTTGTATTAAATAAAATTGTTATTTGTGTAGTGTAGTAATGCGGTATGACAAGCGCCGAAAGCGTAATAAAAGTAAAAAAAATATTATTGTTAATGACTATTTTTTTTTTGCTTGCGCATACATATTTGTCGTAAGTAACAAGTATATAAAACTGTGCAATGGCGTTAAGTTCAATGAAATATCCAAAAATTCAGCGCTCGACAGGCGCCCCCGGGCGCTCCGCGCCCGGGTGCCCCGCACCCCTTGCACCCCCTGGTAAAGACGGCCCTGAGTGGATGTACCAAAAGCTGGATTTGGTAACACCAATGATGGTAATACCAGCAGAAGATTTTTCACCAATCCAGAACTAGCTGCGGAAATCACTGGCGTTGATTTTAATTTGATATACCAACTTAAAATTATCCTAGAAGTAATATCAAGTGGCCACAAGATCCATTTACAGAAGTTTGCAGATTATTGTATTGAAACTGCAAAACTTTATATACGTCTGTATCCATGGCGTCCTATGACGCCCACGATGCACAAGATCCTTGTTCACGGTGCAACTGTGGTAGAAAAGGCATTATTGCCAATTGGATTGCTCTCCGAAGAAGCCGCTGAGGCACGGATTAAACATTTCAGGTTGTACAGGCAGAACTTTGCAAGAAAATTTTCAAGAGAGTTATGCAACCTTGATATAATAAACAGGCTATTACTAAGCTCAGACCCCCTTATTACTAGCTTGAGACGAACCCCCAAAAAGAAGACGATGGCTTTCACAAAAGATGCAATTGAGTTGTTAATTCCAGCTGAACCCTTCTCTGACAACGATAACTCCGATTCAGATGAGGTTTCAGAAGACGAAGTGAGTGAACAGGATGATGAACCGTGGCACTCATCATCATCATAGTTTTATAATGTTATTTTTCGGAAATTAAAATTTTGAGTTAAATATGATAATTTTTTTAAAATATATATGTCTCAAAACACTTTCTATAGCTTAAGTCAATTAGAAAACCTATTTAGAATAATAAAATCGAAAGAAATAATTTTGGCCGCCTAGATTGGCAAAATACCCCTATGTGCGACGTATCATGTCTCAGAAAATGTATATCATGTAACAGAAGTTGTCTCAATAACATAAGCAGTATTTCATAAATGCTTTATGCAATAGATCATACATTGTGGAAATGATTTTACATTATGTACAATGTGGACTACATTCACTTAAATTTATTGTCTTCCATCATTCTCGAGTCTTCCGGCACGCCACTGCAAGCGCCATCAATAATTTACCTACCTATTACTATTTTACACCACCACCTAATATTTTATGGCGATTTTGAATTTACGTTTGCGTGTTAGTGAATTTAAGTTTAGTGACAGTTCATAGTACCAAATGACTATTTATATAACTCATATGTACAATAAATGACGTATTGTGTCGACTTCCGTGAACAAAAACTTGTTTATGAAAATTCTGAATGTGTAGCAAGTATAGAATTACTATATTAATAAATTATTTGATAATTTTATTTCACAGCTCATCAATATTTGATAACAATTTGCACAAATTTGGGGAAATTCTAATAAAAAAGCCAGGTGGAAAACTTGAGAAGTTGTCGCGGTACTTGACAAAATCCTGCTTTGCCATGGAAAATGAGTGTCTTTTCCACCAGCAACTGAGTTCGGGCAACATTAAAACTAAACTTAATTATCAAAAAACAAAAGAAATAATTAATGAACTGGTGAAATATTATGAAACCAATGCTTCTTTTAACCAAGCAAAAAGGAGCACTGAATGTATTAAAAATCAGACAAGTATATTTCAAAACATGTATCGTTTAGAGGCTGCTTTGACCAGACAAAATTTAGAAAAACATAGAAATAGCAAGCAGTATATCCCTAAACAGCAAATGGACAGAATTTTGATCAATAAGTTTAAAGACTTCAATCTATGCAAAGGTGTTGACCAAGTTTCAGTTGGCAGAGCCACAAGCGCACCAAAGTCATCAGTTTCGAAATCTCCTGATACTTCCTTACACTCTAAAAAGCTTGATTGTTTGAACAAGCAGTCACGTGTAAATAGAGAAACTACAGAAATTCTAAACATTGTCAAACAGAATTTGGAGTCCAATGCTAAAGAAATGTGTTACAATTCTAACAATTCCAAAAATGATTATAAATCAGAAAGTAAGGATGAGGGTAAGTCAAAGTTTTAGTGATTTATCTATATTTAAACCTTTTTTTAAAAGGTATCTATCATACATACATACACATAATGACCAATTTGGTGTTTGTTGAAAAATAATTCTTTGTCAATTACACAAGAAAGGGAGTAGAGGAGAATCATGAAATTGTAGTACACAAACTGCCTATGGTTTAAATTACAAAATAAACAATATATTCCTCAATTAGTAATCAAATAAAATGTATTTTCCAGATGGTAGGCACTAAATTCTAGAAGGTTTGAAAATATTTTGAAAATATTGAACCCTTTCATGTTATTTAAAATTAGAATCACTGCATCGATTTTGATTAAATATAAAAATAAAATCTTCCTAAATATTAATAACCTATTTGCAAAAATAATATAATATTGTTACTAGTATTTAAAAGTTAAAAATTGACATTGAATTTTAATTTTTGTAATAATAGATAGGTAATATGGAAATGTAACACTAAATTAACCAAAATATTCTACTAATCATTTCGTTCATTAATTTTGTAAAGGAATAAAAAAATCATGATAATTTCACTTTCAGGTAATATCAAAACCGAGAAGTTACCTGGAGCAGGTAAGATTAGTGAACGATTTGTAGCTATAGGGCCAGCAGGCATGAACATCTCTAAATTTCATATAAAATCAGTCCCTGTACAATTCTATGAGAAATCTCAAAGCATAAGTGATAAAGAAGACAACATTGTAGTTATGGAAGAAGAACATATCCCTGACAAAGTAAGAGTAAATTCAAATATAGATCTCGAGATTACAAATAGAGATTTACTAAAGACACACTTCAAAAGTAATTTCAATGTTGAAGAACATAAAACGAAAGCATTGTTAAATAGAAATCCGTATGCACATAAAAATGACAATAAAGATTTTGATACAAATAAATTTCAAGAGGAAACATTAAGCTCCGAAATGAACACTGATACTGTGAATTCTAAACCAAGTGTTAGTAGTTTAGAAAAAATATTAAGGATCCACAATGCCTCAAAAACCTATCACAGTAGAAAGACATCTGATTCAGATAAAGATTCCTCATTCGGCTCAAAAGTCGATGATTCAGACGATGGAAGCATCGAAGAAAACACTGAAAAGTTGGGTAAGCAATATACCGCAGAAACTCCTTTAAAAGTTAATGAATCCCAAGAAATAATTCAAAATCATTTAAATTTGGTAAATTTTGTTAGTCCATTCCGAAATTTCTATCATAATTATTCGGTTTTTGTTGATAAACTTATAACGCCAGTTCTAATGGTTCATACAAAGAATAATAATAGGATAGAGCCACGTTTACAGCTAAGGGATGTCTATTTCAATTCACACATTCAATGTATCCTTAGGAACATGTCTGTTCAAAATCCGATGACGTTGCAGAGTGTGTCTTGGTCAACAATTTTGCGGGGTTATAGCTTGTTTATGATTAGCCCCTCAGGCAGTGGGAAAACTTTAGGTTATGTGCCAGCTGTCTGTAGAAATATATCTGATGGCGAAGATGGTGGTGACAGCTTAGGACCTGCTTGTATAATACTTTGCGCAACGGCTAATTCTGTGAGGAACGTTGAGCATCTTTGCAAAGTTTTCTTGGGCGCCGAAAAGAAAGTATTGGCTTGCTACGCGGGCGTCGACGAGTTGAAATTAACCACTCTACTGCTGAATGGCTGCGATTTATTCGTATGCACTCCGCCATCATTAATCCGTGTTATACAGTTCACAGATTTTTCAATCGATTTGCGACATCTGTCAATTGTTGTTTTCGACGATTGTGAGAGACTCTCAATTGTTTATGGCGATGAATTGAAAATTATCCTATTCAAAATCAAGGAGATGCTGAAACATCGAGCTAATAAAGAGTGGAAAGTACAATATATTTTGGCTTCTAAAGTTTGGTGTGATTTTATGGAACCTCTAGCAAAGAAAGTTCCAGATACGGTCATTTGTATAGGCGCGTTTCAAGAGTGCGTTTTGTACGCTAAAGCTAAAACCCAACTTACGTTCGTTAAAAAGAATAATAAAATAGACGCTGTTTTAGATTTTCTGACAAATATTGACATCTCTAAGAAAACTGTTATAATTTGCAGCTTTGATGACGAAGTCACAGTTCTAGAAAAAGTTTTATCAAAGAAAAAGTATGTTGTATTAGCTTGCAATAACACCATGACTGTTGAGGAGCTGTACAAGATGAATATAGTTTGGAACGAATACCAGGAACCTTTGATAGGGCCTATTCTAGTGTGCTGTGATGGGAATTTGGCTCATATGAATGTGACTGACGCGCATTATTTAGTTCATTTTTCTCTACCACATCTCTTTTCGATGTTTTGCAAACGATTTTCCGTGCTAAACGACAATTACGCGTCGATTTTCAAACCTAATAATGAACACGTAGAGATTAAAATCTTACTCGGAGAAGATAATATAAAGCAGGTCCCTAAAATATTGCATTTTATGAAGCGATGCACAGATGATGTGCCACCGGTGTTAGACGAGATTTGTGATAAAGTGTTAGCTGAAAACAATGCAGCTAAAGCTAAAGTCCTAGTACCGGTATGCGGAAACTTGCTAGCCTTAGGCGAATGCCCAAATTTTTGGAATTGCCAAGAGAGGCACGCAGTCCTCAAAGAGTACGACGAACCAAAAGACTGGATGCCGAAAAATGGCGTAATCACGTTTAAAATACTCCACTACCATTCGGCGGTTTCTTACTCTGCAAAACTATTGACGAATATCGTGAATGGCGTGACGAAAAAGTATCCACAGACTTATGGGGCGCTTTCTATAAAAATGGGAATGTATTACTGCGAAGAACGAAATAGAAAACTGCATGGCATACCCATAGTCGGTGACATTTGTGCGGTCTCAATAAGACAGAACTTATTTACCAGATGTCAAGTAGTCAAAATAATCAATAGATATCAAAACGGTAATCCGAATAATTTATTAATTAAGTTATTGGATGAAGAAAAGTTCGATACTACAAAAGATATTTACTTATACCACTTACCCAACGAATTGAAGGAGATAGAGACATATGTAATACAAGTACGGCTTGCAAATGTGAATCCTAAAGATAAGGATGTTACTTTCTCTAACTTGGCAAGGGATCAATTACAGAAAATTACACATTCAGAAGAAACATTGCACTTACGAGGGAAAGTAGTCATGACTGTCGGAAAATGCGTTTTTGTTGACACTTTAGAAGCTTGCCAAGACCTCACATCTCTGAATGAAACTGTGGTTAGATACGACCTTAAAAAAGAGCTTCTTGATACACATGGTGAGCTCAATCATGACCATATACAAAAGTTAGTAAAGTTGTGCAAAGAGTTAGAGGCATGTAGAGATTTAAGCGCAGAATATGAAAATATTCCCATCCAATCAAATAGAAGAACTGTGTGAAGATGGTACGTTAAAAAAAATATTTTTAAGAATTGTAATTAGTTTTTAAATACATATAACATATATTGTGCTCTTGTAATATTGTGGTGCATCTAGGGGTAGACTCGCCGTGACGGAAAGCGTCCTTTAAAATTTAAAAAAATATAGAAAAGTATTTCCGAATGAAAATCTCAATAACGTGTGTTAGATAATGGAAGCGTAAAGAAACGCGTTAGAAAACGAATTAAAGCGCGAAACGGAACCCAATATTCATATTTTCTGCCGAGGGCTGTTTGCGTCTACGTGGAAATTTTTTCCTTCTTCTTCACCCAGTCGCCTCCTTGTAGCGATGCTTCATATCTCTCTCTCTCTCTCTCTCTGCCGTGAATCATCGTGCCGTCAAGACGTATTATTTTCGATTCACGCGCGTTCTTGGAAACCTTAAGCATAATCGTCACTACGTAACGTCAACATACCATCTTCGGTCTACGTGCACACGGGGACGACACATTTATTCCTGAATGCGCGGATTTTATACTTACTATGTCAAAATTATTTCTTTTATTTTTAGCATAGTATAAAATGGAATTTTTGTTATGCCAAAAATAAGATTTTTTTATGCAAAATTAAAAAATCTGTCAGCAACAAGTTGAAATAATCGATCTTACTTCATACACGGACGTAACCCAACTCGCCCCTGTTTGACGCAGGGTTTGGAAACCTATTCATAACTCCACGAGGCTGCGGTCCGTCCAAAAACGAGAAGCGATGAACTATTTTCTCGCCCAAGACATTGTCTTGTATATTGTACAAATTATACAAGACAAACCATTGAAAGACAAATACTAGTATAGAAGTAATAGTTGAACGGTCTCATTGCAAGCGATGATCGTCGTTCTAATTTTATTGCCCGGCGATAAGAGGGCCAAAAGAATTCGCTCAGTAACACTCGCCTCCAAAGTGACCGTCAAATTTCAATTAGTGTGCGGCGGGGCGGAGGGGTCGAACTGAGTTGCTGCTAGCTCGTCGCTGTCGCTTGCTTCACTAATTCCTCTCTCAGCGACAAAAAAATACCTCGCCTAGTTAGTTTTACCGGTCGAACTGTGTACTCTTTACTCGTTTATAGTTTGGTTATCCGCTCATAGTTTCTCGGTCTTGGTCGGAGCGCTGCGTAACGTACTAACTAATATTGCTAATGTAACTTACGCCCGGAGAAATAGGCGATTCTAAGACCATGTCTTAAGACAAAGCAACGTCTTTGCAATGCCCGTTTGTTACTGTAATATCAATAAGCAATTGAAGTCTCAGATCGATACAAATTTTAGTTAAGACAGTCGTGATTTTCCATAGTTTAGAACGATCTAAGACAGCATTTGTTAACTTACTAAATACAGTTACTATAATAGCATTTGTTAGCTATAATAGCTTGAGCTGCGCGCGAAACGTTTGCCGATGACCTCCCTTCCCAGTTCCCTCGCCCGCGTCCCGCCCAATATTGGTCATTGAGTTCTATTGTACCAACATACGTATATGTATTTGGTAGACTTTCTTTTTCGTCCATCCTATAGACTGTCAATGCATCATGACGTCATCGGCAAACATTCCGCGCGCGGCTAGTATTACCTTAACTTAGTTAAGACACGATCTAAGATCGTGCTTAGAATCGACCATGTATCCGGGCTTAGTATTGTTTACTATATTTAAGTATTAGTAGTATTTTAGAAATACTCGAAAAATGATGTCACCTTAAGTTTAGGCTATGCATAGATAGACAAGACAGTCTTGAGACAATGGGAAATAGAAATATGTAACAAAAATACAAACTTCTATTTGCTATTGTGCATACTCGTTAAACACGAGCCATACGTAGTCTTAAGGCGGTCTTGACTCGTTTTTTAGTCCGAACGGCATCATATGTTTTTTTGCTTTCATTTGAATTTTTGTTAATCAAGGTAAGTATGTATTTTATAGGTAATCACCTCAACGTTCAAATGACATTTACTTCTCTATTGTGTGTAATTAAAAGTTGTAATTAAAGCTAGCAATGTATTTAATGCAAGCAAATGTACTTGTATTAAACTTTTATACTTGTATTATCATGGAAATTAATAAATTTCCGTGTGATTATAGTTGGCTCTGATCTGTTTTTTACTTCAGTCAACGTTTTTTTTTACTTCAGTCTCTACGCAAGACTAAAATGTTTTGTCTCAACTTCAAAGACATAGTTATTTGATTAAAAGTGATTTTGTAATTTTGTTTTTTATTTGAATTCCCAAAAAGTTTATAATCATTAATTAAAAATTATATTATGTTATATTTAGGTATATTATATTGCTTAAAAATAACCCGGTCTGTTCTTTATCCAATAACAAACAAACCAACGAATTGACACAAACCACATGTCACCGAAATAACCTGGTTTGTTCGTTGTCCGATAACAAACAAACCAACGAATTGACATAAACCACATGTCACCGAAATAACCTGGTTTGTTCGTTGTCCAATAACAAACAGACCGACGAATTGACATAAACCACATGCCACCGAAATAACCTGGTTTGTTCGTTGTCCAATAACAAACAAACCAACGAATTGACATAAACCACATGCCATCGAAATAACCTGGTTTGTTCGTTGTCCAATAACAAACAAACCAACGGAACTGACTGACATAATATATACAACATATCACTGAAATAAAGCAAAACCTGACTGACACACGTAAACTAATTTAAAATTTAAACTCTACAACGAAACAATACGTCATTTTTTAGAGGTCCATAAACATTTATTACCAGTTTACAAAAGCCGCCGATAATATCTTTGGAGCCGAAATTTCTAAGAAAGACAGCTGCATTCCTTTTGTTTGTTGTAATATACCACGTTTACCATTAGGTAATCTTATCAGGTGCCTTGTCCTTAGAAAAGTTTAGTTCTAAGATAGCAAACATTATTTAGAATAATTGTGTATGATTCTAGAAGTATAATTGTTACAAACATTAAAAATTACATGTAATGTCAACCGAGGTAAATCTGTCTACGGAGCTAATGCGTCTAAACCACGGAGGATTTACTAAGTAAGTCCTCCGTGGTCTCAACTAATCTGACGATTATACCTATATGGGTCAGACCGCGAAAAATTGTACTTTTTGAAATTTCGGTGTCCCCACGATTCATCGAGACATTTACTAAATACCATTTTCTTGTTTATATATAACTATTAACACTGATCACTAAAATATGCAGAACGCCCCGTTACACATAAAATATGATGTACCCTAAATCACCAATTTAAAGCTTCATATGTTGAAAATTGAGTGTTTCCTGACTACCCACACTAAGAAAAACAATCATAAAAAATAAACTACTGTATTAATCATTACTCTTTAAGTATATCTACTGTATATAAAAATGCAAGGCAATTGATGTTGTACATATCATATCGTATTTTTCAACTGATATATTGAAAAAAAACTTGAGTTATATGTCCGTCTCCGATTTGTTTCAAGTGTGTTATTGTTAAATGTGTGTAACTAATAAATTCGTTATTTTTAATTGAATTTATTTACTAATATATTCAGTATCATTAATTCAATTAATTATTCAATATTTTTAAATCGTAATCACATCTCTTTATATAAGTAAAAAAATCACAAAACACGGTATTTTAACACCAACTTAACTACTAAATGTTTATGATAAATGTGCATATTAAAATTCGAATAAGGACTGACCGTTGGTCGTCTTGGGGACTCTTAAGTCAAATTTACTATTACTTTTCGGCATTCTCCTTTTAGTTTATCATTTTTACAACATTATTTGAAGTACTAGGTTAGTCGGAAAGGGGGTACAATGCCGAAAGAAGGGCGTTTTCAGTATTGTTAGCTGAACAACCATGGGGGAACCATGGTCAATTCTATAAAAAATCAACTCCCATACAGATCGAACTAGTCAGCTGATCATTTTGTATGGTGAGGTGAGTCAATCAATATTTTTTAAGTATTATCCATGGAATCAGTGATAAAGGTTGGTCAGGTGGATACTGAATACTCCTTTCGGTTTAGTAACCCCTGACTTACACCGTACGTATATAAAATTGATATTGTGTTTAAAAATATTATTTCTTTGATAATAATAATAATAATACAGTTTTTCGCGGTGTGACCCTAATACCGTAAACAACATAACATAAGTATCCTCAAAAAATAACAATTAGAATTTAACACAATCCAGTGAACGTATAAGATTAGCTTTATACAAGGCAATATATTTGAAGGCTTTACAAACGAGTGCGGAGATAAAGGTTTGTGCGCACTGAGGTCACCGCTACATTTGCGGCTTCCCCTTCATTTATTTGTGCACGTGGCGAGCGGGAGTCACGACCGCCATACATATGCTGCCCTAACGCGCCCGACCATTCTAAATTGTGGTTTTAACCTTGTAATGTTCCTCCATTCCACGAGAATGTGGATTTCGAAGTTACAGTCGTGGAGAGAAAAAGGTACCTTCGGTAGTATGGAACCCACTTCGTCATTTATTTATCTGTTCAAAGTTTTTAGACTTTTCTGTCCTCTTTTTTTCAGTTAATATAAAAATATGGTTACTTAATTTCGTATATAGCGCTACTTTTTAGATTTTTATGTTCTATATGTACCAGAGGCTGAGAAATTGGAAGGGACTGAAAATTGTTTTATAAGAATACCATACCATACCATCAGCTTGTGTCTTTCCACTGCTTTCTGCTGCTGCCTCTCCTAAGGACTGCCACCACACGCCGTCTACTGTTCTTCTCGTCCAGCCATTACCGGCGTCAGTCCACCTTGCCGAAGGGCGACCTACGCTACGTTTCCGGGTACGTCTCCATTCGAGGACTACCCTTTCGGTTATCGGTATAGGAATCATTTTCAAATAGTTAGGAGGCAGGTACAGCTATTAAACCGTGTTTTGCACCTACTGTCCTATTTACCTAATACTGCGAAGGTAGCATCCATCCCTTATAATATGATTATGATGCCTCCGAGTCTGCTTTCAATATATGTACTTGTACATGGTAGCAATAAGGTACCTAATCTGTGGGAGAGTTCAGCTTGACCCTTACCGTTTATACCAACCACGTTTATACACAAAATTTTGCGTAATTGAAATAATCACCTTTTTAATATTTTAACGCTTTGTATATGTTCTATATATGACCTAATTGGTAAACTCTTTATTGCACACCAAAACAAAACAAGATAATAACAAACATTGCAACACATGAAATAAATAGACAGAACGCTTACCGTAAATAGCGCCCTCTGTCAGACAACATTTGAGTAGAGAGGAATAAGTATTTTAATCACAAATAATAAAATCGTTCGAAGACGAACTCTGTACATTTTAGATATTTTTGAAAAAATGCTTTCCATCGACTGTTTAGCAAATGTAAAACAGAAAAATAAACTTTTATAAATTATCTCGGTTTGTCCAGGCATCACAAATTAGTTTCTTATTTAATTAATTGCAAGATAAAGCTGTATAAGTGGGACGGAATGTAGCTTACTTAGATATATTATATCACATTGTTACTGATGATTAATATATATATACTTACAATAATATACATATTTGTGCCGCCCGCGCATGGTCGTCTTAGGCTATGCAGGCCCCCTTAGGCACACAGAGTTTGGGGCCCTTTTAGAAAGCAAACAGAAACATTAATAAATGAAAACATCAGAATTTACTTTTGTTTATTGACTATTGGTTATTAAGGTTAGTTTTATACAAATAAAATATAAGTGATGTGATTACTGTTTTGATAGTTGGACTTACGTTGATGTTAATAGTTTCTTCTTTCGAGTTGGGTATCAAATGAAAGGATTCGACGAGTAGAATACGATAAAAACTTGTTTTTTGTTAAAAAATAATTTTACTTATTTATTGATTAATTGGATAAAAAAATACATAGACACTGGATTTCGGCATTTCGGGGCCCCCATCGAGCCGGGGGCCCTGGGCTCATGCCCCACGTGCCCTTGGGGTAAAGACTGAACTGCGCCCGCGCCACATACAGTTAGGTCATAATAAAACATTGTTTATGTAAAGTATTTTAATATATTTAATGTTAGCAGTTAGATATTAATTTGGTCCTTAAATATTATTAGACCTTGGTTTGGTCTACATCTCGCAAGTAGAAATCTTTAAGTAGCCGAGGATCCAATATCGCTTCATCACAAAATTTTAACTTTGCTATGAAACTTTTTCTCAATTCGTCTTCATCTTTCACTAACATCTCTTTAAAAGCTGTTGTGCTAACCATATTTGCAAAAAACTTTCGATTTTTTGTGAATTTTGGGGCAAGACCAACAGTAGTTTTTGAAGGATAATGTACGAAGTTGAATATGTCATCCATTATAAACCTAAAATAAAAATGTATTGAAGGTAAAGTGTATAGCCTAAGTGTATAGAGCGATGATAGCCTAGGGCTATAATATACTCGACTCACATTCGGGTGATCGTAAGTTCAAATTCTCGCCCAGTAGGTACCACTGAGTTTGCACTTAAGTACGAATTAAAAAAAAGTAAAATGACACTAGCTCGGCGGTAAGGAAAAAATCGTGAGGGAACTCGCATGCTCGAGAAGTATAAAAAATTGAAGTATCCACCAATGCGCATTGGACCCACGTGATGGATAATGGCCCTAAACTCTCCAGTGACTTGCATGTATAATTATGTGTTTTATATCCGGTCAATGCAGTCGGAACAACGAGTAGGTACCTAACAGTTTAGTATACATATTTGTATAACATAACACCACACTTAGTATCTTACACTACTCGTGAAGGCGAAATAAAACTATTCATATCCTGAAGAAATATTTGCGTTTAATCTTTCTTGAATCAGAAATCGAATCCGGTACCTGCTGCACAAGTCAGCGACCAACTAGACTAATTGACAGTTAATTACAACTACTTAGCGTTCATTGTGCCTGTCTAAAGGTTTTAAACTGTCTCGCATTATGTCTGTCTGCAGTTCTTTGTACAGTCAGCAACACTTGAATGTGTACCTAATTCATTCGATTTTAGCCCCTATCACTAGTTTATTTAGGTACCCATGGGAATAGGTAAAGATGACGAGTACAAATCAAACTTATTGCAGATTGTAGGTAATACAAGAAATAAAATAAAAACCCAGTGCGCTAACAACAATGGCCGTGATAAGTAACCGTTAAGAGGAAATAATATTACAAAGAAGAGTAACTTACTGATTGTGCATATTGATCGAAATGCAATTTAGATACAAATTAAGGAAATGATCTAGTGTTTGAGTAGCTATCGTAGATGCTTCTTCTCTGTAGATAAAATAAAAGTTACAGTTAATTAATAATAGGTAGTTTAATATCTATACAGGCCGTAACGAACCTTTGACGAAGTCTGAAATTATGGATTCTGCTCATGGCCTCATGGCCTCATGTTTTGCTGTGAGGCTGAGGTGTCGGCCGGCTTTAGAATAGCACCTCCCTGTCTTTTCTCGTGGGTGTCGTGAAGGGCTACTAAGGCTATTGTCCATTGTAACAGCCCTGATGTTTAAAAGAACTGCTTAAATAATTATTTCCAACCATCGTCCCATAGTAATGAAATTAGGTCGGCAGACCGACCCAGGTCCCCAAGACACGACTATTATCGACTGGAGCAAGCTTAAGGAAACCCTAAGGCTTCTAGCTCCCCCACCTAGACTCTATTCCAAACGACCTGACCAGTGCGGATGACAAACATGGCGGTCTCTGGGCTCGGTAGCCACCTTAGGGATATAATCCAAAGGTTCTCTAGGTGAGTCCCAGCGGTGAATAATGGAAATTGCTTTCAATTGCTGAATTGAAAAAAAGAGCTTGGACGATCTGTTGTCAGAGATCTCAGAGAGTGTATGACGTCTATGACCCTGGACATATAAAAGACGAATTATCACATGTTCAGGAAACGTCAATTAGGAATAAAAGGAAAACAAATACCTTTATTATACGCGTTCAGACCCGATTTAGAATATACCTAAAACACTATAGTAAGTTTGGATCACGCCCCGTATTATTGACGATAGCTCGGCGGCCGGCGTGGCGTTTTAAGGTCATGCATCCCTCGTGCACAAGACTATAAATATTACAGAAATTTCCATAGAATAATAAAATACATAGTCTTAATAAATAATAAGTTATGATGTAACGCTGGAGCTGCCAGTATTGACGACCGTGAGGAGCCGGCTTCTCTGTACGATTGGTGGCTTCATTATTGTCACTGATCTATTGCGTGAATTGTAATCATTTTTTAAAAATAACAAATTAGTAATGTATTATACTATAATCATATTTTAATGATTAAGTTTATATGTGAATGTGCAGTGCCTGCACAAACCTTCTACGTTTACGGGCACAAAGTAGGCTACATTAATGTATTTATTCTTTGATATATCTAAATAAATAAAAAAAGAGGTCCGTGTTCAGCAGCGAACACAAAAGTGCTGGTTACGATTGCGGTATTACTCGCGATGGGACTACACACAACCGTGTCGCGCTGCAGTCATTGCAGGCTGCCGGAAACAACGCGTGAGATCAGCGTGATGGTAATTGTTTACTTTTCTAGTGATTATTTATCTATACATACTGCTCCATATTGTCATCTGTACGAATCATCGTCAATAAAGCTATCAATAACATTGCACGAAATGAAAACGACATTTCCCAATTCAAGGTAGTAAGTACCTACCTAGGTAAGTTTCACAAATATACAACAAGAATTTTTATTAGTTATTCAGATTTTATGCTCAAATATAATATAAAATACAAGCATGTTTTATAGCATATAAATTAAATTCTATTATAAGTAAGAGCCAAATGGTCGATTGCTGCTTTGTTTCGGGGTCGTAGCTGTAAATTCATGTTTCGTCACCTGTTACTATGCTCCACACCAAATATAATGCCCCTTCGTTAAATCTGGTAAGCATGGTATTGCACCAAGTGACTAGGGCTGCCACCTTTAGAATGCTCTAAACCCCGAGTTTTAAAAAATGGGACAAATCGAAACAGGAAATAGTAGTAAATTTTTAATTTAAAGTTAGTACTTTAGTTGGTACTAAATTACGAATAAAATTACCATAAGATAAACTTATACTGTTTTTGATACACACAGCGACGCTTTAAATTTTATCTTTGCATTTGTTACTACAATAATGTTTAAAGTAATCTATCTATCTTAGCAGGTATTAGGTAATGTTTACTAGAGCCGGTTTACAAATCATAATTCTTTTTTATCGGAGATTTTTTAATGTTCAACGTCACAGCCGTACCACCCGGAGATTTACGATGTTAACGCGTAACTCGGACAAGCGTCCTCCAAACCCGAAGACTCCGGGTCAAACCCGGAGGGGTGGCAGCCCTACAAGTGACGCCTTCCGTTTTTTGAGTCTCAGTTAAATTGTGTGGGATCCACGGTAAGCACAGCTAAATGTTTGTGTAAGATTAATTGTATCTGACTCATGCCTATGCCTAAGGATGCTCGAATCTCATGGTAGGTCACATGCTTATCTGTTTTGATCATATAGCGCACAGCATCGATGTTTTTATTGTTCTAACGTCAATTCTGCAAATCAGCTCTAAATTGTCGTCTTGCTTGGTGCTTCATCGCCAAAAGCAGTTTGAAGCCGAGCGAGGATCTGCTCAGCTGTCTTATAACACGCTTTAAATTATACTTGAAATCGTAGAAAATCGTACAGCGAAAATTTTCACGAGTTAAATCCATTGTAATACAGACACGCAATTTTTAATATGACTACAATGAAAAATCAAATGATTCTACAGCCAGTTCCATTTTCAAATATTGTAATTACTTTTTTAAATATTGTTTATGTAAGTGACCAGTTCCGTAAATTTTCAGTGTGACCTTTGTATCCATGTTTTTAAGTAAATATGTATAGTGCTACCTATTTCAATGCCTGCTTACCGCCAAATTCATTATTTTACAGTGCATAGGTACTGAATTTAAACATTTTTCACATATTTATACATTATTTATACCAATTTTGAAACATGTTACTTTTGTATTTTAACACTTCTCAAAATTACCGATGCTGTAAATAACATATGCCTTTAAATTATTCCAATTTGCAAATTCATTCTAAATAGATTTGCTCGCGCTTCACAGCATACGTTATCTCCTCTATTCATAACCGGTATGTTCCTTAACTATAACTTACTATTATCATGTATGTTGTGGAGGAATGAAACGTCACGACGCGGGTCTGCAGGGTATGAAGAAGTGTCGATAAACTCGGAAAATCATTTCTCAAGTGACTTTCAATTCGATTCCCCTCGCGCTCGGCGCATCACAAAATGGGATGATCGTTTCCAAACTTTCTCTTCTTTCGAAATCAGTGAAACGAAATGATCGTCATATAATTAATTTTGTTGTATCTTAAAGAATACAAGTAAACCGCCCTAAATTGTACGTACTGTTATAAATTATTTTCTACGATAATCTCATATAAATAAAACTCCTGACGTCTCCCAGCAACAATTATATCTACTCGTAATTATCTTCAATAACGTCACGCGGTTCGCGTCTCACATTTCTTTTATATAGAATTAGACTGGTTTGGAACTTCGCGATGAGCAAACGTGTTTTATGTAATTAATTGCTAAAACAAATAAACATTCTACTTTCAGATACAATTTTTTTTTTAAAAGTCTAAGAACAGCAAGTGCCTTTTATGGCAATAATCCAAGGTTGGCAGCACATCCGTGGCGCATCCGTGACATTCTATTTAGGTTTATCATTCTAGACTGATGCTGGTATGCATCACGGATGTCCACGGGCGACAGTGTCTACTCACCACCAGGTGGACAGTCTGCTAGTCTGCCGCCATCTTTCTATAAAAAAAAATTAGGACGGCCATAAGATCGCCCACCAATTTGTATCCTTTTTGTAACCAATTTGTTTGTCTGTTTCGAAATAAATATTATGTAATTCGAAAATTAATTTATTCGTTACCTACTAGCCGTTTTACAGTTCTTACAAAACCAGATATACCTACGTATACTTTCAAAATTAAGTATTGTTAAAAAATGCTCATGTATTGGTAAATGTATACTCGTATATACAACAGTAGAGAACCATGCTGATGGCATGGTAAGGTCAAATTTGATTACCCTAAAATCTTGACTCTCTTACTATACACGATGTTTAAATTTAATTATTGCTTAAAATTCCTGATCACTTTATAATCAGTCCTAAGTTATAATTGCTAGAAAAGGATTATAACTATTTTCAACCGGCGTTTCCGAGTAGGCGGTTAATG
Organism: Sesia bembeciformis; assembly: GCA_943735995.1. Classification (NCBI taxonomy): domain Eukaryota; kingdom Metazoa; phylum Arthropoda; class Insecta; order Lepidoptera; family Sesiidae; genus Sesia; species Sesia bembeciformis. The sequence continues at coordinate 10,708,934 of OX031031.1, forward strand.
TAATGAGCACATTAAATTAAAGTACTAACCACTAATCTTACTGCAGTGATTTTAATGTTTATGCTTTGCTTTATTATTTTGGCCACGTTTTTGGTTGGCATCCTCGGCACCATGCAAAACCCCAGTGCATATGATATAAAGACAATTAATAGAGTCGCGACCCCAGTGCAGTGGTTATAAAGCGAGTGACCACGTCTTCGCCGGCAGCTGGATATGCTGTGCCGGGGAATCTTCCGGGTGAGTTGATATATTCTATAATTAATCACTTTCGTATTTTCCCCCTAATCATTTATGTCCCCTCGCACCGCTCCCACATTTAGTAGTCTCTTTATTTCACAATCCGCATCGCAGACAGTGTCCATCCCATCGCACTAAATGTATAGTTAAATGTATGCACTAAAATACTCAAAATGAATATATAGTTTAACTAAAGGTAACAAAATCCAAACCGAAACATAATTAGATATCAAGATTAACTTAAACAAAAAGACGTATTTTGTATTTTATAGGACTTTTTAGAAAATAATTTTCCATGTCAAGGTCAGTTTGTATCCATTTTCTCGAATGAAATTTTTATGTTTCTTGGCTTCAATTTTTCACGCATAATCCTGGAGAAATAGTGGCGATCAGTGGAGTTTAATGGAATAAAAAAACTCCTTATTCTTTCATACTCTTTACTCTCTATCCTACCCCATCTCCGCCTATGGAGGAATGGGAGCTGTAATGGGATGAGGAAAACTCTTCGACTCATTTATTTACTCTTTATGTACTATATTGTACAGAGGCGGACTTAATGCCTTATGACATTCTCTACCAGTTGACCGTTGGTTAAATGTGAAAAATTTAAGCGGGTGCAGAAGAACTCAAATAGTTGTTAAAGCTTAATTCATCTCTATGAATAACAATAATAATATAATAATACATTGATAATATACTTATACGATAATATATGTATACAATATACATATGAATAAGTAAATATAATAATTATGATACATAGGTGCATACTAATAATATAAATATAGAGAAAAAAGGAGAAAAATCCATCAGCTCTGTGAATTACGGAGGTAGTGTTCTCAAAGCTTCTTCTTGAGGCTATTTTTATAAGTGACCTTCCTTATATCACTGAGCAGCGAGTTCCAGAGTCTTATTGTCTGAGCAGCGAAGGAATTAGTCATGAAACCAATGCTATGTGAAGAGACATAGAGTGTGGATGTATTACCTATTACCCATTATATGTATTACTTCCTTTCCATCTTCCCAACACTTATTCAGGGGTGTGCCATCGTTTGTCGTTCTGGACTGAGGTTGGCTTATATCACCGATGTCACAGGGCGACAGGACCTATCTACTTTTTGTTTCGTTAAGTAAAACGTATTCAATTTTTATAAACATATGAATTTGTGTCCAGTACGATCTTCACTTATCGTGGTCCATCGAAAGGTGGCAAGGGAGGAAGGAGGGGCGCGATAAGGAAATTATCATTTTTCTCGCGGCCCGAGCGCGGTTCGGAGAGTTTGCATTTTGAAATGACGTTTGAAATAAATTTCCGTCGCCCGCCTACGTAGTCACCGGGGCTGTTCGATTGGAACATTGGCCCGATATAAATTAATTCCTCAAACTCAATCCGATTTTCAAGTTCGTAGCGCTTACTAGGTTTGTCTATTTCCGTTTGCGGGAGCGTTCTAGTCTTATATCGAGTTTTTAATAGGGCGTATAAAACTTATGGAATTTACTACCACAGTATCTGCTTTTACACTGCAATTTTATCGTGTCAGAAATATCAGAAATGAACGTGTTTTGTGCTTTAAACAAGTTATGAGTTTAACGATTTTCTGTCACGGTACATCGATACGCTAGGTGATATTAATTAGTGCCGTTGATCTGTCACATACGCATGCCTCCCGACTGCCAATAGCACACGGACTGTACAGACGGTAATTAGTTCGGAACGCCCGTCGGGCGTTTCTCTAAATGGTTAAACAAGTTAGGTAGGTATAGATAACAAAATGAGTAGAAAATTTTTGTACTTGTACTTGTATCAGCCTATAAAGTCCCACTGCAGGGCATAGGCCTCCCATTTATTTCTGGAACCACGTGACAATTTTAAAAAATCCGTACTTAGGTATAAACCCAGTGGTACGGGTCGAGGATTTGAACTCTCGATCACACGAATAATATTGGTACGTTAATTGGTAGGCGAAGCCTTTCCTCAGCAGTGGACAGTACAGGCTCATAATAATGGGAGTATGTAGTTGATAGGCTGGGAATATCCAACTACCATTTTACAAGGTTACACAATGTTAAAATACTACCTACTAAAACAAAAGTAGTAGTGAGGAGCTGGGATTTTATTGGGATTCATTATAAGCTACAGTGGTAACTGTTTCCAAAAAAATAATGCATAGGTAGGTGCCAAAAAGACTAGTGAAATATCAAATAATGACAGGTCGAAATATTTTTGCATTATTACGGTGTCTATCATATAAGTGATCTTAAATTATAAAAATATGGTTTCACAATTCAGTAAACTCACTTTGTTACTCATTTTTGTAATATCAATCGACAACACTATCAAAATAAATATCCTCTTCTGCATTTATTTTCGGGAGGCAAGAAAAACTTAAATAACTTAATATGTATTTAAGATTTTTTTTTAAATGAAGAAATAATAAGAAGCTGGTTATCATTGTCGATTGTTATGTGGTCTAAAATTTGGTATTTACTGTTTTTGAGAACAAAACTTTTAATAAACAAAACCTTCAAAAGCGATTTTATATTTTCTAGAGATTTTCTACCTAAATAATTCGTTATTAAATAAAGCTGGCTGTATAAATAAAATATCGTCTTATCCATATTATCCAACGTCAGACGATTCAATTGGGAGATTAGCCTGACAACGAATGCGTCAATTTCGTGAGAGGGGCCCGAACGCGCACCGGTAATGAATATTTCGACTTCCACTTCGCGTTCGCCACTGAATTCAGAGATAATTTATACATTTTCTATAGTGTGTGTGTATGGTATAACCATTTTCATAAATTTTAGTGTGAGAACATAATATACCAGTGAGGTACAAAAGTTTCTGGCCTGACATATTTCTAGATGTCTAAAAAAAAAAAATTATACGTCAGAGTAATTCTTACTTATCCTAATCATTAGTGTATAATTTTTAGAGTTCACACCTTCGTTCCTCGACTTTTAGAACAACAGGAAGTCGCAAAATCTTTAAAATGTTTAAACTTTAATATCGGTCCGTGATTAAGTTCCTTACACAGGAAGGTGTTAGCCCGACCGATATCAAACAAAGGTTGGATAATGTGTACAGGGATTCTCCTCCATCATTTTCCACCGTAAAAAGATTTCAATTAGATTTCAAGCAATTTCATTTAGAACGAGAGTCCATCGACAACGAACCTCGCTCCGGTGGACCCGTTGAGGCACTAAATCCAGATAACATCAAATTAGTGGAAGAAGAAGTTCTGAGTAACCGACAGCTAAAGACGAAAGAAATAACAGCAAGGACAGGGCTTTCTAAAACTACAGTCGTTAGGATTCTTTATGAACATCTGCATATGAATAAAGTTAGTGCAATGTGGGTGCCAAAACTTCTTTCAAGTGTGCAGCGAAGTGCATGAGTAGCGTGCTCTAAGGAATTTTTGGAGGCCTTTCAGAGAAACTGAAACTATTCTTTGCAATTAATTGTTACTGGGGATGAAACTATGGTTCTTTACTATGATCCCGTTTCTAAAAGTAAGTCGATGGAGTGGCATCTTTCTGGTGAAGCACCGCCTAGAAGGCAAAGGTGACTCAGTCTACAAAAAAGATTATGGCTTCGATATTCTGGGATTGTCAAAGAATATTTCTTATAGACATAAAATAACTCAATACTACGGTGATTGGAAGCTATTATACTAATCTTATAGAGCAGTTACGAGAGGCAATCAAGCAGAAACGTCGTGGGAAACTAAACAAAGGTGTGCGTGCGGCTTCTCCATGATAATGCACTCGTCCACGCCGCCGCAGTTACGAAAGCTGCTGTTTTAAAATGTGGCTTCAAGGAAATTCGTCACCCACCGTATAATCCTGACTTGGCTCCCAGTGATTACTATTTGTTCTCAAAACTCGAGGCGGACTGAAGGGGTAGAAGACTTTCCAACTGATTATGAAGTGACTGGGATATGTTAAAAATGCTTATTAAACGATCCGAAAACTGTGTTCCAATAGACGGAGACTATATTGGAAAATAAAAATAGTTTCATGAACTTGATTGTCCATTTGCCAGGCCGGAAACTTTTGGAGCCCCCCTTGATATTATGTCAAAATAGCAAAAGTAATTGTATCATATGAATCATAACATAACTATGCAAGCGAAACGTTTACAATCAGTCTTGAACAAACTTGAAAATTAAAATTTAGTTGAGTGTACCTATTGTATAGCATCATATACAATTATTATAGTCATTGATTTATTATAAATAGTATGTATACTAAGTATATACAATGCTATGATCATAGCATTGTATATAGTATGCTGCTAGACGTAGCTCATAGGATTCATAGAAGTTTATAGGAATTTTGGCATGTAGTTACTGGATTTGTGTTTGATCACTTTTCTAATACACATATGATTACTTAAATTCTGCTATGTGTGCTTTATAAATAAAAAGAAGTAATTAAATGAACAGCAAAAAATACTGGATGGGCAGCAAATCAATGGCAACAAATATAAAGGTGGGTTAGGTTTAGGTTCTCTGGTGACAATAAAAATATTGAAGTCCCGCGAAGCGGACGGGAAAGAAGAGAAGAAGAAAGAACGATATTTTTTTTATGTACTAAGGCGGAAGACGAGGATACAGTCCACCTGATGGTAAGTGGATACTGTTGCCCATAGACATCCGCGATACATGCCAACATTAGTCCGAAATGACGAACGTTGGCACGCCCCCGGATGCGCTGCCTACCTTTGGAGATATGGGAATGGATTTGGAGAAAGGGTTGGGGAAATGGAGAGGGATTGGATGGGAATGGGCTCTGGCACATCTCACTCACTACCGAAACACGTACGTACATTAGGGAAATAAGATAAAGTGGGAAATGCAGTACATTTCAAGGTAGTCTTCTGTGAGAGTATGTCTGTCACAGTCCCGGAACTCATGCATAGAAGGCAACGATAAAGTTTTCGTTTTATTTACACAATACGCTAAACAATTTAAATATTTACGAGTAGGTAGTGCTCATTTTCCTGAACATTTCTGACTAGCACGTCAAGAATCTTATTATTTTTTTTATCAATGACCGTTACTTATTTTTATTCTTGTTTTCATAAAAAGCTAGGATTATAAGGAATAAATCACGAATCTAAACTCATACGATAAGAAGCCAATTTCATGTAGAAATCGTAAGTCATTCGAATCAGAAGTAATAAATTCTGTTATAGCATTCCCTGAACAACTATGAGTCAATATTTATTTGCAGCAAAAATAAATTGAATTGCTCAAAAGCTTTATTGTAAAATTGAATTACGAGTACAATGCAGACATGAAAGAGTTTTTGATACAGAAAATTATGTTTTTGCAAAGTGAATTTGTTATTATACTACAAATAAAATATTGTAACTAAATATGGTCGAATCTTATGTAACTTATAATATTACAATATTATTTTATAGTTGTAATATCACATAAAATTGCAAATGTTAGGGGTATCGTTTTTATATGCTTAAAATTGTAGTAACAAATAATTGTACACCCATAGGGTACAGTTTATTTATTTATTTATAAAGTACCGTAATCGTAACGGGCCTCCTCATACACATTATATTGTGAGGCATACGAGGGAGGCCTTAAAACGCCACGTTGCCTGGCCAAGCAGGTTGGCGAGTCCACTCTTTTAGAGATGGTGTAGTTCCTCCGGGCTTGTGATAGCAGTTTTGTTATCCTTTAGTCGTCTTTTACGATACCCACATCAAGTCAACATTACATGGTTAACGTTCCTGCATCAGAAACAGAAGTACAGGTAGTTGTACTTACAAGATAACATTTAATACCATATACCTACGTTACCTACGTCATCCATTTATAGGGATTATTAGTATTGTTCCCTATATTGACCCGAGGCCTCCACCTTCCCCATAGTCACATAAGTATTTTTTTGTAGGAAAATTATATATTTAATTAATCGAAGTATTGTTCATTATTATCAATGCACTTTTGCCATTTTAATGGAAGGTGATTGATGCCTCTGCCATTGAACTCCTGGAGACGGGAATCGATGAATTCTTTGAAGGCGTTTTTCACTGCCTCATCGTAGTTGAATTTTTTCTCCTGTAAAAAGTTATTCAAATTCCGAAAAAAATGGAAATCTGTAGGGCAAGGTCTGGTGAGTAGGTACAATTATTTTTAGAGGTATACGGTACCTATATGTATAATAATTATTTTAAACTTATAAACAAAGTTCTTTACAAATACAAAAAGAATTTTAATGATTTTTCGCGGCAAAGATAAATATACTTCCTAACGTAAGTTTGTTTACTTCGAATAATATTTAATTATCCATAATAGAATATTAGAAGCATGGTTGGCATCTGAAGCCTAGTTATGGGTCATGGGTTGGGTCAGGAATGTGGTAGGAGGGCCAACGGTCCTCTTATATTGAATTCTTCGCTTTCATTATATAAAAATAACACAACTATTACATTGTCAAAATATTTTATGTCTTGTGTCCTTATTGTCCATATACAGCATATCATACTAAATCATACCATAAGTTTATGTCTTTCTCCTGCTAGATATAGGCCTTTCCCAAGGTCTGGCCCCGTACACGATCTTCCGATTTTCTCATCCAGTGGCTGGGTGAGAAAAGTGTAACTCGTAAATTCCAATAAAAGCGGGAGGTCATCACGTCACATGTATTTGATATGACATTTCCTGAGATTTACTATTTTCCGGAATCACAACCAGGCAGTGACCCGGATACCACTATTGGCAGCTTCTTTAAGTTATCGGTCAATGAGCCTGCTCGATGTGCGTCCTACGCTTAACTGCTTAACACTTCGTTATTCCATCGGTTGGAATTCTCGTGACAGTTGTGACCCGTTCACTGCTACTTCAGGATACTGAACTGATTCTTGAGCCTATTAATTACTGATTCTTTTCGGTGACTTTGATCCCTGTGGGGATTTATTTGTTTCAGATCCAACAATTATCCATGAAATAGTTAGTGAGCTTAGTTCAATTAATCGTAACCATTTTTTTAAACTTGTGGTTCATGTCAAGGGCCCAGTATTAAATAATAATAGGACGTAGTATACACAATTACAACGATTTCAAGTTTTGGTCGATTTACTTTTATTCCTAGCAAAATTAAAACGGTAATGAGGCAGTTCAGTTGTTTCAAAACTAGAGATCGCCCCAGAATCTTTCTCTTTAACTTTCCTTGAGCAATTTGTTTCTGCTTCTCGCCCCTCCACAATTAAATTTAGAGTGAACGGTGCGCGACTTTGGAGCAACGTTGTTTTGATTTAAGAGCATTAATTAATTGTAACTTTCAACACTTGCTGTGAATGGTACGGATTTAATGAGCAATAATACTGATGGTTACCGTCATTTCGCTACGCTCACGTCACAGTAATTTTAAGGCAATTAATTTATACCTACCTACTTATTAAAAAAGTTTTAGTCTTTCTTTCAAGTCTGTTAATTTGTTTAATTTTTTTACAACGATTAATAGATATAATTATATAGCCAACACTACAAAATTAAGGAATTAAAGGACGTCCTGCAATGATGGCATTTTTTAAATTTTGTACACCTGTTTATATTTATTTATACATTCTATCTAAACCGTAAGTTATTCTGGCACTAATTTGTCGATAGCTAAAAATTCTATAATTCTTAAACATTAGGTATAGAAGATAAATATACCTAGGGTATGTGGATGTTAGTATAGATACATTGGAATAGATTTACTCTGGCGTTTATGAGTTAGATATAAAAATTCTTAAGTATCGATAAATTAGTGCCAAAATGTATTTTAACGTTTAGTTAATGTATTGTGTAATTCGATAACTTTGAAATATTTAAAGTGGGAGTGGGTACTCCAAGGAAATATTTATAGGCCCTACCAATTACGAATTCGTACGACAGCTGCGCTCTAATAGAGTATTTCGTAGTCGCTCTAGCTTCAAATGAACGGGCGACGACGCAGATGTGGCGACGCCGTTGAGACATGCTGACACGAGTCGCACGAAAAATGAAAAGCTAGCGAGTCTGTAGGTACAACACAAGATTACAATTACAAAATATACGACAAACTATATTTTATAGAGAGAAGGTGGCAGACGAGTAGATACGAGTAGTACACCTGACGACACTTGGATATATACTGTCGCCCACAGACATCTGCTATACATGTCAAAATTATATTATGAATGTCATACGTTGGCGCACCCCCGGTTGCTCCTACTTTTGGATATTGGGGAAGGACTTATTTTATTTATTGATTTATAATATTATCACAAAAACAAATATTGATTTATTTGTTTACGATGTAGTTACAAATATTTTATTGTATAATATGTTAATTTTGTGTACGTACATAATTTATAATAGTTAAGGTAACATTGCTTACGATTCACGTAGGTACATCGTTTATAAAATATAATATAATAACTATGAAAACAACACAATCAGGCAGCGCGGGCGCGGGCGCGGTAGCACCGGTTTCGCGAGTGAGCAGGTACGAGCAGGTATACGGGTGTTTTTTTTATAATTTGTCTATTGAATACTTTTTAGCTTACTTTTTATATTTTTAATGTTTAGTATTAAAATATCATTTATTAGAACGTCGTTTATTAGAATTGCAATTATATATTCAGCCGTACGTTTTCCATAAAAAGTGTTGACAGTTTTAACTAGTAGTAACATTGCGTGTAACTATGGGATGAGATACTAAAGTTTGAAAGTTTTCGTTGAAAAATTGTGCACGTAATATCATGTATTTTACTTTATCATGTATGGGCAGAATTTTACAATTTTTAAATAGGCCCGGTATGTCATTGTTATATTTGGTTTTTATGTTTTTAGGAACTAACTCTAATTAGGAATATGGATTGTGAAGAATGTTTCATTCCACTATGATCACCTGGTTGATATAATTACCTGGGTGACGGTGTCTTTTGATTACCTCCGAAGAAAATCACCTAGCTGATTAAAGTCCTGAGTGCCTATGGTGTACAACAGATTTTTTCTCATCCAATTACACTACCTACTCTTCTTTGGGGGGATAGGATGGAGAATAAAGAATAGATGTAGTAGGACAAGGAAATAAATTATCATAAGATTTATAACAAACATGACATTCATTTATGCAAAACTAACAATTAACAATTAATGAATGAATTAAAGGGAGAGCCCGAATAAAACGCAATCTATGATCGGCCAAGTTACGAGTATTTCTCTGTCATAGAAGAGTATCTTGAAACGTACATAGTGAGTTGCGAGAACCTATTTTCCATTCCTTCTCATTCCATCGAGTGGGAGCTCTAATGAGATAGGAGAAGTCAAGTGAACAACAAGTGAATCCGTATGGTTTTGGATAGAATATGTCAACCAAGGGAATAAAACTAGAGATAGCATGGATTGATTCAAAAGAAGATACATCAGTGAATACGTTTTAATAAGTAATGTTAAATGTAATTCAGTACGTTATAAACATTTACAATATTAATGTAAAATTCTCTATTTTTTATTTTAATAGACAAATTATAAAAAAGCCACCTCTATACGATACTTACGTACCTGCTCACTCGCGAAACCGGTGCTGCCGCGCCCGAGCTGCCTGATTGTGTTGTTTTCGTAGTTATTATATTATATTTTATAAACGATGTACCTACGTGAATCGTAAGCAATGTTACCTTAACTATTGTAAATTACGTACGTACACAAAATTAACATACAATAAAATATTTTTAACTACATCGTAAACAAATAAATCGATACCTATTGTAATTCGAATTTCCTTTTTTTAATGCGACGGTAGTCTGCTATGGATTGCTGCAACGCAACAAAAAAAAAGTCTGTCGTTTGATGCACTGTCCATCTTACCACAAAAACTAACACTTAGACCAATTCAGCCACCGTTGAATTAAGGCTGCATTCAACGCTGGTCTAACAAATTCTCGACTAATCGGATTTTTTAGTCGCTCTTTAAAACCCTTTTATCTATATGTGTTTATCTTTTGTGTTGAGGGAATGATCCCATTAGTGTTTTAGTGTCTATGTAGCTCAATAAAATGCAGGAGGGTGAAAGATGCTAATGAGTTTGTATAACAAATAAAATTCATTTTATACGAGTACCACCAAATGTACGCTCTCTGAATGATTCGTAGCCGACCAGTGGCCACTGAATATGTATTTATAACGTTAGCCAATATCTTTATCTGCCATAGAATCCCTCCTTAGCTCGTGGATTGGGTTGTTATGATAATGTTATTGCCATTGATATACTGTATACTAACTGTATAGAAAGTATCGAAAATATACTAGAGAATAGCGGGGCAATCGATGATGCGGTGATGAATTGATATAATTATTTCTGAGATATCTCTGACTGTTGCTTTCGTGTACAATATACAGCTTGTACTTATATTTAGAAATTTTGATGATTTATGATTTTCTTGTTTATGAGTATATGTTTTTTATTTATTATGTGAATAAAAGGTAACATAATACTGTATATGATATTATTAGAAGGAATAGTGTGCCGCCATACTGTCGCCTAAGCTAACGCTATGAATTTGGGTTTGTTTATACAAGTGAGAGCACCGGGATGTAGTCTGATCCCTCCCACGGCCGTTATTTTAAGAATATGATCGTATAATGTACGGACAAGGACATCTCTTACCCGTTTATGACTTGAATCTAAGCACATCGTTGTACACGAGTCTTTAAAGGCAAACGTCTAAATGATAAACATTTCTTAGGTGAATAATTTTTCTGTGATGTTAAGGTCTTTTACAAGCTTTGTTCCTACATTGTCATTTCCAACAGCAAGACTCGTCAATGGGGACAACAGTATCAAATCAATTCTTAAATAATTTATACTTTTTAATTTTTGTCATGTAGTCATGATAACAGAATATACGCGTATTCGATTTCGGTGGTTATAAATACCACTACATTTACCTGACGCATATCTACTTTTAAATCTCAGATTTTTTTTAAAGACATTATCTTGCGCAATGCATCAACCTTTTGAAGTAACGCCTTTCGCATGTTAGGTATATACTTGCCTTGTTACAGTGACCTTTGTACCATATCAATACCAAGTTCGGTAAATTAAAGATTTTGTATAATAAATGTAACGTTTATTATATTTTATTGTCATTATTTAAACGATGCACAGTTTTTGCATAGGTCATACTTAGAGGTTGGACATTTGTGTCAAAACAATAAGAAATTTTGTTATCGATTAAATAAACATTAGGTACCTACTTTATTTAGCATTAATCGCGATGAACCTAACGGTGAAAACAGAGAGAAAGATGTTACTTTTTACAATAAACGGAATGGGGAAAAATCTTCGTGAAATATCCTATCGTGTTCTATCTAGTTTAGTTGATTACAATAAGTAAATAAGAAAAAAAGTAGAAGTTGAGCGATCGATATAATTTATTTTCAATGATCTGTAAGAAGCAATGAGTTGTGAAAATGGCGTAGATTTTTTGTTACAAAATAGTAAACTGTAGTTGGATGTTCATCATCCAGCCTTTTATGCATGCCTGGACAGCAATTTAAATGGAACGGTAAGGCGATAGAATAAGTTTTCACACCATTAAGTTTTTGCCTACAGTCTTATCTTAATGCATGAAATATGTTTCTAGGGTAATCGGGTTTTATGCTCTTTAAGTGATACGTTTCATTTATTTCCTGTGAAATGAACACGAGTGAAGTGCTCGGTCATGGGTATGGTCATAAGGTACCTACTTGCGGTACACAATAATTATGTCAATAACTCCTCACTATTTCCCCACTTCAAATATTTTTTTCTAATTAATTTGGAAAATTCATTCGAATGTGGGGTTTGTCTTTTTCAGTTATCGTATTCCGTTTTATATTTATATATGTTTATAAAGTTACTATGTATTATTTATACTATGACATATGGATAGAATACTCGTACAGTATAGATGATCTCAGTATGTACCTACAGGTAAATGTAGGTTCCTATATCAGATCCTCATAAATTAGCCGAGGGTGCTGGCGGGATGCAATTTTTCCAGATTTTTTACTTCTACTAATTTTTGTTCCATGATACTATGGAATGATTGCACCCCTGGCCCGAGGACTTGTCCCAGTGGCAACGTGGCGGGATATTTTTTATATCTAGTTTCCACGTGGTCCGAATCGTCAAAACTATTAAAATCGTCGACTTAAATCCTTTGCTGTGAAATCGTTATTTAATGTGGAGGAAGTGAATGAGAAGCAAGTATCATGTTCTGAGGTATCATGGGATGTTGAGATTTATTAAGTCAAAGCACCTGATTTTAAAAAATGATTTTCAATATATTGTTACAAATCCAAAATCAAAAATCCCCAATTATTGTGTTATTTTCGTATACGGTACAAATAATTTGATGCCTTTTTTTTCTATAGAAGAGATGGCAGACGAGCGAGCGAGCCACGTGATGGTAAGTGATCACAGCCTCCCATGGATACCTGTAATACTAGGAGGCAATGTGTGTGCACTGCCGAGTTTGCAGAATCCTATTAACAGTTCTATTGCAGAGCTCCATGTCGTAGTATAGCGGAAAACCCTCAGCTGGTAGTTCATTCTACAATTTTCGAGTTTGCGGTATTATGACCGCATAGTGCCAAAGAACAACGACTCTGTGTCAAGTAAGTATGAATAACCGCAGGATAATGACCAGGACTGTGGTGGTTAGAACCCGAATTTGGCATCAAATTCAACAGCTCTTCAGTGTTCCCTGTTATACAGCCAATAAACAATGCAGAGAGACACAGTATCTCTTCGGATGCTGAGCGATTGTAAATTTGTGAAAATGATATCTCGATATTCAAAGCGAAAATGTAAACATTAAAAACTTTAAATCTGTGCCCATGATTTTAACTAATCACCTTATTCCCACCATGCACGAATTTATTCTGTTGACTGTTCAAAGTAAAACTAGAAGCGGGCCAGGTTGCTATTATATTCGGGACACTATTTTAAATAAACATTAAAAATAAAGGATGGACATAATTTACGCTATGAAAATAACGTTGAAGGGGAAAAAGTATATTAGTTGTATATATTCAATTTTTTTTTTATTTATTTGATGATATAATTAGTAATCATTCATCTTTAGATAATAATTAGTGTTGCAACGAATAGTACATTCGACCTTCCGCCGAATACCGAATAGTCGGTGGGGTCCTCGGCCGAATAGCCGAATATTCGGCCAAACTATTCGGCCACATATCGCACCAATTTGTCTAGGCGCAGAGAGGCACAGCTGACACTGTCCTTTGATTGGCTCGCGCTCTCTTCATTCCGCCGCAATCGCGTTGCTTTAAACTTTAAAAACATTAAAAAAATACAGCAAAAATTGGGTTTCCCTGAACACAAACTTATCCAAGACATTAGCACTAGATGGAGTTCTACGTACTATGTGCTGGACAGACTTCTAGAACAAAAACGCGCCATTTCCCTTTACCTTACCGATTCATCAAATATTTCGAATCTGACTGCTGTTCAGTTCCCACTGAACACTGATAGTGAGAAGATTTTTTACAAACTCCCGTTTGTAAAAAATCTTCTTAAGCTACAATACTAAAATCATTTGAAAAAGTAACAAAAATTACTAGTTCTGAATATTCTTGTACCCTATATCTGAAGCTATTCAACATGTTGTAACTCTGAAGCGTTACTGTGACGAAGTCAGTGCATCAGATCTTACCCCCAAGTTAAAGCTTATGATAGTGAACAAGAACAAGCATGATAGTGCGGTGCGACAAGGATTAAAGCAAAACTTGATGAGGATAAAAAATATTTGCTAGCGACTCTATTAGATTCTCGATTTAAAATGAAGTGCAAAAGGAAAAAAAGTCCAATAGCATCTTTTACTAGAGGGTTTATTCCGTGAATCAAGCAAAGTACCAGCTCGTCTCTTGTTAATACCAAATGAAAAAGGACCAACAATGAGCCTAGTCAGAGCATTCACAGATCTTTCTTGGAATGCTTTGAAGAGGTAATTGCCGAAAAACAGCCGTAAGATGAGTTAGGTGTTGACAACGAAATTGTAGCAGACCTAGATATTTACTTTAATCTAAAATAATTACATAGGAATTAAAATAATTTTTTTGTTGGGCAAAAAACAAAGTAACGTTTTCTCAAGTCTTAATAAAGCTTGCTGCGAAGTATTTGTCCCCACCTGGAAGCAGTGTTTACTCGGAGAGACTTTTTGAGAAGCAGAAAGTTCGTATGAAGAGAAGAGAAACAAGCTTCTTCCTCGTAATGCAGAAAAAATATAATTTTTACATACTATAATCTACCGCTTTTAAATTTTGATTACTAATTTCAAACAATTCAACCAATAGAAAAATAAACTCTTAAAATTATAAAAAAGTAGGTTATTTTCATGATAAAATATCCTGCTCGCAAGACAACTTATAGGTATTCGGTATTCGGCCGAATAGTAATTTAATATTCGGTATTCGGCCGAATATCGAAAAAGGGCCAAATAGACCGAATACCGAATAATAACCGAATATTCGTTGCAACTCTAGTAACAATGTTTTGTAAAAACAGTAGTTACTAAATAACACTATTTCATAAACACAAAACAATCCTGTTTTTAGTCCCTACGTTTCTATATTATGATACCGAAAGACTGAGATTCAAAGTTGGTAACACTATATACAAATCATGTTGACTTGAAATCAATATTTTTTTTAAACACGGCGACCAGGCATCGACCAGGACAGCAGGTAGGGTACTAACTATGCTAAGCGGTCGTAACAAATGTTTTTTCTCGAAATATTTGTCAGAAAAAAATCCAGTGTCTTATGAAAATAATTTGAAAAAACTTTATAAAATACCTACGATGCGCGTCACATGATTTTCAAAATTCTTTCTCATAATAACATTCAGTTATCGATCATAATGTGATCATAATCATCCCTTAAAATGTTGCTCGTTTATGGAAATTAATAAAATATTGAGAATTTTAATTAGGTTAAAAATTACTGTGATATAAGTATGTGTATTGTCTATGATTGTATTATTCTTAGTTATAAATGTTTTTGTAATTGTAAAATTACATTAAATTTGTATTATGGGAACGTTACTTTGACTACGCATTTACGGCAACAATAGGTACTAGGCTCCATTCGCGTTTCGCATCAAAAAGATACACGATGTAATACGTAACTCGCGTTTCTATCGGATTTCAGTTCAATCTAATCTCATAAAGGGAGGAGGCAGCCACGCTGAGACACAATATTTCACTTTTTATGATGTAGGTGGCATCCAGAGCGCCGTAAAAAATATAAAGAGAATGAAACTGGCGCACTGTTTTTACGATGCCTTTTAATAGTGTTGGTATGATAGTTAGTTACTTTTTATTTAAAAATAAAATTAGCCATGAAAAATGGATAAGAAGTAGGTAAAGGTATACTTAACGACAACAGGTTAACATATAAAGCATTTTATTATAATTAATTTCCTGGCTAGTGGAAGACATTTCCAACTACGAAATTCAAATACTAACATTTTTTACAAGTGGTTAGTATCTCGCTTAACTGATATGCTGATAGTTGTACTATATATAAATCGTTATCGTACCTGTGAACAGGCTTCTTCGTCAAGAAGTGCTACTTATTCTAATGTATTTGCTCCTAGAAGTAGGTACCTGTTGCTTCTAGAAGTGCCAGCACCTCTCTACTGTTGAAGTTCTATGTAACAGCATAGTACCTGCTAATGTACTTATTCTAATGTACCTGCAGATCTGACAGCCAACCTTCATAGGTTGGCTGTCAGATCTGCATATTTTATTTATTTATTGTTTAAGGTACACCAGTGTTACACATATACAACAAAATAAAAAAAAAATATTACATTCTTATATGTGCATAATTTAGGGTGAACAGAGATAATTTGTAATCAAGTAAATAGCTAATATGAGGCATACAAATAAAATACATGTATTGTAAAATGTGAAATGCGTGGTCTCTAGTCAATTGTAATTAGCTGTTCGATGCTGGCTATTCCCATTGTTTCTCTAATGTTACTGAGCTACGTTCCCGAGACGTAGGCACGTCGAAAGTGCTTTTTTCGCTCAATCTTTCCCATCACAATGGCTTGGAGAAGAGGGTTTGTGACTGAGAGTACGTCCAAAGTAAGCCATTTTTCACTTTTTGATTGTAGTTTCTGTATTGAAGAGTTGCATAAGTTGATCCAGAGACCTTATCGGAGGATCTCATTATTTTTGACCCCTTGAACCTAACTAATCGTTAACGGTAAAAAAAAAACATTATATTCCTAGATGCGTAACATATGTGCGTATATATGAATCCCTGCGTATTGGCAGAGATTTATCTACGGCATAGTTACAAAACACGATGAATAAACTAACAACACGTAACTATTATCTAATCGGTGACGTAAAATATCCTTTTATATTTGCTACTTCACGACGGGTCTCTAGTTACCTCAGGTAGGTATTGGATATGTAGATTGTCGTTATGTTCGCGCGTTGAGGACAGTGTGTATCATATAATGCCATAAATCTGTGTATCTTTGTCGCGTATTATAAGTCTTGCCCAAGATTCGATACTACGTTCGTTCTTCTAGGCGCTCCTTCATAAAATATACTCGACCAATCGGGCGATCGCACAAATACAAACTCCTTTGCAGCTGATTTTCAATTTATCCAATAAGCGACTAGGCTAGGCTACCCATATTCTCAAAAACATTTGATCCGGCTACGCATCATGGAATATATACATTTGTCACTGACTTTAAATTATTAAAACAAGAACAAAACGGTTTCCAACTTTAGCTTTACAACTTTGGCAATCATTTCATTAATAAAGAAAGTGATCGAAAAAATGGATAACAATAAACTGGTATCTGCTATTTTCGTCGACATGAGCAAATCATTCGACTTTGTAAGCCATGAATTGCTACTTAATAAATTAGAATACTACGACATTCGAGGAACAGCTAAAATTTGGATACAAAATTACCTTAGAGAACGTGAACAGTATGTAGAGGTCAAAATAATAAATAATGATTTATAATTAACTAATTATAGGTCATTTCATTAGATAAGATTAATATTTGTGCAGTACCCCAAGAGAGGGACTGGGACCACCACTACTCTTCTCTATATTTACCTGACATTACTAAACACCAGTGTATACTATTCGCAGATGATATTTCTATAATAATTAGTTTCGACAATTTAATTAATTATAAATATGACATTTACAGTTGTAGACATTATTACTTGGATGGTAAACAATAATCCTCAAGCGAACCTAAAAAAAAACAAATTTAAGCATTATTTTATGAGAAAAGAGAAACCTTAATCTAAACGTCGCATACAAAAATGAGTCTACCTAGGTGGTATATAGAAGAAACTGATTGTATAAAATTCGTTTGTATAACGTAACGCTGGACTCGCAATATTCATAGCAGCCACATATTTATGAACTTATATACAATTGCGTAGACTAGCCAAAACTACATCATAAAAATTGCTCTCACATCGTATCATGGTTATGTAGCAGCTTTATACTAGATATTGGTGTGAGGCAATACAGTTATAAGTACGAGAACTAGGCGTTCATAGCACAAAAAAAGTGTATTTTTACCTTGAGAACCTAGAGTAAAAGGACCTAGAGAATCATGTAAACTACTATTACAAAGGCTGTATTTGTTGTTGCCTTCATTATATACATTTTATTTTTTTTCGTTTAGATTTTGGCTTTCGAAATTCGAATTTCAAATAGATGATGATTTAAAAACAGTTCAGCTCAAGTGAATTCTCTTTCTGAAATTTGAGTATCTCAAAATTTACCTAGTTTCCCCTATTTATTAGTATTCAGCGACATCTATTGAATAAATAGACAAAAAAATTGAATAGTCTTGACTTTATAAATTTATTTAATTAAACATTTAACTAAACAAGAGTTTAACCACAAATTCATGGAATTTTCGTGTTCTTCCTTACTCACAGGGGCCAACGTTTGTATATCCGTTTAGTTAGCACATGTACTGTTTTCGAGTCTGTGTAGACTAAAATGCACCCAGTAGAGCCATCTGTTGGCAAAAAATTCTTAATAATTAAATAAAAAATATTTTATTTGAATGATTAAATACTAAACTGACTCCGAACATAATATATAGGCATCTCGTAGCATCATTCAGTCAAATAACAACGAAAATATGTACATTCAAATATAGAAGGAGTGGAGTACCTACTGTATTGTGACATTGTCTTCGGACCCAGATGTACGAGTACATATCACTATGCTACGTTAAAAAAGGGATAAAATGTAAAAGTTTCTTGATTTTCCAGAAAAAATACAAAAGTTATAGGCGAGCAATAACTACTTACTTGTTTTTATTAGTATCTATGGAATCTATTGACAAATAGTGACGTATTTAATAAGCCTGTAAGTGTATTGGTGTGTAACAAAGCGTTCAATTTATTGGGCTTTCCGGGCTCTTTCTAACATTCAAAGGAGTAAACCTTCCTATATTCAATTAAATATATGCTGTTTTTGAGTCTCAATCACTAAGATGCAGAGCCATCTGTTAGTGAGTAATGTTATTAAATAATGTATAATAATTAAAAAATATTTAATTTCAATGATTAAATACTACACCGATTGCAAACGTGTATGTCACAGCAAGATGGCACATACTCCACATTTCCTTCCGTATAATAAGTTATATAATACAACAGCGAAAAACTTAATTGCACAAAGAGACAATAAATATTTTTATATTTAATTTTTTTTCCACTTTAATATAACGCATTTAAGGATAACATATTGGCGCTGTTATTAGACTGCAAACTGAACTACATGACAGTGAAAGCCTCGTTAAAATCGTTTTAGTAGTTTTTAAGTAATTCTATTGAAAGGCATTTTTTTATTTTCCTCTATAACTCAACTTCCTTGTGCCATATGAAGATGACTCATACATCAGTTTTCCTTATGGATACTTAGCTCCGTTAGTGAAAACCCGATAAAAATCCGTTCGGTAGTTTTTACTTAATGCGGTAACAAACAGACATACAGACAAAATTTCTAATAACTATTGTTTCGGATTCTGTATCTTCTAAACGAACCCCTCAATTTTAGTTTTTTAAATTAACTCAATGTTAATTTAAAAGGCTTATCTTATCCCTTTTACTGTTTTATTACATGTAGTCTTATGTATAGATGTGTCGTGTACAACGTACCTTCGCAACAGTTAGTAAATACAAATACATTTGCCTTCATCACTGTTAGATATTTCAGTATGAAACACATGATTTACACTCTGAAAGCAAATGCCCAACTGACCCAAACAGAATATACGATGGATTGTGTCTCTTATACCCTTGAGATACCGATTCACTATTGAAAATAAATAGGCAGTATGTGTTTGGCAAAGTTTTAGTTGGAGATGAGGCGCGCAATCTGTCGGGCAATAAGTCACGACTGTCAATACAACGACAGAATATAAAACATTAGTTCCCTGGGGCAGGCTCTCATATTTCAGAGCGGCGGCGCGTACGTGCATTTTGAACCGAGTGTGATTGATTAAAGTGTCGACCTTCAGAATTCTGTTTGCCGCTGCCCTTTGCAGGGAGAACCTTCCTGGAATAAACTGGAGGCATGTAAGTGGATTTTATTATTATAGGTACACATATTTTACGAATTTCTCTCGAATTACAACACAAGGTAGGCAGCGCTTCCGGGGGCGTGCTAACATTTGTCATTTTGGACTAATGTTGGCATGTATCGCGGATGTCAATGGGCGACTGTATCCACTTACCATCAGGTGGACTGTATGCTCGTCTGCCGCCTTCGTACATAAAAAAAAAACTAAAATTATCTTCAATATATAAATGTACAATATGTTTGTAAAGCTTTCACTGAACTACAACTGATTACCACAGTTGTTAGTAACTTCTTGGATTTGATTCTCTGTCAGACATTAATTTGTTTTATAAACCATTTTCAAAGACCCGAACAAATCGGATCTTTGACACAGGGTGTCCCAGTGTCGGCCATTGATTGTGGCGTTAGTTATTATTATTGCTTTTTAATAATATGTATTTTAAGCTTAGGTTTTAAGGTTTCAGTACACACAAAGGGTACAGCTAGGTGGGATTGATAGCATAAATATCGCTATAAATATGGGTAAGTCCTGGATGCGTTTAGTACAAGACAGAAGAATAACACGATACCTTGCCGTGGGCAGAGCATGAAAGCTGAGAATGATGATGATGATTGGTTCAAAAATTCTTTTTTATTTTCAGAATATTTAGATCAAATCTAGGTGTTGCTGTTTGGTATGTAATTAGGAATAAAAGTAATGAATATTTTGAATTCCACTAACCTATTACTATAAATAAACTTTATATAACTAATTTTCCAATTTTATCGAGTAGTTTACTTTACTTTATCAGCGGAGCAAAATCTTAAATAATTAACACTTTATTTTA
The DNA here is from genome assembly GCA_943735995.1 of Sesia bembeciformis. NCBI lineage: Eukaryota > Metazoa > Arthropoda > Insecta > Lepidoptera > Sesiidae > Sesia > Sesia bembeciformis. Next base: position 10,729,662 of record OX031031.1, read on the forward strand.
AATTAATTTTATTTTATTAAATTTATATTTTAGCGAAAGAAATGTGTGATCAATCTCTTGTCCGAAATGTCGCAATAATAGCGGCATTAAGTCGGCAATCGTGTGTAACTGTTATTATAAGAGAAAAAGTGTAACCGTTGATACAAAGCGAGGCAGCGGTGAGGTTAATGAGAATGGGCGTCATTTCGCATCCCGCCTCATGGACCGCGCTGGAGCCGGAGCGAGTAATAAAGTTTTACGCCACGACCCTTATTACGTTCCCACGATTCACCCGTTAGTCTCCACTGGACAGGAAGATTAACAATGCCTAAACAGATTTAGTTTGCTGGATTCATATAACCTAGAATTAATATTATTAAACTATTACATTTTTTTGAGATAAAGATATTTCTTTTTAGTATCCATTGATATTTTTGATTTTGTTAATAGTTTCTTATTCTCATAATTATTTAGATATTATATTCTTCTCCTGATGTAAATTCTTGATTAATAGAACTATGTCATTGAAGAAATTAGAATTTGCACTTTTAATACATTATACTAAAGTAAGGCTACTCTCATTTACCGTGTCATATTAAAAAAAAGCTAATGTACATTGAACAATCCGATTTTAATTTTATTTTATGTTGTATGTTAAAAGTATAAAAGCAATAGCAATCAATGCTTAGCCCGTCCGCTGCGGCAGGCGGGCTGCCAAGGGGATACCAGTTCATTAGGTCTTGCAAGCTAAAGAGTTACCTCCGGCACTACCGCTGCGTCAGCGGCCGGCCCTCGTTACCCTAATGACAGCGATTTTGTTCCACCGAAGGCGTACTTTTAGTTCAAACGAACCAGTTTACTGTTACCCATCGCTAATGGCCCAATGCTTCGGTTTGTTCCACATTTATTTACTTACTTAATCACTTCTATCTAGCAGTGGTAAATGAGGCGTTTAGCCTGATCGCACAGAGTCGAGTGGGTCTGATATGGAGCGTCTTACTATACAGTTGTAGGTATATGTAGATAAGACAGATAATTTGTCTTGCTGCTTAATTAATACCAATTTCCTTTTACTTGGCACATTACGAATGGTTGTGTCTGAGGCAAGGGATTCCGGAGCAAGGTTAGGATTACGTGCAGACTTGTACATCGATTTTCTCAAAGAGTTTAGGAATAGGTGCGTACTTATGTATCTATACGTTATTATTTTTGTAAAGCCGCGTGAAAATCGCGGGCTTTCCTTTCTATTCGGTTTACCGAGAAAACCCGCCATTTCCTGACTATGATTTATCTTGCGGCCTCTGAGCTGAGGGTCACTTTAATAAATGTATTCGGGAAAGGTGCTCGCAGAAATGGATGGGGAACGTTCTGGACGCAATAACCTAATATACAGATGATATATTCTCCGCGTCGCCGGAGTATGTTAATATATCAAATTATACGCATAGTTTTAAATTATTCATAACATCTAATTTTATCTGAATCTGGTTTTTGCATAAAAGTATGGTTAGTAACAAAAAGTAATATAATAATTATAAATAAGTAAATAAATTTCCTTAGGTATATATTTTATTATATTTGAGAGATGAATTCATTTTAAACCTAGACAAATATTAGAAAATATAGGCAGATATATATCTTTTCAATATGATAAACTGTGATAAATATATAGGAGATATGGTAGAAACGTTTTCAATAGTCCATATAGGGGTTCATAAAAATGACATAACTTCGGCATTAGGACAAAATATACGTAACATACGCGAGGTGACTGAAATACGATGTTTTCGGCCTGAAAACATTCAGGAAGGGACAAGAAAAGTTCAAATAACCCAAATTAAGGAGCGCAATAAAGAGACCCTTCGGAAGCCTTGTGGGAGCAATTCATGAAAATGCTGCTAGTCCAACGATTCAGTAAAGATGTTCGAAACAGTACCTCTAAAGGGTTAAATAAAAGGTAGGCTTTACCGCGGCCTTTCTTTTAGCTACTTTACACTTGTATTGCGGCCTTTATGCCACTGAAGAGTGTTTACTGAGCCCACTGCCTATTGCGCTTCTTTAGAGGATAAAATCTGTATTTATAACTATAACTGTGATCTCTGCGCTATGTTAGTAGCCGTAATTATCTCTACATACTTACATATATCATATCTGTAGTGGCGTTAATACGGGGATGAATATTATTATGTCTATGAACACCATTTTCACAAGTTTTATTTATTGCAGTTTACGTTTTGTGGTAAATTGTCAGGAAAAATCGGAATAATCTGTTAGTTTTTGGCACTTTATTTCCATAGATATGGCGTGTTTCTGTAGATATGTGTTTAATATAGGGGATAATACCGACAAGATTACCAGGCGGCCATCAGCTTCTTCCGACTTATCTATTGTTTTTATTAATCTTTTGTTTCGGACATCGATTAACTTTAAAATCTGAATCTAACCTCTGTAATTAACGTTTACGATTGTTGCACAATCACGGATGAAATTCCTATACTTATTTCATTTTTTTTATTTGCTTGCACCTTAGGAGACCTTACATTTAGTAATATAAGCCTTATATTATAAGGGGTCTTAATATAAAATTGTATCAGCATCTTTTATTTATTTATTTATTTATTCACAATTTCACAATTTGTAACAATATTTCCAGGAGTCCCCGCACTAGGCTTCGCCTGTATCGCAAGGAACCAGTTAAAAATTACATAGCAGAATTTACCAAGTTACGTGGGTACATTACAATAAAGAGAGTAAGAGATACTTAATAGCACAGAAAACAAAACAGTACAAAATAAACCCAAACAAAGAGGTTGTAAAAATGAAACATAAAAACATGACAAAAAAGAAATATATTATATATATATATATATATATATAAGTTAGGCTACTTTAGCTAGGATATTCTCTGTCTCAGCGTAGTTTAAAGAGAGAAGCAATTTAAAAATTAGTTTTTTTGTTTCACCCATAGTACAACCCTTAAGGTTACAGTGTTTCAGAATGGCGCAATAAGTTGATGCCCTTATGTGATCCCCGAATCGTCTACCAAAGGTGGAAAGTGTTCTTGGAACCGGTAAATTGAAAATGAGTTTATTATGTACAGAGTTATAGTAAGTCATGGAATTAAGTGATTTATGGGTTACTAAAGCAATCTTAAACAATCTTATTTCTATTATTCACTTTTTCAAGCATTTTTGTTAATATCCTTTTGAGTAAATGTTCAATAATATACTATTTACCATCAGCATATGTCTATCCAATGCTGGATATAGCCTCTACCAACCTTCGCCACCACACACGATCTTCGGCTCTTCTCATCCAATTACCACCGGCGAATTTTTTTAGGTCGTCGTCAGCATTATGTCTACGTACGTACAGTTTCGTGGCCATCACGAATGTCCATCACGTGGACATGTAATTTATTTTTAAATGTTTATTTATAAGTTCATGGAGGTTTATTATCTTAAGTATTACTTTCAATGTAAGTGATAAAACAATATTTAGTCTTTTGCATAAACTCGGTAAGATAAAGAAGCTCGAAAAGTGGGTGCCGTATGAACTGAAAGAACGTCTGTTACAAACACGCGTTGACTCTCGCATTTACTTTGCTAAATCGACATCCTAATGAGGGAATTCTGAATCGGATTGACACTTGCGATAAAAATGGATCTCAAGTATCCGTACGGATCTTGAGATTATCTTGTACGATAATCTCAAGTATCCGTCACAGCGGTTGGATGCAGGAGTTGCAGCTAAACAATGTCCAAAATGAAAGATCAACGAAAAGAAGCTCATTTTGACAATCTGGTGGTGATGAGCCGGTATGCCTCTATAATCCACTATAGTTCTTTTGGTCCAGCACAACAAGTAGCGCAGCTGTGAAGGACTGCAAACCATAATGGAGAAGTTTGAGATCAAGCAATCAAGGTTGGTCAATTGCTCTTTGTCACTGCTTCTGTATGACAATGCACGACCATACACTTCACAGAAAACAGTCACAAAGTTGCATCAGCTGGAAGCCCGCCTTCACTCACCCTTTCAGGGCCTACTGGTGGCTTCGTACGGTGGGTTGTCGAAGACAAAGTGATTCGTAGATCGGCGTTTTTTGTCGTAGACATCGTTGTTGCCGAAAAGAAACAAAAATAGGTACTATGTACGAGTACAACTTATTATACAAATGAAGCATGTAGCTTGGTGTTCACCTCTTTTAGGACGAATTTTTTTTTGTTTGTGCTGCCGGTTAGGAAATAAAAAATACATAATTTTAAAATAGGTTGTATATGATTGTACACGTTTTCGGTCTTTTGCTATGACAAGCTTTGAACACAAAAATAGTTCAATGCTTGTCAACTGCGATATCAAACATTTATAAACATTCTGCGATTTATAAAAAATAAACATAATGCGATCTCATGTATGAATAATTAAAAATGTTGTCATTGTGCTATTGAATGTATGTAAACATTGAATATTCGACAAAGTGTAGGCATTTTGCTATGAATCCGTCCACCCGGTCGGAGGGCGCCCCACGCTGCACTACGAGGTGCGTGGCCTCCACTCGAGGACTGGTCTACCCCATCGGTCGTCGGTATGACTTGCCCATAATAATATGTGCCTCCTACTACTTACACACTACTTATATTCCTACAATTGATCTATTTTTTGTTAATAACTATAGTGCATATCCACCGTGTTTCGTTTGAACTAAATACGGGAACGACTCTCAACGTTTAAACTTAGTCTCGTCTTAAGATAAGGGAGGCTATGGTCGCAGTGGGAGCGACGATAATTACGGCTTCATCCAGCCGTCATGGAATTCATTTACTAATAATGCTAATAATTTACTAATGCTGCATCCTACAGTCGACTGGGCGTACTTGGTGGATATTAACCGTATCTTACAGAAAACTGCGGAACAGTAACACCATCCCCAAAAAAAATGGAGAATATAATCGGACGTCAAAAACTCCTCATTTCGTTATACTCTTTGTGTCCCATTCTTCCCGGTCTCTTTTCCAAATCTTCCTAATCTCCAGAGGCAGCAGATTCGGGGTGTGCGAATGTTTGTTTCTCAACTGATATTTACATGTATTCTGAACGTACACGGGAAAATATTTACTTAACAGTAAGTGAAAAGAATTAAAACTTTATAAAAATCGAGAACAATATAAATAGGGGATGCCAATAGATTTAATATTTTTCAAGGTATTCTTTGATAACCCAGGAATTTTACAATGGAATAATTTTTTGAACTATGTGTAGGATGATCATGAGTTTAGTTTGAAAACACATGATATCTGGATCTTAAAAACAACAAACACAATACAATACATATGTGATGGACAGTTTTAGAATTCAATCCCAAGGCCAGCAAAAAGCTGAGCTCAGAAAAAAGCCAAGCTGAACGCGTCTGTCTAAATACGCTCTGGGTAAAAATATCGTCGTGGATTATCTCGCTTCGCTCTCAATAAGGCCATACCTTAGACGGACGTGGCAAGGCGAGGGGGAGCTCGAGCACGGGCCGGCCGGCACCATTACACTAATGATGGTGATTTTTGCCCCTCCAACACGAAATCTACGAGTAACAATCTTAACCCGACACTGAAAGAAGTTCATTATTTGCCAAGGAAATCGGATTTCACATGATCGTGGTGTTTGGTTGAACTATTTTATTCCGTGTGTATGAACAAGTGTAACCTCTATCACTTATAGATACATTTTAATTTGCTAAAATATAAATTACTGTAACAATTTTTAAAAAGGAATTGTAGAACTTTATTTTACAAACAGCAATAGAAGCACACAGCTTATCCATAAATGTTTCTTTAAAGAGGTTTACATTCAAATTTTAATTATTAATATTAGAAAAACAACATAGGTAATTACTTTATTGTAAAAATATATGAGAGATAAATAAGTGAAAACAAACAAATAGTTAGACTATGCTATAAAAATACAATATTCTAATAAACTGCCTACCTAATAAATACAGAATATTTCTCATTTACTAGCTTCATGATATATATAAAGTAAGCCATTCAACAATAATAACTTATCGTTTAAATCACGCTCTCCTACCGAGAGAGCCCAACAGGGAGCAATCTCAGCTAGAGCGACCGAAAAATATAACGTACATTTACAAATACTTGCGTCCTCAAAATAACGTATTAGGGAGCGCCGAGTATGACATAAATAGTGGCGGTGTGGAAGTCAGTTGACTATATAAAAATGAGGTTGTGAGGGATGTAACGATGGCGGCAGAGCGCCGGCGCCGCGGCGCTCTCCCTGGCTTGGTACAGTTCGCGAGCAGACCCGCTGGCGCCAGCACCGCCGCCGCCCGCAGCCCGTCGCGACGCGCTCACAAGACAACAACCCTCGGCGACTGACGACCGCACTGGCGTACAGCGTCACGTGTACGATGAATACCAGTGATCGCTATGACCACATGAGTGTTGAGATACAAACCCTTCAGTCAGGCGAACGATAAACGAACATGAGTGACAGTTAAGCGGCAGAGACCGCGAAAGTGTTTGTCTGTGTTAGTGTGCTCTTAGAACTATGTTCTTTTCTTTTAGAATTCAAAAGACTTATAGTGGCATCGTGCATCAAACTATTATATCACAATTATATCAACTTCAGTACTACCTAGTCTTGAATCCAGCTTAAAAACAAGACAATCAAGGTAACAGTGTATAAAAATGGCATTATCTTTGAAACAGTGCTTTGTAGTACTAACCGTATCACTATGGCAAGTTAGTAATTTAGCGTCAACTTGCCCAGAAATATGTGCATGTAATAACAATATAACGTTGTGTCAAAGATGTTCCTATAACGTTACACTGAAAGAAAATACAAATGTGTATGAAGTTACTGTTTGTTGTAATGAAGATGTAAAGTTATCAACATGGCCTCAGAAATATGTAAACAAAACTCTTGTTGAGGTTACAGCTCGTTATGCGATCACATGTAACACGAGCAGTGTCGACTTTGATTTTCCTGGATTGGATACTTATTCACTTTTCATTAAAAATAACAGCATTGAGAAAATAAGACTCAACATCAAAGCACAAAATCTGCGAGAAATTGATTTATCCCAAAATAAATTGCAATATATAACTAAGGGTCTCTTTAATAACTTTTCGTATCTTCGGAAACTAATTCTGAATAAAAACGAAATCATTAACATATTCGAAGGAAGTTTTAATGGATTATCAAAATTGGAATCGTTGGATTTATCCGAAAACAACTTGACTCTTCTAGCTAATGTTTTCACTCCACTGAAAACTCTTCAGCATCTGAATTTAAGCAGAAACAAAATAGAACTTATTAATGAAAATTATTTCAATAATTGGCTGTTACAACATTTAGACTTATCACATAATAATTTGAAGAAATTAGCACCTGGAGCGTTACAATTACTACCAAATCTCGCAAGATTGCTAATGACAGATAATCCACATTTGGGAATTACACAACTAGATACACGGCTGCTGGTGGGTACTGGCCGCAGACTACAACAAATCGACGCATCCAGAACTGGTTTATATTCAATACCCGAAGCTTTCACACATTCTGTTCGCTTTCTGTCCTTGGTTGGAAATAAAATATCAGCTGTACGTTGTGGGGATCTTGACAGTTACCCATTGTTGCAGTCATTAGATTTCTCTGACAACAAAATAGTTCTAGTTGAAGACGATTCTCTTGGAAGACTTGAGATGCTAATATTTATGAACATAAATAAAAATCTCCTTACTACTGTGCCAAAATCACTGCCAGATGACTTAAAATATTTATCTATTAATAACAATTTAATAGGCAACCTATCTGTGCCAGATTTTAAGAATTTGCCTAATCTTCGCATATTATTATTACAATTCAATCAAATTAAGTACATACAAGACCATGTGTTCGACGATTTACTGTCATTGGAAATGTTAGATCTCTCAAATAATCCAATACAAATTCTGTCACCTAGTACCTTTGACGGACCATTGTCGCTTCGTGATTTGAGGCTTTGTTATTTGAATTTCTCCGTACCAGAACAAGATGGTTCATTTCCGATGACATCGCCGGAGAGTATTCAAATGCTTCATCTACAGTCTAGTCCTGGATTAGCAAGGCAACTTTTAGCTGACTCAGCAGCTTTAGCTGCATTTACACAATTACAGTACCTAGATTTGAGAATGAATAATCTTTCTGAAATTAGAAATGATCTATTATTTTATTTGGTACAATTGAAAACATTGCGATTACATGGTAATAGTATAAACTGTAGTACCGAGTTATGGCTTAAAGATTGGATGAATTGGAATAAAAGCCTATCCAATGGGGAGACTTGTTACTACTCTACGTCAGAAGCCAAAGAAATATCTAAATATAATTGTACATTCCCTGAAACTTTTACTATTAGTGACAGTTTACCACCAGTTAACTTATATAGCACTGAAATGATAAATAAGCTACTTAGGTACTATGGATATCTAAATAACAAAACTGAAAGAGCTTCTTCCAAACACGAGAATAATAATCAGGCCAACAAAATTAACGACTCCGAAATTATGGTGTATAAGAATAGTAATATAGAAGAGAATAATATTGCGTTTGAAACAATAAAGAGGGATAATGGTATGCCGATGAAAAATGAAAATAAAATTACTTTTAGCGACTATTTAAACGAAACTGCTGCGTTCAAAGCTAGAGAGTCATCAAAAATTTTAGACCAAAACAAATTGCAGAATGATCAATTTAATATTGATCACAAATTTTTAGACATAGAGCCTAACCTATCTATTCCAACGCGAATTTCAAAGAAATTCCAATTCGATGATATCAATGAAATTCGTAGGAAAAACAGATCTGGTAAACGTTTGAACACACCCGTCAACATAACTAAAAAGATGAACATAGAAATAGTAAGAAATAAATCAAATATTTTTTCCACACTAGTTCTAAATAGACTAGAAAACGCCACCGTAAATGATGCTTTGAATTCGAACGACAAAACAGAATATTCACCGTACCGGTCTGCTCACACAAGTTACGCCCAATATATTGGCACTGTAGCAGTATCCAGTTTAATTGTGGTATCACTAATTCTTTGGGCAAATTTTCGATTAAGATACAGGAGAAGGCGAGTACCAGTCATCGAAGTAGAGTCTGAGGACCAAATAGAAGTGTCGAATATATCCGGCGGAGTATTATGGTGACACCTGCGAGCAGCCGACCCTACACCCTTCGAATATGACTCTCTCCTGACGTAGCACTAATGTAAGTATCTAGAAATACTTTATCAGCTTTGCTACAAAATTGAACATATACTCAACATCAACAAATCGGTAATTAATATAATTGAAGATCAAAGTAATAGATTAACTTAGTTTATTTCGGGTCATTTATTTAAATAGCCTTGATGCGTGGGTTGAAATGGAACATTATTTAGTAGGCACAAATTAAATTTTCACACAGTATATATCACAAAATTGTTATTCTTGCGTAGGCCGGAACAATCAATGTCTTGTTACTGGGTGACTAATGTGCTACTACAAGATACAATGCAGTGTTCTATAATATACCTACATATTGCATTTGTTTCAGTTCGAAGTGGTCGGCTGCAAGCAGTGCGGAAGGTGTTTTGTGATATAATTGGATGTAGGTACATATTTTTTTATTAAATAAGTACAAATAGAGATGGGCTGAGCAGCGAGGCTAAAAATGTTGTCAAACGTGTAAATACAATTGTTATGTTGAGTTATTATTAGACCATAGATTAAATTAGATCTAAGTAATATTTTTGTGTAAAGTTGTAGAATTGTGATCATTAATTTTAAAATTAATTTGAGTATCTACTTGTCCCGAACAAGTAAATGTAGATATGAGTCTATTTTGTAAACTTAAAATGTATGACAAATTGATGTTGCGCAAAGCATTGTAAGCAGATCATGTCTTCCCTGTTAACCCTCTTACTGTAACTGTTAACATAATTTAATCATAATCATCACATAACGGATCCAGTATTTAAGTGCCAAATTAGTTTATTTTAAAATTAAACTGTATTTACAATGTAAATATTTAGAATTGCTGTGAATTTGTTTTGTTTCGCCAAGAATTCTAACCGACTAATAGATATGTTTTATTTTTTGTATACAATTGCGTATGTTTTCATACACATAAAAAATAATTCTATCTATCATAAAATTTCTGTAACTGTCATTTATTTCAATGCAAGATTGTAAAGAATTACCAAGTTGAAATACTATCTAAATAAAGGACATCACTATGTCTGGCATCATTTTTTTGTTGGATGCAGCCAGCAATGATATTTGGACAATCGAAAGACTGTGAATCAAATGATTTTTTTTATTTTAGGTAATATAATAGTTACATCCATTTCTTTAGACTCACGTATATGACTTCGTTGTTTAGATAACACAAGAGTTATACCCCGTAATCTGAGACATGTAACCTTAACTCTACACCACGGAACCAGACATGCTTTGGACTACTTCTTTTCAAAATATCTGAAACATATGATACCTATTTTATTTTATCTTTTATACTATTAATACGTCTACAATAAATAATGTAAAACTACATATTATGTAACTACTTTAAAATAATTAAAAAAAAAAAAACTAAAACTAAGTTGGTTTTTAATCAATGTAATTCTTATTTTAAATAAAATAAAAATTCGCTTGTGTACCCGTACCATTCGAATTGGTTTCACATGGTCTTTCAATCCTCCAAATATAATTGCTGGCCACATCAAAAAAAAAAAATGATCCCAGACTTGTATGAAGAAATAATGATGTCATTTCTTTATGTGATATAGCAGCAAAAACCTTGTTAACGTTCAATAGTTTGTACTTATAACGTATATTTCACTCAATATCGAGGTATTTCATTTATCACTCTGAAACTAAGGTTGTAACTTGATATATAACGTTTTGAAGACAATGATGTGTAGATATATGTTTTTACGTAAATTGTAGTTCATAATGTACAAACAGATAGCCAAAAATTTAACAAATAAATAGAATTGAACTTGTACTCGTATGTTTTTCTATATAATAATAATTTACTTTCTTTAATATCAGTACTCCTTATTTAATACCAAGGTAATCATTGGAGTAAGTTCTTATATTACAAGTAAATTCTCGCGCCGCGCAGCGAACCTTTTTGGTTCAACTATATACTTAATAGTACATAATTGTGAGTATAACTGGTAGAAAGCGCTTGGGAGGAAACGGGTGATTCATCTTGAGTGGTGTTCGTCACGATGAAACAAGTAAACATTTGGTAAACCAAAAATAATTTACTTTAACTTCTTTTTAATGGGCATATTATGGTTTACTTCTATGTAATGTAATTTCCCAGAAAAATATACAAAAATAAAAGTAAATACGAGTAAACTTACAATGTGATCTCGAGTGTTTGTTGCTCGATGTTCAAGTTCTATAAATTGTTGCACTACCGAATGTTCAATGTTGTCTTACAAGTGAATGCTCGAGTTTGTACGCGGGTCTACTATACTTAGTTTATAAAATAACGTTTAGTTAGAGTAAATATAAAGTCTGGAAAGAGTTTGCAGAAAAAAAAGTATTGAAGAAAAGAAGTGAGTAGGTAATGATTTTTCAATATTTGTATTGACAGAGAAAATGAGGGGCGGCCCACGTTGTTAATATGTGCCTTTGGGCTGTTTGAATTGGTTTTGTAGTTATACTCGTATGTGGGTTCTCGATTTATTTTTGACATTAAACATATTTTTGTGACTTTACTTTGCAAAAATTATAAGTAGATATTTTAACAGATGAAATATGTTTCTAAACCAACATTAATGTTGATTCTATACATTAATGTATAGAATCAACACGTTTTTTGATCAGGATTATACGAATTCCTTTTGTCTACTAACGTTTGATGTTACACTTATACGTCTATATTTGTAACTTTGTATAAAGTTAACATTTTACCTCTGGGTTTTAAAAAATTGTGAGCATTCGGTATGAATTTCAGTCGGGTCAGTTGATTATGTAAGTGCTACTCAAACGTCTGCCGGGGATCCTGAGATCGATTCACTCCCAGATCCCGCTGAGACAGCGTTTTCAGGTTGAGGCCGGTAGTTGGCCCACTTTCTGCCATTCAGCACCCATTTTAAATAGCATTATACAATATCATCAAGTTTAATTTAGTGATTGCTGATAGGAATTACTTGTAATGAAATTAATAGAGTTTACTTCGTTCACAGGAACACAGGTTGTACAGGTACACAGGTGAACAGCCTCCTTTTATAGTCATAGATTTTTTTAAAAGACTTCATAATCGTTTCGTCACAAGACTGGAAACCTTTTCATTATCAGTCTCCCTTTGAAAGACTGTTTAAAGGCCACCGGTTCATTTGTGTTACATTGATGTTATCCTGATAGAAAAGTCACTATTATCTATGCGGCGAGAGGGTCGTTAGAATAGTCTGGTCGTGGTTAGATTTGAATTATTCAATCTCTAATAGCGAAAGATTTATTATAATTAGGAGGTTTATTGCAATGTTATTTATCCTTGAACTTAATTAAAACTATATTAGCTTGATACTTTGACCTTAAGATGCTTCCTTAGAAATTTCGTAATAAGGTAAGAAAGGTTTTACTTAGAATATATTTACATTGCATAGATAATTTTCAATGAAATAAATTCCTATACAATTATTTATTTCAAACAAATCAACTACATGCTCCACTTTACTAAATTTTATGTGTAAAATACACATACTTAAAATCTTTAAGGACTAGAATTTATTGACTAGCAGATTTTACCAAAATAATAAACCTTGTAGGTACTACTGATAAATTTCTTGCTTGCTTTTATACTATTGCTATTGCTATTGATAAATTATTGCTTTTATACCTAATTGACATATTGTAAAATATACTGTACTTCTAAGGCCTAATTTAGGTGTTAAACTCTCAGTGGCTGAAAACGACAAAACAATGGTTATTTATTGAGGTGCAAGGGTCAATAACTTCGTAATTACGCTACTGTTTAGCTTAATTCGAACTTTTATATAATTAAAGAGTGATTACGCAAATATTTTTAAGAATATTTTCCCTAAATATCATTATTTTTTTATTTAAATGAATTCCTTATCAGATAATATATTTATTTTCCTAAAGCTGCGTGTCTGTACGGATCAGAGAACAATAGTGGTTAGACAAGGGAACGGAGTCCTAAAACACGGTGAACACGACAATGTTAACAAGGTTATTCCAAATTCTATAGTGAAATGTAAACAATCCTTCAGGCATTATGAGTCGTGGTGCACAAGACAAACAGTCTTGGAGAGACGTCTGTCGCGCTTAAATATTGATATTGGGACTCGCCCGCCAGCGATACTCACCCTACTCAGTGATTTGGGATCATTTATTTGTTAATTTAACGAACCGTACCCACTCGAGCCCTAGTTGATAAATGCACTCTGGGTATTTTCTCTCTTAAAAATGTATGGTAGGTATTATGATTCGATCATTGGGGTAATGATTGGAGCTTTATAACTAGAGGCAACTAGATGCAATTAAAAGGGAGTATGTATTTCTAATTTGAAATGGAAATTTGTTCATTAATATATATATATATATATATTCTAATATCTGACTTTTAAGAAAAAGAAATAAAACATAATGTTAAACAAAAATAAGTTATCAAATGTTATTTTTAATATTTCACATAGTAAGAACATAATAAAGTCGGGATCTCTTTTCTATAAAATAATCTCTTTTATTGCGTTGTTATGAATACAGTGCCGATTCCATTCGGATCCGTTACATAGGCCCATGTTGGAAAATTAAACAATGTATGGACAGTGTTTTGCATTTATGTATTAACCCAGAACCAATTGGATTTATAGTTAATTACTCGTATGCACCCGTATTTATTTATTTATTATAATTTATATGTAAATTTTGATATTCTTTGCGTTATATAGTTTTAAAAATATATTCTTTACTTAAATAGATTATATGAAAATTGATTATATGAAATAGTATATAGCCATTATTTCAGCATTAGGGAACTATGTGTTCCACATAGACTACATATACTATACAACAAATGCAATATGGTAATCGTGAATTGTAATTTAGCAGTTGTGTACTATGTGCTAGAGATAGTACGAGTATACTGCATATAGATAGGATAAACGAAGTAGGCAAGTTTGTATTTTTAAATTTTCTATTTATTTGTTGAATTGATTTCCTTGAACGTTATTAAATCATCCAAAATTCTATGAAAGTTGTATATAAATATTTATCTTTATCTATAAAAATATTTCAAACAACATTTTCAGAAAATACTGAATCCATCTACTTAATATGTAATAATAAAATAAATACAATTCTAAATAATATAGTAGTTCTTAAATACAGTATACCCACGGCATATATCATTTCGTAAAATTGTTCTAAGACACTAGAACATGTTTTAGAGTTAGTTAGCTACAACGATAAGATATTTTTTTCTAAATTTTCTAAAAATTTCTACATTTTTTTCTAAAAATAATACATTTTAGGGGAAATAAACATTACATTAAATTAAAGAATCTTCTTTAAAGAATTAAAGAAATGAAAGAATTACGGAAAATTTAATAATGAATTATAGAATCTTCACGTTTCTACTAATAAGTGAGTACCAAACTTATAAGTATGCGACAATTAAAGAAAACACTACAGCTAATTTTTTTTAAAAAAATTACGCTCGTTTTCTCGTAATTGACTTTTGTGGGTTGATATACACAAACGCAGAACATCGTCCATATAACAATTAAAGGCCAAAGTCCAAATGAAACTTGAAAAAAAAGCCGATTAATTTAGTGGTACAAAAGTAGTAGTAGTAGTAATTTAGTACCAGTAGTATGTACTACAAGGTAGTAAGCCAATCTAATAATTGTAATGTTGTAGTAAAATCAATTGTTAGCTAGTCAATTGCTTGAGTTTTTTTTGTAGAATAGATGGCAGATGAGCGATCGGGCCACATATTGGTAAGTGGTCACTACCGCCCATGGACACCTGTAATACCAGGAGGCATGCGTGTACGCTGCTGACCCTGCAGAATCCTGTTTACAGCTCTCTCGAAGAGCCGTATATCGTAATGTAAGGGCCGTGATACACATGTCAGTCAAAAAGCATGCCAGGCGGGAAGTACCTGGCATACTAATAACTAGCAAGTGATGACGACTCATGATACATGATAGTAAGAAGCGTGACAGTTATTACAGACGTTTCATGACTGCCAGTTGAAAACCACAAAATGGAGGCTCATAAGTTCATATAGTTCCCCTCTTCGCTTCCCCGCGTGCACACATGCACACTAAAAATCAAACGGCTTGCAATCTAGCCAGTAGCACGCACTTGCAAGGTATGCTTTTGTGCGAGTAACACGGATGTGTATCAGGGCCCTAATGGAAAAACCTCAGCAAAATTCTTAGTACGAGTGGCCAAAGGCTTTGTTAATAATTTGTTTGGCTTTAATATCAATCAACACAATTTTATCCGTATAAGCATAAAGGTCAACGTTTAATTGTGTAACTCTGTCTGTTTGCATTAATCTCTGGATCTACTAGTCTGATTTTGTTATAGTTTTCACTCTTACCATACCATCAGCCTATGTCTCTCCACTGCTGGATATAGGCCTCACCATGTCAAGGCTCGCAACCACACTCGACCCTCGCCTCTTCGCATTCAACCACCACCGGCGAATTTCTTAAAGTCCTCGGTGAACGTGGCCGGAGGGCGTCCCCCACTGCGCTTCCCGGTACGTGGCCTCCATTTGAGGGCTTGTCAAACACGTGGCCTCCATTTGAGGACTTGTCAAAAATTTTGTCAAGAATCATAGATTAATTACAGTTTTATTTATGTCACAAAACAATTTTTGTATTCAAACCCAGTGTTCCTCAAAGACAGAGAAATTAAAGGTGGAATTTAAATCCAAAACCGCTGCCCACACCCGGCTGTCATTGTGTAAACAAACGAGCAACTGATCGTTTAATTCATTACAGTACACAAAAATAATTTTCAACTGGCTCATCAGCAGCTCCCATTGTGTAAACCGGCCTTATTCTAGAAGCGTGGCCTACTGGCTTCTGGTTACTCCTTTTCTTTACAAAGGTAAAAATTTGTTCTATGCTTCCTGAAACCAGGTATTAATTTTTATCTCTAACAAAAATTCAAATTCAAAAAGGATTCGTTTTGAAAGTTTTTACAGGAATATAATTTGAAACGCGAATGAATTCAGCAATATGTATCAAGGCATTATCAGTCTGGCTATTATTAGTTATAAACTAGGGGGGAAATAATTGGTTCATTCTCCACCGCTGTAGCGCCCCTGCTAACTTTTAACACTTACCATACTCTCACGGTTCGACACCACACACGATTTTCGGCTCTTCTCATCCAGCAACTTCTTCAAGTCATCGGTTTACTTGGCCGGCTGGTGCTCTACACTGCGCATCCCGGTACGAGGTCTCCATTCCAGGACTCGTCTATCCCACCGGTCGTCGGTTCTGTGACAAATATGATCCATTGCCACTTTAACATAATGTTTCTTGCATTTATTACTTATAAAAGATTTTCTCACTTTTTGTACATCTCTCATAATAAAAAGGCTTGAAAAGATAACAATAAAAATTTGTCAGTCTCGAAATAAAGTGAATCGAATAAATCTGACGGACCATAAGTTGTTCAAGAGCGGCCTGCCCGATGCGCCCCTGAATTATTCATACTTCTAACTATAGTTGCGATTTGTTCTTTTGTTCTTTCGATATTGTATATATTCATGCAATAACTTAAACATTTATTGCTACGAAGTTAAGCCACTTATATAAAATCTTCGGAGTAGAGAAGAGCAGTCGTGATCTCGTTCTCTTGATATCTAACCTGTCGCTGATTAAAAATTGAGTGAAAATGTGACTGTTGCTAATATATCGCTCGATACCGCTAAGAAAATTGTTAATCATTAGATATACTCGTAGTTTATTATGTTCAATAACTGTATTGTATTCAGTGCTATGGTAGTGTAGATACACAATGTTCGACATACGATGACTCCGTGTTTTATTTATGTTAGATGAGTTTTTCTTAACAGAGCTTTTTCAGTGTAGAGCTTTTTGTAAGTCATGCGCACGACGGTCGCCAGACGTCTCGCGCATTCCTAACTAACTATCTAGTTCACTTTAATGTATTCACGTTTAATAAATCACCATTATCATTAAATTGATCAACTTTCTAACGTCACTCCATTACAATTACATTATCCAATGTACATCAGTTAACACCAAATCTACTTCTTCAATGTTCGAAAGAATATTTTAATAACGTACATTTATAAGAATATTTTTCTCATGTGATAGTTATCTTAATCTTGTAAAGATACAAAATAAATTCTAACTTCAACATTTCAAATAGGACAGGTTCATTATAACTAAGTAATTGGTCATGATAAAGAGTACAAGGGTCCTCTCTAATTAAATTTTAGGTATATTGTATAGGAGGTGGGCGTGTCTAGCTCATGGTCCGGAGTAGCTTGCATTCAAGGGCCTTAAATAATTCATTCTGCCTCTTGCCGTCACCGCCTTACTTTGCTTCTACTAACTTAGCAAACTCACACTACTGGCTGTACAGGGTTCGAGTGTTTTATGGACGCTTTTAGTATGCAATATGCCATTGAGTATGATTTATGAAACACCTTAATGTAGTGTTATTTTATACCCGCAGTATATGCGCGAACGCGTCTGGTAACGTTTGAACTTTTAATAGTTGTTGACGATGACGTTGTATTGCAGATATTCACGGCAAACAGTAACTGTAAACCGTAACCAGCCCTTTCAGTATCCACTGCTGGACATGGGCTTCCTCATGCACATTGTCTTGTGCATGAGGGATGCCTTAAAACGCCACACTGCACTGGTTGACAAGTTCACTCTTTTAGAGGTAGCGGCTTTGGTATCCCTTAGTGGCCTATTGCGATACCCACAGGAAGAGATAGTATTCTAAAGACGGCCAACACCAATCTACAGGAACATTAAAATAACATCGGCCACATGGTAGCCCAGTATCTGTCTACTATAAGATGGAGCGTCTGAGGATAATTTATTTTCTATATAAAGGAAATATTTAACCGATGGCCATGTCTTTTAAATTGTAATTGAAACTTCTAGGTCTATTGCCACGAAGCGGCATCGGTGGCGGCGCGGCCATCTGCAGCGAGGCGACTGTCGGCGACGAAAGGAGTTGAAGTTGAAAGAGTTGAAAGAATTGAAAACAGATATCAGTGAAAATTATTTAAAATATAAATTATGAAGATATTTGTTGTCCAAATTATAATTTGTTCACTGCTCACAGATAGGCGTTTAATGTCTTGACTACTGGTACCACAGTACTTGTATCTCATACAAATCTTTATGGCTTATTAAATACAATTATGATAGATTTATGCTTTTTATTTGTTAATTTGGTAATAAAACAGAAAGGTTGTGTCGACTCACTTGAAAGTATTTACACGGGGTCGCCGTGACCTGTATACCCAACGCCTAACGATTGAGTACAGAAATAAAGATACAAGTAAATATTTCGAGGTGAACTATTTTTAACTCAAATTTAAAACGGGCAACATATTCGACACGACAAGATATTTACTGTTCTGTGGACCAAATACATATACAGTTTTGATTTCTGTTACAGAAATCGGAACATTCCGATGTTGCGAGTTTCCGATGTTTCCTGAAAAATGTTCATGTTTCTTAAGCATTCCAGACCGATATTTGTGATTTTATTCCCGCCGTCTTCGTCGTTGCGTACAAACTGGTTTCTAACCTCAAAGTGGTACTAACGTCATCAATAAATTGTCGAAAGCCCCCGTTAATTCGTTTGTGAGCGTATATTATTTATTGGGTCGGCGGGTTTTTCCAGAGATGTTCCAAGTGGGCCGCAAGAGGTCGACTGCTCGCCTGTGTCTCAAGGGGTTGAATTATTCATTGGTAGGCCGCTCTTGTACGCTATACACTGGTATAAACAAATTTCTGCTGCTACTTCAAACTTACTAAATTTTTATTACGTTCCTAAGGCATACGGAAGGCATGTGCGTGGCTTCCCACGAGTCCCCTAAATAAATTTATAATTTAAAATTTACTCTATAATCGATAACTTATTTATTTTGTTATTTTTTCAAGAAGTTTGCAAATAAGTGAGTGTTCTGGTCTTTTGAAAAATTCTCTATTGTGCCTCTTTAAAATATGCTATTATAAATAAATAAGAATAATAATTCGATGAACAATTTAAAAATAAGAATACCTCTCTATAACTTAATAATCGATTTCTTCCACTTCTCTCTACTCATTTCAATTGCTCTCATTACTAGTCTTTACCCATGTCAAAGACGTTTTTCTTTATTCTGTTCTATTTATAGATAAGTATTTATATGTATATATATATATTTATTTATATAGATATACATTTGTATAAATATTTATATGTATGAATGTTCTATATACTGTATACTATTGTACCTGTGTTGTTATGTAATAAGTATATATATGTGTTACGTATTCTTTTAAATTATCATAATAACAACTTTAGGACATTGACGGTATACGTTTTAGACTTTGAAATTGTTATTCTAAGAAAACTTAACACTGGCAGAATGTGTTAAAAGCACTATTGCCATATATAAAAAGAAAAAAAAAAGTCTGCCGTTTGTTAATTTTTTATGTGTTATAAAATTTAATTAAATAAATTGAACCGTGTTGATAGTAGTAATTGGTACCTAGACTCACATGTGCACGGTTATAATTTGGTTATAATTATAATGCTCGTAAGCTATGTTCATGATCATTGAGAAAATAATTACTAATATATTTTGACACTAATAACTGGCATTAATAAGTTATTGATATTAGTTTTGTTCCTTTCATTTGTCCTAGTGTTATGTGACAACAGTACCTATAGTGTATATATGTGGCAACTCTCACTATTGGAGTTCACCTGGGTAGGTAAATATCGCCCGCTTATTCCGATCAAGTGGAAGCTCATATCCTCCTCCGAAACGTTATTTATTTTTCTTGCCAATTCCCAGCCCATCGCCATCTAATTTTATTGACTATTGTTCCTGTTATTTATGATTCGGTGAATTGTGTTTCGATCAGACAATGGCAAGGGTCCGCCTCCTATCTTTCGTAATTGTGTTAATAAATCAGATTTCTTTTGTTACTCGCAATGTTTACTAGTAAATTAATTGCCAAAAACCGAAATCGAGTGATACTTACCTAACTATATATCTTTTGATTCAGTAGACTGAAATACTGAGACTGAGACTAATTAAATGAAGAATGACGAATTTCCATTGTTCTAGGTTTAATCAAAAGGCACATGAATTGTATTCCTTGGCACTTTTTGAATTAAATTTGTAACTGAGAAAGTTAAAGAAAATTCCCACGAACGATTTCTTACGAAATACACGAAAATTATACAGTCCATTATTGACGTCAATAATCAACATAATTAAGAAAGAAAAATGAAACTCACACGCAACTTTCCAATATACCTAATTACAATTGTCTATTTTTAACTTGTAAGGACAATTTTACATACCTATTACTTAAAGATTTATTAAAACATTTTAAATTCCACAAGAAGTTAGAAATAATAACTAATACTTGCAGACTTATTTCTTGTTAAAGAACAGAGTTATATCAAAGAATATTCTTTCTAAAGTTTCTTCAGCGAATGTACAATCACCTTTATTATAATATACAAGAAATTTGAAGGTTTTGACAATTATTGGGTACCTAAATATTTTCTCGAGTCAAATGCAAACAATATTCCTAAATATATAATTTAGGGCTTAATTCTCCATTGAAAAATCCATCGATACGAAAGAAGTTAGTCGTATATGTAGAATCCCTTTGACGTAAGAGCAAAGATAAAACGCCGTCGTAAAAGATAATACGAGTCAAAGGGCGAGAGTTGCAAGATTAACCGCACTCCCCTTTTCCTGTACTGCGGCCTTCTCTGTCAATCCCAGAAAGAAAAAGTTAGAATATTTTATCCGACTGATTGCAGGTACCTTGTAATTGCTTTTCAAATTCAAAACAAAGCCTGCGGGAGATCAAGTAAATAAACATCATTTTTTTGTGAAATTTTATAAAGAGGGAACTGAAAAGGTCACTTTGGCTTAGACGCAGTATATCCAGCACAATTGACGATGACAGCATTGCAAAAGTATTTATTTATCTTCGTACTCATATAAAGAGTCACGCGGACGTGCGGGTGACATGTAAGGGATATTACAATGATTTCCAAAAATATTTACACGTGCATCCACGTGTAAATGCCAATGGAATCACGTGAATGATAACAATTGTAAGCTCTATGTATCTAATACACCTAAGTGTTAGTAATTATACGAAATGTTTACGTGTTTTTGCGGATATTATATGAAATCGGATAATTTCTATAGATTAGCAGTTAAATCGACCACAGTGGGAGAGTAACTGCTACATCTCAAAACGAACTGGGTAACTGTTGATTAAGGTGATATTAACCGAAATATTTGCAGCGTTTATAGGACAACAATTGTCCGCATCCATAGAAGTTACCGTCTCAGCACCCAATAAAAGTTTATCGAACTTTATTAAGATCTATCTTGATGAGATGCGATGTATAATGAAGTTTTGAATATCATAAAAATATAGATGTAATAGTTGAGGTCACTATAAGGTGTATAATATCACAGTATTAAATTAGTGGCCAAAAGATTATGATATGACCAAATAAGAAAGTGAGTTTTTTCACCGTTATTTAGGCGCAAGGTTCCGTGATAGAAGTCCTAGCAAACTGGAGTCAAGTTGCCACCATTTGATACTCAGCGTTGGGTTATTTGATACAATGTTTTGTGGTGTTATTACCAATTAAGCATTCCCAGGGAGACCCTGTGATAGGTAATTCCTACAGATGCATGCAATAGTAGCAATGATAAGGTAAATTAAAATCTTACCTTGTCTTTTATTAAAACAAGAAAAGATAAAGAAATACAAGCGTCACGCACCAAACTTGAGTGGTATATCGTTACTGCAAGTTTATAGTCGTCAGTGCTCGTAGCAAGTCTTTACTGCCGACATTACTGCCCTCGTAATTTTACGTCCCTTTATCTCAATTGACAGAACTTGTTGATGACTTTGTCCAACTTCACAGCTTGGAATAGATAACGCGCATGAATAAATTTCATTGCTTTTGCGTGTACACATTCTTAGCTACTCGTATAGACTCTTTTCAGATGACCATTTTAGAAGCACACCACAACGAGAGATCGGTGGTTATTTACCACGAGTATTTATGGGAACGTTTGAGTTTGAGTGGGCGGCCGAGTTTAGAAAAACAACATCCCATCTCTTCCCGTGGGTGTCGAAAAAAGAGACTAAGGAATAACAAAGCCGCTTCCACAAGCCCCGAGGAACTACACCTCTAAAAGAGTAGATTCGCCAACTCGCTCGGCCAGCGTGGCGTTTTAAGGCTATACAAGCCTCATGCGGAAGACAATGTGTATGAGGGGGTCCTGTCCAGCAGTGGACGATAAAAAGGTTGGTTACGGTGGAGTTTTTAGAAATCAAATTAGAAATCTTGCTGTCTGTCACAACAAATCATTTATACCAGGAAACTAGTCTTTTAAGCCAGTCACAGACGTCAATAATAAAAATTAATTGTATTTAAGAGTGAATTAGAATAAATCTGATTATATTAATATAGGAATAAGGAGAATAATGGGTGGAGGAGTTGAATTTCCCTTATTACATTATACTCTCTACTCGATGGAAATGGATGTGGTGGGATCATGAGCAGGAAGTATTACCTAATATGGGATGAAAGCATTCTTTCATTCACACTCGATGGGGTGGGATGGAAACTATTCTCTGACAAATTTCACTCACTCCTGTTGGGTGTATCATAGCACTCATCTCATTGAATTTTCAAAATATGTATAAAAAAATTATTATCTGTGGATTATATAGTACTGTTGTGGGTAGCTGCGACAAGGCAGTAAATTTGTTTCGATGCTCATGTAAATTAAACCACTTGTTTGAGTTTAGGCAGTGGCTATGGTAAGCCTCAAGCTTCTGAAAAGATAAATATTATTTGATAGAATTACTCGTTTAATTGGAAATTCTTATTAGAATTAAACATAACCAAGTAGACTGGAAATAAATTGTATCTTTCCAATGGGTGGTTGGTCAAGGTTGTTTTATTTCACCAACATTCACTTGTTTTCGTTTAATTTGTATCCAGGGTAATTTATTTAAATTTATCTTTAATATCTCTGGCAAATTGTTGGATGGTTTTTGACAGAGTTCACTTAAATAGACAACATTTAAAGGTACAGGGTGGTTTTCATCTTAAATCGAGACGTCATTTGAAGTAATATTTTTGTTGAGTTCATTTAATGAAGTAACTACATGAAAAATATCGGCCGATTGTCACGAGAGTCGGCCCTTTCGAGAGTCTAATAAAAATGATACAATTATTAAGCCTACGGTAATATTTCGACGTTTAGAATGACGTCTAACCGTCTATGTATGCATATATATTATCGTACTCAATTGATATTGAATATTATATATTGTCATACGATTGTAGGCTATGCCAGTGTGACCACGGTAATTGTTACACAATTGGAGTGCGTTACAATGGTTTGAATGTTGGAAACTTAAACCTAAGAGTTATATTCGTATAGGTACCTAAAGTCTGTCACGAAAATGTTTCCACTAAACAAAATAATGAGAAATATTTCCTCCAACTATTTTGGAAATAGTATAATAATTGTTTAAGGAATTCGTGTCCATATACCGCGAGTTCATTTTCTTTTTCTGTCACTTTTGAACATCATTTGAAGAAAAATAGATTCTGGAAAAAGAATTTAGATGGTTTTTTTTTCAGAAATATATCAGCTATATTTTCTAGAAATAGCTAATATTACATTGTTAACGAAGATCACAGGAAGAGTGACTCACAGTCTACATTTATTAAGTAAACTTGTATTTAAGATTCCCTCTCATTAACGTACTAACTACAATGATATATAATATTTAAAATTTTGACTGTTCACACTAACTATTGCAAAAATAGCTTTTTATTAAAGGCTTCGTCTGCGTTAAATGATGTGTGTGATGAAGATGATGATCGACCTCTGTAGTAGTGTAAATGCATTTAATCGTACTCTCACTGCGATTAAAAGATAAGATTAATAGATAATTAAAAGATACTCGTAATTTGCTCTGCTCGTTGCTATTTCGTTTTATATGTGGCAACTTTGTATTAGCTGCCACATATTGCTGACTTTATTAGATCACTCAATTTTATGCCGTAATCATAGTAGCTCGAAGCTTCGTAAATAAAAATAAATCACATGCCGGTTATTTATTCTTAATTGTTCAGTTTTTCCAGCAACCTTTAATAATATATGATATGAAAGCGACGTATTAGCTATTGTTTATTTTCATACACACTCGTACAAGTATGTCCTCTTTGATCATTTTGTACATAACTTATCTAAGTAAGTTAGATAAGTTCAAGTAGGTACCTACTCGTATAATCAGATCAAAGAATGATGGGTTGTTATTCGTGTCTTTTGACATGACCTTACTAGAAGCTACTCTTTTAGGGAAACTATTTGGATATAATTCAAGGGGAAAGAATCCAGCAGTCTTGTTGGGAACTTTAGCAAACTAATCCAATTAGGGAGGAGTAACGTGAACCCGTTGCCCCTCCCTTCCTCCACCGGAGGCCGGCTCGCCGACGTTTTGTTTGTATGAATTCGAGTTAATAATTAGATTCCTTTCTTTCTTCTGTTCATTCAAATTAAAGGTCAAGATTATAATGACGCCTTAATTGTTTTGTCTTCGTTTAAGTAACACCAAGACAGAATTTCTGCTCCTTGGAAATGTTTCAGATAGACACTTGCCTTACCTAATCAATAGACATTGCTTCGGTGAGCCAACGCTCATCGCAATTTAACAACACCGATACACATCTTACACATCGCAAGAGACTTGATTTTAAGAAAGACTACATATACCAAATACGTTTAATTGATGGTGAATAACAACAAAGCCTGCGATAAATCCCTCCACTCTGCTAAGCCTCCACTAATTAGATTAGTTTGCACAAGTTCTGCCCCGGACTGAGCTGTCTGATACCTGACCACGGTGTTTGTTCGCTTGCTGACAAGCACAACTTTGTACTAATCGAGAGTAGGTAATTTTCTGTTTAATTTTGTATAACTGATGAACGATGTCCGATGTTATTTTAGTAACCATGTATAAAAGCATATGCTTTGGTACATGGTTACTAAAATAACATGTGTACGAATGTTCCCAGAATGTACAGACGATAAGAATGTCTAATAATATATAAATGAACAGACTTGAAGCGACTTGAAAAAGTTCGCCTTGAAACTTGAAATGAGAGAGCCGAAGATCATGTGTGGTAGCGAGCTTTGGGAGAGACTTATACCCAGCAGTGGAGAGACATAGGCTGTTGGTATGGTATAAACATACCAACTCTTTCATTCAACCACTACCAACGAACTTCTTCAAGTCGTATGTCCGCTGGTCGGAGCGCGTCCCACACTCTGGTTCTCTATTATTCCTGGGTAAAATAATAAATATTAACCTACCACATAGCCATCTACTGAAGCTCTTAATTAAAAGTTTATGGATGTTTTTTTTTTTATAGACTAGTGGGCGGATGAGCAAGCGGTCCCAATGGATGGTAAGAGTTACCGCCGCCCACCATGCGGGCGGCGCGCATACGCGTGATGGTATGCGGGCGCGCCGCCGACCTTGCAAAATCCTATTCACAGCTCTCTTGAAGAACCCCATATCGTAGCTTAATGGAAAGACCTCTTGAGGCAGTTCGTTCCACAGCCTACGGTTTCGCGGCATAAAATAATTAAAAGTGATGAGTCGTTTAACTTATATGTATCGTTTATTATATCTTATATGTATCGTTTATTGTATCTTATATGTATCGTTTATTGTATATTATATGTATCGTTTATTTACTTTATTATTATATGTAAACTATAAATTATATAATAAACTTTATTATGTTTATGTGAACTAAAAAGAATTCCAATATTAAATGTCAAGCGTAAAAGATCACTTGAGTTCCGTGCTTGTTTGCATGTAGACGTTTTCGGATGCATTTGGCAATTCGATTACTATTTTTAAGCAGAATACTCACTAGTTTTCTTATACATACCACAGACATATAATAATTGTATTTATGTATGCAAATAAGGAAAACTGCACACTGGTTTCAGTTTTATGGTGCGTTCATAGATTATTATATTACCAGTTTTTAAATATTCTTAATTATACTTACAAAACTAGTTTGATTAAAGTACCTTTTTGTAAATAGAAAATATATATTTTTATGATATGTTTATTATATTTTTTTATGATCAGAATACACTGAAAATTGAACGCATCAACATCACATCGCATTCATAAAGATAGCGATATGTATGTTGATGTGGTATAGTTAACTTTTTTAAATCGCAGTTTAAAGTGTCTTAAAGACCGCGCAGTATGCAGAACTCCATCAAGGAAGTGTTAACAAACCGCCCTTTGGGGTCGAGAGGTGCGATAATAAAAATCTGAAGTTGGCATCAGATTGAACAACTTTTCAGAATATTCCCCAATATACAAGCGGTACAAAACGCAGAGAGTTGCTACATCTCTTCGAATGCTAAGCGATTCCGAATTGCCCGTGAGTGTGGGATCGTTGACAATCATCAATAATACGTTATAAATCCGTATTCGATGGGCTGGGCTGGATGGAATGGGATGGGATGTGATGGGATGTTTTCTGGCAATTCCCTTTCATTTTTTAAATACGTATTTTGTGGTAGTCTTATCTGAGTTATATTAAGTGTACTGATTTATAACTAAGTTGACATTTATAATTTCCTTATTTATTTAATTCGAACCAAAAATAAAAATGGATAGAAGAAACTAAAAACCCGGGGCCGTTTTTAGTCCCCTCTAAATACATAATTTTTTAAAGCTTTTTTAAGTACCTACTTAGTGAAGTGACGCCTCCGGTACAATCTAGTGAAGTTTTATATGGGCAACAAGGACGTAAAATATAAAATATCGTAAATATCAGTAATAATCTATCCCAATTAAAGTCTCAATTTAATTAACCGAGGTGTGAATGAAAAGCAAGTAGGAGTCGGTATTTACCAGACGGGAGTTTTGTTCCAAGTGCCACTCTACATCAGAGGGTTGCACTCTTAAACGATACAAAGAATTTAAATTAGGACGTTATTAGGCCATTCGCTAAAGACGAGGAGATTTTTTTAATGACACGTACTTCATGCTTTTGGCTTGTGTTTGTCAAATGAATTTGAACATGAGCTTAGTTAGTAAAAAGAAATACTTTATTATTAGTAGCGTTTTTTTAGTGATATTATATTCTCAATTTTATCGTTTGAAGCATAACTTACGAGTAACAAACTGAATTTACATAATTGATGGAAATATTGTATAAGTGAATCAACTGTTCTCGTCTATAATAGATCATGATGACCCGTGGAACGTGATCGTTGAAAAGGGCTAATGAAATATTATAAATTAGGAACAGATGTGAGTATAACTGGGTATGACATAAGTAGGTGATGAAGACTTATACGATTTTGGTGTACTAAAGCTACGACGGGAATTTTGTCTTAATTTTATAAAAGAAGTCCTAATTCATCTGAGCAAGTAACCCAAAGGTTACTTGCTCAGTCCGAATGTGTCCGAATGTGTCGCTAGGATAAAGGTGTTTAAAAAGTTTATTTTGTGATTGTTGTCTAGTTCCAAAGTCGAGATGTGAAACGTCAGCCTGCCGTCACCGCGACAAGACGGCAACTTCGACAAGTTCGCCAAGTTTGCTCTTGTCTGTCCCACGACACCTCGGAATTTTAAACAGGCGCCAGGTGAACGAGTTTATTCAAGATGCTGAAATATTTAAGAAATAACTTGATAAGATTTTCATATTGAAAAGTTTTAGCCGTAGTCTTCGAATTTTCACATTTTTTTTAAATATTGAATTATACCTATCTATGAATGGGAAATTTTATTTTCTGGTAGTACCTATTTGTTTCTTGCGTTTCTATGATGCCTTTACTTTCTCAGATACAAAAATATACAGCAACTTTTAATTATTCCAGTGCGTGTCGACATGTTCAGTCGTCGATATCAATGATGAGGGAGCGTATATTGTGTTTATTGTGTTTAACATGAGAGGTTAATTAGGGAATGAGACGGAAACACGGTTCAATTTACGCAAAAATAAATGCAAAAAGGGTTGTTTATTTGTCGCAGGACGCGAGCCAAACGGCGGCATTAAATAACGCGGTATCTGTAGGGAAATGCGAGGCGATAACATCGCGACGCGTTGCCAAATTACACTCTATCCGTGCTACACAATAACCATTGGGGCGAAGGTAGTTCTGACGCGTCCACCATGCGTTACACATTACGCGCCTATGTTAGTATCATAAGTAACACTCGTAAATATGTGGTAGATATGGATAGTTTTGCTGATTCGTACAACATATAAACCATACCTGGTATTATTACGTAATTATTAGCAGCAAAGCTATGACAGATTTACTAACTATTATCTTCTTTATCAATATTTATATAAAATAAATTCAACACAAACTGCACTTTAGCAAGGCAGTTTGTAGTAAATTCAATATTGAAAAATAAAAATTACTACCAGGTACTTATATTTATACTTACTTTGTAAGAATTATCAAGAAATTAGAGTTAAAGAATTGAATAGCAACATGAAAATAAAATTTTAGTGCGCAAGTAAGAAAATATAAGTCAAGTGCTCGGTGTATTTTGTTTAAAAATTGCAAAGCTTAAACATTTTACTTGAAGTTGCGGCTAAGGCGAACAATAAAGATAGGATAGTTTATATAAATCTTCATTATATTAAAACCCTGGCCGTTCTCATATTTTCAAACGGGACGTTTTAACGTTCTTACCGCTTGCGGTAAGCGGGTGCAACAAATTTTCCGAAAAATAGTATAAAGGAAAAAATGTAGGAAGCAAAAAAGGTAATATCAGACAGGAAAAAGGGGTAAAATATATGGAGCCGTAAAACATCTTTCATACAGGCAGTATGAAATGTTTAATTTATATTGTTATCGTTATTACAGAAGCATGTCGTCCTCGTTTTCTTTCGCTGTTGCGTTAGAATTTAGAAATAAAAGTTATTATTAAATTATATAACAAAAACTGCTAACAGCAGGGGATGTAAATTTCACTTGGCGTTTGTTAAGAATGTAAATTAACCCGAAATTATAATAATTTAGGAGCCGTAACGTTATACAGCTATTTATAATAAAGTACAAAGGGATAAAAGTTGAGTTGTAAAAATAGCAGTTAAGTTGATAAAGGGCTGAAGCGGAGTGTCGTATATCAGCGGGTTCTTGACGCCTGCCGGGTAATGAGATTGTTTTAATTCGGCCAACTCCGCGGCGGCTTCTGTGGACTATCCTCTTAACTTGCTAATCAGCTTATCCCGCCGCATGGATTTGTGTACAGAACGGGAAATTCAAATCGTCTCTCTGTGACACTCACCTAATTATTACACGGCAAGGAAAACTTTATTTTGCCGGATCTGACCATACCTGCTGATATAATCAACGTACCTGTTAAAAGTTGGAAGCTCAGCGTGTTATTTTGCGGATATTTTCTGTTAACACCTCGTAAAATGTGTTAACTAGAGATCTTAAATGTGAATTTTATTATATTTGTTAAATGCAACAGTCAGATATTGTATCATCATAATCAGGAGCCTTATTTGCTATTCTGATTGGATGAAGTTTCAGGTTTCCACTATTCCACAGTCACTGGCTTGCTTGTATCGATTTTCATAAAAATAAAAGTTTAGTTTATTTTACGGTTCCATAAGATTTTACTTTAAAATTCATAGCAAACACTTCAGTATGGAATAATATATGAGTGCATTATAGATGTAATGGTTGAAAGGTACTGTAAACGGTTTTTGGAGCTGGCGTTGTGGCAGTACTTTTTCTGTGGAGTGTTATGCCGCTTTCGACGTTGAATGGCGTCACGATGTTGAGCAAAGTGTTTTTACATCATGTAGAAAACTCTCACGTGGCCAACATCACCAACCCACTGAAAATATATACAATACAACCTGTGTTATATGTGAGTAATATACTGTTCTTATCTACGTTTATAAACATCTCGACGTTGAATTTATAAGGGCTTTCGCATTTTGCACTTCACTGTGTATAATGTAAGCCCTATACTTGAAAAGCTCGTACATATTTGAACAAATTTATGTCACTTATTTAATTTGGTTTATTTTTTGTTAGTGCGATTCAGTGTGTACTTGCTTACTTAAATCCGTTCATTGATATCTATTCTAATTTTAAACCCGCGACTCAATAAGGAGGGGTGTTATATCTAAATTTAAAGCGTAAATGTTTGTCTGCCTGTCTGTCTCCATATCTCTTTAAAGGCTTGTTTAAAAACCCGTATTATGATTTTTTTTTGTCGGAAAGAGTGTTTATTTCTCTTGAGGAATGATTATTGAGGAATTATGATGAGGAATGAATATGTGTATAAAAAGAATGCTATGTAATAAAAGTAAAAGTATTGATCTCACCGAAGTAATTTAATTTGCATGAAAGTATTTTCTACTTTTTAAATTCAGCATTTTCTAATAGACTTGAGTATTTTCGTATCAAGGGTTTCTAAATTCAATTACCGAAATGTTATCAATTTACTACCTACTCAATATTACTACGTAGTAGGTATTACTAGGTAGTAATACTGGATAGGTAATTTTACTAGGTATTAATACTCACTACAAATACATCAAAAGGAGTGGAAATCTTAAATTAGTAGAATATCGACGGTAACAGCTTGGTCAGTTTTACAGGAAATGAAAAAAGTGAATAGCTGTGAATAGGATTTTGCAAGGTCGGCGGCGTGCCCACATACCCCCTGGTATTGCAGGTGTCCATGGGCGGCGGTAACACTTACCATCACATGGGACCGCTTGCTCGTCCGCCCACTTTAAAAGTTAAAGTTAAAAAATCTGTTACTAGAATAAACTTCAATTGTTTTAGAAATGCTTAGGTACTGTAGGTGTACTAAATTTTGAAGTAGAAACGCAATTAACCGTAGCCTACGGATAAACAGACGGATCAATTTTAAGTGTAGGTATACGTGAAAAAAATCAAATATCAGAAATTTGTAAGGTCTCAGTACATAACCGTTGATATGCAAAGTTATTCTTTCACATTTAATCAACGATCGACTGATAGAGAATGCCTTAGACTTAAGGTATTAAGTCCGTCTCTGTACAATATAGTGCAAAAAAAATAGATAAACTTGTCTCAAATTATTTATTAGTGTCCATATCCATTTGCAGTAGTGATTTACGATTTACGTTGTTAGTGTATATGTACAGTTAGCTAATGGCTATAACCTATCAAAAGAAGCGCTACTGATGGTACTTGAATCCGATGTAAGGATAGTATAGGATAGTATGTAAGGATGTATAGTATAGCTTCCTATATATTTTTCAAGTGAGATGCCTTTCAACAATGTAGTTTGATTGTGGTGTTGCTCACAATGGACTCTCGGGCGCGTCACGTATCCACACGTTCCCTGACAAGCTCCTGATTAAGATCCCTCTTGGGATGGAACCTGTGTATATCTGCTTGTACATTGGTAGGTATAGGATGGCTTTGGTTTAAATATAATTCACTTTGACTCTAAACTTCATTTTGACACACAGGTTGATAAAGTAATCAACAAAATGTTTCAGATATATGGTTTTGTCATGGGATTTGGCAAGGAATTTAAATAGAATACATATTTACACCTTCTCAAAACTTTGATTAGATCCTAAATAGAATACGCAGTTCCGACCTGGAATCTCTATTACAGGAAGTATTTGATTATAATATAGAAACTGTTCAACGTAAAACTTCGTGCTACGCATTACCGAATACCGATGTTTTGCTATATATTTGTCTTACATTGAACAGAGATAATATCCTAACATTAAAATCCAAACGTATGTTTCTTGAAGCTGTTTCTTCTGGCCTATACCATAATAAATATGATTGTACTGAGGTTCCACGCGAAAACAGCCCTCTCCCGCATCACCTCTCGCCATTACATTAAAAAAAAAAAACTTTTTGGAAAATTTGTAATTTTTTCTTAGTCAACGTATAAAGTAAAATAATGTGTCTTTTCTTTTTGTGCCATGCACAATGGACTTTTGTCAAATAACGCCCGATTATATAAATTATATTTTATTAACCGCTGGCCGCAGCTAAGCCCGTGTGTAATTAGAAATAAAAATGAAAAATGATAATGTATCATTTCACGTATTAGACGTTTGGTAGCGATTCGTTAATTTGTTGCAATTTTACTATACAAGTATGTAATAATATTTTCATTCGACGGCTTTCACACGCAAAAACTTCATTTATTGAGCTTTCACAAAATTTGTAATATTTGTGCAAATTAACGTAAGAGAAAATCCATAACGAAATAAATACATTTAAAATTTAACAATAGCGAAAACTCATTGCCTTCAAAATGGAGAGTATATTTTTGAACGGGGAGATAAATCATGTCATTGAGTGAACTATATTGAGTAGTGCGCCCCCATTGAATGCAATTGGCGCATGGTAAGCAAAATGCTTTCCACTGAATGCGCTCGCTATTGAATCAGTATTCGATTGTCCCTACAGTTCAAACTTTTTACATAAATTTCATGAATGAACGTTGTTATTTTAGTTCAGTTCTCTATATGTCTCCAAAGAAAAAAAATTTGATACACGAGCGGACACTCCATCTGATGGTAAGTGGATACTGTCGCCCAGCGACGTTCGCAATACATGCCAATATCAATGAATTTGGAAAGAAGATTGGGACAATGGGGAGTAGGAAGTACCAGGGCGAGGAGTTTCCATCATCCCATTACACTTCCCAATCCTCCTGAGCAAGGGGGGATGTGTACGATGGATATTCGATTGGTATAATAGGATGGGATTGGAAATGCCTATAGCATATATCCCTCACTACAACATGTACAACATCACTCCCGAAACATGTACCTACGTATATTGGAGGTAATAGGATAGGGATAGGAAATGTTACTGTAATATTCTGTAAATGGTTCTAATTTAATAATCGTGGGAGCTGTTGGGCGATCTTCTGGCGATTTTTATTGTGTGCAGGGGACACCGACTACGATCTATTCACCGATCCGTAATCCCGCGCTGACTTTCCGAAGCGACGCCTATGAACAAGCCCGAAGCTCGTTCCATCCATCGCGGCGGCGGCGGAATGTCTGTCATCCAACAAGGAGTCCTTAGGCAAGTTCCACAACACGTTTTTGAGAACCTTCCACTCTCGCCCTTAATCATACACGTATTGTAATTGTGCATACCTCCTGGTGTTGCAAGTGTTCATGGGCGTACTGATGTGTCGATCACAGTTTTTTGCAGATTGAATCAGTTATCAATACTTTTCAATACTCAACGAGTGACAGTGATTCCATCAGTAATTGAAACACTTATCCGCGTTCCAAGTCGGCCCGCGCGCTTGTCGATCAATTCGCGAGACACGAGTTACGAACGAACGATTTCGAGACATAAGACCTCGGAACAATCATGAGATTCATGAGTTAATTGAGTCCGTCAATCTTTGCACAACGCGGTCCGCGCGCGAGTGGCGGTGTTTTTTTGCAATGTTCTTGGTGGTATTTTTACTTGAACTAAATAATCGTTATTTCTTATAATTATATACCTATCTAATTGACAATCAGACGCTACAATTATTTTGTTGTGTTAGTGTTATTTTTAAATTATGTCAAATCTAAACGAGAGTTCTTTGAATAATAAAGAAGCTATCTTTGGAATCATTTTACAATTTTAAGTGATAAGATATCGAAGCAGATCCTTCGAGTGTTTGAAACAAGTTAGTGAACCAGTGAATTGTTGATCGAGTGGAACTTAATATGACGTCATTCATCCGCTCGTTACCAGAGTCCTTACGTTCGTTCGTTCGCCCGACCGATTGACGGTGATTGAATTATTTATCGCGTCATGATTCAATAAGTCAGTCGGTTAGAAGGATTGACACACTTACCATCACGCGAGACCGCTTGAAAACACGTCCATTATCTCTTCACTGGGACCTCAAGATTCTGTAAAATAATCAAGCTCAATGCAGGCGAAGCAGTTAAAAGATATTAACTTTTGATAAAACATGGCTTAAATATAAAAAGAAATTCATACATAGACTTTTATTGTAAAAAGACGAATCAAAATTATTCAGGTGTAATAGCGACAAATTGAAAAAGCAGGACAATTTTTGTTGTCATTTTACGATCGTAGATTACAATTTAATATTAACACGCTGCAAAACGACATGATATTTCAATAAAATGATCATAAAGGTGTATAAATCGTATAGAAGCTTAATAATTCGTAGCTCCGCGAGTCCCGGTGTCCGTTACATAGCTGCTCCCGGCGGACGTCCACGGAATATTAACTCGGAATGGGATAAAAATGGCGGCGGCAGCCCGTCCCTGGCTCAGGTGACAGTAGAATTTGACGTCGGTAATTTGACGCCTTTATCCGGGTCAGCTTCCCAACAAATAGCGGATAGACGCAGAATGAGCGCCATGGGGAGAATTGACATGTTTTGCATAAGTCGTCCGACGTTCGCCGGACAAACGTGTCTGTTTAACCTGTGTCATTGTCTGTATAAATATGAAAACATCTTATTTAATATCGCATAAATCCTATAAATATGTATATAAAGGAACATTCACGCAAACGAGTGTAAGCTGCGAGCATGTCACGGGGTGGCGGGTTGGGTTGGCGATTGGCGATATCCAATTATTCGTCAATCGCCATCTAATAGTGAGTATCTATTTGATATATATTCTTTTAATAGTTTCCAAATGTGTTGGACTCTACCTACATCATTTATTAGAAAGTTTAAATTTCGATGTAATGGCAAGTGGTCTATAGATAGGTATAAAACGCAAGGAAACAAAAATGTAATGTAAATTTTTGAATATTAGAATATAATTTGATGAGATGTCAATACATGGCCTACTTCTTATTGGTAATTCTTAATTATTCGACTAACTTTTAACGAGCTACCATTAAAATATATTTCCGCTTACGAAGAAATTGAAACGAGAGGACAGCGATCTTATGAATGAATGAGGAAAGAAAGCAATAAAAGTAATTAGGCAGGAACGAGTGAAACTTGGCTGCGGTCTCGCATTAGGCGGACTTAGTGCCTGCTGCGCGGAAAAGTTGTGCCAATTAATGTAAGGGAGTGTATCGGAGGCGGGGAGCCGTTTGAATTGGAGATGAAGATGATGTAAGAAACACTTGGATGTGGTGTAAGATATCGCACAGTTTTCTTAGGAGTTTATCGCTAAATAAGATACTTCTCGATAGATTTGTATAATTTTTCTTTGCCATATACTTTTAAAAAAACTAGTAAGACAATTCCCATTAAAATTTATACAGAGCTGCCCCAATTCATAACTGCAGATAGGCAGGATTTTATAAACATAGAGGAGACCATTCGTATATTTCAATATTGTACTCGTATTTTTATTCAAAGTTACACTAATTGATTTTAAAACTATGGTTTGCTTTTATTCCACATGCTTTTATGTCCATAAATCAGTTCATAATAACAATAAGGGGTGGTGAAAGGCCTCCCGTGGATGGTGTAAAAATCGACTAAGGAATAACAAAGCCGCTTCCACAAGCCCTGAGTAAGTACACTACCTCGAAAAGAGTGGTCTCGCCAGAGTGGCGTTTTAACTTTATAACATCTCTGATGCACACGACAATGAGGAGGCTCATGTCCAGCAGGGAATGATACAAGGGCTGATTTCGTTAATAATGAGGAAGGCAGCTAGCTGTGACACAGGATGATATTAAGGTTAATAAGAGTAAACTTTTTATACACTTATTAACCCTCAGGACAAAACTTGAAGGTGGATTAAAAATAACAGCTAATAAAGGCTAATATTGATTTACAATAATTTCCGGACTAAACCTTTTTTTTCGAAACGTGCGGCTGATGTCGACATCGCGTTGGCTACGTACATGTTTACCACTCCGCAAGGCGACAAATCAATGTAAGAGATAAATTCAAAAATTCCAAGCCAGTGTATAAAGGTACGAACAATTTGAGTAACTACTGTTATTTTTTGAGAAAACTATTAAAATATAGGTTTTGTGTAATTAAAACTGGAAAAAAAAACATTGATATATTTGCTCTGAAATATGTACTTCTATTGGTTAATAAATGGTTTTATTATAATAATATCATCAATGAAATACTTTTTGAATAGTATTATGATCTTATTTCTGAAAGTCACAACTATTTTACCTTCCATTTCTGTCCAACTTATTTATTAAAAGTTTTGCCTAAGTTCTATAGAGTTTGTAGGTAGTTCATCCTAGTTCAACTAAAGATAAATAGCCGTTAGTCAGTTATCAACTTTCGTACATTCTAGATCTTTTCTTTTGTTACCTTATCTTTCTCCAACTGGATATTACGTCGTTCTCATACTTAATAGGTGAAGTTTTACTGCCTTGTTTTTAAGAGACCTTCTATTTTGTATAATAATTAACGCTTAATATTAAAATTTTAATATTTGTGAATACAGAAGAATTGTTTTATTGAACCTTCTTGCTTTTTAGTAATGCTATAAAAAATTACACGACAGAAGGCAAAATACATTATGAAATTAAGTTGTGCCCACATTTTTTATACTACACAATTTAAGTGATTTTAAAAAAAATTAATTTGAACAAGGTGTCGCGAAAGGTTTCTCAGGGGCAGGCTTATTTAACATAAAGTAAGACCAAACCTTTCATGACTTGAATATTCTGGACCTGATTTACAAATTTTAATATTCGGCGAATGTCATGTAAAACTTACTTAGATTTTCCTCGTCTAAAATAACTCATACATAATTCAACATAAATAGAATTTTTGTTAGAGTGAATTTTCTTGAATAGCTGTCTTATTCTGTGTATAAGAAGACAAATTATGTATTTATTACATCTTGTTTCTATTTGTATTGTTTGTACTTATTTAGATCGTATGGCTTCAGTCTTATTGTGTTTCTTTAGATTTTCTATATTGCTCGGGCTATCGCTGAATATAAACAAACCTGATGTAAAAGTAAATTAGGTACAAAACTATTCCAGAAGCCTGCACGTTTAAACAAGGTTTCTCAAGATTCTCATTTTTAACTTTCTAAATAAAAGAGAATCTAAACTCAAACCTCTCCGGCATCAGCGAAGTTTAGGAAGTTTTTTGGGGGGCATTTGGCTAAAATTTTATTACGTACTGCACGAGGGGCCTTCACCGATTCGGATCAGCGATAATCCCATTACATTTCCAGTTTCGACAATTTGAGTGCCGGCTCTATGGCAATAAAAAGTTATTATTGAAGCGCAGGTGAGTGCCGAATTTTCCCGTGGCCGATGTTATCTTGATATTTACTTTTAGTCTTGAGAAAAACCAAAAGATTGCTTAATCTCTATAGTAAAAATTAATTATTTCGCTACCTGTTTAGTTAGATATTTATTTATCAAATAAATCTTGTGTAAATTGAACTCGAATACATCGAGCATGAGTCAACAGAGTTGGGGGCATGCTGTAACGCTACAGCGATTTTCTCAGATAAGTATCGAAGCTGTCCACCCACCGTTTGATTTATAGAACCTTGTCCAGATATTAGCTTGCCAAAGCAACATTAAATCTCTGGAACGAGACCTCCTTAGTGTAATAAATTCTTCACGTTTATTTGAAGTCCGTGGAATTTGGGAGGAGCATGAGAGATCGTGGTTCAATGGCATTAGTATGTGCACCACTTCAATGTTGAGTCATCTTCGTCTGTTGCGTAAAAGAATGACACGTTATATATAGCAACAATATATATTTATTGGTATAAGTAGGTATGCTTTCTTCTTATTCAAATGCGGTTAAATGTGCCCTGTGTAGTGTTTAATTTATAGCAAAAGAACGTTGTAATTTAAATTTCCGTGAAGACGCGATTATAGTGGAAACGCTGCAGGAGAGAGCTTTTAATAAAACTTGATTATATCAAACTAAATAAACAAATGAGGGCCTGAGATAATTTACGAGTGTAAGAGTAAATTCATTAACTCAGTCTCTAGTAAAGTGAACCGACGCAATCTGAACCAACTCTCTCTATGTTTTCATAAGGAAAATATCCTCAGCGACGAAAAACTTTATCCGCAACTTTTTCTTTCTGCCCTTATTAGGTTTCCACTCTTAACTAAAATCTTTTACTTTTACTCTATTTAATTTCACATCAAGATTCGTTTTAAGTAACTTAACTTGCTCTCTTATAATTCGACTGTTTTCGCTTAGGAACACTTTTAATTTTATAGATAGGTTTCTGCTTAGTTTGCCTTGAATTTTTCAATGCTTTATTCATAACTTGTGAGTTAAGGTAAGTAACTTTCATTTTAATTCAAACGTATCTATATTTAAGCAAACGTACCTACGTTTATTATGGATTTCTGTTTTTTTTTTACTCTATAACTCATTAGTAATAAAATGCGAAGGCCCCTCTAATCTAGAGAACTACATCGAATCATGCTGTGCCGGTAACGAGGAGCTGCTTGCAACTTTGTGCTCCACTGCACTGCAATGTGAATTGAAAACAAGTCACTCTGTTACTGTCCTGCAAACCCCGAACATAAAGGGAGACTTTTGTGACATTGTAAAATGTTGGATACATTTTGAATATATGCATAATCATAATAGACAAATTGTAGAGGTAAATTACTTTGTGTTAGAGTACTTAGATATTACTCAGGTATTTATTTGTTCGGAATTTAGTCTTTCATTTAATTATAATATAATTTCATGAAAATAATAATAGTAATCAATATGCCTAACAGGCGCATATACAGAATCGACAGACACAAATTGATGGTTTGATATGGTATAGCAATTTTATTTACTTTTAATTTGATTCTTATCAATTTTAAAATCGATGAACCTTGATGAACACATGTATAAGAAACTCTTTAACTCCTTATCACGCTATCCTTGCCAAGGAAGATTGGGAGGTGTAATAATGGCATGAAGATAACTCCTCGTCCCATCATGCTTCTCCTTATTATGCTCATTTATTTCCCTTATTCCCAAACCTTTTTCTAAATCCATTCCTAAATCTCTAAAATTAAGCAGCGTTTCCGGGGGTGTTGTCCAAAGTTAGCCATTCTGGACTGATGATAGCATGTATCGCGGTTGTCGCAAGGCAACGGTATCCACTCGCCACCAGGTACTGTTAGCTCGTCTGCCACCTTCTTTCTATTAAGAAAGTATAACATTAAAAGTTAAAAGCTTCTTATACTTAACATACTTGCACTTTCTTTTATCCTAAATGAAATTTTTAAGCACTTTAGAAACTTTTAAAAAATGAATTTTGAAAGCGTTTTAAGGGCCTTTTAACGAAGAGTTTTCCACAACTTAGTTCTGAAGAAGAAATATACAGATTAAAACATTACAACAGAAACTGGTAGTTGTAGCTGTAATATACACACGCATGTACTGTAATGTACATATAGTTTTAAGTTTTTTATTAACCCAAGTGGATCGTTTTGTTGTCTGTATGTAAAAATAAATAAATAAAAAAATGTTGTAAGTAGACGCGCCGCTCAACTTTGAAGATTCAGAAATAAGAATTTGAAAATAGTTTGGGAAGGATGGGCATAGGGACTAAAAGAGGATGAAGAATGGATTGGGATTGGACAGAATGGGATGCGATTGAAAGAGAAATGGGCTCTGGCAATTTTGTTATTAAAGCGTTCATATACTTACTGAAGCAAACCAGCATAGTAAAGGAATATTTTACAAGTAAAGGAATAATCTGATGAATATTTTACGAATTTATTCGTCAAGCTGTCGTTTCCACTCATGGATCTCACATTTCACTTAGACATAAGTTTGAAGTTCCATATGCTATAGAAGGATACCTACCTATTTTTTATCTATACCTAAGTATATCTAATCAATTTTAAATACAAACCCTAGAATTTTTAATAATTTGTATAGGCAAGTATGAGGAGTACCTATGTGTTGTACATGAAGTATGCATGTTCAATGTATGTTGAAATAGTACGATCTTGATAATGTATCTTAGACAAATAAAATAGACTTTAAGTACTGAAGTAGGTAAGAACAAGTGTGCGGACCCCGCGGCGCTCGCGGGTGCTTTATGTCAGCGAAATAATGATTAAAGCACCTAAATACTCTAAACAATCGAGATAACGACGGCCCCGCCGAATAAACGTGTAAAACGAATAATTTACAAAAAAAATGCAGTTTCATATTACAGAGCCTATGAGGCATACCCTCAACGTCTAACCCACTTCATTTTCAAATAATTGCAGTTAAAATTTTTATTCTAGGGAAACACGTCACATAAGAATCACACGAATATTCTTATACACACTTCTTAAACGCACTGAACATGTTTTAAAATACACGAATAAATATGTTAAAATGAAACAATACATTTTGCGAGGCCTTTCTATGGTTTATGTACTTATTCTTACTTTGCATGTTTATTTTTGGGAAAATGTAATCTTGCATTTATAAAAAAAACGTTTACTTAATTTATAAGTTTGTTGGATTATAGTAAGTGAATTTACATTCCAAATTATTTTTATTCGACTGTGGCACGCAAACGAGGTGTATTTTTTATCACCTCTATGTATATCCGTTACGGTATTTCGGCGGAAGTCACAAAACGATATTGATTCATTAACGTCAAATTGGGAAAGTGAAGAAGCTCGGCAAGTGGGTACTGTATGGGCTTAATGAAAGTCAGCTGCAAACACGCGTCAAAGCTTGCCCCTTATTTTGCTGAACCGGCAAAAAATGAAGGGATTCTGAATCGTATTGTCACTTGTGATGATAAGTGTATCCTGTATGATAATCGTAAATTCTCGTTACAATGGTTGAACTCAGGAGACAGCTAATGGCCCAAACGTCTCCACGATAACGCTCGCCGATACTACACGACAGACAGTCTCAAAGTTACAAGAGCCTCGACTGGAAACTGATTTCAATTTTTTTTCGGAATTTATTATCTCCGATGAGATAGTGAAAAACGCCTTCAGAGAAATCATCGATTCCCGAGAGTCGATCTCTGTCACCAGAGATCAATCAACATCCACTAAAATGGCAAAATTGCATTGATAATAATTTACAATACTTCGATTAATTAAATATATAATTTTCATACAAAAATATTTGAATTTTTCTATATAAAACGGCAAGACACGAGTAAGGACCGATAATCACGTTCGTACCTACAGATAAATTTTCTGTTGAAATTCTGTTGACCAGTCGGACGTATTCGGTCTGCTGTGGGATGCAGCATCATTCTCCTTTATGTATTAGAACTGTGGATTGAACCAAACAACTCCAAAAAATGAGTCTTAACGGTGGTGACCATTGCACCTCCAAATTTCAAGGAGTTCCCTTACCCACCTTCGGATTCAGCATCAAATTCTGACAGTTATATATAAAATATACGCCTCTTGAACTATTCACTTCAGTAAGACGCATTCGAATAAGTACATTCGTTTAGAAGTTATGAACTGAAAATACTGAATATACTGAAAAAAATAGTTACCAAAAACATAAAAACCAAATATAACAATGGTATGTATACCAGTGTATATATCTCATCCCATATTTACTCGAAATATAGTAATATTAAAAACATAATGTAGTAGTAACTAATAGTTTAAAATGTAATTTGTTTTTTTTTTAATGGAAAATAAACGCTATCTGATAAACGCCGTTCTGATGAACAACTTACCCACTGACCTAATCGTAAGACAAATACTAAATCCAAATAATATAAAAAGAAATAGACAAATTATAAAAAAATCCACCAGTATTACATGCTTACCTGCTAACTCGCGAAACCGGTAGTGCAGCGCCCGCGCCGAGCCCCCATCTTGTTGCGTTTTCATACCCATAGTCATTATGTAAGCAATGTTACCTTAACTATTATATAATAAATTATATATACATATATTATATATATATATATTATTTTATTTGTACGTTATTTTGTGTGTATATATATATATATATGTATATGTATATATATATATATTGTGTATATATATATACACACAAAATAACGTACAAATAAAATATTTTTAACTACATCGCAGACAAATCGACATACGGTTTAGTATGTCGAATACATAAATGAAAAAGCATTACAGCTTTAACTTGATACAGCAGCGCCCCCCGGTAAGTTAGAACCACAATACCTACCCTCAAACATGCTCCAAGGTATGATTAAACCGCTTCAAAATCGGTCCAGCCGAAAAGTGGTAACAAGGGGTACAAAAACAATAATTTTCTTAACCCTAACTAGAAAATTAACAATTTTTATTTAATTCCTGCACTTGTAACACTACCTTTCAATTGGATATTTTTTTTTCGCACTCCGGGGTAATTCAGAGTTTTTCCATTTTTCCATTTTACGTGAATTTTGCTGACAAACAAAACTAGCAGTGGCGTACTCACATGTGAGTAGTACACTCTTTCTATCACTTTTAATTGCTCAAAAAATGAATTATGATATGAAAGCCTAGCATAGAAAACTAGTCGTTAATGCCCTAAAGAGCAAATGTCAGTACAATGAATCAGATGGTACATAAACAGGTATAGTTAGTTTCTGTACACGCGGGGATAACGAGCAGTGAGCGCAGGATATCGGGTTTTTATTTTTATTTTATTCTTATAGCTCTTGTTAGGTCGACACTTTATTTCGTTAGGCGAAGTGGGTCGGCCCATTGTATTCAGTATGTTTTAATGAGTAACAATATCCGGATTATTGTTATTTCGTTACCGTTATGGTAATGCGTACACGTGATTAACCTTAATAACTGTACATACAGATTTCATAGTAATGAAACATTGTTGAACTACTATTTGTTCCATTTTATCTTTTTGCTTTGTTTAGGGCAAGATATTTTATATATTTTACTTACATTTTTTATACACAATGACCCACATTAGGATTTCCTGTGTCTTGGGTTCAGAGATACATACAAAGACGTACACACCAGCCAAACATTTGTTTTTAAACAAATGAGGGTCCAACCAGTAATCGAACCCAGGACCCTCTTGCATAGCAGATATAGGGGAGTACCCCTACCTGCTGGGCTAAATTAGTCGTCAATTGAGAACAAATAACCATGTCACAATCACAAACAAAGATTCTCTCTTCACTAAGGGTCCCACCAAAGGTTACTATAGTTACAAAGGTAAGTATGAGATTGATATCAGCCTTTAGCTTCCCACTATAAGAGCGTCCCACTATGATTATAAGAGGAGGCTCTTTTATAATCATGAGGTGTTTATGCATAATCAAGGTATCAAGGAATCACGACAGCGGATATCTTTCCACTTAATCGATATTCGAACCGAGCATATTAATGCTAATGAGTCTTCATTTGCGTTATTTAATCTATAAGATGTATTAGAGTAATGATTATAATTATTTATTAATCTATCAGCTACGAGTATATGACCTTTAATTTAATTTACCTTTTGACCTTTGATTATTCTGTTTTGTATTAAGTGTATTTTGTATTGTATTTTTTATTGGGACAAGATGTGCTCGACTAGTGAAAATAAAAGATGACTGAGTATTCAATATTTACAATATTTGATATTCGCAGCCCTTTGTTCTGGAGTCTCTCCATACATATACATATTATGAAATCAATGTCAACCGCACCCCATCCGCACGTGTGCAAAGAGCGTAAGAATAACCCTAATTTCGAAAGGGATTTTATAGTGATGTGAATTCTTCAACACATTTTATTGCTGGAGAGACGTGTCACAAGCATGTAACTTAGCGTCATTACCGTCATACAATTAAGGTTAATGTCGCATACAGGCGTTTATGTGTCTCGGTGCCCATTTTGTGCCCGGAATCACTTTTATTTATGCGATTATTTTACATCCACTGAAGTTCACTGCAATGTTCGCAGGTTAACTCGTGATGTGATGTTATCATGCGAATAAATAGTTTTTGTATCTCATTCCAGAGGAAGCTGGTGCCCTGCAATGGGACGTTATAAGCATGTATTGGTAGGTATCGATTATTATTATTTCTAGAATTCAAGTTATTTACTACCAATATTCACAATGTCTTAACATTATATATATTAACAGTGTCACACATACCTAAATAGAAAAATAATAAATAGTTGAAATTTGTTTATTAGTTACACAGCTCACAATTTTTACAATTGACAGTGTTTACAGCTTACAATTGACAGATATTTTAGTTAATAATCATAGACTTAAAATTTATTTGAAATTGTATTTATATGCATTCATTATCTTGATAAATTAATCAAGACGTGCCCCTCCCAAAACTCAATCTAAGTGGCAAAAGCAGAAAAACAAAA
Source organism: Sesia bembeciformis (assembly GCA_943735995.1). Taxonomy (NCBI): domain Eukaryota; kingdom Metazoa; phylum Arthropoda; class Insecta; order Lepidoptera; family Sesiidae; genus Sesia; species Sesia bembeciformis. The sequence continues at coordinate 10,774,269 of OX031031.1, forward strand.
ATATTCTAATATACTAGTACACTCACTGCTTTGAATAATATTTTGATAAAGAGGTTATCGAAATTAAGTAATTTAAGAAAAATGTTGGCGGCAGAAGAAACATTCCTAATGACTAATCTGATACAATTATATTCAAACGGTAAACACACGCGAAACTGGAAGATATTGAATCAATAATGTATTGATACTAAAATATACTCCCCAGTTTTATGCCAATATGATGAAGACTTTTTTTCACTCTACTGGATTATGTGTAGCGTGGATACTTATAACTATAATATATTAAGACTTTTTTGATCTCAGAACATACACAGATTAATAATTTAATGTTAAAAGAAATATTTATTTTAATATATACCTTAGCCATAAATACTGTTACAAAGAAAACGTTGATATTTTTATTCTGACATTACCCTTTAAATTGGATGAATTTGTGTTATTTTAGATATAAATAGGTAAACATTTTAAAAATAAAACGTTCGAAATGGTCACTATTTGCTGTTATACAATCTTTCAAACGTTGTACCCAGTTTTCGATTGAATCACGCACCCTTTCCGTTGGAAAATTGGCAACTGCCACCCTTATGGAATGAGCTGCAGTGAAGGAAAACATCTTAAGGAAACCCACCTGCCGGGTGCTACTAGTAACTAGTACCATTATCCAGCAGTGTGCTAGCGTTTATCTAGTCAGTTCACGTAGTAAGTTAGTGGTATTGGTTAACCAATACTGTAATAACCGGTAGCTTATATGTTTGTAGATTTTCACTGCGTAAGTGTGGAGGCAGCTTTAGCGTTACCAAAGTGATATACTGTATGTCACAACAGAATATTAATTTGACTTATTTTTATGTGATTAAGAGTGTGTTTTTGTAAATTTTATCATATTGCTGGTTAATGTAGCGAGCGGTATAGACACACGTTCGAATCTTTCCACAATAGCGTTTTTGTTTTACTTTTCTCTTTTTTTCTTCTCTTTTTCTAATGTTAGCTTTGCTGTTTGAAAGACAATACATATACGATTTAATATATTCCGATTTTACCACAATTAATCGAATTTTACATGATAATAACTTCTTCTTGTTATTTTGGAGGTGATCAGAGTAGAAAATTTCCATTATCAGATTTTTCTTTCTTTATATTCAAACCTCTATCAGTATGCCAAGTTTCAACTTCCTAGCACCTCGGGAAGTACTTTTGATGATCTCGTGAGGATTTTTGATGATCAGTGAGTGAGTGAGTGACAAGTTTGTGTTTTGTTTGTATTAGTATATCTTAAAACATGGAAGTCGTAAAAACTTGAAATGTGGCAGTTTAATTTAGTTCCTAAACATCTCATCGGGGTATCATTTTGAGCCGTCTATGTTTCTCCAATGCTAGAAGGGGTCAAAAGTATCCCGAGTTGCTTCGAGAAAAAGGTGCAGTGTTCGGTAGTGCTGCGAGTCTTGGCGGGGGCATTAGCGTGCCCCCTGATTAATGTGGTATAAACAATTACATTGAGATTTGCTTGACCCGTGTTTATGTTCATGTAACTAATCAATCATGGCACAATTTCTCCGATACAAAGCCTAAATATAGAAGAGAATGGTGAGCGGAATGATATGTATTTCCCAAAAGTCAACTTCTATAAACCGGTGGTTTATTGAACATTGCCTTATGTAGTTCTCTCTGTTTCAGGCACGAGTGATTGCGCCGTTTCCTAATGTGGATTAATGCGTTTCGAGTGAAGCCATGTAATATCATTAATAAAACTTACCGATAAAATTAAAAATAATAGAGTAGTCAAAGCTAGAGTAGAGTAGCTGCATTATACTTACTGTATTTTGTTTCCTCTCGTGTGTTATTATTATTAGATGTTATAAAAATGACATTAGAAAACAAGACACATGCGAATGCTGATGCAAATATAAATATTAGCACGTGCTATAGCTATAGTACAATCTATAAATAACTACGGGCACAATTTCAAATAAAATAGAATGAAATTGCATTCACGTCGCCGTGGTTACACTATACGGCATTCCCGCGATGGTATGGCTAACATTAAGTGGGAATGAGAGCAATATAAGTTGCGATACCAACGTATTATTATTACTGCAATTATCGTGTATCTTGTATGTTACAATGTATGTGTATTAGAAAAAACTCAATCGTTGTAAATGTTTTAGTACTGTGGATGCATCTTACTCAATAACATCTAGACGGCTGAATCTATTTCGTTTTAAATTGGCAAATAGGTAGATTGTAATCCGAATTAACACATTAAACTACAATTTGTGCAAACCACGCGAACGGAATCGCAGGCAAATGATAGTTTTAAATAAAGGGTAAAAATATGATGAACAGACTAACTAAATGAATTAACATTATAGTATTATTGTATGGCGACAATGTAACATGTATGCACTTACACATGTGCTACTATTTCTATTTCAGGAGGACAGTCACATTTTTTATTTTTTATATCAAACAGGTCTTAAACGCGTTCGATTAACTATTTTCTTTTAACAGTCGGCTTGTGACCACGGTTTGTGAAACTCAGCTGACAGTCAGATCGTCATCATATTTGATGTACATAATCCAGCCGTAACATGAATTAAAAATAGTTAAACGCACGTTTAAGACCCATTTAATAGATAAGTATGCAAAACGTGAAAATTTTAAAAGTTAAATGTTTCATCTGTCTTAGCAACTGAATATTACTAATCGTGTCTGTGTACCACGCGTTAATTACTCTTATTGCGATTATGTCTTGTAAGCACGGAAAGGATAAAAGTTGTAGTTATCTTATGCGACCTAGAAAGGGCCTTTAGTTAAAATGGGCACGTCTCGAATTTATTAGGACAAATGACCACAAGACCTTGCCGATGTCGTCTTACGGGTATTTCGGCCCGAGCGCTTCGAACACGAAACTTGCTCTGTTGTTGTTAACAGTTGAGCTGCAGTACAGATAAATAACAGTATGGATTCTTCTTACAAAAGTCCAAAATCAGCGTGTACAAAAAACGTGGATTTCACATAATGTTGTGTGCAGTATGTTAACGAATTTCATGATTTCATTTCATTAATATCAAGGTACAGATTCTGATTTCCAAAATTTGAACTTTGACCTACTATGGATATCGCGGCTTAATGAGTTAGTTCTCCCTTAGAGGGCCAAGGGCCTATTGAGGCAATTTTACTCGTAACCACATTCTTCTTGCAAAAATAAACAAATTAAAGAATATATTTCTGCGACCTCTATAAAAGAAAATGTTTTTCTAACGTTATTTTGTGATTATGTTTAGAGCAATGATAAACCAGATGATAATGATAACCTATTATGTACTTACATTCATGAGGTATCGAGTTCAAACTCCAACCTGTACCACTATTTAAGTTTCTATTTAAACACGGATTTTCCATGTACCACTAGCTCGGCAGTGAAAGAAAATATCGAAACAAAACCCGCTTACTCGTATCTACAAAATATGTGGTAACTGCAGTATTCAATAATCCACACTGGGCTAGCATAGTGTATTACGGCCCGAAACCTTTTCTAATTGCAAAGGTTTGTCCCGCAGGGGGACGTTGTAGGGTGATGTCGAAATTTTGAAATGAATGCTAAGAATTTATGCCGTTTGTTTTATCTATATATAAGCTTCTGTATGTATTTAGTTTCGAAGATCGTTCGACGAAAGCGCTGAACGGTAATTATCCGTAGCTAGTTCAATTAGAGGGGAGACTATTAGTGTGGGCGAATCTGCGTGCCTAAGCTCACCTTGGTCACGTACTCTTTGTAACCAAGTTTTCACTATTCAATATCAAAACCTTTTTTATTAAGTATGTAGTAATTATAATACTTGTTTACGTTGTCTTGCTAATCACGTTGCCAAACTAGCCAAATATCCCGTTATGTTTCGGAATGAGAGACAACCAGTTTTTTTATATATGGCAACAGTGAAATTAGCATATTCTGCCAGTGTCAAGTTTTCTTCGTAATAAATAATTTAAAACAAAGTTTAAAACGTAGGATATTGTAGGATAGTCAATATCCTGTCGCGTCGAAGTAAGTCAGGAGTCGCTCAGTAAAGTGATAGTAGGGTTACTAACGACAGAAGAGGACTCTTTGGAAGCACACGAAAAAAGTAGTCCCTTTTATTTGATTATCACAAACATCACGCACGAAAAACACTTTTGAGGTATAAGATTAGATGAGATGGTTTAATTTTTTTCATAGAAAGAAGGCAGCAGACGGACATACAGACCACCTGGTGGTAAGTTGATACTGTCACCCATGGACATCCGAGATACATGCCAACATCAATTCAGAATGACAAACGCACGCCCCCGGATGTGTCGCACCTACCTTTGGAGATTTAGGAATGGATTTGGAGAAAGGGTTAGGAAAATAAGGAAAAATAGAATGGAATGAGAATATGCTCTTGCATATCTCACTCACTATCGAAATACGTACATGCATTGGGAGAATAAGATAAAATGAGAAATGCAGTACATTTTATGGAGGTCTTCTGTGAGAGAGGGGTAATGTGGCCAGTCGAGTGTGCCCAGCGGCTGTGGAATTGCAGCGTGCACCCTTTCCGTCCCAATATAAATAGTATATAATATACCAATATAATGGTATAATGGTATAATGGTAAAACGTTCAATTTCTCGAGTTCATCACATTATCATATAGGACCAATATGGATTGATATTTGTACAAGCATATCTGTCTTGAGAATGGATCTCGAACCTGCAGCTCGTCGACACACTAATGTAGCATGTGAGTGCTTTTCCATCTTGGTTATTTGCAAGTGTAGTTATTCAACGACGATTTTGTTTATCAATCGCAAGTGAACAGATCTTTATTGTGTCACTGTGAAATAATTTTATCGATGGAAAAGTGATCTCTGGTCGATCTCTGCGTCAATTTTCTATACTCAATTTCAATAGTGACTATCTGCGTACGGTTAGTATTAATTATTACACAAAATAACGTTTTTAATTATTATGTCACAATCAGTTATGTAATCTAAACTAAATAAAATAAAAGCCAATTGTTTATGTCTCGGATCAACTTTTTATCCCGAACTTTACTCGAACGTTATGATCGGGAATGTGAAAAATGAAATGACGAGTTACTTTCCATCCCATAACATACTCTATTCGATAGAATGTGGTGGAAATGGGTTATGGAGCGCGACGGGACGGGGTAGAATTAAATGGAATGGGATTGGATTGAATGTGGTGAGATTATATCGGGTTGGATAGGATGTAGGAGATGGAATAGGGCACGATGAGGTGAATGGGATGAGATTGGGTGATATAGAACGGTAAATGTTGGATAGCGTGGGAAGGAATAGGGTAGGAGTACAATGAATACCTAGTCTAGCCATACATATTGTTATAAACAAAACATTGATATAATTTTTACATTATAAATTTATTAAAAGAATTTGTTTTCTTTTAGAATGTAATGGGTAAGTATTTTAAAAATATAACATTTATTCGAAATGGTCACCATTTGCTTTTATACAATCTTTCAAACGTTGTGGCCCGTTGTCGATTGAAACACGCACCCTTTCCGTGGGAAAATTGGAAACTGCCACCCTTATGGAATGTTTTAGGGATTCAATATTATCATGGCGTTTAGGGCATGCCATGTTCTCTAAAACAGACCATAAATCATAATCGAGCGGATTAAGATCGGCACTAGATGAAGGCCAGTCTTCAGTTCTAATGAAGTCGGGAATACTGCTTTCTAGCCACGCCTGTGTTGAGCGAGCTTTATTACCTGGTGTTGAGTCTTGCTGCAAGGGCAATTCTTGATTATGAAACGGTGTTGTTAAGAGGCTTTACGGCAACTCAAGAATCGTATCTTGATATACTTGAGCCGACGTTTTAATTAATACCCTTTTCACAAAAAATATGGTTCCGTCAGTCCTTGATAGCTAACACCCCACCAAGCCATCATTGAAGCCGGATAATGGCTACGTTGCACCTTATTGACCAATTGAGCAGGTACTTTAGACTTATGAGCATAAACTCGATCATTCTGCTGGTTAAGATGTTCCTCAATGATGAACATTTTCTCGTCAGTAAATAAGATTTGTCTGTGAGCTCCCTTTGCGTACCGCCGATAAAGTTATTTTGATTTCTCAACCCTATTTTTCTTTAAATTATCAGTTACGACATGACCGGTACGTCTTTTGTAAGCACCAAGTCCTAAATCATCTTTTAAAATACGTAATATGGTTCTGGGTGCTATATTCATCTCTCTGGATAAATTTTTTTGTTTCCGGACCGAATTTCTTCGGATTCTCTCCTTCACAGCTTTAATAGTCTATTTAGTACGAATAGTGCGTAGACGGCCAGACCTTTTTCTGTCACAAACAGAGGACGTTTCAATGTACCTACCAATAGCCCGGTACACAAATATTTGGCTAATACCAAGCAGATGGAGTTTTATAAATGCAGTTGGCGCCATGCCTAATTTGTGTAATGCAATTACAGCAATACGGTTTTAGTTATCACCCCACACCATTTTAATATTAGTACAATATTTAATAAAGATTGGCGCCAAACTGAGAAAAATACATTTATATATCACGTGAGAATGACAATATTGTAACGGTGTTTATCGCCAGACTAGGTACATAAACACCGAATGAAGTCGCTGTCTATTTATTTATACAGTTTCTGTTGCACAACCAAACAGAAATAGCACGTTTTAGAAGACGACATTTCGAGATTTATATGGCAGCAAAGGCTATTACTGTTATCTACGTATTCTGAAAACGGACTGTGTAACATCTTGATGTACTTAGTGGACGCTAAGATAAGGAGCCGACAAATTTAAACCCAGTTCAAAATTCAGACGTATTTAACGAACTTTGAAACAGATAGAGGTAAGAGTATATAATCTAAATTATTTACTAGGTAGTATGTACTTGACTGGCTTGCACAGGGCTTTATTATAATTTCATTGTCACCTTAGATCTCCAGCGGCGCGCGTAATGAAGTTTACAAACTTGAAATTAGTTGGGGTCATAATCTCGCTTCGTGTGAGCATGTAAACCAGCGATAGTTCCATCTCTAGTTATATTTACTTCGAACACAGAAGATCAAAAGAGGCATAGCTATAATTGAAAATAAGCGATTTATTTGAACGAGAACCGAAATATTAAATAAATTATAATAAAAATTTTGTGGGATAAGATGCGAAATAAGGACATTTGCCATAAGTTTTAGTAACAGACATCTGGCATATAAACCAGCAGATACTTTTCTAGACATAAGGAAATACTTAAATACCTACTCGTATATTCATATCTTAAACTGGTCATACAGTGAATGACGAAGACTCTCTCGCTGCAGTTTTGTAACTTTAAATCTGTCTGTTGTGTTTGTTTGTAATGCACGAACATTTTAGTATAGAAATTATTGAGAAGAATGTTTAACAGAACTAAGATATTTAATAATGACCCTTTCCATAATCGCTTGCAGATGCCCGAGCTTATTTCCATCTTGTCCCATCGAGTAAAGAGTATAATGCAATGCTGTGATTAGAATTCTAGAAAGGTCGCCATACAACTTTTGGTAACTGGATACTGTCGCCCATAAACATTCGCGATACATGTCAACATCAGTCTAGAATGACAAACGTTGGCACACCACCGCAAGCGTTACCTACCGTTGGGACTCTGACATACCTCACTCACTACCGAAACACGCACGTACCTATATCAAGGGAATAGGATAAAGTGGGACATGCACTACATTTTACGGTTGTCTTTTGTGCGAGAGAGGTACCTAACTTAGCCACTCGAATACGCCCAGCGGCTGTGGGTTTGCACCGTGTACTCTCCCCCTCCTTCTGTAAACCTCTTCTATATAAAAAAAAACGTGTGCGATCAGGGGACCTCCTTCAGGAACGAAGATCCTCACGTATTTTTTTAAACTCCGAATCTAATTCACGCATCCGTATACTTTCATTTTCAGGCATGTTATAACCATAATCTTAGTAAACTCTAAAAACGATCGATGTATTGCAAATATCGATGTATTTTTCAATATATTATCATTCTAACATCGATGTCACTATGGCATAGTGACTATGCGATATATAACATCGAAAAACAACGATACGATTCAGCGAATCAGCGATGGCGATGTAGTCGAATCGGATATTTTCGTTTCGGTTCGAGCGAGGCATGAGAGAGAGAACTAGCGATCGGCCCGCTACCGAATACCGACGAACTGACACGATCGCGAGAATCGCGACCATACCGTGTCCGAGTGAGAGAAAGGCGAGAAAGAGAAAGGCGTATGGAGCGGGTAAAAATCATACGTGACGTTACATTTTCTCTCGAATCACACCTACCGCAAGCCGCGTAAAGGAACTTCGTTCCAAAAACATATCAAGCGGCAGGCACATGGGCTCGCTGCAATCAACGACGCGGCTGATCGCCGCGACCCCGCGCCCGCGTATGATCACTTGCAAGCGACTCCATACAACTATTTTGGAATTGTTATTTGTCGGCGACACTTGATCATACTTGATCACTTTAGCCATTGTAACTAGAATCTATGTAATTTAACAACAACACGGTATGATATAAAATGCTAAAATAATTAAAGTATACTTGTATATATTGACAATATGTTAAAAGATGCCATTAAATAGTTTGTAAATGCTTGATATATTTTTTTATTAAAATTCGAAAAATTGATTGTGTTTTAAATAGATTTGAATCTCACTCGTGACTGCTAAATTATTTATACTCACGTTAAAATAAACAGAGATCCTGTCCGATACCTGCCAATTACTTATTACCATTACCAAACGATTCTTTGAAATTTCGCATCGAAACAAATGAATTTAATATGGTGTGATATAAGAGAATGATCCACAATCGATCGGATCGGATGACATGATAACATAATCGAAATATTAATCTTGTTTGATCTATAAAATTTATATCGGTAGCAAAATAATTAATTTGGCGCAAGGGAGTAGCATTATTATGATGATGTAGGGAGTAGTATTAGTTGTAGTATTATTATGATTATTGTGAGTAGTATTATATAGTAGTATTATGACCGGCAAATTAGCAGGGGAGAGGTTTATTTGTGTAGCCTCATACTTTATATTTTACTGTATCGTTTGGAGGTAGGTATAGATTACATTACGAAAAAATTGGACATCGGCTAATCCGGAAACATCCGAACGCGTCATCCATGCATATGCAAGTATGCAATAAAGTGTATTCATAGACGTGGATGACACGTTCGTGTATCTGTACATTACGTTACGATATTTCGTTCGATATACGGTTTATATTTGTTACGATACGGAAAGAAAAAATCGTGCCTAACCTAGATAGCAAGTTGAAAACTTTAATGCATGCTATTTTAATGCCTTCCTAATTTGCTACCATAGTCGCTTTCAATTCCTCGTTTTTAACTTTAGTCTTTGGATGTCCATGGCAGTCATAGGTACTTGAGATCAAAATTTCCAAAATTTCAGTTACCTACATTATATTTTAGTCTGTTTACATCGTTCATATTGCTTGCCGTTTCAAGAGCGCATTAGGTACCTACTACCAACACAGATTATTATATAATATAAACTGCAACGTAGGAGCTAATAAAAAAAAAAAGAGAAATGTGTAAATTTAAGTGTAAACATTTTAATTGTTTTCTGACTAGCTTGTGCCCGCGACTTTATAGTGGACCCCATCGCGTGGACTTTATAGTATGTATGGTTCGTTCATTGTACACCTACCCTATACCGTAAATTTCCATGGTAATTATGTAATGCATCTGTGTAAAAAAATACCCTAAATGTTAACCTAGTACATAAGTTTTAACTATGCCAAGTTTCAACAAAATCCGTTCTGTGTTTTTAGCGTCCATCACGTATTCGGATAAACAAAGACAGACGGACTGTCAAACAGACAGATAAAAATTCGAAAAGTTGTTGTATTGGGTTCTGTGTCATTCATAGTGTAACACTGCAATGACTTTTTTTTTTTAAAAATCATGAACGAACACGTCTTTGTTACGATTTTATTATATGTATATTATTGTATATATCTTTTATTTAATTTTATATACAAGGAAGGTGACGGTCTAACAAATAGCCCACCTAATGATAAATTGATACTGGCCGCCCATGGACAGCCGTGACACATGCTAAGATCAGTCGGGAATGACAAACGGCTATATTCTAATATATTTCCAATTTCAAGGTAATTGGAGGACACGAAAACCGGCTAGTGGTTACTTTACAAGTAAATATTAGTCCCAAGATCAAAATTTTCATTAATCCTTATAAAGTTATACAGAATTATACAATATATAAAAACCGTTGTTTGATTATCCTGAATAGTAATAATAGGTCTTAAGTAATTTAAGTCTTAAGTAAGTTAAGTCTTAAGTCTTAAGTAATAAACTCTTAAGTCAATTTTTAATATGTTTGGAATTTTTATATGCCAATTAACCTTTCATCATCCTTTTTTTGTATTAGTAACCCTATTATGCTAACAGTCGCTTGACTGGTAGAACAATCGATCTACGTATACACTCCCAAGAAACTTTTATTTGTGCTCTATTTATGATTATGTATTTACTTATTTTATCAAAAAAATACGAAGCTGTCCCTGAAATACGTCCTCAGACAGCTGAGATGTTTCGCGAAAACGCAAAAACAAATAAATATGATTACATTTTTTTGGTATTGTGTTGTCAAATCTTATAAAAAACATATGAACAAATAAAAGGATCGACAGAATATAAATGTTTACGAGTTGATTTGGCTGGAATATGTTTTCAATGAACTGATATGTAAAAAATAACGATTCAAATCCCAGATTTTGTTTGCTTAATTAATGAATTTTGCGCATCCAAAACGTATATGGGCTCTTAATTAATATCCGTGCTTATTAATATTTATTTAGGGTAAAACATAACAGTAAATAAAGCAGGAAATGAAAGAGAACGAAGCAAATAGATTTTATCGAGAACATGTTTTAGGAAAATAAATAAATTCTCATATCGCAGATGAAGCGTAGCAATCCTTTTTGACAATTGAGTTTCTGCCCCCCAAGAAACTAACTTACCTTCCATTGTTCCTCCATATTTATGGAGTTATTACATTACGTTTGCCTTGATCAGATATTAAATTGCCTCCTCGAGAGATACGACCCTTTCTCTTATAAGATTTACATGTGTATTATAATGAATAGGCTGGTAAAGTTAGCGAAAACAATGTTATCTATAACAATTTCAAGGACAATGACGTTATCTACCCAAATTTATATACAAACACTAACTAAACAAATTGAAAGCAACTGTTAGGCTACTTATTGTAGGCCTCCATAGGTAGAACTAAAAATAAGTTTTTTTTGTTTACCGCTTCATTTTGTATCTGTTTAATAAGCAGTTCCTAGTGAATACGAAACTTCGTTAACGCCATCTATGATTTGTGTTAAAACATTCCCAAATGTTCTGAAATATTTTCGAAGTGAATCAATTCTGGCATCATATTACTCTTATTGCAACTTTATGCCCATATATGTAACCGATGCAATTTCATAGGGTACTGTTATTCATATATGGACTGTTTTTAGAGCAAGAATTCAAATTACATCGAACGTATTATGACATTTCAACCTTAGGAATGTTCATCAAATGACGCACTGCTGACACTCGATCAGAATGAAAAACCCGTTTTTCATTAATAAAAAAGAACGTCATGGAAGTTAGGGTTTAAACACATAATGTTCCGGAGACTTTCGTTTCAGACTCGCTCTCTTGACGTGGTAAAAAGAAAAAGTAGTAAAAATCAAAAAGTTGCAAAACGTTGCCTTGCTGCTCACATGTAATTTTCTCATCTTCTACCGTAAAACAAATCGATTTTGTGGTATCTAGTTGTACCTATGCCAAAAGCAATGTGCGCTTGGTCCTAATTGATATATTATGTTATTGAAAGAAAGCGACAGACGAGTAACGATTTCTGGATGGCACTGGACACATTAAGTGGCAAGTCCACTGGATGGCAAGTGATTACTGTCGCACATTAAAAACCCTACAAAACTAAGCAAAGCCAATCCGCTTTGCCAGCATGGCGTATTAAAGCCATACACCCCGCACGCACAAGACAATGTGTTTGAGGAGGAATATTCCTCCTTAAGCATTGTTTGGACATAGGATCAGCAGGACGACAAAAAGGTTGGTTACGACTTTTTGCATTTTAATATACCTTTAAAATAAGGATCGAATTTTTGACGGGAACTCGAGAAGTGAAGTTGCATCTTCGTTTGACTACTATAGAATTGTATTTCGTGCATATTAATTAATAGTGAGAGTTCAAGAGCGTCGCCAGCCAACGCCAGCCAATGGGCCAGGGATGAGGCAAGATGAGAGAGAGGAAGGGAGAAATATGAATTGTAGATACAAATACATTTTTTTTCGAATCTCTAGTGGGGGCAACTGCCCTCCCCTGCCCCTCCTTGGCATTCCCTTGTGAGAGTTTAATACTCAATAAGCATAGGACTGCGCTTTGCGTGTGCTCTTCCTCTTCAAGGAGTCCTCTTCTGTCCTCAGTAAACCTACTATCACTTTACTGAGCGACTCCTGACTTACTTTAACGGGACTGGATATTGACAGAATACGTTTTAGACTTTAAAATTGTTTATTGCGAAGAAAAATTGACACTGGCAGAATTTTCCAATTGCACCATTGCCATATATAAAAAGAAAAAAATGAGGATCATTGGGATTAGCCATGTGCATCTGGTTGCAACAGTCAAGAGGCTTTTTGTTGACCGTACCTGTTTATAGAAGAATAAACTAAAAGTTTTAGGTACTCTTAAATCAATTTAAGTTTCATTTTTGCGTGGGCTGGAAATTGATTTCGCTTAGTTAAAATTTGGAGCAAACATTTTAATTACACGTTTATTACAGATTGTTTAAAATTGTTGGGTTATTATATTAGTTTTGATTTCAGGAAATTCAAACATTATTTCATTACAATTCAGACGGGGCGCTTTCAAATTATTTGGTACTTAAAATTGTATGATTCGTCACCGTCCCCATCGCTTTTACTATCCACTACTATAGATGGGCCTCCTCATACATGTACTGTCGTGTGCATGAAGGATGTATAACCTTAAAACGGCAGGTTGTCCAAGCGGATTGACTTCATTCTTTAAGTGGTGCTGTAGTTCTTCAGGGCTTGGGGTAGTGGCTTTGTTATTCCTTAGTCGTCTATTACGACACTTACGGGCTGAGATGGGGTGGTACACTTCTAAAGGCGGCCCACACCACATGACCAATGGGTACTTTGTATGAATTGAACAAGTACCTTTAAAGAACCATAAAATGTACACAAACATTAGATAAATATTTTTTATAGATAAGATATTTGACGAATAGCAGACGAATTAATATCAATCAACAAATGTCGCCCACATTCGCATTATAATAATGTATCGATAATTGTAATGGCATCCACGGACACTTCGACATATCTTTGGATATATAATACGATTTGGGAGAAAGAAGGGTAAAAGAGGAATGAAGAAAAGAAAAGAAAAAGGAATTATCTGTCACTCCTTGACAAAAAATTAAATAATCTCTTTTCTTTTTTTTGCAAACTAAAAGAAATAACTTATAAGTTTTTTGCGTTTTACGTACAATATTATACTGGTTTTAAATGCATAATATATATGCATAATAGAGCATATTTATTGTTTACTGATACGCGTTTAAGAGCAGTTTAATATATTGAATGATATTTTTAAGTAATTAATTGGAATTAATAACACATTTATAATGCTTATCAATACATAAGTATAATTATTGTCGTTTTAGGAATAATATTAACCTTTTATTCGTATCTTCTTATTTAAGCAGTCATCGAGGCGTGAAGCATAATGTTATAATTGTTGCAGCACTTACTTCAGTGACAAACGGCACACGATTTGCTTTAGACATTACCTATTTCATGAGAATAGTTCTGTTGTTTTATGAAAATAGTTCCAATCTATGACTACAGTAGAGGATCAAAATTTTCAACTTTAGTTATAGGAGTTTGTGCTAATTGTGATTGCTCCCACAACATCCAACCTATTGTGAAACAATTACACACTAAATTATTCATGGTTGAATAGTTTTTAGGTAAACTAGCATAGATTTATTTGCATAATATCGTTTGAATTTTTTACACTCCATAATATATTAAAGTCATTTGCTTCCCACCTTCGCGATTAATGATCACGAACTACACTCAACGCGTCAATTATTTAAATGAGAAACGTTTATAAAGCACTGAAACAAAATGGCGGCCGAGATATTTCACGTTATGGCGCCCGCTCCGCGCGGATGAGTCGGAGCCTACTTTAGCAGGCGATGAGTGCCGATAATTGAAAATTCACCGGGCGAGAGGCTTAAGCCGGAGACAGACGGACGAAGCGGGATAATCTGGGAGGTGACACTATCTAAGTAGGTATTAACGTGAAACGTGGTTACGAAGTAGAAACTACAAATATATAATGCAAAATTCTTGTTTAGGCAACTCTATAGGAATAGATTGTCTAGTGGAAACAGTAAAAAGTAAAGTTTCAAAATCAGTCAGATATGAAAATCAGTTGATGCCGATGATGACGAAATCATCTAATGCCGATGATGTTGAAATTATCTAATGCCATATGAACATTTATTCTAACATTAAAAATAGTGTCTACAGTCAAATTTTTCGTGCTTATTTATTTGACGAAGTAGAACCTACATCAGTAATTAACGTCGCTACTTTTAAACCCCTCTATTTTTTTGCAATTAACGGGGAGACAGTGGCGCGTGCACCGCGTCTGGTATCCGTCTGAATGATTCACAGTTCGCTAACGATGATAATTATAATGGAGAGGCTGCTCGCAGTCGCACACGTCAGCGCGACGCGGCGCGGCGCAGCGTCAAAGCGAAACTTTACTAATTAGCAAATAAAGCGATTGAACTCGCGTTCCTCTAAACGCGACGCTCACTTCCTGGTTATTGTCTTACATGTTGCAATTAATCACATTCGCGGTTAAAAGGCTTCGCTAAACGATGTTCTCATTATAGGAATTCAATATTTGCAACCTTATTCTATTCATATTAAAGTAGTCAAACGTCGTATTGTAACGCTGATAGTGTATTATACATTCCTTATATAGCCATCGTATACGACACAATACGCTGTGTATGTGTCCAATGCTGGTATTAGCTTGCCCTAAGATCTTATACCATACTTGGTCTCCCGTTCTAGCCACTACCAGCTACCTTCTTTATGTTATCGGTCCATCTGACAAGAGGTCGCCCAATGCTGTTTCCCGGTACATGGTCACACGCTAGGTGTCCTAAAACGGCGGAAAATTCAAACTACAAAACTCCAGAGGTCATTTTGACATCTATTTGTCTTCTGTTTTTCGTTTTCATACTTTAATGAATTACTTTTCAAGAAAAATCCTTCAATATAGTGTGAGTTCGAAGAGTTTCCGGGGGCCGAACTCTCCTAAATACGTACCTACTTTAATAGGTATCTTTTCATGCATAAAAAGCTATAATTAATTAAAAAAAATGACATTAAGCACTATTTACCTTGAATAGATACATCTATTGGATGGATACATTAAGCCTCTTAAATGTAGCAGTAATGTAACAGAACCAATATAATAAAATAACTATATAATGTAATGATTAATATAACATAATGATAAATATAATATAAGATAATGACCAATATAATGATTAATGTAGTATATAATATAAGATAATGACCAATATAATGATTACTGTAGTATATAATATAAGATAATGACCAATATAATGATTAATGTAGTATATAATATAAGATAATGACCAATATAATGATTAATGTAGTATATAATATAAGATAATGACCAATATAATGATTAATGTAGTATATAATATAAGATAATGACCAATATAATGATTAATGTAGTATATAATATAAGATAATGACCAATATAATGATTAATGTAGTATATAATATAAGAAAATGACCAATATAATGATTAATGTAGTATATAATATAAGATAATGACCAATATAATGATTAATGTAGTATATAATATAAGATAATGACCAATATAATGATTAATGTAGCATATATCATATGATAATGACCAATATAATGATTAATGTAGTATATATCATATGATAATGACCAATATAATGATTAATGTAGTATATAATATAAGATAATGACCAATATAATGAATAATGTAGTATATAATATAAGATAATGACCAATATAATGATTACTGTAGTATATAATATAAGATAATGACCAATATAATGATTACTGTAGTATATAATATAAGATAATGACCAATATAATGATTAATGTAGTATATAATATAAGATAATGACCAATATAATGATTAATGTAGTATATAATATAAGATAATGACCAATATAATGATTAATGTAGTATATAATATAAGATAATGACCAATATAATGATTAATGTAGTATATAATATAAGATAATGACCAATATAATGATTAATGTAGTATATAATATAAGATAATGACCAATATAATGATTAATGTAGCATATATCATATGATAATGACCAATATAATGATTAATGTAGTATATAATATAAGATAATGACCAATATAATGATTAATGTAGTATATATCATATGATAATGACCAATATAATGATTAATGTAGTATATAATATAAGATAATGACCAATATAATGATTACTGTAGTATATAATATAAGATAATGACCAATATAATGATTAATGTAGTATATAATATAAGATAATGACCAATATAATGATTAATGTAGTATATAATATAAGATAATGACCAATATAATGATTAATGTAGTATATAATATAAGATAATGACCAATATAATGATTACTGTAGTATATAATATAAGATAATGACCAATATAATGATTAATGTAGTATATAATATAAGATAATGACCAATATAATGATTAATGTAGTATATAATATAAGATAATGACCAATATAATGATTTATTAAGAATGTTGTTTAATAAGTGTTTTCAGTGAAAGTGGAACGATACTATAGAATATACGAATGTTTTGAGGGAAAAAACTTTATCGTGTTTCCCCAATGTACATCCGTGTTTCGGTAGTGAGTGAGATATGCCAGAGCCCATTCCCATCCCATCCTATCCCTCCCAATTTTCCCACTTCATTCCTTAATCTGCAAAGGTAGGCATCGCATCCGGGGGGCGCCAACGTTTGTCATTCTGGACTGATGTTGGCATGTATCGCGGATGTCCATGGACGACAGTATCCACTTACCATCAGATGGACTGTACGCTCGGCTGTCGCCTTTTTCTATAAAAGAAATGCACTTTTCCAATTTTCTTGATAATATATTCACATACCTATAAGTATTAATGATTTTTAATTTAATTATTTTGTGTTTACTTACTTACACTTACTTAATTATGTTGTAGAATTAATTTATTAATTATACAATAGTTAACAGATAGAGATTAAACATAAAAGTTATTGTTTGAGTTATTACTTTAAGTTTAAGTTTAATTTTACCAAATTTGCTGCATCAAAATTTTAATATGAATACACCAAAGTTTTAATTAATCAGTAAAATGTGCCTTGGAAATATCTAACAATTATTATTTCGAGTTCTTTCCTTTAAAAATTTCATTTTGTTTTGCTTTTACGAACTCTATTCTCGGGATATTATTCTCAAATTTAAAATGAAAACTTATATGCTCAGCAAAATAATTAAAGTTTGACCTTATTAAATAACATTTAAAATAATGTTTATATGGTTGGTTACGATTTGAAATATTACGAATAATATCGATCAAATAGTATACAGGCTGTATATAGTATACCTAATTAACCTAACTTTTCCCACAGTCTATATAATAAACTATTTTTTTTTTGCTACTTTGGTGTATAACCTACAAAATAATTCTTCACCAGTTTGATACAGGAACGAAACATTGTTTTGTATTTTACTCATATTTCAGCGGTGTATTATTAACAGAGTTAATTGGACCAAAATGCAAGTGGAAGTTTGTTGGAGCATTCAGAATCAGTGACGATCCCGCCTCGGGGTGGACCCTGTCATAATCCGTCTTGATGCCACCGGGGAACCGTGATTTGGATGAAAACTCGCTCAAGTATATATTGATAATATTCTAACAATTTATGTTTATGTATACAGAGTTTGTTTGTGATAGCAGCGTACTTTTATATATCTCTACTAATATTATAAAGAGAAGTTTGTAAGTTTGGACATAGGAGGTAATCTCCGAAACTACTGATCCGATTTCAGATGGACATGGGCCATATATTATGTGCAAAAAAATGCAACGCATGCCGGGCACAGCTAACGATAAATATTTATCATAGATAAATATCACAGATAAATTATTATGAATGTGATTTTATAGATTAATTATTTTTATGGTGTTTTACTGGACAGACGGATTTTGACACATTTTAAAAATATTTATATTTGAATAACTACGTTATGAAGTTATTACGCTACCTAAAAAATCGTTTGTTTTCGTAGTACCTTTAAGTAAGAAAACTTGATTGGTTAGCGACATTTCCATCTACTTATTATGCTTGTGTATAATTTGTACTTTCAAAACAATAATTTATTAGAAGGCTAGAGCTGCGAATGTTACATTAAAATAGATTTACATAGAATACAAATTGTACAGCAGTTATTCTGTCTTGGCGTACAGCGGGTGCATTTGACATGGGATTTATGATTTTAATAAAATTCTACAGTTGAGCCGTTATCGCTTACTATAGAGAGAATATTATGCTGTATTATCTTTCCTTGGTTATAATTACGAAACTCAAAATGAGACAGACATCCCGTTTTAATTAAACCAATGTTAATATAAATGTCAACAGACTGACAAGGTTGCGTAAAAGTGGGGCTCGGAGTCATTTGAGGCTAAGCAATGTAACATCTTTAAATGTGTAACGTGCATCATTTAGCTACATTAGCGGTAGATTTAATGTTCTAGAAAAGCCTTATGTGACTTATCCTTTAATCCTGTTTAGCAATAAACAACAGAGCAATGCGTAACAATGCTCAAGCAATTCGCCTCGCGGATTGCGTAAGAATGGATTAGCGACTTATAAAGTTACACGTGCAACATCTACCTCTAAATGGAAGTACAAAAACATGTGAATATATAAAAAATACAGACAAATCACATCATAATTACGGTCGTTCCCTAATAAATATTTTCTCTATCGTCATAATAACAATTTTTCAGAGAGGCAAATAAGTACGTTAATTATAAAAAAAAATGAATGTACCAAGCCGTTGTTTATTTTTCATTACTCCTGTATTGTTCCCCCCTAGGGCGCGAATTACATTAGATATTTTTGCAAGGTTGATGTAAAAAGAGACGAGGTGGAAATTAGGCTCTCTTAGTCTCGACCTCATTTTTTGTAATCAAATTTTGAGCTTCCATTTAGAGACGGTAAGATGTTAGTGAAAGAATCAAGATATAATAATTCCGAAATTCAAGATATGTAACGCCTTGTCCTTTTGGGTTTTATTAAACAAAAAAAATCTAGGTCCAATAGTTAGTTAGGTACACCTATTCATACTTGCATTGCAAGGCGGAAATAAGTTGATAAAGTCAAAATTAAGCTTGTCAAGGACATAGTTTAAATGCTTAAGGTTTTGTGTTTTCACTTTGAATGTCAAGATATCACTTTAATGCTGAAATCAATTTCATTGAAACTGTCGTGTATTGAAAGATTTTTTTTTACTGTATGTATATTCAAAATGAAGAATGTGTTAGAAATAGGTACTTAAAATTTTATATACAAGTATCTCGAAGCTATTAACTTATTCCTGCCATGCACGGATATATCTGATTTAGTAAAATTTTGTTCCCTTTACATTTGCACCCAAGAAGTGGTTTTGTCTACTTTTGATCTACATAATTTCAATAACTGAGTGATCTATCTACAGGTATCTATAAAGTTTCATTCTTCCTCTTTAAACATATTTAAAGTTAAGAGAAACAACAAGTTTTAAGTTATGTTTGCACCAAGTGGAAGTATAGGGGGAGTTCAAAGTAGCGTGCTGCTCCATAAGTGTAAAGTTTGCTTCAGTTATTCACATACTTATAATAATGCAGTTGAAGTAGCAGTTTTGTGGATAAATTGATTTAAATTGATGAATATGTTTCCATAAAAACAAATAAAAAAACTAGTTTTCCTTTTCCAAAATGTTCAAAATTTTAATAAATACGAACTTCGGCGTCGCAATGTGGTTTTTTGGTAAGTTAGGTTTTTTGACGCATCTTTCTACAAAGAATTATTTTCAAGATTTATTACAATAATGTTAAGCACTGTGTCCATTCAAAAAAGGTAATACGAATACAATTTTTATGATACAAATATAAAAAATATTTATGCATTAAACAAATTTAATACATTAATTTCACGTTTAGTCTGGTTAGTCATCGTAATCAATTTATTCAATTTGTGTACCTTCTGTTGGTGTTGTTAAAAAATAAAAAATAAAACTATCTTAACTTGCGTATTTCCCAACGTGTCGATCAAAAACTACTATGAAATAAAACGCACGAATTGAAACCGATGAATTTATTTTAATTATATAAGCACCTAAATGAATAAAATGAAAGAGGACCAATGATTCTCGCTTAAATTTTAAATTAAGTGATATTTTAAATGTTTAAATATTTAATGTTCCATTTGCAATGCAATGGACTGCAACCAGCGCTTTCAGTATCCACTGCTGCATATGGGTCTCCTCAGGCACATTGACGCGTACATGAGGGATATATGGCCTTAGTACGCCACGCTTACCAAGCGGGTTGGCGAGTCCACTTTTTTATAGCCGGCGTAGTTCTTCGGGACTTACGGTAGCCGCTTTGTTATTTCTTGGTCGCCTTATACGACACCGACGACTAGAGATGAGGTAGCACTATTCTATAGCTAGCCGGACACCATACGGCACGGCAATTATCCATCCATTCTAAATAACTTAAGATGAATGTCTATTTAAACGGGTCTGGTTAAATAGACCACATTCCACTGGCATACCACATAACACATATATGTTAGCTGTTCCTAGTAACAATTTATTACCTTGTGTGCATACAACACATATCAGTATTGTAATCAGATAGCGTCGACTTCCTTTGGCCGAAATAAATACCACGCACACAGGTAAGCAGGTTACACGGAAACTATCGTCGTTTCGTGGGAAGTATATGTCCACAGCTATATGTTAGTCATAGAGCCGGTTGAATAGAAGTTTCTCAGTCTTAGAATTAGCCAGAGCTGTGTTTTATGAAACCTTATGCAGTCTGCACAAATCACTCAATCTGAGCCGAAGACATACATAATCTTATAATTATTCAATTTTATTTGGGTCATAGTCTTTTGCGCCGTGCCTTAATATGATCGAGAGGTGGCCATGCTGATGTTCTCACGATTAAAGTATTCCTGCTCGAAGTGGCCTGCCATATTAAGTATACGAAGTATATGCCATATCTTATTATTTTGCTCAATGGCTTATACCCCATTCCAAAGATCTGTAAATCTTTGCCGTTGGTAATAGCTTAACCAGAACCGCAAGTGCGGTCACTAATTATTATTTAAGAATAACACTGTTTCACTATTGTTTCTTGTCTATACCGGGGCGTAGTTAAAGCTGGGTACTGCACGCAAAGTTGCATGAACAAGTCGACGTGTACACAGTAAACTGCTGTACAAATGTTTGTTAGCCGAGGCGATGTGTGGACAACCCCGGTACTGGTGTTGTCTCTTTGCAGCACGTAATGTTAAATAAGATTTAATACTGCACTCACTACTTATAGGTGGGTTGATTAACTAAGATGTCTGTAGTTTACTTTCCTGTTAAAAATATCAAACCATAGGTACAGTCGAGTTCATTAATATATGAGCACACTCACGCTTCAAAAATATCTGAGCATCGCAACAGTGTATAAATATATAAATAATCTATGCGATCAATAAAAAGTGATCGAGCTAAGCAACCATAAATATAAACATGTACAACATTCTACAATAATATCTACACACGTATTGTACAAAAATATATACACGGCAAAAACCAGAAAATATCTAAACAAGGAACAGTTCATAAATATATTAACGTTTATTAAAATCAACTTAATATTAAAGTACCTACTAAGTATTAAATTTGAAACGCGAGATAAAAGAAATACGTTTTTGTCATGACACTTTATATCATTTGTCTTTTGTTTTCGGAATTTCATTTCAAAATTTTCACAAAATGTAATATTGAATAGATGTATACTATACACTAGCCGTGTAACCCGGCTTCGCTCGAGAATAATTTAAATAGTTCAGATTATTGAAGAACAACATTTCTTGGGAAGTAGATCCGTTTAGTGGTTTAGACATGAGGGTGGATTAAAATATCTGATATATATATTTATATACATATAAATATCATGCTGAAAATATTTATTACTTTTTACGTTTATAAACATTATAAAGTATATTAAACTCATCTAATAACCAACCATTTTTCTTAAAATTAACTATTGCTTATTCTCGTAATTCATCACCAATAAAAATAAAATAAAACGAAGCGTTATTATGCCGAATCATTCATGATTAATATTTGGTATAACCTCTATTCGCTTCTATAACTTTTTGTAAATGGGTTGGCATAGATCTAATTGTATTGTAGCACAACATCAGTATTTCTTAAACTATCCCGATCATATACATGAGCCTTCAGATTGACGTCTGTGCGTGCTATAGTGGAATCCCAGTGTTGACTCATTAATCCCCATATATTTTCGATGGGACTTAAGTCTGGGCTTCTTGGAGGAAATCGAATTAGTTCTATATCTTTTTGTTCATCAATCCAAGACTGATCTCTTCTTCAGTTGTGCACTGAACTACCATCATGAATGAATATGCTATGCGGAAGTTTTCGGGATACACAATTTTGGCTGTAAGTGACCGAAAAGTGTTCGTTTCCTAGACTGGAATATCGAAAAACTCATGATTGATCGGCAGGAAAAGACTGAGCCCAGCAGTCGCCGGCGCAAGAGCGGCGGAGCAGAATCGCCGGCAGAATTTCGCGATGGCCTTAGATAGTGTCCCGGGGTTACTTGTGCCTTGTGACGTAACTAGGAGTCTTTAGACTGAACCGACGACTCACTCTCGAGTATAGGAGTCTTCCTCTTATATAGACGGCTGTAAGAATCCGAGCGGCTAGTTGTAAATTTTAAAATTTATAACAAGAGGATTGACCAGAATTTTTCATCATTGTATACAGTTCAGAATCTGGAGTTTAAATATAAAAAAGTCCATATTAAGAATAATCATATTAAAATTTGGAACGTTCATGACAAGAAAATAAAACACGATCAATACAAATCTTGCTTTGCCGTATCAAGATCTCCGTTATTTTAGTTGTCACTATGAATTTTATAAGTTTCTACTATTATTAGTGTGTAGGTAAATCTTGTAATGGAACGCCGGATTTACATGAGAATATAAAAAAAAACAATTATTAAGTTTAAATACTAAGATATAAGTGAACTATCGCCCGTAATGGGCGAGATACAAGGATTAGTGAATAAATTTAAATAGTGAAATATTTACATAAGTTAAGTCAAATAAAACGAGAAATAGACAAATTTAAATAGTACTCGTATAGTGAAAATTGTGTGATAAGTTATGTGTACGAGTGAATACATGGATTATAAAAGGTGAGCTGTTGGAACACTTATTACAGGCTTTAGAGTTAGTAGAGGAGCTTGGCATTTGTTAGATACAGCTGTAGAAGGCCCTTGATCAGTCATATATACTGTCAACCGAAAGTTTTTTCACAGAGCCCTTCAAGATAGCTGTGTTGCAGAATGTTGCAAGGTCGGCAGAGTACTTGTAACCCTCCTGATGCTGCAAGTGTTCATGGGCGGCGGTGACCACTTTTGTGGGCCGCCCGCCCGTCGCCCATCTCACCTATTACAAACTACACACACGATTACAACTACAGTATCTGTTAATATGTTTTATTTAAAATCATTTTACACAAATACAAACTATACAGGAACAGCGTGATAGTAAAATTTTATCCCATTCATATATCATTGTTATAGTATACACCTATTGTAAACTGACCCGTCCGGCTTAATTAAAAACACACCACCCCACTAAACATACTTTGTTCAACATTAATGAGTGGCCTCCAAACGGCGTGATACATCAATACCTACTGATATCAATACCAATCACTAAGTTACACTGTAGTCAAACTAAGGAGAAAAATTGTTTTGTTAGTGATTGTAGAAAAAATCTGTAATCAGCCCTTTTATCGTCCACTGCTGAAGATGTGACTCATCCAAGGGCGTAATCAGGATTTTATCCAGGGCGGACAAAGCAAACTCTTAAGAATTTAAATCGAGTAATACGAGTAATGTAATACAGAAAGCCTGTTACTTCCCTATGTCAGGGGGGGGGGAGCGTCATAATCTGCCCCACCGTGGCTACGCCGTGGATGGCTTTAAAATGGCACGTTGATCAAGCGGTTTCATGAGTTCACTCGTTTAGAGGTGGTGTAATTGTTTAGGGCTTGTGGTAGCGGCTTTGTTACCTCTATCGCCTTTTACGACGCCTACGGGAAGACATAGGGATGAGATATACAGGCTGTACTCGTAGATAAGTATAATAACATTTTCCGAAGCCTGAAACCATGGATATCGTTCTCGATTCTGAATTTATTGCTATGAATGTTATACGAATCTTTTTTGCAAAAAAATAAATAAAGTGAGATTTACCAAATTTTTCAAACAAAATTTACTAAATACAAAACCCAAAAACAAAATATTTTTACAGAATAAATAAGTAACATTATATATCAACTAACGCAAAATCATCAGCAGAATCCATTATTTCAGAGTTCAGGAAAGATTCATTTGCACCCTATATAATATAAAGCTCCTTGATGATATTTTTTTATATAATATGTTACAAATCTTAAAATACTAAAGAAACTAGGCTACATTTGCCTTTAGGGTACTAGATTGAATTCTACAGAATAAATAGTACCGAAGTACTCTCGTGTTAGGCAGGTTGTAATACATTATGTGTTTATACAATAAATCGAAGATCTGTGATACAATATGGCAAATTTTGTTCACAACAGCAAATATATTCCTTATCTGTTAACACAGACGTGTTTTTTAATTTCTGTGTGGGAGACCAGGTCCGATTCCCCAAAGTCAAACAATTTCGGCAGTGGCGGTGCGATCTGGCCAACAATGCTAGCGGTCGACACACAAAGCCCTCCCAACATAATGGATATTGCTTTTCTTGCGAGTTTCAAAGCAGCCTACTTCGAAACCTCTCATAATCCGCTTACAGCTCCTTGCAAGTACGTTATTGTGCTTTAGTGGAAACATTTCCTTGGGAGAATTGAAAATTCGTGCCTCCAGTTACCGTCAACTCCGTGATCCGGCTTTGTTGCCAAATGACGGCAAACATTGACTTGTGTCCTTTTTAGATTTAGAAACAAATACCTCTCACTACAAAACTTATACACGAATAAGGAAGTATATACCAACATAAGTATTAGTAAGTATGAATATATAATTTGGTTTTAAAACACATGCTAGCACTTGATTTTATTTCCATTCCCAACCAGTATTTTTAATTCACTCTCATTGTTTAGTTAAATAAATCTTTTATTGGTTCTATTTTTATTGTCTTCTTTAATCGGTCTTTAATAGCAATCGAAGTTAAAATTTCTTAATTAAATAAATAAATCAATAATGATGTACTGGTAAGTTACAAGTACCTATGTATTTAATAGGTGGCCATCAAAAACATCTGTACAAGTTTTCATTTCATTGCACAGGCAAGGCAGCCATTTTCCGATTGCTTCTATTTCCCATTCCGATTGCTTGAACTGAAGTACCATTGACAGTATCTATTACATAAGCTTTTGTTATTGTTCCACACAAGCTACATAGCAATACAGAAACCATTAACAGTGACTGTTCGTTTACTGTTGTATATTGTGTTTGGTAGTTGTCGCAAAAGACAGTAACTAGTGAGTCGACTCAATTACCAGGACTGTGGCCCATAAATCGTGCGTCCGCGCGCCGACACGGCAATTACTGTCGCTGCTCATCCGCAAAACGATGTTAATAGCCCCTTGATTCCTACATTTATCTTAACTACACTCTGTCTTTTATTCCACCTCTTTTGGAAATGACTAAAAGGATTCTCATTTACTTACCATCGAAATATACTTATCTATAGTCTGAGAATAGTCTGTCGTGAAAAATATAGTCGGTACAAAATATTTAGCATTTCTTTTTTGTCTGGAACATTTTCTTTGAAAGCGATCGATTCCGTTTTAAACGTTACTTTGATGTTCTTATCAAAGAGTTTAATCTCGTGAAAGAAAAACGCGTACCTCTAAAACTTTCTTACGGTCACAACATTCTTGCAAACAATCGTACACTCAAAATTGCTCGGTCTTTATCCAACTTTCAAATAGGAAGTCAAAAATAAAACGTCGAACTTGTGTACATTCACCAGGGATAATAACATTGTTATACTATTTTCCAGTCCGCTATAGAAATGTTTTGCAGTCGGCGAGGGTAATCCTCATTCGTTTCATCTCGAGGGACGTGATACAACGGCCAGTGGGCCGTGCGCGGCGCATCATTGCTCGCAATATGCCCTTATTTATCCAACATTGTTACGATATTTCCTGACCCGATGCCCTGATAACTTTCGATATAGCTTCTTTTAGCCATTTGTGGATATCTGTGTAGAATTTATTTGTAGTTTTTCATAGCTATTTATATGCTGTATTATGCATATGTTACATAGTGCCTCAATCTTGGAACAGTTTCTAGCTTTTACTGAGTTAAGGTTTTCGTAAAAATCCAATAATTCTTAAACGCCATAAATTTATAAACGGGACGTTGTGTTACAGAGTAGCTGAGTCAGAAAATAAGAGAGTTAAGTCATACGATCGTAGGCAAAGTTTAAAAGTTCGCCAGATGGGCTATCTCCGTCTTATCGACTCGCTCGTCTCCTACATGTTGCCGACCGACTCGGATAAGTGTGATTTCCTTTAGAAAAACTTCCTTTTGTATACTTTCTTTCTACATTTATAGAGCTCCATTTGCGTTCTTCTAGGGAACGTTCTCCAAATATGTTCTGTACTTACGAGTATATCTACTCGTGCCCCTTATCATATTTATTGGACATGGTGATACTCGCAAATAAACCCATAATGTGGGCTTAGATATCGGCGCCTTTGTATTAAATACAGCACAGCAGCCGCTTTGATATGGCGAAACACGTCTAACCCAATGCGGAGATGGATTAAAGGGATGCTACGACCACTGATACACACGGCTCGACTCTTCGATTTAGTATACATTGCTCGCTTAATATATTACCTATTCCATTAGCCTACAACATTTGTTACCTTGATGTAGGTATGTGCCAACGCAAAGTTTCAAACTCCAGCATATCCAGCGTATTACATTATGAGTACATTTCCAACTGATAATATGTTTAACAGAATGAAACTTTACTAATGGGCATTGATGGATCGTTTGGTTGGAAAATGACTTTCGAGGTACCTTTTTAAAAGTTCTCCATTAGGGTTTGAGTGATGAGTTACAACAACTTTTTACTTCACACACGTGAAGTTTTGCCAACTCATAAATGGCGATGAGTTTGAGATTACATGATAACTTGTACCTACTTATGTCAAGCAAGAATGTGAAAACGGGCGTGTTGAGTAATGGCACAGGCGCTCAAACCATTCACAGTTGATTAAGCGAGCCTTTGAAGCTACGGCGACAGTATGATTAATTACTGTTTATGACAACCGACTGAAGGTGATGGAGACGATACAAATATGTAACAATCAGATTTGAGATCGCAGCGCAATGCGTAATTTTACAAGTAGGTAGGTACTTCCATTTCATTGTTCTGACCTTATACTCGTATCCATCCCGTACGTATTTTGGACTTGAGAAAGTCATGTGTTGATAAATATTCCGTATTTGTTGATGAAGTGTTAATTTTGAGTCGCATCTATTTTTTTTATCACAAAGTTGTTTAGTTTATCCAACTCATTAATACAACATATTGTTTTAGTTTTCAATAAGCAGCAATGAACACTGTTATTTAGTTTAAGTTCTACAGCACACACGCAATTACTCTACCCAAAGATTAGTTCATTGATAACTACCTCTAACTTTACAGATGCCCTAATGACGATCATATTCGATCTACACGTAATCATATTCGAAGCATCGATAATGGAATGTCTATAATGTCTCGTCTATAATGGAAACAAAAAGACAAAGAAAACAAGACTAAAAAGAAAAACAAGAAAAAAGATACTATTCTGGCAAAGAATAAAGGTCACAATGTCGGCGCGTCATACGCATCTATGTATGATGCGGCGACATTATGACTGTTATTTTTTTTTGGCATTGTGTTACACGTGCCTGCGTACCCAGATGGGTACGCAGGCACGTGTAACACAATGACGCGTCCCACACACACATACTTATATATATTAACACATTCTTCAATAACAGGGCCAGAGGAGCGGCAAAGAAACGGATTTGAAACGGCAAAGTTAGTGATTCAGATCACGTGCGAATTATTGGCAGGCAGGAATCAGGGAGGCTGCCGTCAACGCGCCTCGCTACTCCTTTTTAGGGCGACACTACACCGAAATTGTAGTTTATAGCCCTGTTATTACGACAAATCATATAGCAAGGTTGCTTTATTAGTGATTGGTGTATAATTAAAGCCGTAGTCTAAAAGGTTATCCAAATGTACAAAAATTAAAGGGTTGTAGGCTTACATTCATCCACTATCTATTTAGAGTATCATTATATAGAGAAATGGGTAATTAATATCATGTATAATTTTATTTATAATATGATAAATATTAGTCGATGTCAGGCTATAATGGCCCACTGCGGGCCACAGGGCTCCCGTCGTATGCACGAGGAGATTTCGGACCATAATTCACCACGTCGCGTCGGTCCAATGTGGATTGCTAGATACACGATTTTGGGCAATTATCTATAACTTGATAATAATATTATCGTTACCTCCCGTTAAGAATCGATTTGCATATTTAACAGGATCTTTCTTCACACGATATTTCGAATAATTGTGCTCAAATAATTTGGATGATTTGTTGTTTTAAAATATCTATTTGATCTTGTACACAATTTATAATGTCTATTACACAATATGATATGTATTTATGCATTTAAAATAATACGGTATTTCTAATGTATGTATATTGTACATGGTGAGTGTGCCTTAACTATCGTGGAGTTTCCCCGTCCGCCTGACAAAGACACACGTATGAAGATGTCGTTATCGGCACTCCGATCGTGGATTATTGTGACCCACTGTTTAGAAACTACGCTTATTTCAACGACGATACACAAACGGAATACAACTTTATCTGTACTTAGCTACAACAGTAACAAACATTGATATTCCTTTAACTTCTTTGTCTCTCACATACAACACACAAACACGTATACAACATGATGAATATTGGCTTGAATTTTTTGTAAGACAGAAGTAATCCACAAATATTCTATATTCTTTAGTTTCATGTTTTTGATAGATGTCGAAATAAATTGTTTACGGGCACATTTTTTTTATACAAAGTAGGCGACAAACGCGGATACAGCCCACCTCGTGGTAAGTGGATACTGTCATGCATAGACATCCACAATACATGCCAACATCAGACCAGAGTGACAAACGTTAGCACGCCCCCGGTGGCGTTTCTAAGGGTTAGAAAAATGAAGAGGGATAGGATGAGATAGGAATGGGCTCTATACTATATCTCATTCGTTACGAAAACACGTACTTACATTGGGGAAATAGTATAAAGTGGGAAATGTATTACATTATATTTCGGATTTCCTTCCATGTAAAGCGCGCGCCACGAGCAGAAATAATTTCGGTCATTGATGTCAATTAAAACTATGACTATCTATAACATAAAAAGAAAACATTCCAAATTCGAATTTAATTTCATATTTTTTATAAGCTGAATCTAAATATCGTGTCTCATTGTAAAATGAATATTCACCGGGAACATTGCCGCGCTATGATTTTGAATGAGTTTAAATGTTCTTTAAAACCTGAAGATTTTTTAAATAGACTTCAAATGGCCTTTCCAAACATACGCTACGATATGGGGTTCTTCAATAAAGCTGTGAATAGGATTTTGCAAGGTCGGCGGCGTACCCCCATACCTCCTGGTGTTGCAGGTGTCCACGGGCGGCGGTAACTCTTACCTTCACATGGGACCACTTGCTCATCCGCCTACCTCCCTAAAAGAAAATGGTGAATATTTCAAATATACGTTATATTTTAAAAATGATTACCTATTTATTTCTAAAATAACACAAATTGTCCCAATAACATGATAATGTAAAAATAAAAATATCTATGTTTTCTTTGTAACAATATTTATGGCTAGACTAGGTAGATGCAGTATTAATTATTGAAATATATATTTATAATTACGTTATTATCTCAGTCACAACTCTCTTTCTCAAGGTTGTCTGGAAGAAATAGCCACAAAGCAATAAGACCGCCTGGTTGTATTCTCTTATACCATTTTCCTTTATTTTGTCATATTGTAACATGTATACGTGGGTGACATTGAATGTTTGAAACTCCAAAATGAAATCAGATATAAAGATGGAAGTTGTTTTATTGCTTTTCGAAGTATTCTCCGCGACAATCGATACGCTTTTTAATGCGATGAAACCATTGTGAGAAGCATTCAGCCCACCCTTCTTTAGGCACCTCTTCAACAACCGTTTCGAAGGCCGTTACTGCTTCTTCCACATTCATAAAACGTAGTCCTCTGAGTTTATCCATAATTTTAGGGAATAAATAAAAATCAGAGGGCGCAAGGTCGGGACTGTATGTCGAATGACCCATTAAATCTACATTTACTGTACTTAAAAAATTGCTTCGTTTGTCTGGCGGAGTGAGCTGGGGCATTGCCGTGATGGAAGATCGCTCTGCTTCGTGGGCGTCGTTCTTTGACTTTTTCAAAAACAGAAGGCAAGCAGCTGTTCACATACCAGTCCGCAATTACTATTTTTTTATTTTCTAAAGTTATAGCAGCAAAGTAGCCTGATCTGCCAGTCGTCTGAGGCAGTCATCTTCTTTTCAGCACTCCGTCCTTTCTTCACTTTTGTTGGCACATGTTAGAGAGGAAAGACCCACTGCGCAAATTACCTCTTAGTTTTAAACTCATAGTACTAGATCCAACATTTATTACCTGCTACTATATCAAAAACAGCATTTGATTGATTATTGTGGAATTTTTCAAGCATTTGGAGATACCATTCCACATGGCAGTGTTTTTGAGCTTTGCTCAAATTGTGAGGATTCCATCAACCACAAAGCTTCCTTACCCATAGGTGATCGTGTAAAATAGTTTGAACTTGATTCATACCACTACTTAATGATCTGCGTATCTGCGGATATATCGTTCGTTTAGCTCCATACATCATCATGCAAGTAGCCAGTTTTAAGAACTTTTAATTTGACCTATCGTACCGTAATAAGTTTTATCTACTCACATCTATCTATCTAGGTATGTACAATGTACATCTTTGCAATGCAATGCAACCAGCCCTTTCAGTCGCCACTGCTGGAGATGGGCCTCCTCGTGCACATTGTCGTGTGCATGAGGGATGTATGGCATTAAAACGTCACGCTGGCCAAGCGGGTTGGAGGTCCAGTTTTTAGAGGTGGTGTTTCTGAGTGCCTATGGCAAAGCGGCCTTTATTGTCCCTTAGTTGCGACTAAGACACTCTTGGGAAGGATAGGGTGGTGCTATTCTAGCCGAACAACATCACACGGTACTAACATTTCATATTCAATATTAAATATTTGTTTACCTTATAATTCCGCATGAACCATTTAAACATAATCAGCATTACAATTTATGCAACAGAACACTAAACAGCAAGGTAATCTGTTAAAGTAAGTGCCATATTTTAACCGGATAAGAACTATATCACACTGCAGATTATTTAGTATGCTATAGTCATATACTCGTACGATTGATCTTAACTAACAATCGTAAATGTTATTAATAATTGACCTACGAAGTGAAGTGACTGAAAATAATTAAGATAGAACTTTTTAAATTATATCAATATTTGGAGAGTTAAAAAAGTAATGTAAATTTAGTGATTGACGTCAACCATTTTTAGCACCAAACAAAAATAAAATTATTAAATACAATTAATATTATTTTTAATATAATATATAATTATAATATGATTATTATATAATTATGATGGATGGTGATATCCACTGATTTATAAAAAACATATTTTCTGTTGGAAAATGACAGGTATGCTTCATAAATAAACAATTTTTCTCAGCCTTTTCAAAAGTCTCCTTGCATTGCACAGGCCTCCCCCGGTAAATCACTAGGGGGTTTCGGGCCACAATCCACCATGGGGACTCATGTATAACTCAAAACAAATAAGTAAAATAACCAAATAACATTGAAACGCAAATGTAAACCCCGTTTTACAATAAGGGTGCTTCCACACGCACCCCTAATTACGGTCCGTGTAACCGTAAAGATTAAGATGGTTCTCTTGAAGATATCGCTTCAACTGCCTAATTGTCTTTACGTGGCACTAAACCGTAATTAGCTTTGCCTTATTTATAACGACTCGGCGGTTGTTTATGGATATGCATGGATAATGTACATACGAGAAGCTTGTTAGTCGAAATAAGAGTGGCTGCTTTAGTAAAGTACGGGTACACTTGTACTCGTGATATTACTATTCCTACTTAGGTATAGTAATCTCACTAGAGACATCGACATCAAGAATAGATAATTAAGTCTTATAAAATACAAATTATACGAACACTACCAGTATACATTGTAATATATGTGTCAATTACTTTGAAGCTAGTTTTCACAATTTCTCGGGACGGAAATAACAGAAAATGAGTAAATGATATTTTACACTGTAAAATTTACAGGGTGAGTGATCATCGAAGGAATTGAATCCTCACATAATGCATAATATCAAATACATATCATAACAAAAGCGCAGCGTGCGTTCATTTACGATGTTTGGTCTATACACATCGTTGATATTGCGTGCCGTCTGTGCTGCGTTGCTGCCGTGACGGAAAACATATTTGAAAATAACGCGAAATTTAACTTTTCCATGCTTGCAAAACAACTATATCTAAGCAAATAATCATTTGACGGAAAAACAAGTGAATAACTGATTTGGATGAATAACTTAATATGAATTTGGAATTCCAAGCTAAATGCAAAATAACTAAGTTCAAAGTGGCCACTATGAACAAACATCAATTTCATAGGTAATGTATTATTATATACATACACACCTAAACGAATACATACGTAATAGACATTAGTACACAGAAATACGTATTTAAACGAATACATACGTAATAGACATTAGTACACAGAAATACGTATTTAAACGAATACATACGTAATAGACATTAGTACACAGAAATACGTATTTAAACGAATACATACGTAATAGACATTAGTACACAGAAATACGTATTTAAACGAATACATACGTAATAGACATTAGTACACAGAAATACGTATTTAAACGAATACATACGTAATAGACATTAGTACACAGAAATACGTATTTAAACGAATACATACGTAATAGACATTAGTACACAGAAATACGTATTTAAACGAATACATACGTAATAGACATTAGTACACAGAAATACGTATTTAAAATGTTTTGTTTTCTTCAATAATTTTCATTTTATATTAGACAAATTAAATAAATATAATTTATTTATTCACTTCTATCTGTTTTTATACATATCTATATATGTGATTTTTTTTTATTTATTATAATTGTATACGTCATGAACATAAATGTTGATATATCTTGATGAATACTTATGACATTACCTTGACCGAAACTTATTTCCTACTGTATCTTAGTAACACATCGTTTAATTTGATGAGTTTTCAAACAAGGTGTACTAAGATACCTTCTGGAACACAATGTGAACAAAGTATGAGGATAATGGGAACATACTGGCACAATCCAAACAGATTCACAGTTGAGTAGGTGAACACCTGCTTGCGACGCACAAACTTTTAATGACGCCCACGTCGAACGAAAACTTCTGCTATGTAGTCTTCTACATCGCTGAACCAGACATGTAGCCAAATAATTTAATAACTAGGCATAAACAATAATTAATAAAACAGCTTAAGGTGTTATAGTTATCTTCTATACATATAACAAAATGGTAACAGAGCCGTGTTTGTACATGAAATATCTTTCGAAAAAGTGGTTGCAGTGTAGACTACGAATGATATAGAGTCCAAAACAACAATTTTTATCTATACTAATAATATAATAAAGAGGTAAAATTGTGTGTTTGTATGTTGGGGGTAATCTCTGGAACAACGAGCCGATTTCAAAAATTCTTTCACCAATAGGAAGCTACATTATCCGTGTCTAATATAGACTATATTTTATTTTAAAATTAAAAAATATATACATATTTGAAAACAAAAAAAAACTTATAAACCGAAGCGAAGCGAGGGCGGGTCGCTAGTATTTTATAATTTGTCTGTCTGTTTGAGCGCGCATCACTCAAAAGCCACAAGATAGATTTTAATAAAACTTGGCATAGTTATAGTATATGTGCCATGCTCATGTTTATGGTACTTTTTATCCAGATCTCTTATAGAGTTCCCACGAGAATCACAAGTTCAAACGAACAAAATCGCAGGCACCGCTAGAGCTACCTAATATTTTTCCAAATATATCAATATACTAAACCTTAATGAACCCTTTTTTCGTTCACTGCCGGATAAAGGATTCCCCTCCTATGAGGGGAATCCTTTATCTTTACTTTTTCAATAATGGATGTATGGCTGTAAGGGATGTATGGCCTTAAAACGCCACGCGTTTAACTCAACCCGCCACTCAGGGCCGTCTTTACCAGGGGGTGCAAGGGGTGCGGTGCACCCGGGCGCGGTGCGCCCGGGGGCGCCTGTCGAGCGCTGAATTTTTGGATATTTCATTGAACTTAACGCCATTGCACAGTTTTATATACTTGTTACTTACGACAAATATGTATGCGCAAGCAAAAAAAAATAGTCATTAACAATAATATTTTTTTTACTTTTATTACGCTTTCGGCGCTTATCATACCGCATTACTACACTACACAAATAACAATTTTATTTAATACAACACGCGCGCGGCAAAATCTCTAATCCAAAGACAGTGTATGTATGTACGTTTGACACGTTGCCGCCCGGTAGCAAAATGATCTCTAAGTCAATAGAGTGTAAGTTCATTTGAAATGGGCGCGCGGGCACTTATGGTATTTACTTATGGTGCAGGGTGTGCGCCGCACAGGGGCGCAGGGTGTTAGGGGGCGCCGAGCGCCGCTCGCGACGCCTCCAAAGAGTCTACTAGAGGGCGCCAGGGTATTGATTGCACCCGGGCGCTACATGAGCTAGAGCCGGCGCTGCCGCCACTGAACGGGTTGACGAGTCCATTTTTAAAAGGTGGTGTAGTTCCTCATAGTTTGTGGTAGCGGCTTTATTATCTCTTAATCGCCTTTTACGACACTCACGGGAAGAGATAGGATGGTGCTTCACCACACGGGCAATATCCATGATTCAAATATATTGGCCATAGTTGTTTAATATAATATCTAGTATCCAATATTGTATTATTTAAAATATTTGCGCAATGTAGTCAGGCTTTGTTAAACCGAAGGTGCGATATTTAAAGGTGTATTTTGAAGGATTACTCACCATTTTTTACTCACCACTACAAATGAGGCAGGCGCGTTCGTGGGTTGCAAGAAATAATATGGGAATAGAAAGATAACATAATATACTTAACTATAACTATTAACATTTTCGCTTTTTTCACATTTAACTATTAAACGGGTCTTAAACGCGTATGTTTTCCTTTATTATTTTACTCAACGTTTCGACCGGGTTATACGCCTACAATGATCACGAGCTAGAAAATTACACCGATATTAAGGATAAATTAAAAAGAAATGGGAATTGACAGTAAATGGAAATGAATGCGGTTCGGCTTAATGATACAGGCACTAATTAGTAATGTTTTAATACAGAAAGTTATACAAATATATCAGACCGTTAACGATACACGTATTGGAAAATACGTTTTTAAACAAACATTTGAGGCCATTTGTGCCAATACGATTGCGAAATAATAGAATTATTTTAATTAGGGTCATTAATATTCATTTTGCAATATTTACTTAACCCTAGGATGGTAACAGGGGTGTCTCAACACCCCAGACGAACATCACGCGCCGATATTGCGACCGTGATTTGTTGTCTCGCTCTAATATTTCACGTATTCTCTAGTCTTTTCAAGTGTAATCAGTAGCCGTTGTGCATTGGCAGTGGAAGAACACCGTTACAGAGTTACAGGTACGTGTGGGGTGTTGCGTCACCTCTGTTACTATTTACGTGTGTATTTTTGTTAGCTATGCCAAACGAGTTATTGCTTTTTTCAGCTTTCAATAGCTTTTCTTAACGATGAAGAGATTGAACATTATTTGAATGATATTGCTGAAGATAATGAAGGTGAAATTAATGTGCTGGAAGATGAGGGGGCTTCAGAATGTGAGGATAACATTTCCATGTATGTGTCAGAAGACGTTATTATTTCCGGCGCTGATGAAGATGACGTACCACTGTATTGGGACTTTACGTAAAAATAAACGTGAGATACCACATTCTTTCTTATCAAACAAGAATAAATCAGCTTTGTCTTCTCAATTTGCATTTGACTGTGAGAAATATATATGAGAATAAGTCAGTTATATTGTTGTCAACCGTGCACAATAAAGAAGAAATAAATCCACCAACAAGCAAACCTGTCATAATTGACGACTATAATGCGACAAAGGGAGGCGTCGACACTTTTGATAAAATGATGCACAACTACTCGATTGCTAGAGGCACACGACGATGGCCTCTCAGGTTCTTCTTTGGAATGCTAGATCAAGCAGGTATCAATGCAATGATACTGTACCTAGAGACCAAGCACCCCAACACACCAGCCAATAAATTCAGAGGTAACTTCCTGAAAAAATTGGAGCTGCAGTTGGCTGAACCACATATGAATCGCCGTTTACTGTCAAATTTACCTCGTGAAATATCAAGAAATATACGTGCGATTCTAAATATAACCGAAGGGGTTGTTGTAGGCAAACCACCAGCCAAATTGCAGAAGCAAGCTAGGTGTGGCTCATGCCCAAGAAAAAATGATAAAAAAGTCAATTTTTTTTGCACAAAATGTAAAAGGCCCGCTTGCCCTGAACATTGCAAGGAAATTTGTTTAGATTGTGTCTAAGACACTAAATTTTTATTTTGTTATGCTAACTGTGTTTAAATACTGATTGTTCTCAAGAAGAAAGTCCCTTTTGTTTGTTTAATTAATAATAAAAATATTTTACATATAAACTGTGGTTTATTTTATAAATCATCAATTGGGGTGACCTGTCACCCCTGTTACCATTTACGCTGCACTAAAATGTGTTACCATCCTAGGGTTAATTATTACGTGTATAGATACCAATTTTAGTTTGCGGTATTGTCCTAATACAATTACGATTTCTTTTACTAACCTATTGTGGTTCAATAAGGCAGTGAACGAATTGTGGACAGTAACAGGTATCAATTCAAGTTATGTTTTAGCGGCAGTTCTGGCGAGCTCGGGATAACTCATGCAAACAAGTTAAGATAAGAAAGTTGGCAAGGCGCGTCCATCGCTTGTTCTTAGAACAATAGTTGGTCCTTATCTAATGAATCCGCTTTGTTCATTTAATTAACTTCACAAATTGTTGTTCTGAACAATACTACGGGTTGTGAGTTTAAAATCTCGAAAACAATCTCAAACAAGCCCAGTCAGTGTCCATTGAAGAGTTTAAAGGCAGACTGAAAATGATTGAGTATTCAACGTAATTAGAGATATAATCTGCGACAGCCAGAGAATTGCGGAAAAATGTATGAATAATTGAAAACAGAGGTAAAAGGTACAAGTAGGGTTGTTATCGCTAGCCCTTCGGGAAATGAAGTAGCGGCACCAGCAGATTTCGGTCGTCCTGAAAAACTTTTTTCCCGTTCGCCCGACAACTTGGCGAATAAATTATTTTATTGAGTTACTGTTATTCTTTTTGAGGCTCAAAACGCGTAAGTCTTTGTATAATTTGCAGTTGACAGTTTGAGGGACGCTGTCAGGCAGATTGTTAACGCATTAACTTTCTCGCAGAAAAAGCACTTTCTGATATTTCAGTAAAAGTTAGAGGTGGATTTGTTCGTATATAGATTACTTTTTTGATGTTTTGAATGAAAAATGTCTTATGACGTATTTTCTGGTGAGTGTTTCTGGGCACCGGGAGAGCGGGTTATTTTTTTTTATTTTTTTTTTTTCAGCGACCTCAAAAATACAAGAAAAACCTGAAACTAAAGATTAGAACGACTTGGTCACCCACAGGTCATTTTAGGATGGCCATTTTAGTTCCCGCTTGCCTAAAATAGCTCTAGTATGGGTACATCTATACTTCAATAAAATAAATCTTTTTCCAAAATAAATCAGAAATAAATATTATGTCAAAACTACTCCCTTAAATTCCTTTCATATGTAACTGCGAAAATTGTAGATATAAACCGGGATTGTGATTGACGTATCCAATGTTTTCCTTGTATCATAGATATAGAATTTTGTTGCTATATTTCCATTGTTTTCCTTTCCAGCGGGAAAAATAATTTAGAATATCGCGGTTGTTCTAAATTATTTTGTAACACTATTAGAGCCTTACCAAATTTTAGTTTGTTCATAGTGACCACTTTGAACTTAGTTGAGTTTGACTTGGAATTCCAAATGCAAATTAATTTTAATTTAAAGCTGTGACATTCTTTTTCAAAATCAATTATTCATTTGTATTGTTCGTGAGTTTAATGAAAGTCAGCTGCAAACACGTGTCGAAGCTTGCCTCTCTTTGCTGAACCGGTACAAAAATTAATCGTATTGTCACCTGTGATGAGAAGTTGATGATAATCGTAAATGTTCGTCACAATTGTTGAACCCAGGAGACACAGTCAAATAATGTCTCAAACGAAAACTGAGTCAAAAGAAGCTCATGGTGACTGTATAGTGGTCCTGTGCCGGTATTATCCACTACTGCTTCTTGAGATATGGAACAACAATTAATGTAGATGTGTACTGAGGAGAATTGCAAACGATGATGGACAAGCTCGCTATCAAATAAGCGAGTCTGGTCAGTCTCTAGTAAGTACAGTCGCTTCTCCATGATAACTCTCGCCCCCACACTGCACTGCACAATGCACGATAGACAGTCTCAAAGCTACAGGAGCTTCGACTGGAAATTCTCCGTCATCCACGTACTCACCAGACCTTGCACCTAATGATTTCCATTTTTTCCGAATTTGGATATTTTTTTACCGGTGAAAAAATTCAATTCCGGTGAGGCAGCGAAAACAGAGAATTCATCGATTCCCGTCCCCAGGAGTTCTATATAGCAGGGGCATCAATCGACTTCCATTAAAATGGCAAAAGTGTATTGATAATAATGGACATATTTCGATTAATTAAATATATAACTTTCATACAAAAAAATGTATTTGATTTTTTCCATATAAAACGGCAATTTCATGGGTTAGTACCTAATATATGAATTTCAGGTACATTACCGTCTTATCAATTTGTATTACTGTTTGTCTTTTTATATTATTTGTACACAATGGTACATTAATATATTAAATTATATTAAAGTATATATTTTCGACTGGCATGTGTGAGGTCGTGAATTCGAACCTCGAACTATTGAGATTCTACTGAATTGTAGATTGTAGTGATGTGGACATCACCATATATCTTCCCATGGATGTTGTAAAAGGCCAGCATGGAGTTATAAGGCAATACATCCCTCATACACTAGAGAATGTGCATGAGGCCAGTTTCCAGCAGTGGATACTGAAAGGGCTGGTTACATTGCATTGCATAACTATAGTTAAATATATATATAGTCAAGCTCAAAGTCAAATGATTCATTGCATAGTTATAAGTTAGAAAAGGTGTTGAGAAAGCATAGGTATATGTATCACTATAACTTGCCGTACAGACGTACAATAATATAATACCTTATTAACATACATAAACGAATACAAAGGGAGGTCCAAAAGTTTCCGACCTGACAAAGAAAAAGGACACTCAAATTCATGAAACTATTTTTATTTTTCAATATAGTCTCCGTCTATTGGAACACACCTTTCGGATCGTTTAATAAACATTTCTATCCCAGTATAAAAATAGTCAGAAGTTTTGTCTTCAAAATGGGCGAAAAGTGTAGGTTCAAGGAAATTCGCCACCCTCCCTATAGTCCTGACTTGGCTCCCAGTGATTACTATTTGTTCTCAAAACTCGAAGCGGACTGAGGGGGTAGAAGATTTTCCACTGATGATGAAGTGAACTAACCAGGGGTTGAACTCTAAAAAATATATACGAATTAGTAGGGTAAGTGTTAATGGCGTATAATTTGTTTTTTTTTGGACATCTAAAAATATGTCAGGCCAGAAGCTTTTGGACCTCACTGGTATATATCTACAACGTGAAAGAAATGTATGTTAAAAATTTAAGTTAAATTCTTAAATAAATAAATGTTAAATAATATGTGTTGAAAAACGCATAACGTGAACTCAAGTTTTGTGAGCTAATGCCTTGTAACTAGGAATTTTCCAACAAGCTATATTTAGTATAATAGGTAAGGTAATGTCCGTGCCTTTTAATCTGAAAATCTGAAGCGCAATCACTGGAGGACGTAACCGCTGTCAACCCTAGTGAAATATTACATTAAATAACGTTACAGTTTGATGAATAAGCGGTCCCCGGTAACGCTAGTTCCACTGTTATGTTAAGGGATTAATGCCCGCAAGTAGGCGCCTCGTGTGCTATGCGCCCGCCGCGCTCCGCTTTACAAACGTTTGCTTTCCTACCTACTGTTCCCCGCAACTGTTCCTTCATTTGCATTTCGCAGTTTGTTAAGCTTTTCCCACAGAATCTCGTATATGTACAAACTTGCCGATAGGACCTCTTTTGTTTTGAGATAAACTTGGATGTTGAATGGAATGAGAAGTTGTGCGACATAGGTCGGCGACAGATGTCAATGGTGTCGGTTCTGTATGTAAGCGGTTTTTCTTATTTAAACTTTTTAAGCGGTTTCTCTTAAGATTATTTAAACTTGAAAGTAACTTATACCAATATTTTGAAGAAGGAAAGTTTGTTTGCTTAATATATAAGGGATATAGACAGGTAAAATTTGTATAATTCTGAAATATAAAATTATGTAGTCTAAAAAATATTTCTGCGCGGAACAGTTTATGTAGGTATATTATACAGAAGCACTACGCTTTGGAGCGTCACTTTTCTTAAGATTCTTATTGAGAAAAAGGTCTAAAGGTCAGCATTACGAGTATAATCAGGCTGTCATATTGGCAAAGAGCAAATGACTAGCATAAAAATAAAACCGCTTTTATAACAAAGTAAATGGTGTTATTATGATTAAGTACGCGCAAAAACGATTAATCTTTAATATAAGCACATTTTTATTTACCAACATTAAGTAATATTTACAGGAAAGGTCCTTTCAACTTGACGAAGGAAACAATACAACCTTTGGCTCATTAATCAATGTCACATCTTAACACAAAGTGAATGACCGATCTCCATGAGAGTATTTTCTTCCTGTAAAAATTGTATACGAAAATTGAGGTAAATATTTGTGGATAATAGATAAGGAAGACAGGTGGGCGTAAATTAAGAATTGAAAATATTCCTCGTTTCGTCTCGTATATTCGTCTACATATTTCATTTGTCACATACGGAGACCTACCTACATACATATTGATATTGCGATAATATAAAATCATTAATAATATCTATAATATTTGTGTACATTACCGGTACAGCTCAGAAGCCAGGTAGAAGAGAAACCATTTTCTCCAGAACGAAGTACAATTTTAATGTCCAATAGCCATCTCTCACCCCTCGTGGAGGATCACGAGAGATGGAGTTCCGCTCCTGGGCTGTTTGCCCACTGATGGAAGTTTCTTCGCTGCCCACTACTGCGGGCAGATCCTTGGGGTGGCTTCCCAATTGGATTGGGTTGCTCCTGGTGAGGTGTTAGGTTTCTTCACGCTGCCCGCGCGATCAAGCCCATCGAGTGGATTCCGTTTGTGGAAAGCCCAGTGAGCGACCCGGAGCGAGCGGAAACTTAGGTGTCAATTCAGGAGTTTTTTTTAAAATCGCGTCGCGTTCCGCGGAAAGCGGAACAGGTCGCGCGGAAAGGCCTTGCGATCTTGTGAGCGCACATGCAGCTGCGCCAGTCCCTTGGTGTGCGACTTGTCTGCGCGCTCGAACAGGTTTGTGGCAAGGCGACCGATGAATTCGTCCAGGTTCTCGATGCTCGAGTCCCTCATGATAGTGGCTGGTGTTCCCCACACACCAGTGTGCGCCTACTATGGTACGCAGGTTTGTGTATTGCTGAGCTCTCAGCAGCTTCTTGTTTGTCTCGCTGGTTAGGGCGACCATGTCGGCGCAGCATATGTGAGGCATGCTTCATGTACAATTTTGTTTCATTTTCAATACGTTACATATTACCGACAAAACGAAACTATAGCATGATTTTTAATCGCACAGCGCCATTTGTTCTTAAATTTTGCTCGTCTGTCATTTATTATTAAAAAAAAACAGAAAAACTCTATGTTATCGAACATTCCGCCTACCATGAAGGGTTGACCAACTAG
The DNA here is from genome assembly GCA_943735995.1 of Sesia bembeciformis. NCBI lineage: Eukaryota > Metazoa > Arthropoda > Insecta > Lepidoptera > Sesiidae > Sesia > Sesia bembeciformis. The sequence continues at coordinate 10,817,274 of OX031031.1, forward strand.
CGCACTCATTAATCTTTGATAGGTTACATTTAAATAAAGGCTTGCAATACAACATGCATTATGAAACAAGTAACCAATTCTAAAACTGTTATTAACAAAATAACCATACAAAAATTGGTATTATTGTATTATTGGTAATACAAAAAAAAATTGCGAAGTTATAAAGCTACTACAACTTCGCCATAACGACACTAAATAAATTAACAACAAATATTTTCATTCATTATTTATAGACACAGCTTTGAAGTTGGACGCTTAACCACAGAATTTCTGCAGCGCAAGGTAACAACGTGTGTGATGGAGTCACTGTCCGGATGCAGTTTCTCAATTCGTCCACACAACCACTTAGCGGGAAGTAAATTGTCCTTCATTATCAGAATTACATCACCAAGTTTAGGCTCCCTCTGTGTCAATTGCCATCGGCGTAAATTGTTAATGGGTTCCGAATCATTAAAACTGTAATCTGGTGAAACAATCAATGGTTGTCCCACGAGGAAATGACCCGGAGTTAAATGTGTAGGAATGTCTGGTTCCTCACTTGCCTTTGGGATAAAACCGTTTGCAATTTTTCATATGTAAGTGTTGAATCCCCGATTGGAAGACATAAATGATGTTTAGTGCTTCTTATTTCTGCTTCCCAAAGCCCTCCAAATTTCGAAATGTGAGGAGGAATGAAATGCCACTCCGTGCCGTTATTAGCCAACCCAGAAGCGATGTCATGGGCCATTGATGAATTCTCCCTAGAAAAGAGCTTCTTGAGTTCCGTAGATGCTCCTACGAATGTGGTCCCATTGTTACTCCACGTATAACTACAGCGACCGCGTCTTGACACGAAGCGTTAAAGGCTGCATATCTCATACCGCTGTCATATCTCAAACCGCTTCTATATGCACAGCTCGAGAGGCCATACATTTAAATAAACAAATATATCCTTTAAAGGATTCGTTTCCCCCTTGGATACTCTGATGTTGATAGGTCCTGCATAATCAACGCCTAAATGCAAAAATATCGCATTAGCTGATCCTCATTGAAACTTACCAAGCAAGATGGATATGTTATTAGGAACCGAAGTCTATAATCACATAAACAAGGAAGAATTAATGAAGGGACCTCAGGGATCACCAATGGCATAAGATACTTACCTGGGATGGATCCTATCAGGTTACGTTGACGAAGCTCAAGTATTAAATGTGGAACACGTACTTACCCCTGAAGAACAGTGAAGTGAAAACATTTTTAAGGCTGTAACGTAACGGGACGAATCTGGAAGTTACGTTGTTAGTTTACCCTTTAGAAACGACGATCCGCAATGCAAATATGGTAATTCAAAGAACACCATAGTAAAGAGGTTAATGGACTGTATGTTATCAAACAATTTACCTTGTTCGTTTGGATTAGATTAGATTGACATAATTAATTGTCTTGATAATTTGACAAATATTATATTTTAATAAAACAGCAACATCTTTATTTTTTATTTATTTATTTCAGGAACAATTCATACATACATATACAATTTAATACATACATACATATAATGTAATCAACCTACTACTAATAGGAATTTTGTTCTTGCTTCCCTAAAACGAAACCGCTTCCCTAAAGCATCGGATCATTACCCCCTCTGGCCAAGTCCGAACCGAGGATGAGCTTCAGATGCACTGTGTTATGCTTCACTAAGTTCAAAGTCTTAAGTAAAAGTATTTGTCTTATCGTGGAATGAATAAAATAATTATAACTCCCTAATCTAAATTGCAGATTTAATTTTATATACTAGAATAAAATATTTTAAAATTTACAGTTCGCAAAGCAGGTAAAAAATATACTGAAAAAAGCGCGCTTCTCATATTGTTCTCATCCTGAGAGGTAGAGACCGGCAAAATTAAGGTACATCGTTTTATATTTTCATTTTTAATTCGCACAGTTGAAAGCAAAGTTTAAAAAGCATATAATAACCATTACGCAGAATACAACGGCGCGGTCAAAAGCTGTAAAATGTGCGCTTTTATTGCTCTGTTTTAATTAAATTCTTCGCACTCGGGCAAGTTCCTTCATTTCTGAAGCTTTTATTTTCATAAAACGATCGACTTTCTATTACTTTTATAGACAAGTTAACAGTAATATTACAATATTCATTTCGAACGCCATCACAATTATTATTTTCACTTTGAGCTTCTACTTAGTAAATTGTACGCAATATCGCGACTACAAATGGCAAATTGTACTTAATTGGCGTTATTATTTGGGAGATAGTACTAAAGGTTATGAAGTCTGCGTGTTTTCTACCGAGTCGGTGGTTCAACAAGTTCTAATATTAATCATATCTCATATTATTATTAGATATAATGAGTATACTAATATTATAGAGACACGTTTGAGAAACTATTTTATTTAGATCACTAATGCGCGTAATTCGTTTAGCAATTAGTTAATGGTTCCTCGCAGCGGATAAATAAATAACAAAGTTTCTCTTACTTATCCCGTCTTGAGAAACACAAATATTGACATAATTAATAACAACAGAGCACGTTCGCTCACTACTTGAGCTGAATTATAACTAAAGGAAAATATCTCTCGTATTTCTAATGTAACTACGCAACGATGAAGGGAATAAGATGCATGTAGAGGCACTCTTACAGTTGTACGGGTATGTAGGTAACATTTCTTTGAAAGAGTTCTCTAGCGAAACTTTTTAATTGCATAAACCTTGTACAGGATTGCTTTGTACTCGTAGCTGTAATACCGTACCGTACCGTAACCAGCTCTTTTATTGTTCATTGCTGGACTGGGCGTCCTCATGCACATTGATTATGTGTACGAGGGATGTATGCCCCTAATCGCCAGGCTGTCCAAGCGGGTTAGCGAGTTCACTCTTTTAGAGGTGGTGTCCTTTGTGTTTATGGTAGCGACTTTGATTTCCTTTAGTCGCCTCTTACGATATCCTCGGGAAGAGATGAAGGGGTGCTACTCTAAAGCCATCCCACACCACGCGGCAACACTAAGCTATACCAATATTTTATTCTTTCAAAAGTATGAGAATAGTACGTAGCACAGAAAGAACGTGTGTTTTAAAATAACCCTCTGTCCAGACGTGGAAAAAAGTAAAATTCTATTAAATTCAAAAACTTAAAAAGCAAAACCGTGTAAGTGAAATATCACCGTAAAAAGGCTAAAAAATCATCAAAGCCTCACTAAAAGAGGAAGCAGCGGCGGTAAACGATAGAAAAAATGTATCTCGGTTGTTGTGTGAGTAACGACTTTCGATTTACTGAATACGAGTGCTCTCGAGAAGGGTTGGAGAGGGGAGGTATCACTCCACATCGAGTCAAGTATATTCGTCTGCCAAATAAGGCGTAACTTACTCCGCCGCGAATTTACGGCTTCTATGAAATGAAAATCGGGTTTCGGCACTTTATTTCTGTAAAATTTCAATTTCACGCTGCGCCGCGCCTGTACTTATATGTGATGTCATAAATCGTGAAACGGACCATAAGATTGGTTTCTAATATATACATTTTTCAAGGTTGTTTTTAGCGAATATAAAAAGCTGTATTAAAGTGATTGTGATGGGTCGTTCATTTTTGTATGTTTCGTTCCAATTCGCTTCGAGCAATTTTAGACTAATTGGAACAGATTGTTGAGTTGCAATTTATTAATCCTTTGTATTTGGTATTTGAGGGCATATAATATATATATCGATATCAGTCTATAACGTCCCACTGCAGGACAGAGATACTTATTGCCCGCAATCACATGCGGAATAGTGATTATTACATTGGTACCCCAGATTTTCTATAATTCTGCGTTTCATCACAATATTTTCCTTCACTGCCAAGCTAGTGGCAATTGAAAACAGATTGATGCCAGGGGCTGCAGCCGGTCGGCAGGAAGTATTACCCTTATGATTTAGGAAAATACCTTCTCTAAAATAGTGGACTTGTCAACCCGCTTAAAACCCAAATGTAACTAGTATCTCAGTACGGGCTAGAATTTGAAGTCACGACATCATGATTGTAATTGGAGAATAAATAGCGAACACCGCTCGTCTCTCAATGATCCATATGCATCACAAAAAACATATAATTCCATTAAGAACAAATTCTTAATGGATTGAAATCAAATTTGTCACGAAATATAATTTAGGGTCTATATCTCGGTAAAGTTGGTAAATGAGTCGAATCGTTTAGACTATTCCCATCGGCCACCACCAAAATCGCCACTGGTGGTAGATAGGACAAAATAGTAATTTTATTCCCACCGAGCGCCATTGGTGGTGATTCAGTAGTGCCAAAGTTAGGACGGAGTCCTTTTCGAAAAATCCCATAAAAAATTATCGCCAATATTTAAAAACAAATAGAAATGTAAGCGGCGATAGCCTAGGGGTATTCTATTCTCGAGTCTCTTTGGTGAGATCGTAAGTTCAAACCCCAGCCCCTGCCACTGAATTTCTAATCAAGTACGTATTTTAAAATGACCACTAACTCGGCGGTGAAGAAAAACATCAAGAAAAACTCCCAAGTGTGCCCAAGAATTAAAAAAACGGGAATAGTGAATACCCTAATCATTAGGCATATTTGGATTCTAAGTGGGCGAGAACACGGGCAAAAGATAATTATATATATATATCCTACTAAAGTACGCTTTAGTAGGATAACACTTCTGACTTCGTTGTTCACCAACTAGCAATACACCTACCCACGTTTCATCACGTACACTTTGAATTATTTGGAATTTACTACTCTACGAAAATTATATTTCATAAATCGAATACTTACATGAACCAATATTAACTTTTTACGAGTCTCCGTTAATGCACCCGCCAGCTTAGCTACATAAAGTAAGAAGCTTTATCTACCTACTGTGGGTACCCGATAAGTATAAAGTATCCACGAGATTTTAAAAGTGAAAGTTGCGAACTTTATTTCGAATTCCCCAAGTTGGCCCCTTTTAATGTCAATTTGATATAGAATTTATTTCGAGTTCTGTGACGAATAGAAAAAGAGATAACGAGACACCGTCGCCTCTTCCTGTGATCACCGCCACGAATTATATGCTTCGAGTCCTGAATATTAAACAAACAGCAAAAAGAAGCGCGGGTCGGTCGGCGCGAACTTGGCCAAAATTACGGTTATCGAGCCAATCGGTTCCCACTCGGAGCCTTTGCAATTGCCACTGGTGCTTCCGACGAGAAATTTTATTAAAGATACCCAAAAAAGTCATCGAGTTTTTTCAATAAGCCAAGAGGATGCGATTTCTGAACAGCTTATATTATACAATTTTCGCCCCAGTGAAACTGAGGGCTAATGAATTTACCAGCAGAATATATGTATACATTTACAGTTTAATACAAAACAAGTAAAATTTTCTTCTTAATTTAACTTGTTTCATTCCTTGTGACTCTAGCAATAGAATTGATTTTCGATTTATATGTTGGCAAATATTGTGCCAACATATAACATTCCACAGATTTCAACAGATCGACAGATAAAATTCCAAAAAATGTTCTTTTGGCCTCTGCATCACACGTATTGTCAATATCACAATGCAATGACTTTTTCAAAATATATTAATGTAACACTGATTTGTTACGATTTCATTATGTGTCACCAACATGAATTGCTTAAATATTTAATTACATATATTATACACTGTATTAACACCTTTCTTTGAAGAGTAAATAACTTTCGGAGAAGATTATATCGAGCTGATTATGTCGGGAACGTGTCAAGTTACCTGTTACCTTTTAACCTGAAACTTGTTAACTGAAACCTTTTTCTTTCGCCAGAGCTCTATCGTGACTTGAATTTCTCGAACTCCTTTTAAAATGCTTCTTTTGCAACCTCTGAGGAATTCAGTTTCGAATCAGTTTTGATAAACATCTTGGGTCTTACTCGTATTTGAATAAGAATATTTACCTACACATGTTTTGGATCTGACAGGACACCAATTGAATTTGGCATACATAAATGTGTTTTATTACAATCTAAGTTGATTTTGTGGATATACTAATATTTCGCATTTTATTTTTCGATAGTCGTACCTTCGTTAGAAGGTAAGTTTATATGAAAAGAGAAAATAACTCCGACGTTCATTTGTTTAAATACACATGTTTGATCGGGTCGTCTTTGTATGTGTCTCTGGACCTACGGACACAAGGAATCCTAGTGTGGGCCACTACGTGAGTGAAGCCATTAGTTTTGAAGAATTGAAGTGTTGTATATAAGTCCATTTGTACAGTTAAGTTAGCTGCAGACGAGGTCTCCTCGTTTATCAAATTTTGTAAATCGCTCGGAAGCCGCCGACGGTTATTAATTGTGTGAATCGGAGCTTCTTGTCGTACGTTGTGTGTCAAGTGAATCATTATACAAGCATCTCGCATCTTTATTTTCAGTCATACGTATGGTTTGATGTTGTTCATATGTATTTCTAACAATTTCATTTGTTATATCTAATACAAATATTGGAACACCCCCGGATACGTTGCCTACCTTTGGAGATATAGGAATGGATTTAGAGAAAGGGATTGGAAAATGGGGAGGGATAGGATTCTGCCACATCTCGCTCACTACCGAAACACATACGTACATTAGGCAAATAAGATAAAGTGGGAAATGCAGTACATTTCAAGGTAGTCTTCTATGAGAGAGGGGTAATATGGTCATTCGAGCATGCCCAGCAGCTGTTAGATTGCAGCGTGCACTCTCCCCCTCAAAATAATGTAAATAATGTTAAAAGATGATATACAATGGTACTTACAAAATGATGAAATTAACAATGTTAGCGCAGTGTGGGACGCCCTCCAGCCAGGTGGACCGACAACTTGAAGAAGTTCGCCGGTGGTGGCTGGATGAGAAGAGCCGAAGATTGTGTAGCCTTGTGGCGAGCCTTAAGAGAGGCCTATTATCCAGCAGTAAAAAAACTTGATCTGGTGGCGTGGTATCGTAATCATTTTTAATGACAAACATATCAAACACTTTAGTTTGAATATTCGTGTTTGTTTCTAAGATTATTTTAATCAATCTCAATTTTTCGCAGTGTGTTTGTATATACGTATGTTAAACTTTTACTTACGGCGCATAAAAAGTAAAAGTGGCATTAAATTTCAGAATAAGGCGTTACCGGTAATGTGCGCGGTGTAAATGGGCGAGATGAGAAATTGCGGTTGAGAGCGCCGTCTAAACGGTCGTTTTGATGATCCGAACTCGCAGACATGTTTATTATTCCAGCCAGAGCGCGAAATATTCCAACCGAATGTTGGAAAAGGTATTACGTGTAGGCACATACACTTACATAATGTATGATTTTATATGCCCATAGGTAATCGTGATTATTGATCACATACTTCGGTTTGCTAGTGGAAATTTTTACAGATTTGCTCTCCATCTTAATCATAAATAATCGTTTAATTTCAAGGACACGGGTAACGTAGTATGGTGATTCAATACATGCACATATCCGATTATGTTCCTATTATAAGTGTGAAACAAAATATTTTACATTTACATATTAATCATTTTATATCATAAATCGGGTCTAAACGCGGCGTATATATAATAAAGGTACTTGTTTACCCTTTATTTCTACTCGACGTTTCAACTCGTAACCACGGCTGGTGTAACCTGCGCCGAAACGTAGAGTAGAAATAAAAGGCAAACAAAAACCTTTAATTTTAAGCGTTTAGACCCGATTTACGATATAAAATGTGCACAAAACGCCATAGTTTAAAAAGTTATAAATATTATCATTGTTATTATTATCAAGTTAATTATAATTTAGGTACGTCATGCAAGTAATCGTTAATACCGTGAAAGCAGTGTTCTAATAGTCATCCGGAATCTGAAAGAAGTTTAGACTATTATTCAAATATGTTTTCTAATGGTTTTAAACGTAATAATTAAAGTCGACTTTCTTAATATGTAATGAAGGTACTCTGACACACAGGCATACAGAAAGTCATATTTCAATCAAGTGCGCGAACAATGCTCGGGTCTTCTGTAAATATTGCTGCGTTGCCCTGGCAGAGACGCGCGTAATCCCGGGAGAGACACGGGATCGGGATCCTGGATTAGAAGGGAGTCCGTATACCCCGGACCAGCCCGTCAGATAACGCTGGCTTAATGCGTTATTAGCAAGTTAACCGCGCGCGCCTCGCGCAACTAATATCTGATAATTTTAGTGGTTTTGTGTAAAGGGACTTAATGATAATTTGAACTATAACAGGACACTTACATCGATCAAATCAGATGGCAAAATACGGGCCACTAGTAAAGTTTCACATGTGCAAAATCACATTAATTGAAATTTTAACAACTAGTGTTTTAAATCTTATTCTGATAGAAACACTATTTGTAATGGTGGAAACTAATCATACTAATATTATAAAGAAAAAAGATTTGTATTTTTGTATGTTTGTAACGAATAAACTCAAAAACTTCCGGACCGATTTCATAGATTCTTTCTCACCATTAGAATGCTACATTATCCCTGAGTAACATAGGCTATATATTATTATATACAGGGTGTGTCGTAAATAGTGGTCCAACGTTAAAGGGTCGATACACCATATATTCAGCTATCACATACCAGAATTTGAATTTTTTTTTTTCCACGGGTCTCTGTTTTATTCATTATTATTATTATTTTGAAAAATCGATACCTTGCGTTACTAATTTGGCTGTTATTTCAACAAATAACATTATTTTTTTATTTTGTTTCTTGTTTATTATTGATAAATACATGTGCAATCACATGCAATCATTTTTTTAATGGAAACTTAAAAGATATTAAAGAAAAAATGTGTTTATTTCAAATTTTAACTCTAATCTGTCGCAAATCATGTGAATTCGGAGGCGAATGGTGTAAAAAAAATGTACTACACTATCTGTGCCCATTATTTTAAAAACTTGTCCAATAAATGCAGATTCTAAAATGGTATTAATAATAACCGATTTCGTAATGAAAAAAAAGTTATTGCCATTTCAACGGAGAAGGAGCCGAATTCAAAAAATATACTTTTTCATTTTAATTAACTCACCGGTATTGCAAAATGTTTTGAACCCAATTAGAAGTAAATTTTAACTTAACTATTAACAGCTGAGTGTTATTTGAGTCAAGCACAAACATATCACCGGTAAAGAAATGTGTCCTAGGTAATAAAAGGGTAGGTACTTGGCCAGATAACAAAAGATTCATTGAAACGTTTCGATGTAGCGCGCTACTCTACTCATGTAGTGAAAAAAATGACTAGGTTTTTTTTTATTGCTATTCTCTTAAGTATAAATGAGTAAGACTATGCCAAGTAGAAATTCGTAATAATCTTATCAGTTAAAATGCTTCAGTGTGATCCCGTATGTCGCATGCGCTTCTAGTTTCTGTGTGTATCTCCTCCGTTGAATTGCTTGTTTTATTCCAGGACTCTGATTTGCTTCTGTTTGGACTTGTAGGTTTTTGTAATCCCTACGACATCGGCTACGTTATCTGGACTTTGATTTGCTCAACGATTTCGACAAACGTGCAGTGAAGTGAAGATTAGGCGATGTCTCAGTACACACCGCGTGAATATGCTGACATGCATTTTATTTATGGCGAATGCAGAGGCATCGGTAGAAAACGGTTTGAACCCAATTAGAAGTATTTTTTACACTTTTTAAGATAAGTATTTGAGTGAGGTTATGTAAAAAAAAAAATCATTCTCCATAAATCAACTATTATTTATTAAATTATTCACATCATCGTTACATTAAATGTTCAAAATGACCACCATTAGCGGCTATGCACGCTCTGCACCGTCTGATAAATGAACATTTTATTCGTCGAGTAAATCCGCTTATACTAATTTCTTCAGCTGCTGACCGAATTCTTTCTCTTAGTTGGTCCACAGAAGTGATGTCTTCTTTATAAACTTTTTCTTTTAAACACCCCCAGTAAAAGAAATCCAGGGGATTGAGGTCCGGTGAGCGAGGTGGCCACAATATTGGACCTAGTCGCCCTATCCATCTTTGTGGATATGTTGCATTTAGGTGCTCCCGCACCTCAACTGCATAGTGAGCGGGGCAGCCGTCATTCTGCAGCCACATTTCATCTCGTACTTCTGGAGTGACGTCTCTTAGCAACTGGGGCAGGTCGTTTTGTAAAAAATGCAAGTATCTTTGTCCATTAAGACTTTCCGGTAGCTCAAACGGGCCAACTATTTGCCCGTTAATGATCCCCCCGTCCACATATTGATTTTAAATTGGTATTGGGAATAAATAAAAAAAAAACCTAGTCATTTTTTTCACTACATGAGTAGAGTAGCGCGCTACACCGAAACGTTTCAATGAATCTTTTGTTATCTGGCCAAGTACCTACCCTTTTATTACCTAGGACACATTTCTTTACCGGTGATATGTTTGTGCATGACTCAAATAACACTCAGCTGTTAATAGTTAAGTTAAAATTTACTTCTAATTGGGTTCAAAACATTTTGCAATACCGGTGAGTTAATTAAAATGAAAAAGTATATTTTTTGAATTCGGCTCCTTCTCCGTTGAAATGGCAATAACCTTTTTTTCATTACGAAATCGGTTATTATTAATACTATTTTAGAATCTGCATTTATTGGACAAGTTTTTAAAATAATGGGCACAGATAGTGTAGTACATTTTTTTTACACCATTCGCCTCCGAATTCACATGATTTGCGACAGATTAGAGTTAAAATTTGAAATAAACACATTTTTTCTTTAATATCTTTTAAGTTTCCATTAAAAAAATGATTGCATGTGATAGCACATGTATTTATCAATAATAAACAAGAAACAAAATAAAAAAATAATGTTATTTGTTGAAATAACAGCCAAATTAGTAACGCAAGGTATCGATTTTTCAAAATAATAATAATAATGAATAAAACAGAGACCCGTGGAAAAAAAAAAATTCAAATTCTGGTATTTGATAGCTGAATATATGGTGTATCGACCCTTTAACGTTGGACCACTATTTACGACACACCCTGTATAAAAAAAATCTTATGAACCGAAGTGAAGCGAGGGCGGGTCGCTAGTAGTAGATATTTTTTAATTTCGCTTTTGTATTAGCCTTCTTAGGCCAAATTATTTGCATTGCGTTGTAAATATATGAATTCAACATACCCTAGAGTTGTTAAGTTACTTGCTCTGAAATTGACATTTAATTAACTTAAAATTTACTTTTTATATAAATAGGAATTCAATTTAATTTTAAATGTAAATGGGTGCTTCAATTAATGACTATAAGGTTAACTAAACATCCCCTCCGTCTCATTAGATAATAAAATGGTATAAGGATTGGGTGGGATGGGATTAGAAGGGAAGAGAATTGGGCTCCAGCAACTCTAACTCACTCTCAAAACACATAGGTATATTGTCTTCTGTGAGAATGAGTTAATACGGGCAGTATGTTAATTTGTGTGTTTGCATTCGCATTGAAACATATATAATGTTTCAATGCAGCGCGTAAATTTAATTTAAGTTGGTTTGGTTCATAAACATTTTTATGGCACAAAAAGCGGCGTACAAATTAGGTCAATGGGGTTGGTGCATCAAAAACGCAATGAACTGTAATGAAAGCATCGCACGTTGCAGTAGTGCATACAAGTTATTATGCTGCTCATTCCTCGTACCACCTATTTACCATAATAAAACTAGAACTCAAACCAAGCGCAGTAGGTCAAGTCACACGCTATAGACTTTTGTTTTGTAGGCATTTATAAATACGGCTTACTTCAGAATTAGATACATTGAATCTGTGAAATAGCAGTGCTTAAAGTCCTACTAGTAATAAATCTCACAACTCCTTCCTAAAGACTGCGTTGATGTCCACACATAAAATTAGTAACTACGGAGAATTTAACTACACCGTCGACCGAATATGTCTGGATGTTGTGTCGGTAAACTAGTGATGACTTTTCAATGACTTTTTATGATTTCCATTGCCGTCTAAACAAGAAACAAAGTTATGAAAGAATTAAGTTAGCATTTAGTGATGAAGCCCCATCCAGTGCCAATGTTTATAACTGGTTTAAGGAATTTAAACGTGGTCGTACCCACCTCAGTGACGATGTTAGAGAAGGGCGTCCTGTGACGACGGTGACGGAGGAAAACATTAAAACTGTGCGGCTCATTATTGAAGCAAACAAAGGAACGACATATCAGCAGTTATGGGCATCATTAGGAATTGATATGAGTCAAGCTCAAGTTATTTGACACGATCACCTACGGGTAAGGAAGCTTTTTGCTAGATGGATTCCTCATAATTTGAGCTAAGGTCAAAAACGCCGCGTGAAATGGTGTCTCCAAATGCTTGAAAAATGCTGGTTTTGATATAGTAACAGGTGATGAAAGCTGGAACCTTTAACTAAGAGGCAATCTGAGCAGTAGGTCTTTCCTTTCGAAGAGTTGCCGAAGAAAGTGAAGAAATGATGAAGTGCTCAAAAGAAGATGATTGCCTCTTTCTTTGGCAGATCCGGTCATTTGGCTACTTGGTTACCATTGGTTACAGCAAGTTGCACCTCATTGCCAATGCCCTTCGCTCACGCTCCATATATAGGTCATCGGAGAGGCCCTCGGTGACCTAATGCCCCAGGTATTTGAATTTGGTGACTCTACTTAACGGCAGAAAGACTAGGATTTTTTGTTCCCTGCCTTAAATACAAGTAGTTCGTCGTTTTTGCAGTTTTAACTGAGGCCATGGGCCCCCGAATACATCTCAGATATTGCAATTAAAGACTCGAGTGACTTGATCGACGGGCTCAGAAGCACCATATCGTCAGCGTAACTAATATTATTTACGAAGTTACCGTCTATTGAGCATCCGACGCATTCTCTGCTGAGCTCATCGATCAATCCATTTATATACAGGTTGAAGATTCGCGGTGAGATCAAGCCTCCCTGTCTCTCTCCGCACTCCAACCTATAATCTGTTGAGGATGAGCCCGCCCACCTTACATTATTGGATTAGTTGTGGTACCAATACCTTAACACATTTATAATCTCCTTAAGCGAACTGGTTTCCCTCTGGAGCTTATCCCATAATACATTGTACGAGACCAGGTCAAACGCCTTCAACAAATCCAAAAAACACGCATACACGGGCTCCGTGAGGTACTGGACGGTTTGTTTGAGTCGTAGAATTGCAGTTTCAGTGGACAGCCCAGGTCTAAACCCAAACTTGGCGTCATGCAGGTCCATATGCTTGCTGAGCTGAATATCAAGCAAATCATCCAACATGTTTGCCGTCACAGTGGCCAGCGAGATCGGTCTATAGTTGTTCCTATCGGACGCATCACCGATCATGTTTTTTGCAATCGGTACAACGATGGTCTTCATAAGTTCCCAAAGTATAAGTATTCATGTCCTATACACCCTATATGTAATGGTTTCATCGCATGAAAAAGTGAACCGAGTATCGCGGAGAATACTTCGAAAAGCAATTAAACAACTTCCATATTTATATCTGATTTTTTCATTTATAAGAATCTAAAAACTTTCTATAAAATCATATAAAACGCTCAACATGAAGTTTATTCTGATCACCTATGTACAACTTCCCAGGTGAAATAAAAAGTGTTCGTCAATAAAACTTTTAATGCTTTACTTTTAGTTCTATTTTTGTTCGTACTGATTTTAGAGCATCGACCTGAATCTCTATAGATTCCATATAAATGCCAGTATATTAGTTACCTACAGATCCAGACAGGTATACCGTCCTTTGTAAGTTTATGACTATTTTTCAATTGCTACAACACTTACCGTGTGGTGTCGGCTAGCTTTAGAATAGTTTCGCTCCATCTCTTCCTGTGGAGTGTAGTAAAAGCCAACTGAGCGATAACAAAGCGACTACCATAAGGATATACCATACCATAATGAGTGAACTCGCCCAACCCGCTTGGCTGGCGTGGCGTTTTATGGCCAAGGTGGCTTTAAAACGCATCCCACGTGTCTTGTGCATCCCGCATGCACTGTACACGTGTGCATTAGCGGATGCTAAAGGGGTTGATAAAGGTTTAGGTACATCAATTTAAATAACTTGTATATATAGGTGTTTTAAAATTAGAACTTATACTAGTGTTTAACAAATACTTGTTAAAACAATGTACTGTTTAATATAACATACATGAGATCCATATGATGTCTATAGAAGCTTCTACTATGATACCTAATACGAGTATTATATGTTAACGTTTCGCTATATTTGGTTCGATTAATTACATACGCTTAACTTTACCTACATAAGGTATGCTATCTTGTTGCGGTTTGCGGTAATTTACATTAATGTTAGGCTGGTATTAACACTATACGTATAATTGGTATTAAGTCAGTTACTTGTCTGCATATTTCTTAAAAATAATCAAACAGGAATATAAATTAATTGAAAACAGTATTTTAATACATGGGTTGGCCGTGTAGTATCGGCAGGCTTTGAAAAGCACCATCCCACTTTTCCCATGGATGTCGTAATAGGCGACTAAAGGATAACAAAGCCACTACCGCAAGCCCTGAAGAACAACATAAATGAACATATGAATTGGATCTTTATTATAATTACTATATATTTTACCTGGTTTGATCTTTATTAAAAGAAAGAATTTCATCGGTCTTTTCATCGGTCTGAAGAACACTATCCCTTAAACTGTAAACTCGTCAACCCGCTTGACCAGTAGCTAGACATCCCTCATGCACAAGAGTCGTCTTGAGCCTCCATGAGAAGGAGCGTGTCGAATAGTGGACAATGAAGGGGCTGGTGACGATAACACACGTATATGTATTACCCAGGAAATTATATGTTACTCTCTTACAGATTATTTGTGGTGTCTTTTCTTGTAATGTGCATAATGTTAAACACAGCAACGCAATATAGTGCGTGAAAAGATCGATGAGATTCTTTCTTTTAATAAAGATTAAACCAGGTAAAATATATAGTAAATTTAATAAAGATCCAATTCATATGTTCATTTATGTTGCATGTACTTAACATTATAAAGAAAAGGAGACCGAATTTGCTTTTTTTTTGTTTGTTTATATATAAGAGGTAAACTAAAAAAAATACTCGACTGATTTCGAAAATTCTTTCACCTTTATGAAACTAAACTAATGCAGATGGACATAGGTCCGTGTTTACGTTACCTAGGAAATCGCATTATTCGTAAACCTACCATTGCAATTTTCGAAAAAAAAAAAGACATCGAAATCAGGGCGGGTGACTAGTTCAGCATAATTCCGTATAAAATGTACGTTATGTGAGAGCGTTACAAGCTTCTCTCGGGGGAAGTTACCGAAACAGCAATGCAAAGTAAGAGCTACTTGTGTTACACCTACTGATTCATTAAAGCGCTATAACCCAATTTAAACTGTAAACGCCTTGCCACCTACTTTCATTCGCATAAGCTTAGCAATTTTTCACGTAAGAGTTTTATAACTGAATCTGTAAGCGATGCTTCAGTTCGGTTTTTTATAAAGAGTGCATCGGATTTTGCGGTGGGTATATTCGAAGCCGATCTGTATCGGTGCAACGGGTTGGAGTGCTGGACTCATCGTTCGCTCTATCAATAAGTGTCCTACACACGAGACGGTGGGTGGGACGTACGTTCCACTTTATTGTTTGTGCCATAGATAACGTACTTTATGTAACATGCATTTGATTTCTCATAAACAAGAGGTAGAAAATATTTCAGTTTTTATAATAAATGTACTCGTAGTTCACTATTTGTATTTAAATGAATAGCAAATTATGATCACAAAAAACCTTATTTTCTAATAACTGAAGTAAATAATTTTGAATTACTAAGAATGTCTGTCTTCACCAAGTCGACGCCTATTTCTTTATTCCAGAGAACCTAAACCTAAGACACCTTCAAATTTGTTACCAATCAGTAACTTCTTCTGCTCATTTAATTACTTCTACTAATTGTAACTTAAGTTGTAAAGAACAATGCCAAAGTTCCATACATAGTATCCCGCGAAACTTTTACTGTAGGTACGTCAATGGGACGTAAATGCATTATTTGTTACTGACAGGAGTAGGTGTATAATTTGTGTTAAAAAAAACTAGACTTAAGTTACTGAGACGAAGATTTTAACTCCTTACCATATTTATGTTTGTGAATGAAAGTATGCATTTATGCACATGGGTGGGTATGGTCGATCGACATTTACGAGATTATCATTAATCACATTTATTTATTTTCTCTTATATTCGCGTCAATACCTGTAATGAAAATATATACATAATTTGTGACAGTATCCATGACTTTAATATAACATTTGCCCCTGACTTTGCTGGAATAGAATTGAAAATTTCGTAAAGTATTCAAACGGGTGCTGCTAAAGCCCCGGTGGCATAGCAAAATGATGAGCTGATTATTGTCAATTACTTTTTCATATTAAAATAACATTTAATAAACACCGCAGTAATAATATTATACAACACTGTGGAATAGACCGTAAAAATTTTGTATCAATACTCTGTCAAAAGCGGTAAAGTGGAGTCACATTTTATAAATTAACCATAGACAATTTATATATGAGAAAAAAGGTTTTTTTTTACAATCAATGTTTTAGGGTGACTAGGTTAAAAAACCACACGTCACAAAAATAAAATTAACCAGATTTCTCTAACCGGAAACTATGTGTACTTCTTGTTTTGTGAAATTAAATTTGTAAACAGCATTGTTTAAAAAAAATAATGGCACTTCTCGCTTACATTTCTAATTTCTTTCGCGTCCATTAGGTCTGCGATGTGATGTTTTTTCGGGCGTTTATTTCACTTTACTGATTCCACACTTCACAGTCAGGGGAAAACATGTCACTTCGATCTGACAGTGAAAAACAACCCTCGTGTCATTTGTCAACGTCAGCCACTCAACGCGAGGGCAAAACACAATTTCATAAAGACATCCTTGTTCTTGTGATGGCGATGCCGCGGTGAGCAGCTTTTTACAGCATCGCCGTCATCGAGTTCCTTATTTGATAAGCGGTTGGCTGCAACAAGCGAGTTAGACGTTAATAGTGCTAAACAGCTTCAGACAGCATCAGGTAGGTTCTTTGAAGGTGCTATGTAGGCAGGAAATAAACTAAAGTAGTTAACGGATGAAATAGGACAGAATAAATACGCTACGCAACGCAGTTCTGGTACTGATTAATTTCATGTTATTCGATTGTCTTATCTCCGTTCATCTGTCTGTATAAAAATATACAATGTGTTCCACCAAACCTTGATCAAACGAAAACAGCAATTATTAGATCCAAAAATCGATGTGGGAATAAACTAGATGACACATCATACGTTCTTATCAAAGAAACCTGGTTGGCAGCTTCTAGAGGGGTGAAGCAGATGAGGAGGCGTTCTTTAAAAGGTCAAATTTGAAACTTAAATACTACGTAATAAGAATATTCCATTTTCAAAACACATACGAAATAAAGAATTCGAGAGCTTCACGAGAGCGAGAGTGCCTACCCTAGAGTGCTTGTGTAACATACCTACCTAGTATGTATTCTCAAATCGATGGATCCCAAACGTTGTTTTTTTGCATTGCTTTAAAATTTCCACGAGTTGTTTTCCAAAAGAATAACTTCATCTCTTTCAGTTGTTATGCTACTCGTATTCATAGCCTAAATCCAACTAAAGTAATGGACTAGTAAAATATATAAAGTAAGTTTGTTAGTAAATAAATTAGAAAGAGTCAGATGGACGACTACGATGTAGTATACGCCATTTTCGTTTGTTCATGGATAGGCGGGACACTGTATACTACCTACTTATCATTATTTTAAAAAGGCTTAGGTATTATGCTACGAAATCAAGGCTTCCTTACATTCGTTGTATGCAAGCCTAATTTTACAATTACACTAGAGGATTTCTTTAACACAGCTTCGTTTTAAGATACACAAGATAAGACGCGTTTACATAAAGAGATTGTGCTGTGATTCGCTCAGAACAACAACAAATTTGCAATTGTATGGAAGCAGATTGCAGGAGAACGTGAGATTTCACGACATTTACAGCGTATGGAGAAGATATCTAGTCTGCGAACGTACATACGAGTATGTTTGCGACATGGTTTCACATTGTATTTGTTTTCTGTTTCGCGGCGAAGCCAGACGAATATTGAAAACAAGAACTGGCACTGCGTAACATATTAGCTACGAACCCAGCTTCTAAATGGAGCGTCACATATAAATTATTATTAATGATTGATAGTCGCTATGACAAATGAGCGAATGTGAATGCGCACTAATTGAAATCTAGCTATGATTTTGACGTAACGCTTATTGAAATTTGTCAACAGATCTTAGCTGCCCCATATCAAAACAAATTAAGAAAAAATATATTTTTGTTAAAATACCCGTATGCAAATTTATGGAGATATGAATATCTTGAAAATTAGTAGCTCATAAATCACCAAAAACCTATAAAACATGTAACATATTTTTTATAGTATAGATGGCAGACGAGTGGGCGAGCAAGTGGTCACCGCCGTCCATGGACACCTGCAACACCAGGGGGCTTGCTGGTGTGCTGCCGACCGTGAAGAATCTTGTTCACAGTTTTCTTGATTAGCAAGCTATTGCTTTAGGCATGGCAATAGCGAGCATTCACACACCTCCCTACTAATGTACTCGTATTTACAATAGCGACACTTGCCTTTGTTCCACGTAATGAGCGAAAATAGCTATTGCCAGCGTATCATGGTAGCAGCCACATTGACATCGATGTTATTCCAGGGGTACTAAAACATGATGCAAAATTTAAACACAAAAATTCATTAAATTATGTACATTATTTATTAAATTGTGGATGTACATGGACTTACCACTTAGTACCCACTTACCATAGAGTGGACTGTATGCCGCCTATTTTCCATAAAAATATTTCTTAAATAAAATATGTCTTCTAATTAATTATTTATTATAGGTATTCATGATACAAAATAACTATCTTCGAGGGACCCATATACGTGATCACTTCCGAAACTCTACCTAATGCAAGGGCACTCCGACAGGGAACTTTTTTTTATTTAAAACAAGATGGCTGACGGAGAAAGGTGACGTATAGTAAGTGTTGGACGAGCACGTGAAACGAAAAGGTGTAAGTTTATTTTTGAGATACGCAATTTCTCTAATGTACATTAAGCTGCAATTTTAATTAATTGTAACTGATTATAATTTGTTTTATTTATTAAAATAAACATATTTTAGTATAGTTAATATACACTGGGTTTGGAACACTTTTTTGATATAAAGGGGTATTTTTTCATTTTTAAATAAGTCTAGTATGTTAGAATGTAAATTCACAGTGATTTTTTCCTATTTCGTATTTTTTTGATATTAGGCTGTTGGTTTCGTACTGAAGTATTATGATACTCTTGTTGATTGAATGAATGATATGAATGGTATGATATGACAGATTAGTATTGATCAGCGATACTATCGCTAACAAATTGTAACATCGGGATGACAGTCGAAGCAATGACCGCTATTGCCATACTAAATGGCACGGAGTATAGTTGAGTTGTTGGCATAAACTAAACTGTAAAATATTTATGTCATGTGAATAGACGCGGAAGTTGAATATCTTGTCCGAAATGTTACGTTTTTTAAAAGAAACACAATGGAAATTGATAAATAATTCAAATACTGCAATGCGGTCCCCGAGCAATCGACGAGGAATGTGTGTACCTGGTACTTTTAAAAGTATTGAGACATAATAATGTTCTACATATTGATTCTTCGCGAACGTTCAGTAAGTATGGAGGTAAATACCAAACATAACAGTCACATATTCTATGAAGGATTTTTTTCTATGGGTGTATTCTAAGTGGTAATTTATTTGAGTCCTTAAGTTACCTATAGATATCGTTCTTTAACCACTTTTTGCTTAACTATCTGAGCGATAAGAAGGGCAAAGTCTTAAAATCCTATTGTTCTATTTTTATAAAACTTAAATATGTTGTTTTATTAAAACTTAAATACAATATCCATAAATCATGGATACTGTATTTATCGGCCAATGAGGTGCACAGAGAATTGTAGAAATTATATCTACAAGAGTCAGTTCTACAGTTACCTTTCTGTAAATAATCGCAAAAGTACTTTCATTTTTTATGTTTTACTTTTCAGAGCTAAATAATACATTAAAAGAAAGGTACCACCAATTACTTTTAAAAATAAAGTTAAATTTATGTCATAATTAAATTACGGTACTGGATATATTTTCACATGGTCATGCTATCACGATAAAACATCGCATTATAACAGCAAGAAACTTTAGCAACAAAATTTGGAGGGATGTAAAGCCAACAAAAAGTTAGGTAATTAGTGTTTCATCGGGCAAAAGTTTCTTCAATTTATGTGTGAGCTCAATATAACGTGTATAATTAGTAGTGTTATCTTTAAACTGGGAGGAAGTCAAGCCGTAAGTTTATCAGCATAGCAGATAAACCTTAATTTTCTTTAACTATCCATAAGTTTTAATGCCGTACTTTAGCCTATGTCTCTCCGCTGTAAGATTTAAGCCAAGGATCGTCCAAGGCTCGTCACCACACAGATCGTCTGCTACCGGTACTCGGTCTCCATTCAAAGCCTTGTCTACCCCATCGGTTATTTACGGGTATTTAGAGGAAATATTGTTTCAGGAGTGTTCTTTATTGAATGCCAATAAATTATGTAAAAGAAGGTTATTTAATTAAATGACTGTATAACATGAATTTATTAACAATGTACTACTTAGTTGGTCGCACGGGGCGAC
Source organism: Sesia bembeciformis (assembly GCA_943735995.1). Taxonomy (NCBI): domain Eukaryota; kingdom Metazoa; phylum Arthropoda; class Insecta; order Lepidoptera; family Sesiidae; genus Sesia; species Sesia bembeciformis. The sequence goes on from OX031031.1 coordinate 10,838,033, forward strand.
TAGTGACCACCAAACACAGTATGAAAAAGTATATATATATAGTCGTATTTGTAGTATTTATGATTGATAAGTATAATTTATATACATATACTTCTACTACAAATTGCCATAACAACTATAATTGCCTATTGCGAAAGTAAAATCACAGCATATTTGAAAATACATATTCACATGGTCTTATTACGCGTACCTGCATGATAATTTTGTTATAATATCAACAATGAAAGGAATAACAAAACTCAATCGTGTTAATTATAAAATTCAATTTGATTGTAGGTATTCAAACTATACAGTATGTCACACTAACAAATAACATCCACGTTGTGTGTATATATGGGACCATGCAATTACCAACAATCGACAATCATTAATATGAAACTATAGAAATAAAGAGAAAATCAAAATGGGGTAGCCTTCTGGTGATATAACTGAAATGAATGCGTGTGAGATCATGGTTTTGTCGGGAGAGGGTTATGTTGCAATGCCACAGAAAACAGGATACATCTGATGGGCCGAATCACCCCACTTTCGCAAATGTCTGATTGTTTTTTTTCCATCTTATTCAATCTCATTCGATCCAATCCCATCTCATGTTATCGAATCGGTAGTATAATGGGATGTAGATAGACCTCATTCCATTATATTCTTTATTGGCTATTTTTCCTAATTATTTTTGAATCCTTAAATCACTAAAAGTGGGCAGCGAATACAGACGAACGTTGACGAAATTGCGAATGTCACCAAAAGTTAAAATGCGAATGAATGCCAGCAGTAAATAGTATAACAATCTTTGCTTGGGGAATAAAATGACTAATGTTTCTAACGTTCCGCTGAAGGCTGACGCGATAGGCGCGATAAAGCTCACTTCATCTAATGTGTTCTTGTTTTCAGCCCGCGAGGATGCAGCCTAATGTTTGAAGAGATTTCACATTTCATAAGCTGAATAAATCGTGTGATGATATATTGGCCATATTGGTCACATTGGATGAAATTAGTAACCAATTTACTGAATAAAATTATTATTTGGGCAGGCTAGAAATAAAGCTCTTAGATCTGTATTTGTGTGCCTACATGTAATTCTTTACGTGTACTTATACATTTCTATGTGAAATCTAAAATGGGCAATTAATACCGTACGCACGAATAAATATAACTGTTGTTACTCTTTAGAAATTCTTATTAGGGCAAATTAAATAACGATAACCTTGGCGAAAATTAAATACAGATTAATATAATTGCTAATTAAGTAACCAAAAAGAGTAAGTATCTCTTCATTGAATATTTAAGCGGAGGGCGCGGTTAATCAGTATTCCAGTGAGGTGCCGCTAGTTCGGTTAGGGTGCTCGGAAGAGTCTCAGAGGCGATTCCCTAAACAGGTTACCTAACCGCATTTATATCGTCAGCGGAACACAAATATTAGCATAATTAGTTTGACTCGCACGCTCCTTAAATATAAATACAACCTCCCTTGTCCAATCAATTGTATAAGCATTTCCTCGCCTCGAGACTTTCATTACGAGAAAACCGCTTGGCATTTGCTTAAGAATTTTGCGGCACTCAAATACACTTGTGTATTTCTGACACACAGGTATCAATAAGTCAATGATAAACGAGTTTGAAAATCACAAATAGTTTCAACTTTTTATAAGTACTACTTATAAGTAAATGTCTCTTTTCAAAGCTTTTTTTATAAATCGTCCATATACTTGGTCTTATCTTTATTGAAATAAAATCTGAAGATTATTCGTTTACTTTGTGTTCTTATTGGGTCGAGGAATAGATCTATCGGTTTTTCATTACATTTTACTTTTTGATGTCCAATCAATAACAAATACGAGTGAGTGAAAAGAATAATACTCAAAGTAATGATTAAAAACAATTAACTTACCTAGTAGATAAATAGATTTAGTTTATTGTACACCAAAACACAGAGAAATAAAAAATACAAGTAATTAGAAGTACAACCGGCGGCCTTATCGCTAAAGCGATTTCTTCCAGACAACCTTTGAGTGGCGACTGGCGAAGGGAAATCTGTAAACGAAATAGAGGTAGATAGAGAATACAAGTACATATTCGTACTTTATTATACCGTCAGTCTTTTCCTTGCTGAATATGGACATTTTCAAGGGCCCGACACTTCATGAGATCTTCTGGTGTACGCCAATAATTCTACTTCATTTATTTCAATAACTAGTTATGCCCGCGACTTCGTATGCGTGGAATTTTAGTTTTTAAACTCTAAATTGGGATATCTTTTGGGATATTGGGATCGTCCGCGGATTTCGATGAAACAAAGCCTATTCGAAGCGCCAAGCTAAGGTTAATTAACCCGTGAGAACCCCATGAAAATCCGTTCAGTAGTTTTGTAGATAAGCGTATTCGAACAGACAAACAGACAGACAAAAATTTTAAAAATCGTCTTTTGTATTCTGACATTCTTCCTTCATCGCCCCCAATCAGTTTTTGGTAAATATATTCAATGTACAGAGACGCTGGTTCTACAGTGTAATTATATGTATAGATTACATACCTACTTCACTTAATAATTTCCCATTATTAATAATTTATTCTCCACGGCTAATCTCTACTCCTTTCTTTGTAGCTGTAAATTCATTACCTTTAACTGTAATGAAAAAGTACTCCAATTTCTCTGTAGTAAAATATTCTGGACAGTTGCTTTAATGTTGATTATTTGAATTTAACACTGCATTTTACTTCATATTCAAAACGGTGCCCGTTACTGGGTGGTAATTACAGAGATACTGGCAGCACGTACTTACATACGCAAATTATTTGAAAATATGAGCTCGTAGTGAAAGCTTGCTAGCCTGTTAAACAAGTAGAGCCTGCAACAAAAATAGTAAATAATAAATGCATAGATACCTATAACACTTAAACACGGCACACATTTACCATAACCTATACGTATAACATTTACCTATACACGTTTGAAATCTAACATTTAATAATTTCTCATATTCCGATAATAATTCTTAGATTAACAATTGTTTAAATTCTTGTGCAATAGCTAAGTAAGAATGTAACCATAACCAGCCCTTTTATCGTGCAGGTTTTCTTATGCATGAGTGATTATGGTCTTAAAACGGCACGCTGGCCAAGCGGGTTGGTTGGCGAGTCCACTCTTTTAGAGGTGGTGTAGTTCCTCGGGGCTTGTGGCTTTGTTATCCCTTAGTCGTATTTCACGACACTGGGGAAAAGTTAGGTGGTACTATCCTAAAGCCAACCAATACTACATGTTGTGTTAAAAAAGCAAAAAGTACCAAAGAAAGTAAGAAAGAATGTAAAAAGTACCAAATTTTTAACGATTTTCACTTCTGATCCCCGTTCGCTTTTCCCTTACACCATTTCTCTTCTTTACAGATCACAAACTTTTCTCAAGTCTGACCTGCTTGCTGACGGTATATAGTGTATACTTCTGGACATAGTCCCTTCTCAGCGATTGCTGTAATGACGTTGCTGGCCGTACATGGTGTAAAATGCAGTCAGTGATGTGTGACAATGTATCGCGATAAGGTGCAACGCGACGCTAATGAGCCGTTGACTCAGATAAAGTCTAATTTATGCGCGCCGAACAAATTACTTTGTTATGGTTTGAACACATGTGCGGCAAAAGTTTTGTTGAATATATTCGGCTAAGCCTTTCATAATAATTAAGTAATCTAGCGAGAATACCCTTATTATAATAATTTCAGTTTAATTCAGACGTTGATAACATTAGGGGCTGATTTCGTGTTGGCTGTTTGTAAATCTAATAAATATGGGCTGAGTGTTGGAAATCATAAGTTAAGTGCAGATACTACAAATCTGTCTATCGAATTCGGTGATAGTTTCCTTCGTATCAAGTAACAACCAAACAACCAACCTATAGAAATAAATTGTATCTTTGCTTTTCTGAGCAAAAGAACTTTATTGCCAGTACGGATATTTTAGATTCCTATTAAAGTTTTCTAATTTAAAATTTAATTGTTTCAAGATTCTGTTTAAATAGAACTGATTTTTAAAATTATGCAATAAAAATATATTACTTTTTAAGGGTTTCACGAAAGTCGTAATATCTGTAAAACTAAAACCGAAAATAAGGTTCCTTTTTTCAAATTATGTTATATATATATTTGCAAAATATGGTTTACTTTCAATTTACTGAAGTGCCATTGATATTTTTTATTTACTCTCAAAAACACTTATTTACATGTTTAATACGTTATCTCTTATTTCTACAGTTGCATTTGAATACATTTATATAATTCATATTATAGTTAGGCATACAGCCCACCTACACGAATAAGATAAAGCTGTACAATGGGGTCAATCGATTGCGCAAAGGTCGATCGGCTGAATACGTGGATTCCCTTTAACACTTCACTGGATGAGCAAACTGTTAAGTTAGTATGTGCTGAATCAATAAGGTCTCTGTATACATAATGTAATATATAAAATTTATGTGGTAGCAGAAATAAGCAACTGGTTATTTATCTTTTACTTCTGCGATAAATGCTGCTTAAAAATATTAAGTATACAACCTACAGTGGTAAAATGACTTAACCGTTGCATAGTGTCACTCATGTTTCACTGGTTAATCTTTATTGTTGTTTTAGTATCAAAAATATTTACTACAACGCAAACTTAAGAAGATTAATTATGTAGTTTCAAGAAGTGGAGAGTGGACCACCCGAAGAAGGGAGCAACCGGCGTGTGTGACAGCCGACCGGAGCGGAGTTTGTACTGTCCCGCCACATACAACCTTTTTGTTCGCACTGCTTATCCGTATACCGCACTGGGTAAAGTTATAAAGCTTAAAACCCTAGCGAGTCGTTCATTGTGGAGAAATTTCGCGGTAACCTACCATAAATTTCGTGCTCAGAATAAAGTTAGTGAATAATTTTCTGTGTCTCTGTTTATTATAAGCTGACAAAGTTAGTTGCCACTCGTGTAATCAACTTCACGAGTGTGTTTCGGCTCAATGATTGTGGGGTTGTGTGACAATAAGTATTCAAAGCATCTCAAAATTGTAGGAAACTTCTTCGAATTCACTTCGTTTCATAACTTCGAATCTGGTGTAAACCAAGTTTTGAGAAACAACTAAGGGATGAAGGTCTGCATTGTATATGAGTATGAGTATGTTTATGAGTATAAATAAACAAATATGAACTACACGGGCGTTTTATAAATTTTTGTATTCTCTACACACTTTTCATTCATTATAAATTATCATTTACTGATTTTTTATGAATTCAGTGAATGTATAAATGTAAATTATATATTATATTTGAAAAAAATTCAGTCCACCTGGACACATCTTATAACACCAAAAGAACCAATCAATCTCATTCGAAACCACGCTGTTAATAATTTTACTAATTTTTAGTATTGAGGTAAAAACCCATACAGTCCAATTATCCAGACGTGTAAGATTCTTTACCTTTGTTGAGTATTGCCTAAAACTGTAAATGAAATATACGAGCCAGTAAATAAATTGGGAGCAACGTCGCCCTACATATAATAAATTCTCGCTGAATATTTAGTTTCCACTCGTGAAATTTTTTTCTTATCACAAGGGTATCACTTTGCTTTAATACATAAATGAAAAACATACCATACCACACCATCAGCCTATGTCTCTCCACTGCTGGATGTAAGTAGGCCTCTCGCAAAGCTCGCCACACAAGACTCTCGACTCTTCTCATCCAACAACCACCAAAATTAGTAATTTAAAACGTAGTAGTAAAGTATTTATTACTTATAAAATAAAATATTATAGTTATATTAAAATAAATACTTAATAAAAAGAGTAAAGACCACACGAAATGAAGATAAGTTCCTTGAGCCCATAATTGAGACCGCTCACAAATCCTTTGCCGAGGGCCCCGCGTAACTCAGTTTGAGGCCAGCTGTAAAAGTTTTTATTCCCTTCTTTCTGCCCTGAACGAAGTTATTACAATTTTTTAACTTTTCGAGTGGCATAATTTAGTAATTTGAAAGTAAGGAAGAAATTAGCGTCTTTTTAAAATCAACTCGTTTTATTATTATATTATGTAAGTATATAAAACTAAACAGTAAATAGTCTCGCTACTTGTCCCTTCCTTACATTTATTCCACATATTTCCTTTTAATTGGTCAACAATGATATACCCCATACACTTACTAGCTTTATACCTGCCATTCTTTCATACTCCGTTTCACAATTAATAGAATAAACAGTACTCATACAAGTGTCAGTACCACGAATCAGATTGTTATTAGCGAACAGTCGTGATTATTCCCACCTAGTAAAGAATTCGTGGTATTAATAAAACATTTCTCTACAAATTAAAACACACACGATTGTCAGGAGTTCGTGGATATCCGTAAATCATTTATTAAATCGCCATTGAAAACCAAAGTCAATTAATTTCAATAGGCCATTATTTCGAATGGCACTGCCCTTTGAATTCTTACCAACTACAGTTAAATTGAACTCCAATGTGGCGTCGCCGCGTGGTCCGCACCGGCTGCACGTGGGCAGCGATGCATGCCCCGAGTCAGGTGATACCAGTAACGATGGAAACTGTATTGTACTTTGAACAATATGTACCGATTTATAATATTTTGTAACAAAATATAATTAAAGAGAGTCATTTGTTTCGTAATATATCTTCTAGGGATAGCTCTATTTTACCACATGCCGAATTCGTTAGTGACAATTTAGTATAAAATACATACATTTTACAGCGAATTCTCACTAATCTTATTCAAATTAATATACAAATTATTATAAGTGATATCAATTTACATACTAAGTGATATCAATTTACATACTAAGTGATATCATTTACTTACATATCTTACTTAGCATTTAGTTGTTTATGCTTTATAAATATGAGATAATATTTGTTTTAGTAATTTATATAATGAAATACAAACATCAATAACCTTTTAATATATTTTTAATTAAACTTGCTAGATTGACTTATGATCACATATCAAAATTTAAGTGTTTTTAATGCGCTGCTGAGGTATCTCTCCCCATAGGTATAGTAAAAGGCGACTAAGGGACAACAAAACCGCTACCATAAGCCCCGAGGAACTACACCACCTCTAAAAGAGTGGACTCGCCAACCTATCGCCAAGCGTGGCATTTTAAACCTATGCAGACAAGACAATATGCACGAGGAGGCCCATATCCCGCAGTACCACCAGGCTGGTCAAGAGAGTTTTGCGACAAAGAGTTTTTATCTATGGAACACTGGCTGATTTTTGTCAATTAAAACTATGACTATCTTATAACATAAAACCAGAACATCCCAAATTCAAATTTCCCTCCATATTCATATAAGCTATATCAAAATATCGTGTCTCATTAAAAATCGATATTCGACGCGAACATTTCCGCGCTATGATTATGTACGATTTTAAATGTTCTTTAAAACCTGAACATTCTTTTTATAGACTTAAAATGGCGTTTGCAGACAAGTGCCCTTCTATGGCAACTGTGTATCTTTCAATTAATTTAATTAAGCGATAAGGCTTTGGTCGATAAAGTCGCTTATTGTACTTTTCGTGTCACTTACTTAAATTGCCTTTTTGCAACATGTAGTGGTGTACAATAAAGAGTTTATCTATGTATCTTGACTAAGGTCGACGCGTCGTTGGCGCCGTCGACTAAGTTTGGTTGACGAAGAAAGAAGCGGTCGCCCTTTAACAGCTGTTACGGTAGAAAAGGTGGTGGCAGTGAAAAATTTAATTTGTGAAAACAGGCGAATTACATACGAGGAGATTGAGGAGAAATTGCAGATTGGATAGGGGAGTATGTATGAAATATTACATGGGCATCTACGAGTCGAAAGGATAGTTCGCGCTGGGTGTTGCACCACCGCACCGAGGCTTAAAAACAAGTTCGTGTCCAATGGTGCCGTGAGATGATAACAAAATTTGAGGCAGGGTAATCTCGGCGCGTTTACGACATTGTCACAGGTGACGAATCTTGGATCTACTAGTATGATCCAGAAACTAAGCGTCAATCTACTGATTGGCTGTTTGGCTACTGATCCAGAAAATGAGCCAACGCTTACGAAAGTGAAAAGAGCAAAAAGTTTTTCCACTTTAACTATATACTTGATTCTGTGTCTTTACGAAACCAAAGCAACATTAATGCAGAATGGTACGTAGCCACGTGCTTACCAAACGTTTTTACTGCAGTGAGTAACAACCGTCCAAACGCTGTCCGTCGCCGCGGACTGCTGCTGCACGACAACGCGCCCGCTCATTCAGCTCTTAAAACAAGGGAATTTTTGGACACTACCCCGATTAAAGTTTTAGGGCATCCTCCTTACAGTCCCGACTTGGCACCTTGTGACTTTTTTACTTTACAAAATTAAATCCCAAATAAAAGAGGAACAGTTGTCGTCGCTGGATGATGCGCTGGCTACGTTCAAAGAGGCTGTGAAAGAAGTACCTGAAGAAGAGTGGAAAACATATTTTCAAAATTGGTTCAGTCGCATGAAACTTTGTATAGATGCAAGAGTACTTTGAAAAAATATAATAAAAAAAATTGAGCCTGTGGAACATTTCTTTTTCTTTTTCACAAAATTTTCCCCACATATACATATTTTAGCAGTATCGTAAATGAGAAATCTCGATACTAAGCTAAGTTAGTATCTTGTTAATTAGTACTTAAGTTAGTACATTAAACTTTGTCATTAATACCTCGATTTACTTGAAACCTACATTATGTACCGGTACGTGTATAAGTTAACATATTCCATCCATACGCTTAGGCATTTATTGATTTGTTGCCTGTAGGCTCCGTTACTGGCATTACGAGTACCTATAGTGTGTTACGAATATAGTTATATCAGACGTACGTTATTGCTACCAATTACTGCGTGTGCGTACCACACACGGTATTAAGTTAATCTAGTGACATGGTATATTCAGTTCCAATAACGCGTGGGTGACGCGTTATTGGACGCCCTTTAATATGAGGCATTATACAGATATTACTCGTGTGTGCCTAGTGTATATGTTTCTAACAACTATTATAATATATTAAATTGGTACAATTACATTAGACATATTTGTGAAATTTCAATTTATTTTCTGATTCCTTTGTATAACAGATTAAACCAATTTATTATAGATTTTCGTCGTTGCTAAGAGACATTTCTGCAGGAAAAATAAACGAAGATACCTAAAACAACCTTGATACTATTGGTGTTTTCGAAACATATCTATTTAAAACACTTTACAAAATTGTGAAAGATTTCTTGTACAAAAAAGACAATAACGTCCAATTCCCAAATATTTTTTTCTAACCAGAAAACATCACCAACACCAGCACTAGAGTGGAACTCAGAATAAGAACAACAAAAATATCTTTCCGTTTTAAGTATAAAAAGGAAATTAAGTAAAAAATTCGAGCTAAATTTGTGACTTGAAAGTTTTAATTAGACGTTTAATTAGGCAGTTAAGTACGGCGAAACTAATGCAAATACCACAGAGATTTTAAATGTAAAGAAAATTTCTTTAAAAATCTGGAAGGAAAAAGTTGATGTAGATTTTCATTCCGGAAAATTTGTATTTGGTTACAATTACACAAAAGCACACAAACTCTATGAGCATATAACTTTCTACTGTAGAGTCAAAGGCTTACCTTTCGCCACATAGTGGTTTCGGGCCATAAAGCACCACACGGCCCACGCGAATATTAAAAAATAAGTACATACGTTACTAAATATATTTTTTAAATTTCCACGTACTTTTTCTAACATCATATTCCTCCTCCTTTGAGTTAGACAACATAGCTCCCATTGTGTACTGCTTCAAAATTGCAAATGGAAACTCAGTTATACTTGTCAGGGCTTAATCGTTTGACCTCGTTGACAAGAGTCCAAAGGCTATAATCACTCTCGTTTCACTATTGTATAAAAACAATAGAGAAGCTTACATGGGGAATTGCCGTGTGTAATTACATATGCTTGTAATCCTGACCTAGCACGCGAATTGACAAATAAGCCAGTAATCAGTCTTGCGCTAATGCACGCCGGCATTAATTCAAGCCTACGTATTCACCCGGCCATGTTAGTTCACCTGTGAAACTGCGAATTCCCTCCTTGCTCCCCCACCGCTTGCTACAATTAACTGTAATGAGTGTAATACTATGGAAAACACTAATTTAATGCGTGTCGAAGTTTTGAACGCTCCGACATAATGTACTTTGTTGTGTTTGAGCAGTAAAACAAATTTCAAAGTTGATGTTGATGTATTGAATGTCAAATAAAAAGTATATTTACTCATTATTTTATAGAAAATAGGATAAAGATTCAAATATAGAAGAAACGATTCATTAAAATAAGTCGTCGTTGTAATGTAACTAACTACATTACATTACGTGTAATGTATATAATAGAAAACGGCTTCCTTTTTCAATGTTTAAAAAAAAAAACGTTAATTTCACTTAACTAATTAATCAATTACTTACACTAATTATAAAGGTTGTAATTAAATTGTAATATTTCCATTTACTAGTATATATATACAACTCAGATTATATTAACGCTAACATATAAGAAAAGCTATTTTCCGTAACCTTTTATTAATGCCAGAGCGTATTCCGGAGTTTCATAATAAAGGCGACGTTAACAAGGTCATACGAGGAAGCATCTTCAGCGGCGCGCTCAAAACACTATTAAGGCACTTATTATTCACACAGCACACGTACGCGGCGCGGGAAACGGAAAAATCCAATTAACTTCATACGATGAGTTCCAGCGAAACTCAGCGCTCTCTACTCGGGCCCGCCATTCGACTGCACTCATACTAGCGGCTATTTTTCAATAACACTAATGGAATAAACTCTATCATATTACGTTTGCGAAATGTAGACATACAGAGCAACGACCTTCTGTTTAATCATCCCAAAATTTACTGTCTGTGGGTATTATGCCCGTAATATACATAAAACTAATATAATTTAAAATTTATTCATAGTCATTAAATTTTAATAAAGCCTTTATTTGCCTTACTTAATCGTTACTCGTGTTTCTTTTCTATCTTCAAACAGTTGATATAGTCTGTCTCAAAGAAATACCTAAAGAAATAAAAGGCTTAGTCCTCGCATTTATGAAAGAGAAAATGTGCAAGTTTTTTATAGAACACAAAGGAGGTTTAAAGTACAAATAAGTCGGGATTGTGACGGCGAATAGTTCGCATGGGAGTCAGCGGCTACATGAGGAACTTAGAATGGAAAATACAATACAATGGAGTTGCCTGCATCGCCAGACTATCTCCTGCACTATCCAGATATATCTCCGCCAGCTCTTAGTTCAATGCGAGCGCCACTACTAGAGTGCCCAATTTAGAAAACTGTTCATGCATTATTTTTATATGTTATCAATTTATTATATATATTAAATAACTCTTAGAAATATGCCGTTACATAATGCGATACCGGATTTACCGAAATAGTAGATATCCTGTTATTTATGTTACCCGATAATTAAAACAACGCGCTGAGATAAGAACGTCTACTATGAAAAATAAAGCTTACAATTAATTATTCTTGTAAATATAAGCGCTAAATGCTTAACACTCCAGCGCTGAGTAAGCGCTAGTGAAGCTTAGACTCGAGCGTTAATCGAGTCAATGAAGCTTAAAAATCGTTGAAACTTCATAATCCTCAAGAACAGATGATGATTTTTTGAAATATAATTTATTATTTGAAATCAGAAGCATTATTGTGGGGGCAAATAATATTTTGAAATCAATATTTTTATTAGAGGTTTTCTATATTAAATCTAATTTGCGACGAGTAAATATTACTTGGGCGTTTTTGGGGTCGCTGATTAAAATATGTTGTCAGAGAAAAGTATTTATGAAAATTTTCTTCCCAATTTTAAAACAATGGTTTTATTTTTAATTTTTTTGGAATGCCTACATTGAATTTTTTGTATAGATATATGTGTTTACGATCTTTTTTTGGTTAGGTACGTAATTATAAAAAGAGGAGTTATGTATAAAATAAATAAATTTGTACCGAAAATTGGGAATTGAGAGTATTTTTTTTACAAATAGTTTTAGAATCAAGATACTTAAATTGATATAAAAAAATTAGAATATATTTTTTTTATTTATACATTGATTATTTATTGGTTTACAATATAAAAATAAGTCATTAATTTTCGTTTGATGTAATTGGCTGGCGTATGTATACTTTTTCCTTGAGGCAGTTCCAGTAAGAAAAACCTAATGGGTTGCACGAGCGTGTCGCTGCAGCTGCTATAGAAATAAGAATGTGAAGATACACCAGCTCAAGAGGGCGTTCATAAGAAGATGTAGAGCCTGCATGAGGGCAGGCGGCAGACAATTTGAATGAATCTTCTGTAATTTTCATAATAGTGGGTGGTCTGAAAAGTTTCCGACCTAACAGTTTTTATGTTTCTTAGTCTTTCTTTAGTTCCTCATATGCCTTGATAAATATATTATGACTTAAAATCAATTTCGTGGACATTATTAATGAAAATTAAAAGTTTAATTTAATTTAGTTGATGTTTAATTTTGATTTTTTAATAGCAATATCATCATTTTTCAAACAGGAAACTGCATGTGTTATACCATTTTAGAATTTACGTTAATTAAACATTTTTTTAAACGGTTGGCCGCTCTAGGTTTGCTACATTTGTTCTGGTAAATAAAGGTAATTAAAATTAGTAGACGAAGGTTGTACCTTAACTTGAGACAAAGTTAAACTTTTGGAAGATATCATAACAGTGTAGGGACAGTGACACAGTGCACGCAGAAACGCACACGGTGTTTACGTTGTCAACAATTTGCGATATAGCGTCATTGTCCACACCTTTCTCGCCAGTCGTCTTCCGCACGCCTCACGATATGTATATTTAATTATTTCATTCTGTGATCATTTAATAAAATAGTATGGAGGGCAATGGAAGTTATTTTTCGCAACCTTCTGAAGCTACATGATACACAGTAAAACAGAACCTCAACAACAGTAAATGAAAAAAGATTTTTTTTTATTATTTTGTATCCATACCTTACTCTAATAGCACCACTCCATCTCTTCCGGGGGGATTAAGGGATAACAAAGCTACCACAAGCCCTGAAGGGCCTCACCATCTCCAAAAGAGCGGACTCGCAACCCACTTGGCCAGCGTGCCGTTTTAAAACCAAACATCCCTCATGTACAAGACAATGTGCATGAAGAGACCCGAGTCCAACAGAGGACGACTAAAAGCGCTGGTTACGATTACCATACCTTATGTATCCAAACAAATATTTGAATAGCGCTATAAGTAGGTATATGAGATATGAGAACATAAAAATCGGACTTGACTTAAGTTATGACCCAATGATAGACGAAAGGGCGAATAGACTAAAAGAATGGTTCTTTAATTTATTCGGATCCCTAAAATCTATGTAAATGGTCATTCAGTCTGTTCCTGTCTATGGTTGAGGTTGTCTGTGCCAGTCTCTATGGTTGAGGCAAATGGAGGTTTGACAGAAGGGCGAGGTTGTCACTGATGGCACTGACAGGTGCAAGTGAATAATAAGGAGACTTCATCTAAAGAGATTTTTGGAGAATCAATAGCTTTTAATGTTGTTTTATAATATAATCAATACTATTGTTTTATAATCAATACTAATTGCGTTGCTCTGAACAGAGAAACAACATTAAAAGCTATTGATTCTCCAAAAATCTCTTTAGATGAAGTCTCCTTATTATTCACTTGCACCTGTCAGTGCCATCAGTGACAACCTCGCCCTTCTGTCAAACCTCCATTTGCCTCAACCATAGAGACTGGCACAGACAACCTCAACCATAGACAGGAACAGACTGAATGACCATTTACATCTCCCCCCCCCCTTTTTAGGTTTCTTCTGGTACTGGAACAAGTTTTGTATGGTGGAAAAGATTTGATTCGAATTTTTTATGCCCTGTGTTTACTCTATATATTGAGTTTGACAATTTTCCTAAAACTTTGTATGGGCCGATTTTTAATTCATCTAGTTTTTTTCTGTTTAATCGATTTCCGTTTTCAACATATACCGAGTCTCCTATTTTGAGTTCGCATTTTTTTCTGTTTTTGTCGAATTGTTGCTTATTATAATTGTGTGATCTTATAGTTTTCTCCAAAGCTATTTTTCTATCTTGCATTAAATCATTATGTGTTATTTGTTTTTTCAGTTCATCTGGTAGAATATTAACATTTTTTCCTTCTAATAGATATTCTGGAGAAAATCCAGTCACCGTGTGCTCCGTTTCATTATATTTTTTGGTACATTCGTGAGCAATAGTCGTCCATGCCAATTTATCCTTCTTTTCATTAATCTTACATCTGATTTTATTAACTAGTGTTTGGTTTAATCTTTCATTCAAACCATCCAAAAACGGTGCATTTACTGCAGTGAAAATTATGGGTATATTTTCCTTATCTAAGAAGTTTTTAAATTCTTTTGAATTTATACCCGGATATTGATCAGATAGAATCATGCCAATTTTATTTTCCTGTGTCACTTTACTAACAATCTTTATAAAATCACTCGAGGTTTGAGTTTTTGACGTCAAAATGTAGGCATACCTGGTGAAGTGGTCTACCAGAAGGTGTAAATATGTTTTTGTAGAGCGTGAGCTACCAAATCCACCGATGGTATCTATAGACATTATTTCAAAAGGGTAAGTAGCGGGCCCTAGATGAGACATTAGTCCAAATTTATATTTACCTCTACATTTATTTTTTATGCAGATTTCACAGTTGTCGCAAATTTTCTTTATATTATGTGTTAAGTTTTTCGCTACGTAGAATGGTTTAATTTTCTTTTCCATTTGTTGTATTCCTATATGACAGTAAAGATAATGTATGTTTTCTATAAATTTTTTACTAAATTCCTCAGTCAGTACAATCTTTTCCTTTCTTCCTATCTTCTTATAGTATATTTTATCTTTTAATTTTAGTTTATTTTTATTTTGTTTTATATCTTCATTTATTTCTTGATCATTTTGGATATCTTCTAATTTAATAAAGTTTACAATTTTTAAGATTTCATCTTGATTTTCATATGGTTCTAATACAGGATTTCTGCTCAAACTATCAGCTTCTAAGTTGTATTTTCCTGGAGAATATATTACCTCGAAATTGAATTGAGATAGATAATACGTGAGGTCTCCCAGTTCTTCATCCGTTCTAGCCTTAATATTCATTTTTTCTAGAGGTTTATGATCAGAGAAAATTGAGAATTTTTTTCCTATGAGCCAAAGCTGCCAATATTTTACTGCTTCTTTTATTGCTAAACACTCCAGATATATAGCTTTTTTCTTTTTTTGGGAGTCATTTAATTTTTTTGAAAAATATGCACAGGGTTTTTCTTCTCCATTGCGTTGTGGTTGTTTCAAGATAGCGCCTATGCCCTGTATACTAGCGTCCGTGTATATATGTATCGGCAGATCTGGGTCAAAGATTGCTAAAATGGGTTTTGAACACAGTAGCTTCTTTATTGTATCGAATGATTCTTGACATTTCTCTGACCAAACAAATTTTTGTTCTTTTCTTAACAAATTATGTAAGGGATCTAATATGATTGATATATTGGGAACATATTTTCCATAAAAATTTATTTTACCCAAAAACTGCCGAACATTTTTTTGTGTTTTCGGAACAGGGAAATCTTTTATAGCAATTAAATTATCCTTCAGAGGACTAATTGTATTATTTTTTATTATATGGCCTAAGTACTTCACCGAGTCTTGTGCAAAGTTACATTTAGAGAATTTCAATCTAAAGCCTTCCTTTAAAATTGCTTCCAATAACAATGATAAGTGCTTAATGTGTTCTGGAAATGTCTCAGAAAATACCAGAATATCATCTATGTAATTTACGGTGAACTCTGATAGCCTATGTTTCCTAATAATGCTACTTAATATTCTCTGAAAAATTGCAGGAGAAGTTTTTAAACCAAACGGTAAACAGGTCCACTGAAAGTGGTTTTCTTGAGTAACAAATGCTGTTTTCTTTCTGTCTTCAATTTTCAAAGGGATTGACCAGAATGCTGAATTTATATCCAGTGTTGAGAAGAATTTGCAGTTTCTTGTTTTTATCATTAAATCCTCGATTAGTGGAAACGGTTGTGATTGAGGAATCACAATTTTATTTAGATCGCGAAAATCTATGCATAATCTAGATTTTCTTCGTTCTTCCTTTTTATAGGCCAATGTTACCGGGGCGGCAAAAGGACTATAAGACTCTTCAATTAATTTTTTTTGTAATAATTTCGATACTTGTTGTTCTATTTCTTTTTTATCCTCAATAGTGCACCTATATGGTCTTTTGCTACAATATCTATCTATTAATAAATCAATATGTGCTTCATAGCCCTTCACCGTGCCTATATCATATTTATCTTTAGCAAAAAGTGATTTATATTTGCAAATTAATTTATTTATTTCTGACTGTTCCTGAAGGTTTAGATGATTTACTGATATGTTGAAGTTTGTCACTTCCACGTGTTCATTAAAATTTATTTTACACTTATCATTTGTTTCAACTTGAGATTTCCCTAGGACATTCACCTCCTTATTTTTTTTATATAAGTTCTGATTTTCTTCAAACTTGCTACTTATAAAACAATAGTATTGATTATATTATATCTATAATAAAAAAATAAATATATACACCGCGCGAAGCTAGTTGGCAGACACATCCAGGAATTATACTAAATCATACAATTAGATCAGCAATAGGTATTTCCATTATTATCAAGTCAACATGTCATAAGCAATTTACATGGCAATTTAGTGACGGTGATCTAGTTATAACAGACGATAACTGGACAATGGCCATTAATAGGGTACGATGTGATTTACTGGGCGCTTACGTGATTACTTCCCATGCGGACTAATCATAGAATGGTCAAATTATAATATATGTATTTACATTACTGATAACATAATTTCAGAATAAAATTAAAATCAATATCACACTCCTTGCTCCAACGTGCTATCACAAATTCTTCATTAACATGCCGCAATATAGACATATAATAGTATCAATATTATTAATTACGCGATAATTCTAGTTGTTAGTAAATTAATACAGATAGAGGCGTATTTAGTCGAATTCGTTATTGTTTATTTCCTTACTAGCGACCCGCCCCGGCTTCGCACGGATAGCACTAATTATCTATAGCCGGATGACTTTTGGTGGATAATATCACCATACCGGTAGCTTATTTTCGCAAAATGTTCATAAATTATAGCCTAGATAACCTTCCTAGATAATCCCTCTTTCTATTGGTGAAAACCGTATAAAAATCCGTACCGTAGTTTCTGAGATTAGCCCGAACAAACACAAACTCAGCGCGGCGGGGGACTTTAATTTATAATATGTAGTGATGATAAATAAGCCTATCAATAGATGGTGCTAATTTTTTGGTAACCTAATGTAGGTAATTTAATTAGCAAGTACAGTACATATTTATCCATTTTTTTTTAAATAAACCTTGCAAAAGATACAAATAGCAACTTAAATATACACTGCTTTAAGAATATGTCCAGAATATTTAAGAATATTAATTTCAGAGAAGCAAAACTTCCAGATTGGTACCTATTTATTTGGTTACAACTTACACATAACAACTGCTCAGTATCTACATAACTTAGAGTAAGTAGCCAGTATCGCAGCCAGGGTCACAAGCGCCCTGGGCAAGATGAAATGTTGCGCCCTGAACTGACATTACTGAAATTAGCAATTTAAGACATTTACATTAAAAAATCACTTCTAGTTTTTTCTCGGGCCTTTTTGTCAAATACCTGTGCTGTATATTTTTGTACACAGAATTCCTATATCCCTAGGTTATCCCTAGTTTTATATTGAGTATAGATTATATGAACATTTTTGACTAGGTATTTTTGATAGGGTTGCAACGAAAGAGAGTCGAAATTTGCGCCCCCTGGGTTCTAGGGCTCTGACAGCCGCCCCTGCCGCCAGCCCCTAGCTACGACGCTGTAAGTAGCCATGTCGTTAAAGATTTTTTGCATTGTCTGTGTGTTTGTGGGAATATCTTAAGTTTTTTATTTACTAAGTTATATAGGAAGGAGCCCAAGAAGCAATAGTAGTGTTTGATGAAGCTAGTAGTATATGAGTTTCCTAAACAAATATTGTATCTTTTTCGCTGGAAATTATACAAGTCCTGATTACATATTAATGTGGAGTGGTGTCTAAGAATTGTTTATCATACGTTAATTTGACGAACTCTAACAGTACTTGACATTCAGCATAAAGATTTCCAGTAGGATAGCGATATGGTCTAAAGGATATGACTTTCAATAAAGATCTCTGTGAGCGTTCTACATATATAATTGATGTTTGATGAATGGCTCCCCATGCCGTCACGCGGTACGCAGGATTGATTGACACAATGCATAATACGCATATTTTAATATTATACGATTTGCAACATGCCATAATTTCCTGAAGATCCATGTCAGCTTTCTAGTATCAGTTAAAGTAGCAATTAGATGAGTATGCCAGTTTAGTCGTGTGTCTAGAAATACACCTAAATATTTGATTACAGAAATCCTTTCTATAGATGGGCATTCTATAGAATCTGTAGTGTTTCCACAAGAGTGTATTTTGAGGGTTAAATTAGGGTCTCATGGTAAAGGTAAGATATTTAGTTTTTTAGAGTAAGCAAGTTTATTTGTAAACAATTGGCAGCATCAGTAAATCCTACATTTGCATTGTGGAATGTTTGAAGTTTTATGATTTGTTATGTTGGTGATCTGTTTAATTATTTTCCAAGTTTCGTTGGGGTTATTTCAAGCCCGTTGCAATAATGATTTTACGTAGCCTATTTTATTTTTTCTTAAAAGGTTATTACAAAAGTTTCTGTAGCGACTATGGGTAATTTCAAAGACTTCATTATCTGGCGACTTTCTTAGTTTCAGGTGGTTTTTATCTCTGTTCCTGATGCAATCTAAGCAAACCAGGTGTCGTCCAGGCTTTGATAAGTCTTTTCCGACAAGAAGTGGGTATCAGCTTTGTTTTTTTGTATATTATCTCCGAGAGTATGTTGACGAGGAGTTCAGCTGCTTCGTTTGAATTCTCGGATGTCATTATTTCGACAAATCTGTTTGATGTAGGTCTAACATGATACATTGCCAATTTTTTTTTTGTTTGCATAGGTATGTCATTAGATTGGGGAACAGTAGTACTTGGAATCAGTCGATTGACTTTGCAATGGTTATTTGTTCAAGAACGTTTCAATATCTGTAACAGTAGTCATTATTCTTTTTTTCTGTTATTTAATACAGTGAAATTCATACGTATGTTAGGTATTATAAGTAGGTACGGTAGGTATAGTATCTTCTAAAATGTGTACATAGATTCGTTTTTTGTAATGATTAAATTAGGATGATATATATTATTAGAGAAAATTTAAAGGATTATGTCTATCACTTGCGGTAATTGCTGGTTGTCTATTTATTTTATTTCTATGTATATATAACATAAAAATAAAACATATCAAACATAAAATAGAAGAATAATGTATATTAAAGATTAACGACTGCTATATATATAGATATAGATCTAGGTTAAGTAACTTGCATAGTATTGCTTAATACAGTAATACTGTTTATAATACACTATATAATATACTGACCAGAAGGTCTCACAAATTAGGTAGGTACATGTAACAGATCGCTTTTTTAGACTAATTGTCATTTTTCATTTGGTTCTCTTTTAAAATATTTTGTCTTAGCTTTAAGGTAGTAGTAAAAATTGCATCAAAATCTATTCATTGGTTTTGGGCTTGTAAGCGGATGTACGATTAAAGAAACGATGCATTTTAAAATTATAAACACAGGCAAATGCTAACATTATTTATGGATAATAAAAGTCCAAACAAAATTGTCGTATCATTTATAAAAGGAAACATTTATTCTATCTCCACGTACGAACCAATCAATTGAAGCCCTTTGGAGGGTCAAGTGATCCGTGGACAATATGTATATGTCTACGCAGAGCCGAGGTTTTTAATTGCAATTCGCAGGGTCAGTGCAGGTCGCCTTTACGGATAAACATCATTCGATCGGCTTATGTGCGGAGGCTTTGCATGCATAACGTGAAAATAACTAGGTACGACAGGACTGTTTGTATGAAAGCGTCAAGTTGCAGCAATAACGAACGTCAGTAAACGCCACATGATATTCGTAATTTCATTTTTTAAATCTTTAAATCGTGAGTTAAAATATTTGGCCCGTACCGCTGAGTTTCTAATTAAGGTGGTACGGATTTTTAAAAATTTACATTAGCTCGGCGGTGAGGGAGAACATCGTGAGGGAACTCGCATGTTCCAGATAAAAAAAAAATCTAGAGTATGTGATCCACCAATCTCCACAGGGCCCGAAACCCCTCCGTGATTAATCAGGGGCAGCCTGTGTCCTGCAGGGACATTATAGGCTGATACAAGTATATCTTTTCATACAAGATTATATCTAATAAGACAGGTCAAAACTGTATGTAAAGCATCACAATAATATCGCTTTAACAACATCAAAATACTCTCAAACACCACAATCCCATTCATTACAAATACATAATCTGATGACGTTTATTTCAATCTAATGAAAGTTGAAGCATCAAGCTTGTTGAAATTATACAAAAAATATTTTATGCTGTGTCATCATTGGGTTATTAATCGAGTTGTTTCATTCATGTTTTTTTCACAATAGAATGCAAATTAAATTGGGCATTTAATCGATTGCATCGACTGAGCTGCCTATAGGTACTGACGCTCCCTACGGGGTCACCCGACCTGTCATTTGCAACGGGATTTACACCCCTTTACCGTCTAACCCGTCAAATTATCACCGGTGACGACCCCTCCCTACCTAACTTAACAAATGAAGGTTAATTTTTGCAAATTGTGCACAACATCTACACATAGGGAGGTACTCTTCGTTCCCAATTTAATTGTCGAAATTACAACAATACAATATTGCTTATTTTTTTTCTAATTTAAGCATTTGGCACGAAATTACAATAAAAATTACATCAATTATCTGAAATGTTGAGACTAGATAGTGTATAGATAGCTAGATATATAGATACTTTATTGTACACCAATACATATAAAAGAGAAACACAAAATACAAGCAATTAGGAATACAATCGGCGCCGGCGGCGGCCTCATCGCTAAAGCGATTTCTTCCAGGCAACCATTGGGTGGTAAGGAGAAGTCTGTGGACTAATACATGTAGATCGTGCAATAAAGAATAATTACTACTACTATTCATAAAAAGAAGAATAAAAAATTACTACTATTCATTGTTGTATTGCCTAAATTCTGCCATTTGTGCTGTACGGATAAATAAATAAGTTCATACCGATAATAAGGTCCCTTATTGTTATACCTCATTTTATTTTATACCTTATTTTATAGTTTACGCTATTTGCTCTACATTTTATTATTATAATAAAATGTAGAGGTAATACCGTAAACTATAAAATTTAGAAATAATTTAATTTCATTTATATCATTTAGAGTTTGAATAATCTAAATTAAACTGAAAAAGTTGGACGAGTTAGTTACAATTTCAACGCCAATTATTTTAGCAAATTAATTTTGAGTATATAAAGGTATAGACAAAATATTACCTATATTTACCACATCAAAGAATTCCATTCAAAGTAATAGTGAATTCAAAAATGTCGGCCCATGCAAATTGTTATCGGCTCCTTTAAGATTTGAATAACGACTACAGAGAAATTGAGAATTCCATAATATTACGCGAAGATCTCAGACAGGCGAAAGATTCCCATCTGATACGCAAAATATCAAACGCAACAAAGAACGTTGATTTATTCGAACAAATCTTTATTATGGTGTATAATAGTGAGGAAGGATATTTGCGAGTTTCACTGGACTTATCTGGAAATTTCCGGTCATTGAAGCAGGGGGCAATGGGGCAACGAGGGCATAACCGTCACTTTTGGTGTCATTACCCATTTTTATTTTTTCCCGTGTATTTCCTGTTGGTACATTTTCTTTAGGCGTGGACAAAATACCTGCTTTGCGAAGCCAGTTTTGCTGCAAATTTTATAGTATATACGATCTTATTGACCATATAATAATGACCTTGTAAGAAAATAAAGGCTATATTTTTTTATTATTTCTAAAAGTTTTAATTAATAATTTTCACATCTAATTCTTGCAACTTACGAGCGCGCGTCTGTTCGCTTTTAGTGAAGTGATCTTACGCGTAAAGAGACTCTTTATGTATAATACTCGTACATTTAAATAAATAGATGCGCAAGTCATTTTTCGCGTATACGGTACGCATACGGTAATGTATGTACTTGTTCCGGTATTGAGTGAAATATGCCAGAGCCCATTTCCATCCAATCCTGTCCCTCTCGATTTTCCAAATCATTTCTCCATAACCAGACAATCTAAATCAGAGCAAACGGGGGAGTGCTAATGTTTGTCATTCTGGACTGATGTTGGCATGTATCGCGGATGTCACAGGACGACAGTATCACCGGGTGCACGGTCTGTCACTTTCTTTATATAAAAAAATACGACCGCGGGCTCGTGAATGCTCGTGAGGTGTAGGAACCTAGAAGTTCTAGAAGTTCTAGGTTCTTACACATGACGAGTTCTAGGCTAGAACAGTTTAACACAATTCCATAGTAACGAGTTAATTTTCATCGTCGAACGTAGGCATTAGGCAAGGTCGGCTAGACGGTTGATCACACGAGACACAAAAGGGGCTTGCATGATACGATTAAGCAGTGAGCATGCGATTCGGCTCAGCAATCCGCGAGCCTTTTATCTCTGTCTCCCAGCATCCGACCGCCCGAATATTATCACTGCTAACAAATTAAATCAGAAATCGGCGACGCCATTCTAATGTTACTGATCAACCTCTAAAATGCACTGTAGTATATGAAATTTATTTCAGATTGAAATTGAGATAATGTGATTATGGAGTTTTACTTTATAAAAACAAAATAGTTTGATGAGATATTTTAAAGAAATAAAAAGAAGTTACATGTAAATCGGCAACATAACATACCCTCTTGAACAGTAAAGTGCGGTTTGGCCTATCAAGGTCACTACTACTAAAGAGAACAAGAGAATGTCAAAGGTCATTTAGATTGTTTTGCTAAATGTTTGAAAATTGTTTTAAATAAAATACGAGTATATATATACATAATATGTATAATGAAGGCAGCAGACGAGCTGACAATCCACCTAGTGGTAAGTGGATACTATCGTTCATTGACATCCGCGATATATACCAACATATACTTACAGTCCAGAATAACAAACGTTGGAATGAGTCGTGGACTAAGGTTTGGGAAAACGGTGGAGGGTTTGGATGGCATGCGAATGGGCTCAGGCGTTCACTATCAAAACACGTGTACAGATTTACATTCTGGGCTCTCACAGAAGACTACCTTCTGTGAGAGAGGAGAAACCTGCCCAGTCGAGTGTGTCCAGGTGCTGTGTGATGCACCGTGCACCCTCCCAAGTTGAAAATAAAGTAGCAATATGTATATGAATTACTATTTATTTTTATAATAAAACTTTTGACGTTTCCTTCAATATTTGTGCACGTCTCGAGTTGTTAAAAGTGTTAAGTTACTGCTCACAAAATGTTTCATTAAAATAAAATGCTTGGTTTATGGTAATGAAACAGTGGCACGGGTCGTCGCCGGCGTGCGTCGGGGCGGGGGCTGGGGGGGGGGGGGTATCTTAATGCACTTGACTGTCAAATAAAAAAATCCAGAGAATCATTATTGCGTTTTCCCCTCGCTGACATTTTAACATTACGGCGTAGGTTTTAAGTAAGATTTTATACTGGATATTGTTTTAGATAAGTACCGCTCAGTCACCAGCAGTCCGACTAGAGCTGGGACGTCCTATTTTAAGGCCCTGGTCCCAAAACGAGCACAAATTAAATATAATCACGTCCCTGTCCCTCCGTACTATCGGAACGCACCAATGTCGTGTCGCCTGTGTATGAATTTTGATTACATTCACCAATACATCCACGCATTTATTGTATAAAAGTTTAAATAAGAAGTTCTAACAAGTAACATCAGTTTGGATTTATTATACAATAAAAAAATTAAAACTTTTCAATACTCGATAACTTCAGAGAAATTGATTTCAACATTAAAGTGATATCTCGATATTCAATGAGAAAACAAACATTAAACTGCACTGTGCCTTATAAAAACAGTTGATTTTAATTTATCAGTTAATTCCGCCGCGCACAGCATCAGAACAATTGACTACTATTCTACTACTAACTACTACTACTTCTTCTTTCTAATTCGCTTAAAATATAGATCTTGTACTATTGCCAAATCTACAATTTTCATGGATATTTATTGAAGATGGCAAATTGAGTCCCATTTTTTTCAGCCTTGTTTCGCATTTGAATTGTCAATTACCAGCAAATCAGTGTTTCAAAGTCGGGATACCTAACTGCCCAAGAAGTGTTTTACTCTTTTCTACAGTATCATCAATATAATGTTTTTAACGATGGCTAAGGCAAGGCGTACGGTGTCACCTGATCGCAGCGACTCGTGACCAGGCGACCATTAACTGGAAGGAGTTGTATGCGGTCGTTTGAGTGCTCACATGACGTCACACGGCCAGGGCTCGTGTGGCCAACGACTGATAATTTATAACTATATTAACTATTAATTAATCTATAACTATTTAATTACATGTTCATGTTAATATGCGATGTGTGAGTATTTTATTTCCTCCTTTTGTAAATTCATAATGAATAATTATTCATTTAAATAAATGTTATTATACATTTACTTGAAACGTTCAAAATGTTCAATTTAAATATAATAGGTACGGCGCCGACATGTTAAATGAAAATTTAATATTAAAATTTGGCGCGCGTTTTACTCTGTGCCGAGGTGATAAAAGATTCAAAGGTGAGACACAAGGATTTTAAAAACTCCTCGTAAAGAAACACAATAAATGAAAATATATTTTCATAAACATAAATTACGTACGAATCTGAAGGTTGACTGTCGTCTTGCTTGGTATAGTAAATATGCTCTACGCGCCTATATTCACTTGCCTATATTAATAGTCTTACTTCTGACTCTGAACATTATAAAATAAATTTCTTTTTCCTATGATTTATGTAGTCGCATAAACTTATCTATCTATAGCTCTGTTCCTTTAAAACAAAAATAACAAACTGAGTTGTTCATTAATATTTTAACTTCAAAGTGATATGTTATCTATTGTATGTTTATATATTTTTGTTTATATGTATCATATTCAAATGACTCGAGAAGCCTACTGTTTGCGTAAGACTAATTATGTTTATTGGGTAGCGTAGCTATTGTATGATTTGGAAAATTAATAGCAAAGGTTATTGCCTGCGCACAAAGCACCATGTGTTGTTATCTGAAACAGTTTTCTTGAATATAATACCTGCCGCTGACTGTAATTTATTATTCATAAAATTCATTTTCACATTCGCTAGTAGCATCCGGCGACTGGATTGATTAATGACGGTGCGCGCTTGTACTCGCTCGTGCTCCTAATGAAAAGAGAGAAAAATTCTGGTAACAACTGAACAAAGCCTATTGTAAACATAAACATACGTTTTAGACATTTCTGCGATTTGAGTAAAAAATATTTAAAATACGTTGCAGCTAAAGGTTGCTGCTCTTGGAGCTGAGTAATTTTTAATAACTTATTACACGAAATAAGAAGATTGTTGTCGCAAATATCTAGGGGATGAACGGCCGCCGCCAGTTCCACGCATTCAGATTTGCATGTAATTAAAACTTGCACAATTAAACACAGTCGAGAAGGAAAACACGGGAAAATTGAGATAAGATTAATTTTCTGACTAGTTCCTCCGCGGAGTTTGTAAGACAACTTTGAGAGATAGCCACACGAAACTGCGCGGTTTGTAAACCACGAAATTAATACTTTCAAAGATTCTGCAAAAACTAACAAGAAGTGATTTATGAATCTACGTATGATACGCTTACTTATGTAGTGGTAGCAGCTAGTAGCCATTTTAATTACTACAAAATTACCAGTAAGTTTAGCATTTAAAATTATTTATTTGAGAAATAATTATACTAAAGGGATTTGATGCCGGTGAAGCGGGTAATACCGTTAATTGATTATTTGTTTATACAATCACGGTCGAACTGTCTGTAATTACGAGGACAGGACGCAGGCGAAATAATGAGAGCGCCCATCGAACGTTCCTCGTTAATCTTCCAGAGCGCGGAGTGCACACGACACAAACGTAAGCCGACAGCAAGATAATTGTGGCTTATTATTATTCATTAATTGGTTACACGTGTAATATAGAAATTATCTTGTTTTGTAGATAAGCAATTCATCGTATAATCATTATAATTCTGCCCTACTTAGAATAAGAGACAAAAGTGAATTTTGATGACATTCGAGAAAAATACACAAATTTTTTGGTAAAATTTTCATTAATGGAAAATCAAGCTAGAAACGGGGAAGATTTTGATAAAATAAAACAATAACCATTGTTTATACTCTGTGTTTATTTCCAATCTCCGAATTTTAACGTTACCTCCGCTTTCGTATTTTAATCTAATCGTCTTTATTTGCTATAATGTTAGTATGGCAGTGGATGGTAATAATACATATTTTCTCGGATATTTACATTAACTACATCCGTCGTGTATTTCCATGACAACGTAACATGGGGTACGACACTCATCACGTTTATTTTATTTCAAATCATACATTATGTCGCTTTTGTTGATCCGTTATCTTTTACGAGTATTTCTTTGATTGTGCTAAACAAGCACTGTTTGAGTCAAGTCCGGTGACTCTTGAAAGGCCACTAGGGCCACAAGAATTTAGTCAATCCGAAAAAAAAAAAGCACTGTTTGAGCAAAGAAAACGCTTTGTTTCGTACATGTAGGTATATACTTCCTCGCAGTAATTTTAGTTAATACCTGCAGTAACAGGCAAAAGTTTTAATTTGGATAACAATATTGCCATAGTTGTGCAGGTAATATCGCTTGAATTTATTATGTAAGGAACAATGTAGTGTAGTGTCTATGGCGTGCGCGGGCCGGAGCCACGCGGAGCGCTTCGCTGCGCCATCAAGCTACTTGTTTATTTATTACTTTATTACCCCACTCAACGTCGAGTGGCGGGAAGCGCCACAATACGACCCCGAACTGATTGAATATTAAACATTCCTCTGGCCACGCCGCCATTAAAACTTAAACATAAACGTTTCTTTTTGCCGTGATTACCATAACGTGATTACCAATTTCACGCTGGTTCTGCTAATATTTGGGTCCAGTTACAGGGCGTAATTGATTCTGCCAGAGGGTCGTAGTTAAACAAAAATCGATATTAGGTAGGTATATTTAACAGCACAGAAGACATCGATAATTCCTATTAAGAAAATCTTAGTTCTGTGCTCCTATAATATAAAGTATATTACATTTATATAATATTGATTACTTACTGTGCAGTATAATGACATTTTACAGGGATATCATACAGGATAATAAACAATTCCATACCCGACTGTCGTGTAAAGTTATCGTAATCTACATACTTTTAATGTGAAAGTACTGGGCATTTCGCGAAAATTTAGAAGGTCTATAGGAGCCGTCCGATTACGCGATCTTATTGAAGAAAATCTAGTATTTTCATGAAAACACTAGACACGTTTAGTGTTTTCACGATCTTACTAGACTCGTTTACGCATTGTGTGACTCATTTATTCATTTGTGTGGCATGTGTCACATGTGTGCCGAATGACAATGGATGGCAGTATATGCCACTTACCACTTGGCTATCAACATTCGGCAACAGTCTGCTCGACTATCAACATCTTTCCATCAGTACCTAATCATAAATATCAATTACCTATGCAAAAAGAAAAGTAAATTCTAATTTCAAAGACACTTTAATAACTTTAACAATAATATCGAAAACTGATTATACGAGTATAAACAAAATAGTCTCTACCAAATCATCCTAGATGTTATTAGTAAGTGAATATTTGATAAGCTTTAAATTTTATTATTTTCAAATAATCTATGTTAATACTATGCGACACTATCTACAATTGGTTTAACTTTCATTCCATTTCCATTACATAACGAGCTATCTAGTTCAGGATTTTCCGCGGAAACTTCTCTGAGAGCTATTGTATAAAACATTAATCACACTTTTTACACATAGGTACGGGTTTGAGTAAAACTCGGTTCGACACAATTTGCAAAATTACTAGCGATAAGCCGCTGTCCCATTGGTGGCGAGAACCGATGAGCGATCAATAGTTTTGTCTGTCACAATTCACAAGTCTAATAAAAAGATTCATAAACGGCTCATAAATAGAATATCAATAAGGTGCAGAGTGCCGTGAGGCATTCAGTTCGATTTGAAACATTTTAATAACTTTAAAAGTAAATAAATAAAATATACTTGGAGTTAACTATATTCACGTTTCTACACATTAATCAAATCAATATCGCTGTAGTTATTCTTCAGAAACCTTATAAATAACTCAATTAGCTACCGGTAAATATATTTTGTCAATAGGTATATATATATAAAAAAGTGGCAGACGAGCATACAATCCAACCACGATACATGCCTGTAAGTACACACTGTCGTCCATGGACATCCGCGATACATGCCAACATCAGTCCAGTATGACAAACGTTGCCACGCTGCGCTGCCATAGATGCGCTGCCTACCTTTGCAGATTAAGGAATGGATTGGTAAAATGGGGAGGGATAGGAAGGGATGAAAATAGGCACTGGCATATCTCACTGCATTTAATTTCAAATGTCAAATTGATATTACCGAAGCACGTACATTTCAAACGAAATTCTGAACATTTCAAAGTAGTGTTGTGTGGGGGAGGGGTAACTACAACTGCGAGATTTTATGCCAATTAAAATTCAGTGAAACGTTACATTCGACTATAACATCACTTACAATTTTATAGTTGAAAACACACTTTATTTATGAAAAAATGAAGTGTACATTTTAAAATCTCAAAATATAGTGAATATTGCCACCCTCGTGGCTACAGCAAAGATATCTAAAAAGCATTACACCACCAAAAAATCACACCTCTAAACAATTGTTTTGATATAGTCCAACTTATACGGTACATTTTTACTTGACAAAATACAATATTTGATATTTAAAATATGTTTATTCAAACTACATTATATTATTTTGTACAAAAAGAAATAAATAAAATACTCGTAAATAGTTCGTAACCAATAATAGTCGGCTGTTTTCATTACAAGCAAGATTCCTACCTTCATCTGTTTCAGAGTTGGGTAGATAGATAATTAAATGAACCCATGCTCTGGTAAGTAAGTATTGTACTTAAATTTGTTTCTTTCATTCACACAGCTTCATACGTTTCAAGAAGTAAGAATCACTCGCAGGCAATAGAGCACCAACCTTACACACAATTGATTTAATAATGTTAAATGAATGAATGACCTATATTTAGATACGTTCTCTTTTTGAATGAATTAAGTAAGCTATTTAAAATAGAAGCATTAAAAACCATAGATACTTATTTGAAGTAGGCTTTTAAATGGACAGACATATGACCGACTGAGGATTCCGTAAAAGATTTTATAATGGACTAGAATTCAAATTATACTTCCGGCGTACCGTTTCTAATCAGCATAATGAGCTTGGCCGGACTCTGAAAGAAAATTTTGCGTTTTCTTTTGCCTTTTTCGACTTGCTCTAAGTAATGGACTCTATATTGATGTGCTTGTTCTTATAACTACATCTTATATCCTAATCTGTATTTATTCCATAAATAGAAATTTTGTTTAGCATGTTGACAGTAAACGAAACTTCGAGTAGAAATAAAAGGTAAACAAAAACCTTTCTTATACGCGTTCAGACCCGATTTAGAATATACAATGTTGATAGTAGTTCAAGAGGTAGGTAAATTAAGGGAGGGGCGGTGCACGCTGCAATCGCACAGTCGCATCTTAAGTTAATCTCTAAAGGTAAGCAACACATCCGGGGCTGTGCCAACGTTTGTCATTTTGGAATGATGTTCGGCATGTATAGTGGGATATATCTTTATGTGACAGTATCCACTTACCAACAAACAGGTGGAAAAAAAATCCATAAATTACTACATGAGTTTTAAAACAACTGTCCCACCAATTTCAAAATTTTGGAATCCAATCATAGACAGAGTCCGACAGTGGACAAAGCCGGTAGACGGTCATTAGTCTATAAAATATCCATCCAACCCGCATAGAAAATCTCAACTAAACTGCCGAAGAGTTCTTGAAAGTTCTCAAATAATTCCTTTTTCGCGTTAAAACCTTATAAAACTTAATTCAAAGACAAGTTCAGAAAAGGTTGATCACGCGACAATTTTTATAGCAAAAACAAATATGAATTTAAATCCACTTTAATTCAGGAGAGGCTTTGAGTGGAATGGTAAGAGATTTCGTTTTACTAATTGAATAGGGTGCATAGCAGCACAAGCTTATGCTTAGCGAGCTTACAACGTACTAACTAACCTATTTAGTATGGTATTCTCGTATCGTAAATTGTGTCGTAAAAAACGATTTAAAGAAATTTACCCAATTGCGGCGAACCCAAGAACGGATCTATTGTTGTTTTTATAATATTATTATTTGAAGGTTTTAAATAACATCCGTGCATAATGAATGATATCAATCTGATGATAAGGCCATTTAAAATTGGTACTCATATTGGTATGACATTGGACAACAATTATATTAAGACTAAATAATTCAACAATAAATATGGTTATCTAAATGTCTAATGTTACCTTTGGTAAGTGACTTGCCATCCCACCAAATGCTAAAGTTTGTATGTTTGTTAATCAATGATATAGAAATGGCTGAACCGATGTCGTTGAAATTTGATTGGAATTTGACAAATCGGTAATTTTATATTTTGCGTTAACACGAGCTATTCATATAAACCACGCAAACGAAGTCGCGGGCAAATGCTAGTAGTAGATAAAAATCATAAATCATGGAAAATATATCATAACAAATAATTCTATAAGTGACATAAATTAAGAAACTTGGGTATATATTATTTTTCAAAGAAACTTTGTACTCGTATCATAGTTGTATGAAAGTCATTTAGTGACTTTAATTTAGAACTTTTCCCAAGACAAAGTTACAAAGGGAGAGGAAGGTTGGCACGCGAGGCGATAGCGGATTAGGAAGGTCTGCAGAACGACATGAAGGAATAATGGAAATGAAAGTTCTAACAGGGCCGGCTTACTTAGATCGTGCGGCTTTCAGGAATCTCAGCCGCGGATTAAACTAGACACGTTCGAACCACAACATAAATTTCCTCTTAGCGACCCGTGTTATGTAGGTACAAACTAATGTAGGCTGTGCGTTGAACACGCCGCACACTTCCACGTTATTCGGGAATTCATGTCACAAAAACCTTTTACTAAATTCCACGGATAACCTGGGCCTGGGTCTAGTTTGTCGGCATTTTTTTAATTTAAAAGGAACGCACATAATAATATAATGGTCATGATCTCATACCTATTTATACCTAATAGTTATATAAGACTTCCTTACTTAGCTTTTCATCAATGTTTTGATTAAAATGAGTGCGCATGGTGATATAAAATCATTTAATATTCAAATACTCAATTTAAAATTTTAATTAGAAAAATATCAATTAAGGAAATATACATTTAAGCCAGTTTAATGAAGCAAAATATTTATTTACCATAACTAAGTGGCAATGCTTATAAAAATAGCAATTGGTGTCTGTTTCGGAACAAATTGTACATTTAGAGCTCCACTAATGAGTTCGCGGAGGGAGAGGTTGAGTTGTGGCACACGACGAGAGGGGAGGTGGAAAGGGGGAGGGGAACAGGAGGGAGGGGTGAGGGGATCCGCTGTCTCCAAGGACTATATTTTACGTTTAATTGACGCGCAGCTGTCACTTAATGAGACGTGGATTTTTATAATTTTAACTCAAATTTATTTGCCTTTGAAAAATTCTCCCAAAGCTAATTAAACAACCAGCGAAACACCTAGACCGAAGGATTTCTCTTTACACAACTTTATGAATCGAGCCACTAATTACCATAAGGTTTGGTTTTCTTCTTTCGTTTGAAAAACTTGATCAAGGTTGCCATTAGTAAAGAAATAAAAATTCATCTCTGCTTTTGCAAATGAATCGCTTTTTGCGCTCTTTCAATTTCCTTTCATGTGACTAAAGGGTCGCTTTATTTTCCTACGTAGTATTTTTATACATTTGAGCGTCGATTTTATCAAATAGAGTTTACAAATTTCACTCGTCATTTCTTTTATCGAAAAATCTTTGCGCCAATGTTTTCTTTAATTTCGTCGCAAATCTTATCATAAACATAACATAATGAATAACGTCTGTCTACACATAAAGGACAACGTGTGTTCGCTCTTGCTCTCACTCTCGCGTGTGTGAGTATGTGTGTGTGTTCGATTTTTTTATTATTATGTCAGACAATTTAGTAACTAGTAAGTAAAGTGATTCGAAAATATAGCTTCAATGGTTTGCAACACAAAGTGATACTCAACAATTCCGATAAAGTGAAATACCTGTGCATCAGGAACAATAACTCGATTGTTTATTAATCGAGATTGTACAATTGATAGGTCACCACTCGTCGATTAGATAGGCACGTTAGGTAGGTACTCTGTTATATTAATTGTTTCCAGGCCCATCATTGATTTGTTTACTTACCTCCGACACGAGTAACTGACCCATTTGGGTATCAAATTATAATACTCAAGCGACTCCCTCTTTAATAATAGACGTAACCTAATTTAATTTTCAATGTTCATGAGCTGTCGAGTAGGCGTAACTCTAGGATAATTACACGCAACCGACGTTCAATACCCACATAAAACGGGTTTAATATCAGTTTGTATTTATGTAAGTATATACTCGTATTTATTACTACGTACTCCCTTGTAGGTTGTTTACGGACATTTTATTATCTAATAATTATAATTAATTCTAAAGGTATTAATTTCTCATTATCTGACACAATCTAAGGAACCCTGGATCCTCACACCTCCACAAAATACTGTTATGAAACGTGTCAACGTGTTTAGGTTATTAGTATAACAGCAACATTACCTTCCGTCATCCCACAGGTCTCCCTTTTCCCATTCTTACCAACATTGTTCCAAATACCAATTGTTGGATTCCCTTACTCTTCTAAATCTTTGTCCTCTCCATTCTTTTTCTTAAATTCTGTAACCAAACATTAGGCTGCAGTATCTACGGACATAATCTGTTTCTTATCAAAAATATCCTCGCTCAGCCAATTGGTTGTACTGAATCAGTAGTAAACATTATGGTGCATACTAACTTTTTTAAACATCACTATTTTTTTATTTATAAAATTCATGTCTATTCAAGTAGTTTCGTTTAATTATTTTAATGAGTATCTGGAGCTGCTACTTTGAAAAATTGTTTGTACCTGTTCAGATATAAATAAATGTTACCGTTGACTAAATAAATGTTAAATACCAACCGTTGACAACAGGTTATTGTTAGGTCTATAAATCAATGTTTAATACCCACCTCG
Source organism: Sesia bembeciformis (assembly GCA_943735995.1). Taxonomy (NCBI): domain Eukaryota; kingdom Metazoa; phylum Arthropoda; class Insecta; order Lepidoptera; family Sesiidae; genus Sesia; species Sesia bembeciformis. Next base: position 10,871,697 of record OX031031.1, read on the forward strand.
CGTCCTACGCGACTACAAAGACAGTAATTTTCTTGAAAGCAAGTGTCAACTTTTACTGTTCAGTTCCGATGAATACTTTTCCAAAGCTATATGTGTTTTTTATTCAATTGTTTCCTTCGTCTCTCTTCTATAAAATTATTTTTCTAAGTTAAATACATGTAAAAATACACGACCAAAGCGGATTAAATAAAAACGGGTTCACAAAAAATATAGATAAGAATTTCTGTCTTCACAATTCAATACGTTTTCTGTTTTCACCATTTTTCATTCGTTCCAAGTCCCAGCCCTATTAGATATAATTTTATTTGGTAAGGTAAAGAAAATGGTCGGACCAGAAGGAATTGAAACGTAGGTAATAAGAAAACGGTGCGACCTCTACCGACTATCCATATTTTTCAAGTTAAATTGGATTGCCGTTTGTACCGACTTTAATCTTATTAAAATTTTGTCTCGAACTAGGCGAGTGTACTGTTGCAATAAGTTTCTAGCTATCATTGCTTCTGGAGTCTCTCTGAGCATTTATCTTTAACCCGAGATCAACTGAAACGCCCTGCATCAACTTTAAATTAAAACTCGTTTTATGGTTTTGCTACTAAGAGATCTAATTTAACCACATATAAAAATACTAGGAGTGTCCGCGACTATGTGCGTGTAGATGTTAGAGCATATGTGGTTAGTTACATTTCCGTGGAAACTTTATAATTTATCTGAATAAAAAGTACCCTAAATATTACCCGAATACATAAGTATGCCAAGTTTTATTAAAATCCATCCAATGGTTTTTGCGTGATGTGCGTTTAGACAAATAGACAACAATTATAAAAATAGTTGAAAATCTGTATATATCATTTGCACTTTACATTGCAATAATGTTTATCATAAAATATTTCATTTACAGACACGGCTTTGCTACGATTTTCTTATCCACATATATAGATATTGTGATTTTCGAACATTTACTAGCGCATTTTTTTATTGAATCGCGCTGAAGCGCTCAAGTTGAGAGCATAATAGGGTTTATTTTTGTTTTGTTGTACGGTCCGTTATATTATTCAAAGAGGAAGTCTGAGGAGGTTGCCAAGCAATTTGGCAGGACGGCGCGGCGCTTCGCAGATAGAGCGTTATTTACAGCGGCTATTGGAGCCGGGATATATCGTAACTTCTGCTTAAATACCTTGTTACAACCAACGGTCGGCCCTGGCAATACCCCGTCATTGTCGTCTTTACGCCTCGAACCCGAAAAAACCGTAAACTAAGCTTTACCTTAACAATTGATGAGCGGGCACGGGCACAGCGTGTTATTTCAAAGGTGAATTTACTATCCTACAGGGTTGTCATGTGCTTCAATATGTAACTAGTTTATCTCTATTCATCCGGGATATAGATTTTATTTTCTGGCTTCATCATCAATTCGATGAGTAGAAATAGATATTGGTTTTTAATTGTAAATTTTGCATCTTCGTACATTTCCGATAATTGAATAATTTATTTAAAAAAAAAAACATATGTTTATGATAATTTTAAAATAGACATTTATTAAATGTCTCTTATTTTCTAGTTTGGCGACCCGACATTTACTACAGCCCTGCAATGATCCCAACCATAAATCAATGTTTATGTTCTTGAAAATATTGTACAATATTGCTTGTAGGGTGTTTAAGAAATCCAATTATAAATTATTGAGCCCTTAAACAGAAACCCGTAATTTGTCGTCAACAATGGCCGCCCTCCGTACATATATTTTATTCACTTTGACATCCAATTCTTTCCTCCATTGTTGTGTGCTATTGTCTGTGACGCTATTTGATATACTCGTAGTTCCCACAGGATTTAATCGTATTTCTGTTTACTTTTTATTATGTAAAAAAATTAATAAACAATTGTAGATATTTTGGAAAGCTTTGTTTACCTAGAACAATACAAGTATTTGTTACTTTTGTTTAAATACTTGTTTACGCTTCTTATTCAAAAATAAATGATATTTAAATAAATACGATATATATTCTGACTTACAGTAATGTTAATTTACACATAAGTACATAAGTACATTAATTAGTACTAAATTGTTACTAAGAACAAAGATAAACGTAATCCGCGCTCTAATCTAAACCGTATATAAGTATGAATATATTCTACGTATTATGCTTAGTTTATTAATATAATATGTATGAAAATTAATTGAAAATTAATTGAAGACAACTATAATAGTAATTAAATTAGGCTTTCCTAATTATAATATCTTGTTTAGCGTTGTTTAGGTTGTATAATACGATTCTAATTGCCCAAGAACTAAGCCCTTTACACTTAGCTTAATTGGATTTGTGAGTGTACAGGTTTACGACGATCACTTTAACAGCACTATTAAGTTCGGGGAAGGCACGCAATGCCCTCTAGGGACACACCACTACATTTAGACAAAGTAGATAAAACAAGAAGTAGAGCAAGTCACAACTATTACTTAAATTATGGGATTCTGCTCAGCGTGCTATGTGTAAGTCGCACGCACACTATTATACACTGGATCGCAAAAATTCCGGGTCGCTAATAAATGGCGTGATAGTTTCTTAAATACATAAGACTAATTTGCGAAACTATAGTATATTGTAGATGACTGATTAATATATATAAAAAAATGTGTAACACGTTCTGTACACTATATAACTTTAATTAAATACTAAAAAATAAGAAAATTTCGCTTCTAACTTATGACAACAAAAATACACTTCGCAGTAAATCTTAAAAAATAAAAGTTTTTTTGTCAATTTAATATTTTGTATTTCCTCCACGAGCCCGTATCACTTCAATAAGACGATGTGGCATGCTGTAAACCAAATTTTTAATACGATTTTGGTCTATGTTTGCCCATTCTTCCACTAGCGCATTCTTTAACTCGTGTAAGGTAACGGGAGCAGGAGAGCGTTGTCTCACGCATCTCCCGAACTCGTCCCATGCATGTTCTATGGGATTTAAGTCTGGGCTGCGAGCTGGCCACTCCATGCAGGTAATACCGACGTCTTGAATATACATATTGACGAAATGAGCAGTATGTGGTCGCGCATTATCGTGCGTAAGAATGGAAATTGCACCCATATTCACTAAGAATGGACCAGCATGCTCATTTAAAATCTCTCCTACGTATCTGACAGCAGTCAGAGAACTGTTTTCTATGATCACTAACTCCGTGCGATCCTCTGAAGATATCCCAGCCCAAACCATTATTGATCCTCCACCGAATGGCACCTTTTCTTCAAAACACGCTTGATGATACCGTTCTCCTGGCAGTCTAAATACTCTTCGTCTCCCGTCGTGCGTAAATAAACAAAATCTGGACTCATCGGAAAACATAACCTTGGACCAATCTTCATCTGTCCATCGGATGTGTTCTCGAGCAAACCGTAACCTGGCAACTCGATGTTCTCTGAGCAGTTTGGGGCCGTTTGCTGGTCTATAAGGCTTTATATCAGCTTCACGAAAACGTCGCAGAATCGTATTAGAGCTCACATTGTTGTGGTGAATTTCTTGAAGACTGTTTCGGACCTGAACAGCCGTGAGATGTCGATTTCTTAACATAGTGCTCACGATGAATCGGTCTTCTCGTGTAGTTGTGCACCTTGGTCTGCCATTTCCTGGTCTCCTGATGTTCATGCCGGTCTCTTGAAATCGCTGGAGTACTCTTTGGACCGTTGATAAAGATACTCCTACTGTTCTAGCAGCGCTGACTTCTTCCTTCTTGTACCATGGTAATAATCCGTGTACATTCTTCAGGTGATAACGACATGATATTGCATTGAATACTCTGATCAATTCAAGGAACCATTTATAATAACAGCTCCGTTTGAAACAAAAGCAGAAAAAATATTCTTTTCCTAATTTGAAATTTTGAAATTTTTCAAAATGCAGTTTTTTTTTTTAAATCTGTAACTTGTACAAATGAAACCTCTTTAGAGGTTTAGAACAAGCATTAGTAACCTCCTTACTACATATTATTTATTTGAGCGATCTAGGTATATAATTTATGGAGATATCACGGTTTTTATTAGCGACCCGGAATTTTTGCGATCCAGTGTATATAGTGCAAGCAGTAGATAAATTAATGTTTATAAGATGCCTCCGAAATTTTTATCTGCAGTACTCGCGAATCTTAACTCACAGAAGACGTAACGTACAATTTTGTCATGTATCGTGGTTGTCCATGGACGACAGCATCCTCTACCAACCACCAAGTGGACATCTGCTACTTTTTTTTATATAAAAAAAAGAAAATATCGTCTCTCATGTAACTGTCTTCACGCGAACTTCAATTCTCACCTTAAGGAACATTATTGTGTGAGTATGCGGTTTGTCATCGCGCGTACGACGCCTTCAGCACTGTGTGACGATGATCTACGGTTTGTTCAATGTCCTGAGTTTGAATTTACCACGGGCGATATAATATTTGTGTAGCTAATAAACGCTCACAACATATGCGGGCTAATGTCTCGTTATGTATTCATAACACAGCCATTGTTTCGACTAGCGCACAATGTGATTCTATTAGCTTACGGAAACGAAAGCTTGTCTGACAACCACTTGTTTTATAGTCGAGGAACCAACTGGGAACGTGTTTTTATAGCAGTTTAATAAAAACATTTTATAAATTTGTAAGTTTGTAGTAATCGTAAAAGTCTCTTTACATAGGTACTTTTTTGAAATTGTGATTGGAAAGTGTATGTGTAATTAATTATTTATGTATATTTGATATTTCTTACTGTTTGAACTGCATTATTTTCACGACGGATCTTATATTACTTATGAACCTGAATCTTCAACGTATGATAATGAATGTGAAAATATTTAAGCAGAAAAATAGAAAAATAAAACCAAGAAGTAAATTTCGGAAAAAGAATAACATAACATAACATACCATTAATATAAAACAGAATAAAATTGGAATTTCAAATCAAATCAAGAGTAATCTTGCTAAAAACCAGGAATAATTAAATGTCAAATGTCGAGGATAAAATAATTTTTAATGGCAACTCCGCCTATTATTTCACAAAAAAAACGTTAGAAAACTGAATACAAACGTGAAAAATAATAGTACATTTTTAGTTCTCAGTTGTATTTTTAAGTTTTCTGTCCCTTTTAGGAAAGTCAATGATTTTCTATTGAAAAGGAATACGAAATTCGGATGATTTTCCTTGGACGATCAAAGAATGTAAGTAAACCTCTTACTTCAGCGGGGACCCAGCTCTATAAATGTAGGTACGCATGTCGGCAAATCTCATTACTTTGCGCGGATAAAGAAAATTCAATATCTATCGTTCTTTGTCTGTCTTCCCTTACAAATTTTATTTCGCGTTTCCCGCTTAAACTTCGTATAAAAGTTATACCTTTATACAGACGCTTGTACTTGACGTTCACTTGATTGTTTGAAGTCAAAAACTGTCACAAGAAGTTATATAGACGTATAGTTGAATGAACTTCTCTAAAATCGCGTAATTAACCCAAGAATATTTGATTAGAAATTAATACATAACTAATAGTAAGTAATTATTTGTTACTAGTATGATTTTCTTTATATATATGATATTTATTTCCTCTCGATATTTTCCCTCACCCCCAGCTAGTGACTTTTTTTTAATTCGTACTTAAGTATAAACTCAGTAGTTCGGGCCGAAGATTTGAACTCACGATCACATGAATGTGAGTCGAGTATAGATACCATTAGGCTATCAATGGCCCGTAACCCCCCAGTGATTTACTAGGGAAAGCCTGTGCCCTGCAACTGTTTGAGCCGGAACAGACTGTGAACGGGGTGATTCCTTGTTAGGGAATAGATAATGGAACGCTCATCTATACAACCTCGTGCTGACCATATAGATATAGCCAAACTGAAGAAAAAATACAAAGATAATCGTATGTCATGAATCGTCGTCTAGAGCGGAAGTGCAGTCCAACAAAATACTATAATTTAAGAGTTATCGCGGCCTTAGTAGTAATGTAGTAACTCAGCAGCCTAGTACAAAACTATGCACCTGAGCAGTGGGGTGCCACTCCCGGAGTTCTGGTGTCAGCTTCTGGATGCTAGAGACACGGCGGAACACCCCAAGGACTTCACTGTTTCCTTATTCATGATAAATAAGGATAATATCCTAATTCAGGATGAATAAGGAACGAGGAGAGTGTTCCTTATTCATCCTCTACCAAGAAGTCGCTCCGAGACACAGTAGGCTCGCGCTACCGGGGTTTGATATCCCACAGAATCCCAGCCTAGAGATTCACTCGGCCGCTGCAGGACGTTATAGGCTCATACAAGTAAAATCATATTCATATTTAAAATATATTTAATAAATTTGCTTTTACTTACATCGTTTATAATCAGCATAGCATACCCATCACACATAGATGGATACATAATAATGGTTACTGTATGTTATACATTTTTCGACTGTCTGTCTTATGGGCAAGACTTTATAGACTTATAAGACTTATGGGCAAGACTTATGGGCAATAATGTGTTTATAGGACATTCAAACAATATCGGTAAGATAATTATGAATAATTATTTATTAGTTGATATAAAACAGCTCACAGAATAAGTCAAACTAAAGTGGCAATGGAGACATACATCCCACATGCACAAGACAATGTGTATGAGCCCCCCCCCCCACCCAATATCCAGCGATGGATACTAAAAGGGTTGGTGGTGTAGTGGTAATGGGTAAGGGGTAACTGCTGCAAGTTGGACACCCGATACTCATCTACCCCAAACGAGTATATTATGAAGAGCATGGACGTCGCCAGCCAACGCCTGCCAATGGGCCAGGGAGTGACAAGATGAGAGAGAGGATGGGAGAAATATGAATTGTAGGTACAAATACAATTTTTTTCGAATCTCTAGAGAGGGGCAACTGCCCTCCCCTGCCCCCTCTTAGCGACGCAATTGATGAAGAAGAGTCCTTAAATGGAGATCACTTACCGGGAAACAGTGTAGGGCGCCCTCCGGCTAGATAGATCGACGACGCCGTTAGTGGCTGGTTGGGAAGACTGGAGGACTGCCCAAGGCTGATACTATTATTTTGAAAAGAATTGCTTGGAAAGGTTATGTCTTCTGTGAAAACAGCAATAGATACAACGATACAAATTGTGTCCTTAGAAACGGACATTATGTATACCAAATAACTCTTTTAACAAATCGCAACAAATTAATTTTTATAAATCAATTTTCCTTCGTAGTATCACGGAACGCTGAAGTCATTTTCAGGCAATTTCCGTTATTAAGCGCGTCTTCATTCGTCGTTATTGTTTAGGGGCTGATGTAAATTAGTTGGCGGGTGGGCTTCCAAGGAAATCCTATTAATTATTCACTAACTTGACAGTCGCGATATTAAAACAAATGGCTATTTAAAATATATTGTAGAAAATTTTGATTTATACATACATATTGTAGTGAGTTCAATTAATATTTTAAACCATTTAAAAGACCAGATTATTCATTGCTCAATTTGTAAAGGTTAATTCAAATTCCTATTTAGTTCAGACAAAACCTATTTGTAAACTTTTCGTATTATTAAAAAGCACGATCACGCAATTTGGAATTTCGTTGAGTTTCAAAGTAAATTAAATATTTTAGACTTAAATGTAAATGAAAACTTAATGTTTACCTTAATAAGAATTAATTAAATATACATAAAACAAGTGTAGTAAATTTAAAGTATGAAATTAAAGTAAAGAGTAAAGTATGAAAATTTTGATAGATTAACATGAACTTTGTTTTACAAATAAAAAATATTACCGTTTGGCTGTTGAATATATTAAATCGATGTCCATTACATGGTGTAATTCAATGCATAACGTTAGATAATAAATTTGAAGCTTATAACATTTTATTATGTGGCCCTTTACACTTTTCATCCAATAGGTGAAGTTTGAATGGCTGTTGTTTCAGAAAAGTTAATGGAGAATGAATTCTTGCGTGAACCGGCAATGCGAGAACTTCCATCAAAGGAAAGTTCAACTGGGCCATGCTATCAGTTCGCTTTGACACAATTTAATTTTAAGATAACGTTCGTATGTCAACGCAATAGGACATATTTTCTTTTGTACGTTATCGCTTTTACATGTATGTAGGAATTGGCCGTTAATACATGACTTCATACCACTCGAAACTTTTATTTCAAAAACTTGGGGGTTTGAAGGCAGGCTATCAAACATCGCTCGAGAAAACGTCTCCATTACCACTTACTCCTATCGTCGCTGCCTATCGTATTAAGTAAAGAGTTATTCAAGCTCATATGCACAATATCTAGAAGCATATTGGCACCCAACTCATCTATATTTGCAATTACCAAATTAAGTAACAAAACGTTCAGTTTTAGTGCAGCAAGAAACACAGTTAAATACTGTTCAAAAAGACCATCAGACAAGTTGCTTTGTGAACGGAACAAACCACTTGTTAATCTGCTTCAGGTACAATTTTGCTTGAGATTTTAAAGATTTTAATATCTATATTAACTGTAGATAATGTCCTGCTAATGTCCAAAAATAGTGACTATCGACATCTACTGGTGAAAAATGACAATGACCATTAAACATCGAAATATTTCGTTGCAATTGTAATAGGATAGATACACACACTAAGGCGGTTTGGTAAACGTACACCATTGATGTATAACTGTTAGAAATATGTGTATGTTAAGAATGAAATGAGCGACATAAAATATACTTCCATTTCATCCATACTTATTGTGGCTTACCTTAACCAGCCCTGTTTCATCCATGCCTGAGGGATGTAAGTCCTTTAAACGCCACGCTGGCCAAGCTGGTTGGCGAGTTCACTCCTTATTAGATGGCGTAGTACTTCATTGTTTATGGTAGCGGCTTTGTTATCCCTTAGTCGCCTTTTACGACACCCGCGGGAAGGGATGGGATGGTGCTATTCTAAAGCCGGCCATACTTATTGTGGTTTAATGGCTTACATCCCGCACCGATTAGGTTGTATGACGTGGCTTTTTAGATTAGAAATAGGTGATTCTTTGCGGCAAGAAATGCAAAAGACAGCATTGTATATATATTTTTTCACCTTCATGTGATAGCAATTATCAAATTAGTAAAGTACTCATTGTTGAAATTTGTAGGTACAAAAGGATATTGTAAACCCAAAGGTATTAATACAAACCTATTATTAGACACATACCATATATTGTACTATTTCCATACTCCACCCCGCTTAGTTCGGTGTTGATCCCACGCCTAATTCCATTTCTCGACGTTGTGTGGAGCCAATCGCCTACGATAACTAGATTGTGCCCCGAACATACCCGGACACGTGACATCTCCCCGGAGATATCAACTGTGAACTCAATCACTATTACTCGTGACACTAATTAAATTAATACACGATTCATTGATAGGTAAGCGGCAGTTTGATTAATATATTCGGAGTACGTATTTTAAAATTATTGTGTACGTGCTTGTGAATTCGTAAAACGCACGATGAACTGACATAATGTAGTTCCATTGTTGAAAGTACTCGCAGCATAGAAATATTTTATAGCATATAGGCGATATTGACCCGAAGAGGGTCTATTTTCTCTTTATAGCCTCAATATGAAGAAATGAGTTTCCTAGCACCTTTGAAGAGCTCATCGTCGGTGATAGGCACACGCAACATAACTTATGTCCTACGTCGTAGCAATAGATGAAACTCGTAGCTACTTACTATGAAACTCGTAGGTGCCAGCAACTTGTAGCAAGTTCGTAGCACTTTATTTCGTAGCAAGTATAGCTACGAACATTGAATCTTGTATTTTATTGTGAGGTTTACGACAAAAATAGTTTACAGGAATAGTATGTTATTAAAATAACTACGGTCTAATAAAAGTCTAAAGAAACTGTCGGCTGAAAAATTGAAAATGTGATAAAAACAAGACTGACTATATGAAATAGCGTCTTAAAACTCTGTTCTACATTTTAGATCGTTAGGAAGTCGCTAAAATGACTTCGTCTTGCTAGACAATGCAGCCTAATAATAATACAAGTGTTGCAGTGGTATACTGGGTTACATCACTATAAAATTGGATAAGAGTAACGAAACTCAGCATTATTTTCTAAATAACGTCTTTCGTCTAACCGGAAAACCGGTTGTCACTCACGAATGCAATATTTTGTTTCATGGAAGGACAATCTTTTTTCATGGAAAGACATAAGCTCGTATTACATAAGCTACATATTTACATTATGCTCGTCTGAGCATACAGTCCACCTGGTGGTAAGTGGATACTGTCGCCCATGGACATCCGTGATACATGCGAATATCAGCCACGTTAGTATGCCCTCGGAAGTGCTACCTACCTTTGGAATGGAACAGGAGAAAGGCTTAAGAAAATGGAGCCAATAGGGTAGGATGAGAATGGGCTCTGGCATATCTCAATCACTAAGGAAACATACGTACATTGGAGGAATAGGATAAAATGGGTAATGCAGTATATTTAAAGGTAGAGTCTTCTATAAGAGAGAGGTAACGTCGAGTGTGCCCAGCGGCTGTTGGATTGCAGTATCCGCCCTCCCCTGCCGAAATTCAATGATGCTCTTGCTAATGTTAATCCTATGCCAAAACCTCCCACATACACACGCTCACAAACTCTCCACACTATGTCGCCTAACATCGCGATCGGCATCTGCGAAAGAAGTTGGTAGTTTGTCTGTGTGCTTCAGAGCTATTTCAATTGTTTGTGTGCAGATTCCACACCGATCTCCATCGTATATTAGTCTGTGTCTGTGATTATACATCCATATATACTATAAGTGTGTGTGTGTGTGTGTTGTCGTGTATCGCAGTGTAACAATGCGGTACAAATTGGCAGGAGCGTGAAACCACGCGTGACGCAAGGCGCGCGCGTCGCTACACATACAACGGCTAATTGCGACAGACGTGACCGGCGACGTTGAGAACGACACCTACGTACGACATACAATAGGTTTATAACATGTTATAGGCCGTCAACTACTTGTGTGGTTGTAAGAAGTCGTATGGAAAGTGACATATTTTACGGTCTTCTCCCTTTTTTCTTTTACATAACAGAACTAATACGTAAGACTTTAAGTGACTTTCTCACCACCTCCTGATAAGGTATCTGGAGTATTTTATTCACTCCTGATATTTTACCTCCTGATAAAGTAACTGTTAACAATCTCATAGATGAATTATCTGCTAATTCTCTACGAAATAAATTTAGCAGATACCGTCTTTCTGATAAAGTATGACTAACTTTTGTTATACCATCTGACAAAATATCAGGAGGTGGTGAGAAAGGCCCTTAATATTTCTTGTTTAAATGTATAACAAAAACAAGGCTCGCCACCATTACTTGTAATGCCTGTAATAACAGATCAAGACATTTAAAGTAATATTTAATGTCATATGGCATTACGTCCACCATTTGTACTAATTGTTTGTGCAATGAACTTTAAATAAATAAAAATATTTAAAGACACAAAAGAAAACATTTGTTTGGCAGATTTTATAATACTTACACTGAGGGCTGAGTACTATACATTCACAAACGGTGTAATACAGTAGCTGTGGAAGGTGCGTAAGCTAATGTAGTAGATGTACATAATACATCTACTACATTAGCATGTAATCTACTACATGTAAAGCTAATGTACTTACACCCCAGAACGCGATAAGGCTTTGAAATATATAACAATATACATATTTGATATTTTTATTATTTCTTGGAATCGTAATGTTGGTAGGTATATAAACATACCATATGTGTTTATTGTTTGCACGAACTTCTTTGTTGAACCTATTGCTGACCTGTTGCCGACCGACGGTCATTTCATAGCCACCTTAATGTGATATTAAGGCTACAATGCCTCAATGCCTCCTCAACTGTACTTATTCTATCTTACCTTATAAATGGTAATTTTAATTTACTACCTACTTTTTGTATTAAACTTATCATTCCGTGAAAAAGTTTAAACATTAAAATTATATTTTTTTATTCAGCCCTACATTATTTTCGTGTCTGTATTTCCATTCGTGTCTGTATTCTGTATCCATTAGTTAAACGCGAAAGTAATTTTACCCAGATTTTGTTTCATAAATAAGCGATTGAAATTCTTCGCATTACAGAAAACGCAAACACTCTTCAAAGTAACTTCCCCTCGCGACTGGAAACTTTGTGCGTCCCGATTTCTTTGTTATTTTTAATATCGACTTTTTTTCGCTCCAACGGTGGTTGCTAATGGATTTTCAATATTTGTGTTGACAGACAAACAAGGGGCGAATGGAGTGAGCTCTCGAACGCCGTCTGCGATCGTTCTTCGGCCGACGGTTGCAGAATGCATGACCAAACGGTTAAACGACCGGTGCTTTGTTTACGTTTGCACAGGTCTTTTATTGGTTATTGTAATTCATTTTCTAAACCGAGCTGTTAGATCTTCTGATCGTAAATAGTCGTAAGCCGCTTCCACAGGCCCCAAGGAAGTATACCACTAAAAGAGTGGACTCGCCACCCCGATTGAACAGCGTGGCGTTTTAAATCCATACATCCCTCATGCTCAAGACAATGTGCATGAGGTCGCTCGTGTCCAGCAGTAGATGTCAATAACATTGGTTAATTCTGTTTAGTTACGGTTTCTGAACCGAAGAGGATATTCAAGTCTATTAAAATACTGCTCAAAGAATATTCAATCCATACTTCCATGTATGTACACCAAATTTTACATCCGCATTTATATTACAAAATTCGTTGTCGGATCTTTGTCTGTCTATGTGTTTGTGACATCTTCGCCACTAAACCGCTAAACGGATTTCAACGAAATTTAGTGAAGAGGTACCCTTAAATCCGGAGGATATAGACTGCTTTTTACCTCTGAAAATTAATTAGTTTTTCCAGAAGGAGTCAATTATTTTTAAAACAAAATTAACGCGGGCAAAGAAAGCCGTGGACAAAAGCTACTAATAATACATAATGAAAATAATATTAATAATAAATAAAAAAAAATAGTAGTATTTAATGCAAGCTTAATGAAACATAATAGTTTATACTAGTAGTGTTAGGTATTAAGTATAAGTATCGAATACACAGTGTCATTTGTCTGCTAAGTACACGAAGAATATTATAAGAATAATGAGAATAACGATTCGCGATATTTTCACAGAGTTACACAGGTAAACCTTTTGTGAAAAGGATTGCCGAAACAAATATTTTCATATCCGCCAGTCACGGCCGCCCGAGTCTATTATCATAACTAGGTACAGATTTCAGTGGGCTGACCCTGCTCCATTATCTTATATTGTTGCCGACGAAGATGAGTTAGCAACATTTTTATACTCCAGCACTACGCCAACCGTTATTTATTAGCTTCGTGTTATTGCGTAAAGCTACAAAAATATTTTCCTCTATGACATAGGTACACTACATTTAGAGTGACAGACGAAGAATTTAGGTCGCTTCGTATGTACGGAGTGAACAGCCAGCCTTTATTTGATGTGACTGTTTGCCAAGAGGAAAAATAAACGTGTAAAATATCTGTGCAAGATGTTTTGTAACTAAGATGGTATTTTTACAGTCACGGTGAGATTGACTTAATCGTAAGCTACAGTCGCGCCCGCGTTGACGGAATAGAGCAAAATGGAGATCCTGCGAAATCCTTTCAATTTAAAAATGAAGATCTTTTATCAAGCCATCTTAAGCTACTTTCAACAGTTATCCTGGTGCGTGCAAAGTTCTACCATCAAGCACCTGGACTATCTTTTTTAAATCACTTTTCTGTTATGTAACCATTTTTCTTTAAGAAAAGTACGATATAATTGTTAGACACTGGAAACAAATCCGCGCACTGCAACAATAAAATGATACGTGATATATATCCAGTTATCAATTTATTGTTGCTACGATGGCTATCAATCAATTTATAAAGTGATATCTAAATATTCTAAGCGAAAACACAAACATTAAATTTTAAAACTGTGCCCTTGGAAAGTGGTTGATTTAAATTTATCAAGTTATTCACTTTTTGTATCCTTTTGTACAGACTAATACAAGTATTATAAAGAAGGACTGAATTTTTATTGCTTGTTTATACTTTCACTATGTTTGTTTGGGTTCCTTGAAACATGCTTATGTCACCTAAGCGAAGTCAGGACGAGTCGCTAGTATAAAGTTGATTGTCAAGTAAACTACTTTTATATATCGTCTAATTTTATCTAAAAAATACTCACGAACGTTATATATATACATAATAAGTTTAAAGCGACTTTGTTTTTATTGACTAAGTATTATTGCAGTGTTTATTGTGGGGAAGTAGGTGTGTGTATGTGTGACGTGTACAGTGTACAGCGTGCGGTCAGACGGGCGCAACGTGAGTGACGCGCAGTGGTTGCGGCCAGGCACACGCGGCGGTGAGCATTAGGCTCGAAGCCAATTCTGTTAACCCATCAAAAAGAACTGTTATTCCTTTGCCTTTACACTGAACGGTGCACAGGTATTTGTAGAAACTAATTTCTAAAAACACTAGAACTCCGCGCAATGTAAATTGAAACAGACTAATAATTATTGTAATTAACTGCTATCGCTTATCGGACGTGGCACCTGCTATATTCATGTATTCCGTTTAACTAATGTACATATTAGTTACATAACAATCGCGGTGAATACTGTTGACATGATCTAATCTAATGTTCTAATAAAAGCGAATTTATCAGTTTTTTCTATCTTCATTTCAGTTTAAATATATTACTTGTAATATACAGCTACATCGGGATCCTTGGTGTCGATATTTCCAGCAAAGTTGAATTTAGAGGTCATCTGCAAAATAAAGCCAAAACGGCCTCCAAAAAGCTCTGTGTGCTGAACAAAGCGAAGCGGTACTTCACCCCTGGGCAACTCCTAACGCTCTATGAAGCTCAGGTTAGGCCCCATATGGAGTACTGTTCAAATATCGGGGCCGGCGCACCGAAATATCAATTGGACCCATTTGACTCCATCCAACGATGTACTGTTCGAATTGTTGATGATCCCACTCTCACGGGGGGTGTAAACCCATCAACATTCGGAGAGACGTTACGTCTCTGTGTATTCTACCGCCTGTACTATGGGGAATGCTCTGAAGAATTGTTCAATATAATTCCCATCTCGGGTTTCTACAACCGCACCTCCAGTCACAGAAGTGCGGTCCATCCGCATTTCCTCGATACGGAAATGTCGCGTACTGTTCGGTCCAAAAATCATTTTATACCGCGAACCTGTAGGCAGTAGAACGAATTACCTCAAAAGGTCTTTCCATTAAACTATGATATAGGGTTCTTCAGGAAAGATGTGAGTAGGATTTTGCAAAGTCGACGACGCACCCGCATACCCCCTGGTGTTGCAGGTATCCATGGGCAGCGGTAACACTTATCACCACGTGGAACCGCTAGCTCGTCCGCTTACTTCCCTATAAAAAAAAAAGATTACAAACCCAACGATGATCAAAATTATTCACGTAGACATATAAATAGAAACAGTAGACTTTTTTATATTTTAGTTACTCTTTTAATAAAATAAGTATCATTCCATCTCTGCATTAAAATCATTTTCATAAAACCAGATTTGATTAATTCGGTAAGTAAATGGATTCCGCTTCGGCTATACCCAACAATGGAATAAGCAGATAAAGAAAAGGAAATGAAAATCCGTTTGTTTGAAATTAAAAATAAAATAGAAATATTGAATGGCGTAAATGTAATGGGGACTCTAATTTAGAAAACCGAAAATGTTTACCGCTGTCCGCTTTTATGTCGAGAGGAATGGAGCAATAAAAACATTGTACAAACTACCTATTGTATGGTGGCACGCACACAGAACAAAAGATGATGTTTGTTTTTATATTCTGTTTGTCATCTCCACATCAATTGAATACGCTGGAAAATAAAATTGGGTTTGTTTACCAGCTCACTCGTTCGTTAGAATTTGATATGTGCTCTAATCTAGAAATCTGATCGAAAAAATATTTTTATATAAAGAATATAGGTACTAATATAAATATATATAATTTTATAAAAACAAGAATATACCGTGTGGCCGCGTGGTGCCGGCCGGCTTTAGAATAAGTCACCCCATCATAAAAGGGCACTAAGAGCTAAAAAACGCAACCACAAGCGCTGAGGAACCACCTCTAAAAGAGTGGACTCGCCAACCCGCTTGGCTAGCAACGCCATTCATCCCCCATACATAAGACAATGTGCATGAAGGAGGCCATGTTCAGCAGTGTATACTAAAAAGCTGGTTACTGTTAACATTATATTATTATACCATAAGCAAAATCCATGGTTTCAAGCTTCAAGAAAAATTTTATTATATTCTGTATGTAAAATCACCACTTCATTAATAAAATCAGTTTTATTCAAGCTACTCAAAATAAGTCCACCACTAATAATCATCCAGCAAATACTCGCGAAATGGATGACATTGAATTCCCATTATGCTACCCCGGATTTAGCACAGTTATTTAATTATAGGACGTCTAGACGGTTTCAATCACGCTAATTGACACTATATCTGATTTGAAAGTTTCATCCTCTTAATTTTACGAATAACTCAAAAACAAAACGTCCTACAGGGTATTCCTGAAAATTGAAACAATAAATTCTGTTCATGATTATTCCATGCATTCCGTTTATTGAGATGAAAATATTGCGTTGTTACATGTTACATAAAATAGTTCTTTGGTAAAAAACTATTTTTTTTATTTTTGCTAAATCATGAAATGCTAAATACAAAACATAAAATAATATATTTATTTCTCCAAAATAATCTCTGCGAAACATTTCTTGTCAATTAACTCGAAATCATGAGCAAAATTAGTGGCTTCAGTCTTTATTTTAAATTTTAATTCTTTCATTCTTTATTCTTTGTTTTATTTCAATTCGTGTACTTTTATAGCTCACGACAATTGCATTACTTAACGTTTCATTCATAAATAAAAAGTTCTTAAAATTAATAAACTTTGGATATTGTTGTAATGAATATTCTGATTAATATATAAGAGCGAAACTGGGTTTGTTACTTAACAATTCTGCAACAAATTAACAAATCGTCACTAAATCTGGCACACGTGTAGTTCGTAGAATGTATTAACACGTGGCACAGTCATTGTGTTCAATGCGTGCGAATCTGGCGGCAACAACTAATAAGTTATATTCCGAAATTTTACCGTGTTAAATGAATGTGCACTACTTAGGATTCATTCCTCCCATAATATCCATGTTCATTCAATAGAAATTCAAGATATTTATATAGTATAATATTATGTTTCATTGTGTCAGATATTATTGTAATAAAGGAGGTATAATGAAACAAATAATTTGAATATTTTATACTAGCTATTGCCAGCGGCTTCTCTCGCGTTAATTTAAAGAAAAGATTTAAACAATTTTAGTTGACAGTTTAAAATAAATTGTAAAAAAACGTGTTTATTTTTTCATGTGGTACATAATCATTTAATTTGGATTAAAATAATTTCACGCCTCGCCGCCTTAGAATATGTTTTTTAGTAAGTGACTCCATACAAAATTTGCTCCCTGACACAATTCTAAAAAACATGTGTTAGGATTATTTGAACTGTAGAATATTTATGCTGTTTCAAGATAATAGGATGAGAAATCTGAATCACAATTTTTTCGCTGAATCACAATCGACCGCTTAAGAGCAAACCTCGACATAAACCTCAAAACGTTATATTTTCAAAATTACAAAGTTTTCAATAAAGTATATGTAATATTATCTGAGAAAAGGAATCTTATTATTGGTTCGACTTTCTCGGACTTTGATTGAGACAACTAAAATCTTAAATAATAACACATTTTTTTAAATGTTTTATCTTATAAATCAAATGTTTTAAAACATGTTTCTACTTACACATGATCTTGAAACAATGAAATTTTAAGTTAAACAACGAACATCTTAACCAAAGTCCATAAGTCCATAGCAAATAAGGTCCCGTTTCTCAGATAACGATATTGCTTTAGATAACGAAAAATATTAATATTTTACTATTTGCCTAGTTAAACGTATTTTTAAAATATAGAATATATAGCTTTTAAGTTAAAAATGATTTACTCTAAATACCTGCAAGATACACAACTCGCTTGCTTTGTACCATCTGCACCCTCTTTGAACACTTCTTACGAGTCGAGTAAATCAGTGAAATTGTAGTTTAGGCTGAACTGGGAAAAACAAAAGAAAAAGGTTGCAATACGGACGCTCCTCGGAGAATAATTTTTCAAACTAGGTTGGTTTCTTGCTTTACATCAGTGATTTACGTACAGCCGGCAGCTTGACAAGACAGTTTTTCAGTCACTTTGTCACTTTGAAACTCATTCTGTAGCTTACTCCGTTCTTTTGTTTTATGCATAATTTTAAGTTCTAATAGGAATCCTACTACGCTTCGTCAGAGTTTAAATAAAGTGAGCATATTACAAATGACGCATTTTATAGTCAAGTGTTCAGAAAGCAATCGGTTCAAAAGGATAGATAAGGAATCAAGGCGTGGATTCGATGATTAGTTCCCGGCAAGGAACCTGATCTCTCAGGAGGGGATCAGGCCGGCTATAAAAGTAAATTGAATTGTTCTCCCGGCTGCTGTTCCACGGTGCATGGGCCAATGGCCGCGTTCGTGCTGTGTACGATTTTAACTTTATGGTTTTATAGCTAAGTCACTCGTTATGAGTTTAGGTGTGATGAGAAGAAACGAAATCAGTTTCATTTCGTAACTTCTTAGTTAACTCTGTTAAATAAATGTACCTATACATATCCGTGTAATCTATAGGTACATACATATAATAAAATTGTAACAGGCCGATGTCTGTACATTATAGATATTGAAAAAAAACTAATATGGGGGGGGGGGGTCTTTCTTTATTAGAGCAACAGAAGCCAAAACAACAGTTTTCAGAAATTTTGTCTGTCTGTCTGTCTGTCTGTCTGTATGTTTGTACACGCATCACGCAAAAACTACTGCATGGAATTGAATGCAGTTTTCACCGATGTATTGCTAGAGGTCTAACTTAAAATATAGGCTCCATTTTACCGCAGGAAAATATCTTATTCCATTTGTTTTAAATTTAATAAAACCGTAGAGAAGTGAGGGCGGGTCGCTAGTATTAAATAAATATTTAAAAAACATTGTAGCCACACTACAGCGTGGCTACAATTACACTACGCCACACTTGTAGCGGGTAGCTTCAGCGGCAGAATAGTTCCGATGCACACGCGAAATAAAATCCTATTTGGTTTCTAATTATTTTTATTTCATTAGAGTAGAAGAACCCATGAGGAGTTCTGAAATACGGATTTGTCTCGTATATCAGTAGGTACGCTATTCTTAGGCTTCTACTCTTATTAAGTAGCAGGAACAAAAGTACCTATATATATATATATAGATTATATAGGTATATATTATCATATATATATACTATATATATATATATTATCTAGTTAGATAAATAATAGAACAGATAGCGACGCCCATAAGGTTTCTCCAGCGAGTGACGGCCACAAAGAGAGTCACGATGACGGTTTTTCACATGCACCCGCGAAGTGAGTTCACACCTATCATAAGATAATGCACCTTATAGAACTGTAATAGAGGTCAAGTTTGATGGAAACTAATTTACATCGTTACAAGTACACACTATGAATGATATAGAGTCCAAAACTTTCTGGAAATTTTGTGTCCGTCTATCTGTTTGTCCGAACGCGCATTAGCAAGAACCACCACGGATTTTAATTAAACTTGGTATAGTTATAGCTTATGTGCCGGGTTAACATTTAGAGTATTTTTATCCAGATTATTTACAAAGTTCCCCCAGGAATCAGCCACACATACTCTAACGTCTACTCTACCGCACATTCTACGAGCACGAAGACGCATGCGCAGCTTACTAGCTTACATTACTTTGTATATTTCTACTTTTTTTCTATTATATCAATCATATAATATTGTTAAAAACAAAAAGAAACAGATTTCTCCAATTACCTTACCACAGCTGATATTTACTATATCCTATTAAATAATGTTATTATAAACAGATTTCTCCAATTACCTTACCACAGCTGATATTTACTATATCCTATTAAATAATGTTATTATAAACAGATTTCTCCAATTACCTTACCACAGCTGATATTTACTATATCCTATTAAATAATGTTATTATAAACTGATTTCTCCAATTACCTTACCACAGCTGATATTTACTATATCCTATTAAATAATGTTATTATAAACTGATTTCTCCAATTACCTTACCACAGCTGATATTTACTATATCCTATTAAATAATGTTATTATAAACTGATTTCTCCAATTACCTTACCACAGCTGATATTTACTATATCCTATTAAATAATGTTATTATAAACTGATTTCTCCAATTACCTTACCACAGCTGATATTTACTATATCCTATTAAATAATGTTATTATAAACAGATTTCTCCAATTACCTTACCACAGCTGATATTTACTATATCCTATTAAATAATGTTATTATAAACTGATTTCTCCAATTACCTTACCACAGCTGATATTTACTATATCCTATTAAATAATGTTATTATAAACAGATTTCT
The DNA here is from genome assembly GCA_943735995.1 of Sesia bembeciformis. NCBI lineage: Eukaryota > Metazoa > Arthropoda > Insecta > Lepidoptera > Sesiidae > Sesia > Sesia bembeciformis. The sequence goes on from OX031031.1 coordinate 10,892,305, forward strand.
CCAATTACCTTACCACAGCTGATATTTACTATATCCTATTAAATAATGTTATTATAAACTGATTTCTCCAATTACCTTACCACAGCTGATATTTACTATATCCTATTAAATAATGTTATTATAAACAGATTTCTCCAATTACCTTACCACAGCTGATATTTACTATATCCTATTAAATAATGTTATTATAAACTGATTTCTCCAATTACCTTACCACAGCTGATATTTACTATATCCTATTAAATAATGTTATTATAAACTGATTTCTCCAATTACCTTACCACAGCTGATATTTACTATATCCTATTAAATAATGTTATTATAAACAGATTTCTCCAATTACCTTACCACAGCTGATATTTACTATATCCTATTAAATAATGTTATTATATTCAAAATGCCGATATCAGTTCTTCTCCAATACTGCTATTAGGGTGGCTACAATAAAACTTGGACAATTAAATGTAACTCGACGTCGGAAGAGGCGAGATAAGACCCAGCGGCGCCCCTTGGTGGAGCACTTTCCCTATTAACAGGGTGCCCCTACACAACGGCTTACCGAAACTGTCCCGGAGAACGTGATTACAAATACGCATTAATTTCAAGTGACTGGTGCTTTTATTTATTTATTACTATATACATATATGTATTTAGAATATAAAAAAACAAAGATAATACGAGTACACACCATATGTGATAAAATAGCTTTGATACATTAAAATTAAAATCAACTTTCATTAACATAAAAATATCCAATCACATTATTACCTGTCTAGTTATAATAAAATAAAATACGTACATAATACAAACACAGGTTACAAATTCTGACTTTGGGATTAGAAATTGAAAATAAACAGCAATAAAATAACAATGTTTAAATTATGTATTATACTAAATAGTATTTTAGTCTCAAATCAGTCTCCTCTGTAAAGGCCTGCAAGCCAATGCTTGTATTGTACACAAAATTTATTACGAACACAAATTTGACAATGTTTTACATATTGGAATGTGATAAAATATGTGTCACATATAAAATTTAAACCTAAGTATTATAAAAAAGATAACTATGAAATACTTATGATAGAAAATCATAAAGTATTTCTTTGTAAATCGGACTTCGTTAATCATGAATGTTTAAGATTATTTAAAACATTGCATACTCTGTGAATCGGAATAAGAAATAAAATGACGTATAATACAAAAAGAAATGTAAAATATAAATAATCTTCTTTATCAGCCTGTGTCTATCCACTATTAGATACAGGCTTGTTCCCAGGTGCGCCAAAATGCTCTATAGTTTGCCTTTCCTATTCAGCCGCCACCTGCTACCTTCTTCAGATCTTCGGTCCATCATCGGCGGAACGACCCACACTGCACTTACAATATTAGTATTATAAGGTAAATTTTAAATTGGATTAAAAATATTTTCTATAGAACATTTCTGTGGACTGGCGTGGTCTTCATGGTCACTTTAGTCGTAATTGGCACAAGTTACGCTAGGCCGACGCGACGCGACGCGACGGCTGCGGGACCACCGCCAACTTTTACTTATTCCCCCATAATTGCCTTTATTACTTTGCAACCACTATTATACTATCGTTATTTAAAATTAATAACCCAACTTTAATAGCGTAATAGTGAACAAAGAAAATTTACTAAAGCTTTACTTACAAATAGTTAAGGAACAAGACTTTTTCTGATAATTTCCGATTTTATTAGCTCCATCTATATGTTGGTACCGGGAAAGATTGATGATTCTCGTGTCTCCATTTTATTTCCCCGCGGATAATCTCGTTGTCTCCGGCTTAAGGACATGTGAGCCGGAAATACGACAGCAATTTTCCTTCAACTATAGAAAAATGAGGAGCGTTTAGCGACGCGCATGGGTGCCCCTGAGTACGAGGTTTACCCACGCAGCCGTATAGGAGATCGTCCTACCATTTTTACACGCTCCCTTGCTATACAAAATATTCTGTCTTGTAGTCTCAAAGCAAAACTCACGTATCCTTCCGTAATGTGACAGTGTGTGTATTATCTATACTTACGTGTATAGTCAGTTCATGACGAACGATTTTTGTTAGATACGTAAGTCACAGATTATATAATTCTATCATTTTTGTTTTAATGTAAATTGACAGGTAAATACATATATTTTGCTTACTAAACTAATAATACTGTCCAATAAATACATATTTTTATCATATTAATGATATTTCAAAGGCTTATAAATAATAAATACAAAATACTTGTTTTTCGTTAAATGTACAATGAAAAATATTTCAGTTATTTTACCTACTTGACTCCCTTATAATTTATTTTTGGGAATTTCACATTTAAATGCAATACAGAGTCCCAATGTATTTCGATCTCATTTGTCAAACGTAAAAATGTAATCATTCTTTTGTGCTTGCGCGGTTTTGGCCGTTTGAGTGATGCGCCCTGCGAGCCTGTGACGAATATCTTGATTACATTCCTCTGACTCAAGACTGCCTGACGGATGACCACTTCTTTTATTGCTTGCTCTACTCGACGGCTATAAATAAACTCGTATTATAACATATGTAGTTGTATGCGGTGACATTGCTTGAGAAAAATGTGATTTGAGGCAATAAATTGAACGAACTGTCAAATATAACTTTAGCTTACAAAATCTGTTTTGATGAGCGCTTAGTCCAGTTTGTATTATCTTTGTCTGCTTTTGCCTTTATTGTTTAAAATGTCCCGCGTTTGATTTCCGGTCGGAAAATATGTTCTAATACAAATGTTTGTTATTGCATTTGTGTGTATCTTGGAATTCCTAATGTTACATTGAAAAAGAAATATCGGCATATTAAATTATTACCTACAATAAACAGCGTAGTGTGACGGTTAGCAGCATATGAGTAATTAGCTGGCAAACAAGAAAAACAGATGAATAAACAAGAATAAACAATGGTTAACAAGTGATCAACTTGGAATGGAGAATATTTTTAAACAAAAAAAACATGCATATGTATATCTCGTCTTCTCGTCGCCAAAGATGAGTAGTATCGAGCATATAGTATTAATCATGAGAAACTAGTTGTGTGAGAGTCCCTGCTCACAATACCATCAGCCTGTGTCTCTCCACTTCTGGATATAGGTCTCGTCCAAGGTCGATCACACGATCTTCCGCGCTTCTCATCCAGCCACTACCGTCGACATTCTTCAAGTTGTCAGTCCACCTGGCCGGAGTGCGTCCTGCACTATGTTATCCTGTATGTTGTCTTTATTCGAGCTCATCTACCCCATCGGTTATCGGTCCTGCGTCATATATGTCTTTTGCCCACTGTCACTTCGGCGTGCTGATTCTTTGATCTATACCGGCAACTTTAGTTCTTCGTCGAATTTCTTAGTTATGGATTTTTTTTAACAAAGAAATTCCGAGCATACCTATCTCTTTCCTCCGCAATCTGAACAACTGTACTTGTGAATTAGAATTGCTTGCTACAAGAACCTTACTTTCAATAAGAACTGACCACGACTATGTTTATTTATCGTTTTTATTATTTAAATGGCACATATCTTGAACGTAGAAATAGTTATGTTACCGCACATTGACTAGAAATGGCGCGTATTATTGAGAACAGTTGGACACGCTTTAATTTATAGTAAAATCTACGAATTAATTAAAGTATGTTCTCAATTACCCCTATAACCAATTGCCCCTATGGGCCCTATATATACACCTTGAGGCTAATCAAATGCTTTTAGGAATGACTTAAACAATCCTACGAAAAAAAATATTTCATTAAGGTAGGTAACCTAAATAAACATAATATTTAGCCGGTTCGCTCGTTACAGTAAATAAACCACTCAGATAAATGGGAGTTAATATCTTTTACAGAAATGAAAGAAATGATAATCAGGCAAATGTTTTTAATTAAAATTCTTCTAACTAGCGGCAGTATACTCAACTAAGTACGAATTGAGCAGCTCTCAGTAAATTCCAATGGTAAAAGTAACTTCGGTGAGTATCTAGTGTATTTTTACAAGACTGTAAACATTATGTTGTATCACGTTTACTGCTCTCTCCATGTTTATGATATATTCTGTATTCTGAAGGAATATTATTATAGTATTTTTGGTCTTCTTTTTTCGTTACGAAAAGAATGTGCCAGGCGAACAGACAGTTCACTTGGTAGTAAGTGGATATTGCCGCCCATGGACATCCGCAATACATGCCAACATCAGTTCAGAATGAAAAACATTGGCACGTCCTCTGATGTGCCGTCTGATGTTCATTTATAGACTTAGAGGTAGATTTGGAAAGAAGGTTGTGAATTTTTTGGAATAGGGTGTATAACGGGGACGAGGAGATTTTACTCCTTTTCATATATACATTTGCTTTTCCTCTTTCAGGGCATGGGGTGAGATGGGGAGTAAAGTCAGTGAGAATCGACTTTAGTACGTAAACGAGTATTGTCACATGACTGGAAACTTTAATTAAAACTCACTTTTATACGTGAATGACATTAACTAAAAAAGGGACCAAAATATATAAAGGTCGTTATTATTTGAAAGAGCTATGACAGCTGACATAAATCTTTAACATTCTAACAATCATTTTATTACTCGATAGTTCTTCATGAATATGTTTTTCTTATTTTATTGTGTTACCTTATGACTTAAGAATGAAACGGTATTTACATAAAATTAATTAAATGCAGAACTGTCAGCTCTTGTCCTGTGATAACCTGAGTCATAAAAGAGATTATGGCTAGTCTAAATCTACTTTTGTCTTATGGAGTTCTTGTTGTGTAACTCAAAGTTAGACTTAGTTATTTGCAAATATGATTTAATATACAGAAATAAGATAGAAGGTAAATAAGTTATTGGATAGATTATTGTAGATACCCAATGCACCAGATTATTCATTATATTATTAATTATTTCTAGTAAGACATATCTATTTGTAGTGTTAGGGCCAAACTTAAAAGTAAGCTTTTGAGTAAAACTTGTTCTAAAGAAAACTTACAAGTACAATTTGACGTGAGGAAACTGAAAAGGGACAGTAAGTATGTAATGAAACCCTCACAACAGAGATGCTTTAATTATTGCAAGCACGTTGTCATTAGGGTGAAAACAGAATACGCCAAGCGGGAGACAGTAGTGTTTCACACCTGATTTACGTACGTACGAGTCCCCTAATGAGGGATTTTTATCTTTAGTTGATTACCAATAAAATAACTATATCCGCAGAACTACCTATACATTTATCCACAACCCAACTTGATTTCTAATATTAGTGTGTCTCAGAACCAGAGCCTTTCGATTGTTATTTTTTTTTTAAATCTTACATAACAATTGTTTATAGTCTACACTGACTTGTCGTTGATCGTAGAAATTGAATGTACAATTGGGTTAATGTCGTTGTCATGGTACGCGCGTTGGTTGTCGGTTTCGTACGTTACGTACGGTCGTACGTTACCAAACTATACCGTAAAACATTTTATTAATTTCAGTCAAGTCAAACCAATTGTAATGAGTAATTAACAACTACTTTATAGGTTCTGTATGGACATTCTATGAATACCTGAAACATTACAGTGAGTAAAATAACAAACATGTTCTATACAATAACTACGTTTAGTTTCATTATATTCTGTTCATTGTGCTCTCGGTCCCTAAAGTGTGTGGAACCTTTCTCACTCACAGCGGTAGGTGAACCTTTTTTATTTCCCAAAGAAACTTATGCGACTGCAAAAAGAGTACGATAATGTGAGAGAAATATTGTGAGCAAATGGATTTTCCGTTTCGGCAGTTTGACATCTAAATCGTATAATATAATCGTATGGGAGCATGCATGCATGGTGCATGCACGTCTCCATACTTGAGACATCAAACGTTCTAAGTAAAGAAGGCGGAAAGAAAATGTCGATTGAACAGTCGGCATTTAGACTAAATAAAACCGATTGCCATTTTTACTAGCTTTAAAATACGGGTAGTTATAGCACTATCTAGAGAAATCACAAAATTTGTGGCATAGGTCGGCAACGTTGGCATACTCGTAGTTGGCGCCCAACGACTACACTCACGAAGTCACAGGTAGTACTAGTAAATAAATAAAATGATTGAATAAAACTACCCTTTTTAATTGACTCTCTAAAATACTGCATACCTACCATTCATATTGTTTCATGTCTGTAGTTCGAAGGATGCCTAAAGGAGATTTGGGCATTGCACACTAGTACCTATAAATATACCAAGTCACACGTGCCGGCTGTTGGATCCTGAATATCTCATGTGATAGCGCAAATTTCAGTTTATTATTGGCTCTTAACAGTTTTTGTTTAAAGTTAAGCTTGAAACTAAGCTAAAGTATTATACTTAATAAAGTTAAGTCTGCTTACTTGTGTATATAGGTACCTAGTCTGACCATAAATACAGTTACAATAAAGAAAAAAAATACACTTTAATTTGGAATCTGTCATTCTCACTTGAAAAATACATGTTTATTCTCATTTTGACGCCAATCATTATTAAATATTGTATTGTACTAATATTAAAATGGCGTGGGGTGATAACGAAAACCGTATTGCTGTAATTGCATTTCATAAAGTAGGCATGGAGCCAAATGCAATTTTTAAAACTCTATCCGAATGTTTGTGTACCGGGCTATTGGTGGGTACAGTGAAACGTCCTCTATTTGTGACAGAAAAATATCTGGCCGTCCACACACTATTCGTACTAAAGAGACGATTAAAGCTGTGAAGGAGAAAATCCGAAGATATCCCACCCGGAAGCAAATTATTTTATCCAGAGAGATGAATGTAACCAACCACGTAACGTATCGTAAAAGATGATTTAGGGGTGCTGCTTACAAAAGACTGGTCATTTCATAACCGATTTCATAACTCTAGAAAAGCTGCTCAATTGGTCAATAGGATGCAACATAGCCATTATCCGGCTTCAGTGATGGTTTGGTGGGGTGTTAGGTATCAACGAGTGACTGTACCATATTTTTGTAAAAAAGGTATTGAAACGTCTTGTATTGTATACTTGGGAAGGTCGTAAAGCCTCTTAACAACACTGTTCCATAACCAAGAATGGTCCTTTCAGTAAGACTCAGCATCAGGTCATAGGGCTCGCTCATCACAGGCGTGGCTAGAAAGAAATATTCCCGACGTCATTAAGGCTGAAGACTGGCAATCATCTAGTCCCGATCTTCATCCGCTCGATTATGATGTATGGTCTGTTTTAAAAAGCATGGCATGCCCTAAACGCCATGATAATATTGAATCCCTAAAACATTCCATGGGGTTACCAATTTTCCCATGGAAAGGGTGCGTGTTTCATTGGCAAAACGGCCAAAACATTTGAAGGATTGTATAAAAGCAAATGGTGACCATTTCGAATAAACGTTATATTTTTAAAATGCTTACCTATTTATTTCTAAAATAACACAAATTCTTCTAATAAAAAAATAAAAAATATTTAGGTTTTGTTTGTAACAATATTTATGGCTAGACTAGGTAAATTAGTAGGTAGATATTAAGTAAATATGTCAATATTTTTTTTTTTTGGAAAACCGTCTTGTAGACAGTATAATGGAATAAAGGATCCAATTACACCCTCTACTTGTGTTAAGAGCCTATACATGATTTTGAACAAAGAATTAGACTTTTCAAAGATTATGTAATCGTGAATGCTTATCGAGTATCTTTAGTTTGTCCTTACGCAAATCCAATCGGTGTCTGTCTATCCCATTTACCCTGGCCGGCAGCCAGTACGCTGACGACGCTCAGTATGGTCGGGCACGACTCTAACCACAGTTATCTCTCAACTATCGCTAACACTGGAATATATTCACACCAAAAACTCAGAACATAGCAAATGAACTTTCTACAAATCTCATTTACATTGTGATATGTAACTGCTTTACTAAACGAATGTTTGTGACACTGTATATCTCTTTTGTCACAGTACAATACCTACATATACTAGTATATAATATAATATATAGTTATATATCTGATATATATATATATATATATATGTATATAACGTATGTATATAGTTATTATATAATATCAGATAACATTAAATACAACAATTGTTAAGTAGTATTCTAGAGATAAAAGTTAGTAACCACATACTCATACATTAAGCGTTCGTAACTGTCTCTTCCCGTTCATTTTAAAATCGTATAAGTACTTTCACTTTGTTATTATGTCTGTCTTTCGTCAACACTAACTTTAATTTCTTTGACGATATATGTTACCGGCAGAACCCGATTCCAGATTAAACTTGTTTTCCCTAGGATGGCCTAGTGACTAGTTAAGCCAAAGCGTTTTACGATAAACTAGTTCAGCCTAGGCAATATCATTTCTTTTTTCCGAAATGTCTAAATTATTGTGGCCCTTATGGCCTTTCAAAAGTCACCGGATATGTATGGTTTAGCGCGAGCACAGAAGGTGCTCTGCCAGGAGCAAAGAGTGTGTACAGCAACTAGCCTAAGGGCTCCCCCGCCGGAAGACCGGCGGAAGAAACGGACCTCGGCTTAGGCCCTTATCAAAAGTTGTCTATACTTTGTATGGAACAGATAAGATAGACTTGAACGATTATTAACGTGTTCTAAAATTGTTCAATATCTGTTTGAGAAGCGCCCCATAAAGAGGATAAAATCAAAATCAAACAGACAGTCGCAAATATTTGACAGCTGTGATATTAAAACCTACAGTGATCGATAAGACGTTGATTAATGAAAATTAAGGTAAACCGGCAGTTTACTTTCGTAAGATAGCATAAAACAATAATTTTTCTTACAAAATTTACAAGAACAAAAGCCTTCAGTTTCTTAATACCTCTGACCTTTGCCCTTAAATCGCCCTTAAAACCTCTCTGTCCCTTAAATCGCACACTTATTCATTAGAGCTTCCCCTCTTAAAATAAGCAATGAGTCACAAAAATAAACAAACTTCTAAAACAAAGCATTTCAACACAAAAGAAAGAATACCTTTGCAAATGTAAATTATAATTTAAGATATAGAAATTATATTCCTTATTTAAAAGTATGAAGGCATAAAATCCTTCGTAATTTCATGTAACACACGCAAATGTTTGTTGTAAATTCGAAAAGAGAAAAAAAAAAGAGGGTGAACTTGAAAGAAATGACTCTGTAATGTTTTGGCTGTTTGAATTACCCAGTCAGTAAATCTGGAGGTTGCTTGCTTAGCACAGTTTCGTAATACAGTGGTTTTGTCATTCATGTCTTTCTTATATTAACCCGTCAACCATATATCGCTTGAATTGTTAAATTGAAATGACGAAAAGGTACACACAACATTCTGGCTCATTATATTCGGACTATGATCCGTTTTCATATTTTTCATTTAAGCAATCTGCACAGGAACAGCCAATAGCAGGAGTGACAGTAGATATTCACTAAATATAGAAATTTGCCGGTAAGGACTGAATGAGGCTAGGAAGACCGCGCATGTTGGGAAGTTTTGAAAGAAACACAAATAAAGAACAAATACATATTTCAGCATTATTAACCGACACGCGCTGGTCGCGTGTGGTAAATTTTGGCCCAAAACTCTTCTCATCATTGCAAGAGAAAGGCATGTACCTTACAGTAGGGAACTATAGTTCCCTACTGTAAGGTACATGCCTTTCTCATGTACCTTACATCGATGTATACATCGATAACGTAGCTATTATTCATTTGTTAGAATTTCTGATATCAGATTTTTTAAATAATAATACTCAACAATTTCCACTAAAACGTGTCAATTTAGGCACATTTCTTAGAACTGGAAATGACTAAAGGAAATACTATGACTAGCCTGTTAATTAGGCATGCATTGTCTCACAATTCTCATTTCGAACCCCTCACAAATTGTTCGACCTAGTTTCGTGAAATATTGAAGCAGTAAATGTAATTGGACATCGTAAATTACGCTTTATCTAAATAGAATTCGTTCACAATCGCAATTATGGGTTTATAATGTAACATTTTATTTGATTTCAGTTGCTAATACAGTTGGAAAGGTGCATTGAAACTTTTTTCTGAAATTTTAAAGTCCATCTCAACCCACAAATGGTACGAGTGTGGGACTCGTACCATTGTCACTTTCAATAGGTATTTCTGTTGTTAATTTAAATATTTCCTGAAACCATCACCCAGTGCCCTAATCTAAGAATGTAGAGACCACATAATTACCATTTTTTTATAATTCTTGATCGTGTGATCGTGTATAATTCTTGATCATAAAGCCTTATGTTTCCTTTACCGTCAAGCTCCATAGGTAATTAAATAGACGTAATAGCACGACCTCACCACATATTTTATTATATAGCTCAGTAATTTTAGGTTTCTATCTTCTCAAAAAAGTCCCAGTTAGCTGAATTTTAAAACACATCTTTGTAATAGTATTCTGAATAACATTTCAAAAATCTACATTGATATCGCGTGTGCGTTTTGAGACATCCAAGGTCACGAAATACAGTTTTTCGCGAAAGTCTCTCGTTCTGTGGCTCAGAGGTCAATGGAGGGTACCTACATACTACTAAAATCATGGATCAGAAAATTTTCTGCAAAAAAGATTCTATACATTTTTTGTAGCCGTTTTTGTAGTAGTCCGCAAAGAAAGTTGGCGTTCAATCGCATAGTGATTCATCGCATTCATTTCAACCACCTATGAAGTAGAATGCAAAGCGCAAGGCGTGTTTTTTATATGTTTTTATATGGTCCAATCCATGGTGTTCGGGATAATATTTTTTTTCTATTTATTTCAATTCCCAAAATACAATTTACATAAAACCAAAAACAATTACCTACATAATACAATTTGCATTAATATGAATTCTTCCTATAATATCTGGTGGTCATTATAAACCTCCCTAAGCTAGGCCGGGACTGTATCATAGGGACCATACCAAATACCAAGTGACGTACAAAAGACCAAAGTAAAGATGTAATTCAAACCTTGATAAATGTGTATGTACTTTAGTAGGTAACTTAAATTAAATGAAAACAATACTATTTTATATTAAATTTTATAAAAATAAATGTCAGGGTCCTCCTGTGCTCGCGGCTCTCTCGGGTGGGGGGTCCCCTCTGGCCAGGGGCCCGTGGCATGTTGCTCGCTATGCCACGCTATTGTTACGCCACTGTGTGGGAGAGGATTTAAATGAGGGTTTAAGTGTGTGTGTGTGTTTGTGTGATTGTGTTTATCTGTATAAAAATTTACAAAAACTAACAATAAGAAGAACAGTACTCATATTAACAGCTTTAGGCCCCACACTAGAATTCTGTGTTGTGAGACCCAATTTAAGCATTCATACATAGCATTCATTAATATTAGAATAAGACAGGTAGTTATTAGTAGGTATAGTTCTTTGATCTCACGAAGGCGGATTACGCTTAGTAGTTTTACAGTAAAACTACACACAGTTGTTTTACTGTACGCCGCGGCATCGGGAATCCCACTGAGCATTCTCAAGTTTACTACTAAGCGTAACCCGCCTTCGTATAATATGTTAATATTGGGTATGAGTATGTGTGAGAGTATTTTTAATTAATTTAATGATACCTATTACCTACTAAATAATTATACGTCACTACTCGTATTACCTAATATTTTCTATAGTGTAACTATTGATATAATAAAAAGGGGTTTACTTTTAGGATATGCAATTAGCACATTCTGTCAGTGTCAAGTTTTTCTTCGCAATAAACAATTTCAAAGTCTCGTCTAATCTTAAACGATCCTGTTAATGTCCACTCTAATCGAAGTAAGTTGGGAGTTCTTTAGTAAAGCGATAGTAGTTTACTGAGGACAGAACAGGACTCCTTGGAAACGCACGAAAAACGCACTTTTATTTGATTACCACAAACAACATGTACGAAAAAAAACTTTGAAGTTTAATAAACTATTACTTTTAAACCACAAAACGCCCCTTATACACAATTTTTCAAACAAAAACTAAACTTCGCTTCTTGAGTTCCCGCCAAAATATACCTTATACTATCTGAATCCATATCAAAAATTATTTCAAATGTATTTCTGAACGATATGTGTATGATTTCGCGGGCTTTTGCACGTCAAGTGTCAAACTCAAATGTCATATTATTATGTTTTGAGAATTTGTAAGTTACCTTTTTCAATACAAATTTATTTAATTGTAGTAACATTAATTAATAAAGTTAATAAATTGGACATTCATATTGTGTTGTACTGCATTTTTTTTTCTTATGTAAAATGACTTCTCTCCTTTCCGCCGAACTTTCTGCCACCTGTAATGCTTTAGGAACGTTTGATAAAAAGACTGGGAAATATTTAATAGATGGCTTCACTTTAAACACTGTAAAGGACCTCATACGATATTTGCGCCGTGACGGTGAGGACCATGAAATTCGCAGGCATTTTGGAGAAACAAAAGTGTTGCAAACAGACCTTCTCCCTATGTTGATAGACCACTGGGAAAACACGGAATTATTCGACGTTACACTCAGGTAAAGGCACCGCACCCCTTGCACCCCCTGGTAAAGACGGCCCTGTATATATAGATATTTTAGAATATGTTTCTATTCACAGACTTCTGGTTAACCTCACGCACCCAGCACTTTTATTATATAGAGAAGAAGTACCTGTAGAACGAGCAGCGCGACATAATTATTTGCAAATACTGTCACATTTACAGTGTTATAAGGAAGAAGCATTTGTCAAAGTGGAGACATGGACTGTTTTTGCAAAAAAACTGGCTAAAATACTTGAAATTGTTAGTATTTTTATTTGCATTTACACTAATACATTTAAATTCTTAGTGATCTAACAAATAATTGCATTTTATAAACTTTTCAAGAGGGTTTTATTATTATTTTTAGAATTATCTTTAAAGCCAATATAATTTCATTTATTTTCGTTCATTTATTTATATTATACATAAGTTGTATTATGGACTATCCTTATATTTATGTGAAATAAATTATTTTTTGATATTTATCCTTTTCTATGTAGGATTGGTCAGAACGAGATGAAGACACGGGCCTAATCATTGAGAGGATTTTGATTTTAATCAGAAATGTGTTACATGTGCTTGCTGACCTCGACAGAGAGAGACGTCCAGAAAATGATGCCAGTGTTCATGATCAGGTCAGATTAATTCTTGAGTTTTTACATATCAACACTTTGCAATTCAATTGGTGTAGAAGCCAAAATGCTACATTTCAGGAGGTGAAAATTAACAAAAAATTACTATTTGTAATATGACATTTTCATTTTTATTGCTGTTAAAAATTTGTCTTTCTGTGAACTTTAACAATTTAATACCAAATTTTATATTTTGATGTGTTTAATGTACCAAAAATTGCTGTTTTTGATGTTTGTGTCCCATCAAATATATTTTAAGAAATCACTGGGTGAAATATGTCACTTTTCTTCTAGAATTCTTAACAAATATGTGGTGTATACATCAGTATCATTAAATTTTCTGTCTATTGACATAATACTTTATGTACAAATTGAAAGATTTTTAACAAAAATATTAAAATAAATATCTTTATAAGGAAAATGATTTATAACATTTGGTACAATTTACCTAGTTTATAGGTTATTATATGTGAATTTAAATGATTTTATTAATTTTTACTTATATATATATATAGAACATGAAAGTAACAAGAATATATAAATAAAAGTTACTATTAAATGTTTTTTCTTAAAAAAACATCTATTAGTTCATGGTCATAAAAGCCATTTGTTTTTCACAACCATAAGAAGGGTAACTTTTAAGACCATTTGACATCTTGTGGTGAAATTTTTGTCTATAATGTCATAATTTCTGTGTATATCTTGCCTAGGCTTTCAAAAAGTGCATAGTAAAAGCCATCTTTTTGTGAATATCGACATTTTAAATAGAGATTGATAGATTTTAAAAACTGAACAAAACTATAACTCATTGTTGCCAAAATGGCTTTTACGCTAATTGAATTGCAAGGTGTAGACAAAACGATACACATTATCTGATGGATGACATTATGAGTTTGAGAATACTTGATTTGAAAATTCAGTATCTAAAAAATGTAATCAAACTAAGTTTTATTCAATCAATGCTATCAATCAGTTTAAATTGAAAATTGTTTAATTGTTTGCATACTGTGCCAAAAATTTATAAAAAAGTTTTATACATCAAGGAAAAATATATTAGCATTTAATCCGTATTTTTCTGTCAATATCTCCTAAACGGTTCATCTGAACAGAAAACTGACTTTATCAGTAGAAAGAACTCAAAGAGCTAATTAACATATTTTTGGGAAAATTGTAAGATAATAGAGTTTATGACATTTTGTCAAGTTTTAATCGAGTTTTAAGTATTAAGGTGGCGATATAATAATAGTGTCATTTTTTGTTCAAAATAATACTCATACATTATTATGCAATTATGAGTACTAATAATGATTAGTAAGTGAATTTTCTTAACTTTTAGGTACTCTGGGCATTAAATCAATCAGGAATCCTTGATATCATTCTTTACATGTCCTCGGAAAACGAGAAACAATACTTCATGCATATTTTGGAAATAATATCTCATTTATTGAGGGAACAAAACCCAACAAGTCTGGCAGATGCGGCATTACAGAGAAGTGTTGATGAGAAATTTAGAGATGAACAAGAATTATTGTCATTAAGAATGTCAGAGAATAAACAGAGACTCCATAAAATAAAACAGTACTCTGGGACAAGGTAAAAGTTTTTGACATTATCTAACTAAAGGGACCTTATTATCAACATGAATTTATTGACTGGTCAAGGTTTTACTAACTTTCGTTTTTTTAAGATTCTGTTAAAATAGAAACATATTTCAACAGTGATCTGATGCATGAACATCTGATTTTTAAGTAAGAGCAATATAGTTTTTTTATATATAGTAAAAATAGTAAGTAAGAAATATATATATATATATATATAGTAAGAAAAAGCTACTGGTATCAGTTTGGTGATTCTGTGCCGGTATTGTCCACTACAGTTTCTTACGAGCCAGTCAAATGATTGATGCAGATGTGTACTGTAAGGAGCTGCAGACGATGATGGAAAAGCTGGCATCAAAGCAACCAAGTTTGGTCAATTGCTCATCTTCACTTCTTCTTCATGACAATGCCCGCCCACACACTTCTCATACGACAGTTTTAATGTCCAGCTTTAACTTCGTGATAATGTCCAGCAAAAGTTTGTGGTCAAGTAGTTTCTGCTCTTTTTGAATTACCTCCAGCTTTTCTTGCGCCGTTGTGGAATGGGTGACCTACAATTCTTCTAGCAAATGTAATAACATCGCTCACGTCTTGTACTTGCAGAGAAGCTTTGACTGCCGATTGTAGTGTGTGTAGGTATATAGCACCCTTTACAGACATACGGACTTTCGTCTATATTGCTTTTATAGCTTCTACTATATTGGGCCCATTGTCTCAGAATTACATGGATAACGATAATAATCTCCCTGGACAAATTTGATTATTCTAATGTCCTATTGTCCTAATTTGTCCCAGGACAAATCTGGACAAATAATTGACAAATTTGATAATTGAAATCGAATATTGTCCTCGAATATGGGGTCCTCAAAAATGTTTTATTTGCAGCACTCTGTGCTCAAATCTCTGTGCACTCTGTGACAAAGTACTCATCGAGACAGTGAACAGTGAAAGTGAGTAGTTTAGAAAACTGATCAAATTGTTCACGCAGGTCCATATATCAGTCGTTATTGATATAGCTTTAGCTTTTGCGACTTCCTTTCTAATTATCATTTTCACTTTTTCGCAAACTTCCGGAATAAGGGCCACACCGCACTACCGGTTAACCGCCAGCGGTTGGCCGTTGCGGCAGGCCGCAGCACTTCCGGCTACCCGCTAGACGGCTGGCCGTTGCGGCAGGCCGCAAATCTATTTTTATATGAAATCGAAAGATTCCTACGCACTTTGCGACGGTTAGCCGTCAACCGCTCCGGTTGAACAGAGGACGCGGCTGACCGTCCGGTTGCTCTAACGCTTTCGCTCATGTATTTTCTTCGGGGGACCTGATATTTGGACCTTGAGAGGTGCATTAGTCTTATAAACCCTTTGTCTTCTAACATGGATATCGGTTGGTTGTCAGTTGCAATCATTTCGGCTATGGCATTATGGATTTCTTTAGCACGCGATACGGTTATATCCCACTTTCCAACAAATGACTCCTTGGTTTGTTGCACCTTTGTGGTTGTTGCAAAATGTACTCAAACAGTACACAAAGTGATTACAAAGTGAACTCCTATTTCTTTGTTGTCATCAGAGAATCTAACTAAACCTAATCCATCTTTTAATTTGCTGTCCATTCAATATTCTCTGCTGCTCGTTTAATTATTTATTACTTAATTTAATTATTAACTAGAATTATTAATATTAAGTAATCAGTTATATTGAATAATGACTGGATTAATTTCAAAGCATTGAACAAATTAAAGTTGTATATTTTGCAAATAAAGTATATGATTACAGGCATTCTCGTTTTGGAGGAACTTATGTGATACAAAATATGAAGTCTTTATCAGATAATGATCAGATTTGCCTTAAACCAGTAAACAAAATATCAAATTTAGACTTCAGTGGGAGTAAAAAATCAAAATTGGTTAGACCTAAAAACAGAAGGCCAGTGGAAAGTGGCATTTTGGAAAGACGATCTGCATTTGCTGTAAGGTGAGTGGCTTATAGTGAAATATATACGAGTAGATGCATGATCAAGACCATAAAGTTACTTTTTGAACTTTTTGGCGGTAACTCGAGAAGTGACGTTATGAACTATAAGTGGTAAGTTATAACTATTATAAATAGTGTGTATTGTACGTTTTGTGGTTTAATAGTGATCGTTCATTAAACTTCCAAGTGTATTTTGTGCGTAATATTTGTGATAATAAAATAAAAGTGAAGGACTATGTTTGTCGTGTGCTTCCAAGGAGTCCTCTTCTGTCACTCAGTAAGCCTAAGCGACTCCTGACTTACTTCGACGGGACAGGGCATTGACATGATACGTTTTAGACTTTGAAATTGTATATTCTAAAGAAAAACTCGACGCTGGGCTGAATGTGCTAATTGCACCATTGCCATATCTGAAAAGAAAGAAAATTACTTTTACGAAGGCGCCATGTGTCGTGTCGTGCCCTTCGCCGCACTTGGATACTTGTTCACATACCGTAGGGTCGCTGTGCGTCAGCGATAGGTGTCGGTGTCGCCTGTCGTACTCGCCTTCAGAAACGTACCTTAACCAATCAAGCGATGACCTTTGACCTTTTATTGTTTTCTGGGATACAGGTATCCTAACGCCGACGCTTTGGTTAAGGGATGCACAGATGTTCGTCTTTACGAAGTATACGATATTTTATTTTATTTTACATGAAACAACAGCATCAACAGAATAATATTATAATTACATTGTAAACAATCTCCAAACGCATTCCCATTAATGTTTCATCAAAATTTAAGTGATTCTGCATATAATTATACTAAACTTTGTACTAGTGCCTTTTTAAATGTGTGTATATGTGAATTCAGTGAGTATATATGACTAAAGCGTCTGGTCTGGCACGGGGCGCCCTGTATCCTAATAGAGATAAAATCTGGTGTATTAACAATTACCTGCTGGTGTATGTTGGATTTTTAGTACTACGGTATCGTCTATAACAGCTCACTGCAGGGGGCAGGCCTCCCCTAGTAGATCATTAGGGGGTTTCGAACCATAATCTACCACGCGTCCCCAGTCGGGATTGATGGATACACATATCTCATGAATTCGCACACCCAAAATAACAAAGGTGTAACTTGAGAACACCAACTTTACAGGGGAGCTAAAAACTGTTTAATATCTATCTCTAGATATAGAGATAGCTCAAACATACTTAAATGTATAACAACAATAAACAAAATTAAACAGTTATTTCGCTTTCCTGTAAAATTGATGTTTTCAAGTTACGCCTTTGTTGTTTCATGTGTGTGAATTGTCACAAGCTTTTTTTAATTCTTAAGCATGCGGGGTTCCTCATAATGTTTATCCTCGCCGCCAAACTAATAATAATGGCCCTGTACGTACCGAACCGCTGTTTGACATACCACGGGCTCGAAATAATGTTTCTTACAATAATCCATTTTATAGAATATGTCGTTATTATAACGACCTGGATGTCGAGTTTGACATATTCTATTTAAACAACGCCCGTTTTAAAATTCTGTTAGATAGACATTTTTCCTTTTAGATAGTTTATATATATATATAGTTTCATTTTACCTATTCTGCATGTTAAGAGTTAAAGTTGTGTATAACTGTAAGTGAATTTACGAACGTACAAATGTTTTATAAAATGTGTCTGTAACTAGATAAGTTTGTAAATTTGTTTTTATACCTAATAAATAAAAAATTACCAATCCTTACTTCGGAAACTCAGTGATACGGGCCGAGAATTTGAACTCACGATGTCACGAATGTGAATCGAGAACCCCCCTGGGCTATCACCGCTCTATAGTACTAATAATTTTTACAATGAAACAAAATTTGCAATATTGAATCGTCGCGTGGCTTGTTGAACCGGTGCTCTATATTACTAATAACATTTCAGATTATTTTTAAAAGAGTTTTGCATAGAATTTCTAAACAGCTCCTATAATCCTCTGATCCACTATGTCAAAGATGTCCTAGTCCGATCTAAGGCGCAGCAAAACGATGAATCCTACTACCTGTGGGCTGTTAAATTCTTCATGGAGTTTAGTAGGGGTCATAATTTTCAAGTGGGACTGGTAAGGTAAGCAATAACTTTGAAAATAGATGAGGCTCGTTTTGGTTTAAGTGCATATTATTACATTATAAATTTTAATGCTCCGTTTTCATTTCAGTCTTATAAAATTTACACTAAATTTTTAATTCAACTCGTACCGCCTTTTCATATAAACTGTTAAACTCATCAACCAGTATGACGTTTGATTTTTTATTGTCTTCTTTTGTATTAGAGGCCTTATTAGGGCAATAATAACGTGAATGGTCCCGAGGTCTGTAGTTTGAACTTTCCGCCGTTCCGCCATTTTGAAACACTTCCGTATATCATCTTTAAATCACAAAACTTTAGTAGAAAGAAGAGTACGTAAATGTCTGCATGTTTAACTTATGGATGTTTTTTTATATATTTTTTATAGTGTTACGACGTCAATATCTACGATTTAAAGGTAAAAGGCCTAAACCAATATACAATTTTATACTGTCGACATTTAATTACGTCGACGATGAACTTTAGTTTTAGTTCAATTGATGCTAATTTATTTTTAATTGTAAACTACAGAGCTTCCAATATTGTAGCTATCCGGGCTAACGATCAAACCAAAATTCCATAAGCTTATTAGAATCATTTTTGAACCAACATCTTTAAATTCTAATTTCCTAAAAACTTGCTTTCGTCAATATCTAATTCATGTCTTATCAATTTTTTACCATTTTATATGATAAGAAAGTTTCTTATTTCTATAATCCTCCCCCCTTATTTCAATATGTGATGCACCCTAATGTCTATCACTACCCTAATGACGGTCCTCTTTTTTTTGAAACCCCCAAATAATCCAACAAGACGTTTACTCTCCGGAAGGTAACCAAGAAGACTAAAAGGTTCACCATAATATTATTCACAAGAATTCCATTTTGCAGTGAGACAATGTCGTTGCCGATGTTCCATTACGTTCAGCAACAAATGGAAAGGTACTATGACATGATCAAAGTAGAGAAGAAAAAGTTCGCAGTTTGGGTGAGACGACTCCACTTAGCTCTTAGAGCTTACAAGGAGTTACTAAACACACTGCTAGCGATGGACAAAAGCGATGACCCCACTGTGAAAGAATCAGCTAAAGTACTAAAAAGCAATATATTTTATGTTTTGGAATACAGGGAGTTTATTCTCCATATATTTCTTAGTTATGACGAGAACAAAATGCCCAGGTATGTTTGAGCTTCAGTCAAATAAATGTTATTTTATTATGATTGCTGTCTTTATCACATATTGGGTTCTCTTTCAGGTCTTACTTGGTAGATTTAATAGAGACAGTGCATTTGTTTTTGAAAATGTTAGAGCATTTCTGCAAGAAAACGGGGTTGGTTGTTCAGAAGAAAGTAAGAAAGAAAAACAAATCTAAAAGTAAGTACACTTTTATAATCTGTTCTTTTACATACCTATAGTTTGCATTTAATAATAATAACCTTTATTTCTCCACAAATACTTAGACATTAAAGTACTTAAACTAAATAATAATCCAACAATTACATCGCTGAAGTCGGTGTGAGAATTACGAGTATAGTCAATTTAATTCTTATAATAATCTTTATCATATTAATAATTATTATCTTTTAGTAATATTGTAATAAGTAAATGTTTCATTAGTCATTATCATTACTAGTAACTATATTTATGTACTGCATTTAATCATTGAATCAAAAGAGAATTTTAATTATTTTTCTAAAAATTTTGTCCAATTTTCACTGGAAAGCTAGAAAAGCTTTTTGATGCAACTTATTTCATTACTACCCTACTAAATAAATGACAAACAGTTGTACACACTAAAATTCCCCGTGTCGTGAATCCAGACATACAAATGAACACACCGAATGTAGTTAATAAGTAAATAACACCACTCGCAATGGCCCACACTAGGATTCCTTGTGTCGTGGATTCAGAGACTGACAAATATTTGACTTTAAACAAATGAATATCCGACCGAGAATCGAAACCGCGACCTGTTGCACTGCTGTGCAAAATCCGGGGTACTATCAAGTCAACTAATCAGTTGTTGATTATTTTCGTTTACTTCATCGATGCCTCCTTTAATCCGATCGCAGATTATCACTTCATGTGCAGCATGCACCTGCCGCGAGTCGCAGCGTCGCGATTTATAATTATATTGTGCTAAGGAGAAAGTGCATAAGACGATATCGGTAAAAACCATAAGATGTGTAAAAGTGTAATGCGAATGTCATAAGCAACAATAACCGCTTACAAAAAGGCGAACTCTGTTCGTTTGCCACCTTTTTTCTATAAAAAAAAATATATTTACAGTAATGTAACTATCAAACTAACATAGATGCAATCGAAATTGCGCTCAATTCACATGCCTATAATTTATTTATTTAATAATTCATTGTAAGTACACACATAACATGAAGTAAATAAAATGGAAGAAAAAGAAAGATGTATAAAAAGGTAAGCTTATCACCTGCGGAGATTTATTCCAACAGACCTGGGAAAGTGAAATATAGGTCAAGAGTTCAAGACACAAAGATATATTTATGTAGCTTTAATGACCACACCTTAGTGTCATGACCTTTACATGATACTGCAGCCAAGAAGCCCAGCACACTGTGAAACTCTTCAACGGCGAACGTCGTGTTTGAGCTCGTTTTGATTTGATGTCGTGTTAGTGACATGAGCTTGACCGTTTGATTCGGCGAGATGGGCGCCATTAGCATTGATACTAAAAAGGAGTAAATAAATTAAACGTAAAAAACATTTTAAAACAAGCTTGCATTAAGATGCACTAAAATTAAAATAAACAAAGGGTCAGTTAAATAAACTAATCATACAAACCTAATCATTATGTTAATGGTTTTATGTGATTTAAAAGCTTGTCGCGAAATTTTCGGCCCAATTTAATTAATTATAAATATAATCATTTCAAATTACAAATCTTGCGACAATCTTTTAAATCACATAAAAACATTAACATAATGGCTAAGATTGTTTAACCTACTTTGATTTCTATGTTTATTAGGGCATTTAATAAAAGCTTGTTTTTAAACAATTCTTTTTACGTTTAATTTAATTCACATAAAAATAAAACAATATATGTTACCTAAAATGTGACCTAGTCTGCGAAACGAAAAGATACGCAACATTGTCAAACTGTTGAGAGAGAAAAATTGCAAGCGGGCGGTGTACTAGACGAAAACAGAGAATACAAAATCAGTAGGACGAGAAAAAATATAGAAATTCAGTATTACGGGGCTGCAGGTATTTTTATTTAATTGAGTATTTATAAAGCCGGAGACACAGCCATATTTGTTAGAACGTAACCTTAAAATGTGCGCGAACACAATGTTTGGTAATATACGTAATCTGCTTCAACGACTTCAAAAGAGAACTGCGTAAACTTTTGAAACACATAGAACCTTTCACAATATAGAACAGAAATTTACGCCATCCTCAACAAAGATCAAAGAACAGAATGAACAACTACTTTGTTCCATCTGTTCTTTGATTCTCGGTGGCACATACTATTAATTCTTACTATTATAATATTCTTAGATGGTATTCTGTAGTTTCACTCCGTTTACAGAACCAAAGACACAGTCACAGAAGTCGAAGTCTACAAATCAAGTCAAAGAAATACCGCCGTGGGAGACAATACAACCGCAAGTGGCCGCTGTATTGAGCTTTGGCGTTGAAGAGTTTCC
Source organism: Sesia bembeciformis (assembly GCA_943735995.1). Lineage (NCBI taxonomy): Eukaryota > Metazoa > Arthropoda > Insecta > Lepidoptera > Sesiidae > Sesia > Sesia bembeciformis. Next base: position 10,914,771 of record OX031031.1, read on the forward strand.
GCCACCATTCGACGCCGCTTCTGACGTGCCGATAGATCAACAAAAGTAAGTTCAAATGCATGTTTAAACTGTGATTCTCATTTAGATACTGAAACCCTTTTAAATCCTCAATCTTAAATGCCTTGTTCATTAGTTCACAGTCAAGTAATGCATTTATAGCGAGTTTATCGGTATGTAAATGTTATACTAGTTACTTGAACATTGTTTATTTTTTATTTTTACTGATCATTCATTTTCTCCACCACGTCAGGAACAGCAACTCGTATCAGACAGAGAAAATAATAGTTTTGAAAATAAGAAAAAAAACATTTATCGCCACTCTTATAGATAAAATAATGTTTTGTTTCATTTTGTTCACGTGTTCGAATACAGAAATTGTAAAGTTGGAGGTGGGGGGGTTAAGTGCTAGTCGCCTAAGTCGAGTTAGTAGTAGCCATTGTGTAGATAAATGAGTAGTTGACTATTAATTTCATCCCAATATACAAAGTCAAAGTCAATACAAAGGTCGGCAGCTAAACTTTATAAACTGGTCTTAAGACTTTTTAAACTTTCGCGTTTCGTACACATTTTACATTGTATATCGGGTCTGAACGCGTAAAATCAAAGGCAAATGTGGGTAGTTGATAAAACTGCTCGCAGCACCCATCCTGGATTAGAGCCACACCGCACTAGCGGTTAACCGTCAGCGTGTTTTTGCCATTGCGGCCCACCGCACCTCAGTATGTATATGCTTTACTTTGAAGAAGATTTATGTGGAATAAGTTGCTGCTATTATATACTTGTATTATCGGAGAAAACGTCTGAAAAAAAAAAACAATTTTAGATACATCCCTTATTAGAAACTAGACGAAATAATGGGACAATTTGTGAATGTCTTTTCTAAAATATTTTTTTCCGTATCGAAATCTAAATCCATTGTGATCACTGTGTACGTAGAAAATACGTGTACAAACAGGCACCGCTAGCCGTCGACTGACGGACGGCTGACCGCAACAGTGCGTAGAGGCATTCGGCGGCGGCAACCGGACGGTCAGCCGCGTCCTCTGTCCAACCGGAGCGGTTGACGGCTAACCGTCGCAAAGTGCGTAGGAATCTTTCGATTTCATATAAAAATAGATTTGCGGCCAGCCGCTAACGGTTAACCGCTAGTGCGGTGTGGCTCTTACCCGCCTCTTCAGTCAACTCGTGACCACGGCTGGTGTAACCCGTACCGAAACGTCGAGTAGTCTCGCCTTTAATTTTACGCATTTAGATCCGATTTACAATACAAAATTGTCTTAAGACTGAAATAAAAATGTCACTGTAAAATCACAGATTATCCACCTACGCTTGATGGCACGTCTGACTTGTCGATAGATCAACAACGTTGAATTGAACTACTTCATTTCGTGATTTTCAATTAATAGAGATATTGGAGCGTTTTTAAACTAAATTCGAAGGATCTGCCTATAGAAATTCATCCGCGCGAGATGGTACACGTGACAGTTATGTACCTATATACAAACGGAAATGTCGACGTAGAAGAAAATCGGTCCCATTTTGATGCCACTTATGATACGACCGTAGGATGTCTTTATCTAAACCAAAAAAATAGGTTTACAGTTCTAAATCTAACATTTTATATTTATTATATGTAATTGATTTTGTATTCGTACTTTTATATTTATATTTTACCTATTTTAAAAATTAAGCTGTTATGACTTTATCAATTTTAACTTTAACCGTAGGTATAAGTATTTGCCCAGTACTAATTGTCAACTCTAGTAAACGTGAGATTTTAAACCTTACTTGATTTTATAAAGTCAACATAACGAGTGTTCATAACGCGAGTACACTTGAAATTCAGAAATCAACAGTCTATCGGGCTAAAAAATTAAAAAATACTGGGCTTAAGATTCTCCACATTTTCAAAACTAATGCTAAAATATAATAAATATGACTAGTAAAATAACTATTAATAAAATAAATCAACTATAATGAACTGTACCTACATTCTAAGTTTTAACTCAATTGGTTTAATGATTATTGAATTATTTCAAAGGCAAACAAACGGATGGATGCACGACGGAGTATCGTATCGTTATTATGGTTTTCGTTTTGATATAATCCTAAAAATAAGCTTTAAATACACATTTTAACGATGGAACATGGAATGTTCTGTTACTTACGATAACAATAATATTTATTTAGCTATTCATATCGGTAGTATACAAAATAAATGTTTGTTGATGTCGCCTGCTTTTTAGCTAAAAGCCTAAGCCATAAATACAGTTATATGTAGACATTCAATATACTTTCAGCTCCTTTTCTACGCAAATTAGATCGTCTGGCATTAAAAGGCCTTTAAAAGGAAATATTTTCTTCTATTTGTCTGAAGTATTTCAGCACTTTACCTAATTGTCTACTCTATTTTAGGCACTTAGCAATATCAACTACAACATACAATGATTTATATACCTCATTGTTCGTCGCCTTACTAGAACAATCTCACTGCTCTGTAGACGTTATAGATTGCCTTACGAGATATTATACTCTGCTATTTTAGCCTATCGTGGACGAGGCCCCTTACGGTTACAAGGATCGAACGTGGGAGTTGTGTGTCATATTTGCGTGGGTTTTTCCCAGACTGTTTTGGCTCACTACAAAGTTCTTTCATCACTTCTAACCAGAATCTCCCCCTTCTGGAACATACACAACACATCACATTGATCCGTATATTTTTATTTGTCAACCAAGAGTATTGAATTCCCTACGGAACTTAATACAAGAATATTAGGTTCCAAAATGTACATAAAACATTAGATTCTGAGGAAAGGAATATTCCGATTATTTTCGGTTCTAGTTTCCAAATATTGATATTTTAGTAAACCTTCAAAAAAGAAAATATTTTTTATTGTTTTATCTTAAAAAACAGATGTTAGAGCAAGGTTATATTTAAACAGAATCTTGAGACAACGATATTTTAAGTTTCAAAATCTTAACCAAAATCTTAGTTCGCGTATTCAATAAGATAATGTAACGTATGCTCAGATAATGTAACATATAAATAACATATAACATATAAAGAGTGCCTAAAATATTATTCTTAGAAATTAATAAATATGAACTCAAAGAAAAACATAAATTAAAAATAGAGAAACTCAGCTGATGCTAACACTTGCGGCTGGCATCAGCTGAGCCCTTCTTAATTTTTGGAACTATAGAGTGACAATATTTTCCTTTTCTTACCCAAAGCGAACTCAAAAAAAAACTAATATCTTCTGTAAATTTTTATAAATAATGACATTGAATCAAAGAAGACTGTGTAACAAATCTTTGCAAAACATTAATATGAAGGCTTGCACTCATACAATATTGCAGCGGCAGGAATTTAATAACAATGACAAAGTAGACCGTATTATTCATTTGTTGCAGGGAAGATTGTATGAAGAAAATACAGAAGTTGATGCGCGATTACAAATACGAAGAGGCCGTCGGAATGTTCCGCGCTGCCAGGTCAGATTACATTATTATATTACTTTTGAAATTAATATAACTTCATTCTTTGTTAATATATGATTTTATTTATTATATATCTGTGACATGCTCACGCTACTTATTTCTGGATTTTTTACTTGTAGATTGTTTAGTATTCTTAATACTCGGTTCTCTGGAATAGCCAAATTGGTGTATCGATGGACTTATATTTATTTCCTTTCTGCCCAAAGGTTGCCTGATAGAGAACGTTATCAGTGATAAGAATGCCTCTTTGCGCATAATTATAAACTTAGATTTATTTATTTTTCAATACAACTTCAAAAGTATATTAAGGTATATTTATTATTTACTATATTATGGATTTTTTTAAATGTGCCTCATGTTGACCAGAACCTACTTTACCGAGTTCCAACTTCTTCCCCCCTTTAGAATTTATTTTATAAGTATCAGAAGGCTAATACAATACTACTAATTAAATAATGCCAGTCGACCATCTTCGTATTTCCGCCCGTAACTGAACGTTGATGTATATAACACGGAGTGGTTACAACATAACGTAATGAAGACTGAAACTGTTTGTGTTGCTGTTATTTTTTTATCTTTTCGTGTTTGTACGGAATACGAAGATAGTCGATCATAACCAGCCCTTTTAGTATCCACTGCTGTATATGGGTCTCCTCATGCACAAGACAGTGTATGGGCTTAAAACGCTACACAGGCCAAGCGGGTTGGCGAGTCCACTCTTTTAGAGATGGTGTACTCGTAGTTCACTCGTAGGCTTGTGGTAGCCGCTTCGTTATCTCTTAGTCGCCTTTTACGACACCCCGCGGGGGAGGAGATGGGGTGGTGGTATTCTAAAGCCGGCCGACACCACACCTATGGTCGACCGGCATTATTTAATAGTACTGTAAAATGTTAGGCACCTACATCTAACGTCATGTATGTAGGGAAGTGTGGCCCGAAGAAGGTATATTCGGTGCAGTCGGCATACCGGAAGATGAAGAGCTCAATATGCTAGAAACGATTTACTCCACCGATTTAGGAGTCGAAGCCACTGGTAAGCATATCCACTTGAATTTATTATGATAAGGAATAGTGCACCAGATTTTTCCCAACATTCAAAACGTTGAATAACCTACCAGCAATATGCTGAATATACTCGTATACATGTAAAATGTTAAAACGTTGTAAATGTTCCTTGTTTTCTAATGTTATTCAATTGCTTTGTAAAAAAAGGAGTAATTTCGTTTGTTTGTAAATATTAAGAAACTTATGTAAAGATAATTACATATATAATATAAACGTTCAATTGAGAAACATTTTAAGGCGTGTTTTTTTTAAATTAATTTTTTTAACATTGGTGTGAAAGCACTTATCATCGGCACTGTTTCAATAACGTTATTTGTATGAGCTTATTTTAATTAAAAAGAGAAACGATCGAAATTGTGGACACGAGATATTTTTACATATATAAAGGACAACATCTGTCTGTTTGTTCGCAGAAATTTTATAACTATATACTAAGGCGATTTAATTGCGGTTTTCACTTATTATTCCTGTTTTTTAAGTTATTTATCAGTTAATTCCCGAATAATAACTTAATTACCGGTTTTTTATGCGGGAAGGTTTTGTTTAAGACAAGATGACTGAATTAAACGATTCCCTAATTGAGTTCGGGTTCGGAGCGGCCAAATCCGGAGGCAAAATCTACTTTATAATTAAACTTTCAGACAGAAGCGTATCTTTTCCGTATGTTTATCTTACAAATTAACAGAAATAGGTGCGCCGGTTTTGTTTGTTTCTTACGGTTGAGTTACTCAGATGATTACCTAATGTGAAGACGTAATAGATATTTAATTGTATCTAGATAAAATTTGAGTTTCTAGTAATTTGAGTTTCTTAATTTAAATTAATACGAGGAAATTGTAAGCAATTCCATGATAAAATTTTATATGAGTTCTGCATTTTATTGAAATAATTACAGACATCTTGTTCGCGTTCTCTGTCTCCCTGAAATCTTCACTATCAGCAAATATTTGTCATAAGATTTAAGTTCACAAAAGTTCAGCGACGAACAGATCACGATAGTTTTTCTATCTTTAATATTAGCTGCCTTCAAAGCATAACTCGTCATAAAAACGAACTTGCATGAGCTTCACGTCCCTGGAATATCTCCCTGTCGAGATTAGAAAGTGTTCTATTATTGGTTCACTTAAAGTTAATGGGCTAGGTTCCTTTCACACCGTGATTGAGATATTTTTTTCTTTGTGGGGCTAACATAAATATATGCAGGTGTATTTGTGTATAAACTATTAGTGCTCGCGACTTCGTACGTATTTACGTTACAGCATGTGTGTGTTGATTCCCGTGTAAACTTTATAATTATCCGTGAACTTTGTGAACTTTATCCGGATAAAAATTACCCTAAATGTTTAACCAAGTAAGTAAACTATAACAACGTTAAGTTTTATTAAAATTCGTCTTGTTTTCGCGCGATGATTGTTCAGACTAATAGACAGACAACAATTTGAAAATTTGAAAAAATATGTTTTAATACTATTCGCATTATATACTTTTTCAAAAAAATATTTCGTGTACAGACACGGCTTCGTTACGATTTTATTATATGTATGTATAAATGATGCACTTTATTAATGATTTCATTTGTTGTGCAGACTACTATGTCCTACCCTATATCCGTCACTTAATCAGTTTAAGGTTGACTGGAACAGATCCCGTGTGACAATAAGTCAGCCTTTGTACCAATATGGCACCCTTATATCTATTAGGGTCTTTGTTACTGTAACAATACTCCTCAGAGCATTGTCTCTTACCGCCCTCTCTTAGGTCCTATATTCCTTAATTTCATTGGTGCAAATTTCGATGAACGATTCTGCTATCTTGTTCTTATAAATTCTCTGCGAAAGTTTTTGTTTTCTATTTAGTCGAGTTAGTGAAGCTTTAAAAATCATCAAATCTTGGTAATCCTTGAACAGTTGCAATTTTGATGATTTTTTAAATGTTTGTGTTTATTTATTAAATGAAATCAGAAACATTATCGTTTTCAGATGTGACGATAATAATCATAACAAGGATGTTTCTTTTATCCTATCTGCGTTTTTATGCACATTGCTTTTTAAACATTGTATTTTTGAAGCCTGTTTGCTAAACTTTTTATTCTTAAACCATATCTGTTCATAAGGAAAATAAAATGCAACTAACATAATTAGTTGTTATTAGCGGTTAGTTTACGCAACAAGTGCGACGTCGCAAAGCGCGGGTTAATGAATGGAATTGGCACTAGTTTGCGGAACCTGCTTAGTTACCCGCGTCGCGCAGTCATCTGAAACAGAAAAGAAAGACCAGTAGATTATCTTCGTAGAGCAACACGACTTGTATGTACACACGCGTGTCGCATTCATAAGCGTAACTAGAGAAAACCTTACAAAGATTCTTACGTTGCTCCAGTTCATTTATATTGTGTAATTGTGTTTTGGGAGGGAGATGGTGCGCGCTGCAATCCCACAGCTCCTGGGCGCACTCGTCACGCCAAGTTATCCATCTCTCATAGAAGACTACCGTAAAATGTATTACATTTCCCACTTTATCCTGTTCTCTTAATACGTGTATCCGTAGTGATGCTAGATCCCATTCTCATCCCATCCTATCCCTCCCCATTGTTCCAACTCTTCTCCAAATCCATTCCTAAATCTCCAAAAATAAGGCAGCGCATCCGGGGTAGGGCCAACGTGTTATTTTGAACTCGTGTTGGAATATATTGCAAATGTAGGGCAACAGTATCCACTTACCACCAGAGGACTGTCTGCTCATCCGCTGCCATTTTTCTATATAAAAAATTGCGCGTACGAAAACTGTACGTACGTAAGCATGCCTCGTGACTCGGTGTCTCTCTATGGAGATAACATACTTGTCTTTTTACATGTCTGAAGCCCTGCCCATTCAGAGTAATTAGGTACCGGATCCCTGTTGAGGGTTCTCGCGAGATTATTTTAAAAGGAAAATGCTGAGAATGAATGAAAGCGTGACTAGCGCATTTATGTGTGACGTTGCGAAATTGTAGTGTGTATGGAGTAATACCTTTCATAACCTGAATAATGTGTGTTCAAATAAATCATAACATATATACCTTTATAATATAACATTTTCAATTTTATTTCAGTTTTAATTAATATTCTAATTCAATAATTCCATCCGATTACTCTTAATTTACTAAAATCAAACTACCCGCAATGCTTCGCCTAGGTTTAATTAAAGTTACGAATCATTTCCCGTAAAATTGTTACCAAACCATCGCCCTGTTTCTCTTAATTACTAGAGATCGGTCATGCTACATTGCACATGATATTGTATTGAAAACTAATAATTTAGTTAATAATCTTTACTTACAGAAGTTGTCGCAAATGATAATCAAGAGGAGAATTCTGGTTATGATGATGAAGGTACATATCAAACAGATTTTAATAAAACTTTCTAATTAAATCTACTTTAAATTATATGTATTTCATAAAAAATACTTTCTAAAATTTATAGAAGAGGAAGAGGAGCAGAGAAATACAGCGATCGTAGAAACTGACTTCGATTTTCCAGACTTTATACTAAGGTAAAAATTAGAAGGTTTATCGTATCTAGTAATATTTAGTTGGTCCTTTGTGGACTAAATAGATTGGCTAAGGACGGGAAGTCTTTAGTCTTCTAATCGTCGTCGACAAAGGCCAAGAGGCCTTTGTCGGGTTAAGCTAATATTTTCATGTACATTTGCTAAAAAGTGATATCATTATTAAAAGAAACACGTAACAATTAATAACAGTTAACTACGAAACGTGAGAGTACATGGGTTACAATCTTTACCCGTATAGCTGGAGGAGTATAACCGATTGGCGATACTTGAAAACGAATGTTATTGTAATATTCTCTAGATATTTTCAGCATTACCACAAAAAAAATACATAAAACAATTGTTTGATTAATTTTCTTTCAATTTAATGGTATAGATAGAGCATCGTTTCCTAGCCTTTTCAGTGCAACGAACTCCTGAAAAGCCGGAAAATAAAAAATAAATAACCTCACTTAATTTATTTTATGAAGGGTTTTTGTTACATCACTGCCTAATTTTTCCCAACTAACTGTGACCCCTGTATATGTGATCGCGATCCCCAGGTTGAGAAACGATGGTATAGAGCTATACAAATTTGCTTTTTAAGCAATAACACTTATTTGATTTAAATAATTATCTATTTACATTTTTTTTTTATTATAATTATTTGATTTTTTGTTTCATATGTTTATTATCTTAGATTTTGTCACCCCCGAGTGGTGAGTGCGTGTGTATATTTGTTAGAGCGATACGACAAAAACCTGCCTCACACGAACCACTGTATCGCTAAAATGCTGCATAGAATCGCTTGGGATTGCAAGCGACCTTCCTTGATGTTTCAAGCAACACTATTCATTGTATTCCAAAGAATACTGGACAATCCAATGCCTCAGTTCACGGTTTGTGTCAACATCAATATCTCCTTTATTTATATTTTTCTTTAATCTTTTCATCACTTGTATTACCACTTTTCCTGTCATTCGAGCTATCGTACTGCTTCTACTAAATATTTAACTAATTGTATAAAGACTTAAGATGTGTATAGATGTATATCGTATATTATATACTATGTAATTATGTATACTGTATACCATCTACCCGTGATCAAAATATTTATTTCCCCTTTACCCAAAGGTTGTCTGCCGGAGATCGCTCTCAGCGATAAGACCTTATGTGCATCTTTGTGTCTACAATATCTGTTATTGCTTTTGTTTTGTTTTTGGTGTAATGAGTTTTATCTATCTATCTATTCAAATTACGTAACCGTATTCGTCCTCTTGAAAGCCAGCCACGATATACAAGATATATCGTTGCAGATTTTGAACATTAATTTCTTTACATATTAGGTGCTTCTTACCTATGAAATGACCGATTTGTATGAGAAACTGAAAAAAAAAATTTGTTATAAAAATATTTATTATGTTAGTCGAAATATTGACCCATATTTACTACACACTTTCGCCATCTCACGGGCAGTTGATAGATACCACTCCTGTAACAGTCGTGGACGGGTACAATGAATTCTTCAAAAGCCCTAATCACAGCTACATCAGAATCCAATTATTTTCCTTGCAAAAAGTTGTTCAAATTTCGAAAGAAATAGATGTCTGTCGGGGCAAGGTCCGGTGAGTATGGTGGGTGAGGGAGAGTCTCCAGGTCCAGCTATTGAAGTTTTAAAACTGTCGTATAAGAAGTATGAGGGCGGGCATTATCATGAAGAAGAAGTGTAGATGGGCGATTGCCCAAACTTGGTTACTTTGTTACCAGCTTTTCCATCATCATCTACAGCTCCTTAAAGTACACACCTGCATCAATCATTTGACTACTTTTATTTCAAAACTATTATATTATATTATTTTCGATTTATTTTACGTGATCTACAGCTCCTTACAGTACATATCTGTATCAATCATTTGACTACTTTTATTTCAAAACTATTATTTTCGATTTATTTTACGTGTGATAGCTTATGTCGCCCTCGACAATAAAGTATGACATTGTTTCGAATATACGACTGTCACGAAATACGGATCTCGATAGGCTTGCAAACGTCAAATAGAAAATAACATAGTGGACGGAGTATAATTGAAAAAGACAAGCCTAAAAAAATATAAATCTGCTAACACTCGTTTCAATTAGAAAAAATGAAATTGATATTTTTATATTTTCTGTCCTAAAATTAATTTGACACTGTATTATAAACGAATGCAGAAAGATAGAAACTAATCAAATAGGTATATATTTATTTTTTACACGATTTTTATATTTTACTTATTTCATATGATAATATGGAAAACAAACACGATCCACATAAATGTAATTCTGTTAATTTACAAAATATATGTTAAATAATACATATATATGTATGTCTTTCATTTCGTGTTCATAGAATACGCCTTTCGAATACATTAGCTAGATATAGAATTTATTTCTCATATTTTCATCTGCTTTTTCCTTACAAAAATAACACATATCACAATCCAATCGAAGGATAATACGACATAAATATTCACAGGAATTGGAGAAATTCGCAATATTTATATGGAGGAAATTTGCCGAAGTAGCATCTAAAAATAGTAAAGTTTTTATTGAACTACTGTTTTGGAAATCGTCGAAAGATGCCGCCGAAATAGAGCATGGCTATGATCTGTACACGGACCAAAGGTGAGTAAATTCAAGTATTTAGAGAATATCAAATTATACAAGTGTTTGAAATGTATTGTTGACATAACATTGCAATACTAGTAGGATACGCCACATTTTATTTTATACCGCGAACCAGTAGGCTGTGGAACGAACTGCCTCAAGAGGTCTTTCCATTAAGCTACGATATGGGGTTCTTCAAGAGAGCTGTGAATAGGATTTTGCAAGGTCGGCGGCGCGCCCGCATACCCCCTGGTGTTGCAGGTGTCCATGGGCGGCGGTAACACTTACCATCACGTGGGACCGCTTGCTCGTCCGCCCACTAGTCTATAAAAAAAACAACAAAATAAATATATTGAAAATCCATCGTTATATATTGAAATATATAGATATATTGAACACTAGAAACTTAAATGGAAATTTTGCACGAATCTCATTTTTATTAACTTATTATTTAATTTAAATAGTCTAATTATTCGAACCGGTTTTAAAATAAAATCATAAAGGTCATTATCGATTTATATCATTATAAATCGATAATGACCTTTATGATTTTTATGATAACCTTCATAGGTTACGTTCGAAATGAAACAATTTATCTCAGGTGTAATACAATTGTGATACAAAATTAATACAATACGAGTAACAATATCAAGAGCGCTAATCGATTAAAATTGAACCTCAAAAATTGAAACGGGAATAGGGAATAGGGTTTTGTTGTGATTAATCTTAAATCTTATCGTTCTTTAGAAGGACCGGTTCTTTTTTTATAGAATGAAGGCGGTAGACGAGCAGACAGTCCACCTAGTGGTTAAGTAATACTGTCGCCTATGAACATCCAGCGGATGTTCCTATAGGCCATACATGCCAACATTAGTCCAGAATGATAGACGTTGACACGCCCCCGATTGCGCTACCTACCGCCGGAGATGTATGAAAGGATTTGGAGAAAGGGTTGGGAAGATGGGGAGGGATAGGATGGAATGGGTACAGACTCTGGCATATCTCACTTACTACCGAAACACGTATGTACATTTGTAAATAGGATGAAGTGCGAAATGCAGTACATTTCAAGGTAGACTTCTGTAAAGGAGGAGTAACGAGGCCAGACGATACTGGTAAGTATACTGGTATATTGGTATAAATTCTATATCTTGCTTTATTACCTTACGTTTCTAATAAAAATACACCAATTCGGTTGTGTAACATATACATTAAACTTTCAACTGTAACACCACAACAACAAGATTCATTTTTAAGCGTGTATACTGAATGTTAAGCGCGCCGACAACCAATATGGCGCAATTTGGAGGAGTCGAGCATTCTTGTGTTATATTATGTATTCTTGTATCAATGAGAGACCACCCGCCAGTCTGAAATTTAATTGCAGTTTTTAAAACAAAAATATCTAAAACCAATTATATTTGTAAAAACAAAATGGCTTTATTTCAAGTGTAATCTAAACCGATATGAACCTTTATCGACCAGTTTTTAAGCTTTGAATTGTACTTTGAGGCGTCGTTATGTACAGGGATAAATCTGGCAAAGGAACGTGGACTGAAGAACAAGAGGAGGAATTACGGAATCTGTACATGGAAAATCAAACCAATCCAGAAACTGACCAAGGTTATATAAGTATTATTTCTTTTGAAATTCTTAATAAATTATTGTTTAATTATTCAGTTATTATTGACGGGAAATTAGCCCAATCGGTTAGAGTGCACTTGCGTGCTGCGTTTGATTCCTGGTCATACAAACATTTCTATAAAGAATATTGAATGTTGGAAATTGTTTAAAGGCAATTAAAAGGTGTTTAAAAATGTACATTCAGATTCTAGCTTGTTTGTGTTCCTGTGTGTATCTCTGGACTTACTATACAGGGAATTGAATATTTATGCTCAGAATATATTCGAGCACCACATACTCGATTGAAATACTCGATATGGTCGTATTTCAATACTCGATAACTTCAGAGAAACCGGATTTTAGCATTAAAGTGATATATGTATATTTAAAGCGGAAGCACAAATATTAAACTTTTAAACTGTACCCTTGAAAATCAGTTGATATATAATACAACCTATATATAATACAAGATATAATGGTTCATACAACCAAAGCATACAATCATGACTTGTAATACTTTAAGAAATTTATAACAAGCTTTAATTATATTCGACTAATTCTTTAATGTCATTACGTATTAAAAATGTTTACATTTGTAAATTGGTTTTCGAAGCTTTTCCGACTTTCCTATCCGTAAAAGTTATTTTTTTAGACTTAATATTGTATATTCTGAAATGCCTGTATATTTGCATATTGCCTTGTGTATCATATTTGCCTAATTCCGAATTTTCTGACATATTAATACACATATCATAGACGTGATCGACTGGATTTTGGACAATCTCATTGATCGTACTCGAACGCGACGCGGCGTCATCAAGAAAATGAAAGAACTTGGCCTCATTTTCAAAGCACCCACCAAACGCACCAACAAGGTACGCTCTCAACGCGTAACTACCCCCAAAGAATTTACTGAGGAGGAAGATCAGATGCTAAGGGAATTTTGGGAACAATATAAAGAAACTGATGGTAAGTACAATAGTTTGTTTAAATATTACAAACTTGTTAATGTTTTCAACTAGGCAAAATTATCCATCCTCGTTGAGAAACAGCGAAATAGACATTTATTGACTAAAATTATAAGGCCCAGTTATTTACGCCAGAAAAGGACAAACATTAATTATGAACTACCCAAACTTAATAATTAATGGACATGACAAAAGAATGTGGCAATACATGTTAACTGAAAAAAGAAAAGTTTTACTTATTGATTTTTTTTAACAATAAGTAGAACATAAAGTTATATTTAATCAACGGCTTCGGTACTACGGTAAAACCCTGGAGATTTTGTACGATCTATATAGATAAAAAAAAGATTTTTTTATAATCTGATCATGGTTAATAAAAAAAGTAAACATGATCGATAGTATTTAATGACTTGCAATGAGTTATTAAATAAATTGGCTGTAATAATATTTCTTTTGATTTTTTTACTTTGTGTGCACGCGTGATCGCTTCTTTGTTTCATAATTACAGATTAATTAATTAAACTGCGGATTCGCTCACCAAATGTTAGTTTTATTTTATTTATTTTTTATTATTTTATTTTCACTCGTTCTTATAACTTATAATTTTGATAGTACTTGTCTCAGGTGAAAGTGAGACGGGGTCCACACGCCACTAGTGATGCACCACTCACTACCGCTTGTTGCGATGGTGATGGGACTCCAACACATTGGCGTTCATAATTAAAGCATCCATCAAACATAGCAACATTCAATATGAATTACATGTACACTCAAATTATGAAAAACATTATTTTGTCATTTATATATTAGGCATGGTACTTTTTCACTGCACATTTCTGTCAAAAACATGTGATTTAGAAATGTCATATATAAATGTTTGTGGTATGAAATAGTAGAATGTGATATGAATTGCACATGACCGTAGAATAGAATATAGAATTCAAATCCAAAAATGTCTTTGTTTCGCCCAATCTCAAAAAAATGTGACTTTCTCGGAAAAGTCTGGACAAAGTCCCCGCTTATTATTTTGATGATTAAATATTGTAATCAGATAAAAAGGGTATAATAATATTTTTGATACAATGTATTATTGTATTGCAATCAGCCCTTTCACTATCCACTACTGGACACGGGCTCCTCATGCACATTGTCTTGTGCATGAGGGATGTATGATCTTGAGTGCCGAACGGGTTGGCGAGTCCATTCTTTTAGAGGTGGTGTAGTTCCTTACGTCTTGTGGTAGCCGCTTTGTTATCTTTTAGTCACCTTCTATGAAGCCCACGGGACGAGATGGGGTTGTATTTTTCTATAGTTATTATTGTATTAATTATTTTTAATACAATGGTCATTACTTTTAATACAATTATTTTGAAGTCACATTAGAAATAAATAGCAAAAATACTTTGTAGATCCAATGAGCTTTATAATGTCTCGTATGCCCAACAAACGTCAGAAACGCAACTACGTGGAGAAGTTACTTGAACTGGGCTTGATACAGGATAAGAGAGAATGTCGCAAGAAGAGAGCGAGGAAGAGTAACGCTAAGAGCGCGGGCACACATGCAGATAACTCTGATGGTAAGACGTACATGAGGTTTATGGGGTCTAATGATTTTTCAACATTGTAAATTTTCCCATTCCTCTCGTTAATTTTGTTCAGTTATTAATAATATTCATAAAGCCGAATTTGGCGGTATGCAATAAAATAAAAACCATGCTCGCAATTCACACGCCTTCTATAAGAACTTCTGTTATTTTGGTAAAAAAACAAATCGGAAGCTTTCACACAAGCATAAAGGTTTTCTCTCGAAAATGCTATTTGATGATAAAAGTTATTATTTTTTTAGAAGTCTCGTAGGGAAGTTCTAAAGCAATCATGTAAATGTACTCCAAAGAAACAAAAGATCGTATAGTCAATTTTCAGAAAATATTTCTTTTTGCATATTTGGATTTACAAAGCAAAAAAACAAAAAGAGGTACCTATGAGTTTTTCAGGAAAATTACAAAATAATTCGAATCGAAACGTACTTTTTCTTTTGTCCAAACTATAAACACATTTTAAGAGCTGATGCAGATCAAGATTTTCCCTACGAGACCCCTTGAAAATAAATGTATAATATCATAAAATAGCTCATTTTTTCATCACAGAAAGTTTAATAGACACAGACTCTTCGGACCAATCCGATAATGACAACACTAGAGCATCCTCACCTGTTGCCCACAAACCTAGGAAAATCCTCAAGAAAAAGAAAGATTCAAACAAAAGGAAGCCACAGAAACCCGTAGAGCTGAGTGCTAACGAAATCGCCAAGTTATTGGTTCAGGCTGTGGACGACGGTGAGTGCACTTTGCGTATTCAAATCATATACTGTTGAAACATAGTAAAAATATTAAGTAAGTTATCTTCATAGAAAAGCACCAGCCACGGCTTTTGTGTGTGTCGTGTCGTTTACGTACGCGTAATTGTAATAAAGGACTACCGTAAAATGTACTACGTACTTGTTAAGGTGGTGAGTGAATACCAGAGTCCATTTCCCCTTCCGCCCTATCCGTGGGATGACCCAGCCTGTCCCATTATTTAGAGAGTATAATGGAATAAATGAAACTCCTTATTTTATTCAACTCTTTACTCCCCATCCCCCAAGGAGAATTGAAAGGTGTAATAGGATGAGAAAAGCTCCTCGTCCCGTTATACTACCTATTGGACGTTCTCTTAATCCTTTTTCCAAAACTATTCCTGAATTTCCAAGTGTAGAGAGCGCATTTGGCAACATTCCAACGTTTGTCGTTCTGAACTGATGTATTTATTTATTTATTCTTTGTAACAATTACAAAATTGTATTTGAATGTCCATTATAAATGTGATCATATTGTAACAAAATGTCTATTAAATATTAAAAAATAGGTTAATTTATATATGTTGTTATATAATTATATAACAATGTTATATAATTATATAACATTGTTATATAATTTATGTTGAAGAGCGTAAAAGCATCCCTTCTAAACTTCTAAATCGAATTTTCGACGAATCGGAACGACACGACGTATTATGAAACCCTGTGAGATTCTCTGTAGTCATACGAATACAACGCGGTTGTGTTTAAACCGCAACTCTTCATAGGTATACTACTTATCTTTCTTTACTATTCCATAACCTCATTTATCTCAAGATTCGATTAAATCGAAATCGCCAACCGCGCTCGCATGTTATATAGACTAGCGACCCCGCCCTTATTTCGCTCAGATGGCATAATGATTTTTTAGGGAAACCTAGGGATTCCTAGAGATTACGAAACATAGCCTATACCCATCTGCTATAGTTTAGCTTTTTAAAAGGCAAAAAAATTTCAAAATCAGTCCAGTAGTTTTTCAGTTTTCATAAAACGGAACTCGCGAACACTCGCGGTCTCTCTTTATAACATTAGTATAGATGTATGTATGTTCATTGCGTATATTACACCCGTATTTTAAAACTGTTTTCTTTCTTTTTATTTATTTCATTGCACAAGTATTTGACGTGTACAAATAGCGACTTAATGTCTTACGGAATTCTTTGCCAGTCAACCACCAGATGAACCAGAAACCAATGCGAGTGCAGTTTTAATTTCAATATACATAGTAATGTACATATTATAATACAGAATGCATAACAGAACAGAAACATTTAATTAAGAGGGTAGAGAGAAATTGAACAGAGCATATAAAACATTAAGTTTGCTTTAAATAGTGATCCCGAAACAATGTTTTAAAAGTGCTTTCTTAGGTTGATTTGAAAGTTTAATATTCGTTTTACGTTATTGTTGTGAAGATATGACTAACCAGGGTGAAAGGAAAGATAAATTTCACACGAATCACTGTTTATTTGAGAAAACTACATCTTTATTATATAGCCTTGGAAGTAATGCATAACATATTTTGAAATCTGTCATGGTATTTTAGGTGCGTTCAATAACTTACAAAAAAATCTGTTTACATTTTATTGTCGTTAACTTTACTTTACATTTACTTTTTATTGTCCTTCATTCAGTTTTAACTTCTCAATAAATACCTATTATATATTTTTTCCTATGAATTCAATTATCCGAATGACTCGTAATCAAATTGGTTTGGATAATCGAGGTTCCATTTTACCGCATTACTCGAAATTCGAATTCAACAAGTTTTCCTGCAGATAATATTTTTAATAGAAATGCAAAGGTCAGAGGTCCTTCTAACTTGGATAGGTTACTTTTAGCAACATCCCTTGGGATCAACTCAGCTTATAAACTGGATAAAGTTGGCCAACGGCTGGCCGAGCAATATGTTACATATTGAGCAAAGGGCCATGTCTTCTTAACCTTACTATTCGTTTTAGGTGTTCTATTTATTATCTTATCAGGGTTGGTCTGATACCGTCACCAGTCCTTTTATTATCCATGGCTAGGACACGGATCCCATGCACATTGTCTTCTGCATGACGGATGTATGGCCTTAAACCGGCACGCTGCCCAAGCGAGTTGGCGAATCCACTGATTTAGAGATGGTGTAGTTCCTCGGGGCTTGTGATAACGACTTTGTTATCCCTTGGTCACCTTTTTCAACACCTACGGGAATAGGTGGTAAGTGGTGGTCGTGGGAAATGGTGCTATTCTAAACCCGGCCCACACCACACGGCTAATCACTTCGACCCAATGGGATCTTGCGATAGTGATGGGATATCCATATTATACATATTTTAGAATATCCGTCACTAGTGGAATCGTATATGTATTCTTCCGGTGTTGTATTTGCTTTATTTATTAGTCTGTATTTAGCCTTCGCATATTGGTCGAAAGTATTTACCGAAGGATATATAAGTTCACTTCGTACTGTACTTATTAACCTTTACGTATATTTATGTGTGTATAACATAGTAAAAATATATGTAACTTGTATGTATGACTTATAAAAAATATTAAGTAGTATCCAAGCAACACATTATTAAAGGGATCTTTGTTCGATTGACTGCTGCGATATGTTTCGGGAATAACTGAGGTAAATATTCGTTTATCTCAATTAGAACCCCTTCAAATCCCATCTCATCAATCGAGAAATTTTCTCGTTCCATTAGAATGCGATTAATGGAACTCCTTTTTCCATTATATTCTACATCTCAGCCAATTCCACTCTCCAAAGAAATACAAGATGGACGAGGAAAACTCCTCATTTCATTGTGTTCTCTACTCCCCGCCATCCTCCTCTCTCTTTTCCACTGCAGGGAGGGGAGGTTGCACGTTGCAATCCCACAGCCGCTTAGCGCACTTTTCCCACTTTATCCTATTCCTCCAATGCACGTACGCGTTTCGGTAGTGAGCGAAATCCCTGCCCACTTGCCCCAAACCTTCCTCGAAATCCGTTTTAAATCTCCAAAGGTAGATAGGACATCCAGGAGGCGTGCCAACGTTTTTCATTCTGGACTGATGTTGGCATGTACCGCGCATGTCGCAGGGCGACAGTATCCAATAACCATCAGGTGAACTGTCTGCTCATCTGCCATCTTCTTTGTATAAATTCAATAATTCTATAACTTGGTGAGTAGTACACCATTATAATAACAAGACGTTAATGTATAAACGAAATTCCCAGACGGCTTTTAGACTACCTAACCACTACTTGTTACGCACGATCTGTCTTTCAAGCGCTGAACACAAGACAATAAATCACTAAATCACCCTACAAAAGACTAAGATAACGGCGTCACGCACTATTGCCTCGCTCCTAGAACTATTATCTTTTTAATGTATCATTTATTATTACATTATTCTGCAAATTTTGACAACCACATAAGCCAGGGGGTCAGTCTCCTCATAGTGGGGGTCAGTCTCCTCATAGTTAACCAGTTCTGGCCAAGCTGGTGCACGAAGAATTGTCCCTAGTCAAAACCTATGTGCCCTTATGGTTTGTGATAGAGAAATTCTCAACTTGGTTGAGGGGTGATAAAATAGCCCAATATTGTAGGTCTGCCTTTAACCTTGTGTGCAAAAAGTCCCGGATTGTTTCCTGGTTTGACAAACATTTATTAAGAGACAAATGTTTATTATTCACATTAAGTGTGGCGTTAGTCTTACTAATGTTATCCAGACGAGAGCTGGTCCCATTGTATGTTACATAATAAATTTGCAACGGAGTGCTACTAAATTTTGTAACAGCGAATTGTTGCAAAATTTGTGTAATAACATCTATTGTATACAAGTATATGCATTGAAAATCAGTAAAAATACGCATATTTAAATTATTTGCTCATTGACGCTATATCTTCCAATATTTATTGTCTTAAATTGTATATTTAAACTAAAACTGCACCCGCATTTTATTTTCTGTTTGATGCGGTCGTTAACTGATACAGATGCTGTAAGCCATTAAATCTGCCTTTAATGTCTATTGTATTCTGTCATTTATTATAATATTTGTACACATGTAATAACTATTTGTATGCAATAAAGAGTCTTTATTATTATTATTAATACATTTGCAATGAAGTTTAACTCGTTCACAATTCCATGAACCACATGTTAGTCATTAAATTATGTATTAATATTACGATACGTCCGCGTTAATATTGTACATTTGTTAAAATTTCCACTACAGGTTATTCAGAAGCTCTAAAATGGCTCGCGGAAAACTTAGAAGAGGTGGCTTTAGACCAGGAGGCCGAAGGTCACGACCCCAATGCCGAAAGCATTCCCTTAGTGCCCATATCCAGTGAGTCCGTTGAAGCTATGGAGAGCGGTACATTCAAAAAAGT
Source organism: Sesia bembeciformis (assembly GCA_943735995.1). Lineage (NCBI taxonomy): Eukaryota > Metazoa > Arthropoda > Insecta > Lepidoptera > Sesiidae > Sesia > Sesia bembeciformis. The sequence goes on from OX031031.1 coordinate 10,934,865, forward strand.
GTTGAAAGGAGTCGGGGTGGTACCCCCGGCCGATGAGCAGGTAAGAGTAGCGACACGGTATTGAATGAAAAGTATCGACATTTCAAGGTATCGATACTTTTCTTCGTTATCGATATGTTTTCTAAGTATATAAAAAGTCGACAACCCAACTCTCACAAGACACTTCCCCAGTGATACCCATATGATAGCAAAAAAATAAACGTCGACAGTTCAAAATATTGATACTTTCCTAAAGTTCTTGTCAAAATTTTCGATACCAATTTAATATACAGATAGAGTCCTCATGAGTAGTATTAAAAGTATTGATTATATAATATCGATACGATACTTGCATCGATAGTATCATATGAGTAAAAGTATCGATTAAAAAGTATCCAGTACAAAAGTATCGGTATCAAAAAAAAAAGTGCTTGATAATATGTTAGTATTTATTTTACGTGTAGGAAAGGTTTAAAAAAAACTCCACCTTACAACTCGTTCGTCAGGTCTCAGTTGGAATATGTAACAGTTGTTTCCAACCCTCTAAACAATACTTACATAGATCAAATCGACAGAGTGCAGAAAAAGTTTCAGAAAAATCTTACCTATGGTATTAGATCAGATCATATATGCATACAAAGTGTATATGTATGTGCGCAGAAAAATTTGTGACCAAATTTATGTATATAAAATATTGAATCACAATGTCGATAGTGCATATGTATTAGAGAAAATTAATTTCCACTGTCCAAACGTAGCCATTCGAAATAAGAATCTCTTCACAATTCACAAATTATAAAAAAAATACCTTTGTGCCTCGAGTTTGTGAATCCTATAACTCTAAATATAGCAAACTTGACATATTTAATTTAACTTTAGGCAAATCAAATATAAAACATGTGTAAAATTAATTGAAACAACGGTTCGTAACATATCGCCGTTATCGCATACATTTCTACTGTGATCCTGTTTAATAATTTGTGAACACTATTATGTCCTTGAGCTATGTTCATTGTATAACGTCATATTAGGTAATTTATTGTCACTGATTGTGTTTATAACTACATAATAAAAAAAAATACCGAGAAGTATCGATACTTTTTCCGTGTCCCTAGGTAAGAGCTTCATAATTACCGCGATGACTCGGAAATCTGTTAAGATGCCGATAAGCCGCCCTAATATTTCCCCTTAAAAGCGCTCTTGCCTTTTTCGTTTAATCCGCGCCATTTTTTTTTATTTAAACCTTTATAAACAATATTCGCCTAATTCGTATTTTAAATGAGTTGACCAAAAGAAAGTTATATAAAGGCATTTCAATACTCAACGCTTACTGATTTTTTTTGGCTTGTTTCGCCGCTGTTCGTTATTATAATTTTGTATAAGAAAAATATGGTTTAAAAAAAAAAGGAAATATTAAACATTTATTTATGATCTGAAAGAGACGCGAGTGAACTAAAAACATTTTCAGAATTCATTGTAGGTAAATTTTGATGGAATTTACTCAGAGATCATGACTTTCGGATTTTTTTAAAAAATCACTCAATTTTGTCTAATAATGACTAGCGGACGCCAAAATTACAGTTTAAACTTGTTACGGTTTAAACAGATACGTTTTTTGAATAGCGCTCTAGTTAGTTATTCTGATTTTTTTTTCCAAAATAACTAAAAATACCGATATCTACCGTTGGTCATCGAAATTGTTAACTTCTAAAAAAACTTCACATAAATTCTAACACAAAAATGCCTACGTAATAATATTGTTACAGGAAATGTACTGGAGAATCTCAAGTCAATTACACTTCGAGACGATAAGAAAGCGTCGCGAAATTATAATGAAAGCGGTGCACAAAGAGCTGATAATAGACACGGCAATCACCGAAAATGTTGCTGAAAATCGAACTGAAAGTGTCGCTGAAATCGAAAACGAATCGAGCAACGACGACGATGTGTTCAATAACTTGCGAAAAATGCGAGAGAACAATCTAGAAAGTACGAACAAACGCGGTAATAGTGCGAAAAGTGATTTGGTACCAAACCGTAAACGAAGTTTCAGCAACGACTCCATTGAAAAGAGCGATAGACGAAAACTGCAGAAAATTATTGAGAGCGACGAACAACGAGATATGAGCGACGAAGACGATATTCTGTCTTTTGCGAAGAAAACCCTTCAACGTGAAGATTTTCCCGACACCGAAGACATCGTGAGCAATATACCAAAACTTCATAGCGGTAAATCGAAATATAACTAAATTTTACTAATTATTTAAACTTATTTTTAAACCTCGACATAAAATAAATAAATAATCAGTTCACTGTTATTAATTATTTTACATAGTTCATCCTTACAGTGTATTTTATGAACGATACAGCAGCCTAAACAACTACTTTTGAATTTTTGTCTGTCTGTCATTCTGAACGCGTGTCACACAAAAACTACCGGACATATAGCTTATGACCTATGTTAACATTTGAAATCAATTTTATTCCGATCTGTTAAATAGTTCCCATGGGAATCACGTAAAGTTCCTGTGAACGAAGTTGCTGACATCGCCAGTATAGGCATATATCCTTGTTAAAAGTAACGAAAGAATTACATACATATTCCTTTTCGATGTCAGCACGTGAAAAGATCACATAAAATAAGCACGTCACGTGTATTTTCTTCTATGAGAAGATTCTTATTTGCAGATGACAGCGGGAATGAAGATGATGACGTAGTTTTGACGAAACGTGACAAAAAGAGGCGCAGGGTCCTTATTGACGACGATTCTGAATAGAACACAACAATTAAAATTTCGTACTATTTTTGTGACTTATTATTATTTAGATAAATGTAATTTGTAAGTTAAAAGTTAATAAACATACAAACTTAAAAAAAAAGGACGAATGGTATTTTTCTCTGTAACTTGTCTGTTGTTTCTATTAGGTTCAATTTTGTATGTACAAAAATTTTCCTTAACCTATATCCTTATACAAGGGCGAAAAAGCGCAACAAAATCATCCCAGTATCCCAGTATAACTCAACAGACAAAGGAACTGCGGCTTATATATTATTTTATTATCTATATTTAATCGAACATTAAAATATAATGATTTTAATACAACATATCACTTCGTGTGCTGTTAAATATACCTACTGATTAAGCGATAAATTGTTAGCAATAAATAAAATGTAAATAGCGAATATTTTATTGTTTTTATTGACCGTTTAATTAATAGAGCATCTATAAGTATACTCTTATATATAGCTATAAGTATACTCTTTATACTTATAAAACATAGAAGATTAGAATTATTAACAGTGCAATAGAACTGGAACTCAAAATAAAATAAAAATAGACGCTCTAAAAATAGCTCTGGTTGTTTGTTTTTTGTGCTAAAATGCGGATAAATTTGAATTGGTGCCATGTAAAATATAATTTGTACAATATACCCTGAGATTCAAATGAAAGAAAAAATGACAAAATGCAACTGGGGAAAATGGAGATGATGAAATAAATATTGGTCGACTCAAGAATATTTATAAAGCAATCAATAAATAATGCACAAATAAACATTATTTATTGACCAAGGGTTAGACGTCACAAAAGATATTCTGTTGTTCAGATAAATATACTCTTAATTTTATGCTCACTCAGTATTTTTATTGCTAAAATAAGATTTACTTTGCTCGTTTACGATAGTTTGCACATAATTTTTATTGTCATACAATATTTTTTTCGATCAAATTTTATTAGCCGAAAAGTTTATTTATAGGACCAGCCATTTTAATATTGCCGGGTAAGATAAATTTTGACAACTAAATATAGATCAATAATTTGTTTTCCCTCATAAGAAATCTATCTTATATAAATATCTAAAACAAGATTACGTTCTTGCAGCCGAACAAAAAAATAATACAGCAGAGCAATAAACGTACTTAGTATTGCAATATTATCTCTTATCCTAGACGAGCAATGAAAATAGATATGCACAGTGCACAAACGGCAGAACACCAAGCACTAGTGAACTTTATTGCGACGACATAAAGGCGGAAATGGAATATTAAGTTACGCTTGATTGCTGTCTTCATATTACATAGGAAGTTGGTTCTCTTTTCCATTGCAAGAGACAGTGCTCTCGCCAACTCAATATTGCAAATATTGTGCAATATAACCCGGCGCAATTGAAAATTGCTTTGGTACTTCTTACATGACTTTCAACTACCTAGTTAATACGATGTCACAGACCAATGATAATCTATACTGTCCTAAGAAGAATAGGCAGCAGTAACAGTGTTAAAGAAAGCATAAGTAATACTATATTCAGAAATTAATAATAAAAAGAATAAACAATGGTTATTCTTTTTGTTTTATGCAAAACTCCAAGTTTCTAGCTTGATTTTGAATTATTGACAATCATACCAATTTTTTGCATTCTTAAAACGTACTTCTTTTAGGAAGGAAGGCACAATATATAGATATATAATAATACCCAAACACCTCCGGCTTTTTACCTTTTTCTTATGTATAAGTTCATGACCTAAGGTATACTTAACCTTGCTAAAGGCTCGGGCGAAGCTGGGTCGAATCGCAAATGTTACTAAAATCTATACACATCTATCTGTTAAGACAGCAGCTAAATATGAATAATATTCTAACTAAATTTAACCACGTTAATTGCTTACGAAACGACATGATTGCGGCTATGAAAGTCAGACCAAAGTCGTTCTAGTTAGGTAACCACAAAGTACTACTATGCCTGTATTATTATTCTGAATAAATGTGACACTTTATCAAAGCGAACAAATTTGAAACCTTTTTAATAATAGGATCCAACTCTATTCCTGAAATTTGATTCATGATTTTGATTCTGCTCATGATTTTGAGTTAATTGAAATGAAATATTAAGTTTCTTGTTGGGAAAAAAAATGTGCTTTGTATTTAGCATAAAAACAAGAACGAACGTTATTGTTTTGGTGTTACGGCCGAATTTAGTATAATGTAGGTATAAGTTATATAAATGAAATAATATCGCTTTTTAGCAGGAACTATGAATCTAGTGATCTTTCATCAAACATACCATAAATTAAAACCTAAATTACTATTATCCTCGATTGCAATTAACCTGATTGTCCGACTATGTAAATATAAGATGTGTACATAATCTTTACAATTTACACATATAGTTTATATGTCATAATAGCGTCATAATTTAATATATATATATATATATATATATATATATATATATATATATATATATATATATATATATATATATATATATATATATAATATACGATAACCCGCTATTAATTACTTTGCTAATTAAATATACTATTCCCTTGGAGCGAGCCTCTCATACCGTAAGAGATTAGCTTGTTATACCCTATAACTTGCGAAGATTAATTTGGCAGGGCGTGCACTAAATCTTTTCACTCAACATCAGATTATCACCCCTCGGCCAACCCCCGGGATGTATCGTTGTTTTTCTAACATTATCTTAACTTCGCAAATACGCCGCCCTAAACAGGGGTACCAGCTACCTGAAATAACATTCACAGGCGTAAAAATAACGATCCAATTTGTAATTTTATATCCTTATTTACTACACAATGTAGAAGTGTTTATTTTGCGCTGAATTGGGAGGAAGTAGGAGAAAATACTCTTATCTACACAAGATTGAGAATTTACATTTATTTCATAAAACATAGTAATTCTGTCTACTTTTATGAAATGCAACGTCTCGCATCTCGTTATAACATCAGAATCGCTGGATTGAGAAAATATTTGAGTTGACAAGTTGAAACTATGTAAATACACTTGCTAATTTATTTCATTAATGTTTACAAAGTACGATCGAAAATCAGCCTATTACCTACCACTGCTAGGCATATCCTTTGTAATCTGATCCAACACGGGTGTCCCGCAGAATGGTTTCCCACTTTTTTATTCTCAGGCACTCGTTTCTTCGCAATGTTTTCCTTCACCGCCGAGTTATGATTGAGAAATCCGTGGTTAATTAAAGTAAGTGCTGACCGAGTTTATAAACCTATATAACTACGTAGTTGTTAGCTAATAAGTACGAGTCATATAATTTTACCTATTTAATTTAGTAGAAATAGGCAGTGCTTAGAAAATCATCAAAAGTTTAGTAAAACGAAAAAATTCTACCAAATGCTTGGCATACCAAAATATTCTCACAAATAGCAAGCCAAACATACAAACGATCGTTTCATCGCGTAATCTCGCGGGCAATCGAGTTTTTCTTATTCAAATGTACAGTCAGCTCTTAATGTTTCTACACAGCACGTCATCAATCTTTGCCGAGCTCGAACGTGGCCCATTACGGCCGCCCCTTGCAATTATCCACTCGAATAAAAACGTTTTAAGTGTTAAATTAACGATATCTCAGCGGACGAGAGCTTGTCCGACTAAGTGATTAATTCTAGCCCTCGAGAGCTGATAGTGAGATGAGACAGCTAAGGATTCTCGTCTGTCAGCAATATTCTAAAATCGCTGCCCCACCTCATATTATTATCCAGACCGTTACTTTTATCTGCTCGTTATCTATTATAAATATCTTTCATTTTCCTTTTAATCATTTACTAACAATTTTTATTACATTTAAACGTCTCTAAAGTCGGATTTGTATATTTGATGCACTTAGATATTTATAGTACGAATATATGCCTCTGTCCCTTTTGACTCGAATGGGTGAATGCATCAATGATGCACCGCAGATATTAATAGTTTTCCTTATAAAGTTTTACTCACCCACTCGAATCATAGAACTCATTTTGTAAAACTTTGTAAACTCGTTTTGCATTAATAAATAGATAAATCAACTTTACAAGTAAGTAGTCCCTCCCACCACCTGTGACATCTTACATGATTCGAGTACCAATTAGTATATCAAAAATACCCTTCACAAAAATAACACTAGAAAATTGCTTAGGTATTGGTTTTGTCTGCTTTTCTAATAAAATGTCGTATATAGACTACGTTTAATCATCCGTTCGTTAAAAGCGAATGGTCCCGATATAATCTCGTTATCGCGGGCCAAATGTGATTTTATGACAACACTGCATGTACTTTCAGCGACATTGAGGAGAGAACGATTCTATAACAACATTGTTACCTCCCTAATGTCTACAAATAAGTCTGTGAAATGGTACGTATTTTTTCCAGGCATATGCACAACGCATTAAACTCGGCAACGGCATTTAAAACTTCGTCGCGAGCGCAAGCAACACTTCGCAAATGTCTTCGTGTTGAATGTTTCTTATTTGTGCCCTAGTCGCTAAGCTACGTAAATATAAACAACAGTCATTCTTCTTCTTTACGCGCGTCGGGCGAAGAGAAAAGAATGACAAACGAGATGAAGGAATAATGGAAAGTAAATGAAAACAGCAAAATCGCTTTTGTCAACTGCTTTTTTCGCCCATTGTCAGCACTCGGGAATGTTTTTAAAAAACGCCTTAAGTAGGTACATAACGATTCAAAGTTATATCTTCGTACGAATTCATCAAATAAATTTATAACCGTCATTTTTAAAAGGAACTTTCCGGGATACGAGTATGTTTTTACAAGTATGTCGCGTGCTGAGAATTTTCAATCTGCGAAATCCTTTTTACGTACCAGTTCCTACTTAATTACATTTCGTTTGTGCTCAAAATAGTCCATCTGTCCGTGTCCGTTCTGACTAAAAAGATATGAAGAACGTGAGCTGTGTTGGCTTTACCCTCGTAAGTAATTTGTACACAGATACGGTCGGACACACTTGAAATTGTACCGTATACTCTCTTAAATCTATACATGCCATTTTAGACTTTATCAAAAAGATTTATGACAAAAACAAGATGTTCCTACGTTTTATTTCTACGCAGATAAGCAAATTTGTAAGGTATTCTCACAGTAAGAATAACAACATTTCAAATTCGGAGGATAAATAGACGTTTAAAGAAGATATTTAATTATAAAATATTGTAAAGTATGCTGTAAAATACGTTTATGCTTTCGTGGGAGGCATTCAAGGAGAAGATGCGAGGGTTCGCACGAACCACCCTCAGGTAAAAACCAAATTGAATTTTCCCTCAGCCAAATAGAACGGTATCGCGTAGATAAATCTCGAGTCTGCCTCATCCCGCACCTACGGAAAACAAAGTTTAATAGAAAAGTAAATAGGAAAAGTGAACGTGAAAACACTGAATGTTGAAAGTTTTAATTCGACTCTGATCTGGTGCCGTTGCGTTACACGAAAATGTCGATAGATTTACATTTTTTTAAAAATTATTTTATATGCGAATTACTTCGCTTTTATTGTCGACAAGTTTTAGAATTTGATTACGATTTCAATTGCGCCATTTTATTTCGACTATTATATATCATCCACAATTCATAGGTCTTTCGTGACGTACCTAGATACATTAAATCCAGAGCCTAAGTATATCATTATTATGCCTGAATCAATTTATAATTCATAGAAATAGTCTCCACTTCACAGCAGTTCTAATGTATCTGACATATTAAAGGGTGGATTCTGAGTTGTGAGAATCACATCATCCCCGTCACCCTAAACTATTGTCCTGGCCAACCCTAACGCAATGTATTTGACATAATTCACGGAAGATATAAAACAGAAATCAAGTGTAATACGCTCTCAGATTGGGTCGTTATATTCTGCAGAATAATTATCTTTATATGGGCCCTTTTAATCGAGTACTCGTAACCGCGCTTTACGATAATATAAGGTTAATGTAATTTTATAACGGGTCTTAGGCGTGCGTTTAATTTGAACCGTGCAATGGGCGGTGAGGTGGGACGGGCGAAACCACATCTGTACAAGTCTTAAACGCGCAGCGATTACTCATCGACATTATTGCTGCGTCATATTTTTCTTTTTTTAAATGTAGCGCTCCGATTGGGTGGATGTTTTCGATTGAGAACTTTTGGTGCTTTTATAGCGACTCGTGCACTACTTTCATCTACTTTATGTTCCTTTTATTTGTTTAAATGAAAAAGTAAGAACTATTTTCTCCTTGCTAGTTGTTTATCTTGTTTTGATGCAATCTACTATTGAATGTACTATCGCGGTTTAAAAATGTTAACCACCTTGAGGTCTATAATTGTGTGTACTGTTTAATAAGGTCGCTGTCTATAATTGTGACAAAATGACATTATTCCCTATTATCTACATGACAACATCAAACACATTACCCATTTGGTTATTCGTAGTTTGTTTAAAGAGACAACATACTAAACTCTGATTATTAATTCCATGGAATTCTGACGTTTCTTGGTGTTACCAGATAACAAAAAAGGTCCCACAAAAAGAATAAAAAATATTTGGAAACCATATCCTTGGATTTAAAATTTGGTCTAAATATGTGTCGGTGAGAACACAAACATCCTAGCCAAAGGCGTAGTAGAACTAGAATGTACTGCAATGTACTGCACTGCAACTAAAATGTACTGCATTTCCCACTTTATCGTATTTCCCCAATGTACGTACGTGTTTCGGTAGTGAGTGAGATGTGCCAGAGCCCATTCCCATCCCATCCTATCCCTCCCCATTTTCCTAACCCTTTCTCCAAATCCATTCCTATATCTCCAAAGGTAGGCAGCGCATCCGGGGGCGTGCCAACATTTGTCATTTTGGACTAATGTTGGCATGTATCGCGGATGTTTATGGGCGACTGTATCCACTTACCATCAGGTGGACTGTATGCTCGTCTGCCGCCTTCGTACATAAAAAAAAAAAAAAAAAAAGATCACGGTAAATTGTAATCAGTCTACCCACTACTAAAACGCGGGAACGCCAGGGGAGTTGCTAGGGCACACTATGTGAAATATGCACCATGACGACATATTTTAAAACAGCATAGTTTTTGAAACACATTCGATTTCCTTTAAATGTTTTAACGTAAGTTTTTTTGTTTTTCTCTGATTAGGGGGTAAGCATGTATGGGTTGCTTCGTACCTATCATATGACCGATGCGCTAATTACGACAAAGCTCCAGCGATTATATTTTGGGTTGGGTGCTAAATTACCGATCTCGTCGACCATTCACAGATTGATATGATTCTCAGCTTTTTTATTGACAACTATGAGCCTTTGTTTATTGTGACAATTTATTGAGCCTTTGTTGACCTTTCGGCACATTCATTGAAATATCTCCATTTTATTTATAAAGAAAAAAGTATATAAGTATTCAAATATAAAAGTAAAATATATTTCATCTCAAGATTCAGCGACTCAGAACAATACCTCAATGAGTCTTTTATAATTTAGATAATATATTTTTTTGAAAGAATTTACTCTTTCTCCAACCATTTCCGAGTAGACCAGGATCCGCTTTCCTTCTTAGTCTCTTTCACTTTGCCTATTCGTAAGCATGAGTAATTCGTAATTGGACTTTAGTTAAAGAATATCACAAAATAGAAGCAATTGAATATGTACGTTAATCGTCGCCTCTCCACTTTTAAACCGTTGTTTGCGTAATCTGTGCGGACTCAGCGAGTCGCCCCTAATCGCGCACACGGCTCAACCTCCGCCGTATAACTCTTTTACTCGCCTTTGTGTTCACGCTCACTGAAAACGATTAAAAATACACATTAGTTTACCATTATTTAATGCTCGCGTTATTCGAGAAAATGAAAACTATTTTTCCTCCCCTAAAGCTCCCAGAGGAAGTTTTAGCGGCAACGTAGAGAGTGCTTATTCGCAAACATAAATTTGCCAACTCGTCCTAGCTTGTAGTTACTTTAAAGTTGGTATGATAGTAAAGTTTTCTACGATGATATAATTTTTCGAAGTACCTATTTAATTAATGTTAGGTACTTGTATACGATTACAAAGATACCAGAGAGGTTTTCGGGTTTATTGGACTAGGTGATTTATCGATTGCGTAATGCGAGAACACACGGCACAGCACCGGTCCCGCTGGTAACATATTTGGGACATTGTTGGAACAAATAATTAAAAAGTTTAGATTCATTTGAGCGGTGTCAGGAGGTCGACGCGCGGCGCCGACCGCGCCTGTCACAAAGTTGTGCATTAACTTTTCATTTGAAAGTTTGAACGAACCTCCCAGCTATCGTAGAACTTTGCAATTTTCAACCACTTGCAATATGTCGAATAATACGTATACGTAGATCACGATGCTCGATTGAAATATTGCTTGAAACTAAACTATTAAATAAGAAGTGGAATTCAAAATTTAGACAAATCTCTAAATGTGTACGGCCAGTAAAATTCTAAAAGCGTTTATAAATTCAGACAGCATTTCCGAGGAGCTGCTTCTAAAATAAAATTGAAGAAGTTGTGAATTGTCGTATTATGTGAATCTAGATTACCAATCGCGCATAACGACGTCTTCCTCGGCGTCTTAATATTATTTTAATAACTTCATTTAACTTTCGTAAATTAATTTTCGTTTGATCATTTCATTGGAAGATGAGTTATAATTGAAGGGGCGCGTCGCAATCGTTCGGGATCCACAAACGGAATAATGTCAAATCAATTAAAAGTTGAATTTGGCGGGCAGCTCGCCAGTCTCGACTCTCAACCAAAACTTGATTCATTAGTATTGAACGCCGTCAGATCCTGCTCCCTGTGTCTCGCCACCACCGCCGCGTCGCGTCCAACCATTTTACCGTATTGCCAGTTATCTGCACTGCGCACTCTAATCCCTCCGTATACATTTTGGATCCACGACGTAGAAACCAATTTATGAGAAAATACAATATTCACACCATTGATTTTTATTATCACGCGAAACGCTACTGAAATCGTACTTCACATTTTATTTTACGAAAAGTAAATTAAGTACATTATTACTCGGTTATTAAAGTATTGTACTATGTTGTATTTCTGTCATATTATACCAATTTACATGTTAAATCACAATAAAATTGTGTAATATGCATAATACAAGGTTGGATGGATACGTCGCTTCCCCGGGGGCGTGTTTTCTTAGTGAACGCAATAACATTTACATAGGTCCCGGCAACTGCTGGCGTACTCATAAAAGTAACGCGAAAGGGATCACACTCTCGCTCTATAATAGTGAAACTTTCCTAGGGATCAGCGAAAGTAATTCAGTTTACATCCGCCTCTCTGACTTGGCTAAACAGGGGAAAATACGATGCTTACAAACTTCCCAAACTGCCTGCATTTATCTATTCTTTAATGGATGTGCCTACTAAAGAAATAACTGTAAGTGACTTAGAAAATTTGTAAGTAGACATAACTTTACCCCATCTAAGAGGTTTACTATACAATGTGACGCTGAAAATAGGTTATTCATTCTACGAGCATCGCCCGCGCCGCTAAAGTGCCCTGCCATTGCCCTGTACTGAGTAGAATGCTACGAACGTTTAGATAGAACAACAAAACTATTTTTTATATGGGAAGGCGGCTGGCGAGGTTCCAGTCGACCTCGTGGTAAGTGGTTACTGTCGCTAATGTTACCTGTTTGTAACCTTCGATTTAATTATTTATTTGTTTTATATATTTTAAAATAGTTAACATATTTCAGGTTTTACATTATATCAGTGACACGCTGTATAAAAACAACAGTATTTATTTGTAACAAAACCTAAATCTCAATATTTCTTTATCGCTAAGAAAGTAAGGACTAAATTCATTAAATTTAATAAATATAATCATAATATTCATTAAATATAAGGACTAAAATACTCATTAGCGTCGTTTTCGAAAGCCAAATAGGTTTAAATGAGAAACCAAAAATTGTCGGTAGGAAAAATAATATAATACGAGTTAAAGGCTTATCCGCCCCGAGCGATTTATTCAAACGACCAATAAATATTCAAGAGTAATTAACCGCCCGCCGCGTCGATACAGACCTGAATATTTTTAGCCGCCGATTCTGCGGTAATCCCCGCAAAGGTAGATTACTGGAAAAGTTAGCCTTCCACGCTACAATATTATACGGAAATGTCAAAAGAAAGGTTATGTGTAAACATTATTAATTACAGGATTAAAGCCGTGTTCAAAAACTTCTAGATGGTTCCCACCCTCTTAACTATCACCCACCAGTTCAGTAAATCGGTACTTAATTGTAAGCCGTTTATAAACTTTATCAGATCATGAAGCTCTAAAGTCAATTGACTCTTGGCAATACAGATGACATGAACTGTTTGTTTGACTGTCCACCAAATATATAGAATATACAACATAATTTACAGTAAACAAAAGTGCATGCAAAATGTTGGTTTTAACTTGTATTAAAATTAGGCACCCCAGTAAGCACTTGGCACAACTAACATTGCGGAATTTCCCGTCTGTTATGTCTGATGTGAGCTCAAAAGATTGTAGTCAACGATGCCTGAGCTCGGCTACATTTCAGCTTCATTGTCCGTAGACATCAGGCGTCTTCGTAGCGTCGTAGCGGCCCGTTCGTAGCAATGTAGCGTGCTACAATAACTCCACATTTTACTACGAGTATAAGGGCATGTATTTAAACGAGGCAAATATATAGCAATTTGGTCAGCTATGAAATATACCTGTCATAACGAAAATAATAGGTTGACAGCAAATCGTTATCAGCTTACAATGTTTATATAGTCAGCAGAATTTTACTATTTTAGGCGGTCATTAATTAGGGTCAGCTAAAAATAAAATCCTGTAGGAATTTGTAATGTGCTATCAGATTAAAAGGATAAATTTTACTAAAAATAGGCATCTATAATGTGAATTAGTAAATGCAAATTATGACGCCTTATTCAGCTCCAACCGCATTTCTTAAAATCAATGAAATGATGTCAAAAAACACTAAATGAGCAGCAAATTATGATCAACAAAACAACCTATTTTTGAACAACGCAAATGAATTACCCTACTCTTCTCTACGCTACTCTACTCCACTCTCCACTCTAGTCTACTCTACTAGTAATTCAGATAGGGGCTGTATGTTTATGACAAAAAAAGATGTCGTATACTCACTTTTGGATACGTTTGAGTCAAGCTAGGAATTTCTTGGAGCAAACCGTGTAGCAGAGTGCACCAATCTGTTTAATACATAACTGATAACATATAACATAAAACATTTTTTTTAAAATTGTGCAAATTACAAATGTAGGTTTCGTAGGTACTGGGCTAAATATATTGGCTAATATACAACCTACAAATTCAACCACAAGTGGTATATTTTAAGTATTGGCGTATATTCCAGCACACCCCGAGGCAGTTAAGAAAATTGAACTGCCTAGCAAAACATTACATGATTTCAGTTAGTTTTCCTGTTGTTTGAAAACGGAACTATTATTACATACACGTATGTCAAGCAAATAATTTCCTTGCAACGTAATATTGGAACAACATCTGCGACTCCTGCACATACAATTCCCTGTGCACGAAGTCAAATTGGACTATTTAGTGTTGGACGTTTCATTGAATCCTTTGTGGTTTATGTCTCACTAGCGAACCGCCCTCGCTTCGCTTCGGTTTCGTTAAAACAATATTAAACTATACGTATAAACTTTCCTCTTGAATCACTCTATCTATTGATGAAAACCGCATTAAAATCCGTTGCGTAGTTTAAAAGATCTAAGCGTACATACAGAAGGACAGATGGCGGGAAGCGACTTTGTTTTATACTATGTAAAGATGAGCATTACTTAATGTATGTGTTGATGTGCTCACTCATCCTCAGCGACAATGTAATTAATTCGATTTTGATCTTCAATAATCACTGACGAATCCTCTCGGTTTGAAAAATAACTGTCTGTAATGTCAGTATAGGAAATTGTAAAACAAAGATTATGTTGAGTAGATTTGAAGAAATCTGATCAAATTATTCATGTTATTTAACTTTATATATATATGACGTTATATGAGCATAAAAAGAATATTATTGTCGGTATGAATTATAATTTAAAATTTTTAATTTTATTTTATAACTGTATACAGAATTACCCCCTTTTGTGGGTGTCTATAGACTTCATTATGTTGCCTATTATAGAATTGCGCACATGTACTATGGATAAACACTAAATCATAAGAAAATAAATTATTATTATCTATTTTATAACTTAAAACTTATTTTTATAACTTAATTTAAATATTTTAAACCTACGCGATCAGTATGGCCTATCCTCACACGAAAGACTGATGCACAGAATAAAGACTTCGTGCTCATATCCCGCGCATTATCTAATATTTCTGAGCCAACATGTCCGTCTTCTGCTAGGTTTACGGCGACCGTGTATCTGATTTTTAAGATAAACCAGTAAAAAGTATAGCCGTAGATCTCAAGTATACCTATCTCAAATAAATAAGACGGACTAATGATGATGTGTCACTGCGGCTATACGAATGTCGATATTTATGTTAATAATGAATGTACTAACTGCAAATGGTGTTTGAAGAATTTTCATAATATTACAATTTAATGCCCCGTCATAATAAACCTTTATCATCTCGTTTCATGGATAAAGAATAATTCTCTTTTGAGAGCGGATTAAGCAGATTTTATCATACGAATATATTTGATATATTTTTAGTATTATTCTAATAAAAACAGTGAAATCTTGTATACAACTTTTGAAAGGGCATTTTAAGTCGTAGTTGGCTTTTACTCGTATTTTTCTTATTTTGCCTGCTATATTCATACATTTTTGTATTTTTTATCATTTGGGAATACTCAATGTATTCTAGGAAAATCGCTTTGAAAAGCGTTTTCTGTTGAAATCAATTTTCACTGGGAATATTCCCTTCACTTATTTCGAAACGGAATTTCTTAGAAAGCGCTAATAGGCCGCATTCTTGGAACTAACAGACTATCGATACGTCAATATTAGACTAGAAGTAAAGTTATCTTTACATTAGCTATCTCCTTATGCGAACAAAGCATAGATTTTATGTCAAAAAAATATTGTTGATCCATAGGTAACAGCGTATGCCCAATACGGAGCTGGATATAGACCGATCCGACGGTGTGACAAAAAACAGTCTTTAAGTAGTCTCGCCTGTCATTTGACTCTAATAATAGGGCACAATACCATACTATCAGCCTAAGTGTAAGCTACTGTCGGATCCCTCTGCCAAGGCTGACCTTGATCTTCGGCTCTCCTCATCCAACCACCACCGGCGAACTTCCTCAAGTCGTCAGTGCACCTGACCGGAGGGCGTTCCGCACAGCGCTTCCCCGTATACGTATAATACTAGAAATCAATCCGTAAATTTAAAATTAAAATATGTTGACAAATTAGTTATAGGCCTAAAAGTCACAAGTTAAAATAACCACATTACTGTGTTATGATGTCATTAACACAGTAGTTCCATTACAAACACGCGTAAACGCGCACCCCAAGTATTCTCCAGCTTATCTTACCACTCATCTTAGCTTACCCAATCTTCTAAGTCATTTTATACAATTCTTTTAAAATATAATTATTTCCTCCTTTAAATCTCGAATAATCAATAAATCATCAATTTCAAATACAGTCAAATACCGCATTATTGAGTTTACGAAAGATGTCAACAATCCTTTCTCAACCCTTTCTCCAAATCCATTCCTATATCTCCGAAGGTAGGCAGCGCATCCGGAGGCATGCCAACGTTTCACATTTTGGACTAGTGTTGGCATGTATCGTGGATGTCCATGGGCGACAGTATCCACTTACCATCAGGTGGACTGTATGCTCGTCTGCCGACTACGTACATAAAAAAAAATCCATTTCAACCATAAACTTATTGTGTGTACGTGATTTGTCATTATATACCTGAAATTCAGCAATTATGGTCCGGTTATTATACATAGATCACACTGAAAATTTCCGGAACTGGCCACTTACATAAACAATATTTAAAAAGTAATTACAATTTTTGAAAATGGAACTCTTTGGCTGCAGAATAAAGTTTGTTTCATCTAACAGTCATTTGTTTTTTCATTGTGGCGTCATTTTAAAAATTGCGTGACTGCATTACGATGGATTTATCTGTTCAAAATTACACATGTAGTATGATTCGCTGTATGATTTTCTACGATTTTAAGTGTAATTTGACAGCTCAGCAGATCCTCGCTCGGCTTCAATTTAACTGAGGCTCAAATAACGGAACGCGTCACTTGGTAGTGAGTGATATGTGCCAGCAGAGCCCATTCCCATCCTATCCCTCCCCATTTACCCAACTCTTTTTTGAAATCCATTCCTATATCTCCAAAGGTAGGCAGCGCGTCCGGGGACGTGCCATTGTTTGTCATTTTGGACTAATGTTGGCATGTATTGCGGATGTCTATGGGCGACAGTATCCACTTACCATCGTGTGAACTGAATGCTCGTCTGCCGCCTGTTTTTCATAAAAAAAGCCTTCTGTAAGAGAGGGATAACGTAGCTAGTCGAGTGCGCCCAGCGGCTGTGGGATTACAACATGCACCCAATGTTAAAATTCACATAAACAACATTGGTCTAGTTTCAACATCATCACATACGGCTTGCTTTGGACGGCACACTAATGGAGCGGACTAATTAAGTGGATGCCGTAGCCTCTTACAATAATGCAATGCACTACGTTACCATATGTACCACCACATACATATTCATCGGTATCGAACTCTGATTAACATCCTACATTACTCGGCCTAGTGCTTGTAAATGACTGATGAATACGCCGATTCCCTGATAAGGTTGCTCTACACTCATCGAGTCGGGGAACGCTACAGTATGCAAGGACGCGTTCGCTCGAATTTGAGTGTAGTCCCCTCTATATATAGTGAATATCGTCAACGCTCACCAACTAGCTTGTCTATTCGCTTGGCGAGAGTGTAGGACCGGCAGATGGGCAGAATACATCCTACTCTAGAGGGAAGAATACTGACCTCTAATTCCATGTGTAGTTAATACGGACCCTTCGTTAATTCCATGGTAGTGACCTACCATCGGAAAAAGGTTTCGTATCCCTACGGAAATTCAGTGATCACATTTTTACCTAATTTACATATAAACATTCTCTTTTCTTACTTTGTAAAGTTATAAGGTAATTGTAATTGAAGTCGACAAAATTTTCACCCAGAAAATGTAGGTACTTATTTTTTTTTACCAAATATTATTTTTACGTTTTCCTTAAAAATATTGAAATTGGAATATTTTCCTTCGAAAAATGTGATACAAATACCTAGATAAATATTTTTGTGCGGGAAAGACGTTTGTTGGTTGTTATTTTCCGTGAATACATATGTAAAGCAATACCTAACAATATTTTTGTAAATTTCTACATTACTGTCGGCATCAAAACGAAGAACTACAAATTAAACAAGTACGTGACAGTAACACGTGACCTACATGTGAATATTTGCATAAATCCTCTATAACAATTTATGTCAACAAAATTATGAAACTTGTAATAACTTCGCAGACAGCTGAACTCAAGTCTGAAATACTTTCAATTTGTACTACATAAAAGTACGTTACAATTTATACCTACCTGAAATAGTTTTACTGCTTATAAAATATCCTTCATGATATCTTGTAGGTATCTGCTGTTACAAATGTAGATGTAGATATATCAACATGCACTCATTAGTTATTGGCAATGTAAAAAGAATCTCAAATATCGCCCATTATAACAAACACGATTCCAAATTATGATATTTTTCTCACAGAGATTAAAATGTACATAATGTTAACATTTAAGATCCTTACCAACCAATACGATGTAGGTACCGAACTTTTAAGCAATGTTCAAAAAACATAAAAACAATTATCTAGGAGGATATAAAATGAAGTTGGATCGCAGTGTCTCCACCTCCAACCGTGTGGTTAAAGAGTGGAACCAGTTACCACAAAACGTTATAGACGCGAATTCGGTGATCCAGTTCAAGAACCGACTATGCTAAACAGATGCACATGTGACAAAATCCAGATTGTTCAATCAGCGTACGCTGCTTAGCCCATCACAGCCACGATAATAATAATAAATTAACTTTTTATTTTATTCCAACAATAAAAAGCAGTACTTCAAGCGTATTCCACCAGCGGCAGCGCGAATTCTTGCTAGTGTTCACATAGGTCTACCTTCACTAGAGATCCTCCACTCTCGTACGTGACGCGACTGCCCGCTGCGTAGTGCTGTACTTGACGAGACACATCGATCACGCTCAAATACGACACCAGTAATCCCGATAAGAGTCACTTACACAAGTTTGCTCACACGATTTGCCTATCTTGCTTCTGTACCTCGTGTGTCCGATCAAATATCACACAGGATTTTTGTTTAATTCATTTATACGAGTGTCCTACATTTAGGTCAGATTTGCTGGAAAGGTGCCTTGAAGGTTTTCATACTTTACGAATTTAATGAAATGCGTAGGTAAAGTAAATTTATATAGCCGGTAAAATATATTTTTCTAATGGTATTTTATAATAATGTACCATTTCGCTTAAATAAGTATATATAAAATAAACTGCCGTAAAGACGTACCATTTATTGATGCTTTGAAAAAGTCAGGACTTCATTTGAATTATTCAATTAGCTGACAACGAGTGGAATGGTGAAAATTTTATTTGCTATTTTTACGTTCTCCAATTTTAATATTTCAGCGCGTAAACATAATTGCTGTGAACAGCACTGCACGTGGGCAGGAGACCCAGAGCACCGAATAGATTTTTATTCGGTCGGAGTTGTGCGAGCCAATTAGTTTCGCACAAGTGCATCCAAAATGCTCGCAACAGAACATTCTGAATTCTGCTGCCTTCGCTGCTTCTACTTCTAACGATAGTACTCGCCGATCTTTAGGGACTATAGTGCACCTAATGACGAAAATATTTTTTCGTCAGTTGCCTGGCCCACCCACCATGCCAATTAGGGGGATCTAAAGGAGATCGTTTATTATTGCTGCATCGTTAAATTTGTTATTGTACTAAGCGAATGGGTTTTGACTTAATATTATAATTTTTTAAAAATAATACAACGAGACATAAACAACAAAGTGTCCTCTCAATAGGAGGGGATCTCAGCATGCATACCTAGGCAACTAGAACAAAAGTGTACAATTTGATTACTATGATCACTATTACTACAAGACTAAAAGCCAAATTAGTTTTCATTTGTAGAAATAATTTGTATATAATAATACATATAAATTGAAATATTTACGTAGGTAACCAATTAAATGAAACAGCAGAATGTTCACGTCAGTTTAATGTATATATATTATAATATAATAACGTATGTTATATACATAAATTACATTATATTACCATTTACGAAAATTGTCTCAACACATCAAAATAAAAATACGTCTGCAAATGTTAAGTTAAATAATATTTTATTAACAAGTACCACAGAGACTGCTCAATAATAGCCTACATACTTTAATACCTAGGTTACCTAGGTAAGTAATAAATACGTAGCAAAAATATTAAATTTGTGAATAATACCTACCCAAATTAAATATGTTATGTTGCCATTAAAATGTCAGAATTTTCATTTACAGGACGCTTACGATGTTATTTAGCTGCATGAATTAAAAACATAAAAAAGATATTGAAATGTTCTTGATAAACAACACAGTACGCGTTTCAAGATAGGATTTATCGTTTTATGACGTCATAAAATGTACTTCGTATTAAACAGTGTCTTACAATATTAAAAATCTCGACTCACATTCTTCATGTTGTCAAAACGTTGTTGTGGTGTTGTAGAAAGAAACCATGTCAATTGAAACATGTACGTCGTACACTCTAGACACAATGGGCATGGTGCAATTTTTTTAATGATTAATTTTTTATTAACTTTTCGAAAAAATAGACATCTCGTACGAGTTTTATTTTTTTTGGACAAAGGAGTAGGAAAATATAGCGAAAAGTGTGAAATACAGACGATGACGGCACAGTTATGACTATATGTTTTGTTACTTTTGTCATATATTAATGTATTAAAAAAATAATGTCACCACAAATCAATATAAACTTCACTGCACGTGTCATCGAGCTAAACAAACAAACACATAACACAACAATAATCTCTTTGTTGTGAACTGACCGCGGTTTGTTTTGTTTCTTTTTGATTTTGAATTTCTGGTTATTTACGACAATATTTTATTAGAAACTCCACAATGGATGTTGCTGCTCCATTTCTACTGGCAAATTCCCCTAATTTGCCTAAAATTTATAATGTATTATTGTAGAGTACACGAAGACCAGTGACGAGTCTATCCACGCAGCCGTTTAAAACAGAAAATCGTTAGGCACCACCGAATTCGAATAAACATTAACATGATGTTGCCTGTACCTACCGCGACTTATACTGCGTCTTTGTGACTAAATGCAAAGTTTCTGATACATGTGCCCGAGTACAAATCGCGCGACATGTATAGCGAATTATGTCTTGATGGGTTTACAAGAAAATGAACTGGAATTTTATGGAACATGAGTCTCTACTTATTATTGTGTTATTTTTTTTTTTCGTAGGTTGTATTTATTATAAATATATAGATATACTTTACAGAAAAACACAAAGTACCAAGTAATTAGAAGTACCTACAACCGTCGGCCTTATCGCCAAAGCAATTTCTTCCAGGCAATCTTCGGGTGGTAAAGTCGGAATGGAGGTAGATGATGCAATAAAGTACCTACATAGATAAATATGTACATACCTACATAAATAATAATATTATCATTTTATTTCGGAACATACTTGGTAGGTAAATGGTTGTTTAGTTTGATTTGTCAATATAAGGTTTTTACATACCTACCGAAATACATAGGTATTGTACTGCCGTAAAATCTTTAACAGCTAATATTTAGTTCCTACGAAACAGGAAGTAACAGTAAGTACTTTCATACAGCATCATACTGCAAGTTTTATTAAACCTCAAACAAGGCACCCTATTTCCTCATTGTTAGCTAGGGATCAGCAAACTCGTATAGCATTTTTGTTTACCTGTCCGCTTGATCTTCCAATCCCATACCTACAAGGGATTGATTTGTTCCTTTAGGATTTCCTCCCTGTCGTGGTTGCAAGACGAAGTTATCTGTCGGCTTAGAAGCGGCTACCTGAGGGGTGAATTTTTATCCTCCCGCTTAGTATTCAGAGGTTGTAGGCCTATAACTCGCCTGAGGGTGCGACCACAAGGGGCAGGCGGCGCACCCCCGCGGCCATCCGCCACGCTGCCCCGTCACTCCACGTGAAATAGTCAACTCACCCTAATTGAAGGGTTGACAGCCGCAGAACTAGGAAGCCCCGAGGAATGTTTATTCGTTCCTTTAGCCAAATGCCGTAGATATTGTTTATTTCCTTAAACTTAGCACATAAAACAGGACAGGCAAATATAAAGTTTTCCAAAACACAATTACTGTGAGGGGGGGGGGGGGGGGTGTCTCCGATAACTTTTCATTTTTATTGGCGGAGGAGTGACGCTGAGTCATTGACAGGAGCCAGTGGAGTTTCAAATATAATAAATGTTTTACGAGATAAATTTAACTTGCAACATTAGCACCCTCTGCTTCGACACAACGATTACACAGCGAGTGCAATTTTTCACTGTTGGCCACCCCTGCCGCTACAATTTATGACGCGGGGAATGATTTTTCAACATCCATAACTTAGATTTATATTTAACAGCCGAAAACTTGCCAGTGGTAAATCGCCGACGTAAGGGGAAATCGCGAACGCTTTTTAAGGAAAACTTGCTGACTCATGAGAGCTTGCGGTTGTTACGGTGAGTAAATACGCACTTAATAAAAAGGGCTCTCAAGCATTAATACGACCTGTTAACGCAGTCATAAATAAGCATTTTCTGTATGTTCGGTACATAAAGTAGCTGTCAACATGTAGGTAAATACATGTTTATATAACATGTAATATAATAATTAGTGAAGTTATCACATTTTATAGAAAAGTTCCAGCGCCGGTGGCAATTATTAAATAATTATAAAGCGGTTGCCAATAGAGGGCGCACCGTCCACATAGGTACGAACCAATTAATCAGTGGCCAGATAAATGTAAGTAATTTATTGTAACTCCTACCGCGAGACCGCACCATTACATTTAAAATACGGCTCATTCGCAGCAGGGTGACTCCAAATTATCATTAATATGTTTAATTAACCTAATAAAAAATTACATAAGTTCAATAATTTATAATGCATTATGGAACGTAGGTATTTAGTATATACGTTAGACATGATTCAAACAATTCTTGAAGATAAAATCAAGACAACATTTATAGATAAACAGGACAAAGGAGCGGTGATAACCTAGAGATATTTTCGACTCACGTGCAGAATGTCGTAAGTTCGAATCACGATCCGATCGACTAAGACTAATTTTCTAAACATTTCCAAATTTTTTAATTATGAAAATGAAATAAAGTAGTATTAAATATTTAAAAAAAATATACCTTTAATAAGCTGTATGCTTAAATAAAAAAAATAAGAATCTTGGAAACTCTAAATTATACCGACGTTTAGCAATTCGTGCTATCAGCTGATAAATGCCTTCAATAGCTCCTTAGACTATCCTAAGTAAACAGATGTAATGTCCATTAACATATCAGTGAGGAGCAAGCACGGGACACATCCGCCGCAACGCAAGTCTCGGCCAAATTGAGGGCATGCACGAAACGCCGCGACGGCAAATATCTACCCTAGGGTTGACACTCATTGCTGTTTAGGAAGGATTTCAGAATAGAAAATACAAATGATACCTATCTATAATAGTTAAAATGTATTATACAATCATGTTTAATTATGATCAATTTGGTTTAAAATATTATGTAAATTTTAGGTAATGGGTTTGATGTAATTTTTTGTGTGTTCTTTTAAACAAAATATAATAACTTCACTCTATAATCTCAATAAATTCTAGATTATTAACTTCAATCCATGATGGCTGGAAACATGGGTACACTTTGAGAAACGTGGCAATCAATCGCGTTATTATAAGTTCGTGACCGTAACGTTCTAATTGAGCGGTGGCTCGCGTTTCGCAAGATTTGTAGTCCGTTCCAATCCAATTTACCGAAAACAAAACCAAATCAATGAAATATCTCAACATTTAGCTTTAAATCTAGGTCAAACTTGCAGTCTCGTTGACGTTATGGTTATATAAACAATTTTCACCTCACTGTTTAATTTGAGGCCGTGTCAGCTTCCTCAGGTCACCATGTTTGTTTACATTCTGGACAAATTGGATAGGAACGAGGTATACAGACAACTATGAATTGTGCTGCGAAATGCGTCATCTCTGTCCCTTGGGAAGCACAAACATGCTTACATTACACTATTGTTACAATGTAATTGTTAACAAATGTTAATATTTAAATCATTGTCATTTATAACGGTTTAGTTCTATGACATCTTGATTAATGTTATGTTAGTAAAAAATAGATGTAGGTATGTGCATATCTTTTATTATTTACCTATATATGTTTGTATATGTAGATTTGTATACCATATTTAGATGTATGTTATGTATTCATTAGGTATATTTAAGTAAATTATACTATTGTCGTTAATATATTTACAGCACTTCTCATCGCACCTCCCAATATGTGTTGTATATCTGTCTCAAGAATCCCAAAAACTCGCCTTTTGTACGATAATGTTCAATAAAGATTGTTAAAATAAATAATAAATGTATATGTGAATCGTTTGAACATTCCAATTTGAGTAAAATCTAAATGTAAATTCAAACTGCACACAGGGAGAAACTAGCTGAATAGACTATTTGACACCGAGGACATACATGTCCTGAAGTACCAGGACGTATGGCAGCCCTGATCTAGACTGGCATTTAAGCGTGATTTATGATGACATATTGCAAGATGATGGAGCCATATAGAAGGGACACTTAGCTGTTTTCAAATGAGTAATGAAATTCTATATAATACGAACTACTAGCGTATTCTATGTACTTGTGAAGTAATATAAACTAAGAATTTGAATATAGTTCACATAAAACTATAACAAAACTATCAATAAAATAAAAAAAAATATTCTAAATTTAAAAAAAATAGGTACTAAAAAATTGACAAGAAATTACTAGTCAAAAATGAATTCGTGCCTTGACTTCACAATTTTCTTTGAAACTCTTTTGCCTTACATGTCTTATACTTTTTAATTAATCTTATGCCTATAAACATTGACTGTACTACAAATTAAAGAAAAAAATGTATAAAATATGTATCCATGACTAAAAATCAATTATAAGAAAAAATAACAATTAGGTACGATAACCGATAGGGTAGTAGACGAGTCCTCGAATAGAGGTCGCGCGCATCAGGAAGCGCAGTGTAGTACACCCTCCAGCCAGGTGGAGCGACTATTTAAAGAAATTCGCCGGTGGTTATTAGATGTGAAGATCCGAGGATCATGTGTGGTGGCGAGCCTTGGGAAAGGTCTATATCCAGTAGTGGAGAGAAAAATAGAACGATGGTATGGTGAATAACAATTTACAATATTCGTGAATGATGTCATAAATATCATCGGTTTGAGTAGATTTCCCAATACCAATAATCATCCCCCATCTCTTTGTCAAAGGAGCAATAATACCTAGTCAACTCAATTTTAAACCCAATAGAAATAAAACTCAAAAGGTCGTTTCGCTTCGATTAATAATACATTCATTGAAAGCAAATGTAAAGTCAGCCAGCTTTGCATCTCTTATTACATTGCATTCGAACGCGACGGTAATACCTACATTAGGTAGGTACACTGTATGTGTATAGTGTACCTACACTAGACACAGACAGTGTATGCTTATGAGATATTTAGTTTAAAATAGTGGTGTTTCGAAAACGTCCTTTACTAAAACTTAAAACTATTTCCGTATTCAAAAATACTTTTCATGGCTTCTCATCGGTCATTGCTTGCTATACTCATAGATATATACGGTATGTCAATATAAGGTACACATAATATAAATTTATATATAGAGAGACTATAAATGAATCAACATTGTCTAATCAATTATATAATTGACGAAAATTGGACGGACGAGATTGATATGGCAATTCAACGAGAAATGTCTATATAGTCAACATTGTGCGCTAGCTGTAAACTGAGCTGTATGACTGGAACATGTTTTGAAAATTAGCTTTGGAATGCAGTGAATGATTATCAAAAACGATATATCTCGGGATTAGCACACGGCTGTCTTTTATAAACGAGACATCTCGGGATCGGCATGGAAAGGGTTAAGCGTGTGTGTGTCGCGTGTACGATTACTGACACTTTAGTCGGCATAGTTTCAATGCGTTACTTTATCGAAAGATGATGTTACGCCTTTACTATTCTAGCTATATACTACGATGTTTTGAGATAAATGTTTGTCTGAGAACCATGTTTGAACGATCGATAGCACCAGGTGTGCTGATACACATTTAGACCGTCGGAACTTAAATTGGGTTCCATTCACGTTAGTGTAAATGCACGATTTATGTACGATTCGTTACGCTAACAAAAACAAATGAGGATGAAACACAGAACTCTGCATCGTCAGATATCGCGTATTATGTCACAAAATGCTACCACTAAACTCACGACTTTTACACGATTTAGAGACTAGCAATAACAGAGCAGTTCTGTAGCAACATGTCATATGTGTTATCTAGCAATATATCCTACGATTTAATGTGTCCAGCTCAACACAGCAACTATAACTCTTAATCTGTTTGAACCCTATAACTACATATATACAATAAGTACATGTAGCACGGTTCAACATGCAAGGCGAGATCTCACATATATAGGTAACTATAGAAGCCTGTATATTATTGTGAACGTCGTTTAATAGAAAAAATGTTTAGGCTCTTAATTTTAAATATTTTACTTGTTTACTGATTGATTATAATTGATTATTATTAATTGATAGCTTAATTGATTATTATTAGTCTAATAAATAATCATTCACTACGCCGCCGTCTAGACAGAGCTTTACTAAAGGCTTTTCATTTTTACGCAATTTTAATGTCAGTAGTCTCCAGTGTGAAAACTTTACTTTATGCGGTACCTAGCTAGTCTAGTGCGTACGTAAATAATACATATCTGTATCTAGATTAAGTTATTAAACTAAATTTAAGTATACTATTCCTAACCTTTAGTTTATATGATGCTGTATTCACTGAGCGACTACAAGGTGCGGAAATAGCAACCAAATATGAATCAAGAAATCTCAAAATTCACCGAATATCAAGGCTCTTATAGCTTCATATAGCTATTCATATAGCTCTTATAGCTCTTTTAATATACATAAAAGACTTATTTTTCTGAACCATTTACGGTTTCACTTATTTTTGACGAAATTGGTTTGCCATTAATGTTGAATAACATCATTTGCCGGGAATCACCATAAATAGCGACCTATTTTCGTCGTGGTAAATTGATTTTAACCCACTTTTGTCGCACACTAATTTGAAGGACGGAATTGGATAGGCAGGCGTTTAAAAATGTAACGTTAGGGGTTTAAAAGGAATTTTGGAACGTTAAAAATAATCCAATGTTTACGGAAACAGCTGTCGTGCGATACAGACTGCAGCGCGCCGAACGGCGGCTCCCGACTGCTTTACGTTTTTTATTGCTTTCCCAGCCGGACTCAGCAACGGAAACTAACTCTCACAGACATGTAGTTCAAGCGCAATTATTCGGTATTACAGTGTTGTATGTTACGTAAGACTTATATCGCTCTCAGAAATAAAACAGTATATCGAATTATCCATTTATGCTCTTTGTACCAAATAATTGCTTAAAATACCTATTAATACCTATTATAGTAAAATGGAAAAACAAATCTAATCAGTTCGAAATTTGAAATCAAGTCTCTTATGGTTAAATGCTTTATCGTTATTGCAAATATGTAACAAACGTAGGGAACACATCCGACAAATGCTTCTAACAATTCTCCGCTCATATAGAGGGTCGTAAGTGTTAAGCTTTATTTACCGCTCCAGTGCTAACTAAATGAAAATGCAAATCGAATTTTCAATACAATGAGTATTTGAATTTCATTTAACTGCCATTTCCTATATTTAGTGAAAAGGTTGCTACACAAGCAATTTTAAATTTAATATATCTGTTGACCGTTTGTAAAGTATACAGAAGCAGGAGTATACTGTAAGTATACTTACAGATGTTTAAATTTGAATGCTACACAATCATAAAATATTCAAGAAGGTGGAATGAAACACCAATAAAATAACGTCGCATTTACTTAAATTTGACGTGTAATTTTAACAGCTCGACTCGTAAAATCTCGTTATAAGTAAGGTATATACAGTAGAGCGGAAAGAATGGAGGCAAGAATCGTAAAATTTTGCATGTTCCGTAGATCGCGCGACCGCTCAAGTAGAAAATTTCACTCGTACACGCGAGTACGCAACATTTACGACCTTTTCATGACGTTGTTCAAGACCGGCTGCTTGCACAGACAACCATAAAATCTTCCCTCACTGCTTTGTCTGTCTTTAAATTTTCAGATATCAACTAAAATGGCCGCGAGAGCCCCGCCGCTATTGCGAGATATTTCCTTTTTAACATAACTTAGTTGTAACAACTTTACGCTGACTGGGGCGATTTAATGAGATTCGAAGAACTAGAAAACTTAATTTCCGAGCCAATATGTTACGGATTTTTATACGGGATTTTAAGTTGTGAGCATACCTGCTACTATATTACGTTATTCACGATAAGAAGCTTATGAGGTTTTATCATCGTCAGCTGCTTTCGCTGTCGCCTGCCCATACAAATTCACACTTGTTTTATGTAAAATTTTCGCTTACAGCGACATAATTTTCGGACGTTAATATTGCAGTTAATAGCAGACATTGAGTCTTTCATTACCGCCACGAGACGAAAAGAAATTCGATCGTCTTTCTTAAAATGAACTAGAAGCGTGTGACCCCTCGTCGGGGCGGGGCGGGGTCAATAAATCTTGAACGGCGACATCGACAGCGAACGCTGCGCTTGCCAACGCACAACACCACATTAGGAGCTCCGGACTAATGTTCTCCGACATAACATCCAGCTCCTAGGGGATCGGTGCACATGTACAACTTCATTTGTACAGTTTAACAGTTACTTTTAAGTTTGTACAGTTTATTAGTTAGTAAATAAAATATTTGAACTGCTGACATGTACCAGCAATATAACAAATATAACAGCGATTCCATTAAATTGGAAAGATTAAATAGGAGAGATAGCATTTTATTGGGTGGCATCATTTCTGAGAGTACACTTCACGAAACCTCCTCACGAAAATAGCTTAACCCAGATAAAAAGACACACGTACCTAGCCACTACCAACTTACAAAAATCGATTATGTTTAACTAATCTACATTCCGAAGCGTTGAAGCGTATAAAGACTCTACATTTTGTCCTTAACGAGGGCACGTCGGTCATCGATTGCTTATCGCACTGCTCTTTACTCCAATTTATGGCTGGACCATCTCAATACGGGGTCGGGCTATTGATCGCTGACGCACCACCGTATTTTACAGTTGTCCTGCACGGTCGTTCAACTGAAATAGCACTAGTCCAATTTATCGTGCAATCGGTCTGTGGGCGCAAAATGTGCCGCCATCGCTTACAGGCCTAACATACTGGATAACGTGACATGACAGTGCCCGGCGATCGCCTCCAATCCCACCGCCTCCATTAGCCACCAATACATTTCGAACATTTATTGTCATGCCTATTAATAATACTCTGCTACACATACTGCAGCTTTTGTAAAATAAACGCCTTTACGAACGTATTTTCTTGTAACTTGTATTTCTATTAACTTAGTTGCGTATAGTAATCAAATTTTTGAGATTATCTATTATAAATATATAAAACTTTATATATATACATATTATACATAAACTATACATATTATAAAACAGTAAAATGGCTGAGTCTGTACATTGAGTAAATTTAAAAAAAATAACATTAAAATGTCTCTTTAGAAGCTACAGAACACAAAACAGAAGTTTTTAGATTTTTGTCCCATTGTAGGTATGTTTATTTGAGTATCACGTAAAACTACTGAACGGATTTTGATCGGATTTTCATTAATACATGGTTTATTGTCCAGAAGAAAAGCTGGTGTATGTGTCATCTTGGACACAAGAAAGTTGAGTTATATAAGAATGATGGATTTTAACGAGGTTTTCACGGTCGTGCAGCGCAGTACGCAGTACAATAACAGCGTCTATTATCTTATCCTTAAATGCGTTATATCAAGAGTGGATTGAAAAAAATATATAAATATATTGATTGTTTCTTTGTGCAAAAACTATTATACGCAATGAATTAGGATATTCGCCATTGTATAGCTTATTATCCGATAGGACATCTGGAGTATGTGGCATCTCGCTGTAACATTTGGCATTTGTGACAAAAATGTAAATAATATCAACGCCATTCTAAATATTTCAACGATATTTCTTTGTACGACGGAATGACGCCGAGAAAGTCCCTATATTAGAATGAAACTTATTTGAAGTCAGTTTAGTATTTAATTATTCAAATAAAATAATTTTTACTTATTATTTTATAAAATAATTCAGATGGATCTGCTGGGTGCATCTTAGTAATTGAGACTCGTTCGTTCGCTTCGTTGCACATTAACCACAAAATATGTTTCGTGTGAAGCAGAATGAACAACAAAAGAACCCGTCTGCGCGCGCATAAAAATGTACCTAAGCATTAGAAGAAAAAAATATTGGAAATATTTTTATACAGATTGTGGACACTAGCCAGGAATCATTGTTTCCGGTTGACTTTCTAGGGGATGCTGACAGACATTCACGAGAAAAATGCTGTCAAAAATACAAGGATAAATCATGAATAGCACTAAATGTAGTCGTCATCCATGATACCTGGTAGTGAGACAGTTCATTATCTTATAGGAAGTTCGAGTATTAGACCACTCCACCAGAAAGGGCAGTTTCGGACGCCCTTTGGTCAGGTGGACCAATGAATTGAAAGAGTTCGTCGGTGGTGGCTGGATGAAAAGAGCCGAAGTCCGTGTGTGGTGGTGAGCCTTGGGAGAAGCTTAAATTCAACAGTGGAGAGACATAGGCGGATGGTATAGTATGATACTCCCACAAGCCGTTTAGAAGCCGTTCGCATCTGGAGAGACATTGCGCGTTTCCGCGTATTCTACTAGATATAAATGCTGTGCAGCACTATTCGTTATATGCAACGCCCACCTCGGATTACAACAACCGTGTCTTCCGTCATCAAAGTGCGATATTACTCCCAGTTCTTTGACAAGAAGCCGTTGCATATGATGCGGTATACAAATCGATTTATATGTGACTAAAGGTTGTTGTGGAAAGAATAAACTGGACCTTTTCAAGTCTTTTTCAAATCAATAACGAGCATCAGCAACTTTTGAAAGATATCCGATTAGGCTGGGAAAGTATGCATGTTTACTCGGAATTTAGTATTTTTAAAAGCAGTGACGAGGAGGAACAACATTTGACATATACTTCAGAAGGCTATGAATATATAAGAGAGAAGCGCATCCGGCTCAAATCCAGGCTGAAAGCAAGTGCATCCGTGAGGTTCATCATATCGGTGCTTTCGCAGATGTAAAAAAATCTTTTACAGCTACTTAGTTTACGCAAGCGAAGCCGCGGGTAGAAGCTAGTTTGAAATAAAACTAGTTATACAGTATTTTTTAGTGACACCCACATAATTTTCTTCTACTTTAACTTTAATCTCATCGCCGACAGCCTAACTCACTTGCGGCCACGAGAGAATTTATCTGTCAATTTCCTTTTTTACGTGAAAAGAACTTCTAAGTATTGTCGGTATTTTAAAATCTCATGAGATCGAGTCGTCATGAAACGCCTTACGAATACTTTTATGTGGCTTTGCAGGAAAACTGTACTTGAAAAAGTACCTGCTATAACTTGAGTGTCTTTGAACATGTTCAGTGATCCATTTAGTTCAATAAATAGGTGCTTATGTAGATACAAAAATCTATAAACCACTCTCAGTTAAATCATGATATTTATAACAATTGTCATGATACAGTACCACACATGTGCAATTAAGTTTCGCGAAATGAACATCGGGAGTAATTCGCCCCCGGATTCACCTACTTTTACGGCCATTTGTTCAATTACGGTGACAAGAGAAATGTCTGAAAGAAAGAACTTTAGAGAGGCTCGCGGGCCCGCTATAGTTTAAGTTTAACGCAACAAATGTGTTTTGTAACAAACCCGGACAGGTTCCAGCTGGTAACGAAATAAAACGTCCGAGTGATATGTTTGCTCCATACGTCTTCATTTCAATGACCATTCATTTGCGATCGGCGCGGCCGCCACTCCGACCTCACAACAGATTAATGGCGATCCGATTTTCTCCTTACAGTTAGGCTTTTATACTAGGTAAATACGAAAGTAAAATGATAAAATGTCACTAAAGAGGCTTAATGGAACATCAACTATAGTGTAGCGTTGAGATTCAATAAAGCTTCGCCACAAAATAAAATTATAATTTATTTCTTTAACGTATTTTTATTTTACATGAGCGATAAATTATTATTTTACCTTCTTGAATTTTTATCTTTATCTGCGGTTTCACCACGTCCTTTCATCGACGGTAATTCACTTTAAACCTGAAAATGTTTAATTCGAGGGAAAAAAGGTGACGGTGTCATTAATAATGCATGTACGTCCACGGATAGAGGCCTCCACATTAATTACGTACTCTGCTTTATACCCCGACCATCTTTACAGTAAATAAATTTAACTTTTTAAAGTAACAATATAATACTAAATTACAAAATCATTTACAGAATACGAGTGACTTTTACATTTGCAAAACATTAAACACATAACATAAGGGGTTATTATTTTTTTTAAACTATTTTTATTAACTTACAAGAATTATGGCCAACAAAGAGTAATCAATATTGTTACCAGAAATTTAAAATATATAGTATTAAGCGTGCAAATTCTATTCTCAGACAGTCTTTAGTGAGCGTTGGTATCTGACTGGGTGGGTCGGAATGCCTCCGCTGCGCGCCGCAACGTTTAGCCCTAATCTCGCCTTTGTCTGCCTTGACAAATAGTGCTGGGATAGTACCAACACTAAATATCGATAGTTCTTACAATATTATTTTATACCTAGTTTCGTAAAAGCAAATGATGTATTTGAGGCACCTATAACTGCATAGTGTATAAATTGTGTTAGTAGTATGATAATTTGTGTACGAATATGTATAATGTAGGTGTTAATATTATAAAAAATAAGTGTTAGTAATAATAAATAATATACAAAAGGCGAATAAACTAAACCAGGAAATAAATACCTACCAGACTTTTGAAGAATAAAGAATGTTAAAAGACATGGATTGGCGTAGCAGCGCTACGTAAACGTAGCAACGCGCTACTATTTGCTACGGATGCTACGATGATAGAACGTGAAATGAAGTTTCTCTCACTAGCCTATGTTTATGTCCGGTGACTGTTCATGTGCGGTGACTCTTGAAAGGCCATGGCCACAAGAAATTAGCTATGTCGAAAAAAGAAAAGAAACTAATTTATGAAATAGTATATCAGTATAATAATACACTAACCGTAAACCGTAGCAGCTCTTTTATCATGTATTTCTGGACACGGGCTTCCTCATTGCCTTATGAGCGAGGCCGCGCTCATAAGGCCTCAACGCCACGCTGGCTAAGCGTTTTGGCGTGTCCACTCTTTTAGAGGTGGTGCAGTTCCTCAGCACTTGTGTTGTGATAGCGACTTTGTTGCCCTTAATCACCTTTAAGGAACACCCTTCTCTCGAGGAGGAGAGAAGGGGATGGTGCTATTCTAAAGGTTGTTAACACCAACACGGTCTCAGTAACAATAATAATTATCTTTATTGTTTATAATTACAAAGAAATTTGCACACATAGTTACAAATCAACAGGAAACAATAGGCGGTGTTATCGCAATTATGCAATCTCTTGCAGACCACCTGCGATATAGCCCTAATACTATAGTTGTAGTCAAATGTTGTTTTTTAAAGACAAGTCCGGTCGGTTTAAGTCTTACATACAAAAACTTATAAAAGGTTAAAACATCTATCAAGTCGCTATCCCTTAGCTAAACTTTGTGTCTTCGTATGCGAGGAAGATCTGTGTACTGAACAATTCAATTTAGGCAATTGGTTGCTTTTACTGATTTGATTTTTCATCATTAATATTTGAATTAAATATTACTAGGTCACCGCCTCCTATATTATTTACGTTCCTACATCTTCTTGCATATAATTTATCTTTCATGTCCTTACTGTCCTTAATAAGCTACATGCTCATTAATTATGTTTAGTTGAGTTATTTTTCATGATAATTAATAACTTACATTTATTTACCTAGACGTAGGGTTCTCAACACTTGTAGCGCGACTTCGCGCATCGTCACAGCGACCGATAGGCGTCACATACATATATATATATGTATGTATATTATAATATGATGCATTATTTAAGTAGGTACTTATATTGTGATATGTTGCAGTACAATTTGGATAGAAGTTTTTTATGCTCTGTCCGCTATATGTTTATTTGTTACTAGCGACCCGCCCTCGCTTCGCTTCGGTTTATAATTTTTTTTTTTTCAAAATTTTAAGATAAAATATAGTCTATATTAGACACGGATAATGTAGCTTCCTACTTGTGAAAGATTTTTTTAAATCGGTTCCGTAGTTCCAGAGATTACCCCCAACATACAAACAAAGACACAATTTTACTTCTTTATTATATTAGTATAGATAGAATCGATGACAGACTAGCGGACGGGATACATGATGGTAACTGGTTACCGCTGCGCTGCCGACTTTGCAGAATCCTGTTCACAACTCTCATTAATGTTTGTGATGTGGGCAAAAACTGTTGTTTACAAAAAGCGTTAAAGCAAACATTTTGTTTCAATTCGACAGCGAAATATGATGTTTTAATCCGGACATATTGCATGCGAGAACTTTTCTAGCGCGCGCCTAGGTCCGCCTGTTGGTTTGGGCATCCTGTAACGAATTAAAAGAGTGGCAAAGCTTGGTCTCAATGCATACATGTATAAAAGAACATTGAAAATACTGTTTCCCGCGCACAATATTGTCTCGTCCGTATTGCAGTACAGTCCACGCTTAGTTTTTTAAAACAACTTTGCTTTCTGATCATTTTGTTTCACCGTGGAACGTTACCTACTAATTGCTATTTAGGTCATGATTAATAATTATCAATTTCAAGTTCTAGTGGTTTTTTTTTTTACAAGTTCTACAATAAGCGACTGTTACGACTTAAGGATAAAAATAACTAACAGCAAAAAAGAGTTACAATACTAGTAATAGAAATTTGTACAGATTTTTATGAACTTTTATATTCAGATACATCGCGATCAAAGCAGCCGGTTAAATACGCGTGTATTCATAAAGTCCTTTTTGATAAAAGAAGACGAAATCAATGCAGCATTGTGAAAAGAATCCCTTTGCAGTATAGAAAGAATCCAGGGAAGACGGTACAACGACTGAGACTCTTCAAATAGAAAGACACTCGTACATTATTAAGTTATTTCACAATATACAGAAACAGGAACTTTTCCAAATAAATTCTGTCAGTCCAACAATATTCTTCTTCATGAAGAAGGTGAGAAACCCATTATCAATAATTAGAATTACCGAGTACCTACATTTTACTTCACATCTATACATATAATAAAATTGTAACAGGCCGATGTATATACATTATAGATATTGAAAAAAAACTAATATGGGGGGGGGTCTTTATTAGAGCAACAGAAGCCGAAACAACAGTTTTTAGAAATTCTGTCTGTCTGTCTGTATGTTTGTACACGCATCGCGCAAAAACTACTGCATGGAATTGAATTCAGTTTTCACCGATGTATTGCTAGAGGTCTAACTTAAAATATAGGCTCCATTTTACCGCAGGAAAATATCTTATTCCGATTGTTTTAAATTTAATAAACCGAAGCGAAGTGAGGGCGGGTCGCTAGTCCTCAATAAAAATATAGAAAATTCAATCGAGTTTAACTTATCCATATATGTATTTAGTATTTGTAGACTTTCGATTTATGTATTAGGCTTTCGAGTGTCACATACCAGACAGTAACACTCCGTCAATTTTGCGACAAAGAGTTTTTATCTATGGAACACTTTTTTTGGGTTTGATGACAATTAAAAATATGACTATCTATAACATAAAAGCAAAACATTCCAAATTAATTCCAAATTTTCCTCTATATTTTTTACGAGCTGAATCAAAATATCGTGTCTCATTAAAAAAAACGATATTCGGCGGGAACATTTCCGGTCTATGGTTTTGTGTGATTATAAAGGTTTTTTTAAAACCTGAATATTCTTTTAATAGACTTCAAATAACGTTTTCAGACAATTGCCCTTCTAAGGCAACTGTGTATCGTTGGTAGTGAATTACATGCGCCCACTTTTTTTAAGTGCTCACTCAGCGCTTAAAAAACAAGGGATTCACGAACATATTTGCGATCTGTTCTGGATTTTGACAACCATGTACAGTCAAAGAAATTAAACTATTTATGATTATGATTAAACTTTTTATCTTATGATTTTTATGATTATGGTTTATGATTTAAACTTTTTACCGCTTACCAAAACTTACAAAAGCCTTTATTTTAGTAGGGGGAGAGTGCATGCTGCATTCCCACAGCCGCTGGGCGCACTCGATTGGCCACGTTACCCCTCTCCCACAGAAGACTACCTTAAAATGTACTACATTTCCTACTTTATCGTATTTCCTCAATGCACGTACGTGTTTCAGTAGTGAGTGAGATGTGCCATCCCCATTCCCATCCCATCCTATCCCTCCCCATTTTCCCAACCCTTTCTCTCAATCCATTCCTTAATCTGCAAATGTAGGAAGCGCATCTGGGGGCGTGCCAACGTTTGTCGTTCTGGACTGATGTTGACATGTACCGTGGACGTCTATGGACGAACCGTATCCACCTTCCATCAGGTGAACTGTATGCTCGTCTGGCGCCATATTCTATAATAAAAAAAAAACTTTCTATGGTTCGCAATGATTTTAATTTTTTCTTCACTTTTGACACCATCTAATTTTATTCTTAAACCTTTCCTACACACATATATACATATGTATGTATACATATGTATATATATGTATGTATGTATGTATATGTATACATATATATGTATGTATATATGTATATGTATGTATACATATATACATACATATGTATATATACATATACACATATATACTTACATACCTAAATATATAGGTACCAATCATACTTAATTCTAATATACGATTAATAATACCTCCCTTAATACCATCACATCAAAAATACTGAACTGCGCTCCAAAACTCGCATGATGTACCTAACTGTCAAGGCAGCCAGGCTTAAGTGAGCTGGACACGTCTGCCATTCGGCCATCCGGAAATGTGGGCAAAAATCGCCGAATGGATGCCGCAAGGTCGTCAACGCATAGGTAGACCTCGAAGGAGATAACGGGAAGATCAATATACAACGAGTGTCCAAAGTTCACATTGGATATACGGTCGTGAAAGACTAGGGTAGGGCCTTAGCTAGTGGGAAAATTTGTAGGGCTATATAACTGAGATTTTCGTTTTAAATAAATTTTAGGCCTATTAAAAATATGTTACGGAAATGTGTTTTGGGAGGGAGATGTATGTTGCACACTCCCACGGCCGCTGGTCGCCACCGACCATGTTATTTCCTCCCTCACAAAAGACTACTGTAAAGTGTACCTACTACATTTCTCATCTGTCCTGTTCCCCTAAATTACATACGTGTTTCAGTAGTGAGTGACATTTCCTTTCCCACCCTGTCCAACGATATGGAATAGAGAGTATAATGGAATAAACTCCTTATTCCATTATACTTTCAAATATTTTAAGGAGATCCCTATCCCCAAAGAGAGTTGGGAGGTGTAATGGAATGACTGAAACTCTTTATATATATTCCTATAGGATGACGTCCCTTTAAATGTACTTCCTATTCCCCCTTCTCCCCACTGTTTGTCTAAATACATTCCTAAATCTCCAAAGGTAGGCAACGCATCCGGGGGCGTGGGTTTGACATTCTGGATTTGATGTACCGCAGATGTGGATGGGCTACATTTTAATATCCATATTCCACCAGGTGGATTGTCGCTCGTCCGTCACCTCATCTGTGGGATCAATAAATTACTAAGTAGATAGTTAGTACGTATATTTTAATTACATGTTAAGTACAACTCCAAAAATATAAATATATTTTTAAAGTAACAAACCAATTTGTCAGTAAGGAAACTCCATTCCGAGTGCGTCAATAAGTCGTGAAGGCTATAACTTCACGGGCCATGGGGCACACAGTTCGTGACTAACGGCCACGGAAATGTTTAAACTCACCAAGCCGAATTTGTTTACTACACGACCACTGTAAAAAGAAACATTCTGTAGTTCTCTCACAATACAAATCGACAAACTTATCTTTGCATGTAACTGGTGTTATTATAACAGTAAATATTGCCGAGAATCAATGTAAAAAATGAGTCTAAAGGAATTGAATGAGCTTTCAAAGAAAAGAACAAACATTACAAAGCTTTCTCGAAAAAACAATCGCAACATCAGGGGTTTTTACAACACGAGACATTACCATTCCTCGATTGCGCCCTTTCCTGAAATAACCCCAATACTATAAGTATGCGTTTGCCCTTTTCTGCAGTATACGCGCGCTGAACTGCAAATTATACTTTTGATATCAGAAAGTGTTTCTCT
Organism: Sesia bembeciformis; assembly: GCA_943735995.1. NCBI lineage: Eukaryota > Metazoa > Arthropoda > Insecta > Lepidoptera > Sesiidae > Sesia > Sesia bembeciformis. Next base: position 10,973,565 of record OX031031.1, read on the forward strand.
TTACACGCACCACTACACCTCGCGTCGTAGATGGTGTGTACAAAGACATGTAAATTTAAATGATGGGAACTATAAACGTAGGATTTTTGCTAGTCGCACACAGCGTACGAGCGACAATACAAACCATTACACGTTCACACCAAAAGCAAGAAAAAGGCAAAACTTGTCGGAGAGTTAAAGAGTGTCGACTATCAAGTGTGCGGGTCTTTCAAAGTAGCATGTGGTGTTTTAGTAGGTGCTGTCATGCACATTATAACAAATCAATCATCAATACTTGTTATTATAAGAAATTTTTATGGCGCGTCAAATTAAATATTTGTCATTGTACAAATGGAAAAATAGATATGTTTGCATATATTAAACTTTATTCACGGACTAGACGCTCTAGAGCTACGGAAGCTATGGGAGCAGTCAGTAAAATTTAGTTACATATTCAGTGAATCAGTTAATTGTGTGCGTGATGTCGTATGCACAGAGTAAAGCCAGTTGCCTGCAAAAATATCTATTTTGCCGTCTATACGTCATGTAAATATGCCAATAATTATAACACAATATATTACAACTGCACAAAAAAAATTCTGCCTGTTACCTGTGCAAGCATGCATAAAAATTATTGTTATGGCCATGTTATATAAGCAGATACATTATGTAGATTTATAGGAACTACTATTATTATGCACTCTCTACAACTGAGCTTAACACTGTACAAATAAATGATAAGGATTTTAAATGCGCACGCAAAGAAATATGTGCCAGACTTGTATTGTGTAACACAAAGGAGAGATGTATAATAGCGACTAGAGTTCAATTTACACTGGACATGTACTAAATCGTCTCTACGTTACGATACTAGTAGAAAGTGGGCGTATCAATAGAAGCACTTTATTATGTACTTTATATATTGACAAGCGAGACTAGTCACAAATAACATATACCTACCTATTGGGGATGTGGGATATTCGTTTTGGCGAATACTCGCCAATTTTCAAGTATTCGTACTCGTATTCGTCGTTTTCTAAACGAATATTTGAGTAATGGCAAATGATTGTACGCCCGTGGGGTATATTACAGAGGAACATACCATTTTAACATCCTTTTAACTGTAATTATTACAGTGAATAAATAAATAATTATTATTATAAATAATAATCGAATAGTATAATAAAAGCTGAAAGTAAATAATAGATAAGAGGTTTTAGGCCGTTTTTTTACAAAAAGGGATACCTACATAACTTTATATTTTTATTTTCAAATGAACGTTCATTTAAAAATCAGTTACGTAGCTGATTTTCGAGTTTAATTAGCGAGTGATTTTTTTAGTTTAATTTTATGTAGGTACTTCACTTTAGATTGAATTTTGATAACCAACCAAATAACTTTTGACAATCAAGAAGGTACTTGCTGATTAAACTAAAGAACATATTTACCACATTAACTTTATTTTTTATTTTTTTTTAACATTTTTTAATAATATAAACTTTAATTTAAGCTACAAATTGTATCCATGTACAAATTTTACAAGTCCGTGTGTAGTGTTAGGTTAGGTCGTAATCGTATTCGCGAATATTGATTTTTTGCTATCCGAAACATCCCTAACTACCTAAATAAACAGTATATATTTGTTTGTTCGGTAATCTTCGTAAACTACTGAGTTGATTTCGTTGTACCTTTACTGGTGTATATAGAGAAGTATAAAAATAGGGAAAAATCGCGACGGCACCAGTAGTGGTGCAGACCAGTCGGCCGGTGGGTAATAAATACCTTGTCCTCGAACACCCGCTATAATGGGCCGTCCAATCGGTTGGATATTTCCCAGCACTAGCTAGTGTGACGACGGGTCCTTCACAAAAAAAAACCTAATGATTTTCACACTTGTAGTGTGACTATCGTGAAACAAATTTCCGTTATGACTACGGGTCCGTCGCGAGTAATTTTACTCCAGTATTTACACATTAATTTCCTTAAGAAAACCGGTCCAGAAACTATGAACACTGCAAATTTAATACGTGTAACCAAATGTAATTAATATAATTTTGCAATTCAGTGCCATCATAATAAATAATAGAGCACTGGACCGTTTAAAAATTGTATTCAAAAATCATTAATTAATTTTAAATAATTTAAGACCGGATTGAGTGTACAAATCAATCCGTGAAATCTAGGGTTGAAAAATTACGCCTGTTGAAAAATCTTAGATTAGAAGTCACAAGATCAGTATTTCATTCAAATATTCATTTCATTCATTCATTATTCACTATTTTACAACTGAAATGTTGAATAATGACGTCGTAGTGGCGTTGCAATCACGGATGAGTGACAGAAATAGCAATAGCTTTCACTAACTCCCCACGCTCATATTTAACTAATTTTCTAATGAATTGAGAATTATTTTTTTAATATAGGTTTGTTTTCTTTTCTAGTTTTAGAATAGAACATATCAATTTCAGGAATAGTCAAGTATCCTATTGGCTACTGAAATAGACTTGCATTGCGGTCCGTAAGCTTAAATACAAATGTGTAGCAATTAAATTTCCTTAAAATGAATCATTCATCTCCTTCATAAATAAAAGATGCTTTAAATAAAACAGGTACATTTTATTGAAAAAAATATGTACACAGCAAAACAAATAAATAATCTTAGATTGTATATTAATCTATAAACATTAATTCTCATTGAAATAAAATACTATACATAACTACATTAAGACTATGTACATAATACCATCGCACTAGAGCTGTGACTCGACTAATTTAATAAACAATAATTATCGTTTTAACGTTAAATACTATGTCGATATCTGGAGACACATTTATTATTTAGGAAAATTTAAGTGGAATCTCTAGAGTACGATAATATAAAACAGTAAGCTATGAGATAATTCCTTGATATATAATTTACCGGACCAATATCCAAAGATCACATTGAAAATATCTAACAATGACAATGGATAACAAATTACCTAGCAAATGTTACTCACGGCATGACATCATCTACAATTGTTAACATTAAATCTAACTACATATCTTTAATAATCTTTTATTATGTTACTTGTATGTAATTAAAAGCATTTTAGAAATGTTTTTAACATAATTCCTTGTACCAAAAATTAAATATCTATAATTTAAGCGACACTTATAGTGGGATGACTTAATTTTATAAACAGATAAAATGTCTATGTTAGTAAAAGATATGTGATTTGTAGTTGTGATGTCGTTTTCCTGTGAAACGTATAAATACTGCACGTCTCTCGCTTGTGGTGTTTAATATATCACTTTTCGTAACTATTGTATAATATAACAATCAATATCGAAACATGATACTGTAGGCCTGTTATTTTCAAGGATTTAAACAGTTACTCTTGTAAAGAAAAATAATGTTTAAATGAATTGAAGGTATTCAACTTTAGTTATAAAAAATCACAAGTCAAATATTAATAAAAGTATAAAATTAATAGCTCAAACGAGTATCTAGTTTAAAATTATTATAAATGTGTACTTACAATAAATATATTAGGTACGTTAAAAAAGCAATGTTGTTGATGCGACGTCAACAAACGCCAGGCCAGTGTTATTGTCAATTACCTCGTCTATAAAATCTACATAATATATATAATATGCTCAATATTTTGACTAGAAATCATGTTATACTTATTACTTTCTAACAGCACACGTACAATTTACACAGTATATAGCATAATTTCTTATCAATTTACAGTTCACTAAAATTGTACAATACATCGATGACAGGTGTGGAGGAATTTTAACATTTTTTTTTTTATTTGATATCAAGAGAAATCTACTCAGGGCATAATCGCCACTTATCCTAACACATATACACGTGAACCAACGATGATTTTAAATCATAATTGTAACACCTAAAACGAAAATTCATTGTTTTATAAAAAAAATGTGATCTGATTTAGTCTATACAACATAATATGTGAAATGTACATGAGAATATAAATAATTTTGTGTATAAAATATTATAGGAACTTCTAACGTCCAAAACAGATGATGCGAGAAGATATATTCAAATACAAATACATACTTAAAAGACAACATATTATTATATACAGCAATTGTTTAAATTATAATACGGAATGGTAATCAATCTCTGATTAAAATAGATACAATGTCAACACAATCGTCCTAACAAGTTTTTTCGTCCCATCAAGAAATATGTGAATGTACGGTGAACCTGTAACAATGTTGAGCTATTTTTCGGGTTTGATTCGTTTGAAAGAACAAACAGTGATAAATTGACAAGTAAGACAAATTGAAAATCGCCCTATGTTTTTAGAAATGTCAACATGAAACTCAATTTTAAAGTGCTCAACACTATCACTGACCGGGACTTGTACATACAAAATTACCGAAACTGTATTAGTTATATCGCAGTGTGCACACGTGACAAACCAATATTCACACACAATCATTGTCAACGGCTTGTGGTTTGAAGAAATTTTAATAAATAAAGCTTAATTTTTGAAGAAATGACAATATCGTATTATACTGCTAAACATCGATGATACTATTTGATATATATATTATCAAATATATACATAGGGTTGGTGTTATATCTATGGTATAGCAAACTTTCAAAATGTCTATTTTAAAATCTTACAAAGGCCCTAGTGTAATTTTTGCCGTTTTCAAATACTATTATCACATTTGTACAATTTTTTTTTTTCTGTATTAACCGTAGACTGAGAATTAAGTAGTCTTGGCCTGATGTAAGTATGGGACAGCGATAGTCAATATTTGACAAGTTTAATGATTATTGCACACCAGTTGAATTCTATGAATGGTCATATACACTAAAAAAATCAGAAGTGTAATTAATTTTTTCATTAAAAAAATATTTAAAATCTAACAAATCTACCAACGCTCGCATTGCCATCAAAATGATAACCGGCAAAAAGAACAAAAACCGATACGCATAATAGTAAAAAACTTGATTAGTATCAATTTTTGCGTTTCTCTTTAATAATTATTCTACAGAGGTCTAGTGTTGATTCTTCACTTAAAGAAATTTCAAATCTACACAGAAAAAAAATTATGGAATCAGGCGTTACTTTGTGAAAGTCTATTTATACTATGCAGTAATGAATTAAAGAAATTAATTTCATTTCATTAAAGAAAGTAACACGGTCTTTCACAATTGAGGGGTCTAAAAACAACGGCGACACTGTCCATTTTGTTTCAAAATAAACCTATGAATGCTATATTGTAGATATTTTTAAAACTAATATTACTGTTGCTCGAGATGACTTTCATAGAAAATAGTGTTTGAAGTCAGATTTAGATTCAAAAATGAAACTGTCCCATGCACCTTTAATTTGAATGTGACCAATCAGCGGACTCCATTCCGACGCTGGCTATATGCCAACTATACTTTAATATCAAAATGGCGGCACAGATAAGGTGCAACCGTAACACTGTCCAATGCATTGTGTCTATTGAGAAATAGAAACGCCGCCGTCCACACAATTATTGGCTAATATCTTTTGATTTTATAAACTTACTAGAGATTTTGTGATTAATGTGTTCAGAAAATAAATTTTCACCTAAAATAACATAAATGCCTGACTAAATCTCATTTGAAACACCATAAATGATTCTCCATTAGTTTGCTTGGCTGAGGAGTCTGGATAGTGTCGCCTTTGCTTTTAGACCCCGCAATTGTATCATACAGAAAAAAATACTTGAGGCGAACGCGGGAGTAAGTAGTGTTTACAATAGAGAAAAATTACACTAAGGCGACAGGTTGTTTTTTGTTACATTTTATTGTAGCACACCAAACTCAAAATCTCAAATTGTGATGTGTAGAAAAATGTAAAATGTGTGTACCATTACTGATAATCTAGATATAGGCGGCCTCTGTACTCCAAACGTAGAACTAACAAATATTTGACAACTCCAGCGACATCTAGTCGTTACACACAATACTCTTCTCCTTAAACCAGAAAAGGGATTCCATTTCTGTCAGATTCTGTTTCATAGAACCCATGATTGAGTTAATTTTAATACTCAAATTGTCTAAGCCGGTAAAGTGGCAGTCATTTTACTAAAATGATTTTTTATTTATTCAAAATTCAATACGTTTATATAAATGCGTCGTCATTTCATAATGAACGCGTAAGACCTCTAGCATTGAATTACAAGTTACTTGCCAAACAACGCTTTAGGGGAATGTAGAAGACGGGAATATTGCAGTGATAAAATTATAAAAGCTCCTTGTTTGGGTACGCAACTATAATATGGCAATAATGTTATATGAATGATGTAATCAAAATGTATTTTTTTAAATCGTACGATAGGATTACTAAATAGTTACTGCTTGAATAGTGTTCTAGATGATAATTTTACAAAGGCTCTCAGAATACGGTCCAGCGCAGCATGTCGCAGCGTAAACGTCCGCCCGAATCCCCTGACATTCCCCTGAGCTAATAAAATAACAATTTTTCCCCCACTTTGTATAGATGATACACTTGCAATTCCATCCAACATCATACAGAGTGGGTTAGTGTTAGGTATGTTATTAGCGTATGGGTGTTTAGAACAATGTACACAGTCACCCCTATTAATCTTGGTCTTTTTAGACCACAAGGTCTTTAGAAAGTATTAGAAATACTTGTAAATTATAAGCATTGCGCAGCCGTGTCGTGATAAAAGCCTGCACAGTTGACACGTACCAGATGCAATATGCGTTGTCTCGTTGAAGTAACGTCTACTGTTTAAAATGAAGTAAAGGAGAGGAGAATATATAAGATATGTTTAGAGACGAATGCATATGTCATCGTGAACTACGTAACCTCGCACCGTCGCCGGTTTTGCTCGGGTTCGGTGCTATTTTCACTGGACTTTTCTTACGATGTTTGTCTTTACTTTTTACCTTATCTTTCTTTATTCTCTTGGGAGTTTCGGCTATAGGCGATGGAACCCCCGGATCGATATCTTCGGTCTCTTCATTTGTTGCTTCACTCTTCTTGTCCAACTCCGCCATTGCTTCTTGTATTGCGTTCTCGAGAAGCGTGTTCAGTTTTCTACTCCTGTTTTAATAAATGAAGAATTAGTATCAAAAATCTGTACTTTCATAGAATGTAATGTAATAATTATGGTCTAGGGGCGTTCCTAAACTAGATGTTTTGTCGGTACGTTTATAATCCGTGGAGCAAGCGTCGACACGCGCGTGTGTCAACGATACCCTAAACATATAAGATTCGTGGAAGCGCGCATTTATTACATCATTAATACGCCCAAATGAAAACATACCTACAATACGCAGTTTGAAAAGTCGCTAAAATACACAGATCGAGGGCGCAAACGTGCTGAAAATTGCACTGGCTATTTCATTTCCGTGCCTAGTGTGCTAAAGCAGCGCGCGTTTTTTTTGCGAAAGTTTTTTTTTTTTTTTTATTATTAACAATTTTACAAAGATTAAGTATATAGCTAACATAATTGTATCTAATAAACCATACAGATTTGTCTAAGATACAAGTACTGCTGGAATCAGTAGTCGAGACATTAAAGACCTACCTGTGAGCAGTGAACAAATTATAATTTGGACAAGAAATATGTTCTTAATTTATATTTTAAGTTATTTTCGCTGATATCTTTTTTAAATTTAGGATCTAATTCATTTATTAACCTGGGAACAAAGTAAGCGCTGGTCCGCTGACCGTATATATTGTTCGCGGCGTTGGTTACCAAAAGCTTATGTATACTACGAGTAACTGTAGGATGTGATATTAACGTTTGAATTTCGGTATTGAAATATTTGAATTCGGTTTGAATTTGTTACGTCGTTTATTGTATATAGTTGGTTTGTGGAAACTCATTCATCTTATACATATAGAAAGATGTTTGATAGAGATTCGAAAAGTGTGAAGCCAGTTCAGAGGTTACACGTTTAGTATTCGGATAAAACAGGTAATGACAAATATTATAACGTTAGATCTACACGTTTACTCGTGCCAACATTAGGTGCATGTATAATGATTTTTAAACACCAATTGTCTCAGGGGACGACCAAATTTTTTTCAAGGCAAAATTTAACCTCACGTCATTTTGAAACGTGTCCACATAGTAATTTTTAATAATTTTGGTTTTGTATTCTCACATATTTAAAGATTAGTTTAAACATTAATTTTAACTTTATAGAGGGCTTCTGCGCATCTATATTATCTCTCGAACAAATGCCTTCAACGCTATAAAAGCGTTAATGTAGAGACCATATATTAGATCTGCTGTTTCACCTTTCTCACTAAAAACAAATTTTTATATCAGCAGTAACAAAAGGCGAGGTCCAGCTTGACGACTCCCATCGTCGAAAACGGAGCACTGTAAAACGTTCGTTACGTACTTGAAATATATGTAGACAGCATATTCATGTTAATATTGACATTCGAACCCTACAAGCATATACACACATGCCAGCCGAAAGTAATACACATCGGCTATGATCGGCTAGCTTCGGTTTTGTAGAGCGTCGTCTCTGTCGTAACGGCACATGACAGAGATGACGATCTACAAAACCAAAGCTAGCCGATAGTCTCTTTCTAAAGACCGATGTGTATTACTTTCGGCCGAAAAGTGTACATGCCGTTGGTATTGAAATGTTATTTCCTTGACAAACTGAAACGCCAGTATGACCCAATTCATGGGAGCTGGTAATCATTATTATTAATTACAGGTCTATCTTACTATCTTTGGGTTGGGTTAATTTTACATTATTTTATCATAATTGAAATTTTTCCACAAACGTTTATAAAACTGCAACGACACAACCGCCACCATTATATTTATACTATCATACATAATAATTGAATAACTAGAAAAGTTCTAAAACTAGTTTCTATGATTTTGAATCTAGCGGAGTTGCGGTTGTATTATTGAGTTAATACATTTCAATAGATAGAGGGCGTGGTAGGTGAACAAATACAATGAGTATAAGCCAACGATTTATCTATCATATATTCAGCAAATTTGTATACAGTAACATAAGTTTGTCTGTGCAAAATTCAACACGTCATGTTATTGTGTAACATGCCTACGGACACATTAGAATGTTTATAGGAATTCAAGCGTGTCCCAGTGGTCAAAAAATATGTATAGGAAGTTTTACAAGATATTTTTAGAAACAACACCAAATCCGTTTCTTGATAGTAACACGTTAGAACTACTTTTAAAACTGAATGCGCACATCATGCCAAACTGACTCACTACACCCTCTATAAGAGTCAATAAGGGTAATTGGATAGAGGGGTGATTGAGAGCACATCTTAATTTATTATAAAACATATGTTTTATTAAAGCAACATTTTTAATTATTCCTGTCCTCAATTAATTTGACCAATTAGGGGCAGCTATATACATATTCGCGTTGGCATCATTCGTTCAATCAGATCGGACCCTAAGAAACTATTTATTGAAGCTGTATTTGGCCCTAAAATCCGTTCCAATCCAATTTGCCGAAAACAAAACTAAATCAATGAAATATCTCAACATTTAGATTTGAATCTAGGGCAAAATTGCAGTATAAATCAATCAAATTATGTCTAAGTAAACAATTATCACTTCTCGATTTAAGTAAAGGTCGTGTCAGTTACCTCAGGCCTCTATGTTTGTTTACGGTTTAGACAAATTGGATTGGAATGGAATATAGTTTGTTTGGCTAGTTTGATCTTAGCGTTCTATCACCGGATTGTGTGTAGCTGTGCTAGGCGGGTTGCTTTTGCCACTGGACACTTTACTAAAACCCGACTGACATAAGTTGTTACTTATTATAAGTCAGCCGAATTCGGCAGCAATGGAACGTACAGGCAGGCAGGGGTTGGGCGACATTTTTCTCGAATATTCATCTACACATATTCGATTCTTACTGCCCAGCTGTATCAATTAATGCCGTGCCGGATATGTGTATAGCTGCCCTTTAATAAATCTGTTTGGAAATTACCATTTAATAAATCATAAATTAGGATTTGTTCTCAATTATCGTTGTTCCGAGCTACCCTTATTGACCCAACTGTAACAAAGTCGTGTCGATGTAGTATCGCGGCACTCACTTTCTGTGTTTGGTGCGTGCCGCGTGATGCGCCTCGAGGCCCTCGCTGAGCGTGAGGAGTCGCTCGTGATGCAGGACAGTAGGCGAACGGTCACTACCGAACCACCGCACTCGCCACCCGCCCCCGCACCTCGCCTCCAGCTTGCCCGGCCACGAGGCATATCCTTTCACTGGCCCCCAAACAAGGTCTCCCACCTCGAACTTACGAGGTCTCCCATCTTCACGTGATTCATCCCTTTCCTCTTGCGACTCGTCCTCGGTCACATCTATCGAGCGATCAGTCATTTAGGCGCTGTCCCTAAGTCCCATCACCACAACACGGAATAACTAATAGTAATAACTGGTTCACTCCTTAGTAACAACTACAAATATCTACAAAATTATGCCTACAAAAACGGGTTTCCGTTCCGCGCGAGCTAAGTACACTTTATTGCACATCAAAGAATACAGTGAAAGTGACACAATTTAAATAAATAGGTATAATAAGGTAGGCCTTATCGCTAAAGCGATCTCTTCCAGGTAACCTTTCCTCCTTTCCTCCTTTCCTCATACTCCCGAGTACTTTAAATTGAGTTTGAAAGTAAGCGAATAGCGTACATATTTCATTGAACGTAGGTTTTTAAGATACGGCGTGCAAAGCTCGGGTTTGTGATTATGTGGATACTTGGAGCGTCACTTCAATCAAATTTTGTAGGCATATTTTCGTACCTAGTGCGGAATGAAGCATGCCCGACCACACCGACACCATATAAACATGTATAATTATTCTTACTAAGTTTTTTTCGTGAAATTATCTTTTATAAACGTTACTCCGAATGCAATAAAATTCAATATGTCTAGTTAATCAGAGCGTATGTCTAGAATCAATTGCTTCATGCCCTCAATAATGTTTGTCACAGTAATTCAACAATTTGGAAAAGTGCGACATTTATTACAACTCAATTATTTTCTTATAACTTATATCTACAAAGTGCTCGATTATAAAATTATACAGGTAGAATCATTTTCCCACAACCATAAAGGAAACAATAGTAATATGAAAAATGTGCTTTACTTACAATGATGAACAGATGAAATGATGATGGCTTTACAATGATGCGTTAGTAATGGGATCCCAATTTGTGAGCCAATTTGTTACTTCGAGTGTGGTGCAATGGAAAGCGACAGAAAGCCAGGGTGAGAACGTTTGAACGCTGCACATCACTTTTTTTTTTATTCTGATTAGTTTCCAGTACACCCTTTATTAACAGCTGTATCTTGTATTAACCCAACCAAAAGAAAACCAATGACCAATAGTATCGCATTATGTAGAAGCTGAAATATACCACAATACACATCAGTATGTATTTACAGACAAACGATTATAAAATATCGCATTTTAATAATTTATCGGGCGCGCTGGCGGGAACAATAATCTAAAACCAATACAAGACACAACATTGTAGGAAATTTTGAATTTTGTTAGCTGTGACTGAAGCGTGAGATGTTTCTGGATACATTAGTATCATAGTAAAAAAACAAGCAACTTATCTTCATAGAAACTCGCTATTTCCAGTTTGCTTGTGTGCGTGCTGTTTTCGTGTACGCAACTAACTTTTCTTTTTCTTAGAAAGGAGGCGGCAGACGAGCATACAGTCCACCTGGTGGTAAGTGGATACTGTCGCCAATAGACATCCGCGATACATGCCAAATTCAGTCCACAATGACAAACGTTGGCACGCTCCCGGATGCGCTGCTTACCTTTGAAGATATAGGACTGGATTTGGAGAAAAGTTTAGGATAATGGGGAGGGACAGGATAGGATCACTACCACTATCGACTCACCCAACGTACGTACGTTGGGGAAATAGGATAAAATGGGAAACTTAGTACATTTCAAGGTAGTCTTTTGTGAGAGCGGGGTAACGTGGCCAGTCGTGCGCGCCCAGCGGCTGCTGGATTCACCATGCACCCTTCCCCTCTTAAACACAGAACTACACAGAAACAACTGCAGGTTCTGTGTAGTTGTGTAGGAGCGGCATGCTTGTGTGCAAACTGTCACTTGTGCACCTATGAAGATAACCTACTTGTTTTACTATGTTAGTATACTGTGGCACCAAATTCAATTGACAATTTCGGATTATTTCAATTATCAGAATTTGTAAAAAAAGATAGACAAGCCCCTTTAACATGACACTAAATTAAATTTGTGCAAATATTTGCGATTTGTTATAAAAACGTGTGCAATTGAGTTTTTAACAGTTTATAATCTCAAGTGAGCCGTAAAAATGGAATAGTATTAATTTATTATGGGATAACGGTTTGTAGTTCAGTAACATATAAAAGGGCTCATTTTCCATCATAGCGTAAGGGGACACGGATAATCGTATAATGTATACATAGTATTTTCAATACAAACAAGCTGATGAATAAGTAATCCCACATTTAAGACAGCATTGAAAAGTTTTAAATTAGCAGCACAAGCTTAGCAAGTAGAAGATAAGTAGATGAGTAAAAAGGACAGTTACTTACCATTACCAGAACCTAAATTACGTCTATCAAACACTTTTTGGATAGCTGACGACTCTGAACTAGATCCAGAAGGTGAGAAGTGTCTCTGTGATTTTTCTGGTGAATTTATACCCATGGAGTCATAATCTGTTTCTTTTTGGAGTCCGTGTACCATACCATAGTTAGTTCTCATAATTTTATCTGTTCTATAACTCGACCCGTCGCCAAAATCGTTCTTTCTCTTGTAAGGCTGAGACCGTTCATAATAGTTGGGTGTTATGGGCATAACATTCTGTTGGTTGCTATGAGATCCATTTATGTTCTGGCTATAATGCAATTCGCTGGATTCTACTGGGTTTTGCATACGATTCTGGCGCATTAGCGACATATTTGGCATTATATCTGAAAATCGTGAAAATTTAACTAAATGAGATGAACGAATTTATCGCTAATCACCAAAAAATGTATCATCTAAGTTAACAACCATGTAATACAAAACAAAAGATAACCACAAAGAATGCCTTTATTATCTCAATAACCCAATAAAATTAGAACACAAAAGGGAGACATGAAATTATGAAAAAAATATTAATGCAGTAGATTTTGAAGTGAAAGTTTACTTTGAATCTCAAAAGTTCCAGTCGATAGAACTCCGTTAAAAATATAAGGTTCCCTGTTAATTGTAAGATTAAGATTTTTTACAAATTTGTATCATAAGCAATATTTTTTTTCAAGAAAAAAGGTGTATTATTTACTATAAAAAATATTATTATTATCATAGATAATCCGCTCTGGTTCCTATTCCTACGGCCCTAAACTCCGGCCGGCCGAATGTGCTTCTGCCGGGGGTTATGCAGTCTCTCCCCGATTTTGGCTCACCGAGCAAGAGACAAGAAGGTTCGGGACAACAATAATAGTATAGTGAAGCTGACAAGAACTTCACTCAGCCAATATCTTTGAAACTATTGATTCTACGAAAAATAGTGAGATATTTTTGTAGCAAATACGGTCCGCATAATGATTTTATTATTTATTGCTCGTGACTCTGCCCTGACCGGTATAAAAGCTATGTGTCAAATTTCACATTTATAATATTAGTTAGAATTTATTTTAGTTAGACAGTAGATAAAGTTTAAAAGTTCAATACATTGTGTGAACTAACGCATTTTTACTAACGTATACTAACGTTTTTTATCAAAATATTTCAGAGGTTATTTATTGGTAATAGAGAATTTTATTGGTTTGGACGTCTACCAAACATTTTGCCGATACTATTGTAAAAATAATAATCGAAGTTTAGTTTAAAGTATACAAATGAACCTGTTTATAATTTGAATGCAAGAATCTAATTTTATTGGGTTATATAAATATAATTTCAACTAGATTTTAACCGTTACTCAATTGCATCCAAATTTCATTCGAGCTTAAGCAACCGCTACACTGAAGATGTGATCCAAATTGACAAAACAAATTTGAAGTGTTCAAACTCTCTTCAGACATATCCTTTTTCGATGTTTAAAAAAGCCTACCAGAAATTATCTTGAACAATTGTTATTACTTTATAGAAATGTGTCGTAATAAAAATGTAGATATGTCCCAATAATTGTGCAATGACAATAATATGTAATTAATGTTGTGTTATATTCAACGTTACTAAGAACCATAAATAGATTTATGTCGTCTTGGATTTAGAATTAGTAAGGGTTGTTTTATATGGTTTTATGCAATCTGCATGGAGATTAGTTCCGAACCATTCAATGTAAAGACATAGAACGGTCTATTTATCTGGACGTATGATAGTTCTTACTAGTCCAGTATTTTACAACGAATAATGATACAATTACAATTAAAAATACTTGACAATGTAAATTTTGTGAAAACATGTTTGGAGAAAATGTAGTTTCTGATGATCAAGCCCAATATTTTTTATTCTGATTGATCTGGTGGTTAACTGGTAGAGAATGCCGCAGGACATTAAGTCCGCCATTTGTACACGTCAAATACTTGTAGAATGAAGTTTAAATAAATCAATAAATATGGTTCCCAAAATTACATATAATGAGTGCAACGCAACGGCTTAATTATTAATTATTACTATTATTGTGTAATAGGCGAGCACCATTTGCTAGTGGGCCTATAACTTGTGGTAGCTGATGTTTCAGATTTAGACATATCATTACTTAAAAACATTTGTCCTCTCTATTTGTGAAATTGTTTATAGTCGGCATTTCATATCGGAGTCCAAAACCCTGATATTGAGCATGTTATGACTAGTTTTTTTTTTTTTTGTTCAGTAACTTGTCTATTCAGACATGCGGAAAAAAAATCCGGTAGATGTAGTGCGCGTGCAAAAGATGTGTGTATGCGTGTTTATAGGGACACGGAAAAAGTATCAGTACTTTTCGATAGTCAAAAGTAGTAGTATTTTATTTATTACTTTTTAATCAATACTTTTACTCACATGAGGAAAAGTATTTGACCTTGAGGGAGGTATCGTATTAATAATCGTTATTTTTAATAGGTATTATTTATGAAAATTTTGTCTAGAAATTTAGATAATCTTTTTTTTGCTATCAAATGTATCACTGGCAAGTTGTGTGCGTACAATAAACATTGGAAAATCTTGTGAGATGTTGGGGTATCGCCTTTTTTTTCTCTATCAAGAAACTTAGGAAAAGTATCGATACTCTTCTTCGGATACTTTGATGAGTACAATATTTTTTTTGCGATACTATCATGAGTATCGACACTTTTCATTGGACACCGTATGCATGCTCCGTACGTACTCTGCGTGTCGGTGTCCGCGCTGTACTCGGCGCGGGGCGCGAACCAAGCGAGCTCGCGGGACTCCGCCATATCCTGCTCGCTACTCGACACGCACTGCACCATCGCCTGCAACACCGGCACATCACTAGCTTTATTCCATTTAGTATTCAATTTCCGTGTGCATATCATTAAAAAATAAATAATTATCACTAAATTTATTAGCTTTCAGATGGATGACAGTTGTAGATCCAGAGACGTGTTTCACACGTCACACACACATACCGCCCAGTACATTCAGTACATTCGCCGCATTCAGAGATAGTTATCTATTCAAACGGGTCTTAACGCGAATGTTTAATTTATTTATTTTACTCGACGTTTCTGTTGGGTTGTACCAACCATGGTCACGGGCTGTGAAGAGGCCACGTCGAGAGTGGCGAGCAGTTTCATCAACTACCCGCATTTGATCTTCATGGTCCGGACAGTTGCGGCACACAACATTCACAATATCAGAAGTAGCGTCAGACGAAAAATTGCGAGGTATAATTTTATTACTTTTTTTTTAAATTAAATTCACTCACCCCGTGACCATGGTTGGTGAAACCCAACAGAAACGTCGAGTAAAATAAATAAATTAAACATTCGCGTTAAGACCCGTTTGAATAGATAACTATCTCTGAATGCTATGCGAGATAACTATATATCAACTACTCGTTGATGAAACTCCTCGCAACTCTCGACTCTAAAGGCCTCTCCAGTCAGCTCGTGATCACGGTTGGTGCAACCTAACCGAAAAGTCAAATAAGGTAAACATTTGCGTTAAGACCCGTTTCAATTGATAAATATAAATTAGTTTGATTCTAATTTTACATTATACTTTTAAAGGCTTTGGACTTTTAAATTAGAGTAATTTCTTTTTTTTTCTTCTAAATATTTAAAACGTATTTAATATTTAAAACCTACTGAATGACATACTAGAATATTTACACCATTTTTGTGGGACTTTATATTTACAATTTTCTCTTTTTTTATAGAAAAAAAGGCGGCCGACGAGCATACTGGTGGTAAGTGGATACTGTCGTCCATAGACATCCGCGATATATGCCAACATCAGTCCAGAATGACAAACGTTGGCACACCCCCGGATGCACTGCCTACCTTTGCAGATTAAGGAATAGATTGGGAAAATGGGGAGGGAGAGGATGGGATGGGAATGGGCTCTGGCATATCTCACTCACTACTGAAACACGTACGTACATTGGTACTCTTATACAAATTATGATCTATGGTATTTAAATATTCATCAATGCGCATTAAATCCGCGAATGACCCGAAACCACTACAAAGCTTGTGTAGCATTATTATTATAGATCGCTACTGTTAAGGAGCACCGTCATGGTAGCAATATATGCGATTGGAAACAGACAAAAATTAGAAAAAGGTGGTCAAATACGAACATCATCATTCATCACTGATGATAAAGACCGTACTTTGTCAAGAACTGTAGAATGTATAATTTCTCTGTTATTAAGTCGTAAATTTTTCAACGTACTCCATTTCTAAATTCAAACTAATTAACTAAATGTATTATAACTCACCGATGAATTAGCGTCAGCGGGCTCTGGCGACTTAGTAGTGGTATCAGCGTAGTTTCCTTGCGTGGACACGCAACGAGCGGCGTAGACGCGCGGGCTCGCGGCCGCCTCTAGGGCGCCCAGAGGACTGTGAGTCGTCGTATCAGGAGGACTACTGCCCGATACAGCCTGCCCGCTGGGAGATTTCCCACGCTGCTGATTCACCAAAGTCTGCGTCGATACCGTCGAATGACGCACATGGGAGTTAAACCCTTGCATCGGACTGAAGTCATTCATGAACTTAGCGAAACCCTCAGCGGTCTCAACTTTAGTATCGCTCTCGTTACTCTGAACTTGATTCAATTGCACATTTTGGTGTTTTTCATCTTTGGTCTCGTCGTTCTCCGGAGGCAATTCTATAAACCTCCTCTTCTGATTCGCTATTTGTTTGTGAGCGAGGAGAACGTTGGGATCTATGCTCAATCGCGAGGGATTTGAGAGATTCGTTGCAATTTGCGCATTGTGCGAATTAGACACAAGAGTAGTTTGTTGCTGAACTATTGTAGTGTTCTGTTGAACGAACGTCGAATTACTCCTGTTATTCGACGCGGATGCGATAGAAACTTGCTTTGGAGAAAGCGGCACCATCAACGTTTGTCCCATTTGATTCGTTTGTATAAATTCCTGCGTCTGAACGTTGCTCGACCTCACTTGATGGGGACTGGTATTAAAAGCGACGTTCGGCGGACTCAGGTTGGCGAGGAGGGGGCTCAGTTGACCGTTGAAATTGGGACTATTCATCATTACTTGACTATTCGGAGACAAAAATTGTGCTCCGGGACTGTGTTGAGACTGCATTATTTTTCCTTGTTGATTCTGCGCCCTGATTACTACCCCGCTGTTCGCACCCGTGGTAAACATGCCAGGATTTTGCACAGGAGTTAATACGTTTTGGCCATTAACAGTTTGCAACTGCAATTGCATCGGCATTCCGTTGGAATTATCGTGAATGATCGTCGTACCATCCGCAGTCATTACCATTCCACCTAAATTTGGCACAAGAAATTGTTGAAATGCTGGGAAATTTGGCATAACTCCGCTGCCATTATTTATTAAATTCACTGGTTGCAGCAAATTGATTTGTTGTGATGGTGACGTATTTGTGATGATTTGTTGAGATCCAAAGTTGTTAGTGTTGCCTTGTCCGTTCATAACTATATGTGCGGGTGTTCCTGTTTTACCAGGAACTATAGTCAAAGCTTGCAACATCGGTGCCGAAGATATATTATTATTCGGAGACAACTGGAATCCACGAGGGGAGAATTGTGGACTAGTATTTTGTTGGGGCGACGAGTGATGAACCACAATATTATTAGCATTCTGCTGAGGTGCTGCAATTTGTAAAACGTTTGTAATATTTGCAGCCTGATTCTTCTTTTTCTTACTTCTCTTCTTCAAACTTTCAGGTGAAAGTATTGTAACGCCCTGTACGAAGCTCTGACCACTTTTAATTTCCATTTGTCGAGGACTTTCACTAGGAGATTGTCCGGGCACCATGCCTCCCGCCACAATCTGAGGTAGCACTGCATTTTGTTGTACAACTTGTCCATCGACTGCCATAATTGGAGGTTGAATAACAAATGGTGTAGGTAGCGTATTAACTACAACAGTCGATTGGTTTACGATAGGCGGAACTCCTCCGACTGCCGGTACGACTTGAGCCACGGATGTGGTGACGTTGGTTACAGGTGACGAGCCCTGTATAGGCGATATGGTTGTCGTAGTTTTCGGAGGTGGTGGTGGCATTTGATTGTTCGAAACAATGATCTGTCCAGTGGACGATATAAGAATTTGTCCTGGAGTTGTCGGTTGACATATTCTTCTATTTGGTGGTAATGTTGTAGGCGCAGTGTTGCTCGTTTCTGATTTAGGAGTAAGACTACCGATTACGTTTTGTACCATCTCTAGCGGCGATTTCGATATCATATTCTGTGCAGTTGTGCCAGCGATATGCAGTGGATAACTAGTCGGCAAATTAACGGAATTTATAAATGGATCCGGTTGATTATTGGGTATTGCGTATGTTGTTGCTAAATTCACACTCTGTGGTGGTGATGGTCTTACAAAGTTTGCTTGAGAGGCGTTTATAGACGTAGTTGCAGTTTTAGCTTTACCGGCCAATACGGAGGTGATAGTGTCTCGAGTAACTGAAAAGCCACTCGCCATGGTCGTCACGAAAGTTTGAATGTAACACGCCTGTATAAGAGAATGTGCCGGACCACCTCCCAGGTGCGGTGGCGGACAATAACCAGGCATTGTATTTTCTATCCTCTTTCTAGGTTCAGTTATATACATTTCCTGCGGAGTTCTTAAACTCGGCTTTACGCCGACCATTGATATGTTATCTACTTCCATTAAATTTTTATTTACATTATGATTTGATATAAAATGCATCATTTGGCTACCAGTTATAGATTGACTGTTAGGAGGTCCAGGTGAATTGTAATGGTAAGATTGACTGCTGCCTGGCGTTGAGGGGTTGCTGTTGAAATTATCTCTGCAGGAACCTGGATTAGAATAAACCGGGCTTGTCATAGGGTATGTACAGTTGGGTTGTAATTGAGAGTTGTTGCTTCCGCTACTGTGAGGCGTGTCTGTATTCCGTGAACTATTCGACGGCGTGGGTGAAGGTTCCGGAGGCTGTAAGGTCTCAATCGGCGAAACGTTGCTAGTACTCACTGTTCCAGCTTGTATAGGGCTACAGTTTTCATTCAACAACTGATTACGCTCAAGGAATGTTGATGACGTCACTGGATTGTCTTCAAAGCCGTGTTTTGGACTAGACATGGAATGGTTGCCGTCTACATCAATTTTGTATATGTTATGCTTCAAGTACTTTAAACGCATGTGGTTCTCGTGAAAATCAGAACCATTTCCTTTCATAGAAACATTGCAACCTTTACAACATTGTGAAATTGAATTTTCTATCCCCTTCTCCGACAAAACACTGCTGTCCGGTGTATTGTTTGGGGAGGGGGATGGGTTTGGCACCATGTTACTTCTATAAACATTGGTAACATCACAAGACTTATTTACTAGTTTGCAAGATTTTTCGCCTTGATTTTGAGGACCATAATTGGTAGTTCCACAGTTATTTGAATTTTCATACTGTTTATCGTCATATGTGGAATTCATTCCGACTTGCCTAGAAATAGTGTTATTCAATAAAACTGTCTGCTGCGCCAGGTAACCACTTGGGTCTTCCATAAAAGATGGACTATTATTATTGTTCGGCGCGGTATCACATATTTTACCTTTTGTATCAGGGACCATTCGCAGCCCATTGGCACTCAACGTTATCGCTTTGTTATCCGATGGATTAGTTTTCTTTTTAGCGCTTTTAATATTAGTTTTAATCTTTTTCTTGGTAAAATCGACATTCGGCCAATGCTGGCCCATCATGTTATAGTGCTGTGGTAATGGAGGTACGCGAGAACACATCGCCTGGCTCATCGCGTGTTCGTTGTTATGGAAAGAACTGTTAGAACTCGATGACTCCTCTGATATGTTTGTATTTAATTCTTCATATTCAGCGTTTTCTGGTTTTTGAGGCTTGGGACTAGGACTGGTCATAGAATTGGAACTACCAGAGTCATTTCTTTTAACTTGCCAAGGAGGTGTTTTTGCAGGATTGGTTTTAACAACTGTTCCATTTTGTATTACTAGCTGACCCTGTGGGACATACTGATGTTGACTTGGAGGCTTATTCGCGTTTGTGTTTTCTGCTAATTGCGTTCTATAACCTTTCATAGCCATTTCAATTTGTTTCTGATTCTGTTGTATGAACAACTGCTGTTGCTCATTTATTTTTTGCATAACTTCTGGAGTCAGCGGTTGGTTAAGACCACAAAATATTTGAGATTCCTCCTCTTTGGCGAACTGTTTGACTGACTGCATATTCTGTTGTTGGATCATATCTTTCTTTTCTTCCTTATGTTCTTGTTCTACGATGCTCTGTGGGATGGCTCCCATTACGTTCTTATAATGTGTTTGTTTATTAAATCCAGTATTAACACCGATAATTTGTCCGTTAGTACCTAACACCGGCAGTCCTACATTTAAATGAGAATTGACAGTTCCAGCTGTCGTTTGCGTCGGTTTCTGTCCAGTGTCTGGACTCTCCTGTTGCTGCGTTATCCAACCGTTATTAACCGTCAGATAATGTGAGGTTCTTTGTACTTGTGTTTCTTGTTTTGAATCACTATCTTGTGAGATTGCACCCGGTATATTCTGTTGTACATTCGAATAAACGGGCAGCGATTGGTTGTTAATACGTTGGGGTCCCATTCCTGGAGAGATGGTCCGACTATCGGCGTCCTGGGGCTGAAAATATACAAGTCAAAAATATAATGAAAATATAATGATAATCCTAATATCTACGTATGTATATTTACCGTGTTAATGTAATATACAACACATAAACGTTATCATGTCCACGACAAGACCTGACCACACATTGTAAGATGCTTCGAACATTCCTAAAAAAATACTAGTACATAATTACATATTTATTTGCATTTACTAGTATATAAATATTATACAAAGTGCAATTTTTATACCTTGTCGAAATGCATCAATGTAAGGATAATGCTACAATAAGAAAAGTCCACAAAGAGCACCACTTTAACCTTTGACATGAATAATAAAAATAAGGCATAGCACCGCATTCAGTGCCGCTGGCAACGGTTCAGCTCTTATCACGGCGATGAATACGTAATAATATGAAGTACATACTTTGAACTCGTTGAAAGGTCGTTCCCTCTGCACCATAAGTTGCGACACGCTCATGTTTGGCGGGAATCCCGACCTTTTCTTTGTTTTCTTCTTCAGTACAGTCACTTCCGCCCCCACTGCTGAAAACGTAATAACACAGTCGTTACGAGACTTTCACAAAATTGTCATATTTAAACTTTCTTCGTGTAGAATTAATCTTATTGTTGATTGATGAAATGTTTGGCTCTCGTTTGTCATGCTAAAAGAGGGTTGCGGATCGAATAGTGGCATTGAACGAATAAAACTCGTAAATGTCTTCACAAATTATTTTGTTTGAATCTGTGGTAATTAATTATTTTTTATTTATCTCTTAAACAAAGATGACAAAAATTTTCCTTGCTTATATAAAAGTAGGAAAAGATCTTACATACATCTGAAAGTAATTTGTTTAGGAAATATATGCTTAACTAATTTCAAGGTAGTCTTCTTTGAGAGAGAGTCCTACTGGCACCCTGGCAGCTGTGAATACAGCACCACCCTTCCCCGTAACATTAACGTGTAAGCTGTTATAAATTATATTTGAATATAAGTAAAAAATCTAATACATTTATAGCCTAAGGTTTTCATTTACTCAATTTTGAAATAAGTTCAGATACCATTAATGATGTAAAAAAAACAAATGTCAAAGTCTTAACATAAATGTGGACAAGAAATGTATTGCTTAACGGTAAAGGGTCACTTAAGCAAGATAATTGAAATTTATGGGAGTACTGCAATATACTTGAGGGACGAGCGAGGGACGGCCGACCGCGTGACTTTGTGCCGCTCTCTAGACGACCTAATATAATTTAAAAGATAATAGAACTTTCTTCAATGTCATTGTTTACGTGACCTTTTATATCGAGTTATAGTTGCGATATTTTTTTATTAACGTTGAATATATCCATTAAAGACTGATTCATATTTTTCGGCTTTTTAAATTCTTTATTTAGATTACCGATCTCACTTAGATTTTATCGGCAATGTGTATAATCCGGTATTCTATAGAATACCTAGGCAACCAATACAATACTTAAAACAGTTAGGTAATCTATAAAATATGCTTTACTATATACATTGTCTAGGTACAATACCGATGTGACAGCCAGCTATGTATAAAATAGTTATGAAAATCAATTAAAAAGCGCACAAAATGCTTAAAAAAACGGAGGAAAACTTGCCACCTGTGTCACCGGTGGCAACTTTTCCTTAGTTTTTTTGTTGATAGAGGCCGCGATGACACTCGAAATTATCTATATACACTAGCTGTGCCCGGCCACGCGTTGCTGTGGCTGCCCAACAGATGGCGCTAAGGGTGGACAACCCTTATCACTAAGGGGTATGAAAAATAGATGTTGGCCGATTCTCAGACCTACTCAATATGCTCACAAAATTTCATGAGAATCGGTCAAGCCGTTTCGGAGGAGTACGGGAACGAACATTGTGACACGAGAATTTTATATATATATAGAGATATAGAGAGAGATATTGTTTTACAAAAGACAAGAATTCTATCGGTTCGGTACAATATACTATTTAATGGGATATAATTTGTATGTCATGTTCTAATTTGAAATTAACGATTTAAATTCTGTGATCTCTGAAAGCATAAATTAATATGTAAACTTTTATGTGGCAATGTTATTGGACTAAGTATATAGTAAAATGTAAAATTAGGTATGCGTTCTGGTTTTCCAATTATGAAGTATACATATAATAAAACTGTAGAGCCAGCCCCACATTGAATATATTTACCAAAAACTGATTGGGGGCGATGAAGGAAGAGTATCAGAATACAAAAAGATGATTTTGAAAATTTTTGTCTGTCTGTTTATCTGTTCGAACACGCAAATCTCCAAAACTACTGAACGGATTTTCATGGGGTTTCCTTTTTTTCGTATAAAAAATAAATAAAATTTTTTGCAAAAGAAAACGGCGTTAGAATACCAAAGAGACTTATTATAAATACTCAGAATTAATCAGTTCTACGGTGAACTGGAATTCAAACGATAACAAAATCTATTAAAACATTTCCCCTTATCGAGATCAATTTCCGAAGGAAACTGCGAACGACCCAGATTGGGGAGAGGGAAATTGAAAATAAGCGATCACAACAAATCGGAACACGAGAGAGATGGTGATTGACCCATTTATAGGTTAAACGTAACCAAAGACTAATATAATAGGCTTTGTAATAGAGAGCACATTTTTTGCGAAACTCAAAGAAAAAAATATGTTGATAAGTTTTAAATGTTTCATGTAATTTTATACCTTCATTCAATCATAAATAGTAAACTAATTTTGTTACTTGTTATTTCATAGTGTTAAGGTAAGAGTATATCGAATTGAAGTATACCAGACTTGTAATTTGATAGCGCTTCATAATTAGTTAGCGAGCCGAGTATAATACCGTTATCTATTTGCACATTATCTGGCAGATTTGCAATTAAAATACGGGTTGTGGGCGAAGCGAGCCGAGGCGGGTGAGCTCGGCGAGGGTGGTCTCGGAGGCGCCGGGGTGCGTGGGGTGGACGAGCGCGCGGGGTGGCCGCGACTCGGCAGATCAATAGTCGGCGGGGTGCGCGCCCACGTCACCGGCCTCTCTGCACCACCGCCGATTGTTTCAAATTACGCCCGGCCTTTGTTCCCGCCACTGATCGACTCGCCAGCGTTTTTGTTTGCTTTAAACGGCCGACTTCCTTTACGGTAATTACGCAATTCTGCGGCTCGCCGTGTAGACTTCCCGATTTGCTACTCCGCCGGCCGCTATCGTCGGCTAATCTCGTTTGCGGTCATTATCTCTTTAACAGAATATTGATTCCTGAATAGGAATCAATAGTATTCTAACTATGCAGCTTTGATTTCAGACAGAGTACCGCCGTTTACACATACATCCTTGTTTGTAAATCTAGAGTAATTAGATATGTAAAATACTTGAAAACAACATCAAAACGAGCAAACAGAGTGTAAAGTAGGAATTTAATGAGTGGCGCCTAAACGGAGACGGTGGGACCCCAGTCAGTGGTATAATTTTATAGAAAAGGGTTAGCAAGTAGGTACTCAAACGTACGGCTTCTCGTGTTCTCATTACAGTATCATTAAGATTATAGGATTAACAGGGAAATTACATGTTACATAAACGTAGACGGTTATGAAGATCAATAAGATGTGTTTTTAGAAAAGGACATTCTAGCTAGTAGCAACAAAATTACAATGA
Organism: Sesia bembeciformis; assembly: GCA_943735995.1. Classification (NCBI taxonomy): domain Eukaryota; kingdom Metazoa; phylum Arthropoda; class Insecta; order Lepidoptera; family Sesiidae; genus Sesia; species Sesia bembeciformis. Next base: position 10,998,490 of record OX031031.1, read on the forward strand.
ATGTAATATCATTTAAATAGTAATAACTGCAGTTGTCAGTGTGCAGGTAGGAGAAGGCTGCGAACTGCGAGGATTTCAGGGGTGTGGGGCACAGGTTGTTACTCCCGGACGGACGGCTGACGAAGTGCAGTTACCCGCTATTCATGCCGCACTAAATGCACCCGCGCGCCCCGCCCGCCCCGCTAGCTGCCACTTAACAACAAAGAGGCCGCTCTACCCTCTTTGTTACAAAAAAACGACTTCGTCCTCAGAGCAACCACTTTTCAGTGTTGCTTTGCTCCCTTAGAAATAGACAGTGGCAATTTTGCTTTGTGCTTTACATTACTTATCTTACGTCTGCATCTTTTATACATACGTTATAAGCTACGAAACAATAAATCAAAAGTATCACCCTAAATAACAAAGTTGTTATTATTCCATTTTTGTTTAGCCTTTTAATGTCCATCACTATTTAGTAGCATCATCGTTATATCTCTTACGACCACAATTAGTGATCATTCTATTTTTTCAATCTCTGTTTATAAACCCAAAAACTCGCAAAAAACAATTTTATCAGTTTGACCTATTTGTATTTTTAAAACATTCCTAAAATTTCTTAACTTCTACATACAGGCTTCAAAAATCTCTTAAACGTCTCCGGATAAAAAAGACGCTTAAGAAAAACTGCATCAAAGTAAATTAACAAGCTATCGCTGTAATACAGCGTGGGATCCATTGAAGCCTCAGTAGGTATAGTGTGGGCTACCGCTTCGCGGTTAATCGCGTTCGGTTCACACTCGTATGAAGAAGGCCAGTGCGGAGATTAAGTCCGGAAAGCCCGTCCGCTAATGGGATCATAATGCTCCCGGTGAACCTTTACAGTACAGTGATGAAGTTTTCTTTTTGTATAAGAACATTTAAGTGAGGTGTATTAAAATGATAATATTTTACTATCGAAGGGCTACTTTGAAAATTTGTTTTAGAAAGGCGTCGGTTCCTTCTGAGACCTGTTTCAGAATTGTCTATCGTCAATCCAAAAATGTGCTATCAAACGTAGATAATATTAATTTGTTACATAAAATAATGGAAAGAAGTAAAATGAATTTAGTCGGTCAGCAAAATACTTTTCTTCTAAAAAGTCAAAACTAAACTTTGTTCATTAGCTTTGTTAGCTTTTAATTTAGGGTAGATGGCCGGAAGGGGCGTTTATAACATTGTATGTCATGCCGGGGTCGCGATAAAACAAGGGACCGTTAAAAAGCCTCTAAACAATGGGGATGCGAAAACGACAGCTATAAACTTAGTGGCGATTTTTGCAGTTTATACAAGCTTCCACATAACAAATAGCGATGTAATTAATGGCTAGTTAATAAATAACATTCGTTATTTAAGTAGTAGCAATAAGGTTCTTAGCTCTGGTCATAACCTTCACTGTGCAGACAGGCATCTCTCTTTATGGAATGTTTCAAGGTGAGTGATTAATACTCTAGTCTAGACAGTACAGTCTAGTCTAATCTATTAGACTGCCAGTCGGTTTTTGCTTTCAGTAGTTTGACTTATGGTTTCTTTGTACAAACTAGTTCTTTATATTTTGTCGCGTGAGCGAACAGTTTAAGTAGATTTGTCTGATGCAATTTTTGTATCAAGGCTGACTGTGAGAGTTAATCGTGGTTAGTTTCATTATTTTGCAATCTATATATGTGATTCATAACATACATTCTAAGGGTCAATTGACAAAGTATTGACAAAGTGAATTAATTCATTAAAAAGTGACTCATTTTTTTTTTAAATACGGTTAAAAATTGTCGCTTGATGTACACCAAGCACAGTTTCGAGTCACTCGGTCTAATAAAATTCGGACTTAACGGTTCGGTCGCTTCGCCGCCAGTCCATAGGTGGGAACTGACCCTAATTCGATCACCATAATTAAATAGCAAGTAGTGATTAATTTTGGTAAATATTGCTTTGATAAAGGTTGGGTAGATATTTACTTTAGACCAAAATTAAATATCATAACTAATATTTATATGCCATAGGTATATATAGGTAAGTATAGGTATATAAATATTTTAAATATATGTATGTTAATATACTTAAATTACTTGTAAATATAAAATTGTAATATGTACTTATATTTTAAATAAAGTTTTGCTAAAACAACTGTGCGCTCACGTTATATATCATAGGCATATGCAAGTGTCTGTGTAATAAATGAAGGCTCAAAGTACTCCTTCCTAGCCAGCCAGGGAATGAATGAAGCGACAGTCGGGACGGCGGAAACGAAATGAGGGTAAGAATACATGCGCCCGCAGCGCGGGCCGGCGCGTCAATGCCAACAGTGCTATATTCACTAAACGCAAATTTACCCTCTGTTATTCCACCGACAATTTTCTTCTCATTCCACAGTCCACCCCTCCGCTCCTTATGACATGAATAATAATTTGTTTATTGTTATCTCATTTCTTCTTGTTTACTCGTCAAATTGAAGATTGAGTTTCGCAAAGTAATTTATTTACTCTGACGGAGCTCTTAGCGATAATTGAATGATCCAATTGGATATATTTAGAAGTTAATGAATTTCACATAATACGTGATGCTGGGTAACGCCAAGAACTAATTAGTTTGGTGTATAATTTATAAAAAGATCTTAAAAATGACGTCAAAATGGTATTTGTGTAAATATTATGTGTAGACATGACTACTTAATTACTTAAATATTTCGTGAACACTTAATTTAACCAGCATTGTATTAATTATAGAACGTTTAATAGCCCTATCGAGTTCGTCGAGAAGAGCTAATAGTCGGTCTTACTAGGTGCTTACAAATAGGATTCGTTAAGCGGTGTTTAACAAATCTACAGGCGCACTTATAGGTGGATCAACAATTTGATCATGTAAAAATTATGTTTTTACAGATTAGACCTCATCTTATACGTAACTAACATCACCCAGAAAAGTATCGATAACCTTATATAGTAAATGAAAACAAAATAAGAGAGATCAATCTTTATCAGATCTTATCTCGCTCAATCTTCCCGTGGTTCGCAGATGATTTATTGACGGCACATGTAAGCTTGATGTTTATTTATTTTCGTTTATTACCTATGGTTTTACAGAAAATATATCAAAAATTATAATACGATTGATTTTACCTGGTGGTAGAATGTAACAGCACCGAAATAATTGTTACATATACAACTCGACTGTATCTTGACTTGGTTACCCTGCTCAAATTCCGCCATATACGAAGTATATTTTATTATTGTATTCAGGCATAAAGCTTACAAATACAAAACCTTCAAAACTTATGTGCTAGCGTAATCTATACATATATATACATATAATAAAATTGTAACAGGCCGATGTCTGTACATTATAGATACCTATTGAAAAAAAACTAATATGGGCGGTCTTTATTAGAGCAACAGAAGCCAAAACAACAGTTTTTAGAAATTTTGTCTGTCTGTCTGTCTGTCTGTCTGTCTGTCTGTCTGTCTGTCTGTCTGTCTGTATGTCTGTCTGTATGCATGGAATTGAATGCAGTTTTCACCGATGTATTGCTAGAGGTCTAACTTAAAATATAGGCTCCATTTTACCGCAGTAAAATACCTTATTCCGATTGTTTCAAATTTAATAAACCGAAGCGAAGTGAGGGCGGGTCGCTAGTTTATAATAAATTATAGTGTCGAAAAGTCTTCAGCATTTCCGTGCAATTTGTGATTTCACGTACGAGTATTACGTAGCTTCGTGAGCATGTTCATTATACAATATTATTCTGTCGCAGGAAAAACATGAGTTTCAAATTTTAAACAATTCCTTAGTAAAGTGGGATCAGAAGACAACAAAGATATTACAATAAAGTCAGAATATTCACTCACCGAGTGTCCAAAGTACACTACGCTACGGATAGAGACCCAAAACAAGCTGGGCTTCTTGGTTTGACGCTAGAAACTTCAGCGGGACATTTGGCAACGAAAATGTAGCAAAATTTACCTTTCTTCTGTTCCGCGTGCTGTGGCGGTGGAGTAGCTGGCGAATTGGCTCGCGCCTGAAGTGTCGCCAGTAGTTTCCGTTTGTGGTTGCACAGCTTCGTCAGCTCTGCGCCCGACGCCGCCTGGTATGGCTTGCTCGCCACCTGAAAACAAATCAGTCAATGAGTAGGAAACATGAAAATGATTGAGACGTTAGTATTGGTCCGGTCAGTGGTTTCAAAATTATTTGTTCAGTTTATAAATTTTGACCCACTTCAAATCTCTTAGCCAGCGGAATAAGTAACAAAGTAAGTACCCAAGTAAGAACAAAGTAAGGACTACAGATCCAATATTTAAAATCCACTAACATTTTTCTTGGAATTTTTTCGATGTCACCAGTTCGTGAGAAATTATGATGACAAAAAAATTAAAAAATACACAAGTATCCAAGTAGATAAAAAGTAGGTAAGTAGGTAAAAAGTAGGTAAGTAGATAAAAAGTAGGTAAGTAGATAAAAAGTAGATAAGTAGGTAAAAAAGTCATAAATTCGCTTTGGTTAAGAGTGGAGGGTTATAGATTGATACCAAAGCCTTGTACTTAGTAGTGGGAGATTTATAGACTAACAATAAGAGACGCAGGTGATGTAACAAGCACGAAGCGCTGACATAATTGCTTAATCAATATCGTGTTTACGACAGGCTACATACATAACAGATTCTCAACCAACATTACCTAATTGGGCAAACCCCAATTAATTCGTGTTGCCTAATTAACAATAATTAATCCGATAGATAACAATGTATCTGAATATTGTTTACCAACCAATAATATGTTTACCGTTTATGTAATAAATAGCACGTTTGTGTCTTTGAACTGGCAAAATAAAACTTCTTATCGATTTTTTATAGTAGAGCTCATTTCGGTAAATACATAAATATATTCAAACTTATTGAATATATTAGACATTTGATAACAATAATTTGATTTATATGAAGTGAGTGCTCGCTGTACTATTTTCCACGTTTTAAAATTATCAATCGCAATTGCGATAATTTGATATAAGGCCTCGATCAAAGAGTTTAGTCTACAAATGCTCAATTCGCAAAATGACTACAAAGTCCGAAAATGCCTGCAACACCAGGGGTATGCGGGTGCGCTATCGGTCTTGCAGAATCCTATTCACAGCTTTCCTTAAGAAGTCTATGTCGTAACATAAGGGGAAGACCTGACCGAGGTAGTACGTTCCACAGCCTACGGGTTCTCGGCAAAAAATGATTTTTAGACCATATGAGTACAGTGCGCGACAACTCCGTATCAAGGAAATGCGGATGCACCGCACTTCTGTGACGGGCGGTGCGCTTGTAACCCGAGGTGGGAGTCATATCGAACTTGGGTTCGCAAAAATCCGATATTTTTAATAAATATCAAAATAGCCGATATTTTATATGTACCCGATACATATTATGTATCACACGATAGAGAACTTCAATCTATGAATGTGGCCGCAGTGTTACGCTAAATGTGTACACGTGTTCGTCGACTATACATTGCCAGTGGACGCCTACTGTGCACCGCTGCACATACAAATTGGCCGGGCTCGCCCGCTGACACCATGCATACGCAGCTTGTAAAGATTTTAACACAACTAGGAAATTGTCATGCTGAACCTCCTAAGTAACTCGCAGGTTAACACGAACCTGCTAACTGCAAACAGTTGAAGAGGTTGCACAGGTAGATGAGTGCATCCACGCTAATGTGACCCAACGCTTCGGTATTTGGTACATCTAACTTATGTACATTAAAAGACTGTAACTACTCCATTATGTAACAGATTGAACTAGTTGTTTCACTGTAGATGGATAACACGCGATTGTTAGTGTGAAATTAATGCGATGACTTGTTGTGAAATTATTCCACATTTTCTTATAGTCTTATCTTGCATTTTAGTAATTATTATCGGTATTCGTAAGATAAAACTAAGATATTTCTTGTAGCACAAACACAGTATACCTACTTAAAGTAGAACGTAAGTGTGCAGGAAATTCCCGAAAATAGAGAATTCGTAATATATGCTACTTAATATAAATTACGAGGTAGACATTTTGGATCCTAGCCAAATATAAATACATACTAGACAATAGACAATGCAATAGACCTAGACAATGCTTATAAATAAAATGATATAAAGCAAGAACTAAATAGAACACACTTTAGAACTAAAATATATAGTTATATATACTGAAACAAATTAAAATCCTTATTTCAACTAACCATTTAAGTAAATTTTATAATGTAAGTATTATTGTAGTGTAACTTCAAAATAACAATGAATTATTAAAGTGTGTATACAACAAGATACCGACAGCAATCCACCTAATAAGTCGAATAAGAAACAGTAAAAACAAGTGGTAAGTAAACAGGGCCTTGTTATTAAACTGAAGCTCTGTGGACTGCAAGCCAATTATATTGGATACCACATATAATAAATATATCATAGATTATATGTTTATCGATGTTCTTCAATATACTTACTATTGAATTTATTATTTCAATAATTAATAATCAATCAGGTAGGTAGTCGTGCAATCACATGTATATAAATAACACATAACAGCATGGAGCGTTGATATGTGACAAGTATGTACGTTAGCCGACAATGTCCTAAAACATATTTTGAAATGGAAAATTTATAAAGATTTGTTTGTAAAAACAAAATAAGAATATTTTGTATTTTTATATAGTACTTAGGTGGCAGACAATCTACCTGGTGGTAAGAGTATCCTGTCGCCCGGACATCTGCCATATATGACTAAATCAGTCAACAATGGCGAACATTGGCCCCCAGATTCACCTATTAAGATTTAGGAGTGGGTTGGAAAAGGGAGTATAACGGGATGAAGAATTTTCCTCATCTGATTACACTCGATTATTCTTGGAGGGATGGAATAGAAAATAAAGAGTATACCTATATATTAAGACAAGGTGTTTCCTTTATCCCGTTATACTCTCTACATGATGGGATAAAATAAGATGGTGTAAGAAGTATAATTACGCTCGATGGGTTGGAATCGGGCTCTAGCAAATCACACCCACTCACATAAACTACCACGATTTCATACGATTTCAAAATTTGACATTATTAGTTTAACCATACATTACGTAATGCTAGGCAACATTACGTGCCTTCATGCAGCAAACAGGAGGCACTGTTCGACCTTGTACCACTTGCCGTACAATCACATTTGTATAGCTAACTAAATGTCCAATTATATCATTTTTACCAAACGTTAATAACGTACAGGAATGCATGGGTGAAATCCAGACGGCATTGCCGGCGTTTATAAAAAGTATTGGACATTATCGGACATCTGCATGACATTCAGGATTCATTTAAACATGCAGAATGTACTTACACGCAATAAAGTCTACACGCAGAATGTTGTATCATTTATAGCCTTAAATAATCACTACGACAACGTCGATATGCCAGTCTGTCATTGCGACGAGACATAATAGCAAATCCACCTTAATGATATGTCCGCTGGGCCGATAGATCAGCCTGTGCAATACAATATGGGGGTCATTTCAATATGAAACCAATCAACGTGATGAACGGGGGGCACCTTGTGCGACAGACGTGTCCCGCTACGAACATGTCACGCTAACTAATGACGGCGCCCTAATTAATAGATGTACATTTACTGTTGAATAATGCATTTGATTATGAATATTGTGATCCATGTCATTCTGTCATTGGGTTTTATTTAATTAATAAAAGAGCCTTGCTAATTCACCTATACTTATATATATTAGTACCAAAACAACCTTCAAATGCCTTCATTTGAAGGTCAAATGTATGCCATTCTAACTGGTTCCAAATATATTTTCCATTACTACTGTATGCTACTGCATAAAGAACATTTATGAGGAACTAAGGGTTCATCTAAATAAACGTTCCTCAGAAAGTTCTTATATTTATTTCGTCAGTGAAACGTTCGTTGCTATTCTTGAAGTTAATGACTACGCAAACTTAAAAGCAAAAGGTTAACTGTATTAACTTTTGTATTAATTGTATAATTAAAGCACTTCCTATTAAATGAATGCGTTTTATGAGACGACTATGACCAGAACAAGTATTACGACATGGCTTATTAAATCAATACCACAGGGACATCAGTACAACGCCATCGTTTTATTTGCGTGCAGCAACCGTCTTCGGTAATTTGTCGCCGAATCGTCGGAGCTCGCCACTAATTAACGGGGAAATTTACGGTTGCCAACCGGCCTGTATCTGTACAAGCTACTCCATTCCCCCCTTCTGTAGCAGCTCATCCCCCTGCGGTGGGTGTTGTGCATTCAGTTTAAAGTTAGTGTTGGCGGCCGTCCGTAATGTCGCCTCTCTCTAGTAAATTACATTCGGCCTCTCCGAGCTATTGTATCAGCAATTTAAACGCGATATAAGCACAACAGTTTGATTGGCTCTATATACGATAGGGGCAACTGTGTTCATGAAGTATGTACACGTACCTACAGAGTACATGTTACAAAGAATAATTACCATGTTGCTGACAGATCAGTAGCCGTATGAAAGGATCTAACGTTCCCCTCGTAATCTTTATTTAGGTCAAGCTCTTGTGAAAAGAAAAATAAACGTCCACAAAAAGCCTCGTAATAAGGGAGGGTAGACGAATGGGATTAACCTTGTCGACAAAACCAGTAAGTATATCGGTAATATACTTTATATGTATAATCATAAGCGTTACTTTTTGAATCTCTTCTTATAAATAACAGGTAGTCAAAAAAAAAACGCTGCCTATTTGAACGTATGACTTTAGTGTGTTATATTTCTGGCAACACTGATTACTGAGGAGAAAAATAGATATGTTTTACAATTTTTCTCGACAAGGGTACGAATGCTTCTAGTGCTCGAAAAGAGATTTATAGCTGGTAATTTTGATGTGAATCATGTTCCGCGCTGAGGTCGTCCTATTAACGCAAATGTTGATGTTATCATTGAAAAAAATGAAGCAGACCGATACATAAGCATTCATCAAATTGTGGAATTCACGACTCACAAGTTTTGGATCACTTGCATAAACAGAATTATGTAAAAAAAAAAGCTAGCTGCCGCATGATTTAAATGACAGAAACTCTGTGAATAGAATTTCCATATGCGAGATGCTGCAGAAACGAAATGAAATCGATCCATTTTTTTTTTATAATGAAGTAGGCGGACGAGCAAACGGTCCCACGTGGTGTTGGAAGAAGAGATTGATAACAGGCGATGAGAAGTGGATCACCTACGATAACAATGTTGGAAAACGATCTTGGTCTAAGCGAGGTGAGCCGTCACAAATAGTCCCAAAGCCAAGCCTCATTCCGAACAAAGTCATGTTATGTGTATGGTGAGACTGGAAAGGCAATTGTGTATTAAGAGCTTTTGCCCCAATATTAAACCCCAAATATTTATCGCGATGGGATAATGGCTCTGCCAAGAAAAATGGCGCAAGATAGTCGAATTAAATGGACAATATTCCGTTCAATAAATATTTATGTAGGTAATACAAAAAAGTTCTTTATTATTTACACTTTTAAAAGGCCGCAAACTTATAGACTACCTAATATAATAGGTATGTTCTAAGTATCCCGATATCAGTACAATCTATAGGCTTATAAATATTATAATTTTATATTCTTTGACCAATATTTATTTTACATAAATAACAAGTATGAAACATGAAGCAATGAAACGACGCTTTCCCCGTTAACAAAACTACCAGTAGGTACATCACCATAAAGTTAGCCTTAATAATAAAATGGGTTCGCCTTCCACCTAGACACTATTATTGCACATAAAAATTAATTGCAAAGAGTAGAACGACCAATTACACACGAAGTGGAGTATCAAATTGCCTTTTAAATAACTCAATCGTTTAAGAAATCGGTGTCAGTTGTTTATTTTCTGATAAATTGGATTGTTTGTCCGGCTTGAAGTACGGGCAACAGTATCATCGGTTGGGGTGAGGGTCGTATTTGTTCTATTATATCCGATATCGGCGGCCTTGACCCCGATACAAAAACATGAGGGGATGTTTATGACAGTACTTTAGTATTACAACTTTTTAAACTTTTGAGTTTTGTACACGTTTTACATTGTAAATCGGGTCTGAACGCGTATAATAAACGTATTCCGTTGAATGGGAACAAAGTGAGTGGAAAGCAACCAGGGCGCAATCGGAGCAAGAAACATCTCGAGGTTAATAGACAGCCAGCATTTATACCATACGTGAAAGGAGTGAGGGACAAAGTTGGAACAGTATTGAGAAGATACTCCATTAAGACTGTGTATACTCCGTCCTCCAAACTAGCGGAAAATCTACGCACACCCAAGGATGTTAGTTATACCTTACCAGACGCCAGGTGTCTATAAGATAGACTGCAGCTGTGGTAGTTCCTATATAGGCCAAACTAAGCGTGCAATTGCACAGGGTCAAGGAACACATCGCTGCTGTAAGAAACCGCCAAACTAGTAAATCAGCAATAGGTGAATACATTCTCAACGCTGGAATTAATCACTAGATAGAACTCAGCACTCCCGAAATCCTCCCCACCGAACGTCACTATTATCACAGGAGTGTATGTGAAGCGATTGAAATTAATAAATATAAAAATTTCAATCGGGAAGATAGATATAAACTGTCGTCGAGGTGGAATCCAGTGATTAACAGATTTAAACCTTGCGATTCACAGCCCAATACGTCCGCGGACATTGCTAGTGTAGTGTGTCGCAACCTTTCCGAATGTGAAGATCAAATGTGGGTAGTTGATAAAACAGCTCGCAGCTCCCATCCTGAACTACTCGCCTCTTCAGTCAACTCGTGACCACGGGCGGTGTAACCCGTGGCGAAACGTCGAGTAGGAATAAAAGGTAAACCTTTATTATAAGCGTTCAGACCAGATTTACAATATAAAAGGAGTACTTTAATACCTACCAAAGCTAATTAAACAAGAAACTCAATAAGGTATAGACTGTGTGGCCAATTCGCAAAAAACTGTAGTGAAACAGAGTAAGTCAAAAATTTCGACGTTAGTCACAGTTTAAGTTAAACTCTGCACAAGAACTTTGAATTCGATGGTATGTAAGAAAGAATCAGGCAAATAAGAAAAATTTCGCTAACGTCCACTTCCCAAAATGTCTTTTTTTGTTACAAGTGGTCACTTCTAACAAAATGCACGGCAAATTTATTGCACATTACAAATATCAAGTTATCGCTGTAAAAAGTGATAAGTATACTTGTGAATAACGAGTAATAATAATACGAATACACGACACGATGAAATTATACGTAGCAATAACATCATACCTACCTAATATTAACTCTGTATTAACTTTGTCTGCATCCGTATTAACTTTATATAATGAAGTCGTAACTTTGCGGCTTCTACATGAAAAAGGTTCACGTAAAACCTAAATCGACAATACTTGGTTATTGACACTTCATTTCAATAAACAAGTAAACAATGTTCAAATTGTCCAACGTACTTTTGTTCGTTGGACAACACCTCCTAATACTATCATTGTATATGGCTCCATTCTAAATCGGAAGCCGATCTTAGGCTCACAATAGTCAATAAACAAAGGTTGGAAGATTGTAGAGACAAAGCTGGCGGCTGTTAGGTACATATCTCGCCATCGGCGCGGCGAAGCGTATCGTACAACTGTCGGTGAATACATTTTATTGTGCCATAATATGCATGCGTGTTAACTGACAGATATAATACATTACGTGGGAACAACCCCTAGGTAATGGGGTCGCGTTTCATTTAAACTTATATTGATTATTTAAACTTACTTCAGTTAAATCTCGTTTATGCAGCATATTATTATATCCGCCTTTAAGTATCGGAAATCTTGACTATCAACTACACAAGCAAGTCTATCGCCGGCAATATCCGGCAATAGGATATTGCCCGGCGAGAGAACTCGTGTAGGCGGCGCCTAAATATTACATAAATACATATTAGGGCCTACTTTGTAACGCATCTAAGCATTCGGAAAAGCTAAAAGACAGAGTTTTAATTAGTCAGGCTAATATCAAACAATTTTATCCACAACATGTCAAGTGTCGGACTGTCGTACTTACAATTTGAAACAAACTTACAAAATATTATTTATGACGCTTTATTTATGAAAATAAGGTGCTTTACCGCGAGCACAATATATAAAATGACGGCTACGATGGAATCGAAATACATCAATTTGACATCTGATCGACTGCCTGTGGCGCATAGTATGAAAAATACACAACCAACTGAAAAACTGGCGCATAAAAGGAAACCCATAGGTTTCATCCATGTTCCATGTCTTTGCGGTACATGAAAATGATCAAGTGAAAAAAAAATGTTGAGTATTACGCGTGTGGTGTAAGTATACTTAAAATACACGTTATGTTTGGAACAAGATTCCTATCGGAATGTTACGTACGCCCTGCGCGGCCGGCACTTTCACCTCGCTGTGGGAAAGTTGGCAGCGTTTAGAAACCGATCCGCCGCCGTTTATTTACATTACACTCTATGCACCTAAACACCTAATCATTTTAATGCAGCTTTCTATGGATAAAACAAAAGATAAATGCATCCCGCAAGTTAGTTGCAAAATAGCACAGTTGTAATATTTATTCATCCCCACGGCTACCAACCTTTGCATGTGATGCCCATATTAATACGCGGGGAGAATCTTGGTTCTTTGAACTGAATGTTTGGGCCACTAATTAAAATAATTAATTCCTTAAATGCTATATAATTGCTTGTCCTCACCGTTCATGAATTCATTAATCATACTCATCTGTCGCTTGTTTGTCACAATCGGTAATGATTCGATGCCTATACACGAGTATTATTCATACAATTTTGCTTTAAATCAGTCGTGTCGTATCATTATTTATTAAATAAAACAATAATGGTCAAATAACATCGCAACTTTCAATCAGGCAACATTGAATGCGAGAATCACGACCTCGATCGATCGCTTAAATGTCACTTGAAATTGTTACTACGCGGAAACGTCGTGTTTCTTTGTTCTCTCTGTAAGACAACACAATGAGATTCCATCGCAGCCCGGCGACTCTTTTGGATAAATCGAGATCGTTTACTCTACAACCAAAGCGCTTAAAACTTGAAAGTAAATATTTCAACATGCAAATATTCAAAAGGATAGATAGATGGCTATGGGAATCAAAGAGAAATATATATAATTTGTATATTGTGTTGGATTTATGTCCGTAATCTTGTAGGTCATAAATAGCTATGTAATGGTCTATAAACGTCGTGGCAGCAGCTGAAAGTGTAGTCGCGATGGTATCGCTGTCAGCGGCTACGGACACCGGAGGGCGTCTAGTGCACGACTCACGAACGACAGAACCAACGACACGATACGGGTAACATTGTCACGACGGGATGGCAACGTCTGACAAGTGCTCGTAAAGTTTGCATTATACACGGGTTGATAACATGATCAATTATTTAAAGAATATAATATCCACCGCCTGCGTCCAACTCCTATACGTTTTTTTAGAATAGGTTTAGTTTTTCAAAAATGAAATCTGATATAAAGACAGTCGATACAATTTTTCTTGCGATTAAACCATTGTGTGAAGCATTCAGCCCACCCTTTTTAGACACCTCTTCAACAACCGCTTGGAAGACCGCTACTGCCTCTTCTGCATTCATAAAGCTTATTCCTCTCAGTTTATTCTTAACTTTAGGGAATAAATAAAAATTACAGAGCACAAGTTCGGGACTGTATGGCACATGACCCATTAACTCTACATTTACAGTACAGAGAAATTGCTTCGTTTATCTGGCGGAGCGAGCTGCGGCATTGGCGTGATGGAGGATCATTCTGCTTCGTGGGCATCATTCTTTGACTTTCTCCAAAACAGAAAGCAAGCAGCTGTTCACATACCAGTCTGCAGTTACTGTTCTTTTATTTTCTAAAGTTATAGTAGCAAAGTAAGCCACTTTGCTACTAGAGCAACAAGCCCTGCCAAAGAAAGAGCACTCCGTTCTTTCTTCACTTTTGTCGGCAACTCTTCGAAAAGAAAGACCCACTGTACAAATTGCTAAATGCTAATTTAAGTCTTTCATAACTTTGTATATTGAACATATATATAACATATATATTGAAATAAACTAAAATTAATGAAACACGTTTGCATAATTACTGCATACACTAACTGGTTTGTTTGTTTTATTTTATAAATTACTCTACTTATTTGATACTGATACTGAATTGTCAAAATAGTAGAGTAATTCATAAAACAAAAGAAACAAATTGGATTTTTGTTCTTTAAATAATTAACTTATTTTTAGATTTTTAAGTTATTGCAAAGAATTATATTTTGTTGCTAATTGACTTCTTCACAACATCTACGACATTTTTTACAAGCACTTGACCATAATGTCGAAACATAAATACAATGTCATATCATCAGCCTGTTGTTCCTCTGCTGGATCACGTAGGCCTCACGTAATGCTCTCCGCCACACACGACCCTGTACTCTTCTCATCCAGTTCCCGTAACCATAACCAGCCATTACAGTGTCCACTGCTGGACATATGCCTCCTCATGTACATTGACTTGGACATGGAAGATGTATAACATTAAAAGTTAAAACGCCACGCTGGCCATGAGGATTAACAAGTTATCAGTTAATTTTTTTAAGGCGGCCATATTAAAATTTTATATTTCTATTTATTTCACACTCGTCATGTTGCTGGAAGTTTTCTATATCATTTGTTCGAGTTAACCCGGCTAAGCGAAACCACCGAAGCGAGCTTTTAAAATTTTGTAGACGAACTGATAATATTTTATAGTATTCATCGGAAGTCTCTCTGTACGACCTTATTATAAATTACAGTACCGTCTGAATCAAATAGTATTTTTTCCAGAGCAAGTTTCATGTCAATCAGCGTAGCGTACCCTACAACATGGATATAAATTATGTTCAATTTGGCGAGAGAAGTCGGTTTAAATACTAGTATTATGTGTATTTTCGGAATGGACTTTTCGAGACCTTTAATTTGATACCCCACTAAATGAGTTTCATAAACTTTAATATTTTTGAAGCAAGCAAATGAAATCTAAAATAGAGACCATTTTGAATTTTTATGAAATCGAATTCGCCTGTAGCAACACGAATCTTGCTACTTGAATCTTGAATCACCTCGTTCATTAAAATGGGTCACTACGTTTAAGTTCTGCGGGAGAATAAAGAAACAAACATATGTATATACATAACGGTGAAAAACATATCCCTCCTCGCGTTCCACAGTCGGGGGAAAATATTATGAATTTGATATTTATTGGACAAGCAAATCAGGTATATTTTTAGCAATGAGAACAACCATTTATTCTTCCTCGAGTCTCTTAAATACGAAACAGACTTGAAACATACTTTTTAGCGATTGTGGGTTAAATAAAAGTCAAATAAGTTTTATAATTGCCCCCTATTAAAATAGGTTGTAGTTGCCGTGGCATAAATGTACTTTTTATTTGACTTCATAATTGAAAAAAACCGTATGTTACTACGATTATTATTTGTTCCTGATGTTATAGATTAGGTACTTTATCGTTTTTACCTAATTAATTTCAATAACTACATTTATGTTATAGCTTTCATGTAATTAATGAATCTTAGTTATGTAAGTTAATTATTTTTACACCTACCATATCATTTTATTATCAAAATATGAGCAAGAACATGCCTCGTTGTACTTTGTACAGACAGCGACAAAAACTCAAGAGATATAAAAACTTAATATTTCCTGCACAATAATATTAATTCCTTCGACCTTGAATGAGCAAAAACTCGTTTAAATAAAAACTGTACAAGATTCGTTTGAGACAGGAACGTGTAACATAATTCGCTATAAAAACAAAGATGTCATGTTATAACCGCATGATCACATTTTTATCTTGTTGCTATCAAAATTAATGCACTTCTACGTGTAAACATAAACAAATAATTGACGACAGCGTCACAATAGAAACACGTCAATCAATATTAGGCTCTTTCTGTTCAAACGTCAAAAGGCGGGACAAAGGAAAGTTTACTGTAAGTGAGTAAGTGATGTAAGTAACTGTAAGTGATAGGCGAAAGAGATACGGGATAAATTACATTACAAGTTCCCGAAAGTATCAATTTTCAGTCGTTGCTTATATTAAAAAAGATTTCAACATAATTAGTTGTTAACAATAATTTATTTATAAAATTCTTCATATTTTTACTGTTGGATATATCGCTTAAACTTACAACTTGTGTCCGAGTGTCTATTAAACCAATGGTGTAGCATAACAATCGATTGTAATGTAGATCATTATAAAAAAGCCGCTATGGCAGGGCAGGGCTTGTCAACAATTCCATAGTGGATGTGTACAAATTACAATCTCAGGACACATACATTGAAGTCAAACATTTAAAAAGGCACGCTTGTTACAAGTAAGCTTGTTATTAGATTCCATGACAAAAACACAGGCACATTTAATACGTGATAAAAGAAATCGCTTTAGTGCTTAAGCGATTTAAAGAGGAAACTGTTTTTAAGAATTTAAAAGTTTCTTTACTGCATCAGAAAGGATGAAAAAGGAGTTATTTAGCAAATCCATATGCATCTAAAGCAGTTTAGTATTCCAACAAGTAAAAGCAAAGTAAAAGGTGTTTATTTTCATTTAATTACTTATTTTTAGGTTGTTCCAAATCTAAATAGACCTTAGGCAATAATGAAAATTATAAAGGACCTTAGGCCTTTATAATAATCTAGCTGTGCCCGGCGTGCGTTGCATGCCCGTCAATTTTTTTGCACATAATATATAGCCTATGTCCATCTGGAATAATGTATCTTTCAAATGGTGAAAGAATTTTTGAAATCGGATTAGTAGTTTCGGAGATTACCTCCTACCTCCAAACTTACAAACTTTACCTCTTTATAATATTAGTGTATAGATAACTTATAAAATTTCAGTCTCCGACAACTACGATACTGGAAACATACAGTAAATACAATTACAGTCACTGCCAATATTAATCCCATTTAATACAGGCAGGTATATTATAATAAATGCAGGTAGAGTGAGGGAATCTGAGACTTGATGGCAATAAGCGACTGTATCCGAGCGCTCTCTACATGTATTCGTATAAGCGGATTACTGAGCTTGTCCGGATTCAGATAGCATTTGAAACTGCAATCGTATAAAGTTCAGATTTAGACGTCAATTTGAATATGTATGTAGAAGTGTTTAGTTTAAACATGCTTATTATTTATTGTCTTTTAAAATATAAATTGTTAATATAGATTAAGATCAAGATCGTTAAAACGAGTACGATACATTAACAATGAGACGATACTTCTTTTTACAATGGAGTTTATCCATAAAGAATTCTTAGGGCGATAGTCGTGATTCGAATTTAACAAGCACTTGAATAGATATTTTTATTTGATGAAATATCATCCATCGCCTGCAGCACCAAAATGTACAAGTGGATCGATTTAGTGCCCCGGCTGAATGTGAAATCGGGATCTTGCCGAGTGCATCTTAAGACGAATGCTCGAAACAAAGAGGAATCGATGCAAGCGGTGGTGTGGGGGGATGGAGGTGAGTGCACCGACCTCCCCCCTACGAGCCACGGTGCAATTTGTACATTTCAAGTGCACACAAAGGCGAGGCGAGGAGGTCGCAGCAAGCTTTGACAGAATTAACTTGTCTGTCGCACGACTGCAAGAAACGACTCACCTTTATTGGATCGCACGAGCAAACGAGACAGAATTTTAGATGCGTACAATTTACAGTTGCCGGAAACACACCCCTCTGCCTCTCCCTCGACTTGCCGAGCGAGTTAAATCCGCGTTGTCAAGTGTCAATTCTAATTTGTCTACAACTTCGCTACCGTGTAAACTGAGCGTTCGCGCTGCTACTTATGTTTCACTGTATCATTCTAGAGCAAGCATACATTACTTTTAAGTCTTAACTGAGACATTTCGCACCAGGGATTATAATTTTTTATTGTGCCATCAGTGAAATGTATTAACAAAATCATTAAACATAATTACTCACATAATAATCATTATTCTATGTGTTTGTAACCTATAAATATATAAATTATCCATATAAATATATAAATTTAATTTTCAACTGAAGTCCTTATTTATTATGAACTTAGATTTGACAATTTGAACCTATGGGTAGGTAAAAAATGTAAATAAGTGCACATATTTCTACAACATATGTTTGATTTACACATGCAAATAAAGAATGTAAACAGTTGAATTGCACAGAGGGACCACTGTAAACTTAAAGTAGGACAAACTAGAAGAGTAACATAACGAGCCGCTTGTTAGGCAATGGCAGTGCGCTCTGAATATAATGATCGACTCGGCATAATGCTCTTCTTGTTAGCGCCGATACGTGGTTCGCGCCCTACGAGCCCGATCAACCGATTTTTATCTACACATCTGCATATGAAAATGGAAACAGTGAAGCTACTTCTGTTTGTAAATAAATATTAGTTTAACTACGATTTTTTCATTGGTTGCAATATAATATTTTATAGTTACTTGTATAGTTTTATGAGCGCTGTCCAATAACATATTATATAGACAAAACTTGTAGAATTTTACGAGCCTTGTCCAGAAACATAATAATATATAGACAAAATTTGTAGTTTTATGAGTCCTGTCCAACAACATACATTTTATATACATACCATACCAAGAGCCTGTGTATCCTCCACTGCTGGATATAGGCCTCTCGCAAGGACCGCCACCACAAACGGTGTTCAGCTCTGCTCAACCAGCCACTACCGGCGATTTTTTTCAAGTCGTCGGGACATATTTTGGAAAGTTTACATCGTCGTAGTTTTGGAACTACTAACTTATCGAAACCTAGAGCCAAACTACTTTCGTGTCAGATTTCATCTCAATCCGTTAAAAAATATCCCATAAACATATAGCAATTCTTGTTCCATGAAATTAGAAAACGTAGGTACCGAATCTTCAAAGCAATGCGTTTGGAAGGTTTTTAAGCAATGCGTGCTGCACACCTTTAAGTAATTATAGTGCCGAAACATGGACGCTCACTACATTTAAAGCAACTATGAACGAATAAAGGTAGCACATAAACCCATAAATATTGGGTATTTCAAAGATCGCATACGAAATGTGGAAATCAGACGCCGAAAGGAAGATTAAAGATATCGGTTAACTAACGTATAACGAAGTGGAGATGGACAGTACACATGTTTAGACGACTGAAGGCAGCAACGAAGTAACGCAGTAACGAAGAAGGTATCTAGCCTTTAGAAAAATGAACAGCCAATCGTCAGACAGTGTCATTGAAGAGTAGGGATCAGGATAGCTGCGTGCTATGTTGCGGAAAGGTGTGCCGTGTGAGTAACAGTAAACGAAAACAGGGTAGGATGACGATGAACGGTAAAATAAAATTTTATGACAGGAATATCAGTACCGAAGGTATGCACGTGTAATATGTTACTAGTACGAATGTATTTCACATCTAGATTGTCTATGGTATTATATTTAAAAATACAAACAAAGTTCCTAATAGAATCGTACCACTAACATATTACACTCATTGCTAGTCATTACACAACTTTACAGCAGACTTAAGATAACTTAATGTCACAAGTATACACACACACCACACACACACATACCGATAAATAATATAATTGACGTAAGTACATATACCTCTCACTGTTACGACTTTAATATGAACGTATTAAAAGAACTGTGTTATATATTCATGCAAGTGCACATAACACGGCAAACCGCTATCTGCTTAATAGAATATTTATGTAGACTCGCTCCTCTTGTCGACTGCGTAGACCGACAAGCAATGTGAACACTTACAATCCAAATAAAATAAACCATCAATACGAAGAATTATACACTGGGCCTACAAAAAACGTATCAAATATACAATAAGCAGGCAACTAAGTCAGATAAACAGTAACTACATTACAGTAATCAGAAAATTTGAGTGTAACAGCCGATCACTTGATACGTGACACGAACCTTTACTGCTCTTTATCAGAAAATTAGCGATAGGTAACTCCGGATTCAATGAATCAAAAGATCCGAAACCGCGAGCGGAGCCGAAACTCTTAATGATTCCGGCTAACTGTTATCGTCTCCGAGGAGTTATTTATTCCTTTCATTTTTGGATTGCTGAGTTACATAAACACACATGATGCAAAGCGAATGAGTCGCTCTCAGGCTCTTATAAAATATAAGTATGTGAATCAAAGGAGTCAAGGAATCGTTAAGAGGAGTCGGATCCGCGAGAGGAGCCGGATTAAGTGATCCGAAACACTCGGAGGAGTCGTGAATACCCACGACTACAGAAAATCCATTGAAAATTTTGCAATTAAAATTATTTTTCTTACTTAAGTTTTAAAGCTTTATCGTTATTATTGCAATCGCTACAAAAATGTTAGCAAAAAATACATTTAGCCACATACATAGTTTCAAAGTTAATTGATAACTATGATTAAAAACTGGGAGGTGCACAAAAAATTAGCTTTCAAAGTTGAACTTGGTACGGTTTATGATACCTATATCTTTAACTTGTGTCTATACACTGTCTAATAGGTCTTTCCCATGACTCGGTAAGGCAATCGTATGCTTCAAAGGGGAATATACATTGAACATTTTAAAGGTCCAATAAATTGCCCACGCGCAATCTTGTATCGAAATGAAATTCAGTGAATGATTTGAACGGACGTTGAAAACTTCAAATCACAATAGTATTATTAATATTATCGTAATTACTTGCAGTATCATAATTTTATACATTATAATTGTATAATCAAGAGACGAAATTATTATCGTATGACATACAAATCGGTGAGACTATTTATCGTCCGTGCGATGTGTCAAGGTGACACTGACATGGCAATTGGCACGATTAAAGTCTCGGCTCGCCTGCTGTAACTCGGCCCTTCACTCAATAATTTTGCAACATTATTCATTTATTACTAGGTTAATTCCAAAAGAATGTCAAAGAAAAGTCAATTTACTTGACAAACATATGATGTGTATAAATTTAATAAAATCACGAATACATAGGTCACATTGAAAATTTCCGGAACTTACATAAATAATATTTAAAAAGTAATTACAATATTTGAAAATGGAACTCTGGCTGTAGAATAAAGTTTGTTTCATCTAACAGTCATTTTCTTTTTCATTGTGGGGTCATTTTAATAATTGCGTGTCTGCATTACGTTGGATTTAACTCGTGAAAATTTTCGCAGTATGATTTTCTAAGATTTTAAATGTAATTTTTTTTTTTTTTTATGTACGAAGGCGGCAGACGAGCATACAGTCCACCTGATGGTAAGTGGATACTGTCGCCCATAGACATCCGCGATACATGCCAACATTAGTCCAAAATGATAAATGTTGGCACGCCCCCGGATGCGCTGCCTACCTTTGGAGATATAGGAATGGATTTGGAGAAAGGGTTGGGAAAATGGGCAGGGATAGGATAGGATAGAATGGGAATGGGCTCTGGCACATCTCACTCACTACCGAAACACGTACGTACATTGGGGAAATACGATAAAGTGGAAAATGCAGTACATTTCAAGGTAGTCTTCTGTGAGAGAGGGGTAACGTGGCCAGTCGAGCGCGCCCAGCGGCTGTTGGATTGCAGCGTGCACTCTCCCCCGCTAATTCTTCTAACTAATTCGACAGCTCAACAGATCCTCGCTCGGCTTGAAACTGCTTTTGGCAATGAAGCACCAAGCAAGACGACAATTTATAGCTGTTTGCATAATTCAAGAGCGGTCGTGTCAATCTCAGTGGCGATGTTCGTGAATTTCGTCCACCGTTGTCAACGACAAAAACATCGATGCTGTGCGCCATATGATCGAAACAGACAGGCATGAGTCAGATACAATTAATCTTAAACAAACATTCCCACATAATTTGACTGAGGGTTAAAAAAGCGGAACGCGTGACTTTGTGCAATGCCATGCTTACCAGATTCAACGAAGGGGCGGCAAATTTAGTGTGGAATATAGTAACAGGTGACGAAACCTGGATCTACAGCTACGACCTCGAAACAAAGCAGCAATCGACCATTTGGTTGGATCTTTCAAGATGAGCCGAACCCCACCAAAGTGGCGCGTGTGCAAAGTGCCGCGAAGTAGATGATAGCTTCTTTTTTTAGAAAAACTGGACACGTGGTTACTGTTGTTTTGGAGAATCGTCGTACCGTGAATGCTGATTGGTACACGACCATTTGCTTACCGGAAGTTATTGACGAACTCCGTAAAAACAAATCTTGCACAATGACAATGCCAGCTCTCACACGGCCAAACAGACAAACGACTTTTTGAAGGCGTAAAACATAGAACTCATGAGTCATCGCCAGAAGAGGCAGTCAAAGATTATGAAAAACATATTTCCGAGGTCACCACGGAAGAGTGCAATAAATGGTTTATTCGTATGAAAAAGTGTATTGATGGTCACGGAGAATATTTTGAGAAACAATAAATTGATTTTTGGCCATTCATTATAATTTTGTCTTATTCGTTGTGGAAAATTTCAGTGTGGCCCTCGTATCTATGAGTAAATTTTAGATACAAATTTAAATTTAAGCCCTTCCAGGCGAACAAGCGAATATTATTCCTCACCATTAACTATATTAATTCTGAAATGTCAAGGAGCAAATTATTAAGGAGCCTTACCCATGAAATTGCGATATTGTATGAAAAAATTCAATTATTTTTTTGTATGAAAATTATATATGTATTTAATTAATCGAAGTATTGTCCATTATTATCAATGCACTATTGATATTCTAATGAAAGCTGATTGATGCCTCTGCTATATAGAGCTCCCGGGGACGGGAATCGATGAATTCTCTGAAAGCGTTTTTCACTGCCTCATCGGAGTATAATTTTTTCCCGTGTAAAAAGTTATCCAAATTCCGAAGAAAATAGAAATCAGTAGGGGCAAGGTCCGGCGAGTAGGGCGGGTGACGGAGTTTCCAGTCGAAGCTCCTGTAACTGAGACTGTCTGTCGTGCAGATGTTGGTTGGATTTGAATGTGTCTCCACGGTTCAACCATTGTAGCGAACGTTTACGATTATCATACAGTATTCACTTCTCATCACAAGTGACTAATACGATTCACATTTTTGTGCCAGTTCTACAAAGGCAAGCTTTGACGCGTGTTTGCAGCTGACTTTCATTAAGCTCATCGGTAGCCACTTTCTGAGCTTCTTCACTTCCCGATTGAACAAATGAAGGAACCAATATCGTTTTGTCACTTACGCCGAAGACCGCCGCATAAATAGCTAACTCAAGACATGGTTTGAGATGATTCCGCTTCCACTATTGCTTTCAATTCGTCATTTTTGACTTTAGTCTCCGGAAGGGACTTCTTTTTGAGGTCGAAATTTCCAGAACGGAAACGATCAAACCAAAGACGCACTGTGCCTTCGTTTGCGTTGTTTGGACCGTTCACAAAGTTGATATTGCGTGCCGTCTGTGCTGCGTTTCTGCCACGACGGAACTCAAATTCGAAATTGACGCGAATTTTTAATTTTTTTCACCGTCGCAAACAGATATTTTAGCAAAAAGTCGTTTGACGGAAAACAAATGAATAATTGATTTTGAAAAATAATGTCATAGCTTTAAATTTAAATTTTGTAATACCAAGCCAAACGAAAGATAACTAATTTAAATGTGGCCACTATGAACAAACGCCAATTTCATACGTAAGGCCCTAATAAAGAAGGTGAAGGTTTCATTAAAGTAATAAGTTGTAGTAATAAGTCCGAGCGGTGACCATATAAGACTTACGTCATAATCCTAGAACACAAAAACAAATTCTTTTAAAAAGTATAAATAGAAAAACACAAGAGCTTCTCACTGTAAAATTCTTGGCATCGAGTTCGCGCTTCATATTTTTTCTAGATAGCACTGATAATTTATTTTTTTCTGAAGAAATATAACTTAAAAAAGTAATTTCGAGACAAAATTATCTAATTTTCAAATTTATATACATTCGTATATCTCACGTTTTATACACAAATACAAAGGTACCGTCTTACGTTCAACGCTTATACTCGTATTTAAATAAGTGTTTGTGTAAATATATGGGTTTTTTTACACAAAGAAAGTGACAGGCCACCTGGTAGTAAGTGGAGTAATGTGGATACATACGACATACAGGATGGTGAGAGTCATGACCATCCGCGATACATGATAACATCAGTCTAGAATGACATACTTAGTACGTCCCGGATGCGCCTTTGGAAATTTAGGAATAGATTTAAAGAAAGGGTTGGGAAATTAAGGAGGAAAAGGATAGGATGGGTATGGGAATGGGCTTTAGTTATGCCGCTCACTACGGTAATGCGTATTTATTTGCATCGCGCACTTTCCTCGGCACAATCACTTTTACAACTGCAAAGTTACGAATAATTTACGAGTATCAACACTGTTTGTTTCGATTGAAGCAACTTCCATATTTCTG
Organism: Sesia bembeciformis; assembly: GCA_943735995.1. NCBI lineage: Eukaryota > Metazoa > Arthropoda > Insecta > Lepidoptera > Sesiidae > Sesia > Sesia bembeciformis. The sequence goes on from OX031031.1 coordinate 11,023,005, forward strand.
TGGTACGAAGGCGAAAAGGTGAAAATAATCGAACACCTTCACGTAATTTAACACTGTTCCTTCCTCTACCTGTGATTCACAGCGTGGAAATAGAGGCGTCTTCAGGCGGAGCCCCATTATTGCAGTTGCATATTGTTTGCAAATACAGCGTTAATGACTCTCTATTAAAATGGTACACAACCACACGTTACAGAGATAGCAATAGCTTTCCATCTCAGATATTCTACCTACACATATTTGATTATATACCAGGTGAAAGTCCGTTTCTGTACAATAATAATATATTATTGGTGTATATTATAAATTCCCAAGTGATAAGAAAAGATATTAAAGGGTTTGCATTTCATTTTGCATGATGCTGTGGGTACTTTAAGAGTTAGTGCTATTGTCTTCAATGCAAACGGGCTTCGAAACAATATTTCTTTCAAAATGAAACCCCTTTTTGTTAAAAAGCCGCCATAAACGTTCATAAATGGTTACAGATGACATATTTGCGCTTGGAGAGATCGTCAATGAGACGTAAAAACTTTTAAACGCAAGTTTGTAAGCGGCTACCCGACGCACAAAAAGTGGTTCGTCTCGAATATAAGTATTCTGTGATAAAATATTATTGTGCAAACGTCTCCTTGCTTTTTTGCAATTAAAAATGTTAATGGACATTGATTAAAGGTTAACAATAATAGTCACCGTCGCCAGCCTTTTTCATTATCCATTGCTGGCCATGGGACTCTTCATACACATTGTCTTGTGCATGAGAGATGTATAACCTTAAAACGCCACGCTAGCCAAGCGGATTGGCGAGTCCACACTTTTAGAGGTGTTGTTCTTATTTTAATAGGGTTGGCGAGTTCACTCTTTTGGAGGTGGTGTAGTTCCTCTAGGTTTGTGATAGCCGCTTTGTTAACCCTTGGTCGTCTTTTCCGACACCCACGGGAAGAGATGGGATGGAGCTATTCTAAAGCCAACCGACACCACATGACCAACAACAATAGTAGGTGTCTGTAAAAATAATATTTACCTTAGGGTCAAAGCTAAAAGCTGTTTCTGGTCTTAAAGGGCAGGGTAGCCCGCACTTGCAGGTTCCAGCTGTTTGCAGATACTCTCGCAGTTGCGGTAGCGTACTTAACGCTGCACCGCTAGGGCTGCAACAAAAAGGAAAGTATTAAATTACCTATTTTCACAAAATGCATAAATATCTAAAAACTTGTTGCAAAATATGCAATTAGTAAATAAAAAGATAATGTTAAAGACATCGGCCTCTAATGTCCCAGTAAAAGGCATAGGTTTTGTTTCGGAATTGGTAAATTTTTGTGGCCCTAATGGCCTTTCAAGAGTCACCGGACATGTACCTATGGTTTAGGGTGAGCACAGAAGGCGCTCAGCCAGGAGCAAAGAGTGTGTCCAGTAACGAGCCTAAGAGCTTTCCCGCCGGTAGACCGGGGGAAAGAACGAACCTCGGATTAGGGCGTTGCTTTGGGACGGTATAGCGGGATCGCAAGTCGGTGAGAAGCGCCCAGGCACTTGCCGATACCCGGTAAAAGTGTTGGCTGAAGGCCGATGGGTGTTCACGGCGTAGTGAGCGTGACGTCCTCCTCAGTGACGTCCTCCTCAGTGACGTCCTAATCTCCGCCGGCTGGGACGGTGTATGTATATGAGTGTAGTGTAAGAACCGCATTGGCAGCAGTAATTGGGTTGTCGGGGTCGTCGTAAGACACACCGATGACGACGACGACGACGACAACGGGGAGGGGGTCGTTCCTATCGGGGATATAGGTTAGGCTGTCAACCACTAGGGGGTTGGGATGGTGAGGGACTCTGTCATAGTAGCATTGGGCGGAAAAGTGCATAGGCTTTCCATGTAATAACGGGGTTTCGGGTCATAATCCACGCGTCATCACGCGTGTCTTATGCGGTTTGGAGAATATTATAAATGGTCCAAGTCTTTCCTCTCTGGTTATAGTTTAGATAGAGTATAAAAACACAGGGCATTTTTTAATTAACAATGTTCAATGAGTAATGACTATCAGAGTTTCAGGGGAAAGGTGCAGTGATTCGTGTAAACGATTGAAGGCATATTTTCTGAAAAGCGGACGATGCAAAAGCGTCTAGTCAAGCGTACGCGCCCCGGGTGCGGGGCTAATCATGCGGCTAACTGACTCGGCCCGGCCAATCGATATTTAATTTCTACCTCTAATAAACTCGCCTCGTTACAACTCAATAGGCCAACGTTCAAAGCGAACCTTGATTAATTTACGGCTTTATTTATGAAGCAAAGATTGACTCCCGACCAGCTTCCACAACTTATATCGCTTAAAATCAACAATAAAGAACAAAGAGAGTTATAGAAGGAAGTACACTTCAAAAACTCCTGTATCTTAAACAACAGACTGTATCATTTAAAGTGAGATAACATCCGCGCAACAAACCCTAATGGGCTATTAAGAACAATTTGCAAACAACACAATCCATTTACGATGACAACCAGCATGCCTTGCTGGCATTATTACACCTCGACTCGCTTTACAAACAGCCTCTTTCATAAACGCTCACATGATAATTCACGGTGATTGTTCATGGTCTGGTACACTCAGTAAACGTAAGCCGCGACCGCAAAAAAGATTTTTGTTTACCCGCTTTTTTATTCATACGTGGACTGCGGCTTTACCTACTATAAGGGGTGTTCGCGGTTGGGCAGTGAATGTGCGGTGAAATTCGCTTTTTGCAATCGCTTGCGATGTTTGGGGGAGCGTGTACATAACCAGCTGCCGATAATAATTACTCAACACGCGAACCCTTTCGCACCTTGCACACGCAATATCCCTCTCGCTCCTGTATTGTATCAGCTAAGTACTGGTTATTTATTAGCATTAAACAATTACTTTGACTTGGTATCATTCTTCACATCCGACTGTAAGCTTAAACACTAACAGTATTATGCATAATTAAGAAGGGCTACTTAAACCTCACGTGTATTTATTATTTAATTAATTGAAATTCCAGATCATCGTCTTCTGGGGGTTAACGAATATTAAATTTATAAAAATTAAAGCATATAGACACAGTCAATGAATTTAAAAGAAAACACATCGACACTATCATCCATTGAGAATGAAACCAGTTAATAAAATTGGATAATATTATAATAGATTAGTTCAGTCTTCATCAATTATCTCTTAATTAATGTTAATTTACAAATTTATTATGCTCTTTTTTGCCATTATGCCCTTGAAGTTTGATTCTGTCGTTACGTAGCAGAAAGTCATTTAATTAGAAGTGCTCATTCTAAAGTCTTAAGACTTTAAAACAATAATAATTCTGATGGACGATGGTACACCGTTCAAGCTACGTAAGAACTCTAGAGGCCACGAGAGCAAAAGTTAAATAATGAAGGTCAAAAATCAATTCGCTTTAAAAATAATCTTTAGCCATTATTAACTGATATAAATAAATAAGTAATTAATTCAAAACGTTTTCCATGAATTGAGTGGGTAAGGCGACCAACTTAAGATGAACCGAGGGAAAGGGCAGATACAAGACGCAGTGTGGGAAGGGGAAAAGTCAGAATGACAGGTCCTTCGTCACGGACCCTCGACGAACTGTTGACGTTTCCTTTCACCTTCCTTGAGGGAGCGAATAAGCGAATAACTTAAGCAAATCAATCGCATTAAGTAGGATTTATTAATTTCAACACAGCATTGAGAATTGATTTCTTAATCTGTTAATAAAACTTATTATTTAAAAGCTATGTTGCAACCGCATAAATATTCATTGGTCATAAACAAGAAACATAAAAGTCAATTATAAATTTAAACAATCCGTTCATATTGATGTGTCACAAGACGAAGTTCTTCGAAAACAAGACATGCCTGAGCTATTATGCAGACCATTTACCCTTTCGTAACCTTGAAAAATATGACTAATCAATCTAACTACTGTGTTTTATCCTCATTGGAATGGCGTAAAATGTATCGACTCTTGAAACTTTTATTACATTATCAATAATATTGTCAAAATTAATAGGCTCTATTAACGAAATATGTATACCTAGTTAGCAACATATTGACGTATACCCATCGGTACCTTAAAATGCTAGTAAAATGGACTAAAATCGAATGGTTCTGTGCACATTGCTGATTCTGACTGTACCACGGGTATTAGAAAATTCATAAATAATGACAATGTCATTACGCAACGATATATAGAGTGGTGATAGCCTAAGGGTATCTATACTCTACTCACATTCGAGTGATCGTGAGTTCAAATCCTCGGCCTGTACCACTGAATTTCTAATCAAGGACGGATTTTTAAGAAATATTACTAGTTCGGCGGTGAGGGAAAGCATCGTGAGGAAACCCGTATGATCGAAGAATAAAAAAAAACTATAGTAACACATACTATATTGCACCGGTTGGCATTGAGGTCGCGTGGTGGAATGGCCCGAAATTTCTCAATGATTTACTAGGGAAAGCATGTGCGCTGCAGTGGGACGTTATAATACATCACATACAAAAAGTTAAAAAAAAACGCTTTCGAAACCTTAAGTAGATAAATGACTCAATACGTGTATTCCAAACACCCCCATACTAATAAAACACCCAATTGTTACTCTATAAAATTAAAGGTCCGTCGTGGAGCGTTGCATACTTATGAGCATATGCACCAAAATACCAGTTGAACCCGAGAGTCAAATGATTGTGTTCAACGGCACACAGTTCGAATTGTCTCCGATCAACTCTCACGGACAATTTAGAATCGTTTAGCGTCCAGAGAGATGTTTCTATGTTTTCTACCGCCTGAAAGATATAATGAGGAATGTTTCGAAGTTCTATTTGATGTCAACTATAGATTTTTGCTATTGCACCACTCGACTTATCCACACTTATTTGACAGTGCGCCCTGAAGAAAATCTATACCGCGAACTCAATAGTTGTGAAGACAATTGCAACCTAAGGTTTCCACCCAGCTACAGCATGGAGCTCTCTCCAATCTACAAAGCGCACAAGACATCATGCTCACTGGTGTTGCGGTGACCATTTCCAACAGATGGAGCCGCTCAATCAGTTGCCACCAGTATTTAAAAAAAACATCATGACTATTTAACCTTTTTAACGACAGGTAAAAAAACATTTCTAGTCATCAACTTAGGAAGCGTTGTTTTACACCTTGTATGTTGGGCGACTGTTTGTCATTATTTACGTACTGATAGGTCTGTACTTTTCCTATTAGATTTTTAATGCTAAACATTAGTACATTATAAAGTTTTCATTACATTTTATGTCGCACATTATGTTTAATATGTACATACGTACGGATATTATTAAATTTTAGTTAATGTGATCTATTTTGAATTATTACCAATGTTCCTATGATTCATTTCATTTTCTCCGTCAGAGGTACCAAGCACCAATAGCAATATAATGAACAATATAAATGTTCTGGCGCGACGCCAAATATGCATTGTCGTGCATAATACTGACAGTTTGTTGTATTGAGATAATTGTAAAAATATAGCACAAAAATATTATAATTTACTTGAAAATCCGTTATAAATAACAATAGATAAAATCCTCACTTCCACATACACACAATATTAAATCATAAATCAGAAAATGTGTCTGTCTGTTTGTTGTTACTTCACGATTAAACTACTGAACCGATTTTAATGAAATTTGGCAGAGAAATAGGCTAAAGTCCGGAGGAGGATTAAGAATACTTTTTATCCCGGAAAATTGATTATTATTGCCAAAAAAAATAATATACTAAATCTGTCTACATTAATTTATACTCGCAGATCGTACTTTTTTCAACCACTGCAGTTAATTTTATATATAATGTGTGTAGTTCTGAATTTACTTAGCTTGAAGAGTATTCTTATGATAGGCAGAATAGAAATTCAAGACAGCGATATATACATAAAAGCGATAAGTTGTAATCTGTGAAAACGTTTGCTATATGCCATTAACCTCTAAAGTAAAACAATAGCAGTTAAGACTAATATTAACAAGTAATTAATAGTGTTCTAATTATGGCGTGTTCGGTTAACTGTGTTGTAATACGGTTAAATTTATATAAAGACTAGCGCTGGTGACTGTAAATAGGTTAATGTGAAATCAGTGTTAATGGCTCGCACGTTCTACAATGTGTTTACTGACTAAGTTCTCTTCGCAATGGCGTGTTGAAAAGTCGTCGACATTAGATGGACATTTATTCATTTAGCGTATTTACGATCTCATATTTAAGTAAAAAATGCCATATGGCATTAAGTACGCCATTTATACAATTACTTGTACAATGAAGTTTAAATAAATAAAAAAGGAAGTAAATATGGCACAACGCCAAAAGCTAAATAAGCGTTCCAAATAGAGATGATACCAAAAACCAAAATGTAATTTAGAATGTTTCACAAACAATTAGATAATCGTATCCTTATTAATACCATATTGTTCTTAAAAGAAAATATTAAATTATTATATCGTTAAAAATATTATTGCATTTTGCAATAGCAATTTAAACAAATCCTGAAAATAAAAATGTAATAAAATAGGTCTGCTTGGTATCAAACTAACCTGGCACGCCGCCATACAATCGACTACATGAGACAAAATTCATGATCGAAGTACGACTATAATAGGTACTACTTTTTATTATGTTTTTAGATTTCTTCCATATTCCATATTTATAGTCTATAAAATAAAAGAATACGACTTCATGTATTAAGGCCATTTTATTTGAAACATTCTTCTTTTAACTGTAACAAACAAGTTCTTTAAATCGATGTATGTCGTAGTGAGATAGCTAAGTTCCAAGTGATTTTGCTTAATCGCGAAAGATAGCATTACGAAACAATTACATATTGTAATCACAAAGCCCCTGAAGGCATACGACTCTCCACGTTACCCCTATTTCACAGAAAACTACTGTAAAATGTACTGCATTTCCCACATTATCCTATTCCCCTCAATGTACGTGTGTTTCGGTAGTGAGTGAGATATGATATGCCAGAGCTCATTCCCATCTCATCCTATCCCTTCCCATTTTCCCAAGCCATTCCTAAATCTCCTAAGGTAGATAATAGCGGTTTCATAAACTTCGCATTAAATAGCAACTAGACACCTATAATTTGAATGATATGAGAATCCAATGTATAATTATAAAACTTTAATTCCCAGTCACGTCAGAAAAATGTAACAATACAACACAGAGTCGATCATCAAAAATGTAACAATACAACACAGAGTCGATCATCAAAAATGTAACAATACAACACAGAGTCGATCATCAAAAATGTAACAATACAACACAGAGTCGATCATCAAAAATGTAACAATACAACACAGAGTCGATCATCAAAAATGTAACAATACAACACAGAGTCGATCATCAAAAATGTAACAATACAACACAGAGTCGATCATCAAAAATGTAACAATACAACACAGAGTCGATCATCAAAAATGTAACAATACAACACAGAGTCGATCATCAAAAATGTAACAATACAACACAGAGTCGATCATCAAAAATGTAACAATACAACACAGAGTCGATCATCAAAAATGTAACAATACAACACAGAGTCGATCATCAAAAATGTAACAATACAACACAGAGTCGATCATCAAAAATGTAACAATACAACACAGAGTCGATCATCAAAAATGTAACAATACAACACAGAGTCGATCATCAAAAATGTAACAATACAACACAGAGTCGATCATCAAAAATGTAACAATACAACACAGAGTCGATCATCAAAAATGTAACAATACAACACAGAGTCGATCATCAAAAATGTAACAATACAACACAGAGTCGATCATCAAAAATGTAACAATACAACACAGAGTCGATCATCAAAAATGTAACAATACAACACAGAGTCGATCATCAAAAATGTAACAATACAACACAGAGTCGATCATCAAAAATGTAACAATACAACACAGAGTCGATCATCAAAAATGTAACAATACAACACAGAGTCGATCATCAAAAATGTAACAATACAACACAGAGTCGATCATCAAAAATGTAACAATACAACACAGAGTCGATCATCAAAAATGTAACAATACAACACAGAGTCGATCATCAAAAATGTAACAATACAACACAGAGTCGATCATCAAAAATGTAACAATACAACACAGAGTCGATCATCAAAAATGTAACAATACAACACAGAGTCGATCATCAAAAATGTAACAATACAACACAGAGTCGATCATCAAAAATGTAACAATACAACACAGAGTCGATCATCAAAAATGTAACAATACAACACAGAGTCGATCATCAAAAATGTAACAATACAACACAGAGTCGATCATCAAAAATGTAACAATACAACACAGAGTCGATCATCAAAAATGTAACAATACAACACAGAGTCGATCATCAAAAATGTAACAATACAACACAGAGTCGATCATCAAAAATGTAACAATACAACACAGAGTCGATCATCAAAAATGTAACAATACAACACAGAGTCGATCATCAAAAATGTAACAATACAACACAGAGTCGATCATCAAAAATGTAACAATACAACACAGAGTCGATCATCAAAAATGTAACAATACAACACAGAGTCGATCATCAAAAATCATTATTAACTTTTGGTACTTGAACAATAGACGAAATGATAGACAACTCAAACCAACCACAATGCTATTATGTGTTTGTTTGCTCTAAATAGAGATTCACATTCACAAATGTGACAACAACAATAACATTATCAACGGAGTGAGCTTCGATGCTCGCGGCGCGATAACAAGTTGAGTCACGGAAGGGTTTCCCTGAATGAGTCACTAGTGGCCCACACAAGTCCTACCGGCTGCGCGGACAACGGTACATATTAAACTAATAAGTACATATTCACCTTTGTTTGTAACGACCATTAATTTTTCAACTGCTTATCGGTCTCCGACTGACCGATCATTTTTGCTGATACAAACGCCAGATCCGATTGCTGTCATTTGTTGTTCTATAATGTAAACAGACGTTTCAAAATGGACTTGAGTCTGGGTGCAGTAAGTAAAACATTGACATCATGCACAAAGAACGTCGATTGGAAGCGCGGATGACCACAAGACGTCACATAACGAAATCCAACTTGCATGAATATTGCAGTCAACTTTGACGTTATTCCTTGTCAAATTTCATTTTGCACGATACTCTAATACAGTTCACATTGGAGTTAATTTTCAGCAGATATATTTCGTATGATTACCTCAAAGCTTATTAACTTACTATTTAGGAAAGTTATTTAGTATTCCTTAAAATAATCATTTTAGTACTTTTCCCGAATCTGATATCATAAAAGCTTGTTGTGAAGAAAACCCATTGTTTATACTATTTCCCTTAAACACTCAGCCTGCTTATTTGTTCCCGGTGTTGTACAAGCGTAAGACGTAATAGCGTTCAATTGTTTGCCTTCAACTAACGTAGACGGCTCACGTCACCGTCGATTCCCCTTTAACAAAATGAGCCTTGCGGGGTAAACAGTGAAATTGGATATTGCCCCGAACGCCTCCCCTGTGTTGAATACACTGGGGAGTGAGTGGAGTACAGCCCATAAATAAATATTTTACTAAAATATCGACATGGTTTAAAAATTTTGTTTAACCTGTTGTTAATGATGTTTTTGTGATAAAACATGAAGACAAACGAGGGATATTAAAAAATAAAGTCGAAAGAGGGAAATTGAAAGAAGACGGGCATTACAGTTTGTATTATCACATTCTGATAGAGATAGTTAATTCTTAATTGTTTAAACACATGAGACAAATCTAAGGCATCGGAGTCACCATCAAAATAAACAGTTTTCTTCTACTCTATTTATTATTATTTTTTTAAATGTTCACTATTTTTCAGAATTGTGAAATCTGATTAAAGACAACAACAAGACAACTCATTAAAGACAAGAACATGATTTTCAATGTTTAAAGATAAAATCTTTTTAAATGTTAAAACGTTTAAAAGTATTTGGAGAACTAAACTGTTGACTGAATAACACTACAGATTTTCCATCCCAATGAACAGACACTACTATATGTTAACATGAATGTAAAATTTTAAGAGTATTTTGTGTTGATAGATTGTATTATTCAAACCACCTTTTTCCAAGACTAACAACGACATAATAACAATGAGGCATATAGCCCGCGGAACAGTAGACTATGGAAAACAACTCTTTATGCATTTAAAACAACTTTTAATTATGTATGTAGGTAGGTGTAAATATTTCTTAAGATCACTACCCTAAAATGTTGATATAAATAATAATATAGTCACAAAAGTGTATAAAGTCATCAAAACAGATCAGCATTCAGCATTGTCATAGGTATTATAAAATAAAAAACTTTCCCTAACTTCAGTCATCAAAAGGCATCGTTCCGAAAAGAAAGAATCCATTAAACCATCAGTGAATAAATTACCATGAATATAAAACTAACTTCCTACACGTCATTTATTATGAAAGCGTCGCACCCCACGCAATTCAATAAAGAGCTAAACAAGAGCGGGCCGGGGACGCGATTGGTTTTACATAACCCGTTGATATAGCGTAGCCAGTTTAGGCGACCTCTTGTAAAACTATAAAGTGTCAGTCTTTATTCCGTAGTGTAACGCTGGACTTGAGGCAGGGGAGCCCATTTTTGACCGGAGACGTTTATATCGATGTGTCGGCTAAACGCGTTGGCTACAAATTGAGCTTTTATTTATTCATGAGCGGGGAGCGAGGTTGATATGGGTCGGGGTCGCTCGATAGAGGACACTTCGGGACCGGGACCGTCAAAGGATTCCGCGACCGGATTCATTGTTTTGATAAAATATCAGTCGCCAGATGTTTCAATTTTTATTAGAATGATACGCACAAAAAACGTGTTGTTTTCACAAGACTACGTGGTAGTGTCTACATGACGCTGTTACATCGATCGTATTCATTTTCATGTCAAATGGCGATTCTAGAATATTCGTCATTGATGTTTCACACTTGTCTCTATTGACGCCTTAATTAACAATTAACAAATACCTTTTATTTGTATATGACACAAAAGTGTGTAAATAATTGAAATAACTTTTGATACCCTTCGTGTGGCATGATCCTTAAATCCGGTAACAACATGAAGCGGAGAAAATTACAAATATACATATTGAAGTGAATCTATACAAATAGAAAATCAGGTAACAAGTCCCTCTCGAGGGGTTATTTTTATCCCTCACGTCACAGTAAATGTAAGGAGGAGCAATATATTAAACACCTCAATTCCATTAAATCAGTTCACCTATGAAATGGAAAAAGACAGAACTTTGGCATTCTTCGATGTCAAAATAATAATGGTTAGAGAAGATGACGGTTCCTTATCCCAAACTGTTTACAGAAAATAACACACACTAACACATAGCTGCATGATTCCTCACATCATCATTCTCGACACCTGCAATCCGTCGTTGCTACATTAAACAATAGAGTGGATGACCTCTGTGACCCTGAACATATAAAAGACGTATTATCACATGTTCAGGAGGCTCAAACAGAATGGGTACAAAGCGAGTGGAAGGCAACCAACGCGCAATCGGAGGGAGAAACATCCTGAGGTTAACAGACAGCCAGCATTTATGCCATACGTGAAAGGAGCGACGGACAAAGTTGGAACAGTATTGAGAAGATACTCCATTAAAACTGTAAACGAGTACTCCGTCCTCCAAACTAGCGGAAAATCTACGCACACTCAAGGATGGATACCATGGATGGATGTTATTATATCAGTTGCGGTAAGGGTCAAGGAACATGGCAGCTGTAAGAAACCGCTCAACTAGTAAATCAGCAATAGCCAAACACATTCTCAACACTGGATTTAATCACTCTATAGAACTCCGCACTCCCAAAATCATCTCCACTGAACGTCGCTATTATCACAAGGTTGAACGTGAAGCAATTGCAATTAAGAAATATAAAACTTCAATTGGGAAGATGGATATAAACTGTCGTTGACGTGGAATCCAGTGATTAACAGATTTACCTTGCGATTTACCGTCGGATACGTCCGCGGACACTGTTAGTGTAGTGTCGCAGCATTTCCGAATGTGAAGATCAAATGTGGGTAGTTGATAAAACAGTTCTCAGCTCCCATTCTGGACTACCCGCTTCTTCAGTCGAACTCGTGGCCACGGCTGGCGTACCGAAACGTCAAGTAGGAATACGAGGTAAACAAATACCTTTATTATACGCGTTCAGACCCTATTTAGAATAAAATGTGTACCAAATTTTTTTGCTGTTGTTAGTCTATTATGTGAAAAAAATCCTTATGGTCGGTTATAGTTTCTCAGATTAGATCGGTTATAGTTGTCAAATCCTAAAAATAACAATTTTATTATTACTTTATCTGTTTAAAATCAGATGATAAAGCACGTTTCAATTTGAAACAGAATATTGAAATTAAGTTCAATAATTCTGTATTGAATTCGTATTGTAACTAATTAATTACATTAAACATACTATACACAAGCATAAGATGGTTATTCATAGTGAAAAAATAAGGTAAATCGAAACAAAAGCCAGTCTAGTCCTTAAGAGCGTTTTCCTTCTCACGAAACAATACCGCACTGATGACGATAACAGCTATAGAGAATAATTTAGAGAATGATTTAGCTTGCTAAGGTAAGAACTATTTATAGTAGTATGGCAACATCCACTCAAACAAGTCCCCGGCGTCACTGGAAAGTCGGACCCTATTAAGAGCAACTCATCAGGATAATACCGGCTAGGGTTATTATATACTTAATAATAAAAAGCTATAATACTCGTAATTTTATACTGATGTGAATTTATTACAGCTACTTTTAGAAAACTGAAATTAACCAGATCAATTGACCCAGTAATATGAAGGAGACGTTTTAAACTGCGGTGTTAGTGTTTAAAATCAACAAATCCTCAAACAGCCTTAATTACAGTGTAACGGGATATTTGACTCCTTTGTCAGACTGCATTTAATAACTATTAGTTTCATATTACTATTAGGATCTTTATTTGAAATGTGTAGTACTCACAGCACCCCAAGTACCTGCACGAACAAGAGGCAGGTGAATGGCCGAGGTGGCACGGCACGCGAATAACGCGTTACCTTCACCGATTTGCGAGTTCTATTCTGCCCTCTTTAAAAAAAGACGGTGCATTCGAAGACATTCGAGAAAAATGCAAACATTTTTGGTAAAATAACATAACGTTACATATTCTTTTGCTAAAAATGTTACAAATGCCTTCTCTTCTTAGGAAGGCAGTACTGGTGTCAACAACTCTAGTAGCATCCGGCCAATACAATAACGTTTGTTATTAACGTCATTTTTTGAAAATAAAGGTAGTCTACTTAAAATAAATAACCTTTATAAGTCAGCGAGTCTGTTTGCTCACACTAATCTCGGAATGTACTTTGGATTGAGTTTGTTGAAGTTTTTACCGCTGTGTAGTGTTTATACCGGGAGGTTACATCACTTTCAAAGTTTCTTTCTGTACATTCAGTGCCTACTTTAGTATCTACTGCTTTCATCAAAATTGGTCACCTAAAGTTGAAAATGATGTCGATTGTCGAGGATAATCACTGTTATCTATGCAAATGATGGTATCATATAGTTTTTTCTTTCTTTATGAAATAAAGGTGGCAGACGAGCAAACGTCCACTTGGTGTTAAGTGGATACTGTCATCTATGGACATCCGCAATACATGCCAACATCAGTCCAGAATGAGAAATGTTGGCATGCCCTCGGATGCGCTGCCTATCTTTGGAGATATAGGAATGGATTTGGAGAATTGGTTGGGAAAATGGGGTAGGATAGCATAGGATGGGATGGGAATGGGTTCTGGCATATTTCACTCACTATCGAAACACGTACGTACATTGGGATAAAGTGGGAAATTCAAGGTAGTCTTCTATGAGAGAGGTAACGTGGCAAGTAGAGTGCGCCCAGCGGCTATGGGAATTCAGCGTGCTCTCTCCCCCTCCAAAATAGGTAAGAATATATAATGAATTCATGGTAAGCATTGGAGTCAACCGAGCATGATTACAAACTTTTTTGCGTTCCTAAATGAGTTATTATGGTGATTTAAAAGTTCATATTCATTGCTCTAACTGCATGAATAAATTTGTTCTACAAAGTTATTTTTGCGGTTAGCAGTACCTAACCGCTTACTGAATAAGTTGGATAATAAGCTGCAAAGGAGTTTGTATTTGTGCGGACGATCCCTTGGTCGATACTTTTGAGAAACTGATTAGGAAATCTGATTGTAAACGGGTAAAGGTACGGTAATATTATGTAGGTTACGTATAAAATGGACTGTGCATGGTGTCTGGGATGTTTATATAATAGGTGAGGCAATTTTGCGTCATTTCACCATATAACGATTTTAACAATTTGAGGCAACAATGAGAAGTAGATACTACTATATATTACAATAAATTAATAAGAAATTGAAACTTATTTAGTTATTAAATTTTCCATTCAGTGTTAAAATGTGATCTCCGTGGCTGTTACAAAACCCACGTTCTTCTCGTGTTCAACGAATAATATTATCAATATATTACCGTATAACAAATTAAATTTTGCTTTAATACGAAAAACTGTATAGTCTAATATAGGAAAGTATAATAGTATTCTTCCATCATCGAATTTAGGAAATATTCATATTTAATTACATGTCAAACGATTCCCACATAATTACCGTGACCAACGTAGACGTTCGTATATAACCTACTTAGAATGTCGGGAAAATAGGCCTTCTAAATCCCTTGAGGTACTTCTTACACCTCTTAAAGATAGGTATCTCTTCGCATCTGAATCTGATGATCGATAGACATCATCAACTCTTCTAAAAGATATTCATTATATTATGGTGTACCATTATCATTTCTAAATAAATAACCGCCATGTTTTTAATCATAATTACAATGTGTGTAGAAATCACTACTAAGGTCCGAGAAAATTTCATGACTTCATATTTGGGAAACTAATGCACAGAATCGAAATAGGTCGGGAGAAAATCTTTTCGTATTTTGTACGTATGGATTTGTAATCGAATCTCTTTGGTTGTACTATTTGTACCTGGCTGGTTGTAATACTATTAAAAGGTGACAGTCTAAAAAAAAATACGATTTTCCATTGTTTTCCAGTTTGTGAAAATGAGTGAAAGTAACGAAGAAATTCACTACATTTTGAAATTTTATTACAAAAAAGCGTCACAAGCCGCAAAAAAAATTGTGCCGTTTATGGATCTAATGCGATATCGGTAAGAGTAGCACAAAGGTGCATGCGCTTTCAGTCTGGAAATTTTAACGTAAAAGCTCGCTCTGGTCGCCCAGTTACAGATAAAGTCAATGTCATCTTTTTTTTTTTTATGTACGAATGCGGCTGACGAGCATACAGTCCACCTGATGGTAAGTGGATACTGTCGCCCATAGATATCCGCAATACATGCCAACATTAGTCCAAAATGAGAAACGTTGGCATGCCCCCGGATGCGCTGCCTACCTTTGGAGATATAGGAATGGATTTGGAGAAAGGGTTGAGAAAATGGGGAGGGATAGGATGGGATTGGAATGGGCTCTGGCACATTTCACTCACTACCGAAACACGTACGTACATTGGGGAAATACGATAAAATGGGAAATGCAGTACATTTCAAGGTAGTCTTCTGTGAGAGAGGGGTAACGTGGCCAGTCGAGCGCACCCAGCGGCTGTTGGATTGCAGCGTGCACTCTCCCCCTCAATATTTACAATATCTAACCGATTTTTAAAAAACTTTGTTAAAAAATTTAAATTTTTAAAATCAACAAAAATTGCCCCGTTTCAAATATTCACCCAATACCATCTTATCTTGCATCTATCAATATCTTCAAACTATAATATATGGTTTTCTTTTCTTTTAAAAAATAACGTACTAATATATTGAATTTTAAACCAGTGTTTTCAATAGATTAATAAAAATTTAAACCATTCATAAAGTCTGTGTATGTAAACGCTGTTGGCTCGCCACGTTTCATTAGCTTATCTCGCGTTTAATAAAACGACCATGCGCATGGGCATGCTTCTTTCTTATCATATTAAGATAGCTTAAACTAGCAACAATATATTTTATTAAATAAACTAAAGAAGTATCGACCGTATCGACTCAGATAGAGGTTCAAAATTGACCTCTATGCAAACTGCATAAGGTTCTTAATACACAACTCGGTCTAAGACCCCGAAAAAGTTAGTCTTTAGTCTAAAAAGTTACCTGGCATTTACCCCCGTGGTGAAGAAATGCAATCTATTCCTACGGAGATTTATTTATGACTATTAGTCATCCTCATCAATCAATAATTTTCCTGTAATAAATAAAACTATACAATAAGAAGCACGATACATATGGCAAACTTTAAGCAAGCTAATGCAATGACTGGCTTTAGCTTAATGCGAATAAATGTCGTCCAGGCAAGTTCAGGTTCGCGGCTAACACCTGCCACATGCCAAGTAGAGCAAAGCGTCGCATCGCAAAGCAAATAAATTCACTTGAACACTGCACCACATGATAATAACGCCTAGTTTTTGCTAAGCATACTTCAAGGTTTTTTTGTTAGATTCGCATGGCAACCTTGACTCGATCCCCTCGGTTACATTCGCTTCTGTGGGAACATACGATTCAGAGCACACGTTTCGTTTTGCTTCGCCGTCTGGAGCCCATGTGAGCACGCATCCGGTAGATTCCTTGCAAGGGTTGTACCTACGCAACTCGACATAGTGATTATTTATCAACCTTTGTAACAAAGAGCTACATGATAAATGCTTATACAACACGCGAGCGAAATAAGCCATTCTTTTATAAAAAGGTCTACTAATTTACGTCAAACATCCTTTTCCTCCGGCCTTGACATTTCCATAACTAAAATCATTGACTAGTAAGTACATTAATTAAGATAGTTTTTGTGATCAACGTGGCATCATAAAGACAATCGGAGATTGACAAAAACAGTATCAAAGAATATTTAATTACCTGTCACAATCTTCAAACACTCCGTATTTAACTTTCGCAATTAACAGTAGAAAGACTAATGGCCGTATCATGGATGTAAATTCGTTTATTTGTTGTTGAGACGCTCTCCACCCAGCTTCGGCGGCGTGCCTCATTTAATGGAGCAATAAAAAATGTTCGACTGCTTACGTAATCCGTATTATTTCCGCGTCGTAGACGGTGGAGGTTAGCGCGCGTATGATCTCGTCTTTAGACGCTATTGTTGTTATTTAAATCACTAACCAAACAGATATTGTTAACAATATCCTTTACTAGGACGTTAGTTTCTCTATTTTGTTGACTAGCACTGCCCGCGACTTCGCATGGATTTTAGAGTAGGTACCTACGTGTGGTTAAAATGATACCCGCGGGAACTTATTATGTTTCAAGATAAAATAAAAATGTCCTAAATTTACCCAGGACAAACTATTACTGTACTAAATTTCATAGAAATTAGTGATATTTATGTAAAGAATATCATTTCATAGAAGTCTGAGATTATACATGAGGAGTTGAAGTCGTTTTGGGCTCTGTATATATACTGTGTACTTTATAATGCAAAATGACTAAAAAATATATTTATTTAATATACAGGCACGGCTCTGTTACGATTTTATTATACAACTAGCGACCCGGCCTCGCCTCGCTTCGGTTAATAAGATTTTTTTTTCAAAATTTCAAAATAAAATATAGCCATTTCATTTTGAGGGATCCCTAATTTTTACTAGTAATAAATATAGTCTATGTTACTCAGGGATAATGTAGCATTCTAATGGTGAAAGAATCTTTGAAATCGGTCCAGTAGTTTTTGAGTTTATTCGTTACAAACATACAAAAATACAAATCTTTCCTCTTTATAATATTATAGTATGATTAGTGTAGATGACATACAGTTTATTATACAGTATGTTTAGTTTATAGCTAAAACTATCATTTCACGTAATGCTGATGGCCACATTAATCCAACGAAGCCAAACATGTGTCGATATTTTCTACAACGACTGCCTGTACTAATTAGTACAGTTTAAAGAAAAATATAAAAATAACGTGTCTACGAGAAAAACAGACTTGTAAAGAGCAAATCGATTTTTTAGTGAACGAGTTCTAATAGTAGCATCTAATACTACGTCTATTTTCATACCAACGTTTATTAATACGAGTAAATTTTATTGTAGTCTTATTTGTGGCTTATGACAACTTGAGGTTAAGTATGTACTTTTTTAATATAACTACTTTCTTCAACGAATATAAGGCAATTGATAGCGATGTGGTTTCCGAAAGAATACGGCGACCTAATAAGCAAGTGTAAAGAATTTAGTGGTCCTTTTTTGTTCGCCCGTTGTGGGTCGCTACCTTAAAAGGGACGATTGTAAAGAAATGGTTTTGTTTCTTTTTTGTGTAAGGAATTTATCTAAGATAAACTTAATTACTCACCGATACCGTAATCTAATCAAAAGCTACTTTGAATAAAGTCATTTTGATTACTTTAATATATTACGTTATAATTATTTATAAGTTAACATAACAATATTTATGAAGTATGGGTATACGTCAAGCAAACCGAAATTCACAGGGTTTTGTCATTTGTCAAAGAACTCTTTTGTCATTTTATCAAGTGGTGAATATAAACGCGTAGTACTACATGGTTATAGTCTTATCAGTAGCTAGGTAGTTATCCAGATTTTCTCGCATCATTACTTGCATAATTAGAGGCGTTAAGAAGTAAATAGGAACAACATAAATTCATTTAAGTATTTACGCAATAAATAAATCTATTCAAAAACAAAGAAAATAAGACGTTTAAAAGCATAATTTAAACCGCTGGACTTTGTTTCATCACGGTTATAATATCGTATTTCACAATAGCCATTCATCACTGAGCGGGACAATAAATCTCAAACTAGGGACATTGTAAAGTTTTACTGACT
Source organism: Sesia bembeciformis (assembly GCA_943735995.1). NCBI lineage: Eukaryota > Metazoa > Arthropoda > Insecta > Lepidoptera > Sesiidae > Sesia > Sesia bembeciformis. The sequence continues at coordinate 11,041,984 of OX031031.1, forward strand.
CTCGAGGTAGAGTTCATATTTCTTTTGAGAATCGTAAAAATTTGGATAAAAACAAAAATAGACGCAAGTTTTACTAAAATGAAGTACGCTTAGTTTAGTAAGGTTAGTTTTATAATTATTAGTTACGTTGTTTAAAATATGCTAGTCGTAATTGGGGTGCGCTGATATATATCAATTGATATTTAGGAGCGGTAGACTTAGTTCTCCTGGGGTAAATCACCTGGGTGAATTAAGTACACTACTTAGTAGAATAGATTCACCTTGTCGGGTAAGTTAATACTAATATTAATTTTGAGTATACTTTATTCACCTATACTATAACTATTACATAAATTAGTCGAAAGAAAAGAAAACATAAAAGAGACTACTCATAATATGAAATACGCTCGTATTTCTGATACGCAGGCAGTAGGCTCGTAGGCACTCGTGATACGCAGAAATACGAGCTTTTACGCCTGTCAACGCATCATCTCCAGAAAATGACCCACATTGATATTGATTATTGATATCCAAGAACCTTATTTGAGCATCCAGGATAACATCGTCACTTATTTGACTCTGCGGTTTGCGTTGTTTCGGCTTTCGCACTGAGTTTTCATCTTTTTTAAAAGCTCTGATAACCTCCAAAATACTGCGGTTATTTCTTTTAACAATTTTGTTCAATTTAGTGTGCCAACCTTCTACGAAATTGTTGGTTCTGAGCCTCTCACCGAAAACACACCATTGCTTCATAATTTTCGGCTTCAACCAGTTCGTCTTGAAATATATTAAAAAATTTTGAAGATGTTTGTATTTTGAAAAGAGTGCCTCAATATATTTCCAGCCCGCTTTTATTTCAGTTAGCGGTAATAACGCTAAACTACGACACAGAAATACACAGCGCCGATTGTTTTTCTCTTTAAATATGTGCAACGTCTTCGCTTTTCTCTTAGGCTTTCGTGGAAATGGAAGTAACATCCTTTTACTGTAATTTTTGGAAAAACCGTCGAGATTGCCTTAACTGTACTTTTTTCGAAAAAGCTTGTAAATTTCTTTGGATTCCAGTTGGCTATTTGTGATTTTATCATTTCAAATAATATAATATCACATACGACTTGCAATTCTTGTGAGACATTAATGCGTATATAAGCGGTGAGATGTATGTGGTTTCAGAGCTACTGCCGCAGTCTCCATGGATCGTATATATTTGAGAAAATGGAACTGGACAGGCCTCAAAAGTTCCATCTCCGAAAAAATGTTTCAACTTGGCCATTCTAAACCCCTTTTTCGAACTAAATAATGCAATTCTTAAGCCGTCGCAGTTGTAGTCAGCCAGTAAGAAATCGCTAAATTTTTGAGGAATAACAACATTCGCTACTTCATCATACACAACTTTATGGACTTCCAGGTACTTATTTCTCTTTCTATACAAGCCCGCTTTAATGTCCTCGAGAGGTGGTATTTCATATACTAAATCGAGTACCACTGTTTTTGTAAGTTTCCACTGTTTCTTCATAAAGCTGTGGTATCGGCAGATCTGTTGTACAAATTTTTTCCTTACATGTTTCTAAATTATCTGTCCATATATTTGTGGCCGTGTCGACGGTGCAGTCCGCGTAATGTGAAACTTCTTTTATAATTCTATGATCCTATAATATAAAGAATATAAAATTAAAATTTTTAGATTAAGAAGTCATATAATTAGTCCTAAATATGTTATAAGGCTGAAAATATCATCACTCAAAAGCTAAAAAGGTTTACCTTTACTGTCATGGAGCCATTACATTTTTTATTGGATATTTTACTAGAACATCTCCACCAGTCAGCACCACATTTGTAAGTCTTTTTTTTAAAATACTGTCGACCATTGTACAAAAGAACTCGACCTCGTCCTCTTTTTATAAATTTAAATTCGTTAATTATTTTATTTTAATATTTTATCCAAAGTCGCGTCGGAAAATTCGGAAACGAAGAATTGAAAATCGCTATAAATATGACATGTTCAATAGATTACAATAATTGATTCATAAACACTTCAAATTTCAAGTGTCCAAGTAGATCCTATATCATACATAATTTGTAATTAACCTCTGGGTGAATCAAGTCTACCAAGTAGTGCATTTAATGCCCCTGCAAATCACCTGGGTGAATCTATTCTACTAAGTAGTGTACTTAATTCACCCAGGTGATTTACCCCAGGAGAACTAAGTCTACCGCTCCGATATTTATCGTCAAAACTAGAATTTTTGGCAGATACCACGCTTTTAAATTGTTGTAAGTACTGACATAAAAAAAAAATATGATCACTGCCACTGCCAATGATCCAACACTAAAGATTATAATTATAATTTAGTTGAGTGTTGATTGAGACTCATTATTAATCTCAAAGACTAAATTTTTGTTCCTTTAATTTTACAATTACTTTTTGTTTTGTTTTATACTAAATAAGTCTATTAATCAAACTCAAAGTTTCATTGAAAAAAACTTTCATCAAAACTCATTAAAACCATCGACAGAACGAAATTAGCGTCTTCTTTATATAACATTGAGGGATCCCTAATTTTTTTAATAAATATAGCCTATGTTACTCAGGGATAATGTAGCATTCTAATGGTGAAAGAATCTTTGAAATAGGTCCAGTAGTTTTTGAGTTTATTCGTTACAAACATACAAAAATATAAATCCTTCCTCTTTATAATATTAGTATGATGATGATATATATCCGATATAATATATCGGATGGGGGGGGGGGAGTTCCAACAGCTGCTGGACTGGCCGCGTTAGCCCTCTCTGACAGAAGAAGACCTTGAAATGTACTGCATTTCCCACTTTATCTTATTTTCCTAATGTACCTACGTACGTATTTCGGTAGTGAGTGAGATGTGCCAGAGCCCATTCCCATCTTATCCCTCCCAATTCCCCCAACCCTTTTTCCAAATCCATTCCTATATCTCCAAAGATAGGCAGCGCATCCGAGGGCGTGCCAACGTTTGTCATTTTGGACTAATGTTGGCATGTATCGCAGATGTTTAAAGGCGACAGTATCCACTTACCATCAGGTAGACTGTATGCTCGTCTACCGCCTTCGTCCGTAAAAAAATAAACTGATATATGTATATCGAATATACATATCAAATATCGATATAAAATTTTTACGAAGCCTGGACGTAATATTAATTAAGTTTATTAACGCAAGAGAAGCTTTGCTATTAAATAAAACATCGTGATGTAACATGTCTATTTTAAATTTCACTATATACGGTGACGTAAAATCGAGAAAAGACATATAATATTCTTTAGGTGTCACTGAGGTCCATATTATTTACGACCTTAAGCGGCGTCGTAAAGCGCTTGTGTATAGCTCGAAAAAAAATATCACACGGCGGGTGGCGACCAGATTCAATAGATCCATGCATACGATCCATTGTCGAGCTTGTAAAGAAAGTCGGAACGAATTGTAAATCGAATCAGAGCGCCGGGTGACGCCCTACGAATCAAAAAAAACAATAGGCGACCCGTATGAGTATTGAAGAAGCTCGGCCGATTTAAACATTGTGCAAGCCGGCACAAAGGAGGACGAGAGAAATCCAACAATGTTTACGAGACTTTCGAGAGAAAACGGAATCAACTGCGCTCTTTATCTCCCCTGGAATGGTAGTCGTAAATCAGTTAAGCAATGGCATGTCCTGCATTAATACCGGACCACTGGCTTTTTTGTTGTCAGTCAGCTGTGTTGAAAAAGAACATTATTAGGCAACAAATTTCAACTGACTCATCTTATTCTTTTAAACTATCGACTTACACTTGTTAGTTTCCTTCCATAAAAAGGTTTTTATTCTTAGCAAGCTCATCAGGTATACTGATGACACAAATGGCTCACGAACTATAGGATATAGGAGAACGAATTATAGGAGGGGGAGAGTGCACGCTGCAATCCAACAGCCGCTGGGCGCGCTCGACTGGCCACGTTACCCCTCTCTCACAGAAGACTACCTTGAAATGTACTGCATTTCCCACTTTATCGTATTTCCCCAATGTACGTACGTGTTTCGGTAGTGAGTGAGATGTGCCAGAGCCCATTCCCATCCCATCCTATCCCTGCCCATTTTCACAACCCTTTCTCCAAATCCATTCCTATATCTCCAAAGGTAGGCAGCGCATCCGGGGGCGTGCCAACATTTGTCATTTTGGACTAATGTTGGCATGTATCGCGGATGTCTATGGGCGACAGTATCCACTTACCATCAGGTGGACTGTATGCTCGTCTGCCGCCTTAGTATATAAAAAAAAAAAAAAAAAGAACTGATTCTCCCCGCTTACAATACATATTTAAAATTAATATCAATCTTAGTTCCTTATAAAAATGTGAACATCATGGTCCTTATGTAACTTCAAATTTACTGGAATGCACAAGCAAAACCACGAACACAATATAGAGAATCATACTAGGAACAAGGAACTTGAAAACGAGAAAGCAGGTTTATAGCGTAGGACAATTACCGCCCAAGGTGCGTGAGTTAAAGTATTGTTCAGCTTAAGCATTGTGCTGCCAATGACAGATAAGAGCTGTGTAATGAGCACAAACAGCCTACAATAGAAATCTCCCTGGGCTCGCCACACAACGCCGCTGTCGTTATCTAAATTCTAAACTATTTTGTAAAGAATTTAAGCAACTTAGGAATACTCTGAAATTTTACTTACTTTAAAATACAGTCATTAAACTAATGTTGCTTGCTATTATAATATATACGTTATTATCGCGAGCAAAACGCCATTTAAAGACAATTTTAGTATAATTTTATAGCCATTTAATTTATAATCATCATTTTAGAGATAATCTTGATGATACGTAGATCAAAAGCTGAACAAATATTTGTGGTTCCTTTTTATATACAGCTGTTAAACGACACGACAGATATATTTCTATCAATGTAAAAATTTTTTTTACTTAAATCTGTTACTAAAGCTTACATTTAAACCTTTACACATAAACGCAAACCCATAAAATGTAAACGAAGCCGTTCAAACTATATCAACAAATTCAGTCGACAAATATTTGTACAGAAGTCTTGCACTCTCGTGTGTCACTGCTCAAACATGATTTTCAACACATTTCTGCTTGGTTATCGCAAATATTGAAAAACGGCAAGGATAGTAAGTTTTCAGGAACAATTTAATGCATAAAAACCGCCAGTAGGCATCTATTGGTTGTAAGTTACCTAATTGTTGTTCAAGTTAGCCTTGGAAATCATTGATTGATCTCTGTCCAAGTTTTCAATATGATGGAGAGATACTTGATAAAAAAAAAATTAGATAAAACATTAAAAAATAATAGTAATGACTTCCATGTTTATTTTTTCATTTTAGTGTATTTTAATAAGTTTGTTTTTACATTGAATTTATTTACTCCTCTTTAGTGTTCTAAGTTACAGAAACTTTTCTACGAGCCCAAACATAACGTGTCTACAGTTCGCTGTTGAGTAGTTCCAGTATGCTGGCCTTCCTAGCTGCAGGATCAGGTTAAGGTCATGATACTAAGGTGTTGTCATTAGTCATCATATTGTATTGTCATCGGTTTTATATATCTAGACTAGATGTGTAAAATTTCAAGGCAGTAGTACGAGAAGAAGTAGGTTAAAATGATATTTAAAAAATCATTCATTAAGTACATAGCCGGAGTAGCAACTGTCATACAAAAAGAACATTCACAGTTCAAGAGATCGCTACTTGCATTATGTGCAATCACAAATTCAATGTACCTTTAAGGTGTAGGTGCGATACAGGGTTCAAGCCCAAGCTCCCGTAAGCATTTCACAACGTCACATTTCAAGCGATAGTTTGGGGTCATCGACGGCGGACATTGCCGGTGGAGGTGGAGTGCTCTTTGAATGCCACCACAAGGGACTGGAGAGAGCGGTGTTGTTTATTTCAAGGACCGATGTGAAATTTTACTATAAATCAAATAAATTGCACTGATAGCTTTTACAATAACCACCATCACGTTTATTTGTTCGTGCACATAGGTGTCTAGTTTCTACGGATAGCATAGAACAAAGAACATGAAAGCTAGTTGACTAAAAACGCAAAGCAACCAAATCTCAATAACTTAAAAAATAGATAAAACTCAGCAACTGAGTCTGACTAAATGATCTTTATGGTAAGTAACAGATAACCCCCATCGTATTTGGGCAGGGTTGATAAAAAACATGTTTTTTCATTTTAATAAAAAAAAATCAATAATTTATTTTTAAGGTGGAGAGTGCACGCTAAAGTCTAACAGCCGCTGGGCCCGCTCGAGACTCGCCACGTTAGCCCTCTCTCACAGAAGACTACCATGAAATGTACTGCATTTCCCACTTTATCTTATTTCCCTATTGTTCGTAAGTGTTTCGGTAGTGAGTGAGATGTGCCAGCAGAGCCCATTCCCATCCTATCCCTCCCCAATTTCCCAACTCTTCAAATCCAACTCCAGTAGGCAGCGCATCCGACGGTGTGGCAAAGTTTGTAATTTTGGACTAATGTTGGCATGTATCGCAGATGTCTATGGGCAACAGTATCCACTTACCATCAGTCGCCATGGTCCATAAAAAATATTTTTTTTTACATAGCCAAAATTTCTACTTTAAAGGGGGTAAATTAAGCTGGGCAGCACTAACACTGAGTAGTATCGCGGCAATGGCACTGTCAATGAGTAAAATCTGTGTACATATTTTTTTGTCATTTTGTTTTTATGGTGAATTCCAAATACAATACAAATAAAAAATAGTATAATAAGATAAAAAATAGACGAAATAAAAAGGAGATTTGGATCATATTTGGATATGTACATATGTTGATTAACGTAAAATAAAGACTTATTTTATTTTTCATTCATATTTGTATCATTTTCTGTTGTAATCCGGTGAATTTTGCCTCCTCCTTGACTTTTGTTTAAATCATTGATTAAAATAAAAAATCACTTGATTTTTATCATTGTGTAATGATAGTGATTTAAATCAATGATTTAATCAAATTGATTTAAATCACTCATCCCTGCATAGCTATCTACAGGTGTACAGGTGTAACATTGTGGATGCATGATCTGCAGTTATCTCGAGGTAATACTGAAAGCAGACTCCCATGGCTTATACCGCATCCTACGTCCGCACAGCTGCCGGACTGGTTTGTCCACTTGCGCCGGATTGATTTAGCGTTAACGCACGATCCACGCCGCTCGTTCGCCGCCGTGTCCGCCCGGTACTTCATTATCGCTTAACTATCTTGAGCATTGATTGTTAAAACAACATGATGACCGAAATAACATCATCAGATTTCACAGATAATTTTACTTTCACGTAATCAGGGAACTCTTAAGTATATATCCGTACATGAAATTGTAAATAGCATGATGGTAATCCATGTATAGGGTTGCCAGGCGTCCGGCTTTTTATAGCCGTGTCCGGCCAAATATTTACGTGTCCGGCCTGTCCGGCTTTTTGTCAAATATATTTCATAGGGTATTTTTTTTTATTTGTTTAATAAAAACTTTTATTTTATTGTGTTTTCTTTGTTCTTCGATTTTGTCTAGTCTCCAGAAGACTTTGTACTTAATAAATACTAAATTAAAATACGTAACCGAGTTTTTTTTACTATAAAAGTTAAGTCCAATTTTGAAAAAGATATGCCCGGCTTTTAGGGCAAAATGTCCGGCCTAATGTAGCGCTGAGTCCGACTTTTTGGGAAAATGTCCGGCCTAATATAGCGCCGAGTCCGGCTTTTGTATTTTAGGGCCTGGCAACCCTATCCATGTAGGAATATAGGTCGGCATAGATATACATACATACATTATTGTACACCAAAATATACAGGAGAAACACAAAAATACAAATGATTAGAAGTACAATCAGCGCCCTGATCGCTAAAGCGATTTCTTCCAGGCAACCTTTGGGTGCTAAGGAGAAGTCTGTAGACGAATAGAGGTAGATGGTGCAATAAATAAATAATGTATTTATAAAAACATAGATACATACATAGTAAACAATAAATATAATAAAGAATACATATATATAATATATTACATACTTATTATATACATATATATAATAAAAATATATATAATATATTATATATATACCAGCTAATCAGAAAGTTTTTTTATCTATGGAACACTGGGCATCTACGAGTCAGGGGGATAGTAGCGCGCTGGATGCCGCACAACCCCACCGACGCTCAAAAACAAGTTCGTGTCCAATGGTGCCGTAATATGATAACAAAATTTGGTCGTCTCGGGTCGTTTACGACATTGTCTCAAGTAGACGAATCTTAGATCAACCAGTATGATCCAGAAACTAAGTGTCAATTTACTGTTTGGCTGTTTCAAAGTGATCCAACGCCTTGATAGGTGTAAAGCGCTGCGAAAATGTTAATCGCAAGTTTTTTCACTTTAACAGGCTACCTGATATCTGTACCTTTACGAAACCAAAGCAGCATTAACGCAGAATGGTACGTAGCCACGTGCCATCCAAACGTTTTTACTGCAGTGAGTAACAACCGTCCACACACAGGTTTCCGTGGACTGCTGCTGCATCACGACAACGCGCTCGCTCACTCAACGCTTAAAACAAGGATCTTTTTAGACAGTACCCCGGTTAAAGTTTTAAGCTATCCTCCTTACAGTCCCGACTTAGAACCTTGCGACTTTTTGTTATTTCCGAAAATTAAATCACAACTAAAAGGGAAGCAGTTTTCGTCGCCAGAACACGGCGCTGGCTACGTTCGAGGAGGCTGTAAGGTACCTGAGCAAGAGTGGAAAAAATGTTCTCAAAATTGATTTAGACGCATAAAACTTTGTATAGATGCAAGTGGAAAATACGTTGAAAATTTGTAATAAAAAATTTGAAGCCCTAAGAACATTTTTTTTTCTTTTTGCAAAACAGGGTGAGTTCCCCACGTATATTATATTTATACTATAACTACATAAATACCTAATTATAAATTTGTTACTAACCCCACTAACATTTGTTTTAATATTGATATGGGTTGTGATGTCCTGGGACGTACCTATATACATATATTATAACCTCCATCAATAGCACTTCGCGTCTTCTGCCCCGTACCTCCACGCGTGCACTTTCCTCGCGTGACATTTGATAAGTAGTTGTCGCGCTTAAGTTGATAACTGATACTGCCATCAATCCGAAGAAGAATAAATTCAACCAACTGATAGCTATCGTAACTATGGTGGGCTATATTTAATTTACGTGAACTAAATCTACGTACATAACATAGTGGAAATAAATTGTTACATTATTTATCTTCATAATTAATATGCTTACACTAAGAAAAAGATAAGCAATTGGGACAGAAAAAGGCGTGGAAGCCTGTTGGACACTAACTAGCTGGTTTTTGACTAATTTCAATTAACCCTAAACATAAAATATAATATTAATAACATAAGCTAAAATAATTTACAAGGCTAATTGTTGTAGGGAACAACTAATCATACAGTAATATCGAAATTCTGGACAGAATTCAAAGTATGTTAACCATTCTTCATCTTTTACTATCTTTATATAGCCGGAGCAAAGCACATTATGTTGTAGCAACATAATGTACATAACATAATGTTTATGTAACATAACAAAGTTGTAGCAACTTTGCTAACACTGTAGCAAAGTGTTTGTACATTATGTTTTAAAAAGAATAATCTAATTGCTGTGTATTGGGTATCTTGCAGGTCTTTCAGTATCCACTGCTGGACATGGGCCTCCTCATGCACATTATCTCCTGCATGTGGGATATATGGCCTTAAAATATCATGCTGGCCAAACAGGTTGGCGAATCCACTCAGTAGTTCATTATTTTCAAATATTTGTCTATATGCCTGAAAGAAATTCATGCATAAACTACTGGAGGGATTTCAGTAATAATTAGCATAATATATCTAACTTGGATAGATAAAGTCTACCATGAAACATACTCACATACTCATACCAATGTATTTAGGAAATGATTGAGAATTGCACAATTGCATTTTTTTCAATCCCATTGTATATAAAAAGGACTATAAAGAAGAGAGTGTAGTAGCAGATGTTATTCAGTGATGAAGCCCTATTCAGAGATGTAGAGGAGATGCAGACTAAATGTATAGCATGGTATCTATAGTATATGCATCATAATAGCTACCACATCAGGTCCTTTTCCTTGGCCTTCCCAACCCTTTTTCCATAACCACTCCTAAATTTCTAAAGGTAGAAAGCAAATCTTGGGGGCATGCCAATGGTTCACCATTCTGGGCTGAAGTTGGCATGTATCACAGATGGTCATGGGGGACAATATCCATTTACTACCAGGTGGACAATCTGGTCATATGCAACCTTTTTTTCTATGCAAACAGGAGGGATGACTAAAATGGATCCAGGGGTTAATTCGGGTATTTAATTGTATTTTTTACTATCTGGCCCTGACTACAGAACATTTAAATAGATCTGTATCCCAAATGGTGATGCAGCACTAGATCAAGAAAATTAAATGCCTGGTAGACTGAAAAATAGCCTTAATTTTTAGTTTCTATAATCAAGCTATATGATGACCTTTAACTTTCAATTTTTCTCTTTTGTATTAGTGTTTCTGTTGGACCATGCTACACTTGACAATAAATTATTTAGATTATTTAGTTTGATTACTAAGTAAGACTGTGAGTTTAACTTTGTAAGACAAAACGCTACCTTTTTATAAGTAACATAGATCTTATAGCTGTATACTCTAAACATCTATTTTACCTATATACCAATAGATACATATTCATCAATAAATAAAACTGTAAATATAGTAAAGCTTTGGGAGACTGAAAAACTTTTAGGCAATATTTTTGAAACCTTTTCTTGCTAGCCATATCTAAAGTAAATATTATAATTACATTTTAAGACATACCTTATGTAGAGTACTGATGTGCCATTAACAATTCTCCTCCAACCTAAAGGCACTGTTACAGTCTGAGGAGAATCACTAGAAGTCCTCGAGCTAAGCTCCGTGGTTTCAACAGGGTGGGGTAAAACAGAAGGTGGTAACACTGCCAACACCACACCATCCGCAGTGCGCATTAGCTGAGGTGCACTCCCTTCTCCTTCAACAATCCCACGACTCACACCCACTTGCTGGTTCAGTATACTTATACTTTGATTCACTATAGATTGATGTGAAACACTTTGTTCTAAAAACTGGTAGTTCACATAACTTTTGTCCACTGATAAAGCCCTGTCACCACTTGTTCCTTCACCGTTACCACTTTGCACTGTGCCATCCTCACTGAATTGACTCTGGAGTACAATTGGCTGCATCGATGGCATATTATTATCAGGTGCAACAGGAACAGAACATCTTGTGTGATATGTCGTCAGCTCTGCTCCTACAGGGACTCTGGCATTAAAACTTTCTATACCACTATACTCTGCACTTAAACTGTTAGCACAGTCCCTCTTCACATTAACATTACTCAACCGCTCAACCACTTTATTTTCATCAACTTTTAAGCATGGTTCTTTTACAAATTGCTGGGCAACAGAATAAAACTCAGCTCTCTGTGTATTATCAGCTGTTCCATAAGGGTTTAGTTTAGCATCATTATTGTTATCACTTAGAGATTTGTAAAACACAGTTTGATTCCTGAGGTCATTTTGTTCAATGTGGGTGTTGTAAACAGTATTCCTGGGTAAGTGTTGGTGCAGGTTATCGTGAAGGTAGAGCGCGTCGAGTGGCGGCGCAGCGGGCGGCGGCGGCGCGTCCGCGCCCGCGGTAGCGGGCTCTAGCTGGCGCGGGTCCGCCACGTACACCAGCACGCGCGGCGCGCCGGGCACGCCCGCTCGCGACGCGCCCGGAGTCCCGGGCTTGCCTGACATCGCGCACGAACATCACACGCCGCATCAGACACCTGCTGACTAGCTACACGCAATACACGGCGACTCGCCACTCCACCTTGCATCGCTTTCCACCCTCCTATCATCGCTCGAACGATCGCCGCTGGCATGCACCCACTGCACCATTCTCAAGGAATAGCTTATTATGCAGAACCATAAATTATAAATTTATTGTTTTATGACAGACTCGACAAAGGAGAAACTAATTGTTTTATGGCGGAGCCCCTTTTGGCCCCATTGTAAAAAAAGGAGGCCATTCAATAAAAACTCATTGAAATAGGTCGGTAGCACTAGCCTTTTAAATTGTTACTGCATTTTTTTCACTTATTTTATGGATCCATATTGCCAAATAACATAATTCGAGGATGTAAAGGTCACTAAAATGTTAGCTTCATCTTCATACACAAAAGGCACCACAAACTTATATTATAACCAGATGCACTCACAATTTATTGTTGTAACTATACTTTTTAATTATTGAAAAGTTTTACTATATTTTCTTCAGTATGAAAAGGAGATGCTTAAGAAATGAAATATTGCGATTAACGAATGGAAAAAGTCAAGTTCTATTACAGGACGTATTACTATACATCTCTCTTGCATCAAAAATTAACTGATGGATAGAAAGAGATGCAATATCCGATTGTGGTGCAACCTGGTGATGATTTCTTAAAATAATAATGTCAACTTGAACTGTTGTATCGACTTTGAAATTTCGTTAAAGCGACATCTTTTGAGACATATTGAAATGATAAAATATTATAGGTAACTACGGTCTGTGTCTGAAAAATTAAAGTAAAAAAATCGTAAAAGTAACACTGGAACGTAGAGACGGAGCATTATGCAGGAGGAAAGCCTTCCTGATTTTAGTGATTTTAGAGTTATTTAAATAAAAGTGAGTTATTTAAATTTAAATAAATAGATGAGATGTTTTTTTTCATATTTTTTACACAGTGACATAGAACATTTTAATAGTCTGCAAGTACACAAAAAAATAGTATGTTTATGTCACAAATTGGTAAGTTCTTATTTGACATAGGTATATCTTTTTGCAATGGTCTCACCTTTGTTTACATAAATATACCCGAATTTAAAATCGGATCTTAATCACTTTTCACTTAGAACATTTATCGATTCACGAAGGATCCAAGAAAATTCCAGTGTCAAATTATTCAAAATCGTGGAATTGCTAGGAGAATGAAAAAAATATAGTCATAGCAGTGCGGTCCATCCGCATTTCCTCGAATACGGAGGTGGCGCGGATTGTTCGGTCCAAAAATTACTCTATACCGCGAACCCGTAGGCTGTGGAACGAACTGCCTCAAGAGGTCTTTCCATTAGCTACGATATGGGGTTCTTCAAGAGAGCTGTAAATAGGATTTTGTAAGGTCGGCGGCGCGCCCGCATACCCCCTGGTGTTGCAGGTGTCCATGGGCGGAGGTAACACTTACCATCACGTGGGATCGCTTGCTCGTCCGTCCACTAGTATATAAAAATAATAATTTGCAATTTGTGTGGTCAATAGCTGTGCCAGTGTCCACATAAATTATATTAAAAAGTTGTATTGACAAAAATCTGTAAGAGAATGAGTGTCGATTGAATGACTGACTGACTGTCTGACTGAACAGTGAACACCGAACCCAGTCTGGTCCATTCGGATTTCGCTCCACACTAAACACTTAATTTATTCTTGTTTTCATGTCATTCAGAACTAAAACGTGCATTTTTAAGTTCTCTGAAATAAAATATTTACAATAAGTTTAACAATGAAGCGTAAATTTTCTCACATTGATGAACAAGAATCCAGGTAAGACCCAAAGTATTTTGAACTTATTTTAGGTTATACCTGCGCTCTTTATATTACCGATGTAAATCATTTTCTTCATCTGTTTTCGCTGGTGAAACCACAGATATTTTAGAAGCCATTAATTTCATAGTCACAGTATAAATAAATCTGGTATTTTCAGGATGATTAAGTTGTTTACAATCCATTTTAGCCAACCAATTTCGCCAACCGTTATTCCCTTTAATATTGAAAATTAAAGAAGCTCTCATCAAATGTCATAATCGCTATATTCAAGTAGTACTAGCTTCGATTCCAGGCCATACTGGAATTCGGGGGAATGAAATTGCTGATTCTTTTGTTAAATCTGCAGTTGTGTCTGGCTCCATTGATCATTACCAAATATTCCCACATGATCTTGCCCACAATGCGAAGACCCGCCTAATTGAGTCCTGGAATAGTGAATGGTTCCTCCAGTGATATTGGCGCTTAAGTTGATAACTATACTGCCATCAATCCAAAGAAGAAATTAGTTCTTCTGTAGTGTCTTGGAAGATATGAATCAATATAATTATGACTTAAATAATATTTATAATGGATTCGATACATCAACATTAGCCTATGATAAAGTAATGGGTAGTATTTACATACAGCTTTGTAAATATAATTTATTTTCATTTTACAGATTGTCACAGCTGTTGTTTAATAAAACAAAGGGATTTACAGAGAAGTTGGAAAGTAATACTATAAGTCAAAACTTAGATTTTGACAAGAAACCCGTTTGGATCGATGAGGATGATGAGGAATTTGCTGCCAGTATTATACCTAACACAAAAAGCAAATCTTTATATACAGAGAAATTGAAACAGAAGTATGAAACTTTGATGGGAACTCCAAATTGGGCTAAATTAAATAAGCCAAAAATAGATGATGATGATGAGATTTTAAGAACAGTTGGCCATTTACAACGGAAAGTAATTTCTACAGCCTTACCAAAGGATTTTATTCAAATGAAAAGATTTTCAAATGTAAACAAGGAAACAAGAAAAGAGGGACGAGTTATATCATGTATAGAATTCCATCCAAAAGCAAGTGTAGCACTAATAGGTGGGGAGGCTGGAGTCATTTCATTATTTTCCATTGGTAAAGATGTCAACAACTTGCTTCATAGTTTCAGTTTAAAGAATCAAATGCACATAACTGCAGCACACTTCACACCTGATGGCTCTGATGCATTTATAGCATCAAAGGATAAACATAACTATTGTGTGTATAACCTTGTTAAGGCTAAATATACATGGGTCCAATTACCACAAATTGCAAGAAGGCCAAACATATTTGAACTATCACCTAATGGACAATACCTCGCAGTATCAGACTGTCTTGATGAAGTATACATAATATCTTCCAACTCAAAAGAACTGATAAGAACCCTCAAGAATAATTCCAATGTATCCTCAGTTGCATTTAGCAGTAACAGTGAACAACTATACTGTTATGGAATGCAAGGTGAAGTAACCATTTGGAATCTATCCACATACAGAGCTTTAAAAAAGTTCTTTGATCAGGGCTGCATAACTGCATCATGCCTTACCATGAGTCCTTGCGGGAGATTGTTGGCTACAGGCAGTAGCGAAGGTATAGTCAATGTATACGAAACATCAAACCTGACTACTTCAGATCCAATACCACTGAAAACAATCTCACACTTGAGAACGAAAATAACAAATCTTAGATTCAATGTTACATCTGAGATACTCTCAATGTCATCAGCTGTATTTCCAAATGCTTTGAAACTGGTACATATGCCTTCATGCCATGTGTTTGGCAATTTTCCACAGAGATCATTAATCTTGCAAAATGTACACACTGTGAGCTTTTCACCAAACAGTGGCTTTATGGCTATAGGTAACAGCACAGGATGTGCATTTTTGTACAGAGTGAAGCACTATAATAATTATTAAAAATGTTTTTTATGTAAGTGAGATTTATTTAACCTTTTGACTGCCAACCATAGATACATCCATTATAGGGAATAGTAGGTATGGAGGGAAGAGTGCACGCTGCAATCCAACAGCCGCTGCACTCGTCTGGCCTCTTTAATCCTCTCATGGTTGCACTTCACCCTCGCCGAGTGGGCGAGTGCGAGTGTGAAGAGGGTCCGCTCGAATAGATTCCTGTGCGTTCGCCTCGCCTCGTCTGCGCTCGCTTTCGTGTCTGTATTTTGTGCAAATATCAAAGTGGCGAGCACCAGCACGCCCTCTACACATCCGCGTAGTTCAGAGTGAGATTACAGTATGAAATCCGAATAAAACGAAGTGAGTAAAATTTTGAAATTCTTTTCATGGTTTGCAAAGTAGCTCATAAAATACTTCACATACGATGTCCTGTAATATTAGGTCGGGGAAAAGTTTCTTCGTATTTTATATACAAATACAAGACAATTTTTTTAAAAGTTATATACATTTAATTATGATATATATGTACCGTTTTGTTCTATAACTTGTTGTCATCTTGTAGGTTGCTGTAGAAATTTTGGGATTTTTGGTCAAAAAATGCGACAAGTAGTTTTGACAGTCCTCTCTTGATGTTAATCTTACACTACCTAAAGAATTCTGAAGAGACCGAAACAAGTGGAAATCTGAGGGCGCAAGGTCAGGGCTATATGGTGGGTGCCTCAACACTTCCCAACCAAGATCTCAATTTTTGCTGAGTGGCCAAAGATGTGTGTGGTCTGGCGTTATCGTGATGAAATACTACACCCTTTCTGTTGATTGATTCCGGGCGTTTTTCTCAATTTCTTGCTTTAGTCTCATCAGCTGTTGGCAGTAGAGATCCGAATCGATGGTTTTGCCCGACGGTAAAAGCTCATAATGAACAATGCTCTTCCAATCTCATCATACACACAACATCGCATTATTGCGCGTTAATCTGGGTTTCGCCACAGTCTGTAGAGCTTGGCCGCACATAGACCATGATCTTTTCCGCACGTTCTTGACGTAAGTGATCCACTTCTCATCACCAGTGATCAATCTTTTCAAAAATGGTTCGGTTTCATTGCGTGTTAATAGAGAATCGCAAACGAGTACACGGTTCATTAGGTTTCTTTCAGTGAGCTCGTGTGGTACCCAAATATCGAGCTTTTTTGTGAATACAGACTTTCAAATGAGTCAAAACTGTTTTGTGGTCAATGCCCAGTTCATCAGCAATGTCGTAACTACTTATATGCCGGTCTTGCTGCACTTTTTCACAAACGGCATCGACTTTATCGGTAACAGGGCGACCGGAGCGAACTGCATCTTTAACATTAAGATTTCCTGACTGAAACCGCTTAAACGAACTTTGTGCTATTCTTACTGACACTGCATTAGGTCTACAAACACAAATTTTTTTCGCGGCTTGTCGCATTTTTCCATTTTTTGTAATAATACTTTAAAATGTATGGAATTCCTTCGTTAGATTCACTCAGTTTGTTTACCTTTTTATTGGTATCATAACCAGCCAGGTACAAACAGTACAATCAAAGATATTGGATCACAACTTCATACATACAAAATACGAAGACTTTCTCCCCGACCTATTATAATAAAACAAAATTAGAATAACCACCTTAGGTAGATACCTACTTAATTTAAAATATTAAAATTAATTTAATGAAAATCTATAAGTAGGTACCTTTCTTTACGTACTTTATAAACGTCTTTTTATAAAAATGTACATTTCTTAGGTACTTACACGGTTCTATTATTGTGTACAGTAAGCAGCCACTATCTCATTTTTGTAGTCTCATCTCAGTAAGCATTTTTTGAGGGGGAGAGTGCACGCTGAAATCCAACAGTCGCTGGGCCCGCTCGACTGGCCAGTCGTAACGTGGCCACGTTACCCCTCTCTCACAGAAGACTGCTTTGAAATGTACTGCATTTCCCACTTTATCTTATTTCCCTAATGTATGTACGTGTTTCGGTAGTGAGTGAGATGTGCCAGAGCCCATTCCCATTCTATCCCTCCCCATTTTCCCAACCCTCTCCAAATCCATTCCTATATCTTCAAAGGTAGTCAGCGCCTCCGGGGGCATGCCAACGTTTGTTTGGACTAATGTTGGCATGCATCGCGGATGTCTATGGGCGACAGTATCCACTTACCATCAGGTGGACTGTATGCTCGTCTTCCGCCTTTGTACATTAAAAAAAAATCCTTTTCTTCCAAGGTTTACGAATCGTTTTTGTACAATAAGTACGTAACATACATAATTATAATGAGCGACTGCACACAAAGCTGTTGCAGCGGTGATTTCTTGCAAATGAACCTCCATGTACGAAGTTTCGGCAGCAACTGAGCTAGCAGACCGTGTGGAGGGGTCCCGCTCGCATCGGCATCACTCGCCGAGCGGCTCGTACGAGCATGGAGTGCTACCATAATATGCATTAAAGTGATCACGATTAATGTGGCGCTGCGAGGAGTACGCCACGAAAAATGTACTAATTGATTAAGCTTAATTTTTTATCTGACTTATAGTACATATATAGTAGGTCCGTGAGGAATTTGGATGCTTATTATAGAGCAATGTTTTGGAGCAAATTGGAATTCTACTCCCACCTGCGTAAACATACTGCTGAATAACCCGAGAGGTGTAATTAATTATATTGTGGATATGAATAAAATGATTTGTATTACTCAGTAGTATGTAATTGCTACGGTTAATCTATCAATACAATACAATGATAATCGCACAAATTAAATAGGATTAGTTTTATTGGAGACTTGAATGGACACACAAAATACGGGGCAGTTGTGTCTTTTCACCTGCTTTTTTTTTTTATATACTAGTGGGCGGACGAGCAAGCGGTCCCACGTGATGGTAAGTGTTACCGCCGCCCATGGACACCTGCAACACCAGGGGGTGTGCGGGCGCGCCGCCGACCTTGCAAAATCCTATTCACAGCTCTCTTGAAGAACCCCATATCGTAGCTTAATGGAAAGACCTCTTGAGGCAGTTCGTTCCACAGCCTACGGGTTCGCGGTATAAAGTAATTTTTGGACTGAACAGTGCGCGACACCTCCGTATCCAGGAAATGCGGATGGACCGCACTTCTGTGACGGGAGGTGCGGTTGTAGAAACCAGAGGTGGGAATTATATTGAACAATTCTTCAGAGCATTCCCCCATTGTACTCTCTTCTAAACTCTGTTCGCCAGTTGTGAGATTTCATTATGCATTTTAACCTACAACGCGATAGCAATCTGGAAACGTTTAGGAGCATAATGTGCAATTCGCAAAATAAGCAATTATTTTTGTAGTCTGCAGTAGTTTTGTAAAATATTGTTCAGATGTGCATATTAGTGTCATTTTGAAAGATGTTTTATGTATTTTCTTTAGTAAGTTAACATTAAATGAAAAAGATTTTTTGTAAATGAAATTAACAATGACTAACAATATACCAGTTGATGGTGTTTAATATATTTTGTTAAGTCTGTATCACTAATGCATCATTTTCGTATTGCACATTGTGCACACTATGCGCCTAAACGGCTGGAACTTTAATTAATAAATAAAACACATTCATTTATTGAGATAGGAGTGTAATTTTAATTATTTGCAATCTGTAGTATATTGTTTTAATTAATAAAACTCAAATTAACAATATTATGGATACAAACCAGACTAAAATAACAAACTTTTTATATTCCAATAAATTGAGAATACATACGTATGGCTAGCTCACTGTCTACACATTCTTCAGTTGTGTATCAAATTAGGTCAATACCTTAGGGTCCATTTAATATGCGGCCATTCCTTTTTCAAAAGGCACTAAATATTATGTAAGAGCAAGCGCGGCCGCTTGGTGCAGTGACCAGGCCGCTACTTATTTGATTTATTTGAAGTGGACGAGCCACTTGTATACAGTGTATCCATTAATTCAAAATGTTCGATGCAGAACCTGTTTGCAAAATCTCTCGAATGTCATAAAAATTCATTTGTCAAGTGCCTTTTTTTCTAAGGAGTACAGTCAGACAGGGAGCTAGTCTACAAACTGAAGCTTCATAGCTACTAAGAAGTTTATACATAAACATAGATATTTTCCTTTCTGTTTAACGGTTGTTAATAATCCTTCTAAATCATAATAAAGCTAAGTACGATTCTGTTTAAATATGGATTCTTGTTTTAAGCCTCAACGCATCTAAAGGTCGTAGATCCTCGCAGAGCGTAAATATTTAATAACTAGTTCCAATAATAATTGAAACGTGCGTATTCTGCGGCGGTCAATGCAAAATTCTAGACACAAATATTTTATAAGTATTAAAATTGTTTTTTGACACTCGCAGCTACCAAGACATAATCTTTACCTACAGTTATGTATAATTCTTTCAACTCACGAGCGCGCGTCAATCTTACTTGTGGTGAAATGTATATTACGCGAAAAATCACACTCCGGCGGAATATTTTTTTATAGAAAGAAAACTAGACGAGCAGTCAGCCCACCTGATGGTAAGTGGACACTGTCGCCTATAGATATCCGCGATACATGCCAACATCAGTCCCAAAATCGAGAGGCATAGGACGGGATGAGAATGGGCTCTGGCGTATCTCACTCACTACCAGAACACGTACGTACATTGGAGAATTAGGATAAAGTGCAAAATGCAGTACAGATAGATACATTGGCCATCGGCTAATCCGGAAACACCGAACGCGTCATCCACGTCTATGAATTACCGTACCTCTAATTGCATACTTTATTGCATAGGCGTGGATGACGCGTTCGGGTATTTCCGGATTAGTCGATGGCCAATGTTTTCGTAATGCATATGTACAAAGCCCATGATGTCTCTTACGTGTACAGATATTTTCTATTACCAGCAAAATTGACGCGTGCTTGTGGGCAACTATGTCAGAGATTGAAAGCCGGGTTTTTTATTCTTTCACAGCAAAATTCAAATATCTTCATGTTGCAAGTTCGTCAATATCGATAGCTACGTAGGTTAATGAAGGAAGAAATCTAAAATATAGTTTACGGAGCCGGTTTTCTCGTAAGGGCAGCGGCTGGGGACATAGAACACAATAATATATCATAGATACTCAAATACTATCATCTTGAAGTCCACGTGAATAAACACTGAATTTACACCGGTTAGAGAGCAATTTGAATTGTAGATTCCTGTTTTTGTTTAAATGTAACCGAAGTAAAAAAAAGCTGTTTAATTTCTACCGGTTTCAAGCCCTGACAGTTATAAAATACCTATAGCTGATACTTGACGCAACCCATAAAAGAGAAACCGAAATCACAGTTAATGATTGAAAGTACTAAACTTACTACACGTTTTATGCTAATGGACCTAGAAATCCCTTAAATAGAGTAAGTAATTTATATATAAGGAAAATTAAACATGTTTTTGATAACAGTAGCTTATTCAATAGCTCCAATTACTCTACCAGCAACTAAATACTGTAAATTCATACTACTAATTGAAACAACTGTTCAACATTATTCAATAACATACACATAAATAATCACACGAGTAGATGCTAAAGGCGAACATAATGCGACGTACAGTCGTAAGATTCAACATAAACATACATATAACATAAACATATATATGTATGTTTATTATATTTTATGATTTCAATCAGTAAGTATATTAAGTAGAAAGGATAACAGGTTTGCACGATTTTGTTTACCAAGAGTCGACCACCGAATGTAAAACCACGAGTTTTCGAAGGACCGTGCCCTCGATATTGTACATCGGCATATATACCATTACCAATGTACTATTGATATACCAGTGTATAAATACTATACAATACCCACTACCTACTATGCCGTGATGACTATTTCGTCAATACAAAAGCAGAAATACGAGTACCATTGTTGTTTATTAAATACCGTACTATACATACTATTACACGGCATCGGTAGTCGCGTCTATTCCTGCTCGTTACCAATCGCTCCCAGTGGTGACTAAGCACACAAAAATATTCCCATTCGTAAATAGTTAAAACATCTCCTGTAAATAGTTTAAAACGTAAAAAACGTCGTTCCAAAGTAAAAAAAATATCTATAAGTTACAAGTGGTATATTAAAGTGAAGATTAGGACTGAAGGGAAAGTTTTGTCTCCGGGCCAGTTATACCATTGAATTATACAAGTAATGGTTTAAATGGTACTAACCTGTTCCACTTATACCGGTAATGCCATAGGTGGCACTACGTGAGTGAGACCAATTATACCATTATTGAATTTAATTATCTTAGGTTAGTTTGTTTGCAATTTAACGTCATAGACACATGCAATCTTAGTGTACAGTGCGGGCGGGACGGCTGGCGGATGGCGATTCTGGTCTGGAGCGACAGTTTTTCCCGATCGTTCCCACTCGGGACGAAATAGGTGGCAACGAGCAGGAATAGATGAGTATTTAGCATTACTGATATAGAAGTAAGATCGATATTTATAAAATACCGATGTCTGGTGCGATCAATTATTACCAATTCGAAACTGTCGGCTGTCAAAATCAAGCAACTTGAATTTGCAGATTCAATTTGAACAAGTAATGAATTATGGAAATAATTCAAACCACCCATTGTGTCATTAATGAATTAAAATCAATACTAACACAGCACTGGGCTGTGTTAGTTCCGGTTCATCAAACCACAAGATCTTTTTTCTTTTCTATTATTGGTTCGATTGGGTCCAGAGTTATTGAACTAGTCAAGTGTGAACTATAGCAATACACAGGGGATGTACGAATGACGACTGAAACTATGAATTCCATTAATGAATCCGAGTTAATTGTCTGAAATGTTACAATATATGTATTTTGTGGAGAAAAATATCAAGATTTTATACTTTTGCATTTAATATATATATATGAGAAATTTAGCAATAGCTTATTTGTTACAATAAAGATTAGTAAAATCTTTATATGTCCATTATTTTCAGTCATCATGTCAAATACATTTGAAAGATCCTGTATTTCGCAAAAACTATTAGAAATGTCGGCTTTACTCTATACTCATCCACATTGTATATGGGTGTATATTGTATATTTGGGTATGTTAAAAAGACAAGTTATCTTTATAGATAGAAACGCACAAGTCACAACTTGCTTGTATCCGCAACTATACACAAATGACATCAATGTGATGGATGAGTGTCATTATTTATCTCATTATAGTTTCTATTCCCCATCCTTCTTCTTTTACCGTTCCTTTACTTTGGTACGTCCCTTTAAGATTAGGGATGCGTCGTACACATTTGAAGATATACATAGAAGTGGGTTTGGAAAAAATGTTGTCGAGATGGAGATTAATAATGAAAATTTGTTTACTGCCATTCATATTCCTAGAATGGGATGGGGAATAAATAGTATAGTTGGGATGGGACGGGATAAGAAGTAGGGAAAATAAAATCATAGAGCAGAGCATGTTCAGACATTGTGGAATTCGCACGGACAGTTTGAACGGATATCAAAACGCTACTGTAAATGGCCTCCGCGCTGTTGATATATGCAGTTCACATCCGCACTTATTCCGCCGTGTCTGAACAAGCACTTATACCAACGCAAATGCTGTGTATAGGTTGTCCACAGTATCGCGAGTAGAATTGATTCAGCCAGTTTCTACAATACGTTTTATTTGATGACTTATAGTAGAATTCTAGTATATCAATGAACTCAATCGACCGGATAGGATGGGATGACACGTAATGTGTACGGGATACAACCTACTTGTGTCCAAGCTGCGACTGTTGCATGTAGATATTTCATTTGTCTTGTCTAATGGCCGCCACAGTTAAAATGGTCAGTTAAAACTGACGTTCGTAGTATGAAAAACTGTCAGCATACTATACACAGTTTAGACGGTTCCGTGAAAAACCGACAGTTTTAACTGATCATATGTGGCGGCTATAAGCGATGTTCGCTTAACTAGTGGCACACTGCACTCTGTTCATGCCGGGGTGCTCGTCGTCCTCCTCATAAGCGTTGCCGTGGTGCGCGCGCCGACGACGAGTCTCTTGCTCCGGGTCTAAGTCCACCAGGTTGCACTCCTCTGCCAGTTCGGGAATTTCCACCTAAGGAATAACACAAACAGTCTAGGTAAACCCCTGTTTACAGAATGAGCTAATTGTACGTAACAATGAATATAAAGATGGGGTATCTTTATTCATTGTCACATTTAGAATTTAGGCCATCGTCTCTAACCTTGGGGTCGCCATCACACATACAGGACGTCGTAGTTGGTCAGAAAAAATTAAGTAGTTATGTACGAAAAATCTTTAATAAAATAAAAAATAATTTTATTAGAAAGGGGTTCGTGAGTTTATTTAATTTATTTTTGGCTTTCTAGGGGGTCGCGGCACTAAAAATTGAGAAACGATGGTCTAGGTCATGGGTCCAGCAACCATTCTCTTTAGAAGGGCCTTTTGGTGATACAACGAATCTAGTGCGGGCCGCAAGTCATTCGGAAATACGTCACATTACATTAATTAAACATGGTGATAAATTGTAACATTTTAATTGTAGATAAAACGAAACTTATCATAATGAATGTGAAATAAAACCAAAGAATTGCCCAAATGATTAATTAATTCAGAAAATATTCTAAAAAGAAAATAAAAACAAACAACAAGTCATGTTAGATACATAGGTACAAATATTTATCTACTGCATACATACGCTCATTTCATAACAGATTTAATGAACTCTTTTTGGCTGTACTTGACTTGCTAGTTTTTATATATTGGCTTGCATTTTCGATGTAGAAATGCGTAGTATGGATTCTAAATATGCGTCCTAAATACTTGTTGCTTTGTACATTATTCTCTTTAAAAGCTGTTTTCAGTGAATTGTTGCTTTGCAAATCAATAATATTAATTTGCAAATTGGTTGGCACATCGTCAATCTTCACTGTAAATAGATTTTGAAATATATTTAGGCTTGATGAAACTTTTCGGAAATATGCAAATCTATTTTCAAACTCCTTCTGTAGTAGTGTCTCTACGGTCCATTGCTTATTATAAAGATCGTGTACAAGTTTCCCTTCGTCACCATGAAATCACAGATTTCCTTTCTCAAATCGAAATATCGCTGAAGTACTACACCTCTTCTGAGCCATCGTACCTCACTGCAATAAACAACATCGCCATGATCGGCAGCTATATCTACCATCATTTCCTTCCATGATAAAACTTTGCAGTACAGTGGCTACTGATTAACAATGTAATGGAATACCAACGGAGGTCCGTTGGTATTCCAGGACCAATTGGTTAGTTAGAATTATTTATTTATCCATTTAATTTTTAAAGAAGACCCACTGTGGGTGGTTATTCTACACATAAGTAAAAAATTTTGAAAATTCGATCAACAACTATTATGCCCACTGTTTTTTCCTCCATCAGTGGTTACACTGATCGGCTTTTCCCAGCCAAGTGTAAAAATTCCAGTGCTTGTTCCTAATGTTGAAATAATTTTTCTCATGGTAGTGCCTTTTAAGCTACACATTTGTACAAGCTCTTCATACACCATGAAGTTTTCATGAATTCCTAGAACAAATATAAGGAGCTGTGTAGTATCTGACACGTCTGTATTTTCATCCTTCGCTAGAGATCAGCAGTCAAAAGACGACACCGCTTTCTCTGTGAGCTGTTCGAGCAAATACTTTCCAAATATTCTGTACGTTGTACAGAAGTAAACTTTTCTTCTGATCTGGACACACTTCTTCTGTCATGGCTAAGATACACTCGACCTATATTTTACGAGCTATATTATTCACGAAATATAGCTGTGTCACCACTTCATTATGTCATCCAAGTCATATAGAGACAGTAATATGACGATTTTGGTCCAACACGCGTGCAACTGTATATACTTAGGAGTAAAAGGAGGTCATAGCAATACAGCAATACGTCGACGACGTCAATTCGTAAACAGGTACACAGCACGCTGCGATGCACCGTGTGAACGAAGCAGCTACTGGCGACAGTGCACGAGCGTACGGGAGAGTTTGTTTTTTTAATCCATTTTTAATGAGATACGATATTTTGATTCAGCTCGTAAAAAATATGGGGGGAAATTTGAATTTAAACTTGGAATGTTTTGTTTTTATGTTATAGATAGTCAGTTTTAATCGACATCAAAATCAGCCTGTGTTCTCCATAGATAAAAACTCTTTGTCGAAAAACTGAGTAGCTTGGTAAAATATTTACTCCGGGTCTAAGTAAATCAGGTGATACTTCTCCGCCAGGAATTTACGCCCAAGACAACTGGTGGGTTACGGGCACTGAATATATTGACTATCTTTGTTTCGTTATTCAGTAAAATCTGTTTCTAAAATATTATATTATATCATCCATCCAAATGATGGAATCATTTATTTTCGGGAAGACTAGTAATAAACACTGGAGGCTGTGGACGCAATAAGTGACCCACAAACGGAAAGAAAAAAAATCAAATTCACACGCAATACTACTACTACGCAAAAGAACTCAACCTTGTAACACCCACCCATATGCTATTTATATGATTATTTCGTGACATAACACAAGAATTATATTGACGTATTGTGGTCTTATTCATTCTAGTGCTAAACACTAGAATACAATAGTGGCCTATACTTAAAACGTTTCATATCTACCTTATTGATAACAAGAAAGAAAAACTGATATAATTTATTACAATTTTTTTTTTTCAAATTATTACGACATTACGTAGATATGAGCTTGAGAATATTTAATTTGAGGCCCTACATAATGCTAATTGCTATTGCATTAGGGTCTTATCTATGAAATTGCTGTTTGTTCATAATGGCCATTTTGATCTCATTTATCTTTGCATTTGGATTGGAATTCTAAATTTAAATTAACTTCAATTTAAAGCTATGACATTCTTTTTTAAAATCAGTTGTTCGTGTTTTTCCGTTAAACGAATTTTTGCTTAGATATCTTTGTTTGCGAATATGGCAAAATAAAAAATTCGCGTTATTTTCGAATATCAGTTCCGTCGTGGTAACAATGCAGCACAAACAGCACGCAAAATCAACTATGTGTACGGACCAAACACCGCAAACGAAGGCACGGGGTGCGTTTTTGGTTCGATTATTTCCGTTCTGGAAATTTCAAACTTAAGAACATGCCCTGTGTGCGAACGAGTCGATAATGGCGTACTGAAAGCAATAGTAGAAGTGGATTCATCTCAAACTACGTCTGAATTACTAGCAGCCTTCGGCGGAAGTGACAGGACGATATTGATTCATTTGTGTCGTCAAATCGAAAGTAAAGAAGCTCGAAAAGTGGGTACCAAATGAGCTCAATGAAAGTCAGTTGCAGACACGCATCGAAGCTTGCCTTACTTTAATGAACCGGCACAAAAAAATGAAGGGTTTCTGAATGGTATTGTCACTTGTGACCAGAAGTGGATCATGTATGATATTGATAATCGTAAATGTTCGTCACAATGGTTGAAACCAGGAGACAGCCAAACAATGTCCCAAACGTAAATAGAGTCAAAAGACGTTTATGGTGACTGTATGGTGTTTATGGTGGTCCTGAGCCGATATTATCCACTACAGCTTCTTCGAGATCTGGCACAACAATTAATACAAGATGTGTATACAAGATACGACAAGTATACAAGATGTGTACTGTGAAGAACTGAATACGACGATGGACAAGCTCGCTATCAAACAACAGAGTCTGGTCAATCGTTCAAGTCCACTTCTTCTTCATGTTAACGCTCGAATTCAAATCCGATGGGGCAGTGAAAAAGTCCTTCAGAGAATTCATCGATTCCCGTCCACAAGAGTTCTATAGCAGAGACATGAAGCAACTTCCATTAAAATGGTAAACATGCATTGATAATAATGGACAATAACTTCGATTAATTAAATATATAATTTTCATACAAAAAAAAATTGAAGTTTCTATATAAAACGTCAATTTCATAGGTAAGGACCTAATATAAATATAATGGCACTACTGTGTCGGTGACATCATTAACACAGTAGTGCGATCCTTTTCCAACTTTTACTTCTAAGCTATATAATTCTATATCTTCTAGTATCTAGTAATCATATACTCGTAATTATTTAAAGAGTCAAAATACCCATCCCACCCTATCTATCTATCATGGAAGCTATTTTGATTCATACATAAAACTATGTTATATTTTCAAATTCCATCATTTTGTGCCACAAAGGCACAGCATATTATTTTTCTACAACCCGTATGTATGGGAATTTATAAGACACAGATAAAGGTTATAATGTAATAATATAAAAATAACTTACCCTAGGCCGAGGGGGTAGGCAGTTCTCTAATGCAGGAATGACTTCAGGCGGAATGCGATTTGGGAAATTTACTAAGAATTGTATGACTAATTGGCCCTTGTCAAATGGATTCTTGTACGTTGGCATGCCTGTAATGTAAAAAGATAAAAATGTAAGACCATGTCATTCCCCGCCGGCGGAGACGAGGATGTCCCCCCTCGCTACACCGTCAACACACACCGGCCTTCAGCCAACACTTTTACCAGGTATCGGCAATTGGCTGGGCGCTTCTCACCGACTCACGATCCTGCGGTACCCTCCCAAAGCAACGTCCTAAGCAGAGTTCTAATCAACTCTCTCTGGACAGAGACAATAAACAAATAAATAGAAATGGCCGGGCCCGTGGTTTATATAAAATATAAACTGTTATTTTCTGGTTTTAGAAAAATATTTAAATATAAAATTGTACCTATTCAATAACATACTGATTATATGTATACAGGGTTAAAAAGAATACCTACACCAGATTAACACTGGATTTCTTTCGTGAAAACTTTTGTTCTAAAACTTTTTAAACTCGCTCTCACTGCGTACATTGTACATACATTGACACTGATTTACATGACGTGTGGGGATCTAATAGTAGCAGTTCGATTAGCTGCTTGTGGAGTGTGCGGTGTTGCAGCCCGTAGTAGCATAGTAAGTACAGAGTAACGAAATCAGACAGTTCACTTTTAAAAAATCTATTTTTAAGGAAAATATCAAGGTCTGAATAAAGTCGTAGGACAAAAGTTGTTAGTTTTTAAGATCACGATTCAGTGTTAACAGGATGCAGGTATTTTTATTTAATCCTGTATAAAAACACAACGTGTCATGCATAGATATATAAACAAATAAACAAAACTTATTGGTGTTTCAGATTCTCCTATCAGCTCAGCTTATCACCCCTAGTTGCCATTATGTGAAATTTTCCAAAATTCAAATGTGATTGATGAAATATTAATGTAGATTTCTTCGAAATTTCCCGAACTATCAACATAATAATGTCTTTATACAATCGTGTTAAATGTCATTAACAATAATATAACACGATTGTATCTCTGTGTAGGTAATATGCTAATATTCGAAACAACTGGATTGATACAACTTTATTACTTACTTTATGATTACTTGCAGCATGTTGTTAGCAATTTTGATAAATATCAGCATAAATTATTCATGTTTTAAATGAATCTGCATGTTTTATTTTATATTATTAGGGAAATTTAATATATATATATATATATATATATATATATATCTACTTTGCGAAGATTGCGAATATCTAATGTTGAAAAAAAAATCACTAAAGCTTTCACCCACTGAGCGTTTGTACGATTACAAACTTTTTGCGTTCGTAATCGGCTTATTATGGCGATTTTAAAGTTCATATTCGTTGCTATAACTCAGTGGTTCTTAACCGGTGGTCCTCGTCAGTACTCCAGGAGTAGTCCGTGAAGTTATTAAGCCACTTAACCAAAATTATATCTAGAAAATTACTTAATAAATGCCATGTTTTAAATTCTACATCGAACTAAAAGTTCAACAGTCAGTAAGACAAATGTAAGCTTAAAAATCTCAATAATGTAATTTTTGTAAAGAATATTTCTGAGCTTGCTGTATGTCTGTATTCGTGTAGTTAACACTGAATTCACCTTTTAACCGAGTACTTCTTAGCAAAAGTTATAACTTCTTGATTTATTGATAGAAAGGTTTATTTCCTTCTCATCAAACCATATGGTCTATGGTCCACAATGAGAAAAGAAATGGGTCATCTCTAAAAGATTAAGAACCTATAACTGAATTAATGGGTTTTGTTTCACAACGTTATATTTGCGTTTGACGCTACCTAAACGCTTATTGAATGAGTTGATAACCTGCAAAGATTGGCGATACTTTAAATATCGACTAAAAGTCACCCGCTGAATGTGAAACACATTTGGCAGAATAATATTTTGGGTTTATAACTCGATTAATTTCAAACATGAGCCAAACCGATTCAATAGTTTCAAAATTATAATGGTGTAAACTTTCAAAAAATCTTAATTTTTTTTATCTATTCATACTTGTATACACTATATGTCGTTGTCAATGTCCTAGCTGAATGTATGATGTACAAATAAAATATTTTAGTAATTAATTAATGTTTTATAATCACATGTTAAACGGTAATAAACGTAATTAGGACCTAATTATTATTATTAGTGAGATTATTTATTTCATTTTTGGACTTTCCAGGAGGTCACAATTACTAAAAAAGTTGAGAAACTATGCCATATATGAAAAGAAAAGAAACAAATGCAATACTGACCTTCAGTGACAACACACTTGACATCGCCATGCTTGGTGACCTCTCCGGGCAGTACAGTTATCACAATATCCCGCTCATCCAGGGTCCGGATCACTTTCTGGAAGCCACATAGAGCTTCCACAAGCTCTATGTTCAGTCTCAGGACGAGATTATTGCCAGTTCGTTTGAATATCTGCAACAAAGGAATTGTGACGGGGAGAGTGCCAGCTGCATTCCCGCAGCCATTGGGGTGCTCGAATGAGGCCACGGTATCCCCCTCTCACAGAAGACTACCTTGAAATGCCTCGACTGCCTTTCCCATTTTATCCCATTTCCCCAATGTAACTACATGTTTCGGTAGTGAGTGAGATATGACAGAGCCCATTCTAACATTCTCCATTTTCCCAACCCTTTCTCCAAATCCATTCCTATATCTCCAAAGGCAGGCAACGCATCCGGAGGCGTGGCAGTTTGTCATTCTGGACTGATGTTAGCATGTATCGCGGATGTCTATGGACTACAGTTTTCACTTACTATCGGGTGGACTGAATGTATGTTCTTCCGTCGCTTTTTTTCCATAAAAAAGAAAAAGAAAACCCATTAAAATCGAGACATAATTAAATGAGCAACAATAAATACAGAATGGGCAGCAACTTTAAAGATGGGTTAGGTTTATACTTACTAATTTGAAATTATTTATTTCAGTTAACATTATAATACAATGTTTCTGCCGTATGTACTCTAGTTTTTAAGCCTAATTTAAATAAATAAATATACAGGGTGTAGAAAGATCTTTTCTGAAGAGGTAACACCAAATAAATTTGAAAATGTTGAATTTTGAAATACATGATATGTTGGTGAATGCCCAGTAGTTCAATTGGTCAGTTTAATCATTGAACATTGTGGGAATGTAGAGAAATTGGTGTTGAACTCACATCATGGTCCTTCTCGTCCAACACAATGATGAGGTCCCCGGGCTCAAGCTCGGGCTCCTGGTCTCCCTCACCACTGAACACGATTTTCTGTCCGTCGCACATGCCTTTGTCTATGTGGACTTCCAGGATTTTGCGGTCGCGCACCGTTTTACGGCCCTGTTGAACAACAGAATAACATTTTTTTACTGTTATAGGTTCTCAAACTTGTTTAGCCTGTCAGCCTCTTAAAGAAAGAAAGAAAATTAATTAGTGTCTCCCAAAATATAAGAATAAACGGGACGATGTAGTAATAAATAATACAGATGCAACGGATATCCGGTAACTATGCGGTATCCGACCAAAACCGGGTAGTTATGTAAATAAAATCATTACATAATGTTAATATAAATTATAATGTTTTACAAAAATAAAGTTAGGTACATAACTAAAATTAGTACATGAAGTCAACTAAAGGCAAATTATGGTGAATGACGACAAGGATTTCAAACATTAATTGAGGGTAGTAAACGATTACGTTTATTTACGTTTATTAAACCTTAAAAAAACCTGTAGCGGTATATTGATGCTGCAAAGAGATCAAAGATAAATCTTGGCAAGTTTTATTAAAACCGGGTGCTGGTTGACAAAGCAGAATGATCATTTCGATCAATTCGAACAGTTTTCAAATAATAGTCTGTCTACTCGCTTGGAATAGTAAGTCGAATATCCGGTCAAGGCGCAGGCCGGATATACGATATCCGGCCAAATCACTATCCATTGCATCCCTAATAAAAATGTATAGTTTGTGCTAACACATAGTTGGTGGCAGTTTTCACCGGGAAAAATAATTTTGTATATACATATTTCACTGACGTTGTGACGTCACTCAATTAAACCTCTACAAAACTAACTAAAAATATAACAAATCAAAAAAGAGTCAGACGTTAAAAATACACGCGCTCACGATGAAGTTGAAGACAGTACTAAGAGGGCGACAGAGTGATGCGGTAAGTAGTTCAAGAGTCATACCAGAGCGTTATAAAATATAATATGAGTGTACATGCAATAGACTTTGTTCACAGACTAGATGCTCGACCAACTATGGGAACTATGAGAGGCATCAGTAAAATTTTGTTACACATTCAGTGAATTAGTTAACGTCGTAACTATGTGTGTCTGTGATGTTGTACGTAAATAAAAGTACGTAAATTGTCCGCTAAATAAAAGGCGGCGAAATAATAACTGTGTTAAGATATTGGAAAAAAATGGGGGAATCGATGTCTCCAGAAAATGTGAACAGATACGAAAAAGTTTTAACCAGATAGAGAATTTTCAGCTTTATTATAATGTGTAAAAATTCAAAATCTGCATTTTGTCACTTAGCCTTTTAGTTAGCGGATAGCAACGTAGTGAGAAAGGCCAGTCTGTAAATTCATATATTTTGCAGTGTGTACCAAACTTACCTGGCAAACTTTGCAGCGGTCCTTAGAGTCAATGATCTCTCGCTGTCCGCGGCATTCGCTGCATACTGTCTGGATCTGCTGGATCATGCCAGGAGCCAACTGCTGGATTTGAACCTGCATACCCGTGCCGCGGCATGTGGGGCATGTTTGTACCGCACCCTGTACATGACAATAATTGTGATATTATTATCAATATTGCCATAGCTTCCCGCGGGAATCGTAAATAGCGATTAAGGGATAACAAAGTAGCGATCACATGCCCTGAGGAACTACGCCTCTAAAAGAGTGGACTCGCCAATCCGCCTGGGCAGCATGGCGTTCTAAGGCCTTACATCCGTCATGCACAAGAGAATGTGAATGAGAAGGCCCATATCCAAAAGTGGATACTGAAAGGGCTGGTTGCATTGTATGTAGGCTAGCAACTTTTGCTGATATGCCTATATCAATACACTTGTGGCTGCCGTCTTTCTGTCTAAACAACTTTTGAATTTATTCACTCCTTCTGCGGTCTTGTGCGGTAGATTATGAGTTAACCACTCTATTTGATAGGAAGTGCTTGTGGGGATTAGAGGTAACGATGGTACGCATCAGCTTTGTGTCAAGAATAAGAAAAATACAATTAATTAGAAGTATAATTGACGGTCTTATCGTTAAAGCAATTTCTTCCACATTTGGGTGGCAAGAAATATGTAGACGAATGGGTAGAGGTAAATGGTGCAATAAATAAATAATTTATCTGTATAAATACATAGGTACATGTCAGCATACTTAAGAAAAAAAATTAAGAATCCTATGTAGATTTATGATAATTATTTTAATGGTAAGCAGGGATGGAAAAGTAAGTATTTATAATACATAAAACAAACTGTTCAACTGTTATTATCATACACAGGAAGGGGCCGTGACCGTCGACATGCAACTGTTTAAGGCGCGCTTCAGTAGATCCTTTTAAATAATTATGTCAGACAATTAAACCAATTATAATTGGTTTAATTGTAGACTAGAATCAAGAATAAGATATTTTCCCTATATTTGGGAACATAGTTGTTTGCGGGTTAGAAAGATAACCTATATAACTAATAAAACATCAAATCGTTTTAGAGAAATTCCCTACAATTGCATGGTGTTGCAATTGGTGTGAAAAGAAAGACGGAGAACAAACCTAGGAGGCCTATCGTTTATAAATATGGGTTGTCTGATAAAATAAAATGATTTATCACTTAATTTGGAATATGTTTTATTTTAATCGTTTTAAACATTATTTAAAACATATAATACAATGTATTTTGTTTTAATCATACTATTTGTGATGGCAGACAAGTGATCACTGTCATTAAATGCCATTTTGCAAACATGCAGACCACAGTTGTAAATGGCAATGTAGTGTAGTGTACATTTTATTAAATGCATACTACAAATTATGTCAAATCTCTATCTATTGTTTGTAAATTGCAACTTAATTTGATAAATTAAAGAACATATTCACAGAAACTAATTCAAATACAGTTTTATTCATGAAAGTAATCATATTACTCTTGTGTGAAGAAGTTAAAATCCAGTAGTCTCTGGAAGGATCAATTGGCAGTGAGCCTCATGTGGGTAATTACCTATGGGTGGTTGTAAAAATATCTAAAATCCAACGGAAATTGACACATTTTGAGATGGCGAGGGTGCAGCACGCTGCAACCCAACAGTTGCTGGGCGCATTCGACTCACCTCATTACCCCTCTCACAGAAGACTACCTTGAAATGTACTGCATTTTCCACTTTATACTATTCCCCAATGTACGTACTGGTAGCGAGTGAGATACGCCAGAGCCCATTCTCATCCCATCCTATCCCTTCCCATTTTGGGACTGATGTTGGCATGTATCGCGAATATCTATAGGCGACAGTGTCCACTTACCATCAGGTGGGCTGACTGCTCGTCTAGTTTTCTTTCCATAAAAAAATATATATACCGCCGGGAGTGTGATTTTTCGCGTAATATACATTTTACCACAAGTAAGATTGACGCGCGCTCGTAAGTTTCGTGAGTAGTGAATAAGATATGCCAGAGCCCATTCCCATCCCATGATATCCCTCCCCATTTTCTAAACCCTTTCTCCAAAGGTAGGCAGCGCATCCGGGAGTGTGCCAATGTTTGTCATTCAGGACTGAAGTTGGCATGGCATGTACCACGAATGTCTATAAGCGACATATCCACTTAACACCAGGTGGACTGTAAGCTCGTGTGCCGCCTTAATCCTAGGTATAAAGACAAAAAAAAAACAGTAGAAAAGTACACCTTCTTAATAAAACCACTCCAAACTAATGGTCTGTGGGAATCTTAACAAATTCTCATTTTATCTATGTACCTATATTATTATTTATTGTGTATATGCTGCTAATGAATTCAAATATAAAATTCATAATTTAAAATGTCATTACATACAACATACATATTTATTTTTATTTAAGTATGCACTTATTCACGCCTGTTCTGTTCCGAGCAATGTCTCTATTTCACGGGTCTGCTGGAAGAGATCTCCACAGGAAATAAGCTTACCTTTTGTACATCTTCTCTCATTTAATCATCTATAGCTTATATTGTTTTGTGTGCAATAAAATATACAATAAATGATAAATAAATAAAATATGTCAACTGTCACCTTGGATGTAAAATTTTCACTTACTTTTTTACCACCACGGCCCTCACACTTATCACAGATAACATTCTTCTGCAAGGCAAGCTTTCTCACAGCACCTCGGTACAACTCTTCAAGAGTCACTGATAGCTGGTGAATCACATCTTTGCCTTTACGTTCCCGACGTCTTCCTCGCCCGCCACTAAAGCCACCACCGAAAAACATGTCGAACAGATCCATGGGTGAAGAATAACCACTGCCACCAACACCTCCTTCCTTCAATGCCTGTTCACCACCTGTTTCAAGAATAAAGTCCAAATTTTATTATTACATATTTCAAACTTTGTACAGAATGCATGACTGAAGGAAAAAAGGCTCTTTCCAGCTCCTGCATTCATTGCTGTTTAACACTCATCATTTTGATTTTATGCATTGGCATAATAAAATAAAAACAAAGATTAAATGTAAAAAAATTAGTTAGAAGAAAAACACGACTGTAAATGTTAGCAGTTGGTTCTAGGGGATGTCCTATATCATCCATAGTGGAGAAACAGAAGGCAAAGTGCATAAAACTAATGAGCTTGTAAAAAATTCGAGGTAAAAAATTATAATAGAGGGTTGTGGCAAGTAAAGGTCTTATTTTCCGTTGATCCCCAGTATATGAACTATGAATTCATTGACTTTTATTAATGGCGCGATCACGTGAATATAATTTTTTTTTTTTATTTTATTTATTAGGTATAACAACAAATTTACAAACTTAACTAGTTACAGACACATTTTATAAAACATTTGTACGTTCGTAAATTCACTTACAGTTATACACAACTTTAACTCTTAACATGCAGAATAGATAAAATGAAACTACATATATATATATATAAAAGGAAAAATGTCTATCTAACAGAATTTTAATAATACATGTTATCACATTTTTGTGAAGAAAAACATGCTCGCATTTATATGCAGTGCCTATTTAATCTTATGTGGAAGCAAGCGTGATTTGAAGATGTAAAGAATGTTCTCTATGTATATTCATTAGGGTGTCCCTTATATTCACCCAATTTTTTTTACATTAGGGCATATACATATATATATTAGGGCCTAATGTATATACAATATTCCTACCAATGTCGACAAAATAATCCTCCACATACCTCTAGGTTTCCCCACGTTCGTCAACAGACAGCCACATATATAGCATGCATTCATCGCGCGTATTATTCATCATGTTATAGTAAAGAATGCGTAGATAGGTGAATATTTTGACCTTGAGTAGGAGTATCGCATCAAATAGTAGGATGCAGTTTAAAGTTGTCAATAATAGTTCAAAGAGTTAAATTAAATTACCAATTAAATTTCTTGAGATTGAGATAAGTTTCACAGAATTACAGGTCCAATTGTCTGTCTATTAGAGATAGACAACAATCATCGCTTACATTGCTTATAGATTATACAATCTGTGTTTCCTAAACACTAAAAGTCTAAGATGTTCCATTTTTTTATAGAAACCTAAAGGATTTAGAAATCAGGATTGAGATCAAAGGAAATACATTATTATTTCTCTGAATCCGAATGCCTATCAATATGGATTGTTTCATATGTCAATTTTGGTCAGTTTGTTCTTCCTAACCAGTGTCAAGATTCTGGCAATATCATAATGTTAGAGTATACTTACTAAGATATGCTTATCAAAAGTGGAATGTAGTCATAAAAATACTGGATGTGCATATATACTCACTGGGTAGTCAGTTTGGTAGTCAAGTCATTTTATTTTTTGTGTCATCATAAAACTATGATATTGATATCTATTGTTTTGACTAACTACTTGCATGAGATTTAGATTTTAATAAAGACTAATGAATAGTTATGAAGTAGCACGCTCAATAATGGTTAGGCAGGCTATATCTGTTGCAAGACTGATAAATAAATAATTAATGAGGTAAACAAGTTTTCAATGGAGTTCAAGTAACAGCAGAAAATGTAACATGGAGATCCATTAGGTAGGCAGACTTATAAACTGATAATGCAGTGGTGGCTGGATGAGTCTCACTGAGCCTTTAGATGACCTACTTCAACATGATGATGACTTCAACACAGAAAAGACATGCTGATGGTGTAGGTATGTTGCACTTAAGCACTAAGTTAGCACTAATGAACCTGTCTTATCTGTTTTAGACTTGAGCTTGTAAACTCAAGGGTTTAAAATCAACTAATTCTATGTTCTAGTCTTAAGGTTTATTAGCATTCACTCAGGTTTTATTTTTACAACGCTAGTGGTGGTAAAGGCTCTAAGGTTCCCTGTGTTATGGGTCCAGGACACATACAAAGATGAACACACTACACAAACCACAACAAACATTTGTCTTTAAACAATGAAAGTCTAACTGGGCTTGTGATATTGTGCAATGTTGCGATGGGTGTACCACTTATCTTTAACATTAATATATGCACATACTTAGATACATTATGAAAACATTGGTCATCAGCTAATCCAGAAACACCCAAGTGCATCACCCACATCTATGAATTACTGTACCTCTAATAGCATATGTATTTTATTACGGGATACATATTTCATTGCATAGACATGGATAACGCGTTTGGGTATTTCCAGACAATGATGTCAAGTTTCAATGAAATCAGTTCAGTTGTTCAATACAGGCCCGGACTAGCGATAGGGCAAATCGGGCAATTGCCCGATGGGCCGGCAGACTGAATTGATTAATTTAGCATTGCATTGGGATAAACTTAGAACTACTGAATTAGAAGATTACAAAATATTTATAGAAAAAAATAAAAGTGAAAGGTAATGACGAAATGCCTTTAGAAAACCATGAAGAAATGTTTGTAGCATGTAAGACACGCCATACATGGAAAAATTGCAGTTTGAGGCTTCAAAATTTTACATAGATTCAACCTATTGACCAATGCCTACAGTTTAATTGGACTAGCATTCAAATTTCTGCTAACATTATCAGTGAGTCAAGTTGCTTGTGAAAGCTCCTTTTCAATCCTAGAAATGATAAAAAATTGCATGAGGAGCACCTTGTCATCAGATAATCTAAATTCTTTCATGATAATGACGGTAAAAAAAGATCTGTTGATAAATTTAGATTGCGACGAAATTATTGACAAAGTAGCAGAAAGCAGTGAGCTTTTAATTCATTAACTAACTTGAATTCTTAAAAATGAAAATAATTATGATTTTTTTTTCTATCCGAAATTTTCCTTTCTTGTGGTCCACAATTTTAGAGAACACAAGTTGTGGAGATTGGGGGAAGGCCGGGCCCGGGCCGGTTTCAGGTCCCAGTCCAGGCCTAGTTCAATATAACAAATATTCAAAGGTCTACTAACTATCCAAACTTTCGTATTTATAATATTAGGTCCTTACCTATGAAATTGCACTTTGTTCATAGTGGGCAATTTGAACTTACAATTCCAGAATTCTCAGAAATCTGGAAGCCTCAGAATTCCAAATTCAAATTAATTTCAATTTAAACCTGTGACATTACTTTTTAAAATCAGTTATTCATTTGTTTTTCTGTGAGTAATAACTTTTTGCTCAGATATTGTTCATGACCATGTTTATGAGGGGGAGAGTGCACACTGCAATCCACTAGCCACTGGGTGTTACCCATGTTACCACTGGCCATGTTACCCCTCTCTCACAGAAGACTACCTTGAAATGTACTGCATTTCCTTATCTTATTTCCCCAATGTATGTACATGTTTCAGTAGTGAATGACATTTGCCAGAGCCCATTCCCATCCTATCCCTCCCCATTTTTCGATTCTTTATCTCCAAAGGTAGGCAGCACATCCGGGGCGTGGCAACATATGTCATTTTGGACTAATGTTGGCATGTATCGCGGATGTCTATGTGCGACAGTATGCACTTACCATAAGGTGGACGGACTGTATGCCTGTCTGCCACCTTTGTCCATAAAAAAAATATGTTAAAGTAAAAATTTGCATTATTTTCGAATATGAGTTGCATCATGTAGTCCTGTATATGTATGGTATATCTGGCAAAACAATTAATGCAGATGTGTAGGTACTGTGAAGAAGTGCAAACCAACGCTGATGAGGCAATAGCAGAGGCATGAAGTAACTTCCATTAAAATGGCAATAGTGTATTGATAATAATTGACAATACTTCAATTAATTAAATATATAATTTGCATATAAAAAAAATATTTGTATTTTTCCATATAAAATGGCAATTTCATAGGTAAAGGATGTAATATTAATGGGATTTTTCACATATTTATTCTTCTTTCTGTAAACACTCCTTGTGAAATGTGAAATTTCTGCAGTGTAGTAAATACATACCTTGGTCATAGACTCTTCTCTTTTCAGTGTTGGAGAGCACTTCATATGCCTGGGAGATTTGCTTAAACTTTTCACCCTCATTTGGGTTCTTGTCAGGATGGTATTTCAGTGCCAATTTTCTGTAAGCTTTTTTCAGCTCATCTGTTGTGCAGGTGGGTTTCACCCCCAAAATTTCATAAAATGTTGTCTCCTTCACCATCTTTTATTCCTGTTGATGATAATTCATTGATTAAGTAATTCTATAAATAGATAAATGTTAACAATAATGAAAAAATGTAAACAACAAAAGTAAAAAATGAAATTATATATAATGTTTCCTACATTATAAAATTAGTTTCATTATGTAACAATTAATAATTAACTATAAAATGACAATGTGATTTGTAGTTTAAATATTACTTTGGAGAATTTTAAAAGGAATTTTCTGTACGTATTACAATATAAGCACGTATTATTTTAAAAATGTACACTAAACAAGCTTTAAATTTCAAAAAGGAAAGTTTTAATGTTTCATAAATCAATAATATTAACACTGGTCACATTTTTATCGAAATGGCCATGAATGTACAGCTCGAATTTAACCTAAAAATTCAAAGTAATGCAGAATAATTAAATGATATTTTCATAATTATGTATTGTATAACCTTTAAGATTAGATATTATCTAGTAATTTTACTACTTCAATACACGTTTTGGGTATACAATACAATCATGAAACAATGAAATCATGAGCACAAAAACAGCTATATGTATATATTATTTTCGCTGAAATAATTCAGTGTTGGTTGATTACTTCCGTAAGATTATTTAAATCATTGATGATCTTACCTTTCAGAAAATATTCCGCCCACAGACAAAACGACAAAAATAAAATAAATAAAAAAATGCAGAAAGACGAATTTCAGAAACTCAAGAATAATGAAGAACACGCTTGACGGCGTCAGACGAAAGTTTAAAAATGACGTGACTGGCGACGTGGGAAATAGTAGGGATATCGCTCGAATGCAAAATCTACACAGTTCGAGAAAATTCCACAACACGAAAACCCCTACAGACTAGAATAATACGACCAAATGTAAAAGTCAACAGAAGAAAACAAACTGTTGAAAACTCTCTTTCGCTCTTGAATAAAACTGCGTATACACTAGCGCTGAACTTGATTAATGATTATAATCAAAAATATTATTAGCGCTTCCAAAATAGTACAGTAACACAATCGATCAATTGAAATAGAACGTAACTAGAGTGCGCGCACGATAAGTCTGCACTTGGATGCAGCGCTGGTATCGCTGCGAAAAATGTTGCCAACTGCAACTTAAAATAAATAGAAAATAAAAAATATTTGAGCGACAGATGTTAGAGTAGAAATTATTATGTAATTTAATAATATCTATAATAAATAACATTATCGTTTAGGTCGTAAATAACTTTATTGATATTATTATTACCTACAAAAATTTTGAGTAATTGTGATCTCTTAGATCCATGTTTAATGTTTCTATGCCTGATAACCCGTTATCAGCTTCTCCTTCAGATTGTGACGCATCAGAAAACATCACCAAACACCGAAATCACAAATTTATCCATTTCAATATCCATCAACCGATCTGATTGAAAATATTTATCTTCAATTTGCTCAACATGCTTGCACACATTGAACCATTCTGCTTCAGAGATTGAAGAGAAAGCATTTTCTGTCAGTCTAGCAATATCATTTGCAGTTTGGCTTACATTTTTCTCAGCCACACGCCTCTTCATAATAGCCCATATTTTTTCGATAGGGTTGAGATCGCAGTGGTAAGGTGGCAAACGTACGACTTCATGGCCATTCTCGTTTAAAAGGTGGTCCATGTGGTATACTGGCTCTCCTTTTTTTTTTTATTAATTCAAACAACAGTGGTTTTGTCCAGTTGTCTTCGAAATATATTCCCTTTTGCCTCAGCCAACTTTGCATCTCTTATTTTATTGTGGCCATTGTGGGAGCCTTATCTATTTGGGTACAATGATATGATGCATTGTCCATTACAACGATTGAATTTGGTTCCAAATTAGGAATAATCTTTTCCTCCATCCAGTGTATAAAATTTTGTGCATTCATGTCATCATGATAGTCTGACGATTTCGTTTTTGACTTAAATATAAGTAAACCATCTTTAACAAACCCTTTTTTGCCTACAGCGTGAGCGATTATCCATCTTGCTCCGACACTATCAGATGCTAGGACGCCAGCTTCATCGTCTCCTTGCCAACACTTTGGAAGATGGTATGAAGCGTGGATATACGTCTCGTCGAGGTAAACGACAGGACGTTTATCTTCAACCCTGTTTTTTCGTAATCGAAGTATATACTTCGCTCTCCAGGCAGCAATGTCTGTTCGTTCCAACAGAACTTTTCGCTTTGACTGGCATTTCGCATATTTATATCCCAATAATTTTAATATCTTTCGCAAAGAAGTTCTCTCGAACTTAAAATCTATGTCTCTTTTGAGCTCCAGCCATAGTTTATTTATTGTAGGAATTTCTTTTCTCACGACATAGAACTCGTGTATTTTGTGTCTTATGTCACAATAATCAAAATCGTCTAATTCAATTTCTTTTTTTCTGTGTCTCTTTTTTCCGGGAGTAGTAATTTTAGAGCCAGAAGAAGTTGCTTCTTTGCCTTCGCTAATAATTTTACTATCTAACAGTCCGCTCGGAAATGCCTGAAATAAAACAATTCCTTCAGTTATAAAATTTAATTGGTCACAAATATTTTTTTTAAT
This sequence comes from Sesia bembeciformis, assembly GCA_943735995.1. Classification (NCBI taxonomy): domain Eukaryota; kingdom Metazoa; phylum Arthropoda; class Insecta; order Lepidoptera; family Sesiidae; genus Sesia; species Sesia bembeciformis. The sequence continues at coordinate 11,084,322 of OX031031.1, forward strand.
CAGGAGCGAAATATATAAATATTTGAAAACTCAAATAAATTATATTCACCCATAGATAAAATATATTGTAAACTGATGAATTAATCTGTAGATGGCAACACAAAACTAACTTGTTAAAAAAACTACACGAGCACGAACACGATTAAATGATACAACAGCGGCCGAATTATCCCTTTCTTTTTCACAAGCACGCTTGACCTTTAACACCATATCTCTAGCAGCACTTCTTACTTTTGGCATTATATCTTGTCCGTAATTTAATTAAAAACACAAAAACAATAAACCTTCACTCTTCGCTTTATTACAATGTGGCCGTTTGACAAAAATAGTACCGATTTCCGCCACGCGCAGAGTTATCGTGCGCGCACTTTATCATCGTTTTACTGTTGTTGAGAGCCAATGCTGTAAAAACATAACAATGTATATGTTTATAGTTTGCTCAGAGGCTATTTTTTTACTACAGTTTGTTTACAGACATGTTTCACTGTCGTTGAAACCATTGGTCTATTATGTATAAAGTCTGCTCCGCGGTTAGTTTTTGCAATGCGGGCACAATATGCAAAAATGGAAAGTTTCAAAAGTTTGTGTTGTATGCTGTATTCTAAAACAAACGAAATTTATTGTTTCATACCACAGAGAAGCTGTCTCTCTACAGGAATGACTCATAGACAAGAGAATTTTATAAGAATAAAAACTACAAAATAAAATTTAGAAAACGGTTGATCCTGTGGTCCATCCCCAAAACTTCCCGCTATTTTCGAGCTCGAACCGTTCGCTAATGTAATTGTTTATACGTTAAGGGGCTACCATATGCCAATGGCCTTGAGCATTCCGTCATTCTGACAACCCCCCACCTATATTCCTCACCTCTACATTATTACGTATAATATATGCGCCATCTATAACGACATCTTACGGATATCCGTCGTACTTCAAGAAAGTATAAATTTTATAGTTCAAGAGCCCACATACTTTATTCGACGGTCATAATATATTAGAATGGGGTTTCCATTTTTTTTTATTGATGAACTAATAATCAATTTCAAATATCAATAAGTAAAAGAGGAATAAATAGATAGTAGAGATTATACACCATGCACTTTTAAAGCGTAAGCGAAAAGTATGGGTATTTATACCGTAAAACTTGACAACTTTCCCAAGGAATATATAATACAAAAATCAAACCCCTTATACTAAATTCAAAGTAAAAACTTCGTTCTATGTACTTCAAAAGTCATATCGCGGTGTATTACAGTATAAGCAATGGGCAAGGCCAAATTTTTTAGACATGTGCTTTTTATATATTTTTTGATAGTCCAGTTTCCAAGGATCAACGAACCACCAAATTAATTTTTAGCTCGTTTAGTTTTAATATATGACATTAAATTTCTCATTGACATTTTTGTCGTTATGAGGATTGAATGGCGCCGATAATTTAAAAAAGACACGGCCATATTGGTAGCTTTGTCATTTTTGACAAGTTCTTTCAACTTTGACAAGTCTAATGTCAAACTTGACTGAACCATCACAATCACTGTCTCAATAAAATGAGAATGATGATATTGATCTCTCAATTTTTTTTAGAAAATTTCTTGGTTTTTAAGAAATAAATAAAAAGATTATAATGTTATTTGTGTGACCATAATGTTGATTCTCAAATGTATGAAAGAATTTATAATTTACAAAAATAAATAAGTACGACTGTTTCTTTAATAATAGTGTTCTTATTTATACTTTTAAGTATTCTTCATGAAGAAAATCATAAATAGCTTCGCATGTTTCTGGTATAACACGTCCAAGAAGTTATGGGGACATTTTGCAACTGAATTTTAAATCTTCATAATCTGTCGGTTAATAAAAAACGTAAAGTAGCAATTAAACGATGCTCTGCTGGTATACTGTCACGCATTAGCGTATTCTGTTTGGATATTAATGGAGGTACTTTGTAAATGTAAGAGGGTAAATGTTGAATCATTCATTCTTAGATAGTTTTTGCAATCATCTTCGTCAATGTCGTTTAACATGGTGGCGTCACAATAATTTACACGTTTTAGTAATAGCTTTTTAACCCAACTAGACTTCCGTTGTTTTTGTGACATCAACCAAATTAAATAAAGGATAGTCAATTTCTTTCTTTTTGTTCTTTTTCTTATGCGCGTTGATGGTGGTATTTTTCACGCAAAGCACTACTGAACGTTGGAACAGCTTAACACAGTGTGTGATCGGATGCTATGCAGGACCATATATGGACTAACTTCTCCAACATGGAGGCCGGCGCGGCGTCCTGCATGCAGGACTCTGAATGGCTGGCTTTAGTGACAAGTGTCATCGAATCTATTAACCAGTGTTGGTAGACGTCCTGCTTTTTGAAACGTAAAATACAATGCCGCGCGGGACGCTGAAAGTCACGCTCTATTGAATTCGATCTATTTTATCGACCTAGTGAACTGCCCGACGGGAATATTACTCATACAAAAAATAGTTTGATCTCATTGATCTAATAAATATTGTACTAATTACTTTGCTTTTTTATTATGTCCCGCTTTTATCAAACGAATCCCGCTTTTTTACTATTTCTTTTTTGTTACTTAACTTTCTTACTTTTTCTTTATCAACTTTCTGTTCTTTTTCTAAAACGTATTTTTTTTATATTTGTAGCTTTCTCTATGCCTATCACGTGTGCTGTTATGGGGTATTTAACTTCAACTACCATGTTCTCGCCACACAGCCCGTCGGGGGTGGCACCAAGAAATGGCAATGCTTTGTCAATAAATAGACCAATTTTTTTCTTAATTTCTTTATTAATCTGAGTACTCAGCTGAGTCAGTGGTCTTTTCGTTCTCACGTCCATAGTACAGATTACCACTTTTTGGTTTTCAGATTCATGGTTCCGATTTGGTCCATCACTGGTTGATTCTACTGGTTCTTCTTCATGTGCCATGTTGATGACTACTTCATTGGGTTGCCTTTGCATTACTTTGTGGGTAGCGCTGAAAAAAAGAACATATTATTTTGTAGATTACATCAAGCATAATACGGTCCCACATACATGTTAACACTTTTTATATGCGTGGGCTTTCGGTCTATTTCATAACTTTATTTGCTAATTAAAAGTTACCAGTAAATAAGTAGAATTTAAATTACGTTCCGAAAATATACGTGGGCTCCTAGTCTATTTTACTTACTTGTGACAGTATCCACTCGAGGCTGAAAAGGTGCCGAGTTTTGATCTTGGTTGTCGTAGTTCTCGTAAATTTTATGTAAAACTGACCTTTTACTTAGTCTTCTGAAAAAAAAAAAAGATAATACAAAAATAAATAAATAAGGTAAAAAAGGCATGTTATTTGACAATGGGTATCGACATCAGACTTCTCGTCTGTGATGCACACTATACCTATTTTAGGTACTAAACCACTAGATCGCTATCAGAGTAGATAGGTAGTCGAAATTGTGAACTAGATATCTTTCCAAGTATAAAATAAATGAGAAGAAAACCCCGATCATTCATAAAATCAATCTAAAGAACCGAGAAAAAATTGAATTATGATTCATTAGAAGTTACTAAGCACACGAGTAAATTATCATAGTTATAAATTAGTTAATTATTAATAATTTAATAATATAGAAAGTGTACTTACAAGAAAGACGTCGATCACTTTCTGCATCTTTTGCTGTCTATATCGTTTTACTTTTGATATTTTAGGCATTGTTGATTTTTATACTCAAAAACAGAATTTTTACTATACTAAATATCAATAGTGTCCTGTCACAATTTTATTTCAAGAAAATAAAACCTAACCTAAACAATGTGACCTTTTACTAATGTAAAATTAAAATTAATAATAACTAAAATGTGTGCTCTTGTCACTTATATTGTCCGCACTAGCACTAGGTAATTAAAATAAGTGTTAAATACGCTAAATAACAAATAAAAAGGCAGGATTGATGCGCGCACACAGCGTAAAGCGACAGGGGTTCCCCGTCCAAAGTCCACTGGCCGACTGCCGCCCGTCGCCCCCGCAGAGTACCGCGAGCCAGAAACATGCGTAGAAACATAATACAATTTTTTTTCAAAAACTACAAATAAATTCAAAAATCCAAACGACAGGATTATAGTGAAAATTATTGTCTAATATTGAGTATGTTTCATTTGTATAAGTTCCATAATAAGGGAGGCTATCGGGATTTAACACGAGAATAGAGGCTCACAGATGATTTATTTTCTCTTAAATTAGATATATTATTTTAATTTCCGACGTCAAAAGCGAAGGTTAAATACCACACTACATCATATATTTTTTAGAGAATTTTTGTACCATGTTCAAATATACTTTATAGGATTTAAAAACAGCGAAATTTGTCGGGTAGCCCCTTAATCTGCTATCAAACAGTCTACTTTTTGTAGGAACCCGAGAAGTAAAAATTAGTTTTTGTTTGATTATTGTAAAAATTGTGTATTGTGGAAGTAGTGGTTTAATATTGATAGTTTATTAAATTTCAGTGTCTAGTGTTCGTGCATATTGTTTGTATAATTAAATAAAATGTTCTTCGAAGGAGTCCAACTTTATCGTCAGTGAACATAGTATCACTTTACTGAGGGACTCATAACTCGACGTTATTGCACAATGACGCCATAAAAACAATTCTCTATTATTATTTTCTGTGTGGGTGGGCCAATGGTTATGATAGTGTCCAAAAAGATTATTATAAAAAAATACTTTAGCAAACTGTCAATTTGACCGCTTAACCATAGACATTATTATTCTACTAATTATTAGTGCACCATCACTTGCATTTTCCATTCAAGAAACTGTCTTTAATTATAGAGGGCGACCCAAGTTAGAAAAAGACAGAAACATTAGTTATAAAAATTTGCCATTAACAGAATTTTGCCGTACATATCTATGACAGCCACTATCAATCACACAGCTGCTCATAATATCGTGATATTTTCCGTCAGTTATCATATTAGCATTCTCAATAGTACCACATCGTAATCATCGTTCGCACGCAAGTTTCTTGAAACAGACTGTTGTCCGCTGATTTAGTAATATTTACTTTACACGTCTACATTAAAAATAAATTTTATAAATTTACCATACAATGGCAGAGAAAAATAAAGTTTGCATTATCGGCTCAGGTAACTGGTAAGTGCTGTTCTATTATTATAACTAATTGATCTTAAAATGATGCGAAATTGGATCGTGTTAGTAATGCGACATTGTGTGATGCAGTTCCGCGGCCTTTATTTGCAAATATACTATGACAACTATTTGTCCTGACATTGCTTTTCCAATAAGAAATTAAATTGAATTACAGGATGTTATTAAGACATGTTGCAGGTGGTTACATATCATTCGCAACAATTATTTTGCCTTCAGATAAAGTCTGGGTTCCATTTACGCATAAATAGGAAGTAGGAAGTTTAAATTTGAATTGATAAAGGCATGATTTTATATGGAGTTGATTAATCTAAAGAAACTTTTTTATTTAGTATAAGTGGCAGCAGAACCCTGTGGAAAGACTGTAATCAACTGGTGATTACAGTCTTACTTACCACTGACCATCTAAACTTACCATTTATTACCATCAATAAACATCTCCAATGTTAGGAAACGACACAACTTATTTTTTTAATATGCAATTTAAGATTTTCATTAAAGAAGGGGTTTCGTCCGCTTTAACAAACTGATTAGACACTATTATTTCAGTATTTTATAATAAATAAAACTTTCTAGGGGATCAGCTATTGCAAAGCTTGTTGGGCGCAATGCAAGCAGACTCCCCAACTTTGAAGACAGGGTGACAATGTGGGTGTACGAAGAGATCATTGATGGAAAGAAGCTGACAGAGATCATCAATGAAACACATGAAAATTTCAAATACCTGCCTGGACACAAATTACCTGAAAATGTTGTAAGTATAAAATAGACAGATGCTTCCTGTTAAAACTATTAGTAGGTGTTAATATTTTATTCTACTGTATTTAGTGAGTTCATAACTAAAATAACTACCAATAACTATGTTTATGATTAATTAAAAACTGTTACAGTTAGAAATATCTGTAAAAGATTGTAAAACAGTTCTCTTCATTGTGCTACAAAATAAAATAATTATAAGATGAGGACAACAAATCTTGGAGATGTAATGTTTGAGTAATATGTAATTATTTAATGTTTAAATTAAGTTGTATACCAACTATAACTGAATTTGCATATGTTTTACTCAACTTTAATTTCCACTGCTGGATATAAAAGGCCCCTTTTCAAGACTCCATTTACCTTCACGGTTTTCTATAATACTTTTTTGGCATGTATTGTAAATTCTGTTTATATTGAAATTGAAAATTCATAAATCATACTAAGTATAATTTTCATTTATAAACTAAAAACACAGTTATTGCTTTACTCACATTTAAAAAAGAACACTTATTATTAGGTATTATTTCACTAGCCCCCCCCCCCCCTCCCTTCCCCGGTGTTAAACAAGGGTTATTCCTAATTTTCAAATTTTTAAATCTATCTATTTTTAAAACGAACGGGTGGAAACGCCTATACATGTTAATTTCTGTGTCCAAATAAAACTAAAATGTCTAAATTGTCACTTACTGTTGGTTTGGCACTACAATCACGTGTGATACATATGTATCATCTATTTTAGTCTTACTTCCTTACGGGACATGCTTCACTGCCAATGCCAAAGATTATTCAATGGCTGTTATATAAGTCCTTGACATGCACGTTGTAGTGGAGTTATTTTTAATTCAGATGCTCATTGACTGTTTGCTGGTGCTCATTCATACAGCTTAATAAATATTCAGCTGTAATAAAGTTATAGTTTAAGATTTTGGAACCCCATTTTATCGATAGTTTAAAAAACAAATGAGATTAAGTGCTACTAGTTTAATAAATAAGTAATTAAATAATTTATTAATAAATAAAATGTAGAGGCAGGGCCGTCTTTACCAGGGGGTGCAAGGGGTGCGGTGCACCCGGGCGCGGTGCGCCCGGGGGCGCCTGTCGAGCGCTGAATTTTTGGATATTTCATTGAACTTAACGCCATTGCACAGTTTTATATACTTGTTACTTACGACAAATATGTATGCGCAAGCAAAAAAAAAAAGTCATTAACAATAATATTTTTTTTACTTTTATTACGCTTTCGGCGCTTGTCATACCGCATTACTACACTACACAAATAACAATTTTATTTAATACAACACGCGCGCGGCAAAATCTCTAATCCAAAGACAGTGTATGTATGTACGTTTGACACGTTGCCGCCCGGTAGCAAAATGATCTCTAAGTCAATAGAGTGTAAGTTCATTTGAAATGGGCGCGCGGCGCGGCACCTGTGCGTCTGTCATAGGCGAGTAATTGCGCCCTTTGACATTGCCGCCCGGTCGCCCGCACTTGAAGCAAAATGATCTCTAAGTCTAAGTCAATAAAGTGTAAGTTCATTCATTTGAAATGGGCGCGTGGCGCGGCACCTGTACGTCTGTTGCGTCCTTTGACATAGCCGTCCGGGCGCTCGCACTTAAAGAGAAATGATCTCTAAATCACTAAAATTAGGTGTAAGTTCATTTGAATTTACAGCGCGGCGCACGGCGGCTATGTAAGTGTCGGTCAGTGATTGATCTGATTTCTTCTTTTAAGTAATTGAATTCGTTAGCTCATTTCATTTGCGACAACCGGCGAATTAGCACGGAAGTTCTTAGAGAAAAAATATAAAGGTAAGTCAATTTTATTTTTTAAGTGTTAGTGTTAGGTACATTACAATCATTATCATCACATCATCATCATCACATCATTTGTTTATGAGAGAGAGTCATGACTGTTTTGTTTATTTGTTTATAATTGCAAAAATACAAATTCTTAGTGTTAGTGATTGATAAAAAACTACTTACTTTATTTAGAATAAAGAAAGAAAAATTAAATACTAAATTGAAATTTGATTTTATTGTAGATGGACGAATTAGGGGATAAAAAGAAACCATCGGGTGCTCAAAATAGAAAAAGGAAACTGGAGAAAGAAGAAAAAATTAAAAAGCTAACTTCTCCGATTGACTCTTTCTTTCGACCTGGTAAGTTCAGTCAGTTGGTACTATAAATAAAACATCTGAAGTGGCATAAACAGTGACAGAAGTCGCTGGTGTATCCTGCCTGGGTTCCTACCTACTTATTATTATTACACTTCTTATTTTTTGTATAAGTTACCTGTAACTGTATACCTAATGAGTCTTAAATAAAGTAGGTTTTTATGATTATGACAATATATCTAATTAATTGTTTTTTGCGGATTGCGCACCGGAAGGCGCAATGGTTAGTAACTAACACTCACTCTTGTGCCAAAGGTCTCGGGTTCGAATCCCGGCCGGTGCAATATTTATTTAAATACATACCTTTTCAGACCTTGTGTTAAATTTTTGTATTGTGTGATATGTCCAACACGCGTTCCAATCGTGGAGATTATGGCAATAAATAACCCCATAGTTTTGGAGGCTCATGTCTAACAGTGTACTGGACTGTCTGTACTTATATCTGTACTTATATGGCTTGTGTGTTTGTGATTTGTTTTTGGGGATTATGAATTATGTTTTTTCATGAAATAGCCGCAGGCGAGATCCGCCAATCGCAACTAAAGTATTTTAATTTCTTACTGTTTGCGCATAGAGCGTGCGTAAGCGCCTCGGCAATTACACACTGAGCGCGCTCGCCCGGACTAACGAATTAGACTATGCCCGATTGCCCGCCTTAACTTTAAGGCGCTGTTTTTAATGTCCTAAAATATTATTGCGTGGCCCTATTACCACACTTGGTTACACAAATTGTTGACTATCTTATGTTTTTTTAGGTACATCTTCGTCAACATCCACCCGGCAGTTAGAAGAGACAGTCAACTTGGAAGAGAATGATCCTGCTCTCTGGCCGCAAGTAATACCCGATAATTTAAGATTATTTTTAACAGAACGTGGACCGATTCAGATAAAAAAAACCAACTATCCTTCAGATAGTAACATGAGGTCGTTTTCAGATACATATTACAGTAAAAAGTTACAAAACAACGAAATTATTCATCGAGTTTGGCTTGTATATTCCACATCTACTGATTCTGTATTTTGTTTTCACTGTAAGCTTTTTAATAATAATGCCACTACATTTAATGCCCCCACTGGTTACAAAGACTGGGGGCATTTGTCGAGAAATATAGAACGACATGAAAAAAGTTCAGGGCATATATGTTCTTTAAAAAAATATTTGGATCTAAAAAATGACTTATTGATAGGGCAAACAGTAGACTCGGTAAAATAGACCGCGAAAGAAAGAGGTGGACGGCAGTTTTGGAAAGGATAATCGAAATTATAAAATTTTTGGCAGGTCAAAATATAGCATTTAGGGGCACAACCGAGAAGTTGTATGACCCAAATAATGGTAATTTTTTAAAGTTGGTGGAGAGTATATCTAATTTTGATAGTACACTATCAGAACACATTGCTCGAATTCAAAGAGCTCAGCATCGCATGCCACATTATCTTGGTCATAACATTTAAAATGAACTGATTAGTATAATTGCTGAAAAAATTAAAACGACTATAATTAGTCTTCTGAAGCAATGTAAATACTACTCTGTAATTCTAGATTGCACACCTGATATTTCACACCAAGAACAACTTACTGTTATTGTGAGGTTTATTTATTTAAATCCATCGACAAAACGCGCTGAGGTACGAGAACATTTTTTAGGTTTTTTACCTGTAACTGATAGTACCGGACAAGGGTTGGCGACATATTTGTTAGATTTCTTAAAATCATGCGATATTGAATTAGATGATTTGCGAGGCCAAGGATATGATAATGGGGCCAATATGAGGGGGAAAAATATTGGACATGAATCCTCGTGCTTTTTACGTACCGTGTGCTGCTCACTCCCTTAATTTAGTAGTAAATGACGCCGCTAAAAGCTCATTGGAAATTACAAACTTTTTCTGTATTGTCCAAGAAATCTATGCATTTTTTTCAGCATCCACATCACGCTGGGATGTAATTATGAAACAGATACCTACTTTGACATTAAAACCTCTTTCAAATACGCGTTGGGAAAGTAGATTTGATGCTCTTAGAGCACTCCGTTTTAACATGGATAAAATTTACGATGCATTATACTATATTTTTACAAATAACAAGTATGACAGCGACACAAAAAACATAGCGAGTTCATTAATAGCCAAATTAAAATCTTATAGATTTATATGTTCAGTAGTTATATGGTACAATATTTTACTAAAAATTAATATTGTAAGCAAAAATTTGCAAAAATCGGACGTAATTATTTCAGAAGCTACCAAAATGATTAATCTGGTTAAAAAAGATTTGGAGAAATACCGCACCGATAGCGCGTTTGAACAGTTGTTATCTGATGCAAAATTAATTTTTGAAGAATTAGAATGCGAAACAGAATTTAAAGAAACTGCTCGTCCACGTCCCCGAAAAAGACATTTTGATTACGAGGCTGTAGATGAGCCCATTTTAGACCCAACCAACAAATTTAAAGTATGTTTTTATTTTTTTCTACTGGACACTGCTATCTCGAAATTAAATGAGAGATTCGATTTGCTGACGGAACACAATTCAGTTTTTTCACTCTTCCAAAACATTGAATGCTGGAATAAATTAGAGATGCATGAAAAAAAATCTGTGTTATCGGCTCCAAGAAAAACTAACATTTAAAAATAGATTTGATATTGACGGGGAGGATTTATATAATGAATTAGAATTGTTGCCAATATTTTTTCCCAATGCATCAACAAGTACTCCCACTGATATTTTAAGCTATATACAGGGTGTGTCGTAAATAGTGGTCCAACGTTAAAGGGTCGATACACCATATATTCAGCTATCACATACCAGAATTTGAATTTTTTTTTTCCACGGGTCTCTGTTTTATTCATTATTATTATTATTTTGAAAAATCGATACCTTGCGTTACTAATTTGGCTGTTATTTCAACAAATAACATTATTTTTTTATTTTGTTTCTTGTTTATTATTGATAAATACATGTGCTATCACATGCAATCATTTTTTTAATGGAAACTTAAAAGATATTAAAGAAAAAATGTGTTTATTTCAAATTTTAACTCTAATCTGTCGCAAATCATGTGAATTCGGAGGCGAATGGTGTAAAAAAAATGTACTACACTATCTGTGCCCATTATTTTAAAAACTTGTCCAATAAATGCAGATTCTAAAATGGTATTAATAATAACCGATTTCATAATGAAAAAAAAGTTATTGCCATTTCAACGGAGAAGGAGCCGAATTCAAAAAATGTACTTTTTCATTTTAATTAACTCACCGGTATTGCAAAATGTTTTGAACCCAATTAGAAGTAAATTTTAACTTAACTATTAACAGCTGAGTGTTATTTGAGTCATGCACAAACATATCACCGGTAAAGAAATGTGTCCTAGGTAATAAAAGGGTAGGTACTTGGCCAGATAACAAAAGATTCATTGAAACGTTTCGGTGTAGCGCGCTACTCTACTCATGTAGTGAAAAAAATGACTAGGTTTTTTTTTATTGCTATTCTCTTAAGTATAAATGAGACAGACTATGCCAAGTAGAAATTCGTAATAATCTTATCAGTTAAAATGCTTCAGTGTGATCCCGTATGTCGCATGCGCTTCTAGTTTCTGTGTGTATCTCCTCCGTTGAATTGCTTGTTTTATTCCAGGACTCTGATTTGCTTCTGTTTGGACTTGTAGGTTTTTGTAATCCCTACGACATCGGCTACGTTATCTGGACTTTGATTTGCTCAACGATTTCGACAAACGTGCAGTGAAGTGAAGATTAGGCGATGTCTCAGTACACACCGCGTGAATATGCTGACATGCAAACGGTTGCATAGAAAACGGTTTGAACCCAATTAGAAGTATTTTTACACTTTTTAAGATAAGTATTTGAGTGAGGTTATGTAAAAAAAAACATTCTCCATAAATCAACTATTATTTATTAAATTATTCACATCATCGTTACATTAAATGTTCAAAATGACCACCATTAGCGGCTATGCACGCTCTGCACCGTCTGATAAATGAACATTTTATTCGTCGAGTAAATCCGCTTATACTAATTTCTTCAGCTGCTGACCGAATTCTTTCTCTTAGTTGGTCCACAGAAGTGATGTCTTCTTTATAAACTTTTTCTTTTAAACACCCCCAGTAAAAGAAATCCAGGGGATTGAGGTCCGGTGAGCGAGGTGGCGTGTACTGAGACATCGCCTAATCTTCACTTCACTGCACGTTTGTCGAAATCGTTGAGCAAATCAAAGTCCAGATAACGTAGCCGATGTCGTAGGGATTACAAAAACCTACAAGTCCAAACAGAAGCAAATCAGAGTCCTGGAATAAAACAAGCAATTCAACGGAGGAGATACACACAGAAACTAGAAGCGCATGCGACATACGGGATCACACTGAAGCATTTTAACTGATAAGATTATTACGAATTTCTACTTGGCATAGTCTGTCTCATTTATACTTAAGAGAATAGCAATAAAAAAAAACCTAGTCATTTTTTTCACTACATGAGTAGAGTAGCGCGCTACACCGAAACGTTTCAATGAATCTTTTGTTATCTGGCCAAGTACCTACCCTTTTATTACCTAGGACACATTTCTTTACCGGTGATATGTTTGTGCATGACTCAAATAACACTCAGCTGTTAATAGTTAAGTTAAAATTTACTTCTAATTGGGTTCAAAACATTTTGCAATACCGGTGAGTTAATTAAAATGAAAAAGTACATTTTTTGAATTCGGCTCCTTCTCCGTTGAAATGGCAATAACTTTTTTTTCATTATGAAATCGGTTATTATTAATACCATTTTAGAATCTGCATTTATTGGACAAGTTTTTAAAATAATGGGCACAGATAGTGTAGTACATTTTTTTTACACCATTCGCCTCCGAATTCACATGATTTGCGACAGATTAGAGTTAATATTTGAAATAAACACATTTTTTCTTTAATATCTTTTAAGTTTCCATTAAAAAAATGATTGCATGTGATAGCACATGTATTTATCAATAATAAACAAGAAACAAAATAAAAAAATAATGTTATTTGTTGAAATAACAGCCAAATTAGTAACGCAAGGTATCGATTTTTCAAAATAATAATAATAATGAATAAAACAGAGACCCGTGGAAAAAAAATTTCAAATTCTGGTATGTGATAGCTGAATATATGGTGTATCGACCCTTTAACGTTGGACCACTATTTACGACACACCCTGTATATTCTAATAATTTAATTTCTTCATTTCCCAATATCTCAACAGCTCTGCGTATATATTTAACACTGCCTGTTACAGTAGCAGAAGGTGAAAGATCCTTTTCAAAATTAAAATTAATAAAAAGTTATCTTCGTTCAACCATGACCCAAGACAGACTGACAAACTTAGCCATTATAAGTATAGAATCCAAAATTGATATAAAAATAAATGATTTAATTAAAATCTTTGCCAACTCAAAAGCAAGAAAAATTGAGTTTGTTTGATGTATGTGTATGTACATGTAATAAATAGATATTTAGTAATCGAAGTTTTAAGTTTAATTTTGTTTTTTAGAGTAATAAATAAATAAATTATCAAAATTACGTGTATTGTGTTTTCTTGGTTGACTAGGACCCCTTTCATACTGTAGTGTGTCGTCGGTCGCGTGCCACGCTGCAGTGTAAAAAAAAAACGAGGGCGCAGGCTGAGTCCCGCACCCCGGCGCAGAATAGACTTAAGACGGCCCTGTGTAGAGGGGTTGGCAAGATAACTTATAATAAAATTAAAAAGTCGGCCCACACTGGGTGTTGAAAATTGATCCCATTTCTTTTTCTTTTTTTAGTATCAATAAGTAAGTGTAGTTTTAATAAGTAAGTCTTTTTTTAGTAAGTGACAATTTCATTATGGACAATTTTTACAAAATCTTTTTGAACATATCATTATACTTATTACTGTGTAAGGAATTCTGAAGGATCAAAATACTATAGGTGTTTCAAATGCAACAAGGTCATCGGGCCATTTAAAAAACACCCTGATGCCACACATCAGTAAGAAAAGTAGGTTTTGCTATCAAGTTTTTTCCATATATTAAAAAATGATGTTTAAATAAAAGTAGAATTGAGCGTTACCCACACTGTTTTTATATATTGTTTTTTTTTAGTTGAGAATATTAAACCCTCCCAATTTTAGAATATTGATATGAGAATGGCTTGCAGCCACTGACCTGATTTAACTCATCTACATACTTAACTAAAATACAGTGTCATTGTAATCTCATTTCTATTGTGCCTAAAAAACGAACCAGATGGATTTTCTTAACCGAATTATAAATAGATATATGAACCAGAGCTTACGAGTGTATAGGAACTTTGAAGAAGTTGGAAAGTTCATCCCTGAAATATTTCTTTGCAGTCTACCTAAAATTCACGTCTGTAATTTTGTTATTCAGGTTGATTGGTTCATGGTTATCGCCATCTATTGCACTGGCCTGTTTTATATTTTATGAAAGTGAGTTTATGTATGTGTTTCTTATCTTTTATTTATGTTTCTTAAATGTTACATGTCATGATAACTTTAACTTTATTAAGGACAACGTATATCTGATTTATTACCGTGCCCATTGTAATTTATTTTTTATCGCTTCTTGTCAATAATGTTATGAACTTAGAAGTTTCTGTATTTAGAATATGTTTAAAGAATATAATACTTACGAAATTAATCTCACCTATGTACCTTCGGTAACATTCATAATAGTACAGCTAAATCTACCTTAATATCAGCATTTTATAAAGCTGTCTTGTGTTCGGACAGATACTTAGATTATACTATTATAGTTTATTATTATTGTTCAGGAAATTATTGTACAGAATTTACAATAAAACATATAAGATGTACAATATTTCCATTTCTATTTACACATATAAAGGACGACATTAAGTCGACATTAATTTGTCCGTACTCCTACTGTATATTTGTTCGTACTAATCTTAGGAACTTTTGAAATTAGAAATTTGGAGAATATAACACATTTTGTAAGACAAAGTTTTTATAAAATACTTTACGGGGTGAAATCAAGTTCTCACTGGGCAAAAGCTAGTGTAAAATCATATTTTATTATCCTTTCAAATCTTGTTTCTTGTAATAGGTAGCAGTTCCGGATGTTGTAGATGCCGCTGGTGACGCCGACCTCCTCATATTTGTCATTCCTCATCAGTTCATCAGAACAATTTGTTCCACACTGCTTGGCAAGATAAAGCCGACTGCGGTTGGTCTTTCCTTGATAAAGGTAAGTTTTTCTTGCATATTTTGAATGGCGATATGTAATAAACACTAGTAAACAGATTTCTATAAATATGTTTTATTTGGCAGGGTTTTGATATAGCAGAAGGCGGTGGCATTGACCTAATATCACACATCATCACGAGATGCCTGAAGATTCCTTGCTCTGTACTGATGGGCGCCAATATTGCTTCCGAGGTTAGCCATTCATTTATTTGTGTGACGTTTACACGTTTTATTTCGCGGAAGCCAGCAAAGGTCTAGTCACAATTCAACCTTAGGCTATCGGATCGAAGACATGGCGACCTTTTATTGTTTCGTTCTTTACTTAGGGCCAGATAAATACCTAGCTTAAAATTAATCTGACTCATATTTTATATGATTTTATGTGGTCTGCATAGAAGTTTATTTCGAACCCCTGGATCTAAGGAGTAGAATAATCTTAGAATCGTCTAATTATTCGGGCCTATGACTCGCTTTTATCCTCATTGTATTCGGAACTCCGTTGATTTCGATAAGAAATAAAGATAATAGATAACAGGTCTTTTTAATAAGAAGGACGAACGATTCTTCTAATCTACCGTCGTCTGAACTTCGAGATCAGAATCAGATAGTGGTCATAAGGTTCGTTTACACAAGGGGGTTTCTCGAACGGTTCGGACGAAATTATTGTACATATACGATTTTCGTATGCGACAAAACTACATACAATTCTCGCCTGCAACTGTTCGCATGATGATACCAGTTCTTTATACTTGCTTTTGACTGATGTGCGAGAAACTCCTTGTGTAAATGACCCACTAGAAAATGTATCAACATTTTTATAGATCTAAAAAATTATTATCTTTCCCGAATTATGGTGCTTTGTCAAGTTGTTGACATGTTTCAGTGCTTAGTAATAATATACAATCACAGAAGGACCTACGCATGTATGATTTACTCTATATAGTTTCCTTCAATCGAGCGCTCTAAGGCTGCATCCAGAATGTCCGCGGGGCTAGAGCGGGAACCCCGGTGTCACGATCTGCTTTCTAGCTGTGGAAGAGTATCTTTTTTTTATAAACAGTGGTGGCGACCGAGCATACAGTCCACCTGGTGGTAAGTAGATACTGTCGCCCATGGACACTCGCGGTGCATGCCAACATTAGTTCAGAATACCAAACTTTAGCACGCCCTCTGATTCGCTAACCTTCCTTTGTTAATGTAGGAATGGATTTGGAGAAAGCGTTGGGAAAATGGGAAAGAATAGGAATGGGCTCGGGCATACCTCACTCACTACCGAAACACATATTGAGGAATAGAATATAGTGGGAAATGCAGTACATTTCAACGTAGTCTTCTGTGACAGAGGGGTAACGAGGCCAGTTGAATGCTCCCAGCGGCTATTGGATTGCAGCGTGCATGCTCCCCCTTCATATTCGAAAAACGATACATGAACTGTCGTCCGCTCCCAGTCAAAACCCTCGCAAGTGTTGCCGCGGAACCTCAGCTTATATACTTATGCGTTTGAAAAATACGCAGCGGATTCTACTGTCTCGCCCCGCGCCCACTCTGACTGCAGCCTAACACAAACAAACTGTTACACAAACAAACTCTTTTACAGCTCATTATCAACTAAATAAATTAGGCTTATTATCAACTAAATTATTTTTATTTATAAAATATAAATAAAAATAAATAAATATTCCAATAAAGTCGCCGGTAGTGGCTGGATGAGAAGAGCGGAAGACCGTGTGTGGTGGCGTTCCTCAGGAGAGACTTATATCCAGAAGTGGAGAGACACATGCTGATGGTAAGTGGTAAGTAATTAAACATTCAATAGGCGGCTAGGTAACGCCAACTGCAGATACGTGGGTCGCCCACGTATCTGCTCGCCACGCTACGTGTATCGCCACGCTACGTGTATCGGCACGCTACGTGCATCGCCACGCTACGTGTATCGCCACGCTACGTGTATCGCCACGCCCAGTGAATGAAAATCCATCCATACGTGGGTGACACTGAAAGGTTTTAGAATCTCAAATATGAGATGGAAGTTGTTTTATATCTTTTTGAAGTATTCTCCGCGACAATCGATACACTTTCTCATGCGATGAAACCATTGTGTGAAGCATTCAACACACCCTGCTTTAGGCACCTCTTCAACACCCGTTTGGAAGGCCGTTACTGCCTCTTCTGCATTCATAAAACGTATTCCCTGAGTTTATGCTTAATTTTAGGGAATAAACAAAAATCACGGGGTGCCAGGTCAGCATTGAATGGCCGATGACCCATTAACTCTACATTTACAGTGCCCTCAAAAATTACTTCGTTTGTCTGGCGGAGTGAGCTGGGGCATTGTCGTGATGGAGGATCATTTTGCTTCGTGGGCGTCGTTCTTTGACTTTGTCCAAAACAGAAGGCAAGCAATTGTTCACATTTCGGTCCGCAGTTACTGTTCTATTATTATCTAAAGTTATATTAGCAAAGTGGCCCGCTCTGCCAAAGAAGGAGGCAGTCATCTTCTTTTCAGCATTCCGTCCTTTCTTTACTTTCGTCGGCAACTCTTCGAAAGGAAAGACCCACTGCGCAGATTGCCTCTTCGTTTCAGACTCATAACAGTAGGTCCGGTCCAGCTTTCATCACCTGTTACTTTATTAAAAACAGCATTTGATTGACCATTGTTGAATTTTTCAAGCATTTGAAGACACCATTCCACGTGGCAGTGTTTTTGAGCTTCGCTGGAATTGTAAGGAATCCATCTAACACAAGCTTCCTTACCTGTAGAGGTGATCGTGTAAAATAGTTCGAACTTGACTTCGAACTTTACCAATACCACATGGTGCCCGTATCTGCTGATATGTCGTTCGTATGTCTACTTCAATCATGAGCCGCACAGTTTCGATGTTTTCCTCCGTCACCGCCGCCACTGAGTCACTGAGGTGGGTACGACAACGTTGTAAGTTCACCGAACCAGTTATAAACAGTGGCACTAAATGGAGCTTCATCACTAAATGCTAACTTAAGTCTTACATAACTTTGTTTTCGGTTTAAACCTTTAGACCGTAACGAGTCATAAAAAAAACATTGAACGAAAATGTTCTCTTGTTAAATTCATTTTTCCGCAAACATAATTTTCAAATTGCCGCCAGAAATAAAATACAAATGACAGCTTTGAAAATTTAATGTCGCTTGACAAGCAAAGAGTTCCATTTTCAAAATTACAACTCGTTTTTTTCTACAGTTGCCAGTTCTAAGAACTTTTAGTTTGACCTATCGTACAACGTTGTACCTAGAGCAAACCTGTTCTTTCATTTAGAGCAAAAAATATGAACGTCAAAAGTTATAATAATAACCCGTTTACAAACGCGAAATAATTTTGTAATCATTCGGACGCCATTGCTGTAACTACTTGTTAATAACTTGATTATACAATGTTAGCACTACCATATAACCATAAGCTGTTTGTGTATTTTGTAGTGACCTAACAGTTTATGTAGGATGCCTTGCCTTGACCATTGCATATCGGAAAAGTGCAAGTTTCGTAATCATCACCGTTTCAATTTTCAATGCGGTCATTAATGATTTTTGTTACATATATTGGTAACTCAGGAATGTCGATAAATAATGGTTAAAGTAATAATGATGATCATTAAGGCTGGCTACAATGAAGTCGTTTCCCGAATCGGACACCTCAAACGTACGAATTGTATACAAAATGTCCTGTGTGGTCCTACGTTTATTGCTTTTACGAATATAATTTTTTGAACATTTGGTATCAAACGCTTGCGTTCGTAATTCTGATTAGTAATATATACCTATCTAATGCCTAGAGAGAAACGCTGAAAATTCTCCAATGTTTTTTTCTAATGCGAAAATTAAATGCACGAAACGAACATACTAAATGTTGTGACTTGTGGTAGCGAGCTTGTTATCTCTAGTCGCCTTTTACAACATCCACATGAAGAGATGGGGGTCACACGGCAAGAACATTTAGTGATCGTTCGTAATCGTTAATGTAATCATGTATTATGTATACAAAAAAAATATTGTATAATACGTAAGTTTTAGCCGTTGTCCTACCGGACAGCATGATGACATGTGTAATATGTACAGATCTTGCACGAAAATATTGGCCATCGGGAATATTTGGGAGTCTTCGGCAAATATCGAATTCATAAATATATGGAGCTACTAATACCCTCAATTTTTTTTTTCAATAGATTATAATTTATATACATATGTATATATTTGCTTTCGTCAACTGTTACCCATCATTTTCAGAGAAAAAGAAAAGCTTTTTTTGTAACTGGTTTTGAAGAACGGTTGCGAATATGGCCCAAAGGATTTTAATTACCTTTTTATATTTAATTTTCAAAAAGGTCTTTACCGTATAATTGTAAGAGCTCATGACGACAGCTCGAATTCATCGGAAACTCAGTAGCAAGGTGACCGAAAAATAAAATCTTATTGAATCTTGACGATCTTCACTATTCTGTTGTAAAAAGAATGGTGTATAATTTTCATTTGAGGTGCAAGTGCCGACACTCAAGTCTTTAAAACTGAAACTAATACTAATAAAATAACTTGCTTTGATTACTAACTTGCCTAAAAATTCGGCATTGGTTGTTGATAATGCTGCATAATATAATAAATACGTGGAAACGCCTCCGAATTCAAATACATTGAAACAATACATTGAATTCAAATACATGATAAACTGGTTGGTAAAACATGACATTAACGTCGATCCGACTTGGGCAAAGCCACAAATTTACTAAGTTATTCTTCGTCATAAGGAAAGATCTGTGGAATATTCTATTGACAAAATTTTAGTTTTATATGGACACTGTATTAAAATTACCACCATATCAGCCGGATTTCAATCCGATTGAAAATATATGGTCGGAGTTTAAGACTTAAGTAGCTCAAAGAAATGTTGATATTAATATGACCAATTTTATTGGAAAAAAATATATATGATTGGTCCAGATGAATGGAAACAAGTTCTGGAAATACTTCTTGAGAGTTCTGATGATTCTGAAAGTGACGATGAAGACTACTATTATTCTGATTATGACCTGGAAGATATTGAATACATCTCCCACCAGAGGGTCAACCAAAATGTAAATGATCTGTAACGTTCGACTGATGATGATGATTGATATATAGGTGCTGCGATTTAGATGTTGATTTTTTAAGATATAATGTGAATGAGGCCAATAAAATCAATATAAAGATATATCTATATACATTGCACAATATTATAAATAATTATTATCTAGTATGCAAATGTATATTTGCAAACTAAACAAGATACTATATTGCGAGATAATCATATTACATTTTTACTAAGTAGTGACTTGTTTATTTAGTAAAGATATAATGTCATTAGTTTTTCAAAAGAAAATAACAGCTCCATATATTTCTCTGCACTGACTCGTGACATTTTCATACAATTTTGTATTTATCTCGTAATAAAGTATGCAATTATCCCATTGTTTTCGTAATGTATCTGTATTAACTTATGCGAGTGGACCAGGGAAACCCCTTTAACGAATTCAGTAGTTTTGGCATAATGCCCGGACAAATGTATAAACAAAAGTTTTAAAAATATTTTTCGTTTTCTTCACCTTGTTTGTAACCGGAAGCACCTATTTAACTTTAAATTAAATTACACTTTTGTCTTCGAACTTTTTATTAATTTACTAGCTTCCACCCGTGGCTTCGCACGCATAGACTAAGCAGCTATAAATTATTTTTGACACCTGTAAAAGCACCGACTTGGTGGATTTCACGGATGAAAATCTATCCAGTGGGTAGTTTTTGAGTAATTAAAAGTATTTTTATTTATTTTCCTCTATAACTCAACTTCCTTGTGTCATATGTAGATGACACATATACATGTTTTCCTTCTGGTTTCTTAGCTATACATTAGTGAAAATCGAATCAAAATCCGTTTAGTAGTTTTTACGCGATGCTGAAACAAACAGACATACAGAAAAACATACACACAAAAATTTTAGAACTACTGTTTTAGGTTCTGTAGCTTCTAAAGAGACCCCTCCAGCTTTATTTTTTATTATATGTACGAGTATAGATTAGCTGTTGCCTGCGGCTTACGTGTTCATCTGTCTTACGAACAGTGGCGTGTGGCGTCGGCCGGTTTCAGAGTAGCACCCGTGGGTATCGCAATCTCTTCCCGTGGGTATCGTAAAAGACGAGTAAGGGATAAAGCGATGCGCTTTATCCCAGATGCGGACGCGCCCCGGATGCACTGCCTACATTTGGAGATTTAGAGGAAGGGTAGGTAAAATGGGGTGGGATAGAATATGATGGGATGGTAATGGGCTCTGGCATATCTCACTCACTACCGAAACACGTACTTACATTGGGGAAGTTCGTAAAGTAGGAAATGTAGTACATTTCAAAGTAGTCTTCTGTGAGAGAACGGTAACGTGGCCAGTCGACTGTACCCAGCGGCTGTGGGAATGCATATCCTCCCCCTCCAAAAGTAATATGTATGTTATGAGTACCTACCAAGCTTTATAATTATAACTTTTTATTGTCTTGCTATTAAGTTTTTTTGGGGGTAAAAACCGTTTAATAGTATAAATTATTCCATGTAGGTGGCAGACGAGAAGTTCTGCGAGACGACCATCGGTTGCCGCGACGTGACACTCGCGCCCATGATGAGAGACATCATCCAGACCGAGTACTTCAGGGTTGTGGTCGTGGACGACGAAGACGCAGTAGAGATCTGCGGAGCGCTCAAGGTATGATGTTTTATATCTATTTAAACTGATCTCAACGCGTATGTTTACTTTATTTACTTTACTCGACGTTTCGGTTGAAATATTTCTCTTTTTTTTTAGTTTTTTCTAGTGTACCTTTTTTCAGGTAAAATATTCAACGTCTATATTAAAGAAACAAGAACTGCTTCTCGAGCTAATTTAACTTGTCAATTTAAATCTATTACGCAGGTATTCAATTTAGTGAATGAGACGCTTATATTTTGATATTTCACTTCCTTTTGGTGTCGAATTACGTTTCGGTATTAAAGTGATTAAAGTGATACAGAGGGCGTGTTGTAATTAAAGTAAGACATAGGGCCGTGTTGAAATTAATGTAAAATGAGGCTTAATATTTGTGCACGTCATTTAATGCCTAGAACAGCAGCTTTGGGTGCAAATTTCTTACTGCCTTTTTTTTCTATGACCAACAGGCCAAAATTGTTTAACTATCCTGAAATTTTGGCTTATCGACAATTACAAATGAAAACAAACCCATAGCAAAGAGATTTTCCAAATTCATTAGTAAGGCGACTAATAGATATAAGCTTGAGAATATGATGGGGATCTACAGCTATTCGTGACACTCATTCGTCATTCTATACTATGTTCGTTTTCCTAACATGACTTCCAAGCTCTTCATTTCAGTAATTTTCCAAAAAAATCTGTTTTGATTTCGTAGACTGATTTCTAGCATTTAAAATTATTTAATTACAATTAAAGTTCTTTAATTTAAAATTACCTACTATTTTTTAAAATATACAAACACCCTGCAATCACTGGTACCTGTCATCATAACAGTGACACTGACTTCTGACTTACAAGAAAATTTCTTACCGCTTCATTCAGAACATAGTGGCGGTAGGCGCTGGTTTCGTCGACGGCCTCGGTTTTGGTGATAACACGAAAGCCGCAGTGATCCGACTGGGCCTCATGGAGATGATCAAGTTCGTGGACGTTTTCTACCCGGGAAGCAAACTGAGCACATTCTTCGAGTCTTGCGGCATTGCTGACCTCGTCACTACGTGTTATGGTGAGTTATTTTAAATACTTTTAGGGATATTGCGAAGAAATTCTACTGCGGAGATCATGATTTCGGAATTTCAGAAAAATCTATTTCGTCTATCAAAGATGACCTGTTGAATTCAAAATAATAGTCAGTCTAGGATGTAACGAAATTTGTGGACAAGCTGCAGGGCGCATTTCTTAACAAATTGTATCTTGAACATTATGCGTTACGACAATAAAATTGTAATTTCTCAATCTATACTATCTATCTATACTAATAATATAATAAAGAGGTAAAATTGTGTGTTTGTAGGTATGTTGGAGGTAATATCTGGAACTACTGAACCGATTTCTAAAATTATTTCACAAATAGGAAGCTACATTATCCGTGTCTAATATAGGCTATATTTTATTTGAAATTTTGAAAAAAAACTTAAAATCTGAAGCGAGGGCGGGTCGCTAGTGGTTTATAATTTAATAGTATATAAAAAATAGTTTGGGTCTGTATCTCAGTTAAGTTCGTAGATGTATGAAATCGGTCCGGTGCAGTAGCTTAAATTTGCCACGATGAAACTTTCAAAAAATTTGAGAAAGAAATATCTGTTAAACGAAAACAATATATATGTTATAAATGTTATTAGATAGGGTTTGTAAAGCGGTATAACATTTGCTAAACATGTTTTCATAAAACATACGGAAAATTGCGAAATTTCGCTTCCGACTGGCACGTGCGATTTGTATATCAACTGAGAGTTGAAATTCGATTTTTTTCTTTATGATAACTTAAAACGTCAAACTCGCCTTTCAATAGATACATTATTAGGTTGTATCATTCCCATAAAAATACTAAGGTGTTTTACCGACTGTCTATCCATCCCATTACTCTCCATATTCAATTGGTTGGGATGGGATGGAACATGAAATAGAAAAGGAATGAGAAAAGATTCTTTATGATGCTTGCCTCACTGTATTGAAGGAAAAATTTGAAAATAAAATGACAACCATAAACCTCCAGCAAACCAGATCCGTCTTTCATGATTTATATCAGTATGTACATATCAGTATTACTGTTGTCTTTGAAAATATATTGCATTATGATAACTTTAAATAATGATAGATAAACAAATTAAAATATTATTTTAGTATTACGTGGTATTATTGTAATATTACTGACTATTATCATCGGAAATCCCGTTAATTGATTAACTCAGGACAGCAATGACTTATAGTTATAAGCCACACTCCACAGAATCATTTTCAATGTATTATTTAGCAAACTGTATCAGTTTATTATTATTAGATATAATATAAAGCTAAACAGTTGCACCAACCTTAAGACAAAGGTAGTGTCATGTAAATATAATCTTTTACGTAAATATATATCAATCCATTGGTGATTAAAATCGATCCATTTGTATCTACTCGAGTAATAAACACGTAACGGATATTGCATAAGAAAGTCAAGACTATATGGCTAAGTCGAAGTCATAGGCCGGGCTAAAGAGACGTTTCTAGGACCGCGTTCTATGTCTAGCTATAGATAGAGTGGATCGAAACTAACCTCTATACAGACTGCATAAAGTTCTATAAAACACGATTCACGATTAATTTTAAGATTGAGAAATGTGTATTCGTCCGGCCCGTAGTGTCATAGTATATAGATTAAGTAACCCATGACTGTCAAATATGTTAGGTACCATATAAAACAGAAGCGAAATTAATTCTTTTTAATATTTAGTGCATAATGGTTTTTAAAGTGCATAATGGTTATTCTGACGACATCGTTATTTTCTGTTATCAAGATCCTCTAGCCAGGACCTAGTAAAACAACATCTATGCATTTTATTTTACACAAATTTCTTAATTACTATAGTATGTATCCTCACAATAAAAAAGGAATTAAAATTAGTTGAGCATTTCTCAAGTTATCTTTCAATATCTATACTAAGTTTAATTTTACGATGTCATACATAATTTCATTATTACATAATCCCCTTGACCATGGTTAGTTAGGTCAGGTCTCTTCTTGCAATGACGAAGGGGCTTCGATCTACTAACCCAGCCCTTACCATTGGCGGTACACATCAATACCATTGGTATTGATGGATATTACAAAATCTGGAAAGTCATTATTAATAAATCCTGTTATTTTATTTATTATTTGTTTGTTGGCTCCGTGTTTTTTGTTATTCTTCTTCTTTTAGTAATGTTTGCTTGTGTTTTATGAGGTAATACTTTAATGGTAGCCGCTTTAATCATTAAAATATACAGATAGAACAACGATTATTACGCTTTATACATGGTGCCGTGCTATAGAGCTATTACAATATGTTTCCACCGATACCTACATATCTGTTGTTGACTATCATATGGGAGATACGCGCCATATTTGTTGAATTTATTATACTCGTAATTACTCGAATATATGTAGCTTATCTATGTGTAGTTTATTATTAAAGCTGTATTATGAGAAATGCGTTATGTGTAAAATACAAAGATCAACAATTTATCATTATCACTTGGAATAGACTTTAGCCGAGTAATTAGTTGACTCAACTACGTGTATAGAAACGAGCGATATTAATTGAGGACAAAGGTTAATGCCATGTTGGTTAGTGTTTGTTACCATGTTTACCCTACTCGTACAAAACTGCTTTGAGATGGGTTGTTCATTATTATTAAAAATGTCCACAAATAATTATGCTTAGATATAATAACAGTTTAATGTGTGTATTTTATTTTACTGACGTAGATATTTATTTTTTCTTATGAGATCATCTACTTATATTTAAAAAAATACAGAAACGATTTTGATAGAACAGTATCAATATTTTTAAGAAATAACCTTAGAATTAGAATTTTGGAAATTCTATTTATTAGAAAGGTTTCAAGCTAAAATTTACACCGTTATTAAATCATTATGTCATTATGTATTTCGTAACGTAATCCACTAGGGATTGAAATCTGATCATTTATGTACGGTATCTTGCGATGACAGAGTCTACAAACAACACCGTATTATTAACGAGTGTCACTATATCACCTTACTCGATGTAGATAAATTGCTATAAATTCTATTCTCGGTGGTGAGGTCAGTGTAAACATGATCTCCTAATATAAACATCTCGTACTTTATAATATAACCCGTGATACGTGCGATTTCAATAAGGAAAATATGTTCTATAGACTATCATCATTTTCATATAAATAATGATTTGGCCACAGGGAGTTGTAAAATTACAGATATCAATAGAAACTGAACTGAACGTGGACCTCCTCATGCACTCTGTTTTGTGCTTGAGCAATATATGACCTTAAAATGCCACCCTGGCCAAGCGGTTTGACTAGTTCACTTTTTAGAGGTGGAGTAGCTCCTCTGGGCCTGTGCTGACTTTATTATTCCTTAGTCACTTCGCCTTTTGCGACACCCTCGGGAAGAGATAGGTGGTGCTGTTCTAAAGCTGGCCCACACCACACGGCCAAGAGGATTCAGTTTGCCCTTACTTAAAAAATGTTTGTTTTACTGAAACCGTCAGTGTAACCGAGTGTTCCATTCGCCACACTCGTAGCTTGTCAAAAGT
Source organism: Sesia bembeciformis (assembly GCA_943735995.1). Taxonomy (NCBI): domain Eukaryota; kingdom Metazoa; phylum Arthropoda; class Insecta; order Lepidoptera; family Sesiidae; genus Sesia; species Sesia bembeciformis. The sequence goes on from OX031031.1 coordinate 11,111,012, forward strand.
GCACGAATACATTTTCGAGAGACTTTTTAGGTAACAGAAAATTCTCCATCAATATACGAGGGGCGGCTGATAAGTAATCTACTTTGATTATTTATATTGCGAAAATAATTCTAGCCACTTAGGCATCATATTATTAGTTTACTCCATTTTAATATTATTAGTACAATATTTAATAATGATTGGCGCCAAAATAAGAAAAATCATTTATTTTTCACGTGAGAATGACAGATTTGCGATGTATTTTTTTTTCTATATTGTAACTGTATATAGCCAGACTAGGTATATGTAATCCATTGGTTTATTTTTCTCTGTCTTGTTCACCTCCACGATCTGATAAAGTTGTCAGTCAAAACCTTATCATGTTGTCACGTATGACAGTGGTTTTCATTTGTTTTGAACATCTTATTACTGTAGCAACAGAATAGAGATATGATTCGCAATTTATAATTAAACTATTATTCTCTGGCTTCTTCATAATATGAAATGTATTACAGGCGTTCGAAACTTTGTGGCATAGTCCCGAACCCCCATTTTGATATTTTTTCAAATCTTCGTCGCACGATTGGACCTACATATATCGGTAGGGGATGTATAGACGAACAAAAAATGTTATATGATATCATGTCCCAAAGTGTCACATTACCGAGTTATCACGTTACCTCGGTAAATAATCAAAATGTACAAATGTGCTTCTACTAATTATATCATTACCAAATAATTATTTTTCCCTAATTTTATATAATATATGTTCGTAAAAATAAAACAAATATTTAGAAGCTAACTTATACGCTCCCGGACACCTGAATCGAGCCACCCTGCATTTTCAGTTTTGATTAGAAAAATGATTAGTTGAAGCTTAGAAAAATGTTTGATCGATCAAAAAGTTTTTATGCAGTTTTGAAGCTAACCATCATTTCAGTATGCCATTGTTCCAAATTTGAATTCAGAGTACTAAAAAAATTGACTTTAAGTGTAACGAATAGTTAGTCTGCCTTTCTCACGGGGAAGACTTGTATTGGATTTTTGAAGAAAACAATGGTTTACCTAAATAAATCGTTTATTCAGTAACTTGTAATGCCTCGAAGATCGTTTACGATGGCCGCCATGCCATGGAATCAATCAACGTCACTATGACGTGTGTGGAATGTTTTCCCTTTCTTCCTCGGTGGCAGTTTTCAGCTCCTGCAAGGTCTGCGGAGCTGGATTGTGAGCTCGAACGCGTCTCTTTAGGTCATCCCATTAATGCTTTATGAGATTCATATCTGGGCTTCTTGCTGGCCATTCAATGACTGTTATGGCTGGCTTATGTGGTTTTCAGGCTTAAGTGGCTTAAGTGATGGAAAATCAGACATACATGAACACACAAAAATGCAGCCAGATATACAGTATAGTTTGTATTCCGTTGATATATCGATTTGACATGACCATAAATCGACATACACATATAATTAAGTTTATAATTAATAAGTATTTGCTTTATTTATTGAGAATCAGTATTCTTAATTAGATTGTTACAGATAATTTGATAAATTAATGTGTTAAATGTGTGTGTTAATTTAATAAATTAATGTGTGTTAATGTGTAAAATTAATTAATTAATCACTCATTGTCATTTAAATGTGGGCAGATAATGCTGTTTAAAAAGGCAGCGGGAGGTTGGACAGGGGTTTCTTGGTGTCGGCCCAAGCCATATAGTAAACAATCCACATGGGCATGAGCACAGCATCCGAATATTCGTTTCCCCACTGCACAATTGCAGTAGTGGCCGATAATTTTATTTATTTATTTATGTATTATGTAAATAGTGCAAATATATACCTACTATTGAACTTTAATTATCGTTTCTGTAGATTACAATCAATACTTATTATTACTTAATACTTGAATGCCATCAAACTCATTCAAAAATGAAGTAGTGTACCGTCGAAGGACTAATTAATATGCAGAACGAACGCAAACAAGAGCGCAAGTGCGTGACGTAACTGTAAAGTGGGGAGTGCACGTGTAATAATACTACAAAAACCCTATCTCTAGAGCAGTGATTCCCAAACTTATTTCGGTCACGGACCCCTTACCATAACAAAAACTTAACTATGAACCCCCAAGTGAATTAACTTTTATGATATAATAAAACCTGCTAAAAATACTTTATTCTGTCCTCTCTGATGAGATAATTGCACATGGATAGGTAGGTTGCACGTAGGTAGGGGTCCATATGGACCACTTTGGGAATGACTGCTTTAGAGAATAAAAGATTGTTAAAATAAGTTAAGGAATTAAAATTAATTTCCAGTTTATTTATAAAATGATTTCCTACTTCATTCTTTTTTAATTAATATGCTCCCATTGATAAACTTCTTAAAGCCCTAATCCTAGGAATCTATAATCTTTGTAGTATATTGTCCTAAGAACGAATGATTAAGTCTTCTAGATAGGCACCCTGACAAATTTACTTGGCAATGGGATTCATGCGAGCGAAACTGCGAGCAAGTTATAGTAAACTATATAGACTTTTGAATATTATATATAGATAGTTTGTAGTGGAAATGTATTAATTTTTTTTAGAAATTGGAAAGAGATCATCTGTGCAATACAGAGCTGGATAAAGGGCTGGGCGATCGCCTAGGACGCCAGGTAATCGAGGGGCTCCGCGTCGCAAGCGGAAAATATGATTTTATATGATACATATGATTTTTCATTTGATATAGGTATACTATATGTATATATATATAAACCACCCAGACCACCCAGTTTATATATGTATACATATAAACTGGGTGTGTTTACACATTAAAATGTCGATCATTAAAAAATGTTCCATCTACTGCAGATTTTCCGCTCAGGATGCTACACACGCTTGATCCAGCCCTGGCGCAATACTCCTATTTTTTCGAAATCTACATAGAGTCACTGCGTCTACCAGTGGTGTCAAAGTAGCGCACAAAAATAGTAGAAAACCTTGCAGTGCATAACAGCCCAATGTCAAAAAACAAAAACGATTAATTGTGTGATAAACTGCTCATATTCGTATTCAAAAATGTGAACTGCGGACATGTTATTTCTTTTTGCATTATACTACTACCACTTATTTTTCTATCACTTTGGAACTTTATATGTTTTTACTTCAGGTGGTAGGAACAGGCGAGTAGCGGAAGCTTTCGTCAAATCTGGACGATCAATTAAGGAGTTAGAGGATGAGCTTCTCAAAGGCCAGAAATTACAAGGTCCCATCACTGCCGAAGAAGTCAATCATATGCTTGCCAACAGAAATATGGAGAACAAGTCAGTATCGAGAATTTTTTCACATTTTGGTTTTCCAGGTGGTTCGACTTTTTAATAAATAGTTTAATTTGTTTGGACTGGAAAGGCTTATGAAAGGTTTCTGAAAGCTTCAAACTGTAATTACCCCGCTATGTCATCATTATCTGCGTGTCGGATAATAATAATAACACCCTCAACATGGCCCACATGTATTCATGGTTCTGTGGCCCAGAGATACAAAAACGACCCGAACAGACATTTCGTTTCTTTAAACACATGAATGTCTGTCCAGGAGTCGAACCGAGTTAATCGGTCGTCAAATGTATTCCCGAAAACAGTCCTATTCAATTCTGGTTCTTTTACTGGATTCATAATTCTGAATTTACCGTTTGAACGCGATTCGTCCGCTCTCGGCGATAATAAAAGGTTAAAGGTCAGCCCGCTGGATTTGTTGTGACATTAAATGTTGCATATTTCGTTGTCAAAAATTAAAATGTAAGCACTTCGCACATCGTGTTGTGTTAACATCGCTTGAAGTACAGTCAACAATACTTGTACATTATTTTTGTTACCAAATAATTTGATAGGAATTTCGACCTCAGATTAGGCTGAACTAAAATAGTCTAATTTGTGTTGGCTGGTATCCACGTGTGAATGAAGGGCGCCATTAATATTAATTGAAAAGTACATTGTTATATTGATGGCTTTACGATAATCGCAACAAGTTTGTCAGATTTTTTTGCTATACTTGTAGGTAATGTTGTCTTCTGACACTCGTATATGGAGATTTTGTAATATACTAACAATGTGCTATAAATATTCGAAATCGATCTCGTAGTGTTTAAGTTTGCATAAAAACATAAAAAACAGAATCGAGAGATTTTATATTATTAATGTAGATGGTGATTCTGATTATATAGAATTGATATTATAGTATTCGTATGTCCGATACGGTATTATAAGATGACAGATTCGGGTTATGGGTGGGATATATTTACAGCTCATATTATTTATACCTTTTATCTGACAGCTAGATGACAATATGCATCCATACTGCGCCCGCATTCCCACGCAAAACAGATAGCTAGTAGATATTTTCAACACCATAAGATTAAATAGATAGGAAACCTTAGGAATAGATAGGGTGAACACACCAGTGCCGAGTGTAAACACCAAACTCCCGTCTCCTTGTCGCACCCGCGCCCATCTGGTTAATTTATTGGCCTTGACTCTTTATACCAGTCGTGGAAACTTTTGACTTGAACACAAATTCGAAACACATTTTAAAACTAGTATAAATGTTAAATCACGGTAAATCACCACATATATTTTTTCCGCAAATATGTATACAATATAACTTGATGCGGTGTTCGCATACAAGCAATAAAAAAATTGCTGCGGTAAAATTCCATGATTTGTTGCTGTGCGGTGTCAAATGCATAAATGTATTAAGTATGCATAAATCAGTATTAAGCGTTGCGAATTGCTATGACAAAAATATACAGGCAATTAGTCAAGGGTTCTATTACATTTTTCATGAAGTTATGTCGAATCCATACTCAACAGAGCAGCAAAAATGAACAAAATGGATCATTTCCGGCAGTCGCCAACAAAGTGACCTAATTCCAGATTTGACATGTCCATGTCAAATGTACAAGGCGTTAGTTGACCCTATTATTGATTACGAATTAAGTAGCTATGGTCGTACGTATTAAACTCACTTTGATTAAATCTATAAATTACAAATAAGATTTCTCAAAATGCTTACACCACCCTACACTTTACAACAATTCAAGTCCGGTGACTCTTGAAAGGCCACTAGGGCCACAAGAATTTAGTCAATCCGAAAAAAAAAAAACCAACAATTAAATAAAGACTATTCACTCTTATTTAAACACCAATGGGTTCTCCCAATACACTAAAATACCATGCTCGTACATGCTGTTAAAAGAACAATATTTCCGAAACGACGTTCAGTACAGAGTAGAACATAAAATAATTACTCGTCAGATCACTAATAGAAAACTTCAGCAACCAAATTTCAATAACTTCTATGGCAAATGTGTATCTGAATACTTAGTACCATAACTATTAAATAATTTACCAAACGATCTTAAAGGAAAAGTTAATAAAAAAATGTAAAACAGATACTTAAAAAACACTTTCCTAATCATTAGGTACTGGAATAATTAAGCAACCTGTATATTATTACTTGGAAAACAATGTAGCTTGTCTATGTTTATTCTAAGTAAACCTTGCTACAATCGTCGTAATATAATTATTCATATTATTTTTATATATTCTTGAATTTATATAACAATTTAACCATTAATTTTTTTGCTTAAATTTTCTCTTGATTTAAAATTTTCTTTTTTTTAATATAGGGTATATTTGTTTTATTCACATAAACTATACCATTTTATTCTTACTAGACATACCTACGGAATATTATCTACAGACAAGTTCTACTTCAATAGATTATAGATCATATTACATAATGTTTTATTTTAGCAATAAATAAAATAAAATATATATCTCAAAATAATTAACTATTAACTGATTATTCTTAAACACAGCTTTAATGTGCTGATTTACAGTCCAGGTGGAATAACCTTTGTATCTTGACTTACAGGTCCATTAGGATATTTGTTATTTCCTGAAAAATCTGATAAAGTGGAAATAAGCCCTTTTAAATTGACACTCCTCAGTTGTAGGACAAGCTTTTTCCACACTACTGCGACCAGCATGAATGAGAGAATTAATAGTTTTCAAAAGATGAATGTTCATTTGATAATAACTGAAAAAATAATAAGGTAGGTAGGTATCTATTGACAGACCATGGTAAAAAATTAAAGAAAATTCTGTGAGAGGTCTCTTAAAGCTGCAAAAGGATGCACCCAGTGCCATTTATGTTTTCTATAATATATTTTATGGACAAATACACCCAAATTTTACTTTAATCATCCGTTTTTTTTTATTGATTTTCACAACGTTTGGTTTATTGGTTATCTGTTACGAGAGTAACAAAAATTACCCACAGTGCGCAGTTTTGTTTCACGGAAATTTATCCGCGCAGAATGAAGTACGTGCGTAAAATATCCGCAGTACAGTGAGTGGTAGGCCTTATATATCTCATCAAAGAAGGATTATCGAAAAGAAGGAGTATCATAACTTCAAACACGCGAGGACTCATGTTTTTATCTTAAGCAGGAGTTGGGAGATTCGAAACTATATTTTTTTATCTTATACATATTCCTTTCGGTTGCGATTGTCTGTGTACAGTGGTGATACGCGATACACATTATATCCGCACATTATACATGCTCAGAACAGTTTTTGTTTATTGAAGACCGAAAAACTAATCGCTTACGGTTTTCTAACATTTCAGATTCCCTCTTTTCACAGCAGTTTACCGCATCTGCCGAGGTGAACTAAAGCCCCACGATTTCATTGACTGCATCCGCAGTCGCCCGGAGCACATGTAAGAACATTCCATGCCTAAACGCTTCCCGCTGCCAGCTTCTAGACTATCTAGATTAGCATACTTACACATGTAGTTAACTAGTTAATAATAACAATTGGCATGCCATTTATGTATGTAACATTTGTATGTATATTATTACAGGGTGCTAGTGATTAGTTACTTAACGATCGATTGGATAAGTTGACTGCGCTTATTGCGTTGATAACGATGTTTGGTTTAACGTGACATCTGCAATAGAAGTCGCATTTATTAGTTTCATAAACGGCAAAGTAATTAGTTAATTACGTATTTTGTTAAGTCTACTTATCTGCGTTGTTAATATTAAATATGTACACGTTTTTAAATAAATACAGTGTTTGGAGTTGAACATTTTATATCTAGCTACTTTTATTGCTGATTCTATGATTATGTAACCTGTATTTTTGGCTTATTAATACAAATATACCAAAGTTCACAACACGAGCAGAGTGAGGCAGGCATAGGAAAATTGTGTTCAACGTTATTATCGCATTTAATGCGTTATTGAGTTTAAGTAATTTTAAGCTGCAGTCATGTTATTCACTATTGTTGTTTCTTCGAATAAAGCATGTACTGTAACCTTGTTGTAGACTAACACATGTTGTTATGAATAATATTGTTGCTAATATTGAATATTGGATAGTAGTTTTATCTGATGTTTTATCTGTCAAATAAGCCAACAAATGTGCGGCGCGCGGGCGCTATCGCCCCGTCTAGTAGTCGCAGAGTAAATGAACACGCTGGAGTACTTGTTCAGATAACATTTATTGATGTTGTGCAGTCATATTATGTAGGTGTTAAGTACAAATGTAGTAAATAAAGTAAAAATACATTTTGTATAATGTCTTCATGCTCTTCACTTCCAATATATTCTTGCACAATGATTTTTAGTATAGGTAAGGTAAAGTCTACATAATCACCAATCTCACGGTAGCCCGTGAGATAGCGTACCCAAAGAAAATTAAGCGTAAAGAGAATTAAATAAAATATTTTTTGAACAGATGAATATTTTCGTTATTATTCTTTGTACCCGGTGTTGTTGTTTTGTCTTTCATTAATTGTTTGTCATCAATCACCTAATAATTATTAATAAAGTACTTAGTCATGCTAGAAATGTAGTTAAAATAATAATTTTATTGTTGACTTGCAGATTTGCACCCAAGAATATTAGTATTTATTAAAAGTGACCTTTGCTATTGTTGACTTATTGACAAATCGTGTTGTTATGTTTTGATGTTATTGTTATTTTCTATGCATGTTGTTTTATAAATTGTGTTAATAAAATCCTATTATTTCCTTTCTGTGCTGTTCTTTTGTCTCCTTCCGGTGTATTTAATAAAAGTTTAATCCAAATAAAGCTATATCTATATTTCTATTTATTTCTTGATGCTTTAGTTTTTTCATATCTTTGTGTAAATATCATCTGCATAAAATAATTCTTGAATATCATCTTTCATTGCTATGAGCAGAAACAATATACTCACTAATGCAATACGTATTTATATATTGTCTTTGTTATATGTAATCGCACAGGCACGTATTTAAGGTCCAGGTTCTTCTCGAACGTAGACTTTCATCTTACACTACGAGAGACTTCTTGGTTATAATTTCCAGATTCAGATTTACTTATTTCATTGGATTATAGGTACAGAACAGGTGTAATCAATATAAAATTATGCTCGGCTATATCCCGCCCTGTGGCCATACGAAAATAATATAAAATAAAATAATCTTAACTACAAGACTATAATTTTAGAGATGCACAATAACATTCGTCCAGGCTCTGCCGAAATTTTCAGTGTTTTCACAAAAAAAGTTGTGTAGATTGGCTTTATGATTTCTTTAGAACACTTGTACTTTCTAATCTGTTCAGGGACAGACCTTTGGACCCTCCCGTAATCAAATTCTGGATACGTGCCTGGCCGTCCCAACTCATTGTACAGTAGTGTAGTAACGTTTTTTAACTAATATTCTAGGAAGCAGCGGTTGCCCAGAAGCACTTTGTGACGCAACTGGTGAAGTGCCTCGTCAATGTTTCACGTCAGATTCTATCGCATTTCCTCTCCACGGCACTTTGCATTTATCACCGTTTTAGAGTTTTCCAACTAAACACAGTGTGAACCATTCGTAATAATACGACATTGTGTCTAGTTGGAAAGAAAATCATTAGCATGCGGCTTTTGTTTTAATTAATTAATGTTTGAAAAAAATCGTAAAAGTTCTTTATACTCGTAGTTTGTGAGCGTGAGTTAGATAAATTTGTTCGGGCTACTCAATGAACCTGCAAATTTGATTTAGCTTCTGAAATACTCAGATAAAGGATTGTTAGCTATATGTGAAAATAGTAGAATTCAGGATAGAGTAGAGTACATTGTATGAAGAGTAGGTTTTGACGAGTGCATAGTAGCTACTCAACTATGATAATTACAAATTATAAATGTTATAATGAAGTTTGGTATTTAACATAGGGGGCAGAATATTATTATAAAGGGTGTTTTTTTAGAGGTATAGAACTTTGAAATGGAATAAAACAAGGATGAATTTTTAAAATTGACATGAAATTGACTTTATTCAAAAGATAATCTTTTGGCATTATAATTTAAATATGATTTCTGGCATATGACCGCCACGGCTGGCTCGGACGTAATCCAATCTGGAGGTCCAATTTTCAATAACTTTTTCCAACGTTTGTGGCCGTATATCGGCAATAACGCGGCAAATGTTGTCCTCCAAGTGGTCGATCGTTTCGGGCTTATCGGCGTAGACTAGCGACTTCACATATCCCCACAGAAAATAGTCTAGCGGCGTTAAATCGCACGATCTTGGAGGCCAATTCACGGGTCCGGAACGTGAAATTATGCGGTTACCAAACGTTTCCTTCAGTAAATCAATTGTGGCACGAGCTGTGCGACATGTTGCGCCGTCTTGTTGAAACCACAGCTCCTGCACATCATGGTTGTTCAATTGAGGAACGAAAAAGTCAGTAATCATGGCTCTATAGCGGTCACCATTGACTGTAACGTTCTGGCTAGCATCGTTTTTAAAGAAGTACGGACCAATGATTCCACCAGCCAATAAATCACACCAAACAGTCAGTTTTTCTGGATGTAACGGTGTCTCAACATACACTTGAGGATTATCTTCACTCCAAATACGGCAGTTTTGTTTATTGACGTAGCCATTCAACCAAAAGTGAGCTTCATCGCTAAACAAAATTCTCTTATGAAAATCGGGATCAACGGCAATCTTGTTTTGGGCCCATTCACCGAATCTACGCCTTGCTAGGTGATCGCGTGGCTTCAATTCTTGCACGAGTTGGATTTTGTAAGCACTCAAACCAAGATCTTTCCGAAAAATCTTCCATAAAGTGGATGGACACATATCCAATTCCTGTGCACGATGGCGGATAGACTGATTCCGGTCTTCCTCTACGCTACGCTCTACAGCAGCAATGGCTTCTTCTGTACGCACTGTACGACGTCTCTGTAGATGCGTATTATCATTTAGAGTAAACGTGGTGCGAAAACGGTCCATAGTTAGTCGAATTAATTGCTCTGATGGACGATTATGTTGACCGTAAATGGACGTAGTGCGCGATACGTATTTCGAACAGAACCATTATTTTCAAAATAAATTTGCACAATTTGGAAGCGTTGTTCAGGCGTCAGCCTATTCATGTTGAAATGCCAAACCAAACTAAACACAAATCACTTGACAGCTGACAAAATGGCCGCCAGTTAAAACAGTGTTGCCAACTTAAAGTTCTATAACTCTAAAAAAACACCCTTTATCTTCCAGTGCTCATTCTAGTCTTAAAAGGGATTTTAAAGTCAAATCCGTAAAAACATTTGCAGCAAAATTAGGCTATTAAATATTTTTAATAAAAAGTTTTAGCTTACGTAGGTGAGTAAAAGTCCCCTATGGATCTGCTGGTATGAATATTTAATCGCCAACTGTTATAGTTGATGCCATTTTATCCTAGTCTGCGTAGTATAAATGTAAGAGGTCCTAAATGAGTTTTAGGTTGTAAGTGATGCTGATGAAGTGTTGAAATAAAAATATTTTTTTAAATATTTAGTGATCATTTAAATTTAAATATCTTTCGTTTACATACAATTCCCATTCATTTTACCAAATTACATTTACATATCGTTTCTGAAGAAACTTTTTGATCACTGAATCCATTTGGTAAAACAGAAGCCTATTCGTAAATAGAGAGTAATTGGCGATCGATTGCACTGAGATATAAATCATTATATATGTATTGTCGTTAAAGATACAGTACGTTTGTTCTTTTCAGGATGCGGGTAGTTAGAAAATCTCATTGCTGTATAAGCTAAAATTATGAGTGTATGGGTAAGATGTAAATTAAAGGCTTCTGTTTTAATTTTCACAAATTGTCTTTGCTTATTGTATGTCCCATTGTTTATATTGACATTACACGTTGCGTAATTGAAATTTGCTTATTATTACTTTTTTCCTTATTACATAAGATGCCTCGTTCTATTGCATACCAGATTTTTTTTGAGATCATAATTTTTAAAAGGGATAACATCTAATATTTAGCAGACAACTGGGCATTTTGTAATACCCACAATAGCTAATGTCTTTCACTACCGTGAGACAAGATTGTTGTATCCACAGAACATAAAAAACAAGTAGAAGTAGTAAGTGGGCTTTTTTTTTTTTTTTCGGAAGGACTAAATTCTTGTGGCCCTAATGGCCTTTCAAGAGTCACCGGACTTGTTTATATTAGGGCGAGCGCAGAAGGCGCTCAGCCAGGAAGTAAGTGGGCGTGAACCCTGTCGCTACAAGTGAGGTCTGCAGTACGCGAATGAACGCTCTCAGTCGTTCATTCGCCGGCCCCAGTCGCTAAGCTGCTTTCAAATTTATTAAAAATTGACAAAATACCTTATTGAATATTGGAGCGCACAAATCATAGCCGAACCAAAAATTAGTCTCACGGAGGTGTATCATATCACCGGTAAGTATGGTTTTTACGTTTATTTAATTAAATAACAAAATTAAAATACGGTTTATTTAATTAAAACAAACGAAAGGACAGTTGACCTTCTTTAACCGGTAATCTGTTATTCTAGCGTCTTCCATGCTTCTCAAATAGGGCTTGACCTTATCGATAAAAATCTATCGACATTTTTTATACAAATGTCATAGATGCGAGTAAATATTTATTTATTGACTTAAAATGGTCCGAAGCTACCTTGTGGTGTATAGGTACGTGGGATAACTTAGTAGGTAAGTACAACCTTAAGGCACGCCACTTCACTTAATAATTTAGAGATTTTATTTTAATATCTTTGTAATCCCAAAACATCCACCCACAATCCCATAGACCATCAATTCGCAGCGGCCTATAAAAAAATATTGGTGCATGTGGAAATAAAAAATACTGATAAAGGAAAATGTTCATCTTTTGAAATTGTGTAAATTTTAAATTACAGTTCCGCAGTGGAACGCATTAATAGAACTTCTGGGCCAAATTTATTAGAGGAAGATTCACATGAAGATGTAGAAGAAGATATACATGAAGCGATAGCTAATATTTCAGAATTCAGTTCTCAGGCCATTGCCTATATTTCGGGATACATTGTATGTGTTTTAATATAACTGGACACAATCTACACGTGTAATGTGATTAAGAAATCAAGTTTAAATACATAGTTCAGTTCTACCTAGTTAATTAAATATTTTTCTGTTATTTACTCTATGCATATATCGATACGTAAATGGTGTAATGTGGGGTATATCACTATTCGAGTAGACAATGTACGGCCATTCAATTATCACACTTACTAAAATGTAAATAGTGTCCAATTCAGATTATTCAGAAGTCGAGAAAAAGGAACAGTAGCTTTACTTTGACAATTTTATACCGGTTCAATTAAGCTGTATATTTTATGGAAATAAGGCTGAATCTCATTTAAATAGTTTTATGTTTTAAGTCTTCCCTTAATTTTCATTTTTGACCAATCTTAGCATAGGAATCATAGTGTGTGTCAAATGTACCTAAATGTGTCAGTTTGGCGACACTGGTTCTCCTGCGAAATAGTCCTTATGCTAATTCTACTTGTTTTTGTATGTTCTGTGGTTGTATCAATATTGTAATAATTATGATGACAAATATTTTCTTTCTTTTTATTAAACATACCTACAGAAGTACCTAGATATAATGCTGCATTACATATAGATATACAGATATATATATACATATATAGACATACAGGGTTTTTGGAAAATACTGGCAATTCCTGTCATCAAAACTGAACTTTATTCACACTGAACATTTTAATAATTATTTTTATTAAAATTAATTATTAATAATGAATATATATTATATATATATATATAAGATTATATAATTTAAGTAAATGTATACCTAACTCTTTTCACACATGTTTCCCCTCATTCTTGACAAACTAATTTATTAGACATTTATAATATTTAAGGGTGCACATTTCGGATAGAAATTTCACGTAGATTGTTTTGAATTATGCTTTGATTTAGTATTTAAATGTTGCCAGTATTTGTCCTGTACCCCTGAATGTATGTATATGTTGATATATACAAATGTACTCGTATTATATATCGATAATAATAAATTAGAATATGGTGTCTCCAATGAATCCATATTTTCCAAACTATATTACCCGTAATTACAAATAATAAAATAAGTTGAACTCCAAGCTCTTCTTCCACATTCTCTATGGATTTTTTCATATTAACATTTCCTTTTTTACAATAATCACTCCTAACGTTTGTTCAGTTATAAATTAATAGAGATAAATATCATATTGCACAGTGAGATCTCCTAACTTTCATTTGTTTAAGTGTTCGCAAAACATCTCATGAAATAGTAAATTGCGATTAACCACGTGGGTAAGTACCATTTTATTTTATTTTTTGGAACCTCTGTAATTTTGACATTAAATTGCAATAAGTACTGATCAGCGCGACGTTGATCAGAATAACACATTTACTTACTACATTTGCATGTTAATCCTAGTTGACAAGATATAAGTTACTTGTTTATTGGGAAAGTGTGTCGTTTATTTTAATATACAGGCCGTCTAACGTCACCCTTCAGTATTATGTTTCGGTTATATGTCCTTGTATAAGTATAATGTGGTTGATAATATAAAGTGTTGATAATATATAATCAATGATTTATAGGAAATAAAGCGTGCAGTTCCTAATATCTCAACGGGCCTTATATGAGTCGAGATAAGTCGGATAAGTTCGCGGCCTTTTTATCTATACATATAATAAAATTGTAACAGGCCGATGTCTGTACATTATAGATATTGAAAAAAAAACTAATATGAGGGGTCTTTATTAGAGCAACAGAAGCCAAAACAACAGTTTTTAGCAATTTTGTCTGTCTGTATGTTTGTACACGCATCACGCAAAAACTGCTGCATGGAATTGAATGCAGTTTTCACCGATGTATTGCTAGAGGTCTAACATAAAATATAGGCTCCATTTTGCCGCAGGAAAATATCGTATTCCGATTGTTTTAAATTTAATAAACCGAAGCGAAGTGAGGGCGGGTCGCTAGTAGTAAATATAAAAGACTTTTTGTATTACATAATTATTTATTGAATGGAATATATTCGACTATCGACATTTTTCTGGCAGAGTCATTATCCCATGGCTATACAATTTTCGGGATTTCTGAGCGAAAAACTGACAGGCTATGGGCGGCAGTATATACTTACTATCAAGTGGGCTCTATGCTGGTCTGCCGCTTTCGTCCATAAAAAAAAATACGCATCTCTTGAATGTAATTTTATTCAATTTAGAGAATTTTGTAAGGAGTGGAGTGGAATATTTCGGATTATCATCCGAAGGTGCTATGTTTGTTTTTTGTTTAGTCATCAAAAATGTATGCAGTCTAGCATTGTCGCGATGGAAAACTACACCTTTTCTATTCTTTAATTCTAGGTGTTTTTCTTCAAGTGCTTGTTTCAATTTTACTAATTGCTGACAGTGGACATCAGAATTAATAGTTTGGCCATGTGGCATATAAAGTTCGTAATATAAAATGCCTTTCCAGTCCCACCATACACAACATGGCTTTGTTCGAAGTGAGATCTGGCTTTGGGACTATTTGTGATGGTTCACTTCGCTTAGACCAAAATCGCTTTCCAACATTGTTATCGTAGATGATCCACTTCTCATCCACTGTTACTAATCTCTTCAGAAATGGGACGATTTCATTTCGTTTTAGCAACATGTCGCATATTGAAATTCTATTCATCAAGTCTAGTCATTTAAATCATGCGACACCCTAAGAATGCGACCAGTTTATGCCGGTGATCTAAAACTGTTGAGTGGTGAACGCTAAGCTCTTCCGAAATTTGAAGACTGCTTGTGTCGATCTGCTTCAATTTTTTTCAACGATAACTTCAACATTTACCTTAATAAGACCACCACAGCGAGGAACATCATTCACATCAAAATTACCAGACCTGAATCATTTTTTTTCAGTAGTTTTAGATAAAGCATCTTCCCGTAAACGCCACAAATCTCTTTTCCAGCACTAGAAGCATTCATAAACTAGTCCAAAAAAAAGTATGTAAAACATCTAATTTTCTCCTTAATAACCAAATTGTTAAATAATATGAAAAGGTAAAACTTTTAACCTTGTAAATTCAATTTGAGGCTAGTACAAAAAAGTCAAAGGGTATATCACTTTCCCGCAAGTGATCAGTGTTGCCAGAGATATAGCACGCTAGTCACACGTTCAGAAAGGCCGCGGACTTTTCCGACTACCTATTCTACCATTTGAAAATTACAAGATAATGCTTTGAATATTTTAAACCTTGGAATACAATGTTAGTAAATATGTTCAGGTTTTTTAAATGCAGTATTTTTCAATTATTAACCTTTGCATTTGTTTTATTTTTTACAGGGTAAAATCGGCGGCTAAGTAAATAACATCGCGATATCGTAAGTAAGAATTGTAAGACGTTCGGTCAATATAACATATCACTAATAAATATAACCCATCGATTTAGTGGTAAAAAATGAATGTGTATCATTGTGATAATTCGGTTTTAAATTCTATTGTACATATCTGTATATCTGCATCTGTGTATATTGTACTGCTATATACATTCTACGTACTACACTCCCGGACACCTGAATCGAGCCACCCTGCATTTTCAGTTTTGATGGCCTGAAGTTTAAAAATATGTTTGATCAATCAAAAAGTTTTTACGCGGTTCTGAATTTAAAATTTTATACATTGTTCAAATTTTGAATTCATAGTACTGAAAAAAATTAGTTTAAGTGTAACGAGTCGTGTGTCCGCCTTTCTCATGGGGAAGACTTGTATTGGATTTTTAAAGAAAACAATGGGTTACCTAAAAAATCGTTTATACGGTACCTATTTCCTCGAAGAGCGTTTACGACGGCCGTCATGCGGTTTGGCGTGGAATCACTCAACGTTACTATGACGTGTTGTGGAATGTTCTCCCATTCTTCCTCGATGGCAGTTTTCAGCTCCTGCAAGGTCTGCGGGGCTGGGTGGTGAGCTCGAACACGATTCCTGCAGTGTGCGCTCTTGCATTATCATGCCTAAAAGTGAAATCTGAGCCAACAAACCCAGCATATGGCATCACACGAGTGTCTAGGCATTGACGAATTTAATTAGTGGTGGCAGCCGTGGTCGGGACAACCTGTTTTGCCTTCGCGGAAATTCCTCCCCAGCCTGTTCATGCCATAACTCACTTTCTTTTCAATACAGCACTGCACAAAACGGTCTACCTGTCTTTGGTACACCTTCCTCATTCCACCATTACGATACAGCATAATCTTGGATTCATCAGTGAAGAATACCTGGTTCCATTGACGTCGAGTCCAATGCAAATGTTCGCGCGAAAACTGAAGGCGCGCTATTCGGTGAGCTCGTGTCAGTTTGGGCCCCTTGGCTGACTCATGTGGTGTTTCACGTTCTTCGCGTCTCCTTCTAACAGTGCGAACGCTAACAGCCACTCCATGAAAGTCTCGATGCAGTTCTTGGATCCATCTGTACGGAGGTCAGATGACGATTTCGAAAGCTGGTCGTGAAGATAAACCGATGTTTTCTTTCCGTTGTCACTCGGAATCGTGATCCTCGTGGACGGCGAACGAAGCCATCAGTCTCTATGTATCGATGGTACACTCTTTGAACAGCAGAACGACTTAAATGCACTCACATTTCTCGGACTAAGCAGAAACTGAAGAAGTGCTCTGCTTGCGCGGCTACTACAGGCGTATTATTATCCATAATTGTAAGGTCAAAATCGGTTCAAATCTCAGGAAAAACAATTTAACGAAACTTATTGAAAAACAACACCATTAAATCAAATAAAAACTAGCGATGGGTAAGTCCGGATTCAATTAATCAAAAGATCCGAAACCGCTAGCGGAGCCGAAACTCTTAATGATTCCGGCTAACTGTTATCGACTCCGAGGAGTTATTTATTCCTTTAATTTTTGGATTGCTGAGTTACATGAACGAACATGATGCAAAGCGAATGAGTCGCTCTCCGGCTCATAAATATAAGTAGGTGAACTAAAGGAGTCAAGGAATCGTTAAGAGGAGTCGGATCCGCGAGCGGAGCCGGATTAAGTGAGCCGAAACACTCCGAGGAGTCGTGAATACCCACGACTAATAAAAATGCTCCATTTCAAACTTTCTGCTTCCTTATTTTTTCAAAACAATTTACTGGCTCGGTTTTTCTTGTGTGGTACAAATTCGTGAATTCAAATTTGGAACAACAGCACAATAAAAATGATGTCAGCTTCAAACTGTATAAAAACTTTTTCTTTGACCTAACATTATTTTTATGGCTCGATTCAGATATCTGGGAGTGTATAATAGTGTTAGATCTTTGTGAGATTTAAATTTTTTATTTGTTTAAACAGATAAATTATCTTAAAGATATTTGAGTATTTTATGGTTAACGTTTTTTATCGTATGTTTGCGAGTTCCTAAGGCACTTGTCTCACTGCCAACGAGCAGCAAGTTGCGAGTTTGCTAAACTACAATTTATTATTTACTATTTTATTACAGAGTGGGAAGGCATTACAATGAGAATACTAACCCAGTCTCTTTCATTTAGACGGCATCATACGTAATTTGTATTTTTCTTGTCGAGAAAATTGTTGGTAAATTGTATTTTCTATAGCTTTGCGGTTAGCAATGAGACAAGAGCTTATGTCGCGTAACATTGTTACAATTACTTAGTTGTCGTGTTGTTAGCTCAGGTACTGAATAATATGATTATACATTAAATAAATAAGTAATAATTAATTATCTTTTATTTGCAATCCTTTATTGTAGGCATATTTTCTTCCTGTTTACGAAAATAAAAATAAACCAGTGTGTTTAAAACAATGTTTATTTTTTAACCAACCATATAATTCCTTTTCTCTATTGGCATATTTTTAATGTAACCGTTATAGAAATCTAAAGCAGTGATTTCTCTTTTGCCTACTATCCTTAATGACTTAAAATAAATATACCTTCTATCTTTACACAACACTCTGATTGCATTTGATTTGTCACAATATTCAAGAGTTCCCACTGGTTTTTTTTTGGGTTCAATATCTTCTGAATTTTCTAGAAAAGCGTTAAATAATTTCATTTGCTTGTCTCTAAATTTAGTAGTGAGTGGATACAGTCCGTATATAGCGCGATACCGATTATATATTTCAATAGCACTCATTTCAGACCATTTCACTTCACATATGCTTTTGTCAATTTTCTTTGCTGAAACAAAAAACAGTTCAGTACCCAATGTGTATTTACTAGTACCTACTTTGTATTCCGAGAGAATTTCATGGGAAATATTGATTTTATACGCAACTATTACGTTAAAAATGCAAATTAAATTACAAAACATTTATTTGCGGTCGGCGCTGCTTAACCACTTATTGAATAAGTTGATAATGCAAACACTCAGTTGGCAGATACTGCAGGATGTTTCAAAATGAAAATATAATCAAACAATAATATTATGTGTATAGTATAATAACACATGTGACATAGTTACCATAACTGACTCCATTTGTACTCTGTGGCTGGGTATTGGCCAAGCTCTCTGGGAGTGTTCTCATGCACTGTACCAACATCTCTGCACCCAGCTCTGACAACTGCTTGGTTAATTCTGGCAGCTTTACATGTTTCGATATTGGCACTACATGCTGCTTGATTATTTCACCTAGAATAATATAATGATCAATAGGTGAGTAAGACTGTTATATAAATAAATTCCTATAGTCAATGCTTCATGTCATTTTATAATGTTGGCAATGCCGACTATGCCACTTCCTCTTCCTGTCCAGCCTTGTGTACATATCATGTCATAATAAAATGTTTCTAACTGGCCTCCCACACACTATACAACACACATACAATGCAATTACAAGCATATCATTCATATTCGTGAGCTTATAGCCTGACCTGTACAATGATTTTCAACTTAAGTAAAAAGTGCTCGAGTGTTCCAGATGGGCGGTGAAGGAAAACATCGTGAGGGAATCTGCATTCCCAAAAAGTGAGAAAAATCTTGCATCAATAATTTCTTCTCTACCCTAAGGTTGTTTGACAGAGATCACTTTCTCCGATAAGACCAGACCGCCTTTTGTGCATTTAAACTATGTAATTTATTTATTTTGTGCATAAACAAAACAAAAGCTTATTACGTTGTTGGTGTGAAATAAAGGGTTTCATCTATCTATAATAAGAGAATCATCTTCATTGATACACTTCATTGATTTTTACATTGTTATATGCCGCAGTGCGGCCCAATGTAATATATGCGAGCCTTTATGGTTCACTATTAGGTGAGCCATAAAGGGTTTATAGCCATGACATTTAAGGTGCTCACAATAGTAGGAAAACAAAGATTCATTTAATATTAGGTAAGCCAATAGTAATTCTTTTGTTATATAATAACTGGCAGCTAAAAAGCCTAACAAACCACATTATGTTACTTTCAGCTCTCATGACAAGTGCAGGTTTGTTGTACCCCTAGGCTATCAGTGGCTACTTGCCTGTATCAAATACATTTGGTTTGATTTTCATAAGAGTGACTCCAGTGACTTCATCCCCGTGCAGTAATGTGTGGATGATTGGCGCCGCTCCGCGCCAGCGCGGCAACAGGCTCGGGTGAACATTTATCATTCCACTGGAAATTTTAAATTTAGTGTTGTAAAAATAAGCACATGACATTTGAGGGCAGAGTTAGCACATATAAACTTGCAAGACTCCAGTAAACACCTTTGTAATTCAAATTTTAGAAACATTTGCTGGTCTCTAAACCCTTGAGGTTAACTTGAGGTCGAGTATAAAACTGTTAAGGTTAGGTTAAAAGTTTGGGTGCTCCTTTGGTGAGTTTTATAGTACATTTTTTTAATGTATGATAATCTATTAAAAAACTGTTAAAGTTCATAAGACCAGTAATTCTGACTTAGTGCTTGGGCACTCAAGTGCACATTGCACAACACTGTTCATAGAAGTAGGCATTACTTTGACAAAGTGCATTGTGCAATATATGAATGACAAAAATCTCAGCTAAAAATAGATTTATTTCCATAAACTAAAAGTGTTTAGTTCAAGCAGGATTGCTCTCACCTTCTCTGAACCATGGTAAAGTTGGGTATATACAGGAGTACTATGACCATTATTCAGACACGTAGGAACAGTGGAATAGGGGAAAATGTAATTGTTGTTTTAATAATATACCTATTTATATCATTTTAAAGCAGTTTTGATGGCAATCCGAGGGCATTTGAATAGAATCTATTTGAAAGGTAAACAAATATTATGTGTTAAAGGAATACTTACAGTGGGAATTTATTGAGAATGTCATCTTTAATCAGGTGTCCAAATGCAACAATCAAACCAATGTCGTATTCTGCTGTTTGTATGTCTTGTAGAGGCCATGTTACTGTATTTATGTTTTCTATTTGGGCATATTTCTCTATTAATGACTTATTTTTGGAATTATTCGCTGTTACAAGATCTAGGCGATCTATAAGGCTTTCTTTCTTTCTGCGCATATAAATATTAAATTTGTATAAGATAATAAAACATATCCAATAATCTTAAATTTATAAAGTATAAGAAATAATTTATTCAAAGACAATAATAGTAATAAAATATATGTTTACCACTAACCTAAATTCATTAATTTTTCTCAAGCTACTTAGTGCAATTCCATCGGATCCGAAAAAAAGCACTTTATAAGAGTTTCTTACAACGTACGTCCGTGAAAAATAAAGATTTTCCTTCAAAATTCTTTGAAATAAACGGGTGGATAGGTTAGGTAACTTAAATGTCATATTGACAAAAATAACAATTTGACATAAAGCAATATATTTCTTTTTTTATAATTATTTGGACACTTGTATAGCTATTGGTCCACACATTATAAAATATATAAGATTATCCTCTAAGATAATCGTAAACGTTCGTCACAATGATTGAACCCAGCTGACACAGCCAAACAATGTTCCAAACTGAGTCAAAAGAAGCTCATGGTGACTGTATGGTGGTTCTGTGGCGGTGTTGAGATCTGGCAACATTCTACTAATGCAACAACAATTAATGCAGTTTTATATTGTGAAGAACTGCAACGATGGTGAACAAGCTCGCTATTAAATAACCGAGTCTGGTCAATCGCTCTAGCCCACTGCTTCTCCATGATAATGCTCGCCCACACACCGCACGACAGACTATTTTAAAGTTACAAGAGCTTCGATTGGAAACTCGACGTTACCCACCGTACTCTCCAGACCTCGCCCTTACTGATTTCCATTGTTTTCGGAATTTATATAACTTTTTACAGGGCGAAAAATTTAAACCCCGAAGGGGCAGGACTTCTATAGCAAAGGCATCAATCAACTTCCATTAAAATGGTATACTTACAATATAATACAATATACTTAGATTACCTAAAAATATAATTTTCATACAAAAATATATCTATATTTGATTTTTTACATATAAAACGGCAATTTCATTCATAGGTATATTGTATAAAATAAATAGGTATGATTGTTTTTCTTCGTGCATTAAAGTTGATAAGGTAAAAGTCTTCTGTAAGATCTGTAATCAAGCTTGTCTCTAAACCAAACTATACCTACATACTAAATATCCACTTGTTAAGGTTTATAGGCAATAATCTTCAACATATTTGCTATTGGAATTATATTGATCGATTAGAATCCTCCTTAAAATCTAATCCCAAGCATCTGTGGACATTTATTAAAAATAAAAGAAGAATCTAAGCTCATATCCAGCACCGATGATATACAATAACAACGACTTGGCATCAACAGGCCTAGAAATGTGTAAGCTTTTCATCAAACATTTTTCTTCTGTTTATAATAAAAATGTTTGTAGGTACTATTTTACACAATACACCCCTTTCACGAGCAATCTACTCCACTCCGGATTTACTTGGAGCGGTAGACTTAGTTCTCCTGGGGTAAATCACCTGGGTGAATTAAGTACACTACTTAGTAGAATAGATTCACCTTGTCGGGTAAGTTAATACTAATATTAATTTTGAGTATACTTTATTCACCTATACTATAACTATTACAAAAATTAGTCGAAAGAAAAGAAAACATAAAAGAGACTACTCATAATACGAAATACGCTCGTATTTCTGATACGCAGGCAGTAGGCTCGTAGCCACTCGTGATACGCAGGCAGTAGGCTCGTAGCCACTCGTGATACGCAGGCAGTAGGCTCGTAGCCACTCGTGATACGCAGAAATACGAGCTTTTACGCCTGTCAACGCATCATCTCCAGAAAATGACCCACATTGATATGCCCGTCCAAGAACCTTATTTTGGCATCCAGGATGACATCGTCATTTATTTGACTTTATTTCATGGTTTGCGTTGTTTCGGCTTTCGCACAGAGTTTGCATCTTTTTTAAAAGCTCTGATAACCTCCAAAATACTGCGGTTATTTCTTTTAACAATTTTGTTCAATTTAGTGTGCCAACCTTCTACGAAATTGTTGGTTCTGTGCCTCTCACCGAAAACACACCATTGCTTCATAATTTTCGGCTTCAACCAGTTCGTCTTGAAATATATTAAAAATCTTTGAAGATGTTTGTATTTTGAAAAGAGTGCCTCAATATATTTCTTGCCCGCTTTTATTTCAGTTAGCGGTAATAACGCTAAACTACGACACAGAAATACACAGCGCCGATTGTTTTTGTCTTTAAATATGTGCAACGCCTTCGCTTTTCTCTTAAGGCTTTCGTGGAAATGGAAGTAACATCCTTTTACTGTAATTTTTGGAAAAACCGTCGAGATTGCCTTAACTGTACTTTTTTCGAAATCGCTTGTAAATTTCTTTGGATTCCAGTTGGCTATTTGTGATTTTATCATTTCAAATAATATCACATACGACTTGCAATTCTTGTGAGACATTAATGCGTATATAAGCGGTGAGATGTATGTGGTTTCAGAGCTACTGCCGCAGTCTCCATGGATCGTATATATTTGAGAAAATGGAACTGGACAGGCCGCAAAAGTTCCATCTCCGAAAAAATGTTTCAACTTGGCCATATTTTCTAAACCATTTTTTGAACTAAATAATACAATTCTTAAGCCGTCGCAGTTGTAGTCAGCCAGTAAGAAATCGCTAAATTTTTTAGGAATAACAACATTCGCTACTTCATCATACACAACTTTAGGAACTTCCAGGTACTTATTTCTCTTTCTATACAAGCCCGCTTTAATATCGTAATAATCTTTAATACCGCTTTAAGGTGGTATTTCGTATACTAAATCAGTACCACTGTTTTTGTAAGTTTCCACTGTTTCTTCATAAAGCTGTGGTATCGGCAGATCTGTTGTACAAATTTTTTCCTTACATGTTTCTAAATTCTCTGCCCATATATTTGTGGCCGTGTCGACGGTGCAGTCCGCGTAATGTGAAACTTCTTTTATAATTTTATGATCTTATAATATAAAGAATATAAAATTAAAATTTTTAGATTAAGAAGTCATATTAATTAGTCCTAAAAATGTTATAAGGCTGAAAATATCATCACTCAAAAGCTAAAAAGGTTTACCTTTACTGTCATGGAGCCACTACATTTTTTATTGGATATTTTACTAGAACATCTCCACCAGTCAGCACCACATTTGTAAGTCTTTTTTTTTAAATACTGTCGACCATTGTACAAAAGAACTCGACCTCGTCCTCTTTTTATAAATTTAAATTCGTTCATTATTTTATTTTAATATTTTATCCAGTCGCGTCGGAAAATAAACGGAGACAAAGAATTGAAAATCGCTATAAATATGACATGTTCAATAGATTACAATAATTGATTCATAAACACTTCAAATTTAAAGTGTCCATATACAAATTATGTATATCATACATAATTTGTAATTAACCTCTGGGTGAATCAAGTCTACCAAGTAGTGCATTTAATGCCCCTGCAAATCACCTGGGTGAATCTATTCTACTAAGTAGTGTACTTAATTCACCCAGGTGATTTACCCCAGGAGAACTAGGTCTACCGCTCCATTTACTTACCTACTAAAGAAACTGTTCCCAGTTCTTTAGTAGGTTGCAGATGTATAAAAATAAAAAGTTATAAAAAGACTTGATAATTTTAAAGGCGCTGGTTTGGCGATACTTACAAAAAATTGCAAAGAAAACACAAGATGTATTTAATTATTTATTTAAAAAACATCTATTTATTTAGCTGTTATTTGTATTTGCATGCTGACGTTGCCTGTACTCGTAATCGAGATGACACTTAGCTACATATTCCTAGAATTGTAACTTTTATATTATTTTTTATCAGTGTTGTCTTCGCTGGCGACTTAGTTAAATAAATAGAGATCGAAAATTTCCTTAACGAGTACCTGTTCCCTACAAAATGTGTATCTATAGAGTTTCACCCCTAGCTCGGCAGGGGTTAACCGCAGACAAAAATGACCCTGACATAAGTTGCTCCCTCGGTAGCCCCTACCCAATATAACTATCCCGACTTTAAGACATTTCCGATTTCTACGGAAATTATATACACCTTCTAGGAAATGTGTCTAGTAAGATTTATTTTATACGTCTGACGACTTTAGGTATTAAATACATTTCCTAGAAATTAAATCATATATAATGCCGCATTTGATATTATTTCCGTTAGCAAATGCGGTAAATATGCACACTTATCTACTTGTTTCATTAATTTTAGTTTAAGTATTTCAATATTCAATGGCAGTTGGAAACAGGCGGGTTTTTTTGTTTTTAATTGTTACTTGTTACGGCGAAAGAGCTCTGTTCGCGACGACCGGCTCATAATCTGTACATAGCATATAAGTTTATAAGTGTATTGTGCGGGCTTATATTACCCGCACTGTGTTGTTGCTGGGATTGTGAAGAAGGAAAACGCGATGAGCTATTCTTGAGGTTTATATCTAGTACAGACTTAACTGTTCGTTAGACATGCGTCTAGTGTGGTGACTACAAGTTGACTGTTGTGGGCTGGGATTCGCCCTTATTTATATTGATACAATGAGGGATGCTGGAGTTGGGCGTTTCTATTGTTACGATGTTTTGGCCACGTGACGAACTATTTTAACAAAACGTATCCTACCTTAACCTACTGTTTTGAATCAACTATGTGTATTTGTACTTAACCTATAGTTATACATTATATACTTATAAGCTATGTACAGATTATGAGCCGGTCGTCGCGAACATTCTCCCGCCGTGCGTAGACTCTTCCTGTCTACGCATCTATTTGGGTTGCTGGCGCGCGACCGGGTCTGTTGGTAGGATAACGAGCTTCTTTGTCGGTCGACGTAATGTTCCTCCTTTCGTCCTTACGTCAGCTGTGCGAACTACTCCATCGGCTCCCGGATAGGTGTCTGTGACTATTCCACGCGGCCATGTGTTGCGAGGCATCGTATTGTCTGCTATTAGTACTATATCTCCTTCCTTCAGCGAAGGCCCTCGTCCGTGGGGCTCCCGCCGGTGTTGAAGTTCTGGCAAGTACTCGCGGAGCCATCTTGACCAGAATATGTCAGCCAGGCGTTGGGATGTTCTCCAGTGAGCACGTTTTATTAGATCGGTGTCGTCGAATGAGCCCAGAGTCGGGACGCGGGCTGGGCCTCCGAGGAGAAAGTGGTTTGGCGTAATTGCTTCGGGATCTTCGGGATTTACTGACACATGAGTCAGTGGGCGACTATTGACTGTGTATTCTACTTCAGCCAGGAGAGTGGTGAGAACTTCTTCCGGAGGGCGCTGTTCACGAAGCGTCGTGCCGAGAGCTGTCTTTACCGCCCTTACCATCCTCTCCCAGGCTCCGCCCATGAATGGAGCACCGGGAGGTATGAACCGCCAATCGATGATTTTCTTGCTGGCCTCTTCTTCCGGTTGTTCGATCGCGTAATCGAACCAGCGATACTTCATAGCGGGCGTGAGCTTTTCTGTTGTTGCTTTCGTTACTTCTGGATTATACAAATAGTATGTTTTCTGTAGCGCCCGTAGGGTCGATACGATATTGGATACTCGGGTAGCGAAGATACATACTTCTTTTGGGGCGTCTGAAGGGCGGGGGAGTGCCCTCAGACGCTCCAGTTCGGCCAATGCTATAGAGTCTGGGCGGCCGAAACGTGACTCCAGTGTTTTTATGATGTCGTGCGGCTTCGCATTGTAAATAAGTAGGCTCTCTACCGCTTCTCTGGCTCGACCGCGGAGGCCTTTGCGAAGTCGTGCGATGTTTTCTGTATCTGTAAAGGAGGCCGACGACTCGTCGTAGGCTGCCTTGAATAATAACCACTCTTGATGCGACCCATTGTACGGGGGTAGCTCTGTGTGGTGGCGTGGAGAAGTCTGTTGTCCTGTTCTAGCGGCCATTGTGATCGCACTAGCGAGTTCTGTTAGATCTATGTGGTTCTGCTGGTGTGTCGTGTTGACCGTGGCTCCCGCCGGTTGCGTAGTCGTTACGCCTGTTCGGTGAGTGGCTATCGCTGTGTAGTTCGCGCCCTGGTTCCTTACGTCGGGTGTCTGTTCTGTGGGGGCGGAGGTAGGCACGAGAGGTGGAGGCAACGCGAGGCGAACGGCATCTTGAGCTATGTGAGTCGGGGCTTGATTGTTCTGTACTGTAGCGCCGACCTCTTCTGTACTGTACTGTTGATGCGGTTCCCTCGATACGACTAACTTGCGCGTAGTATGTAGCCAGGTGTCGACTCTTGTCTGTGCTTCTATGTCGGTAATTACTGTGTCGTCGTCTTGTTCGCTGTCTGAACTTTCTGCTTCTATTTCGGCGACTTGGGCTGTGGCGAGTTCAACTTGAAGTCGTAGTAAGTCTGTTTTAGCTTTGGCTAAACGGAGCGCGCGCTGAGACTTCGATTTCTTACTGTTTTTCGATGATTTTCTAGTTTCAACGCTGAGAGGTGGGGGTGTCGTGGAAATTTGCTGTATATCAACCCCCGTCCTTTTCTGTTTGTCCGTTGTTGTAGCGGATATCGCAATACCTGAAGAGCCGGTAACGGTGGTTTCTGTTGCTGTCATTTTAGCGGATATCGCAGTCTCTGGAGAGCCGGTAACGGCGGTTTCTGTTGCTGTCGTCCCCGTTGATGTTTTTGTCGCCGAGGAACTTGTACCGTCGTCCGATTCGTGAAAGTTCTGTAGATACGAATTTCCGCTTTGCGATCTTGTTACTGGCATCTTGTTATTTTTCTGTTTACTTTTCCTCGATGATTCACGTTTTTCTTTCTTCAATGATTCGGCGTTCGAAGGACCAGAATGTGCGGGCTTATATTACCCGCACTGTGTTGTTGCTGGGATTGTGAAGAAGGAAAACGCGATGAGCTATTCTTGAGGTTTATATCTAGTACAGACTTAACTGTTTGTTAGACATGCGTCTAGTGTGGTGACTACAAGTTGACTGTCTTGGGCTGGGATTCGCCCTTATTTATATTGATACAATGAGGGATGCTGGAGTTGGGCGTTTCTATTGTTACGATGTTTTGACCACGTGTTCGTTACGGTCCGCATGTGCAAGCCGTTCGTCTGGGAAGCGATTTCTCTTCCTTTGTTTTTAGTGTCAATAGTGAAGGTGTATAAACCGTTAGGTCGGAACGCGCCTTCTTGTCCCTTGTCTGTTAAATGTTTATAGCAGGGTTGCGTAAACCGTTGGTTTTTTACACGCTTTCTCGTCTATTGTTCAACTCCAACATCCCTTTACAATGAGTGACATAACTGTCTTTATGAAACGAACTATTTTAACAAAACGTATCCTACCTTAACCTACTGTTTTGAATCAACTATGTGTATTTGTACTTAACCTATAGTTATACATTATATACTTATAAGCTATGTACAGATTATGAGCCGCTCGTCGCGAACATTCTCCCGCCGTGCGTAGACTCTTCCTGTCTACGCATCTATTTGGGTTGCTGGCGCGCGACCGGGTCTGTTGGTAGGATAACGAGCTTCTTTGTCGGTCGACGTAATGTTCCTCCTTTCGTTCTTACGTCAGCTGTGCGAACTACTCCATCGGCTCCCGGATAGGTGTCTGTGACTATTCCTCGCGGCCATGTGTTGCGAGGCATCGTATTGTCTGCTATTAGTACTATATCTCCTTCCTTCAGCGAATGCCCTCGACCGCGGGGCTCCCGCCGGTGTTGAAGTTTTGGATCTTTGTCTATTTTCTTATTTATCGTCATCAGTCTCTTGTAAGCGTTGTCATAGTTCGCGGGCATCACGACATTGTCTTTCTTCCATAGTAGCGCTGTTTCGTAACTCCCGTGCTCTGATTCTTTCGTGCATTCGTTGAGTATGTTGAGTGCACGTTCCTCTGGGTCGTTTAGAGGTCGCTTGGGCGTGATCGTGAGAGACTTTAGTGCGAAATACTGCCTTAGCTGTTCATCCATGCTCTGTTCTTGCAGGGATAGATGATGTGTGTAGTGAATGCGGCGCCCTAAAGTTCTTGTGTGCGCGCCATGCATCACCCATCCGAGTGGAGTGAGAGAGGCGATTGGTTGGTGTTTCAGTCCTTTTCTGACTTCAGTTGCGATGAGCAGGTTCCAATTGTCTTGCCCTATGAGAACTTGTGGCTTGATATTAGGGTATTTTAGGTTCTCTTTTATGTCGTCTAGATGGCGGCAGCCGTCTAAGTCTTTCTCCGATACCCCTTGTGCTGAGAGTTGTAGGTTTTCGATGGTGCGAGCTTGTATTTTATGACTCTGAGTCGCACCGTGTATGGTGAGTGTGATTCTTCGTGAGCGGGCCGCTTCCAATTCGGTTTCCGCTATAGCTTGAATATGCAGTGGGTCGACGGGTCCCTTCGCTCCTATTCTCTGTGCCACACTGGAGTCGATTAGTGTGACTGTTGAACCGTCGTCTAGAAGGGCGTAGGTAGTAACGTCCCCTATGGGACCGGAGATTCTAACTGGAACCATTTTCAAATAGGATTGCGTCCTATTCGATCCTATTGGAGTCCACGCGGTTGATACGACGTCTGTTTTCGGCTCGGTGTCGTCTGTTTCTGTCTTTGTGAAATGTAGTAGTTTATTATGCCAATGTTGACATCCGTCGATTTCGCATCGTTGTCGGCGGCAGCTGTGTGTCTGATTTCTGTATTTGAGACATCGGAAACAAAGGCGTAGATTTTTTGCTAAATCCCATCTTGCATTTACGTCGGCTTGTTGGAATATTTTACAGTCTATTGTTGGGTGCCCTCTTTGTTTACAGACAGGACATGTGGTCGTTTTCTTATACTGTTCTGTCGTCGTGAATGTCCTGTGCGCTCTTTTATGTGTGTTATTGTACGAGTCTGGTTGTGTAGGGACCGACTCGGGTTGAGCGTATGGGCTACACCTTTCTGCTTCACGCTCAAGGAATCGCGCGAGCTTTGGCAAATCGGGCTCTTCTTTCGGTTGTTCGATCGCGTAATCGAACCAGCGATACTTCATAGCGGGCGTGAGCTTTTCTATTGTTGCTTTCGTTACTTCTGGATTATACAAATAGTATGTTTTCTGTAGCGCCCGTAGGGTCGATACGATATTGGATACTCGGGTAGCGAAGATACATACTTCTTTTGGGGCGTCTGAAGGGCGGGGGAGTGCCCTCAGACGCTCCAGTTCGGCCAATGCTATAGAGTCTGGGCGGCCGAAACGTGACTCCAGTGTTTTTATGATGTCGTGCGGCTTCGCATTGTAAATAAGTAGGCTCTCTACCGCTTCTCTGGCTCGACCGCGGAGGCCTTTGCGAAGTCGTGCGATGTTTTCTGTATCTGTAAAGGAGGCCGACGACTCGTCGTAGGCTGCCTTGAATAATAACCACTCTTGATGCGACCCATTGTACGGGGGTAGCTCTGTGTGGTGGCGTGGAGAAGTCTGTTGTCCTGTTCTAGCGGCCATTGTGATCGCACTAGCGAGTTCTGTTACATCTATGTGGTTCTGCTGGTGTGTCGTGTTGACCGTGGCTCCCGCCGGTTGCGTAGTCGTTACGCCTGTTCGGTGAGTGGCTATCGCTGTGTAGTTCGCGCCCTGGTTCCTTACGTCGGGTGTCTGTTCTGTGGGGGCGGAGGTAGGCACGAGAGGTGGAGGCAACGCGAGGCGAACGGCATCTTGAGCTATGTGAGTCGGGGCTTGATTGTTCTGTACTGTAGCGCCGACCTCTTCTGTACTGTATTGTTGATGCGGTTCCCTCGATACGGCTAACTTGCGCGTAGTATGTAGCCAGGTGTCGACTCTTGTCTGTGCTTCTATGTCGGTAATTACTGTGTCGTCGTCTTGTTCGCTGTCTGAACTTTCTGCTTCTATTTCGGCGACTTGGGCTGTGGCGAGTTCAACTTGAAGTCGTAGTAAGTCTGTTTTAGCTTTGGCTAAACGGAGCGCGCGCTGAGACTTCGATTTCTTACTGTTTTTCGATGATTTTCTAGTTTCAACGCTGAGAGGTGGGGGTGTCGTGGAAATTTGCTGTATATCAACCCCCGTCCTTTTCTGTTTGTCCGTTGTTGTAGCGGATATCGCAATACCTGAAGAGCCGGTAACGGTGGTTTCTGTTGCTGTCATTTTAGCGGATATCGCAGTCTCTGGAGAGCCGGTAACGGCGGTTTCTGTTGCTGTCGTCCCCGTTGAGGTTTTTGTCGCCGAGGAACTTGTACCGTCGTCCGATTCGTGAAAGTTCTGTAGATACGAATTTCCGCTTTGCGATCTTGTTACTGGCATCTTGTTATTTTTCTGTTTACTTTTCCTCGACGATTCACGTTTTTCTTTCTTCAATGATTCGGCGTTCGAAGGACCAGAATGTGCGGGCTTATATTACCCGCACTGTGTTGTTGCTGGGATTGTGAAGAAAGAAAACGCTGTGGGCTACTGTTGAGACGTATATCCAGTACAGACTTAACTGTTCGTTAGACATGCGTCTAGTGTGGTGACTACAAGTTGACTGTAGTGGGCTGGGATTCGCCCTTATTTATATTGATACAATGAGGGATGCTGGAGTTGGGCGTTTCTATTGTTACGATGTTTTGGCCACGTGTTCGTTACGGTCCGCATGTGCAGGCCGTTCGTCTGGGAAGCGATTTCTCTTCCTTTGTTTTTAGTGTCAATAGTGAAGGTGTATAAACCGTTAGGTCGGAACGCGCCTTCTTGTCCCTTGTCTGTTAAATGTTTATAGCAGGGTTGCGTAAACCGTTGGTTTTTTACACGCTTTCTCGTCTATTGTTCAACTCCAACATCCCTTTACAATGAGTGACATAACTGTCTTTATGAAACGAACTATTTTAACAAAACGTATCCTACCTTAACCTACTGTTTTGAATCAACTATGTGTATTTGTACTTAACCTATAGTTATACATTATATACTTATAAGCTATGTACAGATTATGAGCCGGTCGTCGCGAACATTCTCCCGCCGTGCGTAGACTCTTCCTGTCTACGCATCTATTTGGGTTGCTGGCGCGCGACCGGGTCTGTTGGTAGGATAACGAGCTTCTTTGTCGGTCGACGTAATGTTCCTCCTTTCGTTCTTACGTCAGCTGTGCGAACTACTCCATCGGCTCCCGGATAGGTGTCTGTGACTATTCCTCGCGGCCATGTGTTGCGAGGCATCGTATTGTCTGCTATTAGTACTATATCTCCTTCCTTCAGCGAAGGCCCTCGTCCGTGGGGCTCCCGCCGGTGTTGAAGTTCTGGCAAGTACTCGCGGAGCCATCTTGACCAGAATATGTCAGCCAGGCGTTGGGATGTTCTCCAGTGAGCTCGTTTTATTAGATCGGTGTCGTCGAATGAGCCCAGAGTCGGGACGCGGGCTGGGCCTCCGAGGAGAAAGTGGTTTGGCGTAATTGCTTCGGGATCTTCGGGATTTACTGACACATGAGTCAGTGGGCGACTATTGACTGTGTATTCTACTTCAGCCAGGAGAGTGGTGAGAACTTCTTCCGGAGGGCGCTGTTCACGAAGCGTCGTGCCGAGAGCTGTCTTTACCGCCCTTACCATCCTCTCCCAGGCTCCGCCCATGAATGGAGCACCGGGAGGTATGAACCGCCAATCGATGATTTTCTTGCTGGCCTCTTCTTTAGTGGCTTCGTCGATCGCTCGTCGCAGTTCCTTGTCTGCTCCTTTTAGATTAGTGCCATTGTCCGACCAAATTTCGGTGGGGCATCCTCGACGCGCTATCATGCGTCTCAGTGCCATTATCGCAGAGTCGGTCGTAAGCGACCCCGCGATCTCAAGATGTATGGCCCGCGTGGTAAGACAGGTGAATACTGCCACATATCTTTTCTGTACTGTGCGGCCCACGGTAACTGTTAAAGGGCCGAAGTAGTCTACTCCTGTGTAAGTAAACGGTCGGCGATGGTGAGCCAGGCGACATGGTGGTAAGTCGCCTGTCGGTGGCTGCGGCGGAGACTCCTTTCTTATACGACAGGCCAGGCATCTGTGTATTAACATACGCGTAACCGGACGCAGTCGTATGATCCAGTAGTACTGACGGCATTCATTTATGGTGGCTTCTACCCCGGAGTGATGTAACTGTCTGTGTGTGTGTTCTATCCATAGCTTTGCTATCTGATGATCCCCATCGAGGACCGGTGGCCTTTTCATTTGTTCTGTAATTCCGCTTGTGGCCCCGATGCGAGTTTTTAGTCTTATTAGACCGTTGATAAGACACACGGATATAGTGCGTATCCTGCTATAGCTGGATATGTCTCTGTTGTTCCGTAGCGACTTAATCTCTTCTGGAAACGCGCTTTCTTGACTCGCTCTGATTAATAATTCTTCTGCTTTGCGTAGAAGGGTCACGTCTATGAATATGTATTTAGTTTTTTCTACGCTTGATTTCGCTGTTTTTTGTTCGAGCGTAATTGGATTGGCTTGTCGTTTCCAGTTGGGATCTTTCTCTTTGTTTCTCTTCGATCGCTTGTAGTTTACACGTTCGGTTTTCGTTCGGCACAGTTGTATGAAGTGTAGAATTCGCGCTGTACTTCTCAACAGTTTCTCCCATTTTGAGAATCTGGATGGATCGGGAACACATTCTTCTATTAACGGTGATTTTTTCTTGTTTGTTATGTTATGTACTTTCTCTTCGCCTGTTCGTTCTGTTAGGATGTGTTTTTCATGAGGCCATGAGTCGGGATTTTCCAACAGGAAACTCGGGCCGGCGAACCATCTGTGTTGTGCGTTTAGATCTCGCGGTACATCGCGCGTAGCGTCGTCGGCGACGTTTAGTTTAGTCGGCACCCATTTCCACTCATTGACAGCGCTATTTTCTTGGATGGCTGCTATGCGATGGGCGACGAATGGCTTATACGATCGCGCCCCTGTTTTTATCCATGTTAGCACAGTCTTGCTGTCGGTCCAGAATGTCTTCGAATCTGGTTTTTTGTCGTGTTCCTCAATAACTGCGCTTGCCATCCTGCTTCCCATGACTGCTGCCAAGAGTTCCAGCCTCGGTATCGAGGTTGTTTTCAATGGCGCTACTCGTGCTTTAGCGAGTACGAGCGATAGTCTTGTTCGTCCGTCCGGTTCGACTGTGCGCCAATATACAGCAGCGGCGTATGCGGACTCGCTCGCGTCGACAAATACATGTAATTGTAGCGAGGTTGCGTCACTGTATCCCCGATAACATCTCGGGATGTGGATTTGTTTTAAATTGTTTAGATGTTCCATCCACTCTGACCATTGAAGAGCTAGGTCGCGATCTATCTGTTCGTCCCATCCGGTACCTCTGCGCCATAGTTCTTGGAAGATCTGTTTCGCTCGCGTAGTGACTGGCGATGCGAATCCAAGTGGATCGAAAAGCGACATAATGATTTTCAATGTTTCGCGTTTCGTCGGATGTGTTTTGTTCATCATTTCGGCTGGGAGTCGGGCCATGTTCAGATTGAAAGTGAGTTCATCTGTTTCGGGTTTCCAGATTATCCCGAGTATTCGTTCTGTTTTGACGCCGTCGTCTAATGCGACGGATGACCTTTGTTGCGTGTTCCCTTCGAGCGCTGCCAATACTCGTTGTGAGTTGGAAGACCATTGTCGTAGCTCGAAATGGGCTTTATTGTTTATGTCTCGAACTTGACTCGCTATATTGATGGCTTCCGTCTCAGTTTTAAAGCTCTGTAGATAGTCGTCGACGTAGTGGTTTTTCACAATGGCTGTGCAGGCTTCGGGGTATTCTACCTTATGTTTCTCTGCATTAAGATTCTTTACATATATCGCCGTGGAAGGGGATGACGTTGCTCCAAATATGAGAGAGGTCATTCTGTACTCTTCGGGAGGGTGTTCTCCTCTCTGATTTCCTCTCCAGAGATATCTGAGTGCGTCTCTGTCTTCGGGTCGAATCTTAACTTGCATGAACATTTCAGCTATGTCTGCAGAGACCGCTATCGGGTACTGACGTAACCGCATCAGGACTCCGGGCAATGATTGTATGAGATCAGGGCCCGTTAGTAAGTGATCATTGAGAGAGACCCCTTTTGTCTTAGCGGCGGCGTCGTGTACCACTCGAACTTTTCCCGGTTTCATTGGGTTCAGAACCGGAAAATGTGGCAGGTACCATGTCCGTTTTTCTGTTATCTGTAACGGAGCGAGTTCAGCATAGCCCTTTTCTACGAGGGCGTTCATCTGTTCCTCGTATTTCTTTTTGAGTTCTGGATCTTTGTCTATTTTCTTTTCTGTCGTCTTCAGTCTCTTGTAAGCGTTGTCATAGTTCGCGGGCATAACGACATTGTCTTTCTTCCATAGTAGCGCTGTTTCGTAACTCCCGTGCTCTGTTTCTTTCGTGCATTCGTTGAGTATGTTGAGTGCACGTTCCTCTGGGTCGTTTAGAGGTCGCTTGGGCGTGATCGTGAGGGACTCTAGTGCGAAATACTGCCTTAGCTGTTCATCCATGCTCTGTTCTTGCAGGGATAGTTGATGTGTGTAGTGAATGCGGCGCCCTAAAGTTCTTGTGTGCGCGCCATGCATCACCCATCCGAGTGGAGTGAGAGAGGCGATTGGTTGGTGTTTCAGTCCTTTTCTGACTTCAGTTGCGATGAGCAGGTTCCAATTGTCTTGCCCTATGAGAACTTGTGGCTTGATATTAGGGTATTTTAGGTTCTCTTTTATGTCGTCTAGATGGCGGCAGCGGTCTAAGTCTTTCTCCGATACCCCTTGTGCTGAGAGTTGTAGGTTTTCGATGATGCGAGCTTGTATTTTATGACTCTGAGTCGCACCGTGTATGGTGAGTGTGATTCTTCGTGAGCGGGCCGCTTCCAATTCGGTTTCCGCTATAGCTTGAATATGCAGTGGGTCGACGGGTCCCTTCGCTCCTATTCTCTGTGCCACACTGGAGTCGATTAGTGTGACTGTTGAACCGTCGTCTAGAAGGGCGTAGGTAGTAACGTCCCCTATGGGACCGGAGATTATAACTGGAACCATTTTCAAATAGGATTGCGTCCTATTCGATCCTATTGGAGTCCACGCGGTTGATACGACGTCTGTTTTCGGCTCGGTGTCGTCTGTTTCTGTCTTTGTGAAATGTAGTAGTTTATTATGCCAATGTTGACATCCGTCGATTTCGCATCGTTGTCCGCGGCAGCTGTGTGTCTGATTTCTGTATTTGAGACATCGGAAACAAAGGCGTAGATTTTTTGCTAAATCCCATCTTGCATTTACGTCGGCTTGTTGGAATATTTTACAGTCTATTGTTGGGTGCCCTCTTTGTTTACAGACAGGACATGTGGTCGTTTTCTTATACTGTTCTGTCGTCGTGAATGTCCTGTGCGCTCTTTTATGTGTGTTATTGTACGAGTCTGGTTGTGTAGGGACCGACTCGGGTTGAGCGTATGGGCTACACCTTTCTGCTTCACGCTCAAGGAATCGCGCGAGCTTTGGCAAATCGGGCTCTTCTTTCGGTTGTTCGATCGCGTAATCGAACCAGCGATACTTCATAGCGGGCGTGAGCTTTTCTATTGTTGCTTTCGTTACTTCTGGATTATACAAATAGTATGTTTTCTGTAGCGCCCGTAGGGTCGATACGATATTGGATACTCGGGTAGCGAAGATACATACTTCTTTTGGGGCGTCTGAAGGGCGGGGGAGTGCCCTCAGACGCTCCAGTTCGGCCAATGCTATAGAGTCTGGGCGGCCGAAACGTGACTCCAGTGTTTTTATGATGTCGCGCGGCTTCGCATTGTAAATAAGTAGGCTCTCTACCGCTTCTCTGGCTCGACCGCGGAGGCCTTTGCGAAGTCGTGCGATGTTTTCTGTATCTGTAAAGGAGGCCGACGACTCGTCGTAGGCTGCCTTGAATAATAACCACTCTTGATGCGACCCATTGTACGGGGGTAGCTCTGTGTGGTGGCGTGGAGAAGTCTGTTGTCCTGTTCTAGCGGCCATTGTGATCGCACTAGCGAGTTCTGTTAGATCTATGTGGTTCTGCTGGTGTGTCGTGTTGACCGTGGCTCCCGCCGGTTGCGTAGTCGTTACGCCTGTTCGGTGAGTGGCTATCGCTGTGTAGTTCGCGCCCTGGTTCCTTACGTCGGGTGTCTGTTCTGTGGGGGCGGAGGTAGGCACGAGCGGTGGAGGCAACGCGAGGCGAACGGCATCTTGAGCTATGTGAGTCGGGGCTTGATTGTTCTGTACTGTAGCGCCGACCTCTTCTGTACTGTACTGTTGATGCGGTTCCCTTGATACGGCTAACTTGCGCGTAGTATGTAGCCAGGTGTCGACTCTTGTCTGTGCTTCTATGTCGGTAATTACTGTGTCGTCGTCTTGTTCGCTGTCTGAACTTTCTGCTTCTATTTCGGCGACTTGGGCTGTGGCGAGTTCAACTTGAAGTCGTAGTAAGTCTGTTTTAGCTTTGGCTAAACGGAGCGCGCGCTGAGACTTCGATTTCTTACTGTTTTTCGATGATTTTCTAGTTTCAACACTGAGAGGTGGGGGTGTCGTGGAAATTTGCTGTATATCAACCCCCGTCCTTTTCTGTTTGTCCGTTGTTGTAGCGGATATCGCAATACCTGAAGAGCCGGTAACGGTGGTTTCTGTTACTGTCATTTTAGCGGATATCGCAGTCTCTGGAGAGCCGGTAACGGCGGTTTCTGTTGCTGTCGTCCCCGTTGAGGTTTTTGTCGCCGAGGAACTTGTACCGTCGTCCGATTCGTGAAAGTTCTGTAGATACGAATTTCCGCTTTGCGATCTTGTTACTGGCATCTTGTTATTTTTCTGTTTACTTTTCCTCGACGATTCACGTTTTTCTTTCTTCAATGATTCGGCGTTCGAAGGACCAGAATGTGCGGGCTTATATTACCCGCACTGTGTTGTTGCTGGGATTGTGAAAAAGGAAAACGCGGTGAGGTACTGTTGAGACTTATATCCAGTACAGACTTAACTGTTCGTTAGACATGCGTCTAGTGTGGTGACTACAAGTTGACTGTTGTGGGCTGGGATTCGCCCTTATTTATATTGATACAATGAGGGATGCTGGAGTTGGGCGTTTCTATTGTTACGATGTTTTGGCCACGTGTTCGTTACGGTCCGCATGTGCTAGCCGTTCGTCTGGGAAGCGATTTCTCTTCCTTTGTTTTTAGTGTCAATAGTGAAGGTGTATAAACCGTTAGGTCGGAACGCGCCTTCTTGTCCCTTGTCTGTTAAATGTTTATAGCAGGGTTGCGTAAACCGTTGGTTTTTTACACGCTTTCTCGTCTATTGTTCAACTCCAACATCCCTTTACAATGAGTGACATAACTGTCTTTATGAAACGAACTATTTTAACAAAACGTATCCTACCTTAACCTACTGTTTTGAATCAACTATGTGTATTTGTACTTAACCTATAGTTATACATTATATACTTATAAGCTATGTACAGATTATGAGCCGGTCGTCGCGAACATTCTCCCGCCGTGCGTAGACTCTTCCTGTCTACGCATCTATTTGGGTTGCTGGCGCGCGACCGGGTCTGTTGGTAGGATAACGAGCTTCTTTGTCGGTCGACGTAATGTTCCTCCTTTCGTCCTTACGTCAGCTGTGCGAACTACTCCATCGGCTCCCGGATAGGTGTCTGTGACTATTCCACGCGGCCATGTGTTGCGAGGCATCGTATTGTCTGCTATTAGTACTATATCTCCTTCCTTCAGCGAAGGCCCTCGTCCGTGGGGCTCCCGCCGGTGTTGAAGTTCTGGCAAGTACTCGCGGAGCCATCTTGACCAGAATATGTCAGCCAGGCGTTGGGATGTTCTCCAGTGAGCACGTTTTATTAGATCGGTGTCGTCGAATGAGCCCAGAGTCGGGACGCGGGCTGGGCCTCCGAGGAGAAAGTGGTTTGGCGTAATTGCTTCGGGATCTTCGGGATTTACTGACACATGAGTCAGTGGGCGACTATTGACTGTGTATTCTACTTCAGCCAGGAGAGTGGTGAGAACTTCTTCCGGAGGGCGCTGTTCACGAAGCGTCGTGCCGAGAGCTGTCTTTACCGCCCTTACCATCCTCTCCCAGGCTCCGCCCATGAATGGAGCACCGGGAGGTATGAACCGCCAATCGATGATTTTCTTGCTGGCCTCTTCTTCCGGTTGTTCGATCGCGTAATCGAACCAGCGATACTTCATAGCGGGCGTGAGCTTTTCTGTTGTTGCTTTCGTTACTTCTGGATTATACAAATAGTATGTTTTCTGTAGCGCCCGTAGGGTCGATACGATATTGGATACTCGGGTAGCGAAGATACATACTTCTTTTGGGGCGTCTGAAGGGCGGGGGAGTGCCCTCAGACGCTCCAGTTCGGCCAATGCTATAGAGTCTGGGCGGCCGAAACGTGACTCCAGTGTTTTTATGATGTCGTGCGGCTTCGCATTGTAAATAAGTAGGCTCTCTACCGCTTCTCTGGCTCGACCGCGGAGGCCTTTGCGAAGTCGTGCGATGTTTTCTGTATCTGTAAAGGAGGCCGACGACTCGTCGTAAGCTGCCTTGAATAATAACCACTCTTGATGCGACCCATTGTACGGGGGTAGCTCTGTGTGGTGGCGTGGAGAAGTCTGTTGTCCTGTTCTAGCGGCCATTGTGATCGCACTAGCGAGTTCTGTTAGATCTATGTGGTTCTGCTGGTGTGTCGTGTTGACCGTGGCTCCCGCCGGTTGCGTAGTCGTTACGCCTGTTCGGTGAGTGGCTATCGCTGTGTAGTTCGCGCCCTGGTTCCTTACGTCGGGTGTCTGTTCTGTGGGGGCGGAGGTAGGCACGAGAGGTGGAGGCAACGCGAGGCGAACGGCATCTTGAGCTATGTGAGTCGGGGCTTGATTGTTCTGTACTGTAGCGCCGACCTCTTCTGTACTGTACTGTTGATGCACCTGGACTCTTGTCTGTGCTTCTATGTCGGTAATTACTGTGTCGTCGTCTTGTTCGCTGTCTGAACTTTCTGCTTCTATTTCGGCGACTTGGGCTGTGGCGAGTTCAACTTGAAGTCGTAGTAAGTCTGTTTTAGCTTTGGCTAAACGGAGCGCGCGCTGAGACTTCGATTTCTTACTGTTTTTCGATGATTTTCTAGTTTCAACGCTGAGAGGTGGGGGTGTCGTGGAAATTTGCTGTATATCAACCCCCGTCCTTTTCTGTTTGTCCGTTGTTGTAGCGGATATCGCAATACCTGAAGAGCCGGTAACGGTGGTTTCTGTTGCTGTCATTTTAGCGGATATCGCAGTCTCTGGAGAGCCGGTAACGGCGGTTTCTGTTGCTGTCGTCCCCGTTGAGGTTTCTGTCGCCGAGGAACTTGTACCGTCGTCCGATTCGTGAAAGTTCTGTAGATACGAATTTCCGCTTTGCGATCTTGTTACTGGCATCTTGTTATTTTTCTGTTTACTTTTCCTCGACGATTCACGTTTTTCTTTCTTCAATGATTCGGCGTTCGAAGGACCAGAATGTGCGGGCTTATATTACCCGCACTGTGTTGTTGCTGGGATTGTGAAGAAGGAAAACGCGATGAGCTATTCTTGAGGTTTATATCTAGTACAGACTTAACTGTTCGTTAGACATGCGTCTAGTGTGGTGACTACAAGTTGACTGTTGTGGGCTGGGATTCGCCCTTATTTATATTGATACAATGAGGGATGCTGGAGTTGGGCGTTTCTATTGTTACGATGTTTTGGCCACGTGTTCGTTACGGTCCGCATGTGCAAGCCGTTCGTCTGGGAAGCGATTTCTCTTCCTTTGTTTTTAGTGTCAATAGTGAAGGTGTATAAACCGTTAGGTCGGAACGCGCCTTCTTGTCCCTTGTCTGTTAAATGTTTATAGCAGGGTTGCGTAAACCGTTGGTTTTTTACACGCTTTCTCGTCTATTGTTCAACTCCAACATCCCTTTACAATGAGTGACATAACTGTCTTTATGAAACGAACTATTTTAACAAAACGTATCCTACCTTAACCTATAGTTATACATTATATACTTATAAGCTATGTACAGATTATGAGCCGGTCGTCGCGAACATGTATAATGTATAACTATAGGTTAAGTACAAATATAAATGATTCAAAACAGTAGGTTAAGGTAGGATACTAAAGTTAAATTGTCTTTGCTAGTTCGTTCCATATAGACAGTTATTTCATTCATTGTAAAGGGATGTTGGAGTTGAACAAAGAGTTGAGAAAGCGTGTAAAAACTAACGGTTTACGCAACCCCGCTATAAACATTTAACAGACAAGGGACGAGAAGCCGCGTTCCGACCTAACGGTTTATACACCTTCACTATTGACACTGAAAACACAAAGGAAGAGAAATCGCATCCCAGACGAACGGCTTGCACATGCGGACCGTAAAGGACACGTAGGCCAAAACGTCGTAACAATAGAAACGCCCAACTCCAGCATCTCTCATTGTA
Source organism: Sesia bembeciformis (assembly GCA_943735995.1). Classification (NCBI taxonomy): domain Eukaryota; kingdom Metazoa; phylum Arthropoda; class Insecta; order Lepidoptera; family Sesiidae; genus Sesia; species Sesia bembeciformis. Next base: position 11,152,120 of record OX031031.1, read on the forward strand.
TCTATATAAATAAGGGCGAATCCCAGCCCACAGCAGTCAACTCGTAGTCACCACAGTAGACGCATGTCTAACAAACAGTTAAGTCTGTACTGGATATAAGTCTCAACAGTAGCTCATAGCGTTTTCCTTCTTCACAATCCCAGCAACAACAAAGTGCGGGTAATATAAGCCCGCACAAGCTCTTATCATGTATTTTAGGTATATACCTATATATTTCCTAGAAATTATATAAAATGTTATATTTGATACATTTCTGTTAAGTATGCAGTTAATATGCACAATTACTTGTGCATATTAACAAGTGCACTTTCATTAATTTTAGTTTACTTCAATATAGTACTTATAGGAGTTGGATACAAGCGGATTTTTTGTTTTATAATTGTTATTTGTTAAGAGCTCTAATCATGTATAAAATATAAATATTATAAAAAAGGTATCCAAAATCGTCATTAATCTGTTTAAATATACCTAAACTTATATATTTTGGATCTTTTGATCCCCGAAATATTGAGAAACTCTCCGAAAAGTTTGTTTGATACAACACGACATGGCAGTCTAGATTTAAAAGTCGTGTTGGCGACGGAACATTATGATCCATTGGGCGATACTGTTAGCTTGCTGCTTGGAAGTGCTTCCATTTGTTTAAGCACACTAGAGTAATCGATCCATAGAGTAATATGGATATGGATCAGAATATGTATCAGGTTCCTTATTCACCCCACCACATCCTATAAACTCGTAATAGATAAATATATTAGATACAGTTCATAACATCAAAATATGAATTGGTTATATATTATACTAGCAAAACCCCGCAGACGTTGTCCTGCCATAGAAGTTGATGTGCTGCAGCGCCATCTAGTAGCGAGTTATAACAAAGTCGATAGCATTCTCCATGAAAAAATACTTAAATGTGCTCTTTTATGGTGATCGGTCAAACGGTGTCGAAGTCTATTAACATCAGATATACCAACATCCTCTTTTATATATATAGATGACATTTATACATGTAAGTAATTTCATTATTATTGACATTGTTTATTAACATACACATTTAGATGTATTATGTTACCAAATTATTTACTTTGACATCATAAAAATACATTGATAGGTATATGCATACAATGAAACGTAATTGAAACTACTTTCATTTCAATATGTATTGTACTTATCTATACATATAATAAAATTGTAACAGGCCGATGTCTGTACATTATAGATATTGAAAAAAAACTAATATGGGGGGGTCTTTATTAGAGCAACAGAAGTCAAAACCACAGTTTTTAGAAATTTTGTCTGTCTGTATGTTTGTACACGCATCACACAAAAACTACTGCATGGAATTGAACGCAGTTTTCACCGATGTATTGCTAGAGGTCTAACTTAAAATATAGGCTCCATTTTATAGCAGCAAAATATAATATCATATTCCGATTGTTTTAAATTTAATAAACCGAAGCGAAGTGAGGGCGGGTCGCTAGTATATATTATAATTTTCTGTCACCTACTAACTTCACATAGTTCATTATAAAATTGCTTTTAATTTATCTAATCTAAATTGATTATGTCACTTATATCATTGGATTTTATTGGCGAATTATATCACCTTTATTCCAATATTTGTAGCCATATTATGGCAAACACACAGCAAACATACAAGCATGTATGCACTTGTAATATCATAACTTATCTTTACAAATAAATTTTATATATCATTTTTTAAATAGAGATTTCTGTGTTTAAAGATATAATGCTTTTAGTAGATCGTTTGCGGAAACTTTTCTTCTTAGCAAACTTGGGCTTAGCGTACCATGATGGTGGACTTACAACGTTTTCTTCAAAACTTTTCATGCTCATACTTCTTCGTGAACCTTCACTTTCCGATACCTTTGAGGATATTGTTTTCACATTGTCATCTTTTTGAAGCGAATCGTGTTGATATGGTATGTCCTTCATCTGTACAATTTCGACATTTGAGTCAGTAAGATCTTTGCTTTTAGTCCTGGTCCTATCAGTAACTGCACTGCTTTTTATTGTACCAACACTCATCCTTTTCGACGCATCTCTATTCCATATCTTTCTAAACTCCTTGCGAAATGTAGGATGATTCATGATGTAAATGAAAGGGTTTATGCATGCTGCTGTTTTGCAAAACAGCGCTGGAATCATGGAACCTAATGGAGTAATCATTTCCTTTTTGCCAAATATACCCAGGAGTGACACTACAGCATAGGGTGTCCATGATATAAAGAATAGAGCAATGACGGCAATAACTAAGACTGCTAGTTTAACCTCCGCTTTACGCTTGGCTTGTTCTTTGATATGTCGGGAAGATAGTCTCTGTCCTTGTTTCTTAGATGCGACATTTCTGTTGAATATGACGACGCGCAGAATATTTATGTAACAAAAGGAAATGGTACAAAAAGGTGCGACCCACGCTGCACAAAAGAAAGTGAAAATGAAATATCGAGGTGCAACTTCTTCTGTTAAATAGTCGAAACTGCAGCTCGTTAAATATCCTTCAGGTACATAATGCCCATAGCCGAAATCTATTGCTGGTATAGAAGCGAATAGGGCAGCATACAACCAGGAACCGAGTGCAAAGAGCCGAGCCCGTACTGCGGTCAGAGAGCGCAGCGGTTCCAAAGGGCGAACCACAGCATAATAACGGTCCAAAGCGATGGCAGCCAATGTCGTAATCGAAGTGGTGCCAGTTAAACCGCCTACGAACCCGTATAAGACACAAACTGAAACAAAGTAATACAGTTGTTAAAAAAACAACATTTAAAATAACGAAGGAAAATGAATAGTCATAGCTAGAATACACATTTGACTCAGTTGAATACTTACAACTTTTTCCTAGTGCTGGTCCGAAATTAAATGAGTTGAAAATAAATATAGGGGTCTTAGATAGCATTAAAAAGTCACTGAGAGCAAGATTTGCTACTAAAATATTTCCAGGAGTTCGCAGGGTACGGCACCTGTAATAAAATAAGGAATCATTTGATAATGCATTCATCATGTGGAAACGGAGAAGCAATAATACTATATTTTTGATTATGTAGGTTTAATTACATGGTTTATAAATTAATGGTTATAAGTGAAGTTTTGTTCAGGTTTGAATTTCCTATCACGTCATAAGCTTGAATTCACCATCAACCATCAGCGCTCTGAGCCCCATCTATAGACGCAAACAATAATTACATTGGGTCTGCATCACCATGATGTAATGTATCACATGGTTGAAAATTATGAAGATATAAAGGATGTTTGTCATCTGGTTATATGTATTTCAAATGGGAATTCATTAGTTTTAACTATCTTCTTATTAAAACAACGTTTTTTCTTTAGAATTTGGAGCCGTGATATAATAAGTAACAATCAAAAGTCAATTTTATCTCGATACCCCATTTCCATTCCTATTTCGGTCGCTCCCTAAACGTCTCTTTTCAAATACCGTTTTGTACCCTTATCAGTTTTTGATTGCGAATAAATTCACAAACGTAATTTTTATAAGATACTCGTACCTCTCTACTAAGAGCAGATTTCACGCCTTCAATATGCACTTAGTCTTTTTTGCTGTCCATCTTCCTGTATGATAGAATACGTGCTTATATTCTGGTAGGAACAAAGTTAGGTCTATCTCGTGATACCGTAAAAACTTGTTACTGAATGAAGGCAAGAAAGAGTGCTAGCAGTTCAAGTAGATGGTGTTATCTGCACTTTTGGCTAATACTCGAATAAGGAATTATATCAAGGAATATAATAATGATTTAAGGAACTATATTTTATGATTGGAACCTATCAATGCATTATTACTCAGACGCGTTACTCACCTTTTAAGAAAATTCTATATTCTTTCTATTCGAGTATGAAAATATCGATAACAATAAGAATTATTATGCTCATTATATTGAACTCAATTTTAAATATCGTGTTGAACTCAGGTGTGAGTCGTATCTCCTAATATTCAACGGACTATAAAATTGAAACTATCATAGATATTGCAAACGTGGTTAATTATCACTCTTCATGCAACGACAACCTGTTTTGTAAAAGGTTGCTTCCAGTACGATTTTGCATATTATTTTGTACCACATAGTATCTAAATCGTTAATAATGCTATTTCATAATTTATAAATGCTATTTAAAATAAGTTAGCAACAGGTCAACCTTTACGTAGGGGACCACTGAACTACATACCTGTAATGTACTGACGTACACAGTACATAATAACTCAGTGTCTAAATAGCTTGGCGTGTGGCTTGATGTAAGGTACATGGCTATGTAGTACAGACGACATCTAACAAGTGTTATAATCGAATGGTTTTTGGATACATTACTGCGTTGCTGACTGTACATAGTTACGCCGCTAAAGAGTTAATGAGAGCTGCGAATTTAGTCTAGTTAACTTAAGGAACTCCGGAACTTGAGCAACAAACTTTGCGAAGTTAACACCTCGTTTGCTTTGCACGCAGACCTATGACTTGTGTGACTGGTAACAGTATACAGTTTGTTCATCGTATTGTAAAGTGCAAGTCATATACAAGGTTTTGCCTTTGAGCTGTTGTCTCTTTGGATCACATTAGCATAAAGTGATCTTTCATACACTGCTTTCAAGAAAGTTCGTTTGTTTGAATATAACTTTAGGTAGGTGTAGATATGAATTAAAATGTCTATGAAATTAACTTTTGAATTTTTGAATTATTTTTGAATTAATTTTAAACTCAAAAACAAAAACATTATCTGTCCGCCATGCGTTTGTAAATTTTCAATTGAACGTCTACCTACGTCAAATCCGATCAATCCATATGCTATAATATGTATATCATTTATTTCGACTATATTATATGCAGGTCATAAACGCCTTTGACTTTTGTCCACGTACCTGTTTCGGTCGTCGGTATGCAAGTACGTAGGTACTGTAACTGTACGTAAACTGAAAACATTCACTTTTATGTGTATATACGATTTTAATTTACGCAAATTTATATAACGTTCATACTAGAAACTCCTTTTGTTATTTTTTTTAGAATATTTGTTATAAAGCAACAATTATTTAAAATATCTTGATGACTACCTTGAAATGTACTGCATTTCCCACTTTAATCTTATTCCCCTAATGCACGTACATGTTTCGGTAGTGAGTGAGATGTGCCAGAGCTCATTCCCATCCCATCCCTCCCCATTTTAACAACCCATTCTCCAAATCCAAACCTATATCTCCAAAGGTAGGCAGCGCATTCGGGAGCGTCCCAACGTTTGTCATTTTGGACTAATGTTGGCATGTATCGCGGATGTCTATGGGCGACAGTATCCACTTACCATCAGGTGGACTGTATGCTCGTCTGCCGACTTCGTCCATAAAAAAATATATATAAAAGCATTGCCGTTCTCATAATAGTGAGTTATTAATAAATTCACTTTAATGTTTGTAAACAAGCAACAAGTAAACAGGATCTAATTAATGACTTTGTTACATTAATTGCAACTTGAAAAACAGCTATCATGTTTCGACTAATGTTTTCTCGTATACCTACTGCCTAGTTTTCAGTGGATGTAAGGTAGATATTTTTCTTTCGACTGTTTTGGCCCTGAAGCACATTTATTTCAATTTATTTGGTGTTTATCTTCATTGTTCAGATGCGGTTTAAATATTTTATAAGAAATAAGCACTCGATCCGTCTCGTAGATAATGGCGCGAACACCTCTCGCGATTATTAGGGGAGGCCTGTCGCCTGTAGTGGGACGTTATGGGCTGATATCGATTGATCGATCGAAGCGTTTTGTAAGTAATGTATTTAAATGACTACACAGAAAAGATGTTAACATCAGATTAAGTATTATTACTTAATCTACGGTTATCCGTAGAGATTGGCATTTTGTAACTTATAGTTTTGAGATAATATCGATTAATAATATAGCTTAACATTCGTGATTATCATATAGCTAAATATTTGGAATCCATCACGACTATATCAAGAAGTAAGTATAATTGCATTATGCGCTTAAGTTTGAGATTATATGGGTAATCTACGATTTACTCGTATTTTCTGGCTAAAGAAAATTTACCTACTTCTATCTTGATTAAAACAACACATTGACCTTTTTATTCACGAGAATTGCGTGTTATTATGTAAATGGTATGTTTACAGTTCTTACTCGTCATACGCACATAACTGGTAATACGTTCTGTCGCGGAAGACTTGGAACTGTCAGAAACATAATCATCTCATTTTATGATATGACTTCAATATGATGTGTTCCCGGTAAATCAGTATAGGACGACATAAAATACTCGTTACTGTAGATAGGAAACGATGATTCAATTAAATGGTATTTTATTTATTCATTGCTTATTATTTGGATATCTACTTACTTTATAAAGGATTGCCTGCCAACATACGGAAAATAAGGAGAGCGAGAGAGAGAGAAAGATTATTTGGTATCTTTTTATTGATTAATATAAGATTATTAAAAGAGTTATAATTCGTTTTAAGTGTAGTCAATTAATTAAGAGTTATAAGTATAACGAATAAGAATTAGACGACAAATTGCTAAATCACATTAGGTCTGTAGGGTGCAGTTAACGTTATAATAACTGACGGCCACATGCCGTGAGACATGATTTAGGAGCATATTAATATAATTACGAAAATAACGGTCTAATTTAATTATCAGATAGTGTCGTAACTGACCTAAGGAACAAGATAAGAACAATGCTGTTACAAGAACAACCGACAACCATTAACACAATATAAAGTCCGCCCAGAGCATAGTTGATACTGGTTGCAGGGGGTGGGAACTGTAGCCAATGTGCGTTGATTAGTAGCAGATATTCGTCGGTAAATAGTCCGTAATTCCGCCACAGCTTCACCGGCCACAGCTCCTTAAAACTCTCTATCAGATATGTCGAATTCATCGACTTGCTAGCTCTACTTGGCGATGGAATTGAGTCTGCAGGTACGTTATTGCGGTACCATCGCTGCGGTGTTAAAGTTGTAACTTTCTTGTTGCTAGACTTTGCTAATAGATATTGTATTCGGCGTTTCTTCAACAAAGCGTATTCCATACGATTTCAAATGTTACTGTTTGCCAATTTCTAATTCACTTTTTTAATTAGTTTTAATTTTAATTGATTTTTAATTCACTCACTGAGCACTCGTATACAATGTATTTCTTTAGTAATCACTTTTAATTTTATATGACAACGTTTTGATCACTCATAACTACCTACTCGTGGATTAACATAAAAATCACGACAACTATTATGTGTATTGTATGTAGGTATAGTTTGTTTTAGTCAAGCGCGTTTGCATGTAAATAGAATCATGCATTTTATGTGTCAAATGCTTTTACAGCGAGAGCACAACCGCTCTCAATGCTTCCGATACAAAATGTGGCTCCCCAGTGAGTCACAGATATAAAACGTGCTTGTGAATCTGAAGACGCTGCACTAACTTACTGTCATTAGGTCGGTAAATAGCTTATTTATTAATATGCCGCAACCCGTTTCTGTTTCATGTACTCAAATTTAAGGCGGTACTACAGTGGCATAATATACAGTTATTTCATAAAATTATCACGGGATCACAGCACACTAATCCTCTTGGAACTCCAAGAACATTTAACTTGAATAAAATGTAGAAGTACGACGAAATTACGACAGTACAAGCAGACTATTAAGACTGCTTGTACTCGTAATTTTTATGACCTAATTATTTAAAATAGGCACATATATTATGTGTGCCTACTTTAAATAATTACGTCATAATAATAAAATGCCTATTATTTATAATATATGTATAAATAAGAAAAAACAATTGGTCAAAAATGTACCTAACGATGGTATTAGTGAGTGAAGGTCTGGTTTCTCTACATTTAGGTACCCATTTTTGGTAAACGAAGCCAGGTACGTATGACATAATATTATCATTTATAATGTAACGTACCGATACCTCAAAGGAATGTTTGTAAAGTTTAAAAGCTCACCTTAAGTACATTACTAAGACGACGACGTTCCCGAGAAAACCGGCTGAATAAAATACAAGGTAAAAACTACCAAGCGTTTTGTGCACGGCTACAGGTGGCGGTGGAAATGTCAACCAGTATTCATTGATTAAATCCAGATAATCATCGGTGAAATATCCGAGTTCACGCCACCTCTGCACGGGCCACAGTCTCTTAAAGTTCTCAACCAATAACGTGTGCCTCGTGTAATTCGAATTGCTCACAGAGTTGGAATTGTTTCTAATTTCCTCCGTTCCAGCGAGCCGGTATGCTATTTCCACGTCGGTTTTGTTTGTTTCTCGCTTGTTCCTTTTTAATCGCATTTTGATATTTGATGAGTAGTCCCTCGAAATCAGGGCTGCCCAGTCGGTGTGAACATATGAAATTGATTTATACTTCAACTGTAAACCCTCATTCTGGATTACATTTTCTGTTTTTGATGAATTACCCGAGAGTTGATTAATGAAATCACCATTGCATAAAATAATCAAGGCGACTGCGAAGGAAAAAGCGAAGAATAAATTTATGTTCATTATTTCCTTTGATTTTTTGTAGGTCCTCTACTCACTGGAGCACCTGACGTGCTGTTCGTTTGAAATGTGCCGGTGTTTTACAGGGGGCAATCGGGTCATATTAGCCGGTGGCTTCAAGCCACTGGACTTGGTTTGGTGAATAGACAATGCCCTGGGGACCTCTTCAGATATATACTTAAGTGGATTAAAGTGGCATGCTAAGGAAACTCAGAATATCGGTTGTCAATAAGGTCACATATTAGATTGATTGGATGTTGTGAATCACTTGCAATTAGATCGTAGGCAGGAAACGAGCCAAGATACTCGTAGGCTTATAGTTTCTATGCTATGTACTATTTAGGTGAAAATCGAGTTATTTATTTCATTTATAGGAAGAAGGCGGCAATGGAGCTTACAGTCCACTCGGTGGTAAGCGGATACTGTTGCTCATAGACATCCTATACGATTATTACTAGCTATACGTTTGTAAAAATATCAATATGGATGGTGTAATAATAGCCAATAGGAAAAGGTAATTGATAGGAAAGTATCTAGGTACTTATATAAATATTTGTAATTGGATTTATCGAATTATAATTGATACAAATATGTTGGTACCTACCACCTATAGAATCTACATTTACCTATTGCTATTTTGAGAATTATTTGTGAAAGTTTGCAAGCATAGTTGTTATAGATGGAAGTTTCCACCTTCCTGTGTCACCATAAACAAAACTAAGTGTAATAATAAAACATTCGAGGTAGTTTATAATAAATCCCTAGCTAACATACTGTAGTAAACTTTTTCCAGGTGCAGCGAGTACTTACCATTTTGGAGTATTAATGCGAAAATAGAGGATTTCAGTGATTTATGTGTCGCTAAGTGCCACCCCGCTTTCAGCACTATTTCTCACTATTCTCACCCTTATCACTCGCCCTAAAATTCCATGAGAGGAGAGATAAATAGTGACTTATTACGACTTATTACGCCATCGATCTGCTGTCCGTTCAGTATTTGTTGTTGATCCTTTAATTATTTCTATTTCTCAATTCGTTGTAGTAACGCAGTAACCTTGTTTCACAGAAGAAAGAGTTTCTTTTGTTTCTTTTGTTTTTATATTCGTAACTCACGCAGGGTTTCGTGAAGCAGTTTGACTGAAAGCTTGTATAAATTCATTATTGTAAACTGTTGACTTTCTCGTAATACAGTAAAAAAAACTAAAACTAATCTTTTTTAATAATTTTGATAACAATATCTGACACATTAGATAACAAGATACATATTTACAACATGTGCCTACTTTTTAAATTGTTTAATTGTATATGTAGTTTTAATGATGTTTATATATGTACCTGTAAATGTTAATATATGTTCAATTATACTTATACTCAATAGAAATGTCCGGAGAACTTCATAACATCAAACTTATTTGTGTATAATCATATTATTAGATATAAATAAGAATTTTCTCATATTGTCGCAGATATAAAACAGACTATATCTACTGTACAGAGTTTAATAAAAACAAAAGCAAAATCGATAATGTCAAACTCTACGATGAATTATTCGTAATCGACTCGTACTTTCCGGGCAAGTCAAACTTACCCACTTATGGTAACTTTGACAGAGGACAAGCTAATCGCAGCCAGGCGGACACTTGTGCACTGCTGCTAATGAATGTAACGACGTTCTTGACATGTTTTGTATTAGGTACAAACTTTATGACATTTTGATGGACACTAATATAAATGTTTGCCCCCTTAGATTGAGTTTATGGCATTTCATAAGTTTATATTTACTTTTTGTCATATAAAATCAGCTAGCAATATGCATTGATTTGTTTTAGCCCGGTCAGGTATAGCTATCATACCTGCATCATGCGCTAGTTTTAACGACAGGCTCGCAATGTTGTATGGAAAGATTGGAGCAGCTATCCAGCAGCATATCCCTAAGTCGGAAACTTGTAACGATAAAGGGGGGCCCTGGTTTTCGCATAATCTTATTTCTACCTTGTGAGAAACATAAGTATCGCAGGAAATTACGCAAATTTAATAACAGCCCTCGAGATGCGCTGTCTTATACATTAATAAAAATCGATGTTTGAAATGAAGCTACAGGGTATTTGTTACCAAAAATATATACAGAATCTCGAATCTTCTCTTAAAGCCAACCCCAAACTTTTGTGGTTGTTTATAAAATACAAAAAGCGCAGAAATGGATCATATCCTGCCAAAATGTCCTACAACCAAAAAACTGCGAGTGATATGCAAGGAATATGCAATATATTTTCATTATACTTTGTTTCGGTCTGCAGCACTTTTGAAGGTGGGAGTTGTAATATTAATTACCCAGTCCCTAACATAAGTGTTTCTTTTTGCTCGGTGAACTTTACTGCAGATGGAGGCTGGAGACAGTTACCTTCTACAGGCCGATGCTTGGTGTGATCGCAATAGCATTTGAGTCTTAACGTTGAGATGCAGTTTTCCAGAAAAAAGGTGTTAGAGTAAAGTTGATCTGGGAGTACTTATAGATTCAAAACTTAGATTCAATGTTCACATCGACAATATAGTTCAAAAAGTTTTTAAATGTCTTGGCTTTCTTCAAAGAAATACTAAAAAAATTAAGGATCCTCGTACTTAAATAATTTTATTGTTACTTCTGGTCTAGAGTATTGTTCGGTGGTAAGGAACCCTCACTACGAAATCTATATTAAACACATTGAATGAGTACAGAAGCGATTCCTATGGCATTTATGTTATGAATACAATATGGCTGAGAAACTATCTTGCTATGCAACTAGGTTAAAGTATTATAAGATGTGTTCTCTTCGGAATGGTAGACTGCTGTTAGATACAATGTTTCCCTGCAAGCTGTTGAGGGGTGCTACGGATTCACCTATCACTTTTTATGCTTATGTCACTATTAAATATTAGCGCACCGACTTGGGCTTCTAGACCAGGCAAGTATTTGGCCTTTATGGAGTAAACAACTGGGCGAATCTTGGGCGCTTTTCACTGATAAATCACCCGATGAAACAAGGTAACTTCCTAAGTATGGAGGTTGACTTGTTTGCTAATAGTCTAAATAAAATTAGGCGATTTATTTTGTTTATTAGTTCTTTTTATTGTTACACACAATTTTAATTTTCAGTTTTGATTTATAATTTAATTTTAGTTTTCTGTTGTGATTTATTTGAATTTGAATTTTAATTCTTTTTTGACTGTGTTTACTTTTAAACCATGTTGTAGTCGCCTTTAAGTAGTGACATTTATATAATTAACATTCCTGCATGTAACCCTTTACATGATTTACATGATGTATGCTTTGTTGGTGACCTTTAATGAATGAATAAGTCCACATGTTACAGTAATCACATGCTATTGCATTAAATATGCTATTGTATTAAATATTTTTCACCAGTTTTCCCGAAAACGCTTGCAAAAAGTATGGAAAATTGTTGTATTTACAATGAATTCTCACAAATATGCGTCAGCCTTTCTGCTACGCGCCGACAACTTTACTTAATGCACTCAGCATAAGTTAAACTTGACACTTCAGCTTGATGGATTGAACAATACTGTCAAACTTATTTAGGTCGTACCAGGGACTTCCGCCTTCATAAGATATTGCGCCTCTAGGGGAACGCCGAAACTCGTTTTAGTTTTTCCACTCCATTCGATAGACAAACAAAACGGAAAAATACTTCTAACTAAATTCTGTTTTTGTTAGAAATACGACTTTAGGCGAAAGTTAGATGTGGATTGAGAGTAGAAAGTAGCACGCAATTATACTTGAAGTGCGAGAAAGACTTCCTTAAGATAATAATTGATATGAAATAAGACATTTGGTTGCACAAATTGCTTTTGGAACACATTATTATTGTGGATGATATAGGAGTCGATATGTATGTTAGGGTGTCCCATGACATAAGGAGATTCTTATACATAAGGGGGACATATCTTTTTGCGAAATTAGATACGTATCATTCTATTTTATTTTCCATTTGGTCCTAATTACTAGATTATGAAATATAGGATTTATATAGGATTATGAAATATAGCAGCCTTAGGATAACGAGAACCATCGCCGCGCCGATTAGATGTCAAACTTACAACTTGAGAATTTGTACTGAGACTTAAGAATTCATGTGGTTTTGAAAAATAAAACACCAATTGGTCCAAATCGTACATTTATTACTATTTTACATTTAAAAAAATCAATTATTGAGCAGATTTTCTTATCAAAGTTTATTCTTTACAGTCAGGATAGATCTTTCTGTGCTCTTGTACACAACGTAACAAAAATTGTTTTTGTTCCTCTTCAACCGTAATCAAACCACGAAAGTCTTGCATCAACTTTACAGCCCTTTCGGCTATATTGTTTACTGCTGTAAGAGTTCATACTGTATTTTTGGCTTCTAGAAACGAGGTTTTAGTCTCCCATAAAGAACAACAACAGTTATTGTACCTACTTCATACGATTTATTTATAAAACAACATGAACTATAATGCAGGATTGCAATATACACAGAAATGACCTAAATAAATAAATATTAGAGAAATAGAGGAAATAAATAAAGCTATTATTTATTTCCTCGACATCGTCTTAATTCTAGAGTTAGAGAATCTTATTCTAAGCACCGTATGCGGTTGGCGGTATAAAAGGCATAAGAAACGTCGCGCAATGAAAGGACCTCAGCCTCCGTTTTCCATAAGACGCAGCTGAAAGTAATCTGGTATAATTGCTGCACGTTTCACGGTGCTCATCAAATTTTATGTGGGTCAGCTATTCACTGAAATTCAGTAAGAACTCTGTTTCCTTTTTCAGGTACGGCTTTTGAATTGCAAACATACTTCGTAAGATTGTTATGACAGTTTGCATGAAGTTTGCATGCGAAGGAACCAATAAGATTGTTCATAGTTTGAATTAATTTGATTGTCTTACAAGTACCTAACTTTAAATAAATGTTAAAATCGTCATCTAAAACTAAGCTCATTACCTAAAATCGTTTATGGAACTATTTTTCTCTAATGTTTTAATTATGTAAGTTATACATACCCAAATCCGATTTTAGCCAGAAACGCTAACGGGCTTCGGTGGCAGTTAAAAACTGGGCCGCGGACGAGCTTTTCACTTTTTGAAATTGCTGGTGGTTAACTGGCCCGAAAGCAATTTAAAAAATGGGTCAGGTTACTAATTACAAAACGGATAGGCGGGTTCACTAGTCTCTCCTAATCCTAGTCAGTCAGAGAAACACTAGTCCCAACCACTTCTATATTTCATTCTTACATTTGTTTCTTTTAAGACTACATAAGGCAACAAAATGGGTATTTAGGAAAATCTAAAAATGTTATTGTAAGAATAATAATGATCATTGAAGAATATTATTTTGTTGCATTATGTAGTCTTGAAATCTAGAAGTGGTTGGAACTAGATTCTTAGAGTTACAAAACAGATAGCTGTTTTGTAACTATTAAACTGATCCACTTTTTAAATTACTTCCGGCCTAGTTGAACACCAGCAATTTCAAAAAGTGGTAAACTCGCCCGCGGCCCACTTTTTAAGCGGGGGCCAGTTTCCACCTAGGCCGAAACGAGGCACGATTCGGGTTGTTTAGCTAGTCTTGAACTGTAAATTTTCTTCTCGGGACAAACTAGTTTATCCTAGGCTAAATTGGTTGATCTTAACACGCTTTGGATAAATTAGTTCGGCCTAGGAAAAACTAGTTTATCATTAAATCAGGCTTGACCGGGGAAAATACATCAGTAAACTATACTATTAGTCAATATCCAAGTCATTCCACTAAACTAGACCAACTAAGCTAGAAATAAAAAACTTCTTGAACCTTATTTTTCATAGGCAATTGATTGCTTTTAAATCTGCACCCAGATTACTTACTTACTACAAATTCAGTGTTTTAAAAACAAAGATTTTTTTTATGTAGTTTCTTTAAAAATAATACCTATAGGAGACTTGTTTACATACAAGAATTTACACATAAAGAAATATCTATCTAATTTAAACGCAAAAAAATCTTGTTTATTTACCTAACACGAATAAGTCGTGAAATGTAGGCCGGCTTTTGAATAGCGATGGCGTGGGCTTCGTAAAAGGCGACTTAGGGATACTGAGCCATTAACACAATCCCTCAAAATACTTGCCAAGCCGCTTGCCAGCTAGCGTGGCGTTTTAAGGCCATACATTCTCCCCATTAGTAAATTTCTGGGGGGTTTTGGGCCTTAATAATCCATCACGCGGACCCAGTGTGGATTGGTGGATCACAAACTCCAGATTATTTTTTGTTACTTCTGGAGCATGCGGGTTTCCCCATGATGTTTTCCTTCACCGCCGAGCTAGTGTCAATTTTTAAAATCCGTACTTTAGTAGAAACTCAGCGGTATGGGCCCAGGATTTGAACTCACGATCACACGAATGTGAGTCGAGTATAGATACCCCGATTATAGGCTCACGATTACCTAATACGAGTACAATATATGACTTATTTTTAGCTATATTCTTGGTTGATTTAAATGAATACCAGTAGGTAATAATTACATACTTAATAATTACTTAATATTTTTATAGTATTTTAGCAATCTTACTTAGTTAATAGTTTTATAGTTTTATTTTGTTCAATCACTGCATGGGAAGAGTCTACGCTGCATTTCCACAGCTGCTGGGTGCACTCGACTGGCCACGTTACTCCCCTCTCTCAGAAGACTACCTTGAAATGTACTGCATTTCCTACTTTACCGTATTTCCCCCATGTACGTACACAATAGTATACATGCCGGCCGAAAGTAATACACATCGACTATGATCGGCTAGCTTCGGTTTTGTAGAGCGTCGTCTCTGTCGTGTGTCGATACGTAGCTGACTGACTGACTGACGACAGAGACGACGCTCTACAAAACCGAAGCTAGCCTCCCCATTTTCCCAACCCTTGCTCCCAATACATTCCTTGTGCTAACGTTTGTCATTCTAGACTGAAGAGCCATCTTCATGCCAATGTATCGCGGATGTCCATAAGCTACAGTAACCACTTACCATCAGGTGGACTATATGCTCGTCTGCCGCCTTTATTCTACAAACGAAAATATACTTATATATAGCAATCATTAGACGCCTATTGGGTGATTAATTACTGTTTACAATGCTATTATTGCCTCAAAGAGAAAATTAAAAAAGTTAAATTACAATAGAGTTTGTTTCAATGCCGCAAATTTGATCGAGTCGGCGTGTTGTTAATAAATTTGGTAATTCACCCAATTGGTTACCACTTGATCCTATTACGCCAATAGTACCAATTTATGGGTCGTACTGTGCTCATCGATTATCTTATCCGTGATTAATTAATATTAATTAACACAGTAATAACATTTAAATATAAAATGATGTAATGTAAATTGTATGGATAATTTATTTGGTTCTAATGAAATAGGTATTTTTATATTATTTCAAAAATAGGTATATAAACAATGGAGTGATAGTACCTACATGTATTTAGACTTTGTGAATTAAGTAATCGCGTGCCGACGACTTGCGTGTTTTCAGGCGTGGGAAGACGTCAGACCAGCATATTTACTTAGGTACTAAACATATTGTAATAAAGTTATACACAATTATGTCTCAATAATAATTTCATAAAGTTGGATGTTTGTTACTTGTAAACCAAACCATCTTACAACTGAATTATTTCGACAAAGGCAAAGGGAAACATAACATTTTACCAATTCTTATTTAATTAAAATTCCTTTTTTCATTATAATTTCATTTCAGTCTATTTCGCGCAAAATATTACATTCTACATTAGGCCATGATAGACTTTCCTAGCTCTTGCTCCTAGTGTAAGAAAGTTCTTCTTTTTCTACGTTTCAATACCAATCTACTTATTTATCTGTTTATGGTTTAACGCAAGCCTCTCTGTTTTCTCTATTTTGAATATTCTTCGCTTCATCTGGGCAATATATAGCTATTATATTATTATTAAATACTCTTATACTTGTAATTGTAACTTGTGTAGTATTATTATACCAGTATAAAATGTGGGATAATTATGTAATATGTAATTTTGTATTTGTAATAATTATGTAATTTTCTATTCGTATAATTATGTAATTTCTATTTGTAAGTACCTACTTAAACCTTTCACGAAATCGATAGCTTATCGACTAATATTCTAGACAAATATTAGTTTAGGATGTTTTCGTATCTCCCAATAGAGGAAGGGAGAAAAGTTTTTGTAGGATCATAATATAGATGGCTATTTAATAGGTAGACACCAAACTCGGGTAAGTTGGTAGATACATACTTACCTGAATACAATTAAAATGTGTGTAATGTTTTTTATACACTATTTTTATGTTATATTATGAATTTGATCAAACGTTTTTATATGATCTTATTCCATTTTTATGCCATGAACTCTGTTTGCGATTCGTCTCATTATGTTATTATTTATTATAGTCGAGTGCAATTAGACATTGAGATCCCCCGATCCCCCGTGTCTCTAAGGCAGGGGATCTCAGTGTAGTTATTGACTGTTCTCTCAGCTGTATTCCGCAGATAGCCGAAGTTAGACTTAAAGTTTCGAACTCCCCTCGGGATATCTACGGTTTTAAAAATTTCTTGCCAACTACTACTAAAACGTTGCTAGTCCAGACACTAACACATATTAGCTATTCTCGATTATGCTTATGTTTGCTATTCCGATATTTAACCGATTTTTCCCAACAAATTGGATCGTCTTTTTAATAACTACATACGCTTTATTTTTGGTTAATGTAAATTTGATCACATCTCATCTTATCGTTCTCAGCTTAAATGGCTGCTAATTCATCAACACAGATGCGTTAGAATGTTTTGTATACTATTTTCAATTCTAATCTGAATATCAGAAATATATGTTTCAGTTTCAGGGCAACACTTATGATTTTCATCTCTGTTCTGATGAGAACCTCTCTCTTGCCATCTCTTGCCGTACTGGCTTCATGTCCAAGTCTTTTGCCGCTCAGGCTGTAAAACTCTGGAATGCGCTCCCCATCCACATTAAGAAAGCTCCAAACAAACGTTCGTTCAAAAAGTGGCTCTGCGAATATCAGGTAGCGACCTCTCGATAACTTAGTAATCAAATTTCTCCCACATAAGTCAAAGGCATTTTCCTCTTGTATGCTAACATAAGTGCATAACATAACATAACCCCACATAAGTGCTATTTATATGTCGGTAGATATATAAGTATCATAGATACATATTTATGTAAATATGTATATATATACTGTACCTGCATTGTTATGTTTATGTTTATATATATATATATATATTTTGTTACGTTTACTTATTTTCTAATTAGGAGTATGTACTTATAATACTGGACGATTTATTGTTAGGGATATAGATAATGGAACGCTCAAGTAGGTATACAACCCCGCGCTGCCCATACATGGCCAGAAAAGAGAAATAAAAACCAGAAGGAAAATTTGTCTGTCATGTTACGTTATCTAGAGCGGAAATGCAGTCCAGCTAAAAGTTATAAATTAAAGAGTTTCTGACGGCTTCTCAAGGTTTTAGGTTACGACAGTGCCTTATCTTCGAGCCTATAGGTAGAAATCAGCCAGGCCTTAGTGGTGTGGTTCGAGCTCCCGGAGTTTTGATGTTCAGTGGGCCTCGGGTTTTGACGACTTTCTTTTATCCACCAAGAAGTCGCCCCCAGACACAGTAGGCTAGTAGAGATTGACTAGTAGAGACGTTGACTAGTAAAGAATGCCATAAACATTAAATCCGACTATTTTACAATTTGTCTGTGTAAAATTTACAACTTTAAATAAATAATTATGTGTAACAATTTCAGACGCAGGCCAAAATATTATTATCATTACCTAATCTGCGCCATTAGGCTATAGTCCCAAGGGCCTAGGTAACTAATTAGGTACCAGTTTTACTGCATAATTGTATCATTCTTACTGTTTTCACAAACTGTCCAAAAGGCTTTTTTATTCTTGCTTGTCAACAGCTTATTTTGGAATGTTTATATTTCACAAAATGTAGACTGATGAAAGGGATACAATAAACGGATCTAGGCATAATCCCTTCACGGAGTCAGGGTTCATAAGAGCAGTATCGAGTGTCAGAAGGCCGGCACGTGACGTCATTCCGCCTGTAAAGTTTTGGGATCACGCCCGGGACGGGTACAGAAATATGGTTTGCTTACATATTTGTAATAAGGATATTATTGAGGACGACAAAGTTAAAATTGTGTTTTAATCAGATTCCAACTAGATCCTTTCCTTTATTTGAAGTCAGATATCAATTACTATAATATCGTCCAAGTTTTAGTAGAGCCTGTGCCAATTCAGGTTAGACGATTATTTGAAAACGAGTTTCAAGGGAAGGTTTAATCGAGACTCTAATCCCACTTAAGGTCCGTCAATCCCCTTTAAACCTATTTTACCATGCTTCTCTGTAACATATAATCCAATAACTTATAGTAGGTACATATTTGTTGCATATTTACGGTCGCTGTAAAACCAATGGGTCATATATGTTCATCTTTGGCTTCATAAAGAGCGAATGAAGTATAAAACTTTTTGTGATCATTTTTTTATTATCGTTTCTAAAACAAGAAGACATCTAAGAATACGGCGCAGCTATATGGTGTGGTTAAATACTCTTTTCGACGCTTTTAGTAAATTCCCACTGTGACCTACTTACAGTTTTCACAGTCGCTGTTTCTGCGCCAGATTAAATTGGAAAAATGACAATATTTTATTTAAATTATTTTACTAGCCTGTTATCCACTCAATGCAAATTTTAAAATTGTATTTCTTGAAATGAATTTTCTATTTCATTTTGAAAATCTGGAAATGTTTGTCAACTCACGTTTCCACTGACAATGATTAGAAATTATTTTATCAGAATGTCTGTTTTGCCCTGCTAGTGTCCCCATACTTATCGTAGTCATAAAGACTAATTATGTATCTAGTGGCTTTTAAGAAAATGGCCGTATAACCCGACTAATTATGCAAAAGAGTCAGACCACAAGGGATGTGGGACATAATATATCACGTGGCTAAAAGTGTCGTAGTGCAATACTTTCTAATACAGGCATATAGTCTAGCATAGATCAAAAATTCAGAAGATTTATCCACATACGATTCTGTATATTTCTGTATATGTAAATAAATATATGTAAATATAAATAGCTAAAAACTGTTCAAATATTTACATAATAATTTAAAAAAATATCATGCCCAAGTTGTGTGGTTTCACGACAGCAAAGAAAGAGTCGCTAATGAAAGAACTTTGAAGATTAGGTGCCCTAATTAATTTCAGCCTCGTCTCACGCAAAGAATGAGGATAAACCTATTTTTATGGTTCCGCGGGCGGTGACAATGTTCGTCATTTTTGCGTCTTTTTGCATTTCCATCTTTTTTCCTGTAATTACTGTTACGTTAAGTTAGTATAATTACTACTTTTCTTGTTCACTCACCTTAAAAATATATTCTAGTTAATATTTTTAAAAGACTTTCATTATTTACTCTTAAATTTCAATATTGTTGTAGCTTTGGAGGGGTAAGATAAAAGTAA
Source organism: Sesia bembeciformis (assembly GCA_943735995.1). Lineage (NCBI taxonomy): Eukaryota > Metazoa > Arthropoda > Insecta > Lepidoptera > Sesiidae > Sesia > Sesia bembeciformis. The sequence continues at coordinate 11,172,229 of OX031031.1, forward strand.
ATACATATCTGGAAGGGTCTATCGATATATATTTTATTACCAAGTCGCCCAAGCTGCGGATCATGTTGATGCAGTCCGATCTTCGGCGTTGTGTACCAACCTTTTGGTTATACGGACCGAATCGTCGGGAGGTACGCGCCCTTCGCCTACTGAGAGCTATGTTGCGGCGCGTATCTGCTCTGCTTCCCTACAAGTATTCTCCTTCCTGTGTCCCCTTCGTCACTCTCCCCTTTCTGGGGCTGTTACTACACGAACGACCCACTTCAGTGCCGAGCAGCTCTTTTCTTCGGGCATCTCTTCCTGTGCCCTCGGTGTGCAAATTCTCTGAGCCGGCGGAAGTTCGCTTCGGAGGAGACGAGGTCGCAGTAGTATACCGGTCCCTCCTCCCGCCTGCTTGAGGGACAGGTGTAAGATGGTGATAGGTAGCAAGGGTAACTTCGACGAACGAGAGTAACTTTGTATGTGTGAACTCACGACACAAGCATAGAAGCCATAGAAACGTCTTCAACATAGAACGCCTAGGAAACTTTTATTAGCGACCGCTTCTTTCTTTGTCCGTCAAACTTAGTCGACCACGCTTAAATTCATTGTATCAACGATACACAGTTGCCTTAGAAAGGCACTTGTCTGCAAACTACATGTGCACGACAGAATAAATAAGGGCGTAGCACAAGTGCAGTACAATTAAAATATATTATGTAATATGTAAATATTATGTAAATATTATGTAAACATTATGTAAATATTATGTAAATCAAGTGTACATGACATGTACGTACTGGCATCGCACGGCTCGGGGAAGAAAGGGGGTTGTCTCACAAGGGTTGCGCAACTAGCGAGGTGAGGACGAAGGAATTCTCACATTACACTAATAGAAGCGTACGAGACAAATCCATACACCTTTCCTACGAGACTATGGGATGTTAGTGCGTACATTTATATTATATTTTTTTAAAGTGTCCTTTGTTTATAAACTGTATGTGTTTGTATTCGCTCTCCATAAATGTATTAGGGAAACTAGGTTGCGGGTCAGGGTATAGGCAAAATAAAGGCTACCGCCCGCAGTGTGTTTTATTGAGCATTGAATTAAACATATAAAGTTGCGGGCTAGATGACGAAGTTCCGGTATCGGCGCCACTACTTCCCCTTTACCTTCAGTCCTCCCATTCCCCTTGCTACTCAACGAAGGAGGGAGGGAAAAAAGGGCTAAATTGCCCAGAAAGATGTAAAATCATCATGCATCGTCATCGAAAATAGCCTTGTTCTCCGCATAAGAGGAGAACCGACCCTAGGATAAGTGACTTGTAACCTAGAAGTTATGTATGACGTTGGAGAGCGAATAGCACAATAAACTACCCCAGGGAGCAGGGGGATCGCACGGGCAGCAAACTTGCTATAAAAGGCATAGGTTCCGACCTCTCTTTGCCAGTTCGTCCTCAGCACTTCAAGTAGTAACTTGAACTGCTAGTTTTACATTTATCACTTCAAGCAGTAACTTGATCCAACAGACTCCTCATTGTGGAGATACCTAACAAGTTCATACAAGCAAGCTCGCTGCCGACTGCCGCTTCCTCTCTGCCCCCCTGTGGTTCAATGTGAATTAGAGCAGCGTTTTTATTTCCGTATTTCACCCCTACACCCCCCCGTTGGAAGACAACGTGCGGCCTGCAACATTGGCCCTGCGGTATAAGATCGATCGCGAGCACCGCCTTATATATAATATATATATCGTAGCCAACATCTGGTCCTTCGAGCCGGATCTCCTGAACCATCGTCATCCAGAAGATCGCCTATCGAGATACGGAGAAAATTAGAAAATGCCGACCACAAGAAGCAAAAGCGACAAGGAGGGAGTAGAAGCATCCTCGAGCTCGCAAACCGAAACTACGGCCACCACGGGCGCAACGGCGAGCACAGAGTCGTACACAACGACTACCCAGACCGCAACCACGACCGACACTACCACAAGTAAGTCCTCAATTAATAAAAAACAAGCCAAGGACAGTGTCGCTATCGCCGTCTGCTCCAGGCCACCATCGCCTGTACCTGAGTGCTCCGACCACACAATGCGCCCACACTCGAGCCACGCTCGGTCACGCCGCTCCGTACCCTCACGCAAGAGACTCCTCGCGGAATTAGAGGCGAAAGAGCGGCTCGCCGAGCTGTACCTAAGAGAGGCCGAGTGGAAAACAAAAGAAATCCAGGCCGCAGCTGAACTTGAAAAGGCGAAACTCGAACGACTGAAACTAGACTCATCGTCGAGTGAGGAGGACGAACTGGACGAACAGGATTCAGATCCTCAGCGTGTCCACCGGTGGCTACACAATCAAAAGCAGATATTAGCCATCAAAGACGCCGAGATAGAGAAAAGTCCCAAACCCAAGGAGGCAGCTGTGTCAGAAAAAGGCAGTATTAGAAAATCGGCCGGGAATGAAAGAGACCCGGGTGTTGCGGGAACCCCCACGAAAGAGGTCCCGGCGATTGACGTGACTACATTAGCCACGGCCTTCTCACAAGCTATGCGCCAGAACAGGGACTCACCTCGGTACGTACAAGAGTTACCCGTGTACAGTGGACACGCCCACAGCTGGCTCGCCTTCCGAGCAGCTTACAACGAAACAAAGGAACGCTTCACTAAAACTGAAAATGTGGCCCGACTACGAAGATGTCTAAAGGGACCCGCCATGGAAGCCGTGAGTTGCCTACTAATAAGTGAGCTTGACCCGCCAGTCATATTACAAACGCTGGAGAGACGATTCGGGCGGCCAGAGGCACTCATCCGCTTAGAACTAGAAAAAGTGAAGCGTTTACCCAAGGTCAGTGAAAACCCCCGTGACCTTTGCATATTCGCCAGTAAACTAGCGAACATCGTGGCTGCTATAGAAGCATTAAAGAAACCACACTACCTCCACCACCCTGAGATGTTGTACAACGTGGTGGAGAAACTCACTCCAACCCTGAGAAGTAAATGGGTAGACTACGCGGCGAGAGAGCTTTCAGAAGTATCCGACTTCAAAAAGATGTCAATATACTTGAACGAAGAAGCGGATAAGTTTGGCCCTTACGCCCTTCCAGAATACATCGCCGACGAGTCAACAGGGAGGGAGCGACCTATGCGAAAAAGGATCGAACGCGCTTACACAATAAAAGAAAAGCGCAAGCCGCAAGAAAAGTGGCAAGAACAATGTTGGCAGTGCAAACAATCACATCAGTTAGTGCATTGCCCACAGTTTCTCGACGCTAACATACACGAGCGTTGGGAGATGGCAAAAAAGAGCCATACTTGTTTCCGGTGCTTAAAAGGTACGCACCAACGAAACACGTGTCGCGTCAGACCATGCGGCCGCGACGGATGTACCATGAGACACCATGTCCTACTCCACCACCAGAAAACCAATCAACCATCAGACACCCCAGAAAGAACAGAAGAGGTACTGACTTCAACAGTAGCTACCAACTCGAATACGCGACGTCGAGCGTACCTGAAAATAGCACCTGTCGTGCTATCAGGTCCCCAGAATAAAATAGAGACGTACGCGTTGTTGGACGAGGGGAGTACAGTGACCATTATCGACGCATCTTTGGCCGATATATTGGGGATAGATGGGCCCAAACAACCAATGTGGGTGCAAGGGGTGAGTGGGACAGAGATAAAACACGAACAAAGTCGGAGTGTCAACTTGGCCATCAAAGGGAAATTCGGCGGCGAAGAATTCCAGATTCAAAATGCCAGAACAGTAGAAAGGCTGAATTTCACGTCGCAATCCATAACAGAGGAAAATATGAAAGGCTGCACTCATCTACGAAACATAAGGAAAGAGCTCACGTACGACTACGCGTCCCCAAAGATACTGATCGGTCAGGACAACTGGGACCTAATAGTATCACGTGATCTTCTAGAGGGTCGGCGCGACCAACCAGTGGCATCACTAACAAAACTGGGGTGGGTACTCCACGGATGCCACACGTCGAAAAGTAAGCCCGTAACCTTTTGCGGTCACCTCTCCACAACACGGGGTGACACAATGGAAGAAACAATGAGGAAGTATTTCGAACTGGAGTCATTGGGAATCGAACCTAGAAAACCCAAGAACGATCCCGAACAACGGGCGTTGGAGATACTCGAGAACACGACTCGACGACTTCCCAATGGCAGATTCGAAACCGGGTTATTATGGCGAAAAGACGACCTAAAAATACCCAACAACTACCAAAACGCACTAAAGCGCCTCTACAACTTAGAAAGAAAACTAGATCGCGACGAACAGCTGAAAGTTCAATACCAAGAACGGGTCGACAACCTCTTCAAATGCGGATACGCCGAGCGAGCCCCCGCAGCGCCAACTAGCGGCAGAACATGGTACCTCCCACACTTCGCGGTCATCAATCCCGCAAAGCCAAAGATAAGAATGGTACACGATGCGGCGGCTCAATCGCATGGACTGTGCCTCAACGACATGTTGTTGGCAGGACCTGACCTATTACAGTCCCTCCCAGGCGTTATTATGCGATTTCGACAACATCCATACGCCGTATCCGCAGATATAAAAGAAATGTTTATGCGAATCAGCATAAGAGAAGAGGACAGAGATGCCCTGCGTTTTTTATGGAGAGATCACCGGCGGGAGGGTCCGCCAGAAGAATACAGAATGACCTCGGTGATATTCGGTGCGTGCTCATCACCATGCACCGCCATACACATAAAGAACAAAAACGCGAACGAGTTCGTCGACATCTATCCAGAGGCGGCGTGCGCAATAGAAAGAAACCACTACATGGACGACTACTTACAAAGCTTCCCCACGCCTGAGAAGGCGATCAGAATGATCAAAGAAGTCGACTTTATACACCGACAAGCAGGGTTTGAGTTGACGGCGTGGACATCTAACAACATGAGTGTTATAAAAGATTTCAAGGAAAGAACGGAAACAAACGCAATACCAATAGGTGCGAGCGAGACAGAAAGAACGCTCGGTCTCCTATGGAGCACAAGGGATGATTGCGTAAGTTTCCGCTTGAACAAAACAAGAATAGCGCCTGAAATGCTTGAAAACACGCGCCCACCAACCAAGAGGGAGGCCTTAAGTGTCATAATGTCCTTGTTCGATCCATTGGGCTTACTATCGCCTATGACGACGCCCGCGAAAAGAATCATGCAGGACACCTGGCGCTACGGCACCAAATGGGACGAGCCCATTCCAGAACAGTTAAGGCAAAGATGGGACGCATGGCTGTCATTGCTAAGAAAGGTAGAAGACCTACGCATCCCTCGATGTTACGACTACGAATCGGCAACCACTTACGAACTACATACGTTTGTCGATGCCAGCGAGGAGGCCTACGCCGCAAGCGTTTACTGGCGAATCGTGCGTAACGACGGAAGTGTACACATCACGCTGGCAGCCGCAAAGAGTCGCGTGACACCACTGAAGCCCGTCTCAATCCCCAGGTTAGAGCTACAGGCCGCCCTACTAGGGGCCCGCCTAGCTGATACAGTGCTACGAGAGCACGAGTTTGAAGTCGCGCAAAAGACGTATTGGAGCGACTCGCGTACGGCCCTGGCGTGGATAAGATCCGAACCACGCACCTACAAAACCTTCGTAGCACACCGACTCGCAGAATTAGAGACACTCACTAAGAAAAATGAGTGGCGATGGGTGCCTACGACGGATAACGTAGCAGACGACGCAACAAGAGCGACACCTCACGACTTCAACGTGAAACATCGATGGTTCAATGGCCCCTCCTATCTACTACTATCTAAGAAGGAGTGGCCTACAGAAGTCGAGGTCAAGGTCAACAACTCTGGGGAGGAGAGAGAAAAGTGTTTCACAATAACCGATAAGCCAACTCATGACCATCTGCCAGATGTCCAACGATTCTCGAAATGGATCAGACTGATAAGAGCGACAGCTAGAGTGCTGCAATTTGTAGAATTATGTCGGGGAAATAAATTCCAAATCACCGCTACGCGTTACAAACGAACGCGTGTAAATAAATCACGTGACCCCGACTGGAAGAAAAAAGATAAACAAACTCGAACCCAATCGACCGATACGATGGTTCCCACGAGTTCATCGACCCGCCGCGCCATTGACCTAGAAGTGCGTCATATTGAAAAGGCTCAAAAATTGTGGATCCGAGCGGCACAACAAGACAGCTATTACCTAGAAAAGCTGCCCATAAAAGAGAACAGGGCGCCACCTACCGGAGATTTATTATCGTCACTTAGTCTTATCATCGACAGTGACGACATAATAAGAATAAAGGGTCGTATAACTGCGGCCGAGGGAATACACGCAGAATCTGTGAGCCCAGCCATACTGAATGGAAAACATATATACACAAAATTGTATATACAACACGTCCACGAGAAACTTCATCACGGAGGCGTAGAAACAGTCGTAAATGAGCTACGCCAACGGCTATGGATAATGAAAATCCGACCGGCCGTGCGAAACGTGATCAAGAGCTGTATGGCGTGCAGAATAAAAAAGACTAAACCAACAAGTCCGGCCACAGGCGACTTACCTCCAGCTCGCCTGGCCCATCACGCACGCCCCTTCACATTCACCGGATTGGACTACTTTGGTCCAATAGAAGTCACCGTCGCGCGCCACCGCGAAAAGAGATACGTAGCGCTCTTCACATGTATGACGTCACGCGCCATACATCTAGAAGTCGTGACCTCCCTAAGCGCTGACTCAGCCATTTCAGCGCTGAGGAGGTTTATAGCCAGAAGAGGCTGTCCAACAGAGCTGTGGAGTGACAACGCAACTTGCTTCAAGGCGGCTGATAAAGAGCTCGCCCAGTCCATAGCTGAAGCCACCCAGCACGAGGCCACAAACCGCATGATCAAGTGGCGGTTCATCCCACCAGCAGCGCCGTTTATGGGCGGTGCATGGGAGCGCATGGTGCGCTCCGTTAAAGAAGCCCTGCGAGTCACCCTGCACGAACAACATCCAAGTGACGAGACGCTCAGCACACTGCTAACTGAGGTGGAGATGACCATAAATTCCCGCCCCCTTACTCATGTGGCGGTGACACCCGACGAACCGGCAGCACTAACGCCGAACCTTATACTACTCGGCCCGAACTGTCACATGCCGGTTCCCGGAGACTTCACCGAAGGCGACCTGAACGCGCGCCATCACTGGAGGCGCGCCCAGAGGCTCGCAGACGTATTCTGGCACCGCTGGGTACGGGAGTACATGCCCTCACTCCAGTACCGGCGGGAGCCCCGCAGCACCGGTGAACCACTGAAGATCGACGACATCGTCATCATGTGCGACTCCAACTTACCCCGGAACACCTGGCCACGAGGCCGTGTCACCAACGTCTACCCGGGTAAAGACAACGAGGTACGAGTCGTCGACATCACCATGGGCAACGGCACCGTGCTACGCAGACCTACGAAGAAAGTCGTCGTGCTACCAGTCGGTTCGCAGTGTTGCGACGGCGGGAGAATGTGCACGACAGAATAAATAAGGGCGTAGCACAAGTGCAGTACAATTAAAATATATTATGTAATATGTAAATATTATGTAAATATTATGTAAATATTATGTAAATATTATGTAAATATTATGTAAATCAAGTGTACATGACATGTACGTACTGGCATCGCACGGCTCGGGGAAGAAAGGGGGTTGTCTCACAAGGGTTGCGCAACTAGCGAGGTGAGGACGAAGGAATTCTCACATTACACTAATAGAAGCGTACGAGACAAATCCATACACCTTTCCTACGAGACTACTACGATGTTAGTGCGTACATTTATATTATATTTTTTTAAATTGTCCTTTGTTTATAAACTGTATGTGTTTGTATTCGCTCTCCATAAATGTATTAGGGAAACTAGGTTGCGGGTCAGGGTATAGGCAAAATAAAGGCTACCGCCCGCAGTGTGTTTTATTGAGCATTGAATTAAACATATAAAGTTGCGGGCTAGATGACGAAGTTCCGGTATCGGCGCCACTACTTCCCCTTTACCTTCAGTCCTCCCATTCCCCTTGCTACTCAACGAAGGAGGGAGGGAAAAAAGGGCTAAATTGCCCAGAAAGATGTAAAATCATCATGCATCGTCATCGAAAATAGCCTTGTTCTCCGCATAAGAGGAGAACCGACCCTAGGATAAGTGACTTGTAACCTAGAAGTTATGTATGACGTTGGAGAGCGAATAGCACAATAAACTACCCCAGGGAGCAGGGGGATCGCACGGGCAGCAAACTTGTTATAAAAGGCATAGGTTCCGACCTCTCTTTGCCAGTTCGTCCTCAGCACTTCAAGTAGTAACTTGAACTGCTAGTTTTACATTTATCACTTCAAGCAGTAACTTGATCCAACAGACTCCTCATTGTGGAGATACCTAACAAGTTCATACAAGCAAGCTCGCTGCCGACTGCCGCTTCCTCTCTGCCCCCCTGTGGTTCAATGTGAATTAGAGCAGCGTTTTTATTTCCGTATTTCACCCCTACACCCCCCCGTTGGAAGGCAACGTGCGGCCTGCAACATTGGCCCTGCGGTATAAGATCGATCGCGAGCACCGCCTTATATATAATATATATATCGTAGCCAACACTACATTTAAAATATATTAAAGGAATCTTCAGGTTTTAATAAACATTTAAAATCATAACGCGGAAATGTTCCCGTCGAATATCCATTTTTTAATGAAACACACAATGAACCCATTTTGATACAGCTCTTAAAAAAATTATGGTGAGAAATTTGAATTTGCAGTTTTTATGTTGTAGATAGTCATAGTTTTGATAAAAGAACATAATAATAATTAGTCTTATAATGTTCTGTCCGTCCGTGTTCGGTATTCCATAGATATAAACTCTTTGTCGCAAAACTGTCTGAGCAGTCTGGTAGTTTAAGACAACAAAAGCAAACAGCAAATATAAGTAGATATTATTATTATATTTATATTATTCTAGCTTACTAATCTGTGACAAATAATTTTACAAACAATTATGACTACAAATTTGTAGTAAAAATCAAATATACTTACTTGTAAATAATTAACGCAATATAAAATCTTATTTAGCGTTATGAAAATATGACTGAAGTAACAACAATGAGTTCAATGTTTCATCATCAAGACTGTTCTTAATTTATTGCCATATTATGTAATAATTTATTATGTAATACAAAAAGTCTTTTATTACATTTACTACTAGCGACCCGCCCTCACTTCGCTTCGGTTTATTAAATTTAAAACAATCGGAATAAGATATTTTCCTGCAGTAAAATGGAGCCTATATTTTAAGTTAGACCTCTAGCAATACATCGGTGAAAACTGCATTCAATTCCATGCAGTAGTTTTTGCGTGATGCGTGTACAAACATACAGACAGACAGACAAAATTTCTAAAAAGTGTTGTTTTGGCTTCTGTTGCTCTAATAAGCCCCCCCCCCCTATTAGTTTTTTTTCAATATCTATTTTGTACAGACATCGGCCTGTTACAATTTTATTATATGTATGTATGTATAGATATGTATAGATATATGCAGAAAAATAAAATGTATATATCTCTATGAGCAGAACACAATTTACAGGATGAAAATCGGGAAAATCGTTTTTTTCTTATAAGAAAAATCACAGCAATATATTTAAAAAATCCAGATCAATCTGGCTAAATCTCCTGCCCGCCTCAACATTCTCAAAATTCTAATTAGAATTATTGGAGTCTGGACTAGTCTAGAAAGGCCGTTAAGATGAATATTTGAACAATGAATAATTAATAATTGAATAATTAACACTGTTCTGTACAATATTTTTTTATAAATTTTCATTTGAATCTTTGACATAAAATCCCAATATTGTTGAAAATCGATCCCGAAATGTTCGAGACTAAAAAAGGGTTGGGCCTCGCGACTGTATTCTCTTCGTGACCCCACCTAAAGCAACCAACTCCAAACGGCTCATTGCCAACTTAGCGAATTTATTTAATCGGGAAATGCTTCATGAATTATGCCAATGTAAATAGAACTTTTTATTGTTCCAATATTATTTGGAGCACAGCACTTTGTTTAGTAAAATTCCTAATTCTATGCATCGTTTGTTTTATTATTTTGATGAATACCTACTAGGAGTCGTTATTTTTTCTTATCGTATTTATATTTAATTAATATGATGTTTTTATATAAAAAACAAATATTAGTACCATTATTATCACAATAGTAACAACATACAGAAGTGTTACAATGCTACAGAATTTATAGAACAGTTACAATAGTTACGGTTTACAGATTCTTCACAATTATTTAGAGGGTCTGTAATATCTATTTCTTGATTTTTGTAATCCGTGTAAAGGTATGTAAAATATTTCTTAATCCTCAATGGAGGGCTTTGAATAACCTTATTGGAAGTATTTTGAAACATCATTTAAATTTCCCTCTAAAAAAACCTAAGGCAATAAAACCTCTTGAAAAGATTTCCTTTTCCCGAACGGCTGTACAGAGAACTGCTAACTCAGCATTATTTGGCAGCGGACGTGGGGCGGCTGGAAGTTATCCAAGCGGTCTCAGTCAGACGATATTATTTCATCACAAAATTCTTGTGGAGGTAAAAAACGTAAGTACCTTTACAATAATTATAATTATACACGGCTCTCACAAATACGTATAAAATTCATTAGTAATCAATCTGTGTGAACGCATCGTCTAATCGTTTTTATACAGTTTGTTCTTCCATTACGCATCCTACATAATATACTAGTATGCATCAATATATTCAATCCCATTAAAGATATTGTTTTATTAGAGATACGTAGGAATGTGAAAGTATCCATTTTAGTATTACATCTTTGAGTCACAGAGGAAGTTTCCTAAAGAAGTTACGTACGCGCTCTGTTACATGTTTTATCAGGTATTTAGGCAGGTATGACATAGTATCGTATATTTTAGAAAAACATTTTATTTTTCTTAAACTATTTTCTTAGAAAAATATTTTATTACTTTTCTAGGACATTTTTTTAAAGAAAAAAGGTAGCAAATGAGCAGACGGTCCACCTGCGATAGACCTTAACATCAACCAAGAAGAATGACAAACGCTGGCGCACTTCCGGATGACCCATCTGGAGAATAGAGATATGAGAATTTTCACCATTCTATTAAACTCCCATTTATCCTTGGGTAATTAGGAGTAAAGAGTCACTATACTGAGTGGGACGATATGGGATTGTATGGGTACGGAGTAGAGACTATAATGGCAGGTGACTTTCTTAATCCAACTGTTCTCGGCCCCTCCACGAGATAGGGTGTGGGGTGGGATCTGGCATATTTCACTTACTCCCGAAATAATTTGCTTAGGTATAATTTGCGGCAATTTTCTGTGAGAGAGGGGTAATTCGGCCAGTCGGCTCGCCCAGCGATTATGGGACTCTCGAAGACAACATTCAAACTAGACCTGAATTTTCCGTCAATAAAACTAGTCGCGAATGGAAATGCATTTAAAATAAAACTGTGTTAGCGACATTGTTTGTCGACTAAGAAAAATGCAGGCTGGAAGAAAACTATTAACATTTAACTTTACTTTTAACCTACTTTTACACACCTGGCCTTGTGACTTCTAAATAACTCTTTTTACTTCAAGATCGAAGTATCTATCAATTTGAATATTGCCTCGGGCAGCCAACGATCTTACAGACCTTGCCCAAAATTCACATAAAACTTATTACATCTTACAAAACAATTGTTTCTGTAATAATCTCATATCAAAGAAACAGTAGTCTTATATCCGTACAAAAACATGACTTTACCAAGCAATGAAGTGTTATCATCTGTAAATTTAACTTGGTCGTAGAAAGGCAATATTGAGGAAAATTAAATTGTTAGTTACTTAATGTTCTTTGTTACTGAAGCTGGGTTATGCGCTGTTTAAGCCCTTCTAAGGGATAGTTGTAAACAATTCACTTTAAATAATTTGTTAGGATTAACTTTAATATTAATAATGTGATGAAACTAGCTGTTGCCATAAAAAAAATATCTGTCTCACGAACTAAAAGTATGTCAAAGTTAGAGTTGATTTGTTGCGGTGTTATTACGTGATAAACAAACCTACTTTCGCATTTATATTATTAGTTAGGATTAAACTCTTTTAAATGTAATTACGTAAATACTTTTCAGCAGGAAAACGCTACGAAAAAGCCTTTAAGCTCTATTCTATCGAGACAATGTAAGTAAATAATCTCATTAGCATTAATAAACAATTTTTTCTCAAATCAATTTCATCTTCAAGCTTTCTTCGAAAGTCCAATAGTATTTTTTTTTCAAAAAAAGGAAGGAAGTTATTTAAAATATATTGCGAACAAAATATTTTCTTTATTTTTCTCGCCTTCACCCTTCTCTCTAAGCGGGAAAATTATTTATTCGAGTTAAGTAATGATGGGGTGTAAGGGGTTCGGATCACCATCACACGGAACACAAGCCATCTCTACCTGCAAGCAGCGTATCCTTCCGACGGAGCTCTGACGACCGATCAATGGCGATTTTACCCTTCGATTTGCTATATCTCAAATGCCAGAGACCGGTAACGGGTAGCAGCATCACCAGTGCGAGAACAACCCCCCTACCTAGCCATTTAAGATTTAAAGCACTGGTGATACTCTTCTTTAGCGAGGTCCTCGACACCTGCCATAAAAGCACTCCGAGCGTCCTGAGAGCTGTCGAAAAGAATCCTGCTGAGTCCAAGCATCACTTTTGGAAAGAGAAAGAAGTCGTATGGACCTAAATTAGGGCTATAAAGAGGATGGCTCAATTCTTGGGTCCTGTGGTTCTGAAAAACTCTTAGGTAAGTTTTTATTTGTGAGATGATGCATTGTCATGAAAGTCATGATGCAATAAAAGTTCTTTCAAACCCGTTTCAGGACGTTTTTGATTTAACGCATCGAATACAGTTCGTAAACACACTTCACTGTGCCATTGGGCATTAACAGTTTTTTGAGTGTTTAAAAAATTGTTGCTAAATGGCTCTTGGTCTAGAAACACCCAAACCGTTGATTGCCGCTTAGTTAGTGAGTTATAATGATAGATCCAACTGTCCTCTTCAGTAATAATATTAAATATATCCCGTCCCTCTCCATTTTCGAATTTTACAATCATTTCCCTGCACCGCGTCACGCGAGCTTGTTTCTGTTCAGCAGTTAGTGAATGAGGAACCCAACGCGAACAAAGCTGATTTGAAGGTGTTAGTGTAAAATTTCATGAATGACCGGCGACGAAATCTTAAGTCTCCTGTATCTGTTTGTAGGTGTTTTTGGGTCTTCGTGCAACATTTTCTTTACCGCCTTGATGTTTTCATTCGTTACAGTAGTCGCAGGAAGACCTTTTACCTTTACAGGAAGACCACTTCTGTCATCATCTTTCAAGGAAAAATTTCATGTTCAAATTAAGAAAACCATCTAAAAACTGTTGCACGGGACGGTGCGAGGTCCCCAAATGCTGATACTAATCTATCTTTACACTCACATTCATTTAAACCAACTTTAAAATAGTATAACATCATTGCACGAAAATGTTCTCGTTTAAAATCCATTGTTGCAAAGAAAACGCGCGCAATGCAATAAAAAAATGAATACAACATTTTTATTTTTTTCGTTTTATTTAAATGGCTTTTGGAATTCGAATTTCAAATAAATGATGTTTTAAAAACGGTACAGCTCAAATGAGATCTCTTTCTGAAATTTGAGTACCTACTTATCCCAAAATTTACCTAGTCACCCTGTGTGTCATCCGTATACGGCAGGAATAAGTTGTATATAATATACCCAGTAGATATATAATTTTAAATAAGAAATTGTAAAACCTTGTATCACTTTGAATTTACAATAAAAATATTAAATCGACAGAAAATAAAAGAAATCAATCATTATTGAAAAATATTCTATAGCTTCAGAGAAATTGATTTTAATATTAAAGTGATATTTCGATATTTAAAGCGAAAAAACAAACACCTACTCCTACTCCTACAAAACCTACTCTTTTGAACTGAGCCCTTGAAATTCAGTTGATTTTGACTTATTAACTTACTGCCGCCATACGCGGATTAGTCTTCGCTATAGATGTGTTTATTGTAGGAGAAACAATAACATCTCCAAGTAAGTTCTTAACCACACAAACGAATTTCAATCTTCTTATCATGTTGACACCGGTGTTAAGTTAAATTAGATATACAAGCCAGCTTTTCGTGTGTTGACACAAAACTAATACTTGCCTATACAATGTACGTTTTCCGGGCTAATTACAATTTCATTGACGAATTTCTTGTCTAGGTTCCCAAAGCGCCAAACATTTTTCCCACAGGAAAACAAGTAATTTATGTTATAAACTGGATTACTAAAGATACCATCTGGTCCAACAACATATAGAATCTTACATTAGTTAGCTACAACATACATACAACATTAGCACGCCTCCCTACTCCTTACTACGCTATATTTAGTCACGTATACGATATATGTATTACATCACGTATCTGCGTATACGATGTTGTTTGGAAACCGAGCAGTACTGATTGGACGAAAAGTGAAATCTGTTAATACCAGACCAAAATACCAGCGGAACGATACAAAGTTGGTGGCACAATGACAGCCCTTTGAACTTGTGAAACTCTGAGGTACCAATGCGAGTGGCGCAGGCGAACGGTAGACAAGTTTCAGTAATGACATTGTGTTGCCCACCAGTGTTGGCTACCAACATTCCGAAAAAATACTGTCCACAACTAAAATACTTATCTAAGATTGTGTCACAAATCGCAGCGCCCGCCAATCTAGGAGTACAGAGATGACATAGGACCACGTGATTAAAATCTTCAAATTATACCGCGTGTCTTTGATGATAGATCTTATTTGACTTATTATGACATTAACTCGTGCTAAAGCTTCACAAACGTTGGGTTTTTATTTGTTTTATTCCTTAAAAAAAATGTTCCTAATTATCCATAAAAAGGGTCTACATGATGGTAGACTTAAAAAGCGAGGAAACCCTAAGCTAGAAATACAGATATTGAAAGCAAGTGAATGCGCTGCAAGTGGAGCGTTAGACGGCGCTTAGGAACCCAGAAGTACCATCTTTCGCAAATGTTGGTAAGTTATGTTGTAAGAGCCTCTATTAATACACAAATTCTAATACTTGCAGTTAATATTAAACAAGCTCTATTCACTATCGCCACTCAATATGTGGTAGCTCCCTTTATAAAGTTAGCAAGTTCACCTAATAGTTAACTACGTATGTAGTAGGTATATCTGAGACAACGTTAATCCCTTTTATCGTGGGTAAGTGGCGTGAATACATTAATATTTCAAACGATATCGTAGTATTGGCATTGTAAACAAGGCAAATTACAATTAGCAATTTCGATTCTCGACAGTGTCGTCGAAGTTGTGATAACAGTGTTGAATTAAATTAACATGAGTCTGTTGTTTAACAATATTTACATAAATGCGTCGGTACATGGTATACGAATAATTCGTTAATATTCGAGAACGCACATATACGATAGACTAAACAAAATAATACTACGTTTTTAATTTAAATTGTTTGTCGTGATAGAACACGAAAACACGGATTAAACATAACCACACACGCGCACACACAAGAACGCTATTTTCTCAATAAAATAGTTATTTTATTTTATTTAGTTGTAGTTACAATAACTTTATGATTTAAAAAGATAAATTGTTAAATTTATTATGTCTTATTTGTTTGCTATGGTCTAAGTAAATATCAAAGTCAAATCATCGTCAAAGCGGAGGCAAAGCGGAGGCAAAGCGGAGGCAAAGCGGAGGCAAAGCGGAGGCAAAGCGGAGGCAAAGCGGAGGCAAAGCGGAGGCAAAGCGGAGGCAAAGCTATGCCATTCTATCAGTTTCTATGCATTACTTCTTCTATGTATTCTACTAGAAGTCATTGGATCTAGGTCATTATTTATACTTAAATACAACTCAAATATCAGAACTTGAGTGATATTTGAGTGTGAACAAGTAAATTATGATTAAAAGTTGATTAGTTGTGAAAAGTATTTTTGCTTGTTGATTTGGTAACTGTAGACCCATTGAGCTTAAGCTGTAAAACAAACATCCGCCGAGGGAGATTAACGATCTATCTCAGTCTTAACATACCACTGACGTGTAGTTAAAGCTAGAATATGCCCTGGATTCTAGGTACGATTAAATGGGTTTACAGTTTGTGTCTACTTACTATGACGTGACTCTGTGCATCCTGGAAAAGTGTCCGTCTAAAGTTATAAAGGCAAATTTTATAATTTTATTAATTATATCAATTTATATCTAAAATATACGGTACTTGTATTCGTATAATTATTGTAAACGACACGTTCTACTGCAAGGTACAGGAGGCCTCCTCTAGTAAATCACTAGGGGGTTTCGAGCCATAATGCACGATGTGGGCCCAATGCGAATTTGTGGATATACATGCCCCGGGTTATTTTTTAATTCTGGAACATGGCGGTTTCTCTACGATTCTTTGCCTCACCGCCTCACGGCTAGTGATAATTTTTATAAATCTGTATTTATGTTGTGGTATGGGCCGAGGATTTAAATTCACAGTCTCACGAATGAGAGTCGAGAATTGATACCCTCTATGCTATCACCGCTCTAAAACTATCTATATTAATAAATAAGAATAGACAATGTACGCCTAAATTAGCTATTCAAGCCTACACGAGGCTTAATGAATATATATCGATAGCGACCCGCCCTCGCTTCGCTTCAGTTTATAAGAGTTAGCTTTTACCAAAATATTTTTTCCAAAATTTCAAAATAAAATATAGCCTATATCAGACACGGATAGTGTAGCTTCCTATTTGTGAAATAATTTTTGAAATCGGTTCAGTAGTTCTAGAGATTACCCCCAACATACAAGCACACAATTTTACCTCTTTATTATATTAGTATAGATATACCCGTTTCGAAGAATCCCAGTTTTATAGCAATAGTCTAGCTATACGGAATGATAAGCCTCTGTTTACGGACGAACAATCGAGGTTACCACACATTAGCGAGAACATTTGTACTAGCACATATTAATTGTTCCAACATGATACTATGGATTAATAATAGTTAACAATGGACACAATAATGAGATAGATATGTTATACAGAAACCGAGTGTCAATTCCCACAGGGTCCAAGGGTAAATTACTTGATGGTTACAATGCTAACAAGTTGGTTAAATATAGAATCGTACTAATATCAATTTTCCACTTTGTTAAGCTGAGTGGGTTGTAATATAGTAGTCTGTAAATATGATGGCGAACTCCAAACTTGGTTAACTATTTGCAGACACGATGCTTTGAAATGAAATGCAATGTTTTTACGAATAACATTTTAAAAGCAATTTTAAACTTTACAATGTACTGTGTGTTTAATGTGTGCGTTTTAATTATCCACCTTGATAGAAATATGTTAGTACAAAACAAATGTACAATCCTGCAGTAAGGTAGTAAACAAAGGCCTTTTGTTTGTCGAGTTGTTAACTGCACTACAAAGGACAAAACGGCCATGAATGTAACCGCTGACTGCCGCCTCTTGATTTGACAAAAACAAGTGAAGCGTACCCGAGTTGTACTCCGCGAGATTGACTTTAGTTTATTTTCCTTATCAGGGATTCTCTGGCAGGAAATTGCGATTGACAAATATAGCGATATATTTTCCTTTTTTTAACTTTTTTCTATTAAAAAGTTCTTTAGCGGACAGATGACGTTTGGAAGAAAGTTTCTATTAAGGTTAATTGATTTAGAGCGTTTGTACCTGTATTACACATCCCGGATAATTTCTTTCTCAGTTGATAATTTCTTTCTCAAGGCCGGTGTATATTAATTTCGACCGGGAAGTGTACTTATTCTAGAAGTTTAAATAAGATTTTTGAAGAATCCTTTTTCTTACTATTATTAAAACATAAATGCGAAAGTTGGTTTGTTTTTCAGTTTATCCACAAATCCGTCCTTCGGAAACACATTCGTAAAATAGACAGTATGACTGGAATGTGGAATGTGTGTGCTTGGATACTTGAGATAGCATTATGTGTGTTCAATGTGTACGGAATTTATTGTACTTAAATAGTTCTGTAATATTATATGGCACCAGCACGAAGACACAAAAATGGTATTTTTTTGAACTTATTGCTCAGCACGTCGCTATGTCGGTCCACACACATCATACCGTGAAATGAATGTGACAAATGGCATATACCGCAATACAATAAACATGAAATATTACCGACGTCGTGAATTTAACCAAACGGAAATATATTTCGCAGAAATCCAGTGGCGAAGTGAAAAACGGCTGCGTCAACGTTTAGACGCTGCGTCATTGCCTTCGTCACTACCGACCGGGACTTGGCGTTACTATTATTTTGTATTATTTATCGTATTATTTCGCGAATGCAAATGTTCACCGTACTGTGAAGATCTTTTTATTGAGCGACTATATGCAGTTCTTCGACTAAGATTCTGGAAGGCTAAGAACACATCTCACACTCCCGTGTTTTACAGAAGTGGAGTTACAGTATTGTCCATTTGCCACCTCTTTTACAAAACTCATCTATAACTTAGATTATGTAATAAATATTGTTTAATATTTAATAATAATAACAATTCTTTTTATTGTGTAGACCAACAAAGTCATTTGCACATGTGTGCTTTGAAAACAGAAATAATAAGCGATCTTATTGCAATTATGCAAGCTCTTTCAGACAACCACCGAACGGAAAAATGTGATTAGGAAAATCTATTAGTCCATTAATTTTTATTAACAAAATAAATGATAAAGTTATTTTTATTAACAAAATAACAAAATAAAGTAGAAAAAAGAGTAAGGAGGAATACTTAAAACATTTAGCTTATGAATTTTATTAGTTTATATCGATATCTCTAATAAAATAATGATATTCAATCATTCGTTCATCAAATCAAATCATCACGTCCGTGAGGTGGGAGTACTCAAGTACTCAAATATTCAAATTAGATTCAATATTCACATCAACAATATAGCTTTTAAATGTCTAGGCTTTCTTCTAAGAAATACTAAAAAATATAAGAATCCTCGTTCTTAAATTATTATATACAATACTATTGTTCGCTCTGGTTTGGAGCATTGTTCGGCGGTATGGAACCCTCACTACGATGTCTATATTAAGCACATTTAATCAGTATAGAAGCGTTTATACGGCATTTATCTTATGGCTACAATATTGTCGAGAAACTAGCTTGCTACGCCACTAGGTTAAAGTATTATATTATAAGACGTGCTCTCTTCGGAATCGTAGACTGCTGCTAGATACCATGTTTCTCTGCAAGCTGTTGACGGGTGCTACGAATTCGCCTATGCTTTTATCACTATTAAATCTTAGCGCACCGACTCGGGCTATGAAATTTATGTTATGGCTACAATATGGCTGAGAAACTATCTTGCTATGCAACTAGGTTAAAGTATTATAAGATGAGTTCTCTTCGGAATGGTAGACTGCTGTTAGATACAATGTTTCCCTGCAAGCTGTTGAGGGGTGCTACGGATTCACCTATCACTTTTTATGCTTATATCACTATTATTTCTTAGCGCATCGACTTGGGCTTCTAGACCAGGCAAGTATTTGGCCTTTATGGAGTAAACAGCTGGGCGAATCTTGGGCGCTTTTCACCGATTAATCGCCCGATGAAACAAGGTAACTTCCTAAGTATGGAGGTTGACTTGCTTGCTAATTGTGTAAATAAAATTAGGTGATTTATTTTAGCAAGCACTGTGGCCCCTTGTTTATAACTTATTATTATTGTATACACAATTTTAATTTTCAATTTTGATTTGTAATTTAATTTTAATTTTCTATTGTGATTTATTTGAATTTCAATTTGAATTCTTTTTTCGCTGTTTACTTTTTTAACCATGTTGTCGTCGTCCTTAAGTAGAGTAACATTTATAATTAACATTCTTGCATGTAACCCTTTCATTTACACGATGTATGCTCTGTTGGTGACCTAAAAAAATATATCCTTTAGTTAAAAGCCTGGCTTTATTTGTCTTCTATGAATGAAAGAATAAATATGCTCATGAATAATCCGTTCTTGAATAATCCGTGGCTTGAGGGTCAAATCTATATAAATTTTCCGAATTGCAAAAAAATATCTGGTAATATCTGGTATCTGATATCTGGTATACTTTGAACAAAATTCAAGCTTCAATATGTGCGATTCGAGTTCGTTTCGTATTAAATTGGTATAGCCTTGTCGTAGCCAAGTATAGTCTCAGAGGAGTAATTTTCTTATTTTCCTTTAAACTTCTGCGTTTTTATTGTGGACATTTGATTGTGATTAAATTTGGAATCATCACTTTATCCTCGGCGTCGTCGTTTTATTATACGGAGATATTTTAATTGGGACATCTGATTACAACAAAATATGTATGACTAAATAAGTACCTATAATAATTTGATTGCATTATTTTATTTATTTAACTTATTTAGCACGATTTATATAAGTGGGTTACACTAGTAGGTACCTTATTTTTTTGTTTTGTGAAATAAAAAATAAATAAAATAAAATGCATTTTATACCTTTATAAAGCATCTCAATTATTTATATGAGATTAATTTTAATCATTTTTTGATTAATAATTCATAAAGATAATCAATATTTTTAAACAAATAATATCGTGCCAAATTGTTACTCGTACACACACAGGGCCGGATAAAGGGCTGAGCAAGCTGGGCAATCGCCCAGGGCGCCAGGTGATCTGGGGGCGTCGCGTCGCAAGCGGAAATCTGGTTTTTCATTGTATGTGACATATACTCGTATAAATAAACTGAGTATGCTTCCAAAATACACGTTTAAATGGCAGTCGTTAAAAAATATACGATCTACGTTTTATTTATTTGCCCTTAAAAGGGCGCTGCAGATTTTCCGCCCAGAGCTCTAGACTCGCTTGGTCCGGGCCTGTACACACATAAAGTTGTATCTATTCATTCGGTATAATGTACTCAGCAAAATACTATCATTCGCAGTGAAGCAATGACCGTCCCGTAGTTGTGGGTTCACTAATGGCTACCTAATTACGCGAAACAATAGTTAAGCACCAGAAAAGTACGTAAGTTAACTTTGGCTGAAAAGTACGTAATCTTTGTTTATTTTCTACATTTTCCGTAAAGAGAAATTACTTAATTATATTAATCTATGTCATTTTAGTAGTCACGGCTGGACATAGGCAGCAGGCCCAAACACATTGTCTTGTACATGAGGGATGTATGGCCTTAAAACGGTTTTTATAAATGGTACGTGGTCACTACCATGTCCACGTGCCATCGAGACACGTGCAACACCAGGTGATATATAGTCCTATTCTTAAATTTTTGTAGTCCCATATATCTATAGGTATGTGGAAAAAAACCTCGGTACATGTATGTTACACCTAGAGAAGAAAACAAACTCATATAATCTATATACATATAATAAAATTGTAACAGGCCGATGTCTGTACATTATAGATATTGAAAAAAAAAACTGATATGGAGGGGGGGGGGGGGGTCTTCTTCCGGAATAGGCAAATATCTTATTCCGATTGTTTTAAATTTAATAAACCGAAGCGAAGTGAGGGCGGGTCGCTAGTAATAAACAATTTATTAAAATGCCTTAAAAAATGTTTTCTACGTGCAAAAACAGATATAATTTCAAACGACAGCTGGATTGAACATTTAAAAAATGAAGAAGCGGAGAGAGACATTTATAATGGACATTCGAATACAATTTTATAATTGTTACAATGAATAAATAAAATAAATAAATAGTGAGGTGACGGCTACTTCGGCCCGAGTCGGTCGTCGTGTCGTTTTGGTTCGGTACTTATTATAGTTCAAGTATTTTGAATTAGTAGATATCTAAAATAATTCTTGTATTTATAGAGAACTTGTCACATTCTGGGGTAAATATTGATTGTGCATAGTGTTCTTGTTATTTGGAAAAGAAAAGTATTTTTACAATCTATACTCATAAGTGTTATCTATCTATATAAATAAAAATGAACCCCTATTTCCGTTGGTCACGCCATAACTTGAGAACAACTTTACCGATTTCATTCATCTTTTCTTTTTTAATTTTCTAACACTTTGTAGAAGGTTCTTACGGAAAGAAAAATTAAGAAATTTGAGAAGAAACTAAAAAAAAATCAGAAAACTTAACGACTATTTAAACTTCGCGCGTTTGACAGTTCGCGCGCCGCAAATATCGTTTAACAGCTGCATCGGTCCATCAAAAAATTCATTTCTTGTTGCACAGTCCATTCGATCGGAATGTTTATCCAGTTTTCAGTTTGTTCAGTGAGTTTTTTGAGAAGTGCTGTTTTGTCGTCGTTTTGTCAATTTTTTATTTTTAGTTGAATTTTGGTTCTTCAAAATTCCACCAATTAGACGTACCAACTTAGGTCGCAGAACTCGCAATGCTGCAAGTCAAAGATATATACGAGCAAGTCAAACTGACGAGCAACGCGAAGCGCAATGAAGTTGAACGGAATCGATGGAATAGAAATCAACAACGTAGAAATGTTGCGTTTAATCCCCATCGAGCTGCATTAAATTATAACGTGGCAATCGATTACAGTTCACAGCAAATCGTTACTATTGGACCAATGAACGTTGTGTGTCCACATTGCAAGGCATTTAAATTTAAAAATGAAGCCCCTGGATTGTGTTGCGCCAGTGGCCAAGTCAAATTGACGCCATTGGTACCGCCAACAGAGCCACTACATTCATTGGTTTCCGGAAATGGGCCAGATTATAAACATATTTTGACTCATATCCAGCAATACAATAATTGCTTTCAAATGACGTCATTTGGCGCAACAAAAGTTATTCGAGATAATTTTATGCCTACTTGCAAGGTAAGTGTAATGGGAAACAATAAACTTTTACCACCATGTGGCTGGTGCAAAATACGTTGGCAGCTTTCAATTGACATGGTGTAAAGTACGTTGGTAACTCTGAATTGCCGAAAGCTACCAGAAGTGAGTGTGTTTACAGAAGTTGATGGGGGAATGGCAGTGCTGCCAATGTATTTTGCCAGCCACATGGCGGTACAAACACTTCGCTATACAATTACCTATATTACATCTATTTACCCTTGCAGGTTCAGGGTCAAATATATCATCGAACAGGTTCCTTATTGCCAACGCCGGATAGTGACTACAAATTTTTGCAAATTTATTTTATGGGCGATTCAGCAAGACAAGTCGATCAGCGTTGTGCACACAACAATTCGGTGAAAAGACCAATTGTGGAACAACTCCAAACATTATTCCATCAACACAACGAATTGGTTGCATTATTCAAGACCGCATTAGACCGCATGCCATCTGATAATCACAAAATTGTCATCAGAGCCGATAAGACGCCTGCAGGACAATACGCCAGACGTTTTAATGCGCCAACAATTGATGAAGTCGCTATTGTCGTCGTGGGTGAAAATTTAGAAAACCGAGATATTGTTTTACATCGGCGTAACGATCAACTGCAGCGTGTGTACGAAACACATCGATCATATGATGCGTTACAATATCCTATCTTATTTTGGCAAGGTGAAGATGGGTATCATTTTTCAATCAAGATGATAAATCCAGTTACAGGTATATAATCAATCTACCTTTACTACCTTAATCACAACATTACTTTATCTTATTAACACAAACATTTATTTACAGGCGACGAAACTAACAAAAAAGATAGTTCAATGAATTATTATTCATACAGACTGATGGTACGGGAAAATGAGGACAATCACATCTTAAAATGTCGGCGTCTATTTCACCAATATGCTGTGGATATGTACGTCAAAGTTGAAACTGAGCGATTGACATTTATCAGGTTGAACCAGGCAAAACTCCATTCCGAGGAATACATTCATCTTCGGGATGCCATCAATGCTGACGGAAATGCACAGAATGTCGGCAGAATGACTATTCTCCCAGCAACATACGTCGGAAGTCCGCGACATATGCATGAATACGCACAAGATGCTATATTGTATGTACGTCATTATGGCACACCAGATTTGTTTATCACGTTCACGTGCAATACACAATGGACAGAAATTCGACAAGAATTATTTCCTGGCCAATCACCCATTGAGCGCCATGACATCACCGCAAGGGTGTTCAAAAAAAAAATAAAAATCACTCATGGATTTTATTGTTAAGCATCGTGTGTTCGGTGAGACGCGCTGTTGGATGTATTCAGTCGAGTGGCAAAAACGCGGATTGCCACATGCATATATCCTCTCATTTGGTTGGTTCAGAAGATAAGACCGAATGAAATCGATGATGTGATATCAGCTGAAATTCCCGATAATGAAGAAGATCCACTGTTACATGAGGTTGTTACAAAAAATATGATTCATGGTCCCTGTGGAATATTAAATCCCAATTCTCCGTGTATGGTTGACGGAAAATGTTCAAAACGCTATCCAAGACAATTAGTAGCAGAAACTATTACTGGAAATGATGGTTATCCACTTTATCGCCGCCGATCCACTGATGACAATGGAAGGTGAACAATAGTCAAAATGAATCAACAGGACATTGAAGTTGATAATCGTTGGGTTGTTCCGTTTTCGCCGTTACTCTCCAAGACATTTAAAGCAAATATAAATGTCGAATTTTTCTATTCCGTAAAATCTATTAAATACATTTGCAAGTACGTGAACAAAGGTAGTTGCTTTGTTCGGAGTTGCTGCCGAAAATTCCAACGATGAAATCACTCAATTTCAAATGGGCCGCTATGTTAGCAGTAACGAAGCGATGTGGCGTATTTTTTCATTCGCTATACATGAAAGACACCCCACTGTTTTTCACTTGGCCGTACATTTGGAAAATGGTCAAAGAGTGTATTTTACAGCGGAGAACGTATTACAACAAGCTGACAGGCCGCCATCGACAACATGACCAGCTTCTTTGAAATGTGCCAGAATGATGACTGGCCGTCAATGTTCGTGGCCCAACATCATTCCAATATCTGCGAACTGTTAATGGTGTATTGTGCGGCACATACAGAGAAGCCTGTTAACGTTTGGGATTGCTAGAGAATGACACTCATTGGGACCACACACTCGAAGATGCTGTGATTTCGTCAAATGCTAAACGAACATTGTTTTCTATAATTTTGTCTACATGCTTCCCATCAACACCGATTGATTTATGGAACAAATATAAACATCATATGGCCGAAGATATATTGCATCAGATGCGTCTTAGAACATCGAATGCAGATTTGCAAATGAACGAAGAAATTCACAATGAAGCATTAATTTTAATTGAGGACATGTGCTTGATGCTTACCAACAAAGGATTAATACAATTAGGAATGACAACGCCCAATCGCCCAATGCACAACGTATTTAATCAAGAGTTGAGACGCGAAACCCAATACGATTCCGAGGCATTGAGAGAAACCGGTCAAAGAAACGTTCCCCTTTTAAATCAGCAACAAAAATATGCCTACGATACGCTCATGAAAGTAGTGAACGATGGAACTGGCAGATTTTTTTTCCTAGATGCTCCCGGTGGAACTGGAAAAACGTTTTTAATATCATTGATTTTGGCAACGATTCGATCGCAAAATAGAATTGCACTTGCACTTGCTTCATCGGGTATTGCAGCTACGTTGTTGGAAGGCGGTCGAACAGCTCATTCAGCACTCAAGTTGCCGTTGAACATGCAAACTAATGAAACTCCAACTTGCAACCTTTCGAGGAATTCTGCGATGGCCAAAGTGTTGCAGCAAAGCAAATTGATCGTTTGGGATGAATGCATGATGGCACACAAAAAATCTTTGGAGGCATGATGGCACGATGCAAGATTTACGAAACAACCAAAATCGGTTTGGTGGTGCGATGATTCTACTGGCAGGTGATTTTCGACAAACATTGCCAGTGATTCCACGATCAACGCCAGCCGACGAACTTAATGCATGTTTGAAGTCGTCCATTTTATGGAAATACGTCAAAACACTCAAATTAAATATGAATATGCGAGTTGAATTGCAGAACGACCGATCTGGAGAAGTTTTTTCCAAACAATTGCTCGACATTGGTAATGGCAAAATTCCTGTTGACACATCCTCTGGATACATTAAATTCCCTGCCAATTTTTGTCACTTTACTGAATCAAAGACCGAACTCATCGAGATGGTGTTCCCAAACATTGCTCAAAATTACAAAAATCATGTTTGGTTGAGCGAACGTGTTATATTGGCTGCAAAAAACGTTGATGTCAAGGAAATGAATATTCAGATTCAAAATAAGATAGCTGGCGAATTGATGACATACAAATCGGTTGATTCCGTTACGAACCAAGATGATGTTTTCAACTATCCAACGGAATTTTTAAATTCGCTGGAATTGCCCGGATTACCACCTCATAATCTACAATTAAAAGTCGGATCGGTAATCATTATGTTGCGGAACATAAACCAGCCACGTATTTGTAATGGCACCCGGCTTGCGGTGAAGAAATTAATGAACAACGTCATCGAAGCCACAATTTTGAAAGGGAAGTACAAAGGCGAAGACGTTTTGATTCCACGCATCCCTATGATTCCCAACGACATGCCATTCGACTTTAAACGGTTACAATTTCCAGTGCGGCTTGCATTTGCAATGTCGATAAATAAACCGCAAGGGCAGTCGTTAAGTGTTTGTGGCATCAATCTTGAAAATCCATGTTTTTCACATGGCCAATTGTATGTCGCCTGTTCCCGTGTCGGAAAACCATCAACATTATTTATTTACGCGCCAGAAAACAAAACTAACAATGTTATGTATCAAAAAGCATTACAATGAACACTATGTTTTTTAATTATTTTTTTTTAATTATTTATTCCAGTTCGAATTGAATATTCATAGCTAAGACAGTACAACGTCTGTCGGGTCAGCTAGTTAGGTATTAAAATTCAAGCTATATACCTTACTCATATTCAGCATGAAGAATAAGTGCACTTAGTTCATTTAGTTATAATAGTTATAATAAGTGCACTTAGTTCATTTAGTTATAATAAGTGCACTTAGTTCATTTAGTTATAATAGTTATAATAAGTGCACTTAGTTATAATAGTTATAATAAGTGCACTTAGTTCATTTAGTTATAATAGTTATAATAAGTGCACTTAGTTCATTTAGTTATAATAGTTATAATAAGTGCACTTAGTTCATTTAGTTATAATAGTTATAATAAGTGCACTTAGTTCATTTAGTTATAATAGCCGGATCTTGAATTCACTGTTAAGAGTAATTCTTATAAATGTTTGAATATGAAAAGAAAAAGAGAAAGCAACGATTGAGTAAATAGTAGCAAATTCCATTGTGGTGTTTTTATTTTATGTGCAATAAAAGGGCGCTAAATATTAGATTCGAACGTTGAACAAATTTATGGAGAAAGAGGCATATAAATTAATTTGGATAAAAAGATCCGAAAGAAAGGGTGGCATAGTAGTATAGAACATCCGTCAGGTAGATGGACTGACGACACAAAGATAATCCTAGGAAGGATGTAGAAATGATAATAATCAGCAGTCTAGTCAGTGAAATCGGACGATGATGATGATGTTATATGTAGGAAGATGCAGATACATTAATATGGTTATAGTATTTACTTCAATTTCATTTCTCAATTTCAGATTATATTAATAATTAGTTAACAAACTCGAACAACATTGTTAATCCAAGTTTTGCGTTCTCCTATCGACATCCATTAATCTTGCTTTGAAGTCCGTCACTGCGTCGAACATAGACAATGTAGTGGTCTTGTAAATAATGTAGTGGTCGTCTCAGCTAATTGGGTGTCGGTAAAAAGTCGGGAAAAATTAACTGTTAATTTACTTTCATTCATTCACGTTACTGAAATTAATTGTTTTCCATTTAAATAGTGCCTCGGGGCTTGCGGAAGTTTGTTTGGTCCGTAGGTCAGCGTTCTAAGATGACTCGAGCATTTTACTCTCGTGTTGCGGACCGCTATAATTCCGGAGCTCAGATGAGCTCGGATGAGTCTTTTATTCAATACTGTTTTATTACGTGCCCGTGTGTAGACCCGGTAAAACTAGTGGAAGCAGAGTTAAACTTAATTAATAATAATTAATATTATTATTAATATCATATTAATAATAATATAACTATATAATTATTATTAAGTGTGTCATATTACATTAGTGTAACCTTTGATTAACCTTTGATTATTGTTAGGAACGATTTGATGAGATTCGGTTTTTTGATGTGGGTTTTATTTGAATTGTTTCCAAAACGAAGTATAAAAAAGTAATGATGAGTAATGATTTCAATCAACTGTTATGAGTAAAAAACAGTGTTATATTTTGCAGTCGTTTTATGATTGTAGAATGGAGACATGTTGGTTTTAAATGCTAAGCTTCAATACACAAAGCTTGGTGTCTTTTTTGATGAAGTAAATAAAATTTGAAATATATACCTAGTGCCAACTTATCTAGATATATTGTTGTTGATAAATGGCGTGTTCTCTATAAAATGAACATTCATTCAAATTTATTCAGTTACTGGTGTAAAAAATCGGTGAAGCTTAATTCGTAATCGATATCTCCAGATTATAATGTGCCAACTACCGGGCACACGCCTCTCCTTGCAATTAACATGGGTTCACATTATATATCACCATGGGGTCCAAGTGTCGATTTGCGGATATTGTAAACATTCGTAATCCCAGACTTTTGTTAATTCTCCATGATATTTTCCTTCTCCGCCTGACGCTACTACGACAGAGTTCCTTACCATCCCAACCCCCTAGTAGTTGAAAGCCTAACTTATGTCCCCGATAGAAGGCCCGTTGTCGGACTCGTCGTCCTCAGCACGTCTCAGACGACCCCGACGACACAATTACTACTGCCAATTCGGTTCACTACACTCACAAACTACACATATACAGCGTCCCCGCCGGCGGAGACGAGGACGTCACTCTCACTGCACCGTGCGTGAACACACACCGGCCATCAGTCAACACTTTTACCAGGTATCGACACGTGCCTGGGCGCTTCTCACCGACGTGCGATCCCGCGGTACCCTCCCAAAGCAACGCCCTAAGCCGAGGTCCGTTCCTTCTGCCGGTCTACCGGCGGGGGAGCTCTTAGGCTCGTTGCTGCACACACTCTTTGCTCTCGGCTGAGCACCTTCTGCCCTCGCCTTAAACCATACCTGTCCGGTAACTCTTGAAAGTCCATTCCAATTTAGCCATTCCAAAAAAAAAATGTTTTCCTTCACCTCCGACTTAGTAAAAATATCAAGCATATAACGATTAGAAATTAGATAGATCTAGTCTAAATTAAAAATCAATTGTTCATTTGTAGCATTAATTTGAAATTACGGAGTAGAGAATCTTCATTAATAGATGTTTTAATGTAAAGGAAATAACTAAGCTACGTACGAAGTAGCTACTAAATCAGTATCGAGTTTTAAAATGTAATTTAATCACTTTAAAATTACATCTCGTAAATGCAGCTCAGTTATCTTTACAGTTTTCCTGTCCCTCTAATGAAAACTCATTTCATTGAAATTATTACCGCGCTCTAGCAAATAATGATGAAATTCTCACTTCGTTTACCATCTGTAACTCCATCAGTTACTTAAGATTGGCAGACGGAAAGGCAAGTAAGTATATAAATATTTAATGATATGACATCATTTAAATCAATAGATACGTAACGACCTAATTTGAAGAAAAGCAACAATATTTAAAAATAAACGGACTACACGATTCCGTTTATTGCTGTTTCTTCTGAAAATTGTTTTTGTATATTTCAACTGCTTTAGACCTTAGTTATATGTCATAAGTTAACTACATGATCTTTGGCTTAAAGGTTAAAAGTTAAGTTGGTAGGTTAGTATCATTCCTACAACTAAGGCATCGACTGGCACATGATCTTGTGCAAGTCAGTAATTTGGTAATCACGGCACCTTTTCCAGTGTTTATTTTTAATTCTACATAAGTCGGTCATATTTGAAAATACTTACTTTTTAATTTTTGACTCCATAGCTAAATTCATACAATAAATTGGTTAATTTTTGACTCCATAGCTATACTTTCTAGTACATGCGACATTTATTTTCTATTAGCTGACAACAGCACTATTTGCATCGACAAGATTCGTAACTCTCTGAAACATTTTAAACTTATTACCATAGATCGGAGTAGGTAGATTGAATTAGGGTCAATGATCTCAAACGTATATATATGTTAATATGAACATACCTCCGGGATTCCGGAATTTTAAAATTGTTAAGACTTTTTTCCGGAATTTCAAAATTATAACGTGGAGCTAGGTGTAAGGTGAGAAACGAATCAATGTGAGCAAGATTTTTTTTAACATTTTCCGCGCCATGCACAGGTGACCGGCATTCTAAGTAAAAAACATTTTGTGGTGTTCAAAGACTTCAAGTAAAAGCCTAACAATGTATAAAATGGTAATAGATACACTTAATAATAATAGAAAAAAGGCATGTCCATGTTCTGTATGACATCATGATTCCATGATTCAAGTACGAAAAATCAATCTACCTACTCCGATCTCTGCTTATTAACGTCGAATAAATTTACCTACCGACCGTACTGATTGTTTCTGAGTTACAATTACTTACTCTCAACGAATTTCTCTTAATTCAGGCAGTTCGTTAAACGGGCAATTACAATCGCCTCTTGTCATTTAAGCAGTAAACTTTTGCAATCGACGATGAAACCTAAGATATTATAAAAAAGTTCAAAACAAAAAGCCTAAAATGGTCCTTCTTAGGAAATGTCTGGTACACATTTTGAAAATGGTATAGTATATATTCATCATTCTTATGTATTGAAATACAACTACGCCATATGTAAGGCCAAAAAAGACGCATAACATTTCAAATAGTCCTTCTTCGAAAGGTCCGTTTTTATAGTAAAAGAAAATACGTAACGTCATAGAAGCGTTATAGTTATGTTGGTCAGTTAACTCAGAATCATGAGCAGACTATATAGATCCTGAAACCACGGAGTTCGTAAAATGGATTCAGACTTCGTGAAATGGTCAGAGATACAATGTATGTATAGTTTAGCCTCAGTCATGTAAAGTAAGGTACACATGAACTCAAATCATACTCAAATAGACCTGCTAAAATCATAACCCTTCTTTTTTTTGGTTTTGTCGTAGTCGGGTAAAAAGAAACGGGTAGAAAGAAAATCGAAAGAGAATTGAATAATTTGCCGAAAAGATATTCAGCAAGAATGGCCGCTTTAGCCGTTAAAGCGTAATTCAGAGGAAATAAAACGTATAACTTTCTCCGGGCGTTATTTAACAGGGAGATAGGAGTATATTTATGTAGGCCACCGCTTAGCGTGTTGTGTAAATATTTGTAGTACTTAACAGATTTAGGCCTTTTTAGCAATCGATTCTAGCAATCACGTTCCATGTGTCGGCCTGTTATAGAATAGTGCCACTCCAATTTTCCCGCGGATGTCGTAAAAGGCGACATAGCGGCTACCACAAGCCCGTAAGATGGTAAATGGTAATGTTTATTGCCACTATTTCTACTTTCATTCGTGAGGTTATCCTTGGCCGGTACCTCTGGGAATTGCGGATTTTTTAAAATTATCATTCGTTCGCTAAGGCTCATATACATCAGTGAAGACACACAGGTCTATGTATGTCTCTCTACTGTTTTATTTGTAACTAGCGACCCGCCCTCACTTCGCTTCGGTTTATTAAATTTAAAACAATCGGAATAAGATATTTTCCTGCGGTAAAATGGAGCTTATATTTTAAGTTAGACCTCTAGCAATACATCGGTGAAAACTGCATTCAATTCCATGCAGTAGTTTTTGCGTGATGCGTGTACAAACATACAGACAGACAGACAGACAGACAAAATTTCTAAAAACTGTTGTTTTGACTTCTGTTGCTCTAATGAAGACCCCCCATATTAGTTTTTTTTTCAATATCTATAATGTACAGACATCGGCCAGTTGCAATTTTATTATATGTAAGTATAGATTACCCAAGAAGCGATAAAACATACCAATTTCAGGAAGAGGTATTTGCCATATTCAAATTACAATTCTATCTATACTAATATAATAAAGAGGTAAAATTGTGTGTTTGTTTGTAGGTATGTTGGGGGTAATCTCGGGAACTACTGAACCGATTCCAAAAATTCTTTCACAAATAGGAGGCTACATTATCCGTGTCTAATATAGGTAATATTTTACTATAATATAAAATTTTGAAAAAAAAAATTGAAAAAAAAAAAAAAAAACCGAAGCGAAGCTAGTATTTAATATATTTAGAAAGGAATTCCGCATGAGTCTTGATAAGTTCTGAAAATATTTCTTTTTTCTGTTATTTTACTTTTGTGTTGCTTTAAATTGTTAATTTAAATCATTTCGAGTGATTTCGTCACGCGCTCGCGCTTATCGCGTTGTAAATATTTCGATCACTTAAAATATGAATGCTACGTTATCCTGTAAGAGACTACCATATTATGTGTATACCATATTTATCATGTTTGTATAGAACGAAAATGTATGTGGTGTCGTTGGCGAACATAATAAAATAAAATAAGGAATCTTTTGGGAGTTAGGAGTAGTCGTGATCCTGTTTACGGTAAACCAAAGATGATAATATCGGATATGTACTGGATTGAACTATTTGAATTCTAAAAGTAACTTCCACTTCTAGCGTTTCGTTTTGATAGTAAAGTTTGTCGTATGAAAATGCGATATAAGATTATAATAAGATTATATTTTCTAGTGAGGTATCTGATGATTCAGTGATGGTAACGGTAGGGTAATACAATTTACTCTTGATAAAAACTTTTAGTTGATTTAATAGTCTTGAACCTATTTCTTGTATTCGAAAGTGCTCAGAACAACTCGTACCTAGATAATTAATAACTATTACCGTGCAACAAAAAGTTTTTATACATATTTTTTTATCAAGAAATAAAATTCCTACATAATCTTAAAAACGTAGTGATGGAGATCGAGCTTTACCGAGATTAGCTATTTGCGTCACAGATTACAAAAATGAAAGTGGTAAACTATTTAAACCTACAATATTATAATAAAAATACATGTCCTATACAACTCGGCGTATTTGATAATATTCTAGATACATATCTTCGTTTATTACACTCGTTATAGATTATATTGTAATAAAGTGTGCATTTAAAAATTATATTGACACTCCAAATCTTTGTATGTGATCATAAATTTTCCAATGTCAAGAAATCGTAAAAATATCGTGGCGAATACGAAAGCAATAGCAATTTCGAATATGGGAGGCATCTTGTGACTGTAGCAATAATAATCGTATTCGGTGATCCGATCCCGCACGTAGTTTCCCCCTTACTGAACTTATCGACAGCCGACTTAACATGGATGACGGAAAATAAGAAAAAATAACATCTTCGCTTGAGGTTACGTCGAGAGAATTTCTTATCTTATTGTACACACGACTTTATCTCATTCTCATAAGCCGGGTTACCCCCTCTCAAAAACAACTGCCGTGAAATGTACTGCGTACGTGTTTCGGGAAAGAGATTTGACACAGCCAATCAAATTTCCTCGAGTTAGGAGTATAAGTCGATAACAGAAGTCTCCTACTTCAGTCATCCTATCCCACACTGTCCCATCGAGTGGAGAGTATAATAATAATATATATGTAAGAATGGAGAGGACAGAGGAAATTCCTTATCTTATTATATATACACTTTACTCTCCATCCATCCCTTGGGGGGGGGGGGGGGGATTACAATGGGATGTCGTCCCGATGTACATACTCCCTAGTCTCCATTTTCCTCAATGTTTTTTCTAAATCTATTCCTAAATCTCCAAAGGTAGGCGGCGCAACTGGAACCATGTGAACGTTTGTCATTGATGAATGGGCCGACTCTATAGTCATTGCTACCTTCTTACTTCAAAAAATCAAGATACGAGGCACTTGGTCTGCAAAATCAAAAAATCTTTGATTGTCCACACAATTGAGGAAAAAAGTAAACATTTGTGCCTTCTGATGTAAATATAAGGAAACAGCCGCATAGTACGAATGAGGTCTTCAGTTACGTGGGAAAACAATGTTGTTTATTTCTGGATGTAGTGACTATCCGATAACAAAATCGTTTCCAATTCACTGTTACAGACATACACGTATTTACCGCTAATGGGAATAAAGTACTCAAGTAGTAGCTGTGCCCGGCATGCGTTGCAATGCGTTAGATTTTTTTTTGTCAGAAACCTTCGCGGGCGCGCGCACAACAACTCACCAAAGTTTCATCGAAATAGGATAGATCGTATAGAAGACGAACAAAAAACATTAATTTTTATATATTAGAAGATATACAATTATAAACGTAGCGTACCGTGAGAAGTTTATGAAGAGTACGTCGACTTCAGAGCGATAATGACGGTGAGCAAGTGTAATTCGGACAAGCATTAAATTAAGAATTCAAAGATGTTTTTTGACTTTTGACTAAAACTACATTCAAAACCCGTTATAATTTAAGCATAAGATACTGTTATTGATGGTGTATGCCAGAATGACGGGTGTACCTTTTTTTCAAAATAATTTTACATAGAAAGTTACAGTTTTTTTTTGGAATGGTACACAATAAATAGTTCACACCAGGTACGTTTTATTCTCTATATTCACGTAATTCATTCGATTAAATACAGTACAACGCTACTAATTGATGGCATTGACGGCTTTTAAAGTTTTAACGTCTCGAAACATCAAAACAACGATGTGAATTGGCGTGTACGATAGTATTTCTGCACTCTGGAAGATATATTCAATTTCAGATATTGTATTTTTTTTTCATAATTTCATTTGTAATTCCATCAAAATAGGACGTGGATTATAATTCTAAGTACTTGATGTACGGAGAAACAACGAAATTATAAGTTCTTTAGTCTGAAATAAGTAGATAATATTAATAAAAAAAAGCCTTAATAATTAATTAGGCATTAAGCTCGCGTTTTAGACGATATTGTGCAATGAAGTGTATAAATAAATAAGAAAAGATAAATAATTCAATTCATTTACGCTTCATCTGGCCAGGTGGTTTTGTATAAGGTACTTTAGGAACATTTAAATTGTACAAACATTAATTAAGATTACTATGTTTTAGTAGAGTAATCGTAAAATAAACCGTAAACAAGCCCTTTTTCGTTTACTGCTGAGCCTCTCACACACATTGTCATGTGCATGAGAAACGTATCGCTTTAAAACTTCACGTGACCGAAAGCCGAGTGATGTATATAACATAGAGTGGTTACAACGTAACGCAATGAACTCTGAAACTGTGTTTCAATGTGCGTCTCTTTTTTACTCGTCATCTCTTCGTCGCAGATCCCAAAGGGGAAAAAGTTCTTCGTGTATATTCGGAATAAGATGGCCGATCGGGATGTAACAAATACGGACGTGTGACATTTTATGATATTTATTTATGATATTCTCTTTACCCTCACCGTACATCACCGAACGGAGTAACAACATTCAAGAAAAACGAAAATACACAATATAGTTTAATTTCAAGCTATAGGTATACTTAATATTATGTAGGTACACATATAATCTATTTTTCAAACAAAAGAGCAAAGTCATGAATATAAGATGTTTTTCATGTAATTTTGATGTATCTCTCCAAGAGTTAAATCGAAAGGGTCTACGATGAGTGACGACCCTTTTTACTTTGCGAAAAACATCCAGATTCTAATGGATGCTTCAAAGTTACTTAGAACATATAACTGTAGATTCTATTTATACAGCTTTTATTGTCAGTTTCCTCTCCATTTTATCGGTGAAGTACAAAATTAACAAGGACTGAAGAACTTGTCTGTAAGTAGGTACTTGTTGTCACAGTTACAACTGTTAATTTTGTTTTAGTCTAGAGTTGAATATTATCGTTCGTGCGAGTTATGTATACAAAGTTACTAGTTTCCTAGATAAGTGAATCTCTATTTTCTTACTGGAGAAAATGGTAACAAAACATTCGCTCGCCGCCGAGGAAACAATGTGTACGGACAGGAAAGAAAGTCTTAAAAGTGTTCATGAAGACAAAGTAACAAAACACGAAGTCCCTGGTTTGCAGCGGAAAATAATGATCAAAAGCAGATAAGTACCCTAGTTGTCTTGTCTCTATTGTAATACAAGCTTTAAATTATTGTAGCGAAAAGACAATATTTCTTATTCTATACCTATTTGAAAAATAAAATTATATTTAATATTTTTTTATTATTTATCATCGTATATAAAATAATATTATACATTCTCATACTAGCGCATATAAGTACTATCTCCGTTCCGTCGTGACTAATAAAGCGATGTATTTCATCCACTTTTCATCAATGAACTTAGAATTTCAT
Organism: Sesia bembeciformis; assembly: GCA_943735995.1. Lineage (NCBI taxonomy): Eukaryota > Metazoa > Arthropoda > Insecta > Lepidoptera > Sesiidae > Sesia > Sesia bembeciformis. The sequence goes on from OX031031.1 coordinate 11,208,631, forward strand.
CAATCAATCAATTTCATCAATGAATAGTCTTAGATAAGTTAAATGAAACGGCCTGCATGCCTGTTATAACCGTTCAGATATTTCATGGACAGTAACAAGATGAACTCTTGTTGTCTCTGTAAGTAAATGCCGCAGAACCTGTGTGAAACCTTTCTCATTTCAATTATCGATACCTATCTTATGTAGAAGTGGTTCGCTCAATATTCATTTTTGTGAAGTACGCCAAAGAGGAAATTGAAAAGGAACACCTGGTGTGCTAACTCATTGTCACCGCAGTGAGGAGATATATTTTAGAAAACTCCGAATTTCGTTTGATTATTTTTTCATAAATAAATATGTACTTATATAGATATAAATTATATACTTTACAGACGGGGTAAGTTTTATACTTACAATTAACTGTAATCCTATAATTACATTTTGCATGTAATATCGTTAATACGTAAAACACCCCTAAATCAGAAATGATCAGTCAGTAGGTATATACTCTAAGAAAACATGAACAGAGAAGCGGAGCAAACGTTTTATATGTATGTTGGTATATGTATATGTATATATATGTACTCGTATATCTAAAGAGTGGATCAGTCATTAATATTGGTTAACTCTCTGAATATTTCTTTTGTATTGCCAAAGTATGATCATTTCCATAAAGCGCATAATGTCGAAGAGATTAAATACATGTAGCTATTAGGTAAGGAGTCAATCGAAATGTCCAAATTCCATCCACGTGAATTCTGTTGTTGATTCTGGTGATAGAAATTCCATTTAATTTCTTCACCTTCGACACAGCGTTTATATAAAGCTGTGCCTTCATAATGAGGTTCATAAGTCGTTGACTTAGACTTTTTAACTTATAATGTGGCGATGTACCTATAACGTGTAAATGTAAGGCAAAGTTGTTTTATCTAACGCTGTAGGCGGATACAATACAAGAGCATCATGATTCACGGTGACGTATTTTTACAGATACAAGTTACTCGGTCACCCTACTTTACAATTGTGATGTACGTTACAGTGACCCTTTTTTGTACGTCGGTATATTGTATGGGAGGGAGACCCCGTGTTCGCTTTCAGTTTGTCATTTGCGGCGCGAATTACGCGTTTATCACAACGGCGCGTAATCTGCCGTCACTTCGTGTTTGCCACCTCGCTGTACACGTAATATTTTTGTAAAAATTGTGTGTACTTACACTTTATCCGAGGACGTATGGTAATCATATATATCATAATGCTATGAGTACTATTATCAATGTTGGTTTGAATGCGATAATTTCACTGTTGAATTAATTGTAAATTTTCATAATCTCAATATGGTTCCATCGCGCTTCTGCCCTATTTTTATCCGAACTAGCTTTTATATTCTAGTTCAATTTGCGCCTGGTTCCTCCTGTAGATTATATTATTATTGTCTTATCTGTGTCGTGGCTTAGATAATAATATTTTTTTTTTATCAAGAAATGTAGTCGTTATCTGCGATTATTATATTTGTATTTTCACTTTATAATATAATGTAAGATTTATAAGCGTCAACAAACAGCGGTCAGAGAAATGCGATTCTATCGACTCGCATATTTATAGAGGAAGGCTACTACGGGATGCGGGCACAGATCAGAGAGCCGCTCGCCGCGGAACCTCTTCACGTAGCTTTTGTTGTTTCACAATAACTGATTAATTTGTACATAGCAGGCTCATTTTCTATTTGGAAGACAGACTAGCTCAGTGAGTAGTGCACCTCCCTGCCGTCTGAAATGTCCCCAGTTCGGTTCCAGATCAGGGAAGTATTTGTTTAAACACAATGTTTATTCGGGTTTCACATAAAGAAGTGCCTTGGAGTACGCCATTATATAATTATATTTTATTTAGATATCATATTTCCTGTCGAGAATTATAACATGCTTTTATAACATTAAAACATCACGCCATCGCCATCACAATAGAAGTAAATTGTTATTCATTCGTTAAATAAATACCTACAAATTATTCTATAAATTTTTTTTTTTCAGACTAAAAAACGAAGTAAGTATTTGTATCTATGTATATGTAACAGCAATGTGGTTTCAATTTAGCATTAAGATGTTAATTAAAACGGCTTGAGGTAATAATAATATACAAAAGAGTCTCATATCGGGCAGTGATTCTTTGGCAAGGTTGTGAGGGCGGGCGAGGGTGTGTGCGGCGCGGCCCGCGGAGGGCAGGGCGTCAGTGCCGCGCCGCGTCGCGCCCGGGCCGCCCGCCCTCCTGTTCCCGGCCTTTACGTAACGATGCTCGAGTCCGCGAGCTGATGGCCGCGCTCGTCTGGTGGTTGGCGGCCTGCTGCCTCGCCCGCGCCGCCACCGCCGGCAACCCTGACGCCAAGCGGCTCTACGACGACCTGCTCTCCAACTACAACAAACTCGTCCGCCCAGTCGTCAACACCACAGACGTTCTTCGTGTCTGCATCAAACTCAAACTCAGTCAGCTCATAGATGTAGTAAGTGTCACTCGTCGAGCTCCCCGCCACCGCTTTAACGATACGTCGCTAATGTAAACCGGTGATTAGAGGCCTGCCCCTTCAATGCGTGCCTTTGATATGCACAGTGAGATGAAACTGACCTATATCGAGCACAGTCTGGAGTGTATTGCGAATGCATACCTTACTTGCACTTGCGCGTCGCTTTTGGAATTTAAATAGACACGAATCGCACGAAACGCCTCGGGTACGCGACCCAGATTTTGTAGGACACTGTAGTTTCACACAAATCTTACAACCATTTTACAAGATTTATGTAAGAGCATTTGAACCACGGCGCGGGTGGATATATCGGTAAGCGTCGCATTCACACGTCCCCTGTACCCTCTATTCTCGCGGGAAGTCTCGCTGTCTCCTCTTATGTATTTCAAATCATATTCCATAAATCATTCGACGGATAGGAATTGTAACATTCCCTTCCTACATTTTTTATCTTTTTATGACACTTGAATCATTTTATATTAGATGTACAAAATGGTTTATTAAAAGTATTTAAATACAAAATGAAAATACTTTTTTAATTTTCTATTTCAAATGCAAAATACAAAATAGTTTTTCCTTTTGTATTTTAAATACTAAATGCAAAAAACATATTTTCAAAATACTTTTTTTAAATAAATACTTTTTTATAGTTTTTAATTTTCTTTATTTATTTAAGTAAAATATTTTAATATTATAATTTGTTCGAAGACACTGTCGCTCATCTTTCTTGTCATGTCGTCTCATTATCATGCCACCATATGAGAACAACCTTTCTACTGGTGCAGAGCTAGGTAGGCAGGTATTGTATTTTAAGAAGACTCTTTTTACAGTTGGGTATTTATTTAATGACTCCAAACTGGTATCATCATCCTTTAAATATTGGAGTGTTTTTAGGTCAGTAGTGGTGTTTACACTATATCACTAGCTGCTGAGGAGTCTGAATCTTCTAAAAGCACAATATTACTTTTTTTCTATTTTTTTTTCTGATTGAAGTGATTGAGGTATATTTTTCATATCTTCATGTTTTAGTTTTCTCACTTCTGCTACAAACAATTCCTTTACATGTTCCTTATTTGCCCTTGGCACCCATTTTAATTTGAAAAAAGGATTATGACACTGATGCCAAAATAGTTTCTTTAGCTTTGGGTTCATCTAATAAGTATAATTTTTGAAATAGTTTTTCAAGACTTTTTTGATTACGTCTATTAGCACACCACAATATGTTGGATTATCCTTTTCCAAAGAGTTCAGAATTTTTTGCATTCTCATCAATTCAGTAAGAAGGCATCCATAGAATGTCTCTTTGTCTCCTTCTAAGCTTATAATACCTTCAGCTATAGGTTTTGAACAGTAAGTCACATCTCTGGTACCTACATACGTTGACGTGAGTTGAACATCAGCAAAATGGTACTGTAGTATGATCTGAATAATTCGTGAAAGTTGCAGTCATTTAGATGCAGATAATAAGATAAAATAATTTATGTAATGACGAGACGACGAATGGCCGCGAACGGGTTTGAAACGCTGACGACCAAGACTCACTTTTTTATCGAATCGGATAATGATTAAAACTTTTCCCAAAAATTGGGTCGTCGGCCTATTTTTTAACTATAAATTATTAATATTTTAACATAAATTATTTACCGGTGGACTCGTGTTTTCTCGAATCTGCGGGCAAGATCAAACTCTGTTTTGTAGGAACGGGAAAAGCTAAACAGAGAGCTGTCAAGAAAAGTGCATTTCCACGCGCTTGCTCAGAAGTTAGTAGCTGTGAAAGCCGCTATCAAAAACGCTGGGCGACACACTTAAGTGTCATTCACATTCTCCAGATCTATTAGCTGCTAGTGATTTCTATCTCTTCAACTACTGAAAACACTTTTAGTGGTAGCAGTATGTTTCACGCGATATTACAATTATTTACAAAAGTATTATATAGAGAATACGTTTATATGTCACTGTTATATACTCCTCTTTTCAAGGGGTGCTTACAAACAATATATTCATTTAATGAACATGAATTAAAAGGTTCAAGCATAGAAAAGCAAGTTTATTTGTATACGTAATGAACATATCGCATGGATAAAGAATACCAACATACATTGTATGAGTGAATAATGAATATAAAAAATCAAATTAATATATATAGCTAATAATAATTAATATATAACTATTTAATCAGCTTATAATATTATTACACAGTTTTCAGAGTAGGATGTGACAAAATGTCATTCTATATTAGGCGACATAATGGATATCTAAATTGGTAAAAGGTACAAGGAGATCGCAAGCGTAAATTAAATAATAGTGTAATTAAATAGTTTTGCGTAATTAATAAATAACGTAAATAATAAAGTAAATCCTTGGGCAATATTTAGACGGATTATATTTATACCCATTTAGCTTGCTTTGCTCATAATCCATTCCTCAAGCTGAACTACCATTTGTCCTTATTGTAACTAATTATTGTAACTTATTGTAACTTATTGTACTTATTGTAACTGAACTACTATTTGAACTACTCTAACTTAGAAACTTAGCGTAGGAAAAGGAGTTAACTCTAACGTTATGGTGCTGGTCTAAAATATACTTTTGTAACTATTCACTTTCCAAAGGAAAACAATCCCGATAAAGATAACATTTTACTGAAACTATTGCAACTGCAACTTTTGTAAATTAGTCGTGCAGCAGTCCAGGAAACAATAAATATAAGTACCTACATATTAAATTAATACAGCTATCGCAAAGCAAAAGTTAATGCATACCTACAGAATATTTCGAAACCCGCTTGGTATGATGTCATTTCCCTAATATGAAAATGGAAATTCACTTACTAAATTGAAATTTCTAAGTGGAGTGTTTTTGCTGAAAGGCTTTTTATCTAATTAACCTGTTTAAATTTAATTACGTTAATTTATTTCATTACTAAGTTTCGTTATGGATTACAGAGATAAGTAGGACCCTCTGTAACTTTAAGATTTATTTTGCAGATAGGTAATTTGAAAATCCTTATCGGTTAAATTGGATCTCTTGTCATCTGGCTCTACCAATGGATATACTCGTAAAATGTCAGTCTAATGAATAACAACAAAGGCTAATGGTGGATGCGATACTAATCCTAATATCTCATTCCGACGCTACAAACACCAAGTGACGTTCACTTTAATTCTCGTCCCTAACGATCGAAAATAAATTATATTACCCAGCTCTACAGTCAGCGCGTAAGGATATTACACTGAAAAGAAAATTACTTGACAGCATCTTGCGAAACGTGTAAAAAGAGAAGCTTTATTTATAGTGGTAGGAAACTAGGCAATAATTCAGGTTTCTTATTTACCCAGCTGTCTGCTATAAACGTCAAATGGTTTTGTTTGATAGATATTCTTGAATAGTTAATGTTTTCATGACGTATTGATAATTAGCGCGAAGGTTGATGGACGGTGGGAGATACACGATGACAATTTTTCTATAACTTTTTAAACTTTCGCGTTTTGTACAAATTTTATATTGTAAATAAAATAAAAAAATAAAAATGGATTTTATTGTCGGTAGTCCTTTACATTGAGAATAGTGAAATCTTAAAAAAAAACATCAAGAGCAGCAGAAAATACTCTACATAAGGATATATTGTCTCCTTATTTCCTTTTATCGGATATATCGGGTCTGAACGCGTATATTAAAGATTTTTGTTTACCTTTTATTTCTACTCGACGTCAATTATTTATTTATTCAGTCAACTCGTGACTACGGCTGGTGTAGACCTTGCCGAAACGTTGAATAGAAATAAAAGGTACACAGAAACCTTTAATATATGTGTTCAAAGCCGGTTTACAATATAAAATTCTTCCCTATGTAGCTTAAAGTGAAAAAAGCAATATATCATAATAACGATATGATAACGTAATGTCATTTAGTGATTAGACGCGTTATTTGAGAAAGCTTTCAGTTTTCTAAGGATCGGTTGGTCCGCTCTCTTGACGGAGTGCCGACTTTGCACCCCACTTACTTTCACAATCAGGCGAATAGATTTTAGTGATTGTTTCAAGTTAAATTCAATGAAGCGTCTTTATTTCATAATTATTGTAGTATGATAATAAAGATAATCTCTCATTCTATTGAACCACGATATAAAATCCGTTTTTTGGTTCTAATTAGTTTATTCCAGAAGAAGAACCCCCGAGGGGCTCTGAAATGCAGATTTGTCTCCTATAATCTGTATGTACACTATTCTTAGACCTGATAGTTTTAATTAGCAGGAACGAAAGTACCTATATAAGTATCTAGTTAAATAATATAAATGGAACGGTTAGCGTCGCCTGTAAGATTTCTCCAGCGAGTCACGACCTCAAAAACAGTAGGAGGGGGCTCCTGGCGTCGCGATGTCCGTCTTGCGCATGCGCCCGCGCAGGGAGTTCATGCCAACCATTGAACAATGCACCTTACAGCGCTGTATTAGAGCTCAAGTTTGCTAGAAACTAATTAACAACGTTACAGCCCCTAAAATTGAAAGACACGCATGTGGGCATTTATATTAAGACATTTTAAATTTATATTTCCAATACATTAGTGATATATCTTCCTATAAACAGCTATGTAAATATATTGGTACTTATCATATTGTGGAATATTAGCATCATCAGGGGTGAGAGGAGGCGCGCGCTTAATCACGCAACTGAGTAATATGCTCAACCACAATACGCATTACTCGGTTACATGGCTGCCGGATAGCATTCTATAGTGCGCCCGATAATATAATAGTTCTATATTAGGTATGTACTCGATATCAAAAATAAGACTAAGAGCAGAAAATGGATAATAATAAAATATAGTTTAATATTTCTTTACCTTCAATAACGAATCATTTCATGCTTTTTAAAGAAACCTCAGGGGCATTGTATGAAAAATGTTCTTCTTAGTCTATTATTTCCCCGGGCCCATTATCGGAGGCAATTCGCTCCGGGTATACATTCAGTTCAGAGTACGTGCGTCTTTAACACAAGGAAGTTCTCAACAACTCTGCGTCTTCAAACTAATTTAAACCTTTGTTTATTATTCTTTCCCAACGCTTCGCTGATATCAAAGATCGTTTTCAATTTCGAACTTAAAACAACATTTTACGAAAATTTATGTAGCTTGATTCATTTACATTAACAATGGCAGTGGATAACGTTGGCAGAAAGTTTTCTTTTATACCGAAAGATTAGATTTGTGCTGTGATATCTTTTCCTTTTTGCAATAAATTACTTAGAAATCCACGTAGCGTAAAACCTTACGTTTCTTCATCTCTTTCTGAATATTTATTTAGTTACAAACATAGGTCGGAAGGGCCGTGATGAAGTGCGTAACACAATTTGTATTTATCTTCAGAAGGCAACGACGGCGACACAACGAAACGAGCTAGGGCTCTCGGCTGTCGGATGAGAACAATCTAATATCCTTTGGGAAACGCAGGCTGTAATAGCGGGTCCCGACGGAAAATAAAATATTCACCGACAATAATTCCCTTTGGATACCTAAGAGCCTCCTAACACATTCATTGTCCAAGGGGAAAGATTTAAAGAAAGGTTGTTACTTGCTTACTGAAAGAAAGTTCATTGTACAAAAATACCTATATCACGTTCATTTCCTATCTTACCTTATCTTGCCTCTTATAAATTGCAACGTCTTCAATCTGGCTGTTCTTTTTACTCAAGATTAACTGGAGGGATCTTGAAACGTTCTTATTATTATGTGGTTGCCAGTGTTAGAACAGATAACATTAAGTGTTGGCTAACATCCAAGTTTATAAATTCAAGGTAGTTTGGGACCTTTAAGTTAAGGACTTTCGCATAAGATTTTTTTGGGCATGGCTTGGCTTGAAATTACCCCTTTGAAAACATATTAATTAGTTATACAGTAGTGCAACTCCAAATCTTTTAGATTTGCAAGCTTCTACCTTATGTGACTCCGCGAAACCTCCGGAAATCTGACGAGTGACAAATAAGTGTATGAGAACTTCATGTTGATTGTAATGTTTCCGAATAGACGCAAGCACAGCTACCATGTCAGGATACTTGTACAAGTCACACACGATTTTTCGCGAGTAGCATAGTACCTATAGTCTTTTAGTATAGGCACCTATTTTTCTGAAAGTCGTAGCGTGGGCCATATGGAGCTTTTTTCATCCGGCTGTGATAATAAATGTACACATCGAAACTTAAGCTATATAGACTTAAGTGAATTAGTTGAGCTCATCAAGACGTTTTAAGGAGGGTTTTAGGGAAGTTTACGATCGTTGATGTTTGGAAAATATTAAGGAATACCGTATTTAGAGAATTATACTGAAGATTTCACTACATCGCATTATTTGACATATGTAATTAATAAGAAATTAAATAAATATGATTATCAAAAAATGTCCTAAATCAGACTTAGTAGTTTTAACGAAATGTAAATGAGTCTTAATAGACTTAATTAAGTTTTGTTATCACCCATTTTTAAAGCCAAAGTGGGAGGACAAGAACGAGTCTATGTATGTTGTCTATCTTTCAAAGATCAACCAACTTAGCTAGGCAGCATTTAAAAAATACGTCATTTCTTATCGCTCATACCGTCATAATAATACTTGATTAAAGTCTTTAATCAGTGCGTGCTGTCTGTTATGTTTTATGTTCCGTAAACACACTGGTAGCATAGCTTTCTCCTTACAAATCTTATGAATGTGTTGAGAAAATAGTTTCATGATATTTGGTAGATGTTTCTTTTGTATTTAATAAATTACACCTACCCTGATATTTTTAAAATAAATCAACGTAATAAGAGATCTAATATGGAGACTTATAAGAGTTACAAGTTGGCAAACTTTTCTAAATCGCTGACAGGAAGGCGGATCGGGATAAACAATATAAGTCCTGAGCGAAGGCGCTTTGCGTCTAAAATGATGGATGTTGGCTTGGAGTTGTCTTCCCTAGAGTAACACATAAATTCGACATTTCTTAAACGTGTATATATTCGATTGAGAATTTCAACGAAGTCTTAGTTTGAATACACATTAAAGTATGAAAATCACCCGATGTACAGCTATACCCATAAGATTTTATTGTTAATATAATAATTTTATTCTAACAAAAATATAATAGATATTAATGTTTGTAGTCATTTTTATTGATTGTACGATGCACCGCCCTTCGAACTTCTGTTTAATCAAGGGTTGACTGGCAGAGAATGCCACTAGGCATTAAGTCCGCCTTTAGTACAATGTTCCTTTGTGCACTAAAGTTAAAATAAATAAAATAAATTTTTGCTGGGACAATTGTGCGCATAAGTTTTAAAACGTACTCGTCGAAGTTAAGCATGTAATTAAGCGAGCGTGTTTTGTAGTTTTTGAAGCATTTAATATTTTATTTACACGATAAACATTCCACCTAACGCTGCGGCACGCCAGCGGAAACTTCGTCGAGAAAAATTGCGGCCTAAATTAAACTTCCTCGGTTTTCATAATAAGGCAGACGACATTGTCGCGGTGACGGCCTATAACTAGACTTTAGTTTTAAATTGCCTCCTGAATCAAATCTATATTTTATTATAACAGAAAGTTTCAGCAATTAAATATTTCAAAAAAAAATATTTCATGGTTAGTTTACATGTTCGTCAAAACCAGATGAAATCGCCTGAACACGAACGTGTAAACGGACGTTTGCCTCGGCTCGGCATTTTCGTAATAAATAAATAACCAAAGTTTTATTTGTAATCTCGGCAAATGTTTCGTAGTCCCCTCTACACTTGTAGTCGCCTCTACGGTTTGTAGAAGTAGCATGCCGATGCTGCCTCTACAGGATGGTAATTACATTGAAATCACTAATTACATCTCTACCCCCTAATAGTTGACAGCGTAACTTTTGTCCCCGACAGGAATGCCCCTCCCCGCTACCGCCGCTCTCGGCACTTCCTAGACGACCCCGGCGACCCAATTACCGCTGCCAAAGCGGTTCCTACATTATACTCTACACAGGTATACCGCCGGCGGGGACGAGGACGTCACTCTGGCTGCACCGTCTACACACACCGGCCTTCAGCCAACACCTTTACCAGATATCGGCACGTGCCTGGGCGCTTCTCGCCGACCAGCGATCCCGCGGCACGCTCCCAAAGCAACGCCCTGAGCCGAGGTCCGTTTCTTCCGCCGGTCTATCGTCCTTACGCTCGTTGCTGCACACGCTTTTTGCTCCTGGCTGAGTGCCTTCTGCGCTCGCTCTGAACTATACATATCCGGTGACTCTTAAAAGGCCATTAAGATCACAAGAAATTAGCCGTTCCAAAAAAAAATCATTTCTTTCGTAAACAATCGTTAAATAAATTAATATATAAAAAATAAAAATATTCGTACAGTGGTGAGCAATTAGAGAATAGATAAACCAATACAGCACGGAAAAAAAACTCTTTCCCTTTTTAAGAAACGCACAAACGTTTACACATACACACAATTATACACATATATTTGTATACAAATCCTTATACTTAAAACTATTATACGAGCATTGTTGAGTGGAGAAATTTGTATAACATTGTTGAAATTAATTATTCATAAGCTTTTGTATACACAATGTTAATTAACTATCGGAGTGAATGAACCAGTTCGTACAGCGTAATGAGTCCTAGGGTGAGAGCTAGGGTCCACCTTGTTCTTGCATAATCGTGACTAATGTAAAACTTTAAACATTCATATTAAATATTCTTGTCTAAATAAATTATTTTTTCTTGTACAGCAATACAGTTGCAGACGAGTGGATAGTTCGCTTATTGATAAAGCGATAATGGTTATTTATTTGTTTATTCTTTTTTGTAAATTATTTCAAAAGGTGGACTTAATGCCTCACAGCGCTATCTCCCAGTCAACCTTTGACTGTGTAGGACACGAAGTAGTAGGCTAGTAAATAAATGTAACAAATATAGAAGATAGAAACGAAGTAGTAGGCTAGTAAATAAATGTAACAAATATAGAAGATAGAAACGAAGTAGTAGGCTAGTAAATAAATGTAACAAATATAGAAGATAGAAACGAAGTAGTAGGCTAGTAAATAAATGTAACAAATATAGAAGATAGAAACGAAGTAGTAGGCTAGTAAATAAATATAACAAATATAGAAGATATGAAAAAGAGCTAGTGTAGATAAATATTAAACTATAATCAATATTAACGGTTACATGAACATCTGCGATACATTCCAACATTAGTCAACTAATAAAGGACTAACGATAATTACATTCGCTGATGTGTTGAGTAAATTTGGGTGCTAATTAATTGGGATTTGAAGAAAGGCTTTTTGTTTTCAATTTTTAACAGGGACTTTTCTTCTCATTCATTTTACATATCAGTTCCATATCATATCCTACGCATAGTAATTGTAGCGTCTTGGCCTCACCCGAAGATAAGTCTGAAAAATGCTATCTAGACTCTAGACTTGATATTATTATAAGTTTAGTTAAAATCAATATTATTTTATGCCTATTCCTAACACATTTTGAAAATAGGTTTTGAAGGATGTAAAACGTAATTATCTAATACCACAAGGCCGGTTGTACTTCTAATTAATTTTACTTTGTATTTCTCTGTATGTTTTTGGTGTACAATAAAGTATACCAATCTATACTATCTACTGTGAACACGGAGTTTGGATAGACTATCTGGCTCCTTCTTTTTACATACAGGTAGAAAAAGATCTTACTAAGAAAATGTGGTATTTATTACAGAATTTGAAAAACCAAATAATGACGACGAATCTCTGGGTGGAACAATCGTGGTACGACTACAAACTGCGCTGGGAGCCACGGGAGTACGGCGGGGTGCATATGCTTCACGTGCCCTCCGACCACATCTGGAGACCGGACATCGTTCTCTACAACAAGTGAGACGAATAAACAACTTCTTTTTTACCCTTTTGCCTATTAAACTCTAAACTAAAAATTAAGCGAGCGAAGTTGCGAACTGACTGTCTAAGGTTTATTAATATATTTGAGCGTTCAAAAGCATAAAATTAACCTAGCAGGCAAGCCTATGGCGTCTTACCATTTTTACTTCGTTAATTGAACTTTAAAATATGGAATGTTTTAAATGAGTTTTGAAGTTAAATGATAAGAAGAGCGAACCTTTCCTGAATAAATAGGCGCTTTATAAGTTTATAGACATTACTTAAGTTTTTATAGGTCGATATCAACGTATAGGCCTCCTTGCAATCACTAGGGGTTTGCTGGGTCATAATCCACCATGCGAATCCAGTGGGGATTGGTTGATATTATACATGCCAATTTTTTTAATTAAAGCTCAAATACGCTAGTTTGCTCATGATGTTTTCCTTCACCGATGAGCTATACCGATAATTGCAAAATTGTACTTGCAATTCGAGGACCGTGATCCAAATGTGAGTGGAGAATAGATACATATTTCTAGAATTATTAATTAAGTTCAGTATTACTGTATATTAATTATCTACTTAAATTTACATTTTTTACATTCAAAAACGTTTACTTGTACAAATCCAATTTTTACACTCCTTTTATAAATATTACAACAATTTTATGTCACTTTATTTCATGTGTAATTGTAAGCATACTTATTGCTTTAGGCATTTGGTTTGAAGGATTTAGGAGACGAGCTTTACAAAGAGAGTCAAGAGATATCTACTTATCTCCACAGGTGGATCCCTCGAACTCTTTACATATAAATGACTCAGATTATTGTTTAGAAAAAATATTCAGTGTTTATCAGCACAAAGTTAGAAAAAATCAGAACATAATATTGATACTATCGAAGACATTTTTGTATCAAAAAGAGATCTATATATCTACGTGCAGTTGGGCAAAAGAACTGATCTCCTAAAGGTGGCGCCCGTGGGATTTCCCAACACGGAAACAAGGGTGTAATTTGAAATAAAACATAACCGTTGGGAATAGGCACAATAACATATGTAGGTATCTGTCATATTTTGAGATACAACACAAAAAAACCTTGTTTCGATGTGCTGCATTTTATCTGAGAAACGTGACTATACCGTACGTATCGTGTGCTTATCATACCATTCCGTAAGCAACCCTTTATTCATACACTGGCAGGATACGGGCCTCCTCATGCATCTTGTCTTGTGCACAAGGATCTATGGTCTTAAAATCATACTACAAGTAATTAAATACCTATATCTAAATATATACTACAATAAATCGGAGGGGGAGAGTGCACGCTGCAATCCAACAGCCGCTGGGCGCACTCGACTGGCCTCGTTACCCATCTCTCACAGAATACTACCTTGAAATGTACTGCATTTCCCACTTTATCATATTCCCCAATGTATGTACGTGTTTCGGTAGTGAGTGAGATATGCCAGAGCCCATTCCCATCCTATCCCTTCCCACGTCCCCAACCCTTTCTCCAAATCCATTCTTTCATCAACAAAGGTAGGCAGCGAGCGCATCCGGGGGCCTGCCAAAGTTTGTCATTTTGGACTAATGTTGGCATGTATCGCGGATGTCTATGGGCGACAGAATCCACTTACCACCAGGTGGACTGTATGTTCGTTTGCTATCTTCTTTCTATAAAAAAAGTATGAAACATAATGTAAAGAGGTTATAATTACGCGTGCCGTACAGGTCGCAACTTCGCACGCTATTTAAAAACAAAAAGTAAACTATTTAACACTAATTGTTATTTTTAATACTCTAGGTGTTAGTTAACGGCAATATAGTTGTTAATTACTTAAGTTTTGATTTACATAATGTCACCGTTACACCTACACCAACCCTACACATCCAAGTTCACATTTCATCCTTCCAAATGGGTAGGCATCAGAAGATACATTGCACGCACACTCATATGTTACAAAACATTGATAAATACAAATATTTTAAAGTTTTAAAGTATAAACAATTATGTATTCTAGATAGAGAAAGATAGAAATAAATAGAGCGGTGAATTTTCAGTTTCACAGACGTAGCTTCTTACGTCCTAATTGCATTTTCACATCGCGAGCGCGGCCAACTCATACGTAACGTCAAGCTTCGTCTCGTTGGTATTTATCCATTGCAAAACTAGGGTTCCCTTTTATCGATTGTGCGTTCTTATTCGTAACTGTAGGCAGTTATATCTCTATAGTCTGTTCTACGCGAGGAATAAAACCCAACTACAAAGGCTGCTTTTCAATCAAACGTACAACGTTGTTCGACAACAACCTGGGATGAATCCCACTTCTATACGATCGTCTTCTAACATATTAAACCGTCTAGTTTAGTATGATATGTAGGCAGGTACGTACATTGTTAGGATAGATTTTCTCAACACTTACTAGCTTCTTTTACTTTTTACTTGCTTACTGTCGGTAAAGTTACACGTAAAGTTACACCTAACTTAAAAGATGCCCATAATTGAAATTCTTTCGAGCTTTAAAAGTAAAAAAATCATTATTTACAACTATTTATGAGCATATCACGTCTGTATTAAAATCACATAACTATGTATAAATAATCGCATAATTATTGTAAGCACCTACCGTATCTTGCACGTAATTAATGTATAATATCTTTCTTCATTATAACGAGATAATTGTTTAGTTCCGTTCTAGACTACTTCCCTTTTGACCTCAGTAAGAAGTAAAGTCTCTTTTATACAAGAGACAGGGTTGTGCGCTCTGAATCCGTACTTATGTCGTTCCCCAAGGAGTAATTAAGATACCGCGGAAAACTTTGAAGCGGTTTTGCAGTATTAAAATTGTCAAGACGCCTTACTTTACTGTATATGTAATTACTTTTACGTTCGTCAATGACGTCACAACATCTGGCTTACTTTTATGTTCAGTGTTTACGTAATGATGATGTACAAATTATTTTACTGCGTCTAAAATGGTATTTGTTCCTGAGAGGATTCAAAAATTCATTTATTAGATTTTTTACACAAAAAATATTAAGTAAATGACAGCAAAATCCATCTTATGTTACGTAAAGACTAATATAGTAAATTTCAATTAAATAAGAATTTTGTGCCTATTCCATATAATACGAGTATGTATTATATAGAAGATTATTATTAAAAATAACGAAAAAGCAATTGAATAGGAAACGTTTGTTTTTTTATTATTTGGGGATATTGTGTTATCTATTTAGTGTAAAGGCATCACAGTCATTTTGCAACAAAACTACTTAGTTTAGGAAATACAAAACTTTACTTACAAAACTAGGAATACTTATTCCTGTTACAATTTGGTTATCAATCCTAACTAAATCATACCCTGAAAAGTTGTCCGGTAGTTTATAGAATGAAATAGTTATAATGAATACGCTATTGAATATATTTCGTATTGTTCCACGTTTAGGGCGTATATATTTCCCATTTTATAAGGGTGTAAAAGAGAGCGAAGCGGATCGTGTCTCAACGGATTCTGCTGAACAAGAGGCAAGCGTTGTAGTTGAGTTATACGGAGCATTCATTTTGTCGTATCCGCCACCTTGAGGCGTCGACTTTGATAAATGGCCCGGATAGAAATCGTTACTCATTTCCGATCCCGCCTCCTGCAACCTGTGCGCGGCTCTCACTACTTATGACCACCTTTTTGCTCCTATTCCTAACCGGACACCACATCGACTGATAGCCTCTCCTTATATACCCTTTCCTTACATTCCTTTCGTTCGTAGTCTCTATCATCAACTTCATTTTTCTTAATCTGTCATCATTTATTATCTATGTTGTGTGGTATTTGATGTTGTAATAATTAAATAAAATAACAAACTAAAAAATGAAATAAAATTACAAATTTAATCGTACTGCATGTGCCTATGTGTGCCTAATGTTGTGTGGTGTTTAATGTTTCATCAGTACTTTAAGTGATTGGATGTTCGATTCTCGTCAGGCGGTAAATCGAGTTTCGTTAGCTGAAGTCATGCCGCGTAAATAACTGATGTGACAGGTGCACTTGCCAGCTCCAGCCGCGCCGCTACCTTCGCCTTAAACACACACCTTGAATATTATATTTCAGCAAAATGAAAGCGAGTTTTTAGGTTCTTATTGACACGTCGATTATTTTTAGGTTCGATTCGATAAAGTTAGATTCCGAGTAATAAACGCCAGAATATAATAGAGCGCGCGCGCACATTGACGACGCGTCCGCCGTTCTTTACTATTTATTGGAAAGGTTTTTAATATTATATAAAAATAAAATGATTGTTAATAAAATTAAAACGTAAATCAAGCTCACCGCAAATTATGTTCTTTGTTACATTAGTCTAATGCATAGAGTACCTACTTATGTACTATACATATAGGTAGTGCCTAGATAAAAGGTCGTTTTCTATACATATATTGGATTTTACTACACTTACGGTATTTACACAGACACGTTATTCAACTTTTTGCTTTAAACACGTAAAACTTTCATAAGCAGATCGTGATCTCTCGAAGAGTACTTCACAATACACACATATGATGGTAATCGGGAATAAATTCATGGAGAAATAGGGCCGCGTGCCGGCATGTAAATGTACGTTAATATTGCAGTGCCGACGGCAACTTCGAGGTAACATTGGCGACGAAGGCGACCATCTACCACCAGGGGCTAGTGGAATGGAAACCGCCCGCCATTTACAAGTCTTCCTGCGAAATAGATGTGGAATATTTTCCGTTCGACGAGCAAACGTGCGTTCTTAAGTTCGGTAGCTGGACGTACGACGGATTCAAGGTAATTGTGCGGCGCCCACTCCGTACTGCTCTCGCTGACCGCTCTGTTTGTCCGCAGCGCCGACGGGAACTACGAGGTGACGCTGATGACCAAAGCTACGGTCTACTACAACGGAATGGTCGTGTGGCAGCCGCCCGCCGTCTATAAGTCCTCGTGCTCGATCGACGTCGAGTTCTTTCCTTACGACGTGCAAACCTGTGTGCTTAAGTTAGGCAGCTGGACGTATGACGGCTTCAAGGTGACGCCCCGCTGTTCGCTGCTTGGCGCCGCGCGCGCGGGCCGTAGCGTAGGGCCCGCCGCCCCGGCCGTGTCCATGCAATAGCTTGTTGGCTCGAACGTAATTCGTCGTGTAATTATCATTACTTTTCTGTCCATGTGGTATGTTTTACTCACTTTTACATATTGACTGTACGACGATGGTGCTAACGTAGAGGCGTAGAGCGCGCGGCGGCGCCGCCGCCCGCTCCCCGCCCGCTCCCCGCCCACAGCCCGCGCCTTAGCTCTGACATGTTGCAAGTTTACATTCTATTGCGATGGTGATGTTTAAAGTATGTGGAATAGCGGTATGTCGACGTGCGTGACCACGAATGCTCCAGAATATCCTCGGCCGGTTCCACTTAGCTCGATCGGCCATCCTCGCTCGACACGGAAAGGTATAAAATTTTAACTGCCAGGTGATATGGGATGCAAAAACATCACTCGATCTGTTCCTACCCGACACGTCCTGCTCCGCCTGAGCCTTTTCGCATTAAATGTAATACAAACCTCGTATAGTTTAAATATGCAAAACAGAGACCGCTCATCGGTGCGCAGCGGCTCGGTGCGGGGATTCCACACCTTCCTTTAGCTGGCTCCGCTCGCGCCACACACACACCGACTCGAACACAGTCCACACAGAGCTTGTTGCATGCCTCCATACGATCGATGTACACCGCATGACTCCAGCTTGCCTCTACATCACTTGCATTCCCGATCACGGCGGCTGCGCGCTGGGTACGGCGGCCACGGCTCTTACACAGCTTTACCTACACGATACCTTACACGCGTACAGGTTGAGCACAGCACGTCGTCGTGGATTAAACTATGAGAACGTTCACATTTCCGGCTCAATACACTTTCGAGCATAAACTGTCATTCGTTGCATATTTTATACCTTTCCCTCTTGGCGACATCACGGCTGTAAGAATTTGGTGTCGCTGGCCGTCCATTGCATGATACTTACCTATTGTCATTATGAAAATAAGCGATTCCACTCAAATCCAGACACAAAGTCCATAGTGCACAACAGTTTTAAATGTTAGGCGTAGAACGATCGCCTGGTCGACTGACACAGGCAATGTGTGTAATCAGTCGACGAGGCTTCTGTTGCATGCTACACTAATACTAAGCGTCGCCTGGTGGCACCGCGCGCGCCAGCAGCGGCGTGGTCGCTGCGGTGGCAGCAGGCGGACCGCGCTGCGTGCGCGTCTTTGCGACACACACACGCGCGACGGAGCCGGCGCTCTTGACTTCCATTACAATTTTTTTGTCTAGTCGCACATTACCAAGGTGTGCTGTTTCGACAACCACGCGGATGTCAAGTAGCATGCACGGTTCTGTGTGATAGTGGCAACGAATTTGCATATTGGAAGTCGATTCCAACTATTTCCGACCCAAATTTGCGCCGTAAAATTCCAGAATCACCTTTCGTTTATTCGATGTTCTCTGTGTTTACGCGTTGTTATTACTTCGCATGATTCGGAATATTGTCATTTTTAACACTCTTCTGTAATGGTTGGCGTGTCTTCTTTGAAGTTGAATGTTTTTAACGATTAATCGTATTAACGTTTTATCTCAATCTTTAATTTTGTGGAGACAGGTACATCCCACTTGGCACACTCTGTGGTTTGGTCTTAGTGGCATCTTCTCGAAAGGTCAGCTTGAATAACCTGAAGATAGATATAATTATCATACTCGAGCATTAGTGTAATAGCTGCAGAAATAAGTCAGTGTGTGGTCACAAGTTATCTCGGAATACTTGCAACATTAGCTTCACATTGTGTGACAGGGTGCATGTATCAAATAAATAAACTGGAACTCAATTAAGTAACCGCTGAAAATAATATTAGAATAGAAATTAATATTGGCAATTAAATAAAAAGCGAGAGCAAAAATGAATAACGGAATGGATTCTACATTACTTTTTTTATATAATAAAAGCGTCGCAGAGCATACGTGTTTCTCAAATTGCACTAAAAATCAATATAAGTTACACCTATTTAAAATATTATGAACTACAAATTTAACAACAGCATCACGCTCTTCTTGCTAAGTATAATGACAAAATATGTCATTTTTTTGATTAGGACTTCTAAAGTACTTCATAGAACTTCTAAGTTTGTAGTGCATGGTAATGAGAAATAATGAGAATAATGATACAACAACTTCAGTTTATCGTGCACCTACCTGATCAAAATTCATTGTTGCTCTCCAACTAAAAGTAGAATTAATTCACATCATTTTAAACGTAGGTATACTAATAAGAAAACTAAAAGCAAAAACTAATATTATATGTGCTATGCCTACAAACAAGGTCTCATCGACAGACGTTTTGTTGTTTAATGATAAGACTAGCTCATGTTCTGTTCTTTTAATTTTGTGTGTATTGCTGAAGCAAATTTGGGTAAAGTAAATTAATATTTATTCTAAAGCGGGCGCCACGAGGAATGAGATGAGATCAGCTAAGACTGGACGCTAGAGATATGTATGAAATTGTCGCACACCGATCACTTTACTGATCCCTCATATTTATTGAACCTTAATATGAGGGGTCTAGTCGGTGTGCGACGATTTCAATCTCTAGTCTAGTCTTGGCTGACCTCATGTCAATGACCGAAATTTTTTCTGGTCGTGGCGCGCGCTTCAATGAATTACAATGTCCCGCGTTATATGAATACCTATACCTAAAGAAGAAATCGTAACGCAATAAGAATCGTAAGAGTGTAGAGTAATTTCACCTGTATTGATATAACTCTAAAGCCCCATATTAAAAACAAAATCTCGTAATAATAGTGCGATTCAATCTTCTCTATTTTGTCAAGTTTAAGTGAAAGCAATATATACCTATCTAATGTTCATCACATTAGGTAGGTATAATATGTAGCATCCAATTTAATTAACGTTTGTGAGTTCAAACATATTTAATAGTCTTTTGTTTCACGAAATTCTCAAAACATATTAATAACTTTGAAGTAAAATACGAATATAATTTCGTTAACGTTTCATGTATTTTGCGCAACATTTAAGTAGGTTGTGTGCTGAGTGTGCGTGTGCACAGGTGGACCTGCGGCACATGGACGAGCAGGCGGGCAGCAACGTGGTGTCCGTCGGTGTCGATCTCTCCGAGTTCTACATGTCTGTCGAGTGGGACATCCTCGAGGTTCCCGCAGTGAGGTGCGTATCAGTGTGTACTATACGAGTATATACAACACACAAACTGTATAAAAACTCTCAGATGACTGCCATAAAGTGCGGATAAATTTTTTTCTCAAACGTGTAAGAAGCTCTACTTGTTAAATGGTTTTCTATCTAATGAAGAATTATTAGGGGGCTCTAGAAATAGTGGGAGGTGTAATGAGATATTTCTTTATCCACGAAAGTTTCCTCATCCCGTCGTACTTCCTATTCTCCATCCTTGTTAACCTTTTCACAAACTTAATTTGAAATTTCCAAAGGTAAGCGGCGCATCCGGAGATATGCCAACACTTGTCATTCTTGAATACGTATAGTGTACATGTCGTGGATGTTCATAGGCGGCAGAATTCACTTTCCGTCAGATGTTTGCTTCGTTCCATAGAAAAAAAATAACAACAGCCAAAGCGCGCGCCACGACAAGGATTTCAGTCATTGACATAAGGTCAGCTAAGACTGGACGGCTCAATGACCGAAATTCTTCCTCAACGTGGCGCTCGCTTTAAGAGTAGGTACGTGATAAATTTAAAATTAATCTTACATAATAATATCAATATTTACACCTTTTTATATGGGTTTTGTAGGGCAGTGTGAATCGAAACACTACCGCAGGTAAAAATCAATTGCCTCGCAAGTGGAGCTAAAAAAGTTAAAAAAAAGTTTAGTTGAAAATTTTTAGGTGTGTTTAGGATCACATATCGAGTTGCCTTTTTTAAATATTCCGTAACGCCCTGTTTACCAGTTACTTTATGTTTATTTTTTAATAGTGTACAGTTTTTTAATGTAAATGATTTGTATAATATTTATGGGAAATAGTTTCGTAATTTCATTATTTTCTTAAAATGTTATCACCAAATTTGTCTTCAGAAATAAAATAATATCTGTATTTTTTATACAATTTAGCTCTTTTATGTTGTTATATATTTAACTTATTAACCCTCGAAAGTGATTACGTTTAGAGAGACCTGTACCTATAGTGAGAGAGGTAAACTGGGGCCGTAATCTTAAGTTAAAACAAATTGAGGGAGCAAATAAGTAACCAACCGAAAATTCGTTGATGTTGACATCAGAGTTTTATTGAATTATACTCAAACCTAAGACAACAATAAATGTTTTCGTTAGTCTCAATGCCGCGAGCAATGAGAAAATATTGTTGTAATTTAGTTTCACTTACACCGTGAACGCGACGCTCTCTGAAAGTAAATAGAAATAACAGAGGTTATTAGTGGCCACACATTTTTCACTGTTGGCTAAGAAATAGGCTACTAATGGAGAGTGGCTACTTATATAGACTTCTGAACAGCTTTTTAAGTTTCTTCTGGCTGGAAATATTGTAACTTTCTATTTCGACAATCATAAGTATTTTATTTATTAAAAAGTTGTTGATATATTTACGTACAAACATTTAAATTAATACGCAACGTATAAGATTTTCAACCTGTGAAAAATTTGCAAAATTCATAGTTGCTATAGAAAACTAAAAATATTCTTTTCGTTATAGACAGGAACGCAATATCTACCTAGAATATCTAGAAGTTAACAACGCGGAAAATCGATTTTATATCGTTTAAGATCGAATATTGCAAATATAAAACAAATATGACTATATTTCCAATAAGAATGTTACTTCATCGATCGTGCAACATTATTTACCTTTCAACATTATTTAGCTGGCAGGTAAAAAAACTCCTCAAAGTAATCAATCTTGTTCACGTAAACAAAACCTTAAGGCAATGGGCGGGTCTATTGGATATCCGACCCTTCAATAGACTAGTACCAGAATACAGTTAGTACACCGTTATCCTGGGTCCTCCACCTCGCGAATGTCGTTATTAAGCCAACATCACGACGGTGACATCACTTTTACGACGTGTATCCGCTTCGCTACGTTAAGCCTTGCTCAAAGTGTCCCATTCGCTACCCTTATCACGAAAGTCGCCTCTTTAACGTAGAACGTGCTTTAACTAACCTGTCTTTATGTAATGTCTAATGTTCCTGGTATTTGTGTTTTAGTAAGTTTTACTTTTACTTGACTGTCTGAATCGCGACTTACTCTGTACCTATCTGAAACATGTAGTGTCTTTG
The DNA here is from genome assembly GCA_943735995.1 of Sesia bembeciformis. NCBI lineage: Eukaryota > Metazoa > Arthropoda > Insecta > Lepidoptera > Sesiidae > Sesia > Sesia bembeciformis. The sequence goes on from OX031031.1 coordinate 11,231,350, forward strand.
TCTGCTTTTAATACGAACGTCGTTAGATTTTCAATGGCGTTTTTAAGATACCTACGTTTAAACAAAATTAATACAATGTAGAAAATTGAAAATGAAAAAAAAATACTGCAGCTAATTGTTTCATCAATGTGATTCTTTGGTTCTTATTAAGACTTCGACTTATTCTAATTACGACATGGGGTTCTTCAAGAGAGTTGTGAATAGAGTTCTGTAAGGTCGACGTAGCACTCCCAATTCCACTGTTTCAGGGGCGGTGACTACTTATCATCATGTGGGCTATCCGCCTGTCTGCCACCTTTACTACAATAGAAAGAAAATATAAAAATAGATAAAATCTGCTTGTAAAGCCGGTCAGTGCCAAGAATGTAGCGGAATGTAAATAAAATTTCAGCGGTACGCTCAACTACAACGAAGCGACTTTAAGTGAAAATAAAACAGGAAAATCCACTTTAAAACGCCAACGGACTCTGTCCTTTTATGCAATTACAACCTCTGCGGCGTAGTCCAAGTAACTCGTTCAGAATGCACAATAAAAGTTATATTACCGTGTTGTATCCCTTAAATGGACTTGTAAAACATTGCTCAAAAGTCACCACTCAATGTGACTGCAAAATATATTACCTTTTATATTATTTACTGGACGATATGTTCGTTTAAAGGTTGGATGTTACGAGAATTATAAAACTGGATTGCAGATACTTTGTCACGTACGATTTTGATACCTTTATCGCTCTACTGATTATCAGATAGGAGCACTTATTTTTCCATTGCAGTACGTGGGTGACTAGGTAAATTTTGAGATACAAAAAAAGTATTTGGGTTAAAACACAATTTATTATTACAACTTCTCAAAATAGTCTCCATTAGTCTCTATACAGTGATTCATAGATTAAAGTGATCGTCAAAACCAAGATTTAAAGCGCTGGCAATACTCTTCTTTAGCAAGTACCTGAACAGCTGCCATAAAAGTATTAAGAACGTCCTAAGGGCTTTCGGAAAGAATGCCACGGAGTCCAAGCTTCACTTTTGGAAAGAGAAAGAAGTCGCGTGGGGCTAAATTGGGGCTATAAGGAGGGTGACTCAATTCTTGGATCTCTGTAGTCTTCAAAAACTCTTAGGTAAGTTTTGCTTTGTGAGATAATGCATTGTCATGATGCAAGAAAAGCCCATTCAAACCTGTTTAAGGACGTTTTTGATTTAACACATCGAATATAGTCTGTAGACACACTTCATTGTATCATTGGACATTAACAGTTTATTGAGGGTCTAAAGGACCTAAAGCAGAGAATGTTGCCATCATTTTTTTTGCCCATGCGCCACCTTCGTGGGAGGCTCTTCGGCTGGAAATACCCAAACTGTTGATTTCTGCTTAGTTAATGGGTCATGTTGATAGATCCAACTCTCACCTTCACTAATAATATTTAAATATATTCCGTCCCTTTCCATTTTTGAATTTTACAATCATTTCCATGCACCGCGTCACGCGAGCTTGTTTCTGTTCAGCAGTCAGTGAATGAAGAACCCAAAGCGAACAAAGCTTCTCGACTTGAAGGTGTGGGTGTAAAATTTCATGAATGATCGGCGATGAATCTTAAGAGTCTCCTCTATTTGTTTGTAGGTAGTTTTTGGGTCTTCGTGCAACATATTATTTACCGCCTCGATGTTTTCGACAGAAGTCGCAAGACGGCCACTTTTCTCATCATGCACTCAATTCTTTCAATTGTTGCACAGGACGGTGCGAGGGCCCCAAAAGTTGATACTAATCTATCTTTACACTCACTTTCATTTAAACCAACTTTAAATCGTATAAGATCATTGCACGAAAATGTTCTCTTTCGAATTCCATTGTTGCAAAGAAAAGCGCGCGAAATGCAATGAAAAGGTGAATACAACATTACTACACGTTTACAGTGAGCAGTTTACAGATTTAGTGCATACGTTTTGACTAAATGACTTTCGGAATTCGAATTACAAATAAATGATGTCTTAAAAATGGTACAGCTCAAATGAATTTTCTTTCTGAAATTTGAGTTTCTCAAAATTTACCTAGTCACCCCCAATATTACGGATGAAACATCAATTTCTTTGGTTTGTTCTGTATAATATTAGTGTTTATATGTATACTACTATATATGTATTTTACTAAAACATTTCTTTATTTTTAATAAAATATTGTACTAGTAAGTTACTAAACATATCTGTCCGTTAACTTCATATAATTAGGATAAATCTTCAATAGCTTAAGCTAGAAAATTCTGTTATAAAGTCAGGATGGACCTATGTAGGTATTTTCACCCAACAATTAATAGATTTTGAACACCAAAAATAAACATTTTAAAAATTACTCTTAAACAATGATAACGTTAAACGTTCTTTATAGCAACCCTAGCAAGTGTTACTTCGTAGCAATTTCGTAGCTCCCTTCTACGCTTGTAGAAGCGTAGAAGGGAGCCACGAACTTGCTACGAAAGAGCGATAAAATTGTACGACTACAAAATATGGTGTCTGTCGAGTTATTTGTCGTGAATTCCGTTACCTTTTTACTGTACATAGTACTCATACTCCTAAGTGTGTACCAATATAAATTTTACTTATCGCATGACAACTTCCCGTAAATAACATAAAAGACATTTCCACATTTCTTACCTCCTCGCTAGGTATCGCTGATAGATATATGTAAAGCGCTTTTACGACACACTCAACGAAATTACCTTTTTATATGCCATAAATTGTAGAAACTTTTTAATTTCAATTTTGTATCCTAGGAATGTTACACTTTTAATGATAGATCGTCTGGGTACATATGAAAAGTTGTAAATATATGTTTATTCGTTTACTTATGTCAAATCAATTAAAATTAAATTTAAATTTCTTGTGCTTATCTCAATAAAGTTCCTGGAGCGTTTCAATGCAAGCGTTGCTTTTGAGTTAGACATTATATAGTGATAGACGTTTTGTCTTTTGTTTGCATTTCGTACTTTGTTTTAGTTCCTATGAGCCCATTGTTTTTTTATTCTTTTCTCGTTGTCAGATAGCGGTCCATGTCCCACTTCTTTTTTAAAGTTGACGAAAGTAAAACAAAGAGTTCTTTACGCTAAGACATTATGTTTACGAGCTTTTAAAATAAACAGGTTTCATTCGGAATCTTCGGTTGGCATTTTACGTCCCTTTCAATTTCATTATATTACGCTAGTCTTCTGTGAGAGAGGTAACTCGACCATTCGGGCGCACGAAGCGGCTGTGGTATTGCAGCATGCATCCTTTATGGGGGTCTAACATAAACATAAAGGTCCTTTATGTTTAGAAGAATTGTTCAATATAGTGCGGAATAGATATATTAATATCAATATAATTATTATTAAATGTATTGACCAGCGAAAAGGTAAATCTTGTTGGATTGGACGGGATTGGAAATTATTAAAAAATGTCTAATTTTCTACACCGTAATTCTATTAGTGTGAATAATTAGAATAATTTTTAGTTTTTTAAATATAATTATTTATTGACCGACCAACCAAAATCGTCGAGAGACTGTTTCTTTTTTATTTACATTAATCCACCAAAGACTCCCTTAATTCCTTTCCCTTTTCTCTTAATTTATTCCTTCCAAAAAAATTAACAGTTTAATATGACTGCAGAAACGAGAAGTTCTACACGTGCTGTGATGAGCCGTACCTGGATATCACGTTCAACATCACGATGCGAAGAAAGACTCTTTTTTATACAGTAAACATTATCATCCCGTGCATGGGCATCTCCTTCCTCACGGTTCTCACGTTTTATTTGCCTTCGGACAGCGGGGAAAAGGTGAGTTAAATTGTGTTGTAAAAAGGTGAATATCTGCTAAAATTACTTATTTATTTATACTTTCTTATTATTGCTTTAAATTTGGATTAACTTTGATGTAAAGACTTTTTCAATATTTCACTAATTAGCCCCTTCAAAGAATATCATTGTATCCATTACACCATTTGCTAAAGTCGATAGAAGTAGGGAGCTAGAGAGCACTGGAACTTCTATAAAACATTGCTGTTATTATTTTATTTAAGGCCTCGAGAATTTTAACAAAAATATCGGAAATTTAAATAACACCCTTAAATTACAGGGTTGTTAAAAGGTAATTTACAAATCGTACAGAACAAACTCGATACCTTTTCCTACCTATCTATGTTTATATCTCTGTAATATCAGAGAATACAATTCGTATTCAACTCGAAATCAGGTCATTGTATTTGAGATGAGCATATGGGATTAAAATGGAAAAAAGTTGTGCTACACTATACGGATTTGTTGAAGTTTACACTCGGCGCCAGTTATTTGGATAAACAGTATTTTAAAAGTTTAGTAATTTATTTCACATTTACTATTTCACATTTAGACAATTGGATTAAGTGTGTAGAATAATGATACATTTTAAACCATCCTTTCCAGTATGATATATTATTCTGCCTACATGATAAACATAACCGTGATGGGAAACAATAAAAAGCAAATAACAATACACGACTATTATTGTTGTCGTCGATGCCTGACCGCCACTCGACTGATCGCCCTCAATAGCTTATAGTATCCTATTACCACATAATAAGTTAATGGCATGAATTTCAAAGTAACATCGTGAATAACATAGCAATAACGACGTCGTTACGTGCTTGTGAAAAATTACACCAACATTATTGGCTTTCCTCTTGCCGCACTTTGAATACAAAATGACGGAAGACTTGGCGGCCATCAATCAATATCATCTATGATTACGTTCAGGGAGCAAATGAAATTAAATCAGTAGAGACGTGACACGACACGAGTCGCGTTTTATTAAATCTTCGCGCCTAGTTACCGTGTGCGACACCTTATTAAGCTAACTCGTTCATATTAACTTTGAACAAGAGTAGAACCGTGCATCAGGTAATAATCTGTGCAAAACTGGTTATCAATACGCCATGTTTTTAATGAATTTAATTTCTAAATTGTTTAGGGAAAATATAGATAATAAATGTACCTACATTTTATATTTGCCTATAACGTCAATCTGTGGGGCACAGGCCCACCCTAGTTATACTCTATGGATGGGGTTTCGGGCCATAATCCACTTTTGTAGAAACACAAGCTCCAGACGTTTGTTTTTAATTCTTGAGTATAGAGGTTTTCTCACGATATTTCCTTCATCGTCGAGTTAGTGAAAATTATAAAGTTAAGTAGGAACCCAGTTTTATGAACTTAGGATTTGAACTCACGACATCACGAATAAGAGTGAAGATTAAATTTCCCTCGGCTGCCATCTCCCTAGAGCTGTGAAATGTACCTATACGTAATATTGAAAAAAAAAAATGAATAAGGAGAATAATGTGCAATAATCAATTTTCCGATTAATTACTGGTCAGTAAGTGCGGTCAGTGCACTGGTCAGTGGATGGTCACCCACGAAAGAATGCACGTATAAAGAAACACTGAAAAGAGTAGCTGCTACGTTTAGTTATTATGAACCAACCTACTTATTATTCTATCTACAAGGTCAGTCGAGGGATACATTATAATTAATTTCGCAATTTATGGTCTACGAACAAATAATATTAAAGTATTTGTGCAGGTGACGCTCTCGATCTCGATCCTGATTAGTCTGCACGTGTTCTTCTTGCTGGTGGTGGAGATCATTCCACCCACGTCGCTGGTGGTGCCTCTGCTCGGGAAATACCTCATCTTCGCGATGATACTCGTCTCCATCAGGTAGTTATACAGAACTTTAGAAAAAATAAGGTGCGAATAAATTATGGTAGTTGTTACATATTAAACTTTAAAAGTCCAATTTTAATACGAACAGTATTCTCGTCTTTGAGCACATCTCTGAACATATTCCTTCAGTCGTTTTGGACTTGGTTACGTCTACTGTTATTTGTATTAGCATCCTGTTTTCGGTACCACCACAACAACACCATAGGTATATTCTATTTCTTCTGCAATCCGCTTTCTGATTTATAAACTTCTTTCAACTCATGATAAACCTATAATTTTCTTTTATCGTGGTTGACCACGGTACTTTATGTGAATGGTTATTGACGATTTCATTGATGTTTGTTTCAGATATTTCGATTCAATAGCATCTGTAGGTGCACCTACAGATTTACAATAAAAACACTCAACTTTTTATGGCCGCCATTTTCAAAAATGTATGGAGAGAAATATCAACATTTTACTAAACTTTAAAAGCAATTTTAGGAAAAGTAATAGGAACTGGGAACTGGGGAGGGTAATACGATAGGAACATTACTGGGGAAATTCGATCTCAGTTGTATTAGTATTCGCGCAGTATGTTTATTTGTAATAGTTTTATAACAATATGTTCAATGTTCAATTTGTTCAAAAGACTTAATTAACTGACAAAATTCATGCAATAACTGGCGGAGCCGAGCGGCGCGCGGCCGCTGAATGTTCACAAATTCATACAATACAAAGACGATGCCACTTGTGTTGCGCTTGTGATAATTAGTAAATAGTGATTAATAATAATAAATAATGTATCATATTACATAATAAACACATGTACATAGTCCACAATAAAATGATTTGAAGTTCATTTGAAGCGTCGCAGGCACCCGAGGGCATACAACCGACAATAAGGCAGTTTTTCACTAAACTTTGGACAAGACAGTTTTCCTCAAAATTTCGTTGTTTTAAGAATGTGATTGGCAAAAACACGCTTTAGTGTCTTTAAGACAGAGCAGTATTTAAAAAAACATTTTTTTTTGTGATTTCGCTATAAAGTCTGAATATCTCGAGAACTAGAACCGACAACAAGATTCCTTTTCCGTGATAACGTCACATATTTTATAATGATACAAAACTTGACAATAGAAATGACTACAATATTTTGAAAAATATAGCTTGACAGTTATTTTCTATCAAAATAAATGACTATTGTACAATTTTGTAGAACGTCCTCGGGCGCTAAGAAAACAGAATTGGGTCTTCAAAAATAAGTATATACTTATCTACATTTCTTTATTTAGACGATAAGGGGAAAAAAATCAACGTAAATATTAACTTCTCTTTTCTTAATAACTTTATTTCGGCATTTTTAACAACACCCGAAATGTCTTCGTTTGATATCAGGCCTGCGTTACAAGATGTTACTTGTTTATTAACATTATTATTATGGTTTATTATGGATTTATTATTAACTCAGAGGTTTATTATGGATATTATAAAAGTTATAAATCTTAATATTCTCTACGAGCTGTATGTTCTGCGCGTGCGATGAACGGTTTTCGAGATATGAAGCAACAAAAGTGTAAAATACACTTTGAATTCGATTTCGTATCACCTCAGGAGTAGCATGCATACATATACAGGACGCGCTCTTTTATTACTGTATTATCATTATCACTGTAGGTATTATTGTGTAAATTCCCTTTTCCCGTATAATTTACTAAGTAGTGTGGACACCAAGGCTCTTAGTTGGTTCTAGACAACGATTCGTTACAATTTACAAAAATGAACTAAGTTATGCATACTGATACACTATCTACGAGTATAATGCCTGTGCAACTTAGAATCCGGTGCGGTCAGTGCAGCTGTGCTGATGTTATCATATTAATTCCCAATTTCCGAAACAATTCGTCATGCAGAGCGGACACCATTGATTTCAGTATTTATCCGGTTACAATGAATATATTCATTATAGGTTCAAAGAAACTTTATTCTCATTAAAACATTGCCACTTACATGAGAACTTAAAAGCTAACATACAAGTGTAAAAGATAAATAGTGGTGCAAGTTAGGTGAACACACACATACACCGATGAACGTTTTAATTACAGAAAGAAACACTTTAAAGTAATAGTATTTTTAGTAATAGTAATATTAATTGTTTTTGGTATTAATCATTTTGTTAAACGCTTAAATGGATTTTTTAACTTTAAAAGATGTGAACACTTGCACACCACTAAATGGCGGTACATTATATGTACCTACCTACCCGCATATTATTGTAACTACTGACTGTATACTTTTCATTTCATTCTGTGATTGAGTTCACAAATATTTTTATTCAATTTTAATCAAGAAATTTAAGTATATTTTTAGTTAAGTACGTTATTATAAACTATAAACTTAGAATGGTAAACTTAGCTTAATTGGAGGATACAAGTCAAAAATGTTTGCCCCATGTGTATCAGCTATCGATCTTTGTACGAGTAGCTAGTACCCTGTGCAATTTAAAGACTCTTTTTAGAATCAGTGGCAAAAACTGTCGCGTCGCATTTAAAAGTCCATGTGAAGTCTATTATTGTAAATTATTAATTTATCTAAAAAAGACTAAATTATTATTTCACGCCCAAAGAACATCATTTTCCAAACATTGAGTTACTTTATCGCATTTATTTATAATAAAATGAAATCCCGCGAAAGCCTGATATTAATACAGCGTTATAAAGAAAGGGAACATAAATATAAAGGCTTTATTCTAACCGCCTCAGTCCGACCCCTTCACTGCCCTCACAATGTGATTTCCATATAAATTAAATGCCCGTTTTCCAAACAAGATATTTGATTGCATACTTTCAGTGAAAGAAAATTAAATTTTTGGCAAGCAATTTTATTATCTCAGTTGTAAAACTTTCTTGTGTTGCGGTAGAGCAATATAATTAAATGAAAATAGGCTTTTCATGTTAAACATTTTGCACACAAAATTAGCTTAGTTTACGATCTTAATAGGTACCATAACAAAGTAATGTTAAGTCATATTGGGCGTGGTTATTAGCCGAACCGTGTAGGGCGGTAATTAACAAAACTGCTTGTTCGGCGCCTTCACTCACACACACATCAGTAAATACATACCGAAACGCAATGGAGCTACTACTTCGCCTTACCCGCGCGCCTTGCGATTAACTTCGCCCAATAAATCTTGATTAATTGCTACAAGTATCTTCTTCGCTCCTTACATGTATATTTAAAACATGTATAACTATTAAACCATTTATACCGCATTAAGACGAACGGTAAACTTGTGTAGATGTTATTATATTTGTTTAGCGAGATTTGATTTCGGAGTGTATGTTCATGCAAATATTTATAAAAACAACATATACTCACATCTCACTTGTACATTGTACACTCACATCTTTGACCTAGGAGCCATTGCGTATAATGCAGTATACAAATCGATTTATATCACGAAGCTAAAGGTGTGGAAAGAACTACTCCCTGTAATTTTCCCCAACGCTACAACTACAAGTCTTTCTAAAATCAGTAAGGAGTATGAGGAACTTTTGGAAGATACCCGATAGGGTTGTGAAAGTATGCGTAATTAGTCAGAATTTAGTTTTTGAAAGTATAATGTATGATTTAGTGTTTGAAAGTATGAGTGATGAGGTGGAACACATATACTCCATATATTTTGACATAGAGGTACTCCAGGAGGCCATGAATAAATGAGAAAGAAACGAGAAGATAATGTCGAGGCTGAAAGCGAGGGCATCCGTGAGATCTATCATATCAGTGCTTTTACAGGTGTTAAAGAACTTTTATAGCTACATAATCTACGCGAGCGAAGCCGCGGGTAAAAGCTAGTCCTTAGTAGGATTTAAAATTAAATAGTTATTCAAAAATAGATTGTTTTGTTAATTATGATTTGCTGCTCATTTAGTATTTTTTTTTGTTCGTTTAATTCCAGTATATGCGTGACGGTAGTGGTGTTGAACGTTCACTTCCGGTCGCCCCAGACGCATCGCATGGCACCGTGGGTGAAGCGCGTCTTCATACATATCCTGCCGCGGCTGCTTTTTATGAAGCGGCCGCAATATAAATTCGATACTACGCGGTAAGTACAGTTGGTAGTTGTCTTTAGAATTTATGACACCTAAGTCGCCGCCCGCGCCGGGTCGCTTTCTGGGCTTTCTGCGGGCGGCGTGGAAAAATTAAGTAAGACCAACGGCAACTCTTTAAGGCAAGCCACCGCAATGACCTGCCCGTAATAGCAGGCAGCGCGGCAACTTCCGCAGGTGGGCACAGCCCAGATATGAAACTCCATCCCTCGTGAGGGCGGTACGAGACGGCTACGAACAGTCCACGTGGTAGTTGACTTTAGACCTTATTTCTTCCGTCTGATGTATTTTATAGGTTTTATAGTTTATAGTTACTTTATATCTTTATAGATTATAGATTACTTTATAGATAAATTATTTTTTTTATAGAAAGAAGGTGGCGGGCGAATAGACAGTCCACCTGATGGTAAGTAGATACTGTCTTACGGACGTCCGCAATACATGAATCAAATCAAGAATGACATACGTTGGCACACCCCCAAATATCCATGTGCGGTATATTCTTGTCCATTATATTTCAGGTGTTATTTCTTGTTCTATATTCCGTAGCTACTTTCTGCTATTCTGATGTTCCATGTTTCAATGTTTTAAAGCCTTTGTACTTGTATATATGCATGTGGCAAGTATGTCCTCCGTGGTGATTCCTTGTACCTATTTTATATTTTTATCCAATTTAATGTGCTAAGAATGATTTGAGTGGGTACTCGAGATGTATGATCAAATCCGCGACGACTTGAATCAATTATCGTACATCACTCAGCGAATGCTAGTCGGCATAGTTCGCTCGGCACTATTTGATTTCAGCACAAATGTAGGACGGATATTGCACTACACACCGCATCCGCCGGCTCTAGCAGACACGAACTGTGATGAGTGATGAATGCGATAATGAGAGATTAAATGCTGCAACTGCAACGGCCTGCACCGACGTCTATATACCTAATCCAGCTATAAATAACGTTGATAAAAAGAAAAATTAACGTTAAAAATATAATGTTTTTTCGTATTTGCTTTTAAACAATCTTTCAAACTTTGTGGCCAGTTTTCGATTGAAACACGCACCCTTTCTACGGGAAAATTGGCAAAGGCCACCTTTATGGAATGTTTTAGGTATTCAATATTATCATAGCGTTTCGAGTATGGCATGCTCTCTAAAACAGACCATAAATTATAATCGAGCGGATTAAGGTCTGGATTAGATGACGGCCAGTCTTCAGCTCTAATGAAGTCGGGAATATTCCTTACTAGCCACGCCTGTGTTAGGCGAGCCTTATGACCTGGTGTTGAGTATTGCTGATAAGGTCGTTCTTGGTTACAGTTGATGTTAAGACGTTTTACGACCTTCTCAATAATCGTATCTTGATACACTTGAGTCGTCGTTTTAATACCTTTTCACAAAAATATAGTTCAGTCACTTCTTGAAGGCTAACACCCCACCAAGCCATCACTGAAGCCAATCCAATGGACACGTTGCACCCTGTTGACCAATTGAGCAGCTTCTCTATAGTTATGAGCATAAACTCAATCATTCCGATTGTTAAAATGTTCCTCAATGGTGAACATGTTTTCGTCCGTAAATAAGATTTGTCTGTAAACTCCCTTTGCGTACCGCCGAAGAAGTTGTCACAAACAGAGGAGCGTTTCAATGTAGCTACCAATAGCCCGGTACACAAACATTCGTCTAATACCAATCGGAAGGAGAGTTCTAAAAATTGCATGTGGCTCCATGCCTACTTTGTGTAATGCAGTTACAGCAATACGGTTTTCGTTATCATTTTAATATTAATACAATATTTAATAATGATGGGTGCCAAAATAAGAAAAATCATTTATTTTTCACGTGAGAATGACAGTTTCCAAAGTTCCAAATTCAAATGTAATTTAGTTATTTTTCTTTATTATAACGGTATTAATGGTCAGACTAAGTAAACACAGATGCAATTTTGCCTATAGCCCTTAATAAAGTTATTATTTTATTCACTATAAAGTTTGAAATCTGCCCAGGCACAAACAAATAAAAATACCACTCATTATCCCGAAGACTTATAGGTTTCTTTATCAACTGAAACTAATCAAGTAGACAGTTACATACTATAAATGTATGTGATCATAAATGAGTTTATGAGCGATTCGTAAAAATTGCCAACCTTCTTGTGCCGGTCGTAACTTATTTGATATTCTATTGTAACATTAATGTAACATATTTTAATTACATTACATTTTGTATTATAATATATTACAATAATTGTAGTTTTGGTTGATGGATGCAATAATGTTACAATAGATAATGATTACATGACTTCCTGGGTGTCTACAATGGAATATATGAATGTAGAAATTATATTTCTGTGATGGGACATAACGCTTTGAATTATAAAACAGGCAACGATAGATGTATAATACCTTCAAATGTCATAAATAGAAACTTTAGATCGAAACTAAGAAAAATTATCTAGTGCATGACTGACAGTTAAATAATATTTCGCGTGTCAACTTTTCAATCAGTTCGATCAAATTACAGCAAAGTGTTGAGCCTAATGGGGCTCGGTCGTTATAAATCCGGCCACAGTCCCGTAACAAGTGTAAATTAATTATAACTTGGTAAAGATTCGCCTACCGGAGTTGCCCACGTACTTCTCGCCGCTGGTAACTTTAATATTAATAAGCTTACAGTTTCGAAGAACACGCGGCCTCCGGGAAAGTTAACCCTTTAGTTGGGCTCTAGTAATGTACGAGTATTTTCAGTGAAATCTATACTTTTATTAAACTTAATTTTTGTCGTAATTGCAAGTATACTTGTTAATATAACAGATTCAGTTAAAGTCAACGACATAAATCATACATAACACATATATAGATTCCATGTTTCCACCTCGCTACTGTTCGCATTTGTGTTAGAACATCGATATGGGTCGGGAATAGACTAAATCGATATGTTAGAAATACACAACATAACGATTGTTTCATTACCAACAGTATATAACGATTTCTTTCCTTATTTCTCTATGGAGGATTTGTGGACCTACCAATACCATCGGTCTATGGAGACCATACCATCGAGAGATCTCCATTACTATGGATAGATCTCCATTACTATGGAGAGATCTCCATTATCATGAAGAGATCTCCATTACCATGGAGAGATTAAATTTTTCAAGTCCTTAGTCCACCTGGCCGGAGAGTGCTTCCCGGTACGTGGCCTCCATCCGAGGACTCGTCTCTACACCAACGGTTATGGATGCGGTGGCAAATATAACCTACCCATTGCCACTTCAATATACAAATTTTATAAGCTATATTGGTGACTTTAGTTCTTTATGTATGCTTACATTGGAGGAAAATTCGAAAGTTTTGGGTTATATTACAAAACGGTTCTAAAGTTAATGAATTTTGCCAAGAGTTTTGGTTTACAAAACCCGTGTTACCGTGTTAAATTTCCCGAACTCTCAGAAGTGACTTATGCTTCTGCCCCCGTAATACTTTGGGATGTGTTTAAGTACAGTTGAGTCTAAAGGGACGTGGACGGACGAAGCCATTCCGGTCCACTTGTATCTCATAAAGAACCCTTTCCTGAATTAGCATCTCTTCCAGAGATTAGCGCAGATGATGAGCTGATGTCTTCCATTTCCTACTAAAAGCTTTATAATTTCTGTTGTCTCAAACTTTGGCAATGTATTTAAATTTATTACAAAGGATAATATTTAAGTCGTTGTTTATGCTTGTAGGTAAGTATCTATTTATTGACTTACTGAGTTTTCTTTATTTGCGTATACTTACTTAAGATCTAGGCTCGGGACTATAATTTTGAGTTTTGTTAAAACAAAACTTAAAAGATGTCCTTGACGATGTCTGAAAAATATCTCTGTACATTGAAATAATATAATGTACCTAATTTGTAGATATTACACATATGTAGATATTTGTTATTATCGTTAAAGAGATAATCACTCTATTAATATTTGCCATATATAAGTTAGTACTTAATACTTACCACTGGCAAAATGAAGTAAAATTACTTTGACATCACCAATGTTAAAATATTTTTTCGTTTTCACTCTAGTTACGAGTGGAGGTCCAAAAGTTTCCGGCCTGACGAAGAAAAAGGACACTCAAGTTCATGAAACTATTTTTATTTTTCAATATAATCTTCGTCTATTTGAACACACTTTTCGGATCGTTTAATTAGCATTTCTGTTCCAGTTTAAAAATAGTCAGAAGTTTTGTCTTCAAAATGGGCGATACCGTAGCGGTCACTTCATTGTCATTGGAAAATCTTCTACCCCTTTAAGTCTGTCTTGGGTTTTGAGAACAAATCGTAATCACTGGGAGTCAGAACTATTGGAAGGGTGGCGAATTTCCGTGAAGCCACATTTTGAAACAGCAGCTTTCTCAGCTGCGGCGGCGATAAGGTTAGCATAATAGCTTCCAGTCACCGTAGTATTGCGTTCTTTTGTGTCTATAAGCAATATTCATTGACAATCCCAGAATATCACAGCCATAATCTTTTTGGTGGACTGAGTCACCTTTGCCTTTCTAGGGGGTGCTTCACCAGAATGACGCCACTCAATCGACTCCCTTTTGGAAAGGGGATCATAGTAAAGGACCATAGTTTCATCCTCAGTAACAATTGACTCCAAAAAATTGTTTCCGTTTCTCTGAAAGGCCTCTAAAAGTTCCTTAGAGCACGCTACTCGTTCACTTAGCTGCACGTTTGATAAAAGTTTTGGCACCCACCTCGCACTAACTTTATTCATATAAAGATATTCATGAAGAATCCTAAGGACTGTTTTTTTTTAAATCCCTGTCCTTCCTGCTATTTCTTTCGTTTTAGCCGACGGCCGCTCAGAACTTCGTCTTTCACTAATTTGATGTTGTTTGGAGTGAGTGCCTTAACGGATCGACCGGAGCGAGGTTCGTCGTCAGAGGACTCTCGTCCTAAACGAAATTGCTTACACCAATCCTCGAAGGTGGAAAATGATGGAGAAGAATCCCTGTACACATTATCCAATCTTTGTTTGATATCAGTCGGGCTAACACCTTCCTTTGTAAGGAACTTAATCATGAAATGGTATTCCAGTTTAAAGATTTTGCGACTTTCTGTTGTTCTAAGAGTCGAAGAATCAAAAGTAACTCTTCTCTATCAGAGAGCGACTGGAACGCGTCGTGAGTAGGTATCTTACTCTTTACAAACTACGTTTCTTAACAAAAATAATAAATGAGCTCTATCGAAGGTGAGATAAAACCTATTGCGAAACTTGCGAGAACAGAACTAGTGACGCCATTATCTGGAAAACTGCTCATTTAAACTTTTGGAACTGTCCTCATGGGAAGTTCTGTTGGTTACAACTATAGATATTAATTTGTCCGACTGGACACGAAGGGGATTAAATATGTCGTGTAATGTATTTTGGAACTTAATTATTGAACTTAATACGAATACAAACCATTTTATCTATAACGTGGGTAGTGAAAAACTAAGAAATCTTTTCATTGGTCTAACCAAGAAAAATGGCATATGCTAAAAATAAAACTTTATGTAAATGTAATAATTCCTTCGAGTACTGTTGATTCCAAAGGTTGCCTTGTGAAATAGAAATCTCTTTAAAAGGACAAGGGTGGGACTTACTCGGAAATCGTTGTTGAATACCGTCCAAAGTATTTATAATTTCAATCCTTGCTTCTTAGGATGTCCTAGTTTCTGTACACTGACTGATTTAGATTATGTTAGCATGTATAACCATTCAATCTGTATTTTTGACAAAGCCGGCCAGTACTCACGGTTGCGGTACATATTTTTTTGCTACTTATAGAGAGTGAGAGAATTGATTTATTTATTGAAGTCGGTCTCAACCAATGGAAGGACAGGGTGCGATTGACATTTAGTGCTTAATGATGATTTAATATAAAATAGAGAAAAAATAAATAAGATCCTTTTTATCTCTGATACCCCCTGCGTAAAGGAAATTCTAACATTGTATTAACTACACTACATGCTTAGTGCATACTATCTAGCTAGTTGATACGTAATAAAATGTTTACATCAACATTTTCCGGCGGAATGTTTTATATTGTTTTACTCATAGCCTGTTTTGATGAAATTGGATCGTAGTTAAGACGGGGCGGAAATCCCAGCGGAGTACTCGAAATGGTTGTCTTGTTGATCTCTTGTGAAAACAGGGTACACGTGTAGCGGCCTAATGGCCATTATCCCTTGAATTCTTACAGGGAGTTATTTTAGCTATGGCATGCTTTTTGTAAGCGACTGTAGGCTGTGTTTACAATCACTATTTAGTTTTCAATTTTAGATAATTATTTACATATTATGAGATACATTTCGCCAAAGACAATATTTTATTACGTAGTAATAGTCTTTCATTACAGATTACGATCGATTTCGGAGAGCGGAAAGCGATTTCGACAACTGGTTATTAGATAACTTGACAATGCTTTAACAGTTCACTGTACAAATTCTGATTTAAGTTGCTTTTAATATTAAGGTGGTCGTATTAATTTTTAATTTAAACAGCATTTATTTTTAAATAAAATTGATAAAATTTTAAATGCAAATATTTAAAAACTAATATTAATATTTAAAAATTAATATTTAGTATTTAATTACATTAATATTTATATTAATATTTAAAAACAATGTTTATGTTTAATGGATAATGGAACACTTCAACTTTTAAATAATAATGACATGAACAATTTGAAAGATATAGCATAAAATACTAGATGACAAATTCCAGAAATAACCTTAAAGGTTCTCTCTCGATAATTTTGTTTATATTTTCTTGAGAAGCCGGTTTGTCACATGTGCCCTTGTATGCCCTTGTCAGTGTATGCAAATAGGCACTGAACCGAAAAGCGTTATCGTTGTACCAAACCAAACTTAAATGCCAAATTGTCTTGGGAAAAATATAGAAAAAAATATTTATATCCGTCAATATTGTTTCACGAGTCATTTGCTCGGCTACCATCTCGGCAGGCATTGTAATTCACTTAGCGACATGTATACGAATAGTTATATGAAGACCAGTGTTAGGTATAATAGAGCGGCGGCGCTCGGTGCGCTCGGGGAACATTACGTAAATGGATCACTAGGGCAGATTAGGCGGGTGGCGGCTATACGGTGACTTTACCGAGCGTGCCTTGCTCCTGCACTCTCGCTTGACACGACAAAACTGATCACACTGAACAAACTACGAGTCGTAGTTTGTTCAGTTACGACGATTTTTAAATAGTTTCCTTTCTATACAAATAATAAATAGAGGACACTACGAGACGTACAAAATTTGCCATGTTATATTTATTTTATTTATTTATTTAAACTGTCGGTGCACAAAGAAACAAAGCACAAAGGGCGGACTTAATGCCTAGTGGCCATTCTCTGTCAGTAAACCTTTGGTTAAACAGAAATACGGTAGGCTTTGCATCGTGCAATCAATAAAAAAGCGACTACAAATAATACATATAAGTATAATACATTAATAAATCTATATATATAAAAATGGATGTTGGTATATCTGATGTTAATAGACTTCGACACCATTTGACCGATCACCATGAAAGTATTTTTCATGTAGAAGGTTTATATGCTATCGACTTTGTTTGAGCTCGCCACTAGAGGGCGCTGCATCACATCAACTTCTATACCGTTCAACTGATCGTCATAAAAATTGATATACTTATGTATTTGAGCACGGAGAATATTTTCGAGCTATCGACTTTGTTATAACTGGCCACTAGATGACGCTGCAGTACATCAATTTCTATGGCAGGACAACGTCTGCGGGGTTTTGCTAATTATAAATATAGATAGTATGTATACATATATCCCCATACAAGTACGTACAATAATAAAATATCACTCTAAATTGAATTACTTAAAATATACTACTATAAGACATTGTCAAGAGAAAGTTTTTCAGAGAAAAAACTATTTATCAAGTCTGTTGCATAGAAATATATCGCCCATGTTATATCTATACATATAATAAAATTGTAACAGGCCGATCTGTCCTTTATAGATATTGAAAAAAAATTAATATGGGGGGGGGGTCTTTATTAGAGCAACAGAAGCCAAAACAACAGTTTTTAGAAATTTTGTCTGTCTGTATGTTTGTACACGCATTTCGCAAAAACTACTGCATGGAATTGAATGCAGTTTTCACCGATGTATTGCTAGAGGTCTAACTTAAAATATAGGCTCCATTTTACCGCAGGAAAATATCTTATTCCGATTGTTTTAAATTTAATAAACCGAAGCGAAGTGAGGGCGGGTCGGTAGTAGATAATATGATTATGTAGCGTTTTGAATCCTAGTTCAACGAGGGTTTTTTGTCTTTTCATCTCGTTAAATTTTATACGCTTTGCCTTTTCAAATAGGCGTAGAAGTATATTACATAGAGTTAATACATGAAAAGAGGATGTACAAAAGACGTTTTCAATAAGGTGCGCGTAATTGGAACCGTCGAGAGGAGGCGACCCAGAAAATTTTAGTAGGTACCCGTGTAAATGAAATCGGTTATTCTCGTGGTTTGTACATATTTTCTTTTTATTCAAAAAGTGCATACTACAGTACAAAAGGCGAGGTTTTTTACCTTATGGCATTCTCTATCATCTCAAAGTCTTATGGCCAACAAACTTTAACAACAATCTTGTAAGCTACACCATCTACTGTTTGTGTACAGGTCACGGTACACCGCGTGCGGCGTGGTAGTACGATGCGGGGGTGCAGCTCGTCCTCTCTACCCGTACCGGTTAGCAGCAGCCGACGATGATTGCTGTGCGCCGGGCGCGTGGCCTCCTCCTGCGCCGCCCGCGCACCCCGCAACATTGCCTCACCACCGTCCGCTGACGCGGTCACCGAGCAAGGAAGACTTAACGCACACTACTTACCTCAACAGTGGGTATGTGACGTAATCACTCACTGTCTTGGACTGTAGTGCACCGTGTTCGGTACCGTACGGAGAGTACTAGTACCGCGGTTGCGACACCAATAAAACATCTACTTTTGGGTAACAAAATATGTCACAACAGTGTCTCGGATTCTGTTATCATTGCTAGGTGTTCCTATTACAGTTTTTTTTTTTGATAGCAACGAAAAAGGATTGCTGTCCGCCAACCAGTAACAAAAGCCATTTACCACATTTGTTCTTTTGTCAAAAAGAGTCTGTTTAATCTGTTCGTTATTTATTCAAATAGGTAAGTATTGTACGAATCTAGTACACGTCAAATGATAGTGAATTTACAATTCCTATAAACAATTTGCAGTATGAGCGACAGCAACCGTTTTGGCGGCAGCTGCGTGGTGCATGGGTCGGGTGAGGTCGGTACGCTGACCGGCGACGGCGCGACCGGCGACGGCGGCGCGCCGCCCGGCAGCGAGGACGACGCGCTCAGTCCGGTGCCGGAACCGCCGCCCGGGTTCAGTCACTCGGCGTGCCCGCCCGAAGTGCACAGGACATGCTTCTGCGTGCGGTTCATAGCGGAGCACACCAAGATGCTAGAAGACTCTACTAAGGTAACATTATACGGTGTTACGTCTAACTTTAACAAAACATTAAATGCTATCGTTTCCCAAATTTAAATTAGTAGTGTGTGGAACTTTATTTTGTTAAGTTTAGTAGGTGTGGACGTAAATCTGTTCAACTTAGGATGTAACTATTTGTTTCGAAATGAATAAAGTATCAGTAGCATCAGATAATTAATAAATAGATCTAATAAACAGAGAGCTCGAACAGTTACGGATGACGATTGTTAATGACACCAGTCCTCCGGCGATAATGGCGCTTTATCTTGTCGTTGATGCCTTCGATGGATTTCCAAACAACACGCATAACTGTCCGACAATTCATTCTGCAAACC
Organism: Sesia bembeciformis; assembly: GCA_943735995.1. NCBI lineage: Eukaryota > Metazoa > Arthropoda > Insecta > Lepidoptera > Sesiidae > Sesia > Sesia bembeciformis. Next base: position 11,251,037 of record OX031031.1, read on the forward strand.
AAACATGTTTATTCAGGTGTTTTATATCAAACCATACCAGAATGCTATTATATGACTATTTCCTCGTAGGGTTAAAATGATCGGGATTATACAGTGTACATACGTGTGAAGTAGAAAAGAGTACCTAACGTTAAACTAAATTTCGTTCCTCTCTTCTCCCTCACACTTATGTAAGTACTTCCAACATTTTTTAAACCTTTTTGAATACTTATTTGAAAGTTTTAAACATTTTACTGACATAGAGTATAAGTCTAAAGAAGGTAGGTAGTCTACAAGATTTGTCTGCAATATTGTTATTTGTCGATTCCAGGTGAAAGAGGACTGGAAATACGTAGCGATGGTGCTCGACCGTCTATTTCTGTGGATTTTCACGCTCGCCGTACTCGTGGGCACAGCCGGTATAATCCTGCAGGCGCCCACGTTGTACGATGACCGCGTGCCCATCGACAAACACTTCAATCAAATCGCCACCTCCTCACTCGTGCGCTGCCCACCACCCACATAAAGGTCCGAAGGAAAACGGTCAATATAGCGGGAACATTGCCCTAGTAACCAATACCAACTGACCCTTGTGACCTTAGTGCCATTTTGGATTTGGAAGTGTTTGTTATAGCGGTGATGTTCCCTCTCCAGTAATCGTATGGGGGTTGCACCGCACCTATGTTTGTTCATGATCCGGCACCGACTTGAGTAGATGGAATGTCAAAAATTATAATTGCGAGACAAGTAGGTACATGATTTACTTTGATATTTGGTAAACTTTCAAGTCGGACTGTGCCAAAACTTTTAGAACAAATAAACTGCCACACTTTTAGGAAACTTTGATTGGACATTTTCAAGCAAATATGAAAGTTAGTCGACGCGACGTAAACAATTTGGGTATGGTGAAATATTTTTATTAAATACTTTTAAACAATTCGTAGCAAAATTTACATTACTCGCACATACGATATACTCAAGTCAGCGTTTGATCAAGTCTGGGCGCAGCTTGAAAAAACGGATACATAGACAATTTGTTCGAAAAATAAACTGTTTCGGTTCAGAGACGCATCGGCGACGCGCGCGTCACTTATGATGACGCGACACATGGAAATGTATGGGGCGAGACATAACCATCTGTTAGGTCATGTGACTTGCACACAAATTCGTTAGTCTTTCTTCTAAAACAATCAAAAGAGGAGCGAATGTGAAAATTAAATTAAAATGTGAGTAGAACTTCGAACAAAAGGGGATCATCAGTCTTTAGACGCAGAGTATTATTGAACTGGAAGGGTTGCCTGACTATATAAAACAAGTGAGTTATTTTAAGGCAATATTTCTAGTTAGTTTCCTAAGCTTTTCTTTTTAAGTTGGTATTTGAAAAAAAAAAGAAGCAAGTTTAGAAAAAATTGAATTTCAAGAGAAATTTAATAAATTCAGGGAATTTCGTTTCCAACGTTAAGTACCGTATGTTACAGTGTTATCAATTTCAGTAATATATTAATAAATATATTGTCTGCGTATCTTCGAAATATTTTAAGATGGTCCCTTCAGAATTTGGTCTTAAAAATGTGAGAAGTATGTGAAACATCAGTTTATTTGTCGAGCGAATCGACGAGCCGCGCGGCGCGCACGCGCACGCGTAAACGCACACCCGTCCTGACCGGCACGTGTTCTATTCCACGACGCCATTTCTAACTATTTACTCACTTCTGTTTTAACTACTCATATCTGTACCTTTAACTCACTTCTCATATCCTTCCGTATGTTCTGCACCTTAGTCCATAACTTTTACATGTAGTGTCATTTTGAAATATATTGTTTTGTGTAACTAATAGATTACGTGTGGGATAGTCGTGGGTATTCACGACTCCTCGGAGTGCTTCGGCTCACTTAATCTGGCTCCGCTCGCGAATCCGATTCCTCTTAACGATTCCTTGATTCCTTTGATTCACCTACTTATATTTTATACGAGCCTGGGAGCGACTCATTCGCTTTGTATTATGTTCGTTCATGTAACTCAACAATCCAAAAATGAAAGGAATAAATAACTCCTCGGAGTCGATAACAGTTAGCCGGAATCATTAAGGGTTTCGGCTCCGCTCGCGGTTTCAAATTTTTTGATTCATTGAATCCGGAGTTACCCATCGCTAGTGGGAGGGAGATCTGTAAAAGGTAGTATATGCCTAACCATAGGTAAATGTTACAACTCCCTTCTTGGTACATCTGAATCTTGAGTAAAGCTTGAGGAAATTGAGTCTCAAGAAAACTTATAAAGATTATTTTTATACATTAATAATTTCCCTCCATCCATCTTTTTTAGATTTAAAAATTCTTGAAACTCCTATCAATTTGTGACAATAATATGTAGCAACCCACTTGCTGCCACTAGTCCTACTTTGTTTATGTTAAAAGACAAACAACAACGTCGCAATTCATTTTTAAAAATATGTAAATCATTTCTACCTAATAATTTGCTATGCTATAATGTTGTATTAATTCTTAAAACGATGTCTAGAAATAGTTGTAAGTAACAAACGAAACACCACCAAGTTAATATTGTCTGTGTTCAACGACATCTCGTAGATATAGCATCGTAGGTAACGTAGCGTCTCATATAACTCATCATAAAATACACACATGTGATGTGATGGATCGTTTGAAATGGTTAACATAATATCTTGGATATTCACGTATCCATTGGAAACCTAACTACTAGTAAACTTGACAATTTAGATGAGAATTTGTTTGAGATAAAGTATAAAAGTAAAACGTTTTAGATGCGATTAAATCTCTTTATCTCTTTTGGCTCTACAGCCAGGTGTGGGCCTTGGCTTGATTCCAGCAAGTTTTTCCACATCGATCTGTTCATGGCCCTCATCCTCCATTCTGCAATTCTAACCACTTTAAAATCTCTATTAACTCTATCCAGCCATCTCAATCGTGGCCTGCCACGGTTTCGACGTCCCTCCGGTCTGCTCATTGGGACTTTTTTTGAGTCTTTCCTCATCCATGCGCTGCACGTGTCGCGTCCGACTTTAATATTAGGTTCTTACCTATGAATTGACCGATTTGTATAGGAAACTTTTTTTTTGTTTTAAAAACATTTATTATGTTAGTCGAAATATTCACCCATATTATCTACACACTTTCGCCACCTCACGGGCAATTACTCTTGTAAAAGTCTCGAGGACGGGTATCAATGAATTCTTCAATAGCCCCGCCCCAATCACAGCTACTTCATAATCAAATTTTTTTCCTTGTAAAAATTTGTCCAAATTTCGAAAGAAATTAAAATCTGTCGGGGCAAGGTCCGGTGAGTATGGTGGGTGAGGGAGTCTCTAGGTCCAGCTCTTGAAGTTTTAAAACTGTCGTATGAGAAGTGCGAGGGCGGGCATTGACATGAATTAGTGGATATGAGCGATTGCCAAACTTGGTTGCTTTGCTGTAAGCTTTTCCATCATCGTCTGCAGGTCCTTACAGTACACATCTGTATCAATCGTTTGATCGGCTAGCAAGAAACTGTAGTGGACAATACCGGCACAGGAAGACCAAACCGATATCAGTAGCTTTTTCTTAGTAGCGTTTTGGACATTGTACGGCTGTAACTCCTGGATCCAGCCACTATACGAACGTTTGCGGTTATCGTATAGGATCCATTTCTTATCACAAATCACAATACGATTCAAAATTCCTTCGGTTTTGTGACGGTTCAATAACAGTGCACATCGCGTTGTTGTCGCTGACGTTCGTTCAGTTCATACTGTACCCACTTTTCGAGCTTCTTTATTTTGCCGATTTGACGCAGATGAACCAACATTGTTTTATCACTAACATCAAACCCTGCTGCTAACTCAGCTGTACTTTGAATTAAAGGCGATCTGCTTCCACTATAGCCTTTAATTCATCGCTACTAACAATTCTAACCTTTGTCGTAGATCGTCCGTGGGGCTCACCTTTAAGATCGAAATTTCCAGAATGGTAGCGTTCAAACCATCGACGCACGGTGCGATCGTTTGTGGTGTTTGGCCCATACACATTATTGATGTTGTGAGCTGTCTGATTTGCGTTGGTGCCGCGACGAAACTCATATTTCAAAATAGCACGAAATTTCAATTTATCCATTTTATTTTCAAGACAATCACATGAACAAAACTTAGGTACATAAAAACAAATGAAATACTGATTTTGAAATAAGAACACTTAGCTAGCTTAGCTTGAAATAAGAACATCGTAGCTATTACATGCACTTTGTTTTATTTTAAAATTCGAATTAGAACAGAAGACATGGAAACTCAAAAGTGGTCAGTAATAAAATCGGTCATTTCATAGGTAACTAATATAATAGGTCTTACTAATATATTATTATGTCTGGTTCTGGATACACATCATTGAGGATGTAGTAGTCGTAGAATAGTTGTAGCGGATACGCCATTGGCCCCCGATTTCACTCCATATATATTTCGAGGATAAAATATATCTAATGAATGATATATGTATAATTTTAAAAAATGTTAAAATATCTATTTCCCTAAACAAAACAAAATTAAGATATGCTTACAAAAGAGATGTAGTGGTATAATTTTTTTCACTATACATTTGCGATCCACCACTCGCATACCAAGGCTGCGTCCGCACCGTAGGAGTAGGTAATCTAATGAACTCTTATTTCATCGGTTTTCTGGTTTTCATTTGTTATTCCGTCTCTACATTCACGCCGCGAAGCCCCGCGAATAGCCACGAACGGGAGAGTGAATGGTTTTTGCGACTTCTTGCGTGTTCACGGCTCTTGCTTCTCGGTCGTTTACCGGCTGGCGCGTACCGCGAACGCTCTCACAACGCTCGTGAACGACTGTGAACAATTGCGAGTTTAGAGAGGTGTTCTCGGGACACGCGGGTTCACGGCGTGAATGATCCTAACCGTGACTATAAGCGTGATTGTAGAGTCAGCATTCAATTTAATAAGTTTCAGTCTCCTGTGGTGTAGTCGAGTCTGGTTTTTCATTCATTATATATATTAAACCTTTTATCACTTGTAAGATTTTAATTAAGAATTTTATTTCATTACTTTAGTGCTTAAGTAGACATCGAAAACAAAATAAATGTAGTGTGAAAAATAAACACTAACAAATAACTATCTAAGCGTCAATACCAAACTCTATTCTACAATTCTTCTATTCAACTTCACTATGAATAAGTATTACATTTATTTGTCGTAGAATAGAACATGTACTATATAATTAAAATATCGATTTTATTATTTATAAGGAATTCTACCCAAATACTAATTAAATGACATTAGAAATACTTAATAAAAATAACCGTTTATATAGAAATATTAAATCAAATTTTTGGGTAAACCAAAATTGTGTTGTAGTTTATTTATTTACATCAATACGAATATAATATATAATTATATAATTTATAAACTGTGTAATGAGAAAGGAATCAAAATCCTTATGATAGTAAGTACAACATTTATTACTTATACAAAAAGAGTCGTCAGACACTGTCTACGTACCCCGTCCGCAGTTGGCTTCAAACACTACAAGGCGGGCGCAAGTGTTAGTACTGAAACATCTTTCTTATCTAAATATACTGAAACGCACTACTTATTCACACAGCGGGGTCTTGGCGAGTATATATGATATTACATGTTTTGCACGCGACCACCCTTGCGGTGTGTTTGGGGCCTCAGGAGAGGACGATGCACACGCTGTAGTGTGTGACGGCACTTAGTCATTGCTCAATTTTATGAACGAGTACCTAGAAGATAATTCACTATTAAATATAGATACAAAGTTATGTTCGTTACTAATATTACTTTTATTAAAATGTTTAAGTTATATTAAATTAACTTTCCAAAAAGTAAAAAAAAAAAATAACAATATAATAAAGTTCGTGTAAATATTAGGCACAAACAATATATACGACACGTCTTCGGTTAAAGTCGTGTTAAAGAGACAGGAATTGAAAATTTAATATTATTTTATTTAATACGAACTGTAAAATGAGTTTATAAAAATGTTTGTACAAAATTTAAAAAAAAATACATATAAACTTTAATGGCAATATAAAACGCTTTTCGTGTTAAAATATAAAACCAGATGTATAAATTAGGTATATTACCTATTAATCAAAAATATTCGCACGCACGTTGTGCTATATGTATGATAGTATGTGTCGACATGAACGATTACTAGGAAACTAGGATGTAATGGTGCATGATAGTGTCCTCGACATGAAACACATGCATTAACTAGAAACAATTAAATAATAATAAGCACCATTGGACTGCTCGCAGTAGAGTAGCGCAGCTCAATTGTAGAGAAATAAGTTTGTAATTATCTATTTATATTGTTAATAAAATCGTTATAACATTGAATACTACTTTTATTCCTTGTACATGTATCAGCCTATAATGTCTCACTACAAGGCGCAGGTCTCCCTAGGAAATCACTGGGGGGTTTCGGGCGGTTATTCTCCACGCGGGGCCAATGCGGATTGATGGATCATGTATTCCATGTTTTCATTATTACTTAAATATGATAATTAATATCATATTAATAAAATAATATGGTTACAAACATTTAAAGATTTTGCAAACTTACCATCAGCCACGCCTGTAACAACCATCTAAGTCTCGTCACATTATTCTCTAAAAACTACTAAAGTCAAATGATTCAGGTTTATCACTTTCTGAATCTCCTAAATTACTCATGATTAATTCTGAATATTTACTGTCTTCTATAATGCTTTTAGTATGCTCTGCGAGTTCTTTATGAGATTTGCTTCCTTTCGACATAAGGTCAAAGAAAGAGTCATAGTCTACATAATCTGCTTCATCAGGTGGTATTTCTGTAGTCGTTGTAATCGATCCTTTCACTATATTAGAAGATTTGTCACTTGAAGAAATCATTTTTGTCACTTCTTCTGTTGTAGGTGTAGTAGTTTCTCCGAATATATTCTTAGCAATATCCTTAAAAGTCCTCGGGAAAGTATATACGGATTCCTGTTGACGGTTTATATTTTCAGTAGGTTTAGTATCTTCTGTATCCCACTGTGAAAATTTCTCCTTTACACCTATAAGAGTATCGTTTGATTCTTTTTCTAAGTCCTTCATGATATCTTTAATTTTATCCTCATCAGACACCGTAGTGCTGCTTTCATTTATATGCAATACATCTAAAACTTCATCTAAAATATGACTTACTTCTTCAGCTTCTGGGCTGTTTTTATTGTCTTTTTCAATTTCGTGTAAAAATTTCATATCATTCCAAACATTTTTAACAGATGATGAATTATCGTTAAAATTCAACTCGTCAAATTTCTTTCTAACATCTTTTGATATCTTATCCAGCTCGTGTCGTAAAATAGTGCTTACTTCAGTTAATCGATCAGTTTCATTTTTTAGGACACTTTTTGCATTTTCTAATTTAGCTTGTGCATCATTCTTATCAAGAATATTACACAGCGTTTTATTTACTTTTGATATGGATGAGTCAATTTGATCATTTATTTTATTCGTGATATCTTCTTTGCTTTTTGAAATTTCACTGGACGATTTAAACTCGCCTATATCTGATTGAGATGTGTCACTATTATCATCTTGCTTTTCGACGAGAGCAACATTTGATTCCGTTTCACCCTTGCATCTCTTTTCATACTCCGAAGGTCCATTATTAAATATCCCACCCAACGACAAAACGTGCTCAACCGCCAGTATTGCACAATCTATAGTTACTTTCACGTCACTTACAACATCACTTAGTAATTTTTGGAAACTATCTTCTACTGTTGACATCGCCCCACTGAATTCGTCGAAGAACGAAGCAGATGCCTGCAATAAATAGGGGAGGGTATGAAAAAAAAACACTGCAAAATCATTAAATTAACTGCAGTTCTGTTTTATTTTACACTCACCTGTAGAACCAGTACGAATAAAAAAGTCACAGTGATTTTCATAACGTACCAATTTATTTCACAACATTGGACATTATAACAGACCTCATTTATGGCGATGAGAAAACATACTAGTCTCCATTGTATGCGGCACACCAAGGAAATGCTTTTAAGATTGTTTTTACCGTCAGGGAAGACACGCGTCACGACGTAGTTATGGCACTTGAACTAATATTTGTTTTCGCATTAAACACACTACACTTAATGTCTGTAGCTACCTACTATTTACATTCCACAATTATTCAAAATACAAAAATAATTTATGTAATAAATATACTTACCTATGACATCGTATAATTGATTCCAGAGTAATTAAAGTTAAATGGAAACAAATATTTGATAGGAAAAAATCATTTATTTCAATTGAGTAACTTAAGATATACATTATCACAAACTTCTTGGCATTAGGATCAATACATTTCAAATGCCGTTTTAATACAAACATTATTCTTAGTCTACGTTTGAATTAGTTAAAGTTAGACCCCAGAAAGGTACGAGATACATTTATTGTCAGAACAAATTGCCAGGTAATTTTGTAATTGTGGCCTAGAAATTACAAACATATTGGTGCTCTCCATCAAAACGTAATTGCTACCGAATATCATAAATGTTTTCTTATCAATGAACCCTTTTCTTATGTTCTAAATATTACAAAATAAAGTAACAACCGTATAATAGTATTTTAACCATAAATTTACCCAATAGAAAATACAGTAAATTTTAAAAGTCAGATTTTAATAACACACTCATGAATTGGCACTTCGCAGGCAATTTTTTGCTCATAATTTATATAGATCACGTCGTGTTTAGTAACTTGTATGTATGTACATTTTCTACAAATATATATATATATCACTCCCTAGCATTTAAAATTCATATAATATTTTTAATTATAAAATTACAATCAAATAAAATATGAAATAGAATTTATGTGACATAAATAAAAATAATAAATATGTAGTTACAGATAAAATTTAAAAAAATATAGAAACAAAATTGTGTAAAATATTGGTGGAATGTATTGAGTGCATCCACGTTTTTTTTCTTTAAATCAATAGCATTATGTTTGTTTAAAGTCAGTGAGCAACACGACAGATGCACGTGATAATTGTTCAAATACTGTAAAATGCTCAACTAAATGTTACATGTGTTTCATAAAATTATTATATAGTATAAATTATTATATATTATATTATGTACAGTGCAATAAATATTGTGTATGACTTGGTTGTAAAGTGAAAGTTAATTTAAGTATTAGAGATATATACTTTACATGTAAAAATACATGCGCACATACATATTCCATTTTTTAATTTCACTGCTTTTTAAAATACAGTATACAGTATCTCCCGTTTTCTTTTCTGATTAAATATGGAACTGTAAAAAATTCCAAAGTTTTACAGTTTCCCCTAATGGTGAAATTACAATATCAAAATAGGATTTATGATGACTGATACGACAAAATATAATACGTTTCTAGAGAACTTTAAAATTACTTCTCTTCGTCGCGTTTTTCTTAAACTATTAACTACAATAATGTACACGACAATAAAATAATACTACTCTGAAAATATTAAATTGATTGTTCATTTAGTTATATATTAGAATCAATAAAATAACATTTTCTACTAAATGTAAATATTTTTGTTTTAATACAAGTAAATTATTACTAAGGAAAATCTAACTTTTGTACACTTGTATTGATAAGTTACGTAAAATCATTTGCTTACGTCAATTAGTTATAAATACTTGTATCTCAATAATATCTATTTTTATTTGATTTTCTAAAGTATCTTGTGAGGACACGCCTTAATTTATAAAGGATATAACAAATTAGTGTTTTTTATATAAAATAAAAATTCATAAAATAAAAAAATGAGCACACAATTATCAAAGAACTGAATGAGTTAAACATTCCAGTGCTACAGCCGAAACGCAACGTTGATATGGCGGAGACATTTACACTCGTATTAAAGCTAACAACATAAGAGTTATAGTGTTATATCACTTAATATTTCCATAAGATTAGATATGTTTCTGTTATAAAACCTTAAGGGGAGATCACTTCCGCCAGACTGCCACCAACCGCACGCGTCATGGCAGCGGCGCGGTGCATCAAGTAGTTTGTTTATCTTGTAAGACAATCATTTTAAATTAATCTTTTGAAACGTTTTTAACGATTATTTGATGTGACAACACAAAATTTGTTCTTACCCTCACTGAAATAGTAGTTGAATGGAAGCGGAAAGGAATACATAAAAGGCAAATTAATAGTAATATTGAGTCATGTTCTCTTTGCTGTCCAAGTAGAAGTTGATGTTAAAATAGTAGTAGGTGTTCAGTATAGTTTCCAATAGATTATATTTTGTTGATGACGGCTGGGGGGGCGGGGGGGGGGGGGGGGGGTGACCGTGTGGTCGTTTTAGAATATTTCTGTACGATAAAGGAAAAATACTCGTGGCACATGGTTTCCTATTAACGTAGATATTAGTGTACGTTACATTATTAACGGTGAGCCTTATCTCCACGTACACGGTATAAATTTGTATGACATTGCGAGTATAGACAAAGTCAGCCGCCGAAAGTCGCCGGCAACGGTGGCTGCCGTGTCAAACAAATTTAAACACTGTATATTGACAATAAAGTTCACTATTAAATTAGGACAACTTACTAGACGCGCCGCACGACTGCAGTCACGTGCGGTTGTTGGGAATCAGGGCTTAGTTACATGAACACGTGACTATCTAATTAATGCAAAAATAATTACGCGCTTTAAATGCTCTCACATTAGTATCTAATATCTTCTTATTAAATGAGCATCGTTTAAGAAGATTGGTACAGCCAAATTGTAAATTGTACAGAGGAGGTAGCTACTCTCATTTCACGTAAATGAGAGAACGATTTTCAAAAGCGTTAGAACATTAAACTCAATAAAGTGTAAAAGAAAAGTAAATACTAATGATGTTTATTTAACTCATAGTATAATAATTATTAGATATTTGTACAGTATTTCGATTAAATAAAACAGAAAATCAAATCAAGTTTATTGTGTGGGTGCCACTTTAATACGTCGGCGACGTTTTCTGGTTGTGTCCGCCACTTTACGTTACCTCCTGTTATTAATACCAATAATATCAAAATCTCTCGCAATTCATCGATAATTTCAATTTTCGGATTTCCCAATACACCGTATAATACAAAGCGCTAACACACAATATACGAATGTAAGAGCATCTAATATCTTTTAACTAGCGTTGTAAAAACGAGCGTTGAACGGTCGACGCTCAAGCGTTGAGTAAGCGCTAATGAACTTTTAGTGAGCGCTGTAGTTAAAAGCTCTTGTCTAAAACGGCTAAGGTTAGCGTTCAATAGTAGTAACATAGCGCGCCTGCGCTCGTGCGCCGAAGCGTTCGGCGTTCGTTTTAGCAACACTACTTGCATAGCTCTTTCATATCACGAAGGCGGGGTACGCTTAGTAGTGGTTGTGCTCGTACGTGAACATAGTTTTAGTGTGCGCTGCGGCGTCGGGAACCCGACTGAGCGATTACAAGTTTACGCACACTGAAACGGTGTACATGTACACAATCGTTACTATGCGTACCCTGCCATTGTGATATGAAAGAACTATAACACTTCATTTATACATAGCTAACATCGTAATCACCCTCAAACAGTGTCACCCACTGGTGTCATGGCGCAGTTTCATCGTTCCCCTGCGACACGCCATCATCCCTTTTAGGGGGTATCGGCACTTCCAGCAGGGTCTCAGCCCTTCGCAGTGATATGGGGGAGTTATTCACTTTGGACAAGGTTAGTACCGTGTCTGAGGGAACATCATCTCGGATAGGGGGTATGGGTACGTTGCCCTTGTTTTTCGGTAATGGAGGTATGGGGGGTGTGGGTGAGATGCTGCGTGGTGCGGGGGTGGGAGTAGATGTTGTGTTGGGAACGGTAGAGCCGTTCGCCATTCGTTGGTAGTGAGCTTTCCATTTGTTGGCGGGTGGTGTGTAGTTGAGGTGATCGTACTCCATTTCTGAAAATTATGTTTTCATTCATTAATTTCACACAATCTTAGGTACCGTAAAATGTACCGAATTTCCCATTTTATTCAATGTACGTGTTTCGGTAGTGACTGAGATATGCTAGAGCCCATTCCCGTCCCAACCTATCCTTTACCTCCTCATTTTCCTAACCCTGTCTCCAAATCCTCTTCCTATGTCATCGGCGGTAGATAGCGCATTCGGACTTGTGTCAACGTTTGTCATTCTATAGACTAATGTTGGCATGTCCATATCCGATATACCACCACCACCACTTACGCGATCACCACTTATCACCAGCTGGACTAGTATGCTTGTTTGTGGCCTTCTTTCCATAACATATGATGTATATCTTGCAATTGCAACACACGAGCACGCGTCTACCTTGTTTGCAGTGGTGAATGTTGGTCGTGAAAGAGATCTTGTATCTCTCACAATATTTGCAACCAGCCAAAGGGCCACATCCCTGTGCTGCCTTTGGCTTTGACGTTTTAAGGCCATACATCCCCTTAAAATACGTATGGATGTATGGCCCTAAAATGCCACGTTGGCCAAGCGGGTTGGCGACTTCTTATAGAGCCAGCATAGTTCCACAGGGCTTGTGGTAGCCGCTTTGTTATCCTTTAGTGACCTGTTACGTCACCCACGGGAGGAGAAGGGGTGGTGCTATTCTATGGGTGTCGACCACACCGCACGGCACCATATTTAACTATCTTTAAATACAATGACGCGTAAATTACTTTTCGCGTATAGACATTTACCTATAAGTATTATCCATTATCCGTGCGCTCGTGAGTTGGAAGAACCATATTTGTACTTTTTACACTCAAATTTACAGTAGACCACAAAATGCATTATTAAACATTACACCATGACTCCGTGTCTCTCCAGCGCAGGATGTAGTTCAGATACTTTTCAAGGACGGTTTAATCGACAAATGCCCAACTCGCAAGTAGCTACCGAGTCTGAAAACGCCCAAATCTGGATATGACTAATACTCAAAATGGCTAGTTCTATAAAATACTAATTCTTGAAATGGCCAGTTCTTAATACCAGTCTTACAAATGACCTATTCTCAAATTACTCAATTACTTTCAGGACTAAAAATACGCTTAGGCTACGTAGGCACTTGCGGCTAACCGCCCCTGTGGCCAGCCGCAAAATCAGTAGGGCAAAAGACAGTCAGCATATAGTGCGCATGATTTATGCGGTATCATGCAAATTGTGCGCATGCGGCTGGCCGCAGGTGCGTACGTAGCCTTAGGGCTGTCGCAGACCAGGCACAGCGCAGCACGGTTTTCATTAACAAACAACAATTAACTTTGTCGACAGTCTTCGAGCCCGTTAAAGCGGAAATAAGCGGTAGGAAGAAACAGAAACGCAAATTGACATAAACAGTTTCAAGCAGCCATAACAAAGGTATAGTTACCGTATCCCTCTTTGTGTTTAATCTCGTCGTACACGTGGTCGAGCTTATTGTCTTCCTCAATCATGTGGTACAGGTTCGGGTTATTCGCATCTGCGTCTTTGTTCTTTAGCGAAGACAGCGGGTCGTACGCTAGAATTAAAAAAAAAATAATTAAAAATTGGTGTTATCGTTACAACGGAGAAATTTAATAGAGTATTGATTCTTTTTCGATAATTTTGTAATATTTCGCCTTTTGAACGCCAATGTATGTTAAATATGACAAACCATTTTCGTGCTCAAGTCACGGTCTTCTATATCAGACTAGAATTAACTGTTTGTAAAACTATCTATATCTTCTGTTAGAATTACAATTTTGCAATAGCACTGGCTTTCCTAAAATGTTTACACTTTAAAGAAAGGAAAAATGTGCAAAATGAACTTACCATTTCTTGACTTTTATTTCATTGAAAACAAAGCTTGTTTTTAGTTAAAAATTATTCATTCACAAGCCTTTTCTCTCGTGCAGTAGGGAAGTAAAACGCCACGCTGTCCAGGCGGGTTGCTGAGTCCACTTTTTTAGAGGTGGAGTAGTTCCTCGGGGCTTATGTACTACCATAAACCACTGTTTATCCTTAGTCGCTTTTAGCAACACCCACGGGAAGAGATAGAATGGTGCTATTGTAAAGCCGGTCGACACCAACTAGTCGGTATAAACTAGTCCAACAATAAAAATAGCTATAAAAACTTACAGTCAGTGGATCCGGTGGCGTTCATCCTCATTTTCTCGATGGTGGTGTTGTTGAGTTTCCCGCCGAGGTCGTTGTGTATGGTGCGGTTGTTGAGCAGCGTGGCCGAGTCGTCGCTGCGCTGCGACCCTTGGTACGAGTACACAGGGTTGTCGAAGTGCTGTTGCTCTGTTAGTACACGACAAGTACACATTATTATCTCACAAAATGAACTATTGACTTTGGTGAAATCTTAAAAGATTAATACATATTTTATATTGGTTTATCTTAAAAATTAGACATTAGAACAAATTACTGTTTTTCTACAGAAAAGAAGATGTCAGACGAGCAGTCAAGGCCATCCGTCGGTAAGCGAATACTGTGGCTTTACAACATCCGCGATACACGCCAGTACCAGTCCAGTGACAAATGTTGGCACCCCCCAGATGCGTTACATACCCTTCGGGTTTTTCAAATACCACACCATCAGTAATTTTCGCTTGCAAATCTAACTTATCAAATTTATATTTGGAACAGTCTGCTCTTTCTAAGGAATCGAAGGCGAAATTGTTCAACTTTTCATGAACCCACCCGTGCGTCAATACCGCGAGCCATATATTACATTAATTAAATATTGCACATAATGATATGGATGTGTTGTAACGAACTGATTGTTATGAGATGTATATTAAATTTCTTGGAAAATATCCTGGATGTACATCTTGATCGTATAAACAATTATATTATATTGTGTAAATAAAATATGTGTATAAAATAAAATGCGTTCAACTCACCAGGCTGTGTGTTGGGGTCGGCGGTGTAGTGCACGTGCGCTATCTCCCGCTTGAGGTGTTTCACGCGCTTGCGGTAGTACAGGAGTACGAGCACCGCGGCCGTCGCGCACACGAGGGCCAGGATCACCATCACCGCGGTCAGACCGGAGCTCGGGCCTTTTGGAGATACAAATATAAAATAGGCATTCAAATGCTTTGCTATAATCGGTATAAACTATATCAACCTGAATGCTGGAAGAGATGAAGTCATAAAAAACTATCAAATTCGAGACGGTAGACCTGCACCTTAAAAATCCGTGCTGCTGGGTACTGAAGCAATGCTTTAGTCTATTATTTAATTGATTATAAACGATTCGTTCGAGTACCTCTGCGAGTAAACAAAGTTTGGAAATAAGCCTCTCAACAGAATCTTTGGTCCTCTTTTTATAGGGCGAAATGAAGGCGCACTTCCACAACGAGGGCATAACGCCCTCATTAAGAGATCTTCTAAACAAACACGCTATTGGTATAGTGGAGACACGGATGTTGGAGTCTGAGCGAAGTGGTGGGGATAAGAACGCCCATGTACACTTCCGATCAAAATTGTTTATCTACAAATAATAATTAATATTTTTTAGTACAATTATTCATATTATTTGCAATATTCATTTAATTATACTAGTAGCTTTTGGCTGCAGCTTCGTTTGTGAGGAATTTTGGTATATTTCAAAGAAATTGAAATAGTTTTTATTTTTTTTATTATGGATATTAATTTAGTAATTTTAAAAATAAATTGAAAACATTTTATGTACATGATAAAGAATAATAATTACTTACTTTAATTTAATAGCGATGAAACGATGCGAGCATACAAAATAAACAATGGGGTAATGAAGTACACACAATAATAATATATGTATAGTATCTACGATAAAAAATAAAGATAGAGATGAAGTAAAATATTTAATATATTAATTTAATATTATCAAAAATATAAATAATAAATTTGCACTCGACTGTAGTGAAAGGGGCGTGACTACGACTGATGAGCTAATCGGCGAGCGTTGCAGTGTGCCGCGCCCCTCCTTCATACATTCATACCGCCAAACAGTCCTAAAAATTGACTACTGTGGTTTGACACCCCAAGATCGGTGTCTAATATTATACAGACAACTCCATAGCACATTTAACTAAAAGGGGGAAGGAACGGAGTCAGGTCTAGCAGATTTACTGAAGTCTAATTGGTGCAGTAATTTATAAACAAAGTCATCTTTAATCTCGATAGATGCTATATCACAAAGGGTAATAGAAGCTAATAAGCATCAAATTGGCTATCATATATCGGAGGGGAAAGTAGAATTGAAATACTGCAAAATATGCCAGCATATGACATTTGACTACATTTGACATATATAATATGTCAAACTCATCATCCAGCTCGTTATAATAGCGAAATATTATATTCTATGTAATGCAACGAGCCCTTTCAGTATCCACTGCTAGACATTGGCCTCCTCATGCACATTGTCTAATGTCTGGGCATGACGGATGTATGGCCTTAAAACGCCACGCTGGTCAAGTGATTTGGCGAGTTCACTCTTTTAGAGATGGTGTAATTCCTCAGCGCTTGTGATAGCGGTTTTGTTGTCCCTTAGTCGCCTTTTACGACACCCACGGGAAGAGATGTGGTGGTGCTATTCTATAGCCTTATGACACCTTATTACATTATTACACATCTGTTTGTATGCACTGACCGGCGGCGCGCTCGATGGTCCTCGCGTCGGCGGCGAGCAGGTCGCAGCGGGCGCCGGTGTAGCCGGCGCGGCACACGCACCCTCGCACGTGCTCGCACACCCAGTGCCCCTCCGCGGGGCACTCGCACGCCTCCATGCAGTGCGCGCCGTAGTAGCCCTCCGGGCAGACTGCACGATAGCGTTAACACATATTAACTGTTATAGTTCATTCATCTCACGAAGGCGGGTTACGCTCAGTAGTGGGCTCGTACTTTAGTGTACATTGGTTTTTTGTTTTAGTGTGCGTAAACATGGAGAGCGCCGAGTTGGATTCCCGACGCCGCGGCACACACTAAAACAATGTATGTATATGTAAGAACACAACCACTACTAAGCGGAAACCACCTTCGTGAGA
Organism: Sesia bembeciformis; assembly: GCA_943735995.1. Taxonomy (NCBI): domain Eukaryota; kingdom Metazoa; phylum Arthropoda; class Insecta; order Lepidoptera; family Sesiidae; genus Sesia; species Sesia bembeciformis. Next base: position 11,268,072 of record OX031031.1, read on the forward strand.
TAAAAGAACTGTGCTGATACTAGCATACAGTAATTAAAGTCATAACAATTTATAGCAAATTTTGGTACTGTCCAGTCACGTCAAGAGTCGTTCAGTAAAGTGATAGTGGGTTTACTGAGGACTGAACAGGGCTCATTGGAAGCACACGAAAAATGAAGTTTCATGCTTTTAAACTCAACATTTGTATTTGCATGTATGAAACATGAAAATCATAGTATGTATATGAATCGTATACTATGTATGAAACAATATAATACAGATGGACCGCTTGCGAATTAAACCCGCCTGCGCGACCAAATTACGCATGGTTCTGAAACTACAATTATAGTGTAACGTATGGTATCTCTGTGTGTACACACAATAGCCCACGCTCAATAATTTATTAGAGGGAGGGTGCACGCTACAATCCTACAGCCGCTGGGGGCACTCGACTGGCCACGTTACTGCATTCTGACAGAATACTGCCTTGTAATGTACTTTCCCAGTTTATCATTCTCCAATGTACGTATGTGTTTCGGTAGTGAGTAACATATGCCAGAGCCTATTCCTATCTCTCGCCATTTTCACTTCTTTTCTCCATATCTATTCCTAATCTTAAAAGGGAGGTAAGTACATCTTTGCCAACGTTTGTTATTCTGAACTGAAGTATCGTGCAGCATGTACCGCGAATGTCCATGAGCGACAGTATCCATTTACCACCGGTGGGCTGTATGTTCGTCTGCCGCCTTCTTATTTATGTATTTAGGCACGGCAAACAATATATATACAAAACATGATTTGAATATACAACTAAGATAAGACTTAAGTCCGGTAAATATCCCAGTTTATAGACCCACAACATGGATAAAAACTTATTTAGGTTAAATTATAACACAAACAAATATTCTAAATTGAGAAAATAGAAAAAAATACAGAAAATAATAAACAAAATAAAGATTTTTTTTATATGTAGCCTTCTTCCTATATATAAAAAAAACTCACAGTGCGTGCAGTAGGTGCCGACGTATCCGGGCGGGCACGGGCAGTAACCGTCGATGGCGCGGCAAGGTTCGGCGCGAGCGCAGCGGCACGGCTGCGTGCAGCCCGCGCCCCACCAGCCCGGGCTACACGCGGCGCCGCACTGGTCGCCGCGCCATCCGGGCGCGCACTGGCATTCACCTGCAACATTATTGTAATGTCAGCTCTACACTCACACCCAGGATTTACGCCGTGGCCCTGCGTGACCCAAGAACACATCTCTAAACTCATAAGTCGCCGCCTACACGAGTGGGTCTCTCGCGGCGATATCCTCGCCAGAGCTATTCAATTCAATAGTAACTATAGGAGTTATCGCCGAGCGGTCTACACGGGCGAATCGTGGCTCTGGCGAGATCCACTCGTGTAGGCGGCGTCCTAAGTGTTCAAAGTAAGTTCACAGAAGTCGTGAAATCATCCACACCGTTCTCTTATTGAGCGACCACGCTTATTGATAATTATATTGCGTCTGTTAATTTTTCTTGTTGATTTGTAAGTTTGTACTGTTTTCGTTGAATTCCGTTGACTTTATTTGCTGTATTGTTTTTGTTATCTGTTATAATTAAACTGTTTCGCGTTGTATTGTGTCGTGTTATTTTGTATATTATCAAAATGGGTACCAACGAAAGGGCAAGCACTTCTCAGGAAAAAAAACCTTTTATTATTCATCGCCAAGCACGGGAAATGGCCAGACGTATTATTGAAATATGTGAAAAGGAAAATAAGCTACTTTCATTACACCTTACAAGCTCATTACACCGGTTTATCAAAAAATATGTTAAGGGAAAGTATGCTACAAAAATTAATTAAATGTTGATGATTTTGATCGTAGGTGTGAATCATTGAAGAAATTTATCTTTCGAAGAGTTGTACCCATGTGTAAAAAACTTCTAGCAGAAATACGAAATAGAATAGACTTCCCGTGGGGACAAACAAGTTTGAGAAAACTTCTAAAAAAAATGGGGTATCAAAGGAAAAAATGTCAATAAAATCTGACGTATATTAATAGAGAAACCTAATATTTTATTTGCGTGAACGTGTTATTTACGCAAAATTCGTGAACACGGGCGAATGAATCGTGATATTTTCTTTATTGATGGGACCTGGATCGATAATAACATTCAAAAAGTGCTGGAGGAACGAAACTATAGATGCGATATTAACAGATACTAGGTTCATACAATAGGCTTATTCTGGTACACGCTGGTTCACGAAGTGGATTTCTTGATGGAGCAAAACTGTTGTTCAAGTCGGGTACCACGACTGTAGACTATCATGGACAGATGAACGGTGTAAATTTTGAAAAAAGGTCAATCGAGCGATTATTGTCTAATCTGCCTAAAAACAGTGTAGTGGTTATGGGCAATGCTCCTTATCAGAGCTTGCAAGAAAATAAGCCACCAACCAAATGTAGCACTAAGTCAATAATGCTAAATTGGCTTACAAACAAAAATGTTTTTGTTTCCATGAATATGAGAAAGGATGAGTTATTCGCGCTAGTCCAATCGAATAGGAACCCTAATAAAATATTTAAAACCGACGATGTTATAAAGGCACACACACGGTCATGATGTGTTACGTTTACCTCCCTACATGTGTGATCTTAATCCAATAGAATTGGCTTGGGCTATGATCAAACGAATTGTTAGAGAAAATAACATTACATCAAAATTTTCTTTAAAGACTTTGACAGAAGTCGCGGAGGATCCAAATGACAGATGACTGGCGTGGCTATGATGATGATGTTCTTACTTTAGAAGAACATTATTGGCAGTCAGATGGACAGATGGAAAATGAGATCGATACATTTATTATTGAAGTTATTGATGGCGGTGACGATTCGTCTGATTCTTCGATCGATTTAATTTCCGAAACCAAACTTGATTAAACTGTTAGTCATTGTTTTAATATTATAATTCTTGTGTAAAATATTCCGAATATACGTCAGTTTTACATGATGTATTTTCAATTGATTTGGCAAAGTTGTACTTATTCAACATTTCTCACAATCACACGGAGCTCGTGCGCGGACAGTATATCCCGCAGTGGAGAGACATAGGATGATGATTGGTTTAAACGTATTCCTGGAGAAGGTTCAAATGTGTGTTGAAATCACTCACCAGTAATATGATGGCAGTCCGCACCATTCTTGCAGTTGCACTTCTGTTCGCAATTAAGCCCGTACGTGGCGAGCGGGCACGGGTATTGGCAGGTGGCGCCCGTGAAACCACTTGGACACGAGTATTTGCCCGTTACTGGATCACATGTTATATTTCCTGAAATACGAACAAAATAGACGTTATACAAGTTTTTGGACTTTCGCGTTTCGTACACATTTTATATTGTGAATCGTGTCTAAACGCATACATTGAAGAAATTCACGAGGTTTAGAACTAGCGAACATTAAAGTAATACGTATGGATTTTTTTTTTAAACCCGTTGAAAAATTACCGAGTTATTCAGTTTCAAATGTGCTAGATCGTACGATGTCTTCATAACATATACAATCTTTAAACGACCTTACTTTACAAGGGAATTTCAGCTATTTTCCGTAAGTTTTAAAAACGTATAATTTCGTAATTTTTAAAGATATCGTAAAAAAAAATCACGAGATTTTTTTATTTTTTTAAACCTTTTTTAGGTAAGATGGTCGTGGTAACGAGTTGACCAGCTAGTGACTACGGTCGGTATAACCCGTACCGAAACGTCAAGTAGAAATAAAGGACAAGTCTATCATTGTATGCGTTTATACCCACAATATAAAAAAAATGGTAAGAAATGTTACATATTCGAAAAATTAGTGACCATAACAACGCGAACATAACGTGCGTACATTGCAATTCGATATATTATTGTTAGCTGTTCGGCCTCGTCTTATAAGAAAGGTTGTGCCAGATTGTATGTGTATATGTCTCGTGTACACGTTCCATCAGGGTATAAGAATCGATTTATTAGTGAGAAAATATAGACAGAGTATACAAACAAGCTACACACAAGTAAAATATAATTAAAAGATACGCTTCAAATATCACACACATTCCCCCCAAACATAAATCCGGGCAATATATCACGTATGTTCCAGAGAAACAGCTACTAAACCTGTGCTTTATTCCATATGTGGCGAGTTTGTACAACTGTTTATGTATAAGCCCACCAATGTCCACCCCAAACGTATGCACAAACTGTTTAAATACGTCACAAATGTCTGTCAGAACTGTTAGTGTAGTTTGGTAATCGAAAGGTGTCACAGTGAAATTGGCCGACAACTTTGTTCGCGTGTTTTACAGGAATAGTATAGCCCCGGGGTGGCCAACTTGTTTAAAAAGTGTTCTACTTTTAAAAAAATCTGACATCTTGTGATCGACTTAATTGTGCTTTCGTAGATGAATAAAACAATAATTAGATAGCTTTTGATATTATTTATTAATAGGTAAAATTAATATCAATAGATAACAAAACTTATAAGAAGTTTGTGTTTTCATTTATTCTGTTAAATTAACAAAATCAGGAGTATAATTTGATAATGTCAACCTAAATGAAAATTTTGATACCGGTCAAAAAATTTAATTGTATTTCACGATCGACCGCTCTGTCTTTGGCGATCGACTTGTTGGCCACTCCTGATATAGTCTATGTGTTAATCCGGATTACAAACTATTTGCCAAGTATCGACGAAATCGACTCAATGGTTTCAACGTGATTGAAAAATGCACTTTCGCATTTATATGTTAGTGAGATTTGTAACATGATTACATTTTCTACATGTATGCAATGGCCACTCCCCCATTCAGTCAGTGTGCACTCACCGTGTAAGGAAGGCATGCACTGCTGCGAGCTTCCTGCCCCATCTCTGCGAGCACTCCGCACCATAAGCACCCGAATCACAAAGTCAGACGTAGCTTCCTCCGCCCGCCCCGCTTAAACACCTTATATATACACTGGCCACACCTTCAATCAGTCAGTATGCACTTACCGTGTAAGGAGGGCGTGCACTGCTGTGAGCAGCCGGCCCCGTAGGTACTGGGCTCGCAGGGCCGCTCGCAGCGCTCGCCCGCCCAGCCGGCCGCGCACACGCAACGGCCGCTAGACGCGTCACAAGAAGCATTGTTCACACAACCACACACTTCAGAACAGTCCTCCCCGTACTTGCCTTCCGCGCATTGAGTCTCACAGCGTACGCCTGCAAACATTTACATCGACGATTAAAAGGCTATTTGATTTAAACGCCACGTTTTTACGATTCTATGTTACAACGCGGTTGAATTAAATGTGCACTTCGGTGGAATGCGACGCCCCCCTCGCTTCCCCGCATTCGTCGCGTCTCATCCGTACGGATAGCATCTTTGTTGCCCATATGCGTCTCAAAAATTTGATTATTTTCGTATTTCTACTGTTATGTTCTAGGACAATTATTCTTGTCTTTGAACTATTTTTCTTATAAACACGATTTCGTTTTCATTCCGTGTTTTTATTATTTCGTTTTTGGGCTATTTTGTTACGTTTCTTAATTGTTTTCGTTATAAACGTTTTGTTGTTTTAACTCTGAAGACATGAGAAAGACTATTATTATTATATTTACAACCCTAATGCGTTCCCCTTACTCCTTATATGCATAAACATCACGCTGTTTCATTTCTTTTAAAATCATTAGAGGTACAAAATTCTTATTACAATTTATTGAACTTTGTTTGCTATTCTAACCATACTGCTTCTTTATGACTTCATCGGAGTCAGGTGTACAGTTACGTTGGTGGAGTGGTATTCTCAAAGGCTTAGTATAAAAAAACCAACAGTAGCCACGTGTCCAGTTTTTCCATAAAAATAAGGGATCATCTGCTTCGCGGCACTGCATACGCGCCACTTTTGTGGGGTTCGGCTCATCTTAAAAGACCTAAATAGTCGATTGCTGCTGTTTCGGGGTCGTAGCTGTAAATCCATATTTCGTCACCTGTTACTATGCTCCCCACACCAAATTTGACGCCCCTTCGTTGAATCTGGTAAGCATGGCATTGCACCAAATGACGCGTTCCGTCATTTTGAGCCTCGGTCAAAATTGTGTGGGATCCACAGCGAGCACAGCTGTCGCACAGCCATATGTTTGTGTAAGATTGATTATATCTGACTCATGCCTACGCCCGCATCTCGTGGTAGGTCACAGGCCTCTCTGTTTCGCTCGTGCGGCGCACAGCATCGATGTTTTTGTTATTGACAGCGGTGGACGGGCGACCTTCACGAAATTCGTCACAGAGGTTGACACGACCGGGCTTGAATTCTACAAAATAGCTATAAATTGTCGTCTTGCTTGGTCCTTTATCGCAAAAAGCAGTTTGAAGCCGAGTGAAGCTCTGTTGAGCTGTCAAATTACACTAATTAAATTAAATTTTTCACGAGATAAATGCATCGTAAAGCAGACACAATTTTTAAAATGACGCCACAATGAAAAAACAAATGACTGTGAGATGAAACAAACTTTATTCTACAGCTAAATAGTTCCATTTTCAAATATTGTAATTACTTTTTAAATATTGTTTATGTAAGTGGCCAGTTCGGGAAATTTTCAGTGTGACCTATGTATAGAAAGGCTTGAGCGCGAGTACTGGGAAAAATACCACCTACAAGGAATGAACCAAATAGAAATAGTAATATCTCTAGGAGGAGAAAACAGCTTAGAGAGTGATATTGGCGAGTACGCAAGCGACGAAGATCCTATGTCAGACATCGAAATAATAAATTATAGTGACGATGAGTCTTAGCTTATAATATCTCACAGATAAGCGAACTGTGTACATTGTATGTTTAAAATGTTAATCAAAGTGTTTTATAATAAATTTATGTGTTATTTATCTTCAATCGCCCATTAAACAATTTATTTTATTTATTTCTGCAAGTAAAAATAAATATTTATAGTGAGGTTTTTTTGCACAGCGAAACAGTGTCGATATGACGTCATCGGCGCGAAGTGCACAGTTAACTCAACCTGATAACCCGATATGTAATTTCAATCGTAATCTGTACATAATTTTAACACTTAAAATTATGTAGGTAATGTAAAATCGCATAAAACGTAACGTTTAAGTAAAATAGCCTTTAAACCTCACTATATACATTGACCTCATCAATTCTTATACATCAAAAATGTATTCCCGAGGACTAAACCATGGATTCTGTTCAATATTCAGTTAATTGACATCCAATTTTACGTACCTATATCTATTTTATAAAGAATAAACTTTTGTACTTTAGAGTTAAAATTTGTATGTAAAATTTAGAAAAAGAAACCATAAGTGATTTGGCAAAAAGTGCATAAAATTTTCATGTTAGATAATTAACTCGCATGAAAGGAGCCCATTGTTAGTCTTCTGGGTACACAACGGCTGTACGCTGTAGTATTTGTTACTGAAAATTTTCCCAGAAGTGAGAAGATGAAAATCTATATTAGGTATATTGATAGCATTAGGTGACAAAGCTTCAGCAGGGTTACAGTGTATCAATGTTAAACACAATTTAAAACATTTTCATTTAGATACCTTATACTTAATAAATCTCGTACTGACAGATCCATATAATTAAAGGGGAGCTTTTAAAAATCTTCATAACCTGTAGAAGTTATTCAGTACCAGCAAACCAGTTTTTGGCATTGCATTTTCCGATAACAAGATGTATATTTTGCGTAATGCGGAAACAAAAAGTATGAAGATAAAGATGATAGGGTATCAATCAATCAGCTATGTTCCCAGAAAGCATTGGAATTTCCCACCTTATTTGCTCTTTTTTAGAGTAATAAATTACTCGAGCTAGTCCGTACATACCTACACTCCTAGGCAGACCTGAAGCAAAAGTAGCTTAATGGAATAATGAGCACAAATGGGGAAAATAAAATCAGCACACAAGCACAATGGCGCTGGTATACGTTTTCATCGTTTGCAAATGCCATGGAAGAGTTTCAAACACATTTCAATAAATAAGCAACACCTCTACCGAGTTTATTAGAAAACTGGAAATCGTCATATTATTAGATAAATTAAGAATTCTATGGAACTGTTTGCATAAGATAAAAACATACTAAAATGTTTGATGGGGCGCAGGTGGTTTTATTTGTAATGATTGTTAAATAATTTATAACGTAAAAATAAATAAATATTCCGCAACATGCGCCCGGCAACAAACTGATGCGATAATGATAATTCCCAGACGTTTGTATTATTTTATAAAAAATGTACATTTCACGCAATTAATGTTTCTATGTAAAAGTCTCTAATTAATAATTATACTCATGGACACTATTATTATTTTCAAATAAACAGTGGTATAACATATGTCTAGTGAATGTTATGGTAACGTAATAGAAAGTAAACACGCAGGTCAATTAAATTTCTCAATGTTATTTACGAAGCAAACTTGATACTGGCACAATCTATTAATTGCACCATTACAATATATAAAAGAAAAAAAAGTGATATTTCGATATTTATAGCTTGATAAGGTCATAAATTTACGCAAAAGTCTGAACACTGACCCCTCCAGCTGGTGTTGCAGATACACTGGCCGGTGACATGGTGGCAGCCCTCGGCGTTGGCGGAGCAGTTGCACGCGTACAGGCAGCCCTGCCCGAAGAACCCGGGGGAACAACGCTGCGAGCAACGGGGTCCTTGGAACCCGGCCGGGCAGATGCACTCGCCTAAACACATACATGATTTCAGGGAAATTTCCAACAATTCTTTTTTATAGACTAGTGTTTTTTAATCTAACATAAAGGCGAGATTCCTAGATATGCGGTAGTATTTATATAGTTTAGCGTCAGTATCAGTGTTAGTATTGTCCTATCTTCTCTCACGAGTCTGAACAGTGAATATAATTGAATAGTTTTAATTACAAAAAAAAAGAGGATGACTTGTCACTGTATTTGCCCATGTCTACATAAAAAGCAGAAAACCAATACTTCTAATGAAGATGAACATAACCGAAGAAAGCTCTAATTAATAATGTGTTTAGACACTAATCAAAACCTCAATGTTGTCCACACCTGACACTATGAGGCAGTTCAGGGGCATCAAAGTCGAGATATAATAATAACTCGGTGACGTGTATTACACTGGTTTATTCCGAGTGCTTTTACAATTATTAATAAATGTGGGTAATCCGTTTATACGTATAATAATCACTAAACTATACCACCGTACCACATACAAAAGTCACTCTAGACTGATGTTGGCAGATCCCACGGATGTCACAGGTCGACAGTTTCCACTTACTATCAGGTGGACTGCTCGACTGGCAACATTTTTATATAAAAAAAAAATCGGATAATTTCGAAGAAGTCTACCTACCTATTGAGTGATACACAGACATTATTAATTTTATAACGAAAATAGATTTTATACTCGTGGTATAACATTGTTGGATGATGTAAGTAAGATTTTAAACTTCTGCAGTCATGATTGAACTTAATAACGTTTAAGTAAACGGAATGCTGACGATTTTTATTTATTTTATAGTCTCTTACACGGGATTTTTATGACAACAAAAAAAAAAGCAAGTTGTTTTAAAAAAAATATCACTACAGTTAATATCACTTTTCACTTTCAAATATCACTACAGTTTACTGAAAGTAAAACCTATCAGGTGATTCGAATTTCGGGAAAATATAACGACGAGCAGATGGTGCACCTGATAGTAAAAGGATACTGTCGCTCTACGATAACCGCGATACATGCCCCCACATTAGTCGACTATGAGTTGTGACACACGTAGGCATATCACTGAATTCGCCATCTACATTGAAAGCTATGTAGGAGTGTATTCATACAAAGTGATTATTTCCTGAAAAGACAGCTGTTTAATAGCACCTACTGCTACGATTGCTGAGAGTTCTCAAATAAATCATTGATAGCAACAAACTTATAATGAAGTTCTAGTATTCAACTATTCAACGAGATTCTTACCAGTGACCGGGTTGCAGGGGGCGTTGTTTTCACATTCACAAGGTTGCCGACAGTGTAGTCCGAATGTCTTGCCATCGCACGGCCGGTCGCACTTCAAACCGTCGAAACTATAAAAAATGTATAAGAAGTCGCTGTATGATGATTTTGCTTTTTTTAATAAAAAGGTCATGGCGAAAGGATCTGGTATTCAGGCCAAAACCTTATAAATCAAATAAATAAATAGCCTCATCGTGACTGTCTATTATTAGAAATTAACTGTTTTCTTTTATTAACGAACACACTTGAGGATCTCTCGCAATACATGTTGAGAAACACTGCTCTATTATAGTACTCACCCAGGCTTGCACTGGCACTGTCCGGTCTCGTGGGAGCAGGTGGCATTGTTGTGGCAGTCACAGGTATCGGTGCAGTTGTCCCCGTACAGGGGGAACGGACACGATTCCTCGCACAACTTGCCGCGGTAACCCGGCGCGCACAGGCACGACCCTATACAAACATACATGAAATTAAAAATATAGTACATTTATCGTAAGACAGTTTCTTGTATGAAATAAATAATTAGATACATAGAGGATGGTCTTGCATCCCACTGCCCCCTCGACGCGTCCTACGGGCCACTTTCAGGGAGTTACTCTCACAGAAGACTTTTTTTTATAGTAGGCGGACTAGCAAGCGGCCCACGTGATGGTAAGTGACTAACGTCGCTCATGGACACCTTGCAACACCAGGAGGTATGCTGGTACCTCCTGGTACACCTGGTACACCTTGCAATACCTTGGAAAATCCTATGTACAGCTTTTTTGAAGAACCCCATATCGTAACGTAATGGAATGTACACATTCACAGAGGTGGTGAATGCTTGCCAACCGGTTCCCTTTCCCTCATCCCATTGGGCTTACATTTTATTGTCACAATAAGCAGGGTAGTACACTTTGTCTTTGTGAGTTTTGACACAGTGATGACTTGAAAGGGTCCGAATACGCAAAATCTGTTTAATATATTATAATCAATTCCTGTTATTTAAAAAACTTGCACATTACGGATATAAGGCGAGCGTAATGCCTTAATAAAGCATTCTCTGCCAGTTAAGTTTTGGGTTAAATTGCGAGATACATTGTAAACGATAAACAGTTTAAATAATTTAATTGTGAGTAAATATTCCTGACGGATACATACAATATCATCATACAGTATACATACTGGTATATATGAATACTTGGTATAATATATTTTTTGTTATACTAATATGCTTTATATGTTAAACCAACGGGTTTCTGACTATGGGATTTTCGTCTTACAATTTATTAAATGTTTAGTTATAATGGATAGATAGATAAATAAATGATGGCAGGAACTCACGACAATAATATCAATGTAGCAGTATTCGCTAGTGATTACACATTTAATTCGTCCTGTTTTTGTTGTTGCACGAGTTCACAAACTAGTAGGTACTCAACTTATCAATGGCATGTAAAATTAGTCAGTTATGTAATATGTATTTATAAAATAGGGCCTCCGTTATTAAAATGAGCGTTGAACTTTTCAGCGCTCGAGCGCTGGCGCGCTATGTTGATGCTATTGAACCTTAATCATTCTGCGGACTCGAGATTTTAATTACAAGAGTTTAATACCATCAAACATAAAATAAATGGACTATAGCGCTTACTAGGCTTTAACGCTGGAGTCTAAACGCTAAAAGTTCATTAGGGCTCACTCAATGTTCGAGCGTAGAGGACTCAACACTCGTTTTTACAATTCTAGTTGTAACCGCTCCGAAGCTGCTTGCTGTGAATACATCTATAAAATCACACGCAAAGTACAGTAATACAAAGCATCGCATTCAGTCTTAAAAGTGTACATACCATTGACAGGCGAGCATAGTCCGCCGTTCTCACATCGGCAGGTGTTGCGGCAGCCCTTGCCATAGGAGAGCAGCGGGCACTGCTTGGAGCACTCCTCGCCAGACCAGCCCGCGGCGCACTCGCACTCGCCCGTCCACGGGTCGCACCTGCATACATTCCTCAAGTTCTATATACACGTCTCCAGTTGCACGTTTAATTTCAGCATTTTAGTTAATGTTTATACATTACCAGTATGCTTCATTGGCTACGATAGATACTGATCTATCGTGATCTATGATTACTGAATCTCAACACGTACAGCTGACGCATTAATAGCTACGATCGATAGGCCAATATCGTGCGGCAGACTATAAAATTTGTTATACAAAAAATTGAGAATGAAGTAGTTGTCGAATCTTCAAGACAAAAACGAGTATGGGGACGCAAATGATTTACATTTAATGAACTCTACTAAATAACGTTATTCACACACTTCGAGCCGAGGATCGCACCGTGGGAGGTGCTTACTCGCACACTAATTAGAATGCCACTCTATTCCCTTACTGGAACTCGAACTCAATTGTCACTAGAATATGGGCTAACTACTAATGACTAAATTGGCTTATTACACAGTTTGAATCGCTAAATTTTAGTAACTAAAGACTTGCATTATACTAAATACTTGAGACGTATAAATGAGCCTTCACGTTCCTTACACGCCTGCCTCCACGCCACGGCGGCCTTAGCGGTTTCGCCGCCGTTTTTTTTTTATAAAAGAAGTGACAGACTGGCGGCCGACCGACAAGATGATAAACCGCCAATGGTCACCTGCAAGACTAGGGGGGATGTGGGAGTGCTGGCGACCTTGCAGAATCCTATTCACAGACAGCCCTTTTGCAGAGCCCCATGTTGTAACTAAGTGGAATAACCTCGGCTGGCAGTTCGTCCCACAACTTTCACTTGTATTGTGCAAAATATTGACTGCGCCCGTTTGGCGCGCTGGCGTTCTGGCGCTTCGCACGGGTCGGACACCCCTAAAGTCAGCACCGCCCGCATTATATTATTATGATCAATTACGGTAATTGGTGAAACACAGGTCATTACGTGCTTTAATTTATGGTAAAGTCAGTGAACAAAGATCATCTTAACAATAATGTACTTGTAACTAGTAATGTACCTCTATGAATGGAAAAATACGTTGGTCGTTTAAACTTATAATTTTTGCACCATCATTATGATATAAGTACAGACCTGTACTTAAAGTTAGAACAATAAATATAAACGTTAAAGTCACCATAATAAGTCCTTTAGGGAACGAAGTTTGTAATCGTGTAAATAAATATATGTGACATTATCAGGGAAAAGGGACATTATTATTGATATGGACTATTGATTTGAAGTTTAAGGACTCGAAAAAAGTATGATCCCATTGGATGTTACATAGATGTTACGTTATTTGGAAACTAGAAGATCTGCATTTACGACTTATAAATCATAATAGAACTTTTGTATAAGAGGTTTTGCCAAAAATCTGATAATCAAGCACAGAACCAACCATAAATCACGATGTGACATATTTTTTTTACCAACATTTTATTGTTTTACTAAGTTAACTGTTGCGTGCAAACAGGCTAGACAGCCATAGGAAGATATATAAATAGAAGAAAAATGAAAAATAAAAATTATTAAAAGTTAATAAAATATTTTACCATTTTTCGTTATTGTTGATAACAGCAATCAACAAATTGTTATAAAACTATTAAAACAACATATTGTACTAATAGTAATACAAGTGAGATCTAATTTACCCGGTGATATCTATTACTTTAACTGAAATTGCTTTAGAGATGTAGTATAAAAAGACTTTGTGGACCGTCATAAAAAGTTCGGTGTTTTTAATTTAAATCTTTTTGTAAAATGACATTTGAGCATTCAAAATCACTTAGTCTTCGAAGGCTTTCGAATAAAATATTTTATTTTATGTAAAGAAAACAAAATACTGACATGTCAGTGGTGGTTGGATCGCACTTGCAGTCATGTTGGCAGCGCGGCCCCCACTTGCCGTCGGCGCAGGCGCGCCGCTCGCAGCGCTCGCCCGCCCAGCCCGCCGCGCAACTGCACTCGCCCGACTTCACAGAGCACTGGCCGCCGTGATCGCACGAGCACTTGCCCAGGCAGCCCGCGCCCCACGTGCCCACTGGACAACTCTCCAAACACTTAGAGGGGAAATAAACATATGAGTAGTTATTTTTTTTATTTACACACTCCTTCACCTACTTCCAGACACCTATGATGTAATACTATGTAAACTTATGTATGTAATCTATATATAGATTACATACATAAATAAATAAAAATTAAAAAGTTATATTTTTATACTACCTTTTATCGCACCTCCCAATGTATCTCTTATGCATTATGTAAGACATTAAGGTCGCCTTTTGTACGACAATGTGCAATAAAGTAAATAAATAAATATATATTATAAATAAATAAAACAATACCTTGTCGCCGGTGAACCCCGGCTCGCACTGGCACTTGCCCGTCACGTGGTGGCAGCCCGCACCGTTAGCGCACTCGCACGTGTTCGCGCAATTCAGACCCCACTTACCCACTGGACACCTGCCAACAAGTACTATATAAAAGGAGCTGTATTTACAAATTTTATGAGTTTTACTAAAAGTTTTGATAGTGTACGATATCGTTTGACGTGTTTTTCAAACAAACTACGTGTTTGAGAATGTTCTTCGTTTTCGGTTTGATGGCAGTATCAGTTGTCGACTCGAGCGCGACGACTATTTTGCAAATGTCATGTGAAAATGAATTTAAAATAAATAGGAGTGACTCAGTATAGTGATAGTAGGTTTACTGAGGACTGAAGAGGTTTTCCTTATGCTCTTATGCTTTTATTCGCTTTGCACAAACATTACACACAAACAAGACGTACTTTGAAGTTTATTAAACTATCACTATTAAACTATAAAACCCACAACACACAATTTCTTTAATAATTAAAAAAAATCAAACTTCACTACTCGAGTTGCCACCGAAGTCTTGAAAATACGTAAGAGAATTTTTGATTAACGGCTTGTTTGACAAATTTGACGACTGGGTTTCAAGACGTGGAAAATTATGTTTACACCCTTGTTTGTCAAATATGTTATTTGAGAAGCAGTTAAAAATTTCCGTATAATGTAATTCAAAATAAAACAATAGAAATACAAAAATACTAAAGAAATAACCTTTTTTTATGGAAAAAGGCGGCAGACGAGTATACAGTCCACCTGGTGGTAAGTGGATACTGTCACTCGTGGACGGTTGTCCATGCGCGCCATGACCGAGGTTGCGGTACATGCCAACATCAGTCCAGAATAACCAATGTTGGCACGACCCCGGATGCGCTGCTTACCTTTAGAGAAGGGTTGCGAAAATGGGATGGGTTGGAAATGGGCTCTAGTATATCCCACTAACTACCGAAACATGTACTTACATTGGGGAATAGCTCCCGACGACCCGATCACCGCCGCCAATGCGGTTCTCACACTGTACTCGAACACTGCACACAGACACCGTCCCCGCCGGCGGAGACGTGGACGTCCCCCCCGATACACCGTTAACACACACCGGCTCTCAGCCAACATTTTCACTAGGTATAGACACGTGCCTGGGCGCTTTTCGCCGACTCGCGACTCCGCGGTATCCCCCCAATGCAACGCCCTAAGCCGAGGGTTCCTTTCCGTTTCCGTTCCTTCCGCCGGTTTACCGGCGGGGGAGCCCTTAGGCTCGTTGCAACCACACTTTTTGCTCCTGGCTGAGCGCCTTCTGCGCTCGCCCTAAACTAAACAAGTCCGGTGACTTGAAAGGCCACTAGGGCCACAAGAATTTAGTCAATCCGAAAAAAAAAAAAAATTGGGGAATAGGATAGTGGAAAATGCAGTACATTTCAAGGTAGTCTTGTGAGAGGGGTAACGAGCCCAGTCGAGTGCGCCCAGCGCCTTTTGGATTGCTGCGTGCACCCTCTCCTCCCGCATAAAATAATACAAAATAAGATAATAGACGTTACCTATTAGCGCAAACCTCTCCCGTCCACCCGGGCGTACACTCGCATCCTCCGTTTAATACGTTGCACACTGCGTTGTTCTGACAGCGGCAGCGCTGTGGGCACGCCTCGTTAGGGTCCGGACACTGAACCTCACATCTGGAATCAAAAGTTTTTTATTTTATTACAAGCAGTATGAAACGGAAAGTCAACGAAACAATACGCAATACTTTATTTGTCAAAATTACTAGTTCACCCCACCTAAATAGGTACTGACATCAAGCCCCAATTACAATTCCACCAGTAATAGACTAAAGGGGGATAACTGATATAAGAAAGAGATAAAGGAGGATAAAGGGATGCTTTAATTTATGGTAAAATACGGTTATTACGGTAAATTTATGCTTATTGTTGGTACAGACACTGCTTTGTTTAAAATTTCTAACTTATTATTTCGTTTTTTTTTTCGGAATGGTTAGACCATAGTTGTGGCCCTAATGGCCTTTCAAGAGTCACCAGACATGAAAATATTTCGTTGCTTTAACATTCTGTTTATATGGAATCACATTGCAACATATAATTTTTAAGATGAAGCAATAATATATTGATATTTATTTTCGATTTCGCTAAAGTCTCAATGATCTTTTAACTGATAATGTCACATATAAAATACAATATAAATTGATATAGTTGAATGCAACCTGCAAAAGCGTCACCGTGTTAAAGGAAGGGTATAAAAGAAAAAATGATCCTTGATTATCTATTAAAAATATATTATATCGATAATGAAGTCCACTTACAAAGGTCCAGTGAATCCTGTTGAGCAGTCACAAGCGCCGCTAGCAGAATGGCAAGTGGCATTGTTTATGCACTGGCAAGTCTCCTGGCAGTCGTGTCCAAAGGTGCCGCGTGCGCAGGCACGCTCGCACGCGTCACCGCGCCATCCGGGTGAGCACGCACACTCGCCCGTCAACGGCTCGCATGTACCGCCGTGAAGGCAACGACACTCGTTTTGACAATTTCGACCCCATTTGCCATCAGGGCAAGCTGAGAAATAATATTCATTTACTTTGCAGAAAATATAAGCTTCGTATATTTGTTACATTCAGCAGACTGTCGGCCGACTTTAGGATAGCACCAACCTACCTGTTCCCGTGGATGAAAGAATAATAAAGCCGCTATACCACAAGCCCTGTGGAACTACGCCACCTCTAAAAGAGTGAACTCGCTAAGCCGCTTTAACCGGTGTGGCGTTTTAAGGCCTCAGGCGTTTAAGGCGTTACACCCCCATGCCAATGTGCATGAGGAGGTGCATGTCCAGCAGTGGACGCCAACAGGGCTGGTATTTATTTCTTACAATTAAGAAACACTTTTAAATTAAAATCAGCCGGTGGGCAGGCCTGTCTACAGAATGATCTCTCTCTCACCGAAGACAGTCGTAAAATATATGTACCTCAGACGTGTTCAGGGATTCAGTGAGATTTACCAAAACCCATTTCGAAACCCACGTTATCTTATTCAATTACAGTTCCTATTACAATTACAATTGTAACGGAATGTGAGAAGCTTCTCATTCCCTTTTATTTCTTCTTACTTCACATCCGAGTTCTATCAAAAAAAGAGCGTATGGTATAACGGAAACTCCTCATGCCAGTGTAATTTTTAGTCCTATCCCATCACACCAAGAAAGAATGGGGGGTGTAACGGGATGAGGATTTTTCCCAATCCTTTTCCCTAATCCATTCCTGAATATCTAAAGATAGGCGGCTTTCTAAAGTATGTTTTCTAAGCGGCATCATTAAGAAATATCTTGTGATAAAAAAATATTCTACAACTTGAAAGACAGAATAGAGTGCTTTTATTTTATTATTAACCTTTCTAGATTTAAGTGTTACTTTAATTGTAAAACAATATACATATTTCCTGTTATGCAAAGCGTGACTCAAACAAATCTAAGAACTTTGCAATAAACAATGGTACGAGTTTAAAATTGCAATTGCAGCACAAACTCTGAGCAAGTATGGCTAAATAGGTTACATCCTATTTAGGTATAGTGGTGTGTTTACAGACACAAACATGTGTATAAACCCACAAACTCTAATATTGTATGAACTTATATGATTATTTAGAATTATACACCAAAACAATAAGTGTGAAATAAAATTATGCGTTTACAAGTATTTCCTCAAAATACACTTTTGTAACTTTACACAACATATAATGACGAAAGATGTAATGGTAGATTATTGATCTACTCCTCTTTTATATTACTGTATATGTACATAATATGCAACTTAATTATTCAACCCAATGGGAGATTATAAGGAATATGATAAGGTTCACTTACAAATATCACACGCGGGACCCCCATAGCCGTGTGCGCAGGTGCATGTATTGGGCGCCACACAGTTGCCATGCACACATTTGTCCACGCACACAGGGACACACTGCTTCCCCTCTGCATCCGCCGCGTAGCCTGAACAACACTCTTCGACAGGCGTCTGCCTCACAAGGACCTGGGTCTTGAACACTTGCCTAAACTTCAAGTTGTATTTTGTACATTTTGGAGGCACATGGAAGCACCACACGTACACCTTTTCCTGATAAGGCTGTTGCTCCGAAACACGTATTGTCGTTGTATATCTGAAATAAGAAAAATAAAATATTTCATAGCTAGTTTACATGTTCGCCGAAACCAGATGAAATCGCCCGAGCACGAACGTGTAAACGGACGCTCGCCTCGGGCCGGCATTCGTCTCGGGCGCTCGCCTCGATGTCAGTTTTTGTACACCAGTCAAAGAGAGTTCGAACGAAATATGAACGTCTGTTTACAATTTACATAAATGTACTCGGCGAAGTAACGTAAACTGTATTATCACTTCGATTCTAAGGAAGTCGGATAACTAACACTACTGAACCTACTTCAGACACAAGAAAGCGATCACATTACCGATTACAGTTCACGTCTTTATCAGACCGAAGCATGGAGGTACGGCACGATTTCGCATTCTCATAAACAAAGAGACAGTAATGCGTGTGAATGACACATAATTTTTTATATCCTGCTTGTATCAATAAATGGAGATCAACCAATTGCATGTTCTCCCCACTTTCAGTGTATTGCAGACGCGAGACAAAGGACATCGGCGTTATCATGCGGGATGAGAGCGCTCAGATAAAGTTAACTGACCCGATGAATAACGGCACCTATCACCGACAATCGCTCACCCTACCATTGAAAAGTAAATAAAGAATGCTATGATACACGATGAACAAATAACAATGACTATTATGCGAAACATCCTTTATTGTTTGAAATCGAATAATATGCATCAATAAATTTACGAGTAAGAGAAAACAGATTGTGCGCCTGTTACTAATTCCTCTTCTAAAATTAATACGAAACTTCTCTGAAGTGGTGTATTATAAATATACACCACTACTTGTATTATAAATAATATAATAAATCTTATGTTAATGTGTCGTATGACACAGTAACATATGATATTATCTGAGACCTTACCTGGTTCTACTTACCCAGATATTGAGATTAGTGAAATCTTAAAAAAATATGACTTTTTTTATATAGGTTCATCGTAAAAATCAGATGTAACAGCATGTTTGAAACTTTAACCCTTAGGTGACCGACAAAAAAACACCATCGGTGCAACGAAGCACCCTGGGTATAAATTGAGTAAATTATTATTACAAGTCTTTTATATAGTGTATTAAATAAATATCGATTTAAATTACATATTATTTACGTTATTATGAGGTACTATGGAGCGGTTCTTCAAACATTTCAATTCATTGCAAAGCCACGTGGGCAATCCATATTAGCCAATGACCTATGTATTCTACTAGACAAGCAATGCAGTATGTATTAATAAATTGCTCATTACGTCACGATCAATTGTCCTCAGATCATTTAGTCGAAGGCGCGCAAGGGAGATAGATAAGTGCTTTGTTTGTAATACATCAAACGCTGCAATCGACAAAATACTACGTTTAGTTTAATGTGGGAGATCTTATGCGTTGTTATTGTTTACATGCGCACTGTATTTAACTGATTTGAACTTCATTTCGTGTAATTAACTCATTTATTTTGTATTTTCCAACAAAATCAAAATATTGTCGTATATTAAAGTCATTCGTCAGCCATCTCAATATGTCTTTCTCGCTTACTCTTACTTTAATGATGTAAGTGCGAGTAGTGAGAGCGACTACCACCAATCACATTGACATAGAATATAAGAAAAACTCATACAGATGAGACAATTGCCTATGCAGATAGTTGATGCAGAAAATAAATGTATGCAGATAGTTGATTATATATTTTTTGTTCTAGTATAATATGCTTTTTATACTAATAATGCTTTTTAGTATAATAAGCATTAGAAAAAGATGTTTTCTGAAAAAGATTAGGCGCCCCCTAAGACCCTGCGCCCGTGTGCGCCGCACACCCTGCACCATCGGTAAAGCCGGCACTGTATGTATATAATACAAAAACAATAGTGATATGTATTATGTACTAAAAGCTTCGAAGGTACCCGGGTGCCTCGTCGCACTTGTAATAGTTTAAAAAATGTTAAAAAATTAGTAGAATGTGTTGAAATTGTCAATAATGAAAAATTTACGATTAGTGAGGGTTCTAACGAAATTTCATTTATGTAGTAGGTTCCTGGAAGATGTTGTTCGAGTTTCAAAACGTCTACGGTACCCGGGTACCTCGTCGCTCACATAAGGGTTAAGTAACCGAAGTTAAAAAAAATCATATGGTCATTATGATCCCTTTACTTATACACATACGAGTATGTATGTATAACATCATTACATCGCATGTGTACTACTTTATGAGTACAATTATTTTATTATTCCAGAAATTCCTGGTTGTATCCCGACTCCCGAGTAATAAATAAAATAGTAGGTACCTAATAATGGCAATGAACGGCACAAATTCTCTTATAGCAATGATATTCGCAGGACTAGAGTTATTTCGGCCGATAACCCACGCAATGACACACTTTCATATTCATACTTTCTATACTCGTATTCATAAGTACGGTGCTGGCTGTAGACTACGCTCGTTAGAAGCCACAAGAAGTAGTACACATTGTATTTGTATACACATTCTCTTCAAAAATGATTTTTTTTTTTTTTATGTACGAAGGCGGCAGACGAGCATACAGTCCACCTGATGGTAAGTGGATACAGTCGCCCATAGACATCCGCGATACATGCCAACGTTAGTCCAAAATGACAAATGTTGGCACGCCCCCGGATGCGCTGCCTACCTTTGGAGATATAGGAATGGATTTGGAGAAAGGGTTAGGAAAATGGGGAGGGATAGGATGGGATGGGAATGGGCTCTGGCACATCTCACTCACTACCGAAACACGTACGTACATTGGGGAAATACGATAAAGTGGGAAATGCAGTACATTTCAAGGTAGTCTTCTGTGAGAGAGGGGTAACGTGGCCAGTCGAGCGCGCCCAGCGGCTGTTGGATTGCAGCGTGCACTCTCCCCCTCACAGAAATATCAGAAAAAGTATATTTTTATAAACTGGAAAAGTAGATACGTAAATTTGTAAAAGTATTATTTATGTTGTTTTATTGGAGTATTTTATTCAGATGTTCAGAAATATAATGAGAGATCCAAACATAAAAGTTAAACGTAAATCTCTATAACGATATTTTAGTTACTTACTCAGATATTTATACATTTCATTCATAAATGTTCCGACATTATGTATAGCATATAAACTGTTTTCACAATTATAAATCAATTTATTAAACAAGTGTGCTTCATGTGTCATGTGATATCAAATTTATGAATAAACATAATTATTGTTTGAATCATCCATACGTTATTGTATACAATAGGTATACGAGCTCACCGTCAAACCGCGTCAGGAAAAACACAAATATTTTACAGGGAAAGTTTCGTAGGTATTTATTTTCCCAGAACTTTACGTTAATTAAAACCTAATTTGGCGGTTTTAGATACAATAGGTATACACACTCTTAACCTATTAACCGAGCGGGACGTATAAATACGTCAAACGTAAACAATAGCGTGTACGGGTAGGACATATGAATACGTCCTTGAAATATATGTTGCGCCCTGGAACGGGCCTGGAACGGAATTGTTAACTTTTTTATATTTTTTATTGTGTATCTAAATAAAAAATATATATTTTTTGTACTCTTTATAATTGTTTGTAAAATTTATAATTTCTTAATTCGATATTTCCATATTTTTGTTGGTATTCTTTTCTATTTGTTTGTAATTTTGTATTTTCCTTTGTGCTATATATATAAATAAACGAAAACATATATATTTCATAGTCTTTTCATTTATTTTAAGCATAAATAAAAATAAAAAAATTTAAAATTACGTTCTCCGGGCGTGACGTACTGACACGTCCTAGTGAAAGAGCTTGCGCCCGTTATATGCTGCGTAATTAAAAAGGGAATTCCCCGGTTAACAGGTTAATAGGCTAATATGCTCAACTTAAATAAATATGATACATAATAAGAGATTTATAAAAATGTAGGAATAATAAACTTTATATACGTACTTGTACTTACTCGTACCCTACGTCATACTCAAAATAACTTCGAACAATTTGTCGAACAACAAACATATCGTGGAGTATTTGTAGTATGCTCTCATTGAAACAAGGATTAAATAGTTTATGCCAAAGTAAAATAGAGCAGATCTGAGCGATTACGAACTTATGAGGAAAGGCAATGGTTACGGAGAATGGCGATGCGATACTGCATCCCACAGTCGACTGTACGCGTCCTACTGTTCGAGTTACAACAAAAAAAATGCCGTGAAATGTATCAACATGTTTCAGAAGTGAGAGAGCGAGTTGCCGGACCGAATTCGCCAATCCCTACCATCGAAAAGGAGTATAATATGATAATAAGGGAACATTTTAATCCCACTATACTTGCTACTCCCCATTCCATCTCATTGAATAGACAATTTAATGGAATGAGAAAATATTAACCCGTTGTACTGTGTACAAAAACTCCATCCGTTCAAATCCTAATATGCAAAGTAAGTAACGCGTCTGCGAATGTATCAGCATTCGTCCTTTTCAACTGATATTAAAATTTGTATGTATCGAGCTGTCCATATGCGACAGTAACCATAGAAATGTAGCAAAACGTAGAATTTTACAATAAAACTCTAGTGAGCGACGTAAACGTAACGATTAACATAAAAGATATTAATTGGGATCATTGCAGAAGTATGTTGTAGTTGTAGGACTGACCAGAAATCCACTGATACTCGTACACACATACAAAAGAATAGTCCGTCATTAAAACGTTATTGCGTACGCCAATAATGTTATTAAGGTAGAAGGACATCATACAATTGGTTTTAATTTTTTGTTTACAAACACGTGTGCAAGTCTTTTGATGCATATCAAAACATATCCCTAGTTTTTATATTTTAGCAAAAAAAATATTGTTATTTCAAGTAAAATAATATATCGATATCACAGTCTTTATAACGTGTTTACCTTTATTGCTTTACGACATTCAGTGCAAACCGTAACAAAGATAGCCAATTGTGAATCGCGGGTCATCGTTTAGTATTTATCGCAAATGCAAGCTTTATCTCATATGTGCGATGCTACACGGGCGGTTCTCCCGGCGCGGGGATCCGCTCGAGAAAGTTGTCGCGGACCATCAAACCACGGGTTTGCGGTTTACCGCTATCTTTTGTTCATTCTAAAAATGGACCCGCCAATGATCACTGCTCTTGCAGCGCTTATTTTAATACAGTTATCGAAAAATAAAAAAGGTCGCAGTGATTGGGTGGAACCAGTATTAAGTAATCGTTCATTGAATGACGCTGTAGTGGTGTAAGGGTCCAAGTTAAACAAGGTGTACATGATGACTGGTTTATTAAATCTAGATCCCTTCTTCATTATTCATTTAGATACCCTCAACCCACACTATATATTTTATATTAAACCTACCCTCAACAGACGCAATCGCGGGAAACCGCCGTCGTGTAGTTTGAACGAGCGGTTATCAGCTGCGATTTGACGCTGCATGGGGCGGTCTATTTGCTCCCGCCGGTGAACCGCGGCAGGAAACCCGCTTAGTGTAGTACGCGTCATATAACTTATATGTTAAATTGTGTCTGCGACGGTTTGCAAGCGGATTCCCGCGGCGGGAGAACCGCCCGTGTAGTATCGCACTTACTGGCCATCGTAAGAAATTAGTAAAAGTGAGATTATGAAAGTGTGTCACTGCGTGGGTTATGGGACGAAATAACTCTGGTACTGCGAATGTCATTATTATTATTAAGTACTTGCTATTTTATTTATCACTAGGGATGCAACCAGGAATCTCTCCAGTAATAAAATACTGGTATTCAATACATATGTGACGTTACCAAATAAAACGGATCTAATTGTCGGTATGTACATTGTACATATTGGCTTTAGTTAAGATTTTCTTCACGAAAGTCAATATAGCTTAAAATTCGTTGCATCAATATTCTATTTAAATAGAAACATGCTGTAAAATTTGTTTTTGAGATAAAGCAAAATAGTTTTTTTTTTTAAGATTTCACTAGTCTCAATATTTGGGGAAGTAGATGCGACAATAAGCTTCCTTTTCTCAGACATAATGTCACATATATTTACGATATTCCCAAATCAACATATTCGATGTATAATACTAATGCCTCAACGATATCCTAATGACTCCACAAACAAGACAACAAAGTAAGAAACTATTCTTGTAAATCTTAATCAAAAAATCACCATTACAATGCAGTTAATATACGTAACAATCATTTACGGGACAAAAGGAGTTTTATATAGTATACTCTGTAATACATAATCCGTAATTAAATTTACATAATTCGTAATACTGGTATAGTTATCTTATCAGCCGTATGGTTGGTCCTAAAGTATTGTTAGAATATTCACAGATATATTATATATATTATATAAATATAAAAATTCCTTATCAGAAAATATTTTTGCCTAATAGAAGAACACAGGATAAGATTTTGGGTGATAAATTAATTAATTTTCTATAATACTTACGGCTTCTGTCTGGTGCAGACATTTGGTCCCTCCAAAAGAGCATAAGCCGCAGCCACCAGCGCCAAAAAGGCTCCAAAATTCAGCCACATGTTGACTCTGATCACGCAATCTTACACCGTATCTCCATAACAAATCTATTGTTTTATTACGCTTACGTCACAACAATATGTGAGCATTGAAATGAGATTTTTTTTTCGACTTATTGGTTGCTCAAACTCTTTTGTTCTGGATATTACCTGTAAAGAATAAAATTCAGTTTTAGCTCGTTGAACCTTGCCAAACAATTAACTTTGAGACTATGGATTTTTCGAGATTCTTAATTCGGAACAACTAATGACAAAATGTTTTTGAAATCCTATTTTTAGCACGTAATATGTAGGTTGTTTTGCATACTAGACATGGTCTTATGGGGAGAATATCGTGTGCAATGAAATGTAACGGCTGTATGTTATGTTATAATAGAACTAATAAAATGATGAATCAGTTGATGAATTAAACCTAATAATAATAATTGACAGAGAAAAAAAGAACGATGGAATCTACCAAATAAATGAGAGGTTATCGTTGTTTAAGTGCAATTGCTTCTTTTATCATCATCACTTAATCTTACTTAGATTATCTTATTTGGAGATTATCTGTAGGGAGAAGAGTGGGATAGTGATCACCACTTTGGCTACTTTATTTATTACATTTGTAGTTCATCGCATATCGTAGACTCGAGTCAGAAGGAATCTACTAACATTACAATGTTGACAATGGAAACTTTCTTATGGTATTATTTTCATTGAGACGACTGAATAAATCGCGGTGATGAAAGGATCGAAGCGGATTGAATGAAGGTCACCGGTTGATGACGAAGACACCGTTAGTTTCGTTAAACTGGTACAGTTCGCCAAACTATAGTATAAACAACTTTTCCTTAGCGTCTGTCCAGTCAAGTCCAGTGTCACGTATTACTTACTTTATAAATAACATTATGTGGTTATTTGATATTTCATAAATAGGTAATATAACGACACCAACAACGTTTTTATTATTGAATTTTTCAAAATCAGTAGCCCGGCGGAGCACGGTGCAGGAGAACAAAATGACAAACAAATACTGTTGAGTTGAGAACTAATAAAACATTCGGATCAACATTCCTTGGGTCCGACATGTGATAAATATGAGCCCTGGACCCTTTCTCTTCGTTCATCTGTTGTAATACACATGGAAAAGTTGTGTCAATTATACGATGATTTACGGCTTTAAATATCTGTGCATATCAAAAAATAGATAAGTAAGTTAGGAAGTACTTTAATGCACACCAAAGAATATATGAAAGTGTACAAAAGTACCTAAAGTAAGTAAAAGGAATACATGGTATAATAAAGTTTATATGGGACATTATTAGGGAAAAGGGACCTTATTGTCTATAGGACTTATTGATGTTTTCAAAATCTACATAAAAATATCTATCGACATATGTATATATCATGATAGTTGTAGAAAAAGTTAGTAGAAAAATTAGATTTTTTTTAAGATTTATTTTATTTGGAAATTTATGGTGTCACTACTTAAAGTGATATTGTGGTAAATAAGGCCGACTATTGAATTGCTCTGATAAAAAAAAATCACGATTGTAGACCTAATAGTTTAACGGCAGTTACGTTTAGTCTAAAACCAGATTTTTTACCAAAATTCGACAAATATCCAATTAACTTTTAAGCAAATGAATATTGCAGAACATACAAGGGGGTTAAATGGGTATTGGGGTCCCCCATCGTCCTGCTTCCGATGATCCACCGCCCGTATTACACCGTGTATCCTAACTGGGTTCGTAAAACTCCGATATTTATAATAAATATCAAAATATCCGATATTTGATAAAATATCCGATATATATCATGTATATATAAAAGACGCGAATTTCATTCTGTAAGTGGTTTTAATGTGACAAAATTGTTAAATGAAACTGAGTTTGATTAATAGACTTATTTGTTATAAAACAAAACAAAAATAAGAGTAAAATTACAGTAACAAAAAATTAGTCAGAGATTATAATCTTATAATCAGTCTACTCAATCAACACTCAACTAAATTATAATTATAGTCTTTAATGTTGGATCATTGGCAGTAGCAGTGATCATAATTTTTATTTATGTCAATATAACAATTTAAAAGCATGGATCTGCCAAAATTCTAGATTTTTTGACGAATATTAATTGATATACATCGTGACATATATCAGCGAACCCTGAACCTAAAATATATATATTTTTATATATGTATATTTGTGTGTAGTTTATGTAAATATTAGTATTTATTTACTGCCCTACCATTTTCATGTCCTGCATAGCCCAAAGGTTGACTGGGAGATAATGCTGTAGGGCATTAAGTCCGCCTTTTGTAATAATTTACAAAAAGAGTAAATAAATAAATAAAATTCATTCAATAACTGGCGGCGCTAAGCGGCGGCTAAATGGTCACAAATTCATTAAGCAACGGAGCGCTGACTAGTGGCGATAATTAATAAAGAGTGATGAACAATAACAAATAACATAATATTATATAATAAACACATGTACATGGTCCAACACAATAAAATGATTTGATTTAATTTGAAATTCGTTTGAAGCGCCGCAAACACCGAACGGCATACAACGGATAAGGTACCTTTTCACTAACATTTGGAACAATACTTTTTCCTCAAAATTTAATTGTTTTAAGAATGTGTTTAGTCAAAAACACGCTTTAGTATCTTATCTTTAAGACACAGCAATACATACAAAACAATATTTTATTGTGATTTTACTACAGTCTGAATATCTCGAGAACTAGAACCGACAACAAAGTTAATTTTCCGTGATAACGTCACATATCATTATATCACTATCATTATCACATATCATAACTGAATCATAAGCAAAGATCGGAGTAGGTAGATTGATTTTTCGTACTTGCATCATGGAATCATGATGTCATACAGATCATCGACATGCCGTTTTTCCTGAAAGTTCCGGTATTTATGGGATTGAATTAATTATAAATTATAAAGTAGTGATGTAGTAACACCACAGTTTTTTTTACTTGAGAATGCCGGTCACCTGTGCATGGCGTGGTGTTAAGAAAAAAAATCTTGCTCATATTGATTCGTTTTTCACCTTACACCTAGCTCCACGTAGGAATTTTGAAATTCCGGAAAAAACTAAATAATTTTAAAATTCCGGAATCCCGGAGGTATGTCCATATTGACATATACGTTTGAGATCATTGACCCTAATTCAATCTACCTACTCCGATCTATAGCAGTATTTACGCCAAGAACAAGTAAATACTCGGAATATTTTACACCCAGTGCATTTCAAAATAAAAACAATTTCTTAGGCAAAGCGCCAACAAAATACGCCGAAAAAATCACAAACACATACTATGTTGTGAGTAAAACAAATGTCTAGAAAACAAAATTAAGTTACGGAAGCAGAGAAAAGAATGGAAATGGCGACAAACGGACATTTTACAACCAAGTGGCTACCTATGCAGTGCTCGAACATTTGCAGCATCAGGGGCAAATGTCCAAGGTCGCAAATGATGGAATTATTATGAATATGGTGTACCTAATCATATCAAATAATTTTAATCTAGAAATTTTTAAAGAATATAGTAAATAAGTGGTAAAATAGCGACTCACTTGACAGATTTAACGACCATTTGAAGAAATACACGGGCAAACGTAGGTATTCGTTATTCGAGATAACGAATACCTGTCTGCTAATATATTCATAAGTCTAAACTAAACAATCTTTAGGTTCAGTGAAATGGCCACCGGACTTCATGAACAAAGTCTTTATTTCAAGTAACTACATGTAGGAACATCAATGTTGAATTGATATATGTATGATTAATTACATTGTTACCCGTAATATTTACATATATTGACTTATAAAAATCACTAAAACTTACTAAGATGTTTTATACTGAAATTACAGTTAAATTACAGTCGAAATTCTTTACAGTTTCATACTTGAAGAAAGAATTTAGTTTGAAATATATATAGATATTTTTAGAGTATACACTTGTTCTATTAGCAAGGCCACCGCAAGACAGAAATACAGACGTACGACTCTACAACCGACATAACAACTTGATACCTACCCAACGGATATAGTGTTAAAGTCTGAAAGGGGATTAATTAGGTACACAATCCAATTACTAACAACAAACACCTTAGAGCAAACAGTGCCACTAATCAATACTGTAACTCAGTTTTCCCAACCTGTCGGCAAAATATCAAAATTTATACAAAAAAAATAAAACTACTAAAATTAAAAATGCTTTAATAGTAACACTGGCAAGCTACAATAATTCCGAAAAATGCAAGCTCACGGTATATTAGCAAGTAGTAATTGGTTCGTGTTCCTCATCTATAATTCGTCCTTGAATAAAGAAATGTTTTTTTAATAAATATAAAGTTTATTATATTCATAAAATTTATTATTTATATAGTTTATAATAAACCAGCATAACTATGCTGGTTTCAAAAAAGGTAGCTACCCGTTGAACGGGATACCGAGTTGTTACTATTCTTGTCTTCTTTCACAAATTAAGCACATATTTACATAGGTGAACAAGTTATACACTTTTATCAACATAAGTTGCGATTTAGATCTTACTTCTTTAAAAAGGGGATTTAAAAAAATTACAAAAAATATATACATACGCGTCGAAATATGGCCATCATCAGCGACGCAGGAGCGACGCTTTCACAGTCTCGGCGCGGCGGTGTATGAATAATAGAGCACTTGAAGTTAAGAGAGACCCCGTGGCAGACGCGTCCTGAGGGTTTTCTGTTTTATGGCGCTCGTATACTTCAACTCGACATAACGATAATTGCGTAGAGTGATAGGTTAATACAATTTTAGACATTAATTGTGTCTATATAGTTAAGGATTATTGTGTAGGACAATTAAAACATAATTTAGTGACTGTATTCATTCCAATATTAAAACTAAAAGGTGTTGGACGATGAACATTCTCGGCCTCCTGTTCCGACATATATTACACTATGTATATGTATAAAATATGTATGTGTACAATATACAATTTATTTTTTGGCCTGGAATTTCTAGGAATTCCAAAAATCTAAGTGTGTCGCAGGTAGAGAAAGATCGGGAAACATTGCTGTAAGCAACACGAATAACACCTAGGTAATACACAATAGAGAATGCCTATTACGAGTGCTTATTCTAATTATAAAACATGTTTTAATAACAATTTCATTACATTGTTTTCAATCCTAAGCCTTTTATTTAATTGATACTTACATCGGGGTCGAGGATTATTTCAGTAAACAGGAACAATTGAAAAACAATAAACTTATAACACCGTCTTTGTAATAGAAATTCGTTATGCGTCAGACTAAAGCATATAAAATAGGTAGAGATACCTCACAGCAGCCATAACCGTTATTAATAATAACTTAGACAAGATTTACTTGGAACAATCTTTAATCAAAACCAGCTAAATAAAAAACCACTAGACAGATATTATACTAAAACCTTCCAGAAGAAATACCGTGAGCACAAACTGACAGACAAATATTGTGATTAATGTATGAATTTGGATTACTATTATAGAAGGGTGGTATAGGGGTTACTATGGCCCATGGACTTCTACATCATATGCCAACGTCCGCCAAGAATAATCAATGTTAGAATATCCGTAGATATCGCAGAAGCCTTAGGAGAATAATTCATACAGAAAACATGTTAACGCTAGATAATAATAATAATAATGTTTTTATAGTGGAAAATCAAATGATCTCGGAGATTCAGAACGGATAGCAGCCGCGGTGGCAAGGAGCTGCTCCTCATTGACGCGGTTGCCTGCAAATTGGTCAGACACAATCGCAGCGCAGTAACTTTTCCGCTGCCTGAACTACAAGGCATTCGACTTGGTTTGCCGTTCATGGCTCTTGAGGATCTCCAATGTACCGAATTTATGATGCAATTCACTCTTCGTCGAGACATGTATGGGGCAGTGGAGTACGATCCTTAGTTTTCCAGGCGAGCGGATGACGACTGCGGATGATCGAATTCGGATAAACAGGGGTATCCTCCAGGGCGATTGTCTGAGCCCACTTTGGTTCTGCCTTGCTCCCTTCCCTCTGAGCACACTCTTGGAGGAGTAGGCGGCGGGCTTTCAGTTTCGAAGAGGAAGTACGCGGATGACCCAAGCCGAATCAAAAGTTGAAGCCGATGAATCAAGCTGTTCCCCCCCCCCATTGCTAACAAACTGGAGAAACTGCTAAATATCACTGAAGACTTTAGCAGTTCCATCACAATGGAGCTGGGCGTTGATAAGACTTCGGTCTCTTAGAACAGAGATTATCTTACTACAAGTACACACCGGAGCCGGTGCTATTAGACGACCGCTCAAAGCTCTACTGGGACCGGCCTGTCATTACGGACAGGACTATTCTCGCTAATATCGTGTTGACGGCCCGGACAGTCTCGGGCAGGGTTCAAAGTGCCCTTTGATATTATAATTCAGGTAAAATAAGATAATTGATAAATATAATTGAAAATATTGCATTCGCCACTTCAATTTATTATTCAAAGTTGAGGCAATAAACGATTATATAACATGTATCGGAATACGCGCCAGTTCACGCTTATGTCTGGGGTTTCCCCGCCTCGTGTTCTGTATAGCAAGCATCTATTAATCTGAAAAAGAAGCAAAATATATTTTCATTTTTAATTTCTTTTATTGGCAAACAGAGAATCTAAAATTGGATTTAATTTTCATTTTGAATTCGGAATTTTCAGATACAGACAATTCATATCCAGTTGATGCAGTTGATGAGGATGAGGATAATATCCCCACGCATTAATTTAATTTGTACGTAGGTTGTTGATTTTTCCTAATTTTATTTGTAACTTTTGTAAGTATTTGTGGAGATTTAAAATGGCACGTCTATTTTTTTTTCTATTTATATTGCTTTAACAATATTTTCAACATGTCTGTAATCTTCCTTAAAAATTAATAATTAATAATAAAAATAAAGTGCTTAAGAAATTACGCACAAAGAATAAATAACAGACTATTTGATTACCAAATGCGTATGTTTTATTAATTTCTACGCTATTTCTAGCATAAAAGTTGATAGAAATTATCAGCCAAGAAAAGAGCGGTAGGTATACTCGTATATTTGGCGAATTATCACGAGGGATATTTATCTTGATAATTTCGAACCCTGGTCTCGGGTATATTTAATGGATATGACTGTGCCGTGCCGCATGACGAAGGCCTCGTGTAAGCCGGAACCGAGAAAAGAAGAAATTATCTCGATCTGGCGCACGAGCTCACCGACACGTGGGGCGTGTCGTCAACTGAAATCATACCCGTTGTCTTGTCTTTAAACGAGTTAATCCCCAGCAGCCTCGAGACCAACCTGAGGCGGTTGGGCTTCCGTGTTGGCTGGCTTTCAACGAAGATACAGAAGGCGGTGCTGCTCGATACCGCGCGTACGAGTATTGTCCACCGGTTTCTCTCCTGGAGTCCTGAATCCTGGCCGACTGTGCTCCCGCCGGGGGTTATACCGTCTCTCCCTTATTTTAGCTTACCCAGGGAGAGACGAGATGGTTTAGTTAAAACAATGTATTAAAAAAGTTAATAAAGTTCAGTGTGTATCTAATCACTTATTGATTTTATTTAACTGTTATTCTGTAAAATTTTGTCGAAACCAATTTGGACAACACTTCTAATTATTGCCTAATGAAGCGTTTACGTTTCGGCCTTTGTTTGCACTTAATTACTTCCTACTCGTTTCTCAGACTATGTGCATTAAGTGTCTCTAAAATCTACAAATTATAAACAACAACGTCTGTGTGTTTTCAATAATATCAGGTATTAAAAGTTGATTTTTTACGTATTTCACTTTATCAGATTTTTAATCAAAATCAGTACACCAATTTTGAAAATATACAGAAAATATTGCAAAATTAGTATCCCGGAATGCAGACGCGAACGTAGTCCATCTACCACAATATTTCATTATTTGAAGTATTCTATTACTTGTTTATAAAACGACTTTATAGAATCAACAATAAGCTCGTATAATGCATAACATAACGTGTCAATGTGGGAGGCCAGCTTAGCAAAAAAAATCAATTGGCAAAATTAATTGCGTAACGACTGAGTAGGTTGCATTGTTTAGCAAACAAAAATTCTTATTGCGTAAATGTCGATGTTGGTTTCAAAAATGAAATTAAACGAAAAATAAAGCCTTTTTAAAAAACAAGCTTTTATTTAAATGCTTTTATTAAGTGATTTAAAAGATAGCTTGTAATAAAAAGTAGAAAGATTTGTTACCAAATAAATTTTTACTACAATTAAATTACATTGAGTTATTGTATACTAGCTGAGCCCGGCATGCGTTGCATGCCCGGCAATATAACAAATTGACACAAAACAATATTAAACTATACGTATAAACCTTCCTCTTGAATCACTCTATCTATTGATGAAAACCGCATTAAAATCCGTTGCATAGTTTAAAAGATCTAAGCGTACATACAGAGGGACAGACGGCGGGAAGCGACTTTGTTTTATACATACTATGTAAAGATGTATACCTATAATGTTAATATATATTAGGTTATCGAATAGGTACGCGGCCTTTTTATACTGAAAATGATAAAGACTATTTGTCATACATAAATATAATTATAATGAACGGAGAATATTGTCCATTTAATTCGACTATCTTTCGCCATTTTTCTGGCAGAGCCATTATTACATCGCTATAATTTTTTGGGGTTTCTGAGCGAAAACCTGATTTAAATGGTGCATACAGGCTTCTCTTGAATGTAGTTTTACTTCATTTAGAGAATTTGGTAAAGTACGGATTGAAAAATAATCCGGAGGGCTGGATGTCTGGACTGTATGGAGGATGCATTAAAACTTCTCAGTCCAGGTCCAACAATTTTTCTTTAGTCATCATAAATGTATGCTTGACGAAGCATTGTCGTGATGAAAAACAACACCTTTTCTATTCATTATATCTGGGCGTTTTTCTTCAAATGCTTGGTTCAATTTTACTAATTGCTGCCAGTAGACAGAATTAATGGTTTGCCCATGTGGCAAAAGCTCGTAATACACAATGTCTTTTCAGTCCCACCATACACATAACATGACTTTGTTCGGAATGACGCATGGATTTGGGACTATTTGTGATGACTCACCTCGTTTAGACTAAGATCGTTTTCGAACATTGTTTTCCGTAGATCCACTTCTCATCGCCTGTTAAAAATCTCTTCAGAAATGGATCGATTTCATTTAGTTTTAGCAACATCTCGTATATGAAAATTCTATTCACCAAGTTTCTGTCATTTAAAGCATGCGGCGGCACCCAAACATCTAGGTTTTTTTTACAAAATTCAATTTATGCAGATGTTCCAGAATTGTTGAGTGGTGAATGCTAAGCTTTTCCGCAACTTGATGTCTGCTAATGTGTCGATCTGTTTCAATTCTTTCAATGATAACATCAACATTTACCTTATTAGGATGACCACAGCGAGGAACATCATTCACAAGAAAATTACCAGACCTGAATCGACTGAATCATTTTTTTTTTCAATAGTTTTAGATAAAGCATGTTCTCCGTAAACAACACAAATCTCTTTCCGAGCACTAGAAGCAACATACCCTTGTCGAAAAAAAATGTGAATCATATCTAATTTTTACCTTATTGCTTATCATTTTAAAATTGTTTAAAAAAATTAAATGATAAAATATTGAACTTGTAATTTCAATTTGTTGCCATTACAAAAAAGTCAGCTGTCAAACGTATCACTTTCCCGTCAGTGATCACCTGATCAGTGATATCAGAAATATAGCACGCCAAAGTCATACGTTCAAAAAGGCCGCGAACTTTTCGACTACCTATATATGTGGTTAATTTGTTATGGTTACATTACCATACTACAAACCATCGGTCTATATATAATCGTAGGTATATCCATGCTGGATATAGGCAGATGTCTACTCAAGCATGAAGCATACTACGACTATTTCCGTATATTCTATGGTGAAATTTGTTCGTTTCAGATTTTGACCAGCGAAGTCTTCGAAAAAAGAATTCGAGAAGAAACTAGTTGCCGAAATACTTAAAGAATCAGCGAGAAGAAGTCCAATAGGGGTAGAGGAGAGCTCGAATGTAGACCACGTAACGCAAAGCTACCTAATTTCGATCTCACATACCGAAACTTTGCCATCCTTCCTCTTTTCGCCGGACAGAGGGCGTTCGTGGACGTTCGGGAGGATTCTTTAAATGTGTCCGGGGATTATAAGAAGTGCGTAACGCACGCCGACGACGGTGACACCTGGTATAGTTATTGCAGATTGTCAACACGACTAGTTTATATTGTAATGTTCAGTACGTCCAGGATTACAGACGAAATATTCAGATCACGAATTCTAGGTTTTTTAAATTTCTTATGGCAGGCAACCCTACTAGGGAGAGGTTTATATTCAGCAATGAAGATATGCAAATCAATATTATGGTAAGGTAAGGAGATATTAAAGATTTCTCGTGGGGAAATAAGTATTGGAATCGTTAGTAGACTAGTGACAACCTCGGTAGTCTAATGAAACGGTACGGTATCTTTAGTGTAGGTAGGGTTGCCAGGCGTCCGGCTTTAGCCGACATGTTTGACTTTTTACAGTCGTGTCCGGCCAAATATTTACGAGTCCGGCCTGCCGGCTTTTATTCAAATATATTTCATAGGATATATATAGGGTATATTTTTTTTTTAATAAAATGTTTTATTTTATTATTGTTTTGTTTGTTCTTCGATTTTATCTAGTCTCCAGGAGACTTTGTACTTAATAAATACTTAATTAAAATACGTAACAGGTTTTTTTTTTACTATAAAAGTTATGTCCAGTTTTGAAAAAGATGTGGTCCGGCTTTTAGGGCAAAATATCCGGCCTAATATAGCGCTGAGTCCGGCTTTTTGGGCAAAATTTCAGGCCTAATATAGCGCAGAGTCCGGCTTTTGTATTTTAGGGCCTGGCAACCCTAAGTGTAGGTAAGTTGCAGTTAATTACTATTTCACCATTATCATAATTGTCATTCTTATCTATTTTGATTATATCGATTTGTTCCGTTTTCCGTCACTCGAAGTAATAGAAATTTTTAAGGGAAGATTATTTCACGAAAATTGCTGATAAACACGATAAACGTGATGTATCAGGATTTCAGGTGGCAGTTCGTAGTTCTGCGAAGTTTATAATCATGAGAACAACCGATTAGGAAACAAAGACAGGGCTTCGACCCAATGGCTTAATATAAATTTTCGAAACAAATATCCGATGTATTGTCTCATCGTTGAAAGATAATGACGTGTTGTCATTATCTTTTGTGTGACCTAGTTAGTTAGTTCTTTACAATTTTAGTAATATTCTGTAATGTGCGGTAATGTAGGTAATTTTGTCTTTCTACACCTCGTCGTGTTCTGCTTAGGGGAAGCTTTGCCCGATACCCGACAAGCGACACTATGACATAGATAGACTGTACAGTATCGGCCACGTGAACGTTCGCACAAATACAAACTCCTTTGCAACTCATTATCAAATTATTCAATAAGCGCCACCCGTAATTATAACGTTGTAGAACAAAGCTATTTATCAGTTACTACAACGAATATGAACTTTAAAATCACCCTAATAACTCGTTTACGAACACAAAAGTAGTGTGTAATTGTTGACGACGAAACATAAGGCTAGGGTACTTATAACAGATATGTATATAGTTAGTTTCGCAACTAGTGTTAACGACGAAACATAAGGCTAGGGTACTTATAACAGATGTGTATATAGTTAGTTTCGCAACTAGTGTTAACGACGAAACATAAGGCTAGCGTACTTATAACAGATGTGTATATAGTTAGTTTCGCAACTAGTGTTAACGACGAAACATAAGGCTAGGGTACTTATAACAGATGTGTATATAGTTAGTTTCGCAACTAGTGTTAACGACGAAACATAAGGCTAGGGTACTTATAACAGATGTGTATATAGTTAGTTTCGCAACTAGTGTTAAGTTTTTATGGGATGTTGTATATTTTAATAATGGAGTGATCCCTGGTATGTCTTTGCGTACTTATCAGGATAAATCGTTGGTGGATAGTGTAGGTGAGGACATACTAGGATCTTATTGAATCAATGTAAATACGTGTATAACGAATAAAGAAAAGGTAAATAAATGACTCCCCGCGGGTAGCGGGAGGGGTACATACATGGACAAGTGGTAGGGGAAGCCCGTCATTGACCGGTGGTGGGGGAAGCCCGTAATTGGCCGGAGATTGGAGAAGCCAATAAATGAATAAAAGGCGGACCATTTCCGGTCAACCTCACTTCCGCAGCGGCATCCACTCCGAGAACAACAAGAAGAAGAACAAGTACCTCTGCGCTACCCCGGCTCTATTGAAGAACAAAGCCTAGTTGTTTTATTTAAGAATATTCACGGAAAACCTATTATACAGTCCACACCCCCCAGGCGATCCAGTTGGTGCGAAGTACAAACACGAGCACTCTACGTGTAAGTGCATACGTATCCCGCACAGTAATCTTGGGAACGCGCACTGAATGCTCTAAGTTGATGTGTTATTGTATTGTATGGCTTATTGTAACTACCAGCGACAAGAGAAGAAAATAACTTGACAAGAGAAGTAAATAAACCCATATTTAAAAAAAAAAATTGTTAGAAACACGTAGATATCCAGCATAAGTTTTGAGATGACAGCTATCGCTATTTCTCGTGACTGTGTTAATGGCATCACTAGCACAGTGGCAAGATCCTTTTTTATGACTTCTAAGTCCTGTATTGGTTATTTGTTTTTTTATTTAAAATCTTTATTGTACGTTATGGTACAAAAAGCGAGCTTAAGGCATTCACTATCAGCTAACCTTTGGGTATCTATCTTTTCCGCCTATATTGATGTATTTTTGAAATCGATTTAATTATATAAAAAATATAATTGCATTTTTAAAGAGCTATACCTCTCTATTACTCTTACTCTCAGGTTCAGCTCGTTTCTACTTGCAACCTGTAACAAATGTACGTGGGTGACACTGAAAGTTTTTAAAATCACAAAAATGAAATCCGATATAAAGATGGAAGTTGTTTTATTGTTTTTCGAAGTATTCTCCGTTACAATCGATACACTTTTTCATATGGTGGAACCATTGTGTGAAGCATTCAGGCCACCCGTCTTTTGGCACCTCTTCAACAGTCGTTTGGAAGGCTGTTACTGCCTGTTCTGCATTCATAAAACGTATTCCTCTGAGTTTATCCTTAATTTTAGGCAATAAATAAAAATCACAGGTTGCAAGGTCGGGACTGTATGGCGGATGACCCATTAACTCTAAATTTACAGTACATACTAAAAAATTGCTTCGTTTGTCTGGCGGAGTTCGTACGATCATTCTGTTTCGTGGGCGTCGTTCTTTGACTTTTTTTCAAAACAGAAGGTAATAAACTATTCACATTCCAGTCCGCAGTTACTGTTCCTTTATGTTCTAAAGTTATATTACAAAAGTAGCCCAATAAAGGAGGACGCAATCATTGTCTTTTCAGCACTCGGGTCCTTTCTTCATTTTCGTCAGCAACTCTTCGAATGGAAAACCCAATGCGAAGATTGCATCTTAGTTTCAGGCTCATTGCAGTAGATCCAGCTTTCATCACCCGTTACTACGAGTATATCAAAAACAGCATTTGATTGACCACTGTCGAATTTTTCATGCATTTGGAGATACAATTTCCAATTTGAGCGAAACTCAAAAACACTGCCGGTTTTTGAGCTTTGCTCAAATTGTGAGGTATCTATTTAGCACAAAGCTTCCTTACTTGGAC
The DNA here is from genome assembly GCA_943735995.1 of Sesia bembeciformis. Lineage (NCBI taxonomy): Eukaryota > Metazoa > Arthropoda > Insecta > Lepidoptera > Sesiidae > Sesia > Sesia bembeciformis. The sequence continues at coordinate 11,306,889 of OX031031.1, forward strand.
ATGATTGTTTAAAATAGTTTGAACTTGACCTAAACCAATACCTAATGATGCCCGTATCTGCTGATATGTCGTTCGTTTGTCTGCTTCAATCATGAGCCGCAGTTTTGATGATTTCCTAAGTCACCGCCTTTGCAGGACGCTCTTCTCTAACATCGTCACTGAGGTGGGTACAGCCACGTTTAAATTCACTGAACCAGTTATATATAGTGGCACTGGATGGGGCTTTATCACTAAACGCTAACTTAAGTCTTCATAACCTTTTTTCTGGTTTAGACCGCAACTAAAGTCATAAAAACTCATGGAACGAAAATGTACGAAAATTTTCAAATTGCCGCTAGCAGTAAAACACGAATGCAATTTCATGGCGTTTGACAAGCAAAAAGTACCATTTTCAAATTCAAATTTGTTTTTTTTCTATCGTATTGTACAGTAGCCAGTTCTAAGAACTTTTAGATTGTCCTATCGTATGTTGATTTTAAAAGTGCAGTGCAACTAACGGATAACTAGGTTAACGGATGTTTAGTAGTTAATAAAATTTGTTATTATTAAACATACTTAACTTAAACAGAAATACGAGAAGCGTGTAATCGTTGCAAATATTGTCAAAACATATGAGTTAATTCAGCGTCCATGAAGACTAAAACAATTGAGTGCGTTATGATTTTATGAGTTAAACAGGTCACCACATCAACATGCGAGTAAACATTGAGCCAATAGGTAGAAGTTGCTGGCTCAAAGCGACGATTTTACTGCGGAACCGTTATGTAAATGTGAGGATAAAGATTAAATGATCAATTTAAATTATTTGAAGCCAGAGTTTAGCCAATATATCTAAGAAAAGTAATCACGCAGTACGAACGAAGTATCTAATAACACGCTGATCACGATCACGCAGATCACGCAGTATCTAAGAAAAGTAAACGCATTACGCAAAACCAGCTGGACGGATTTTAATAAAACTTGGCATAGTTATAACTTATATGCTGGATTAACATTTAGGATACTTTTTATCCAGATAAAGTATGATATTTACGCGAACAAAGTCGGAGGCACCACTAGTGTAATAATAATAATAATTAGCCAAAATTCTGTATGTATACATAAACATCTATATATAATATAATCAAAACGTAAAAAACTTCTGTACATGAAATATTTTTCAAAAAAAGTCTGCATTGTAAAGTACGAATGGCATAGGACACAAAACAATATTTTTTGGAATTTTTGTCTGTCAGTCTGAACGCGCAATACACAACATTTAATTAAATTCGCCAAGATATAGCTAATGACTTGTGTTGTCCTTATCATTTAGGGTAAAAATCATTATAAAGGCCACATGTACAATATCAGAGCTCACATAAAAACCACTGCAATGAATGGATTCTTATGAAATTTAGTATAATGATAATTTATGTTCTGGGTCAAAATACAGTATATTTTCTATACCCAAACCATTATAAGTTCTCGCGGGAATCATTGTAAAGTAACTACACATACTCAGTAACCACACATGTACAGATGTGCCATATTTTTCACTCAAGGTTTTATTTTCTTGACTTGTTCAGCTTCTCTGGTAACATACCATAAAGTCATATCTATCATGTTACAGATGACATTACTCACAGGGATTTACGGGATGTATCATATGTATGTATAGAAGCTAAACTTTCAAAGCTCAATAAATTTTACTGTGACAGGTACTTGCAAGATCTCCTGTGAGTGGAGAATACGCCGGATGTTACTAATGATAATTATGATACATTTAGACAGTGTCTCATGAACAGAAAATAGTAGGTAAATGAGAGAAAATTGATAAAAAGGTGTATAGGTATAAATGTAGATACCTAGCATAGTCATAGTTTGTTTATACATAAAGTTATTGAGACATTAAGGATTGACATAACATTAACTTGTTTTTCAGTTGAGATTTATTTTGCACAATCAAAATTTTAACAATACATATCTATTAGTAGATGTTGCACATAGCCTACTAAGGGCTAACTATATGCAAAACACATATTTTTAACATAATGAAATGAGTGTAAAATCTGCACGCCATATGTTCATATTTACCCAATACAGGATGTTAGTCATAGCAATAACAGAAAATATTTAAAAGTTTTAGCAGAAACGGGTAAGATTTGGGTACATCCGCACATGAGATATGCACATTATTATAATGTGAACTGATTTCTTTTTTTAAACTAGCGCTTCTATAGATAGATGCAAATCAACATGCAAATATAAGTACTAATCTCTATTACATATAATATGTAGGTAGATGTAGATAATAGGATACTTATTTGTAGTTCACTGTTTTGTATGAAATTTTTCCAAGATCTCATTTTTATAGGGGGAGAGTGCACACTGCATTGCCACAGCCGCTGGGCGCACTCGACTGGCCGCGTTACCCCTCTCTCACAGAAGACTACCTTGAAATGTACTGCATTTTCCACTTTATCGTATTTCCCCAATGTACGTACGTGTTTCGATAGTGAGTGAGATGTGCCAGAGCCCATTCCCATCCTATCCTATCCCTGCCCATTTTCCCAACCCTTTCTCCAAATCCATTCCTATATCTCCAAAGGTAGGCAGCGCATCCGGGGGCGTGCCAACATTTATCATTTTGGACTAATGTTGGCATGTATCGCGGATGTCTATGGGCGACAGTATCCACTTACCATCAGGTGGACTGTATGCTCGTCTGCCGCCTTCGTACATAAAAAAAAAAAAAAATTGTACTGTTTTATCACTATTAGTGCTCAGTACCTACTTAGTTTCATCATCATTAATAAAAATCATATGCTATATTTTTTAAAGTATTAAACAAGATAAAGATACTCTATCCCTTTACAGAAAAAAATGACTGCATAATAGTGAAAACCAGGACAAAACCCACATCTGTAATTAAGTGTAATTCCAAGATTATACACAACAGACACACATGTATAATTTGTATTGTATGTATATTTTTTATATTGACAGTGTGCTGTGTGGTATCAGCCAGCTTTAAGGCGCGTATAGACATCACGAGGCATGCGACGCGAACGGTTCGCCACATATGCCCCAGTCTCAGGCATGCAATGTACAAAAATGCATCCATCCGAATGGCACATACTCAGGGTAAGCACACAAACAACCACACTGCTTGCATCACATGAATTAGTAGAATCTGGTCGCAACGTACATATGCGTTGAATGATCACAATGAACACCCACATAAACACAGCCTGAAGCATGTGTGGCGAACTCGGGCGAATCATTCGTGGCGCAGGCCTCGTGATGTCTATACGCGCCTTTAGAATAGCACCACCCTGTTTCTTTGTGTAGCAAAGTGATGTCAGTTTTTTACAACCACCTAGTTCAGTTTACTTATTTAATAAAGGAAGGCAACTTGTATATATATAACCCTGAATGTTTATTCAATATTTCTGAATGATTTCTTCTTTCAGAGAGTGATAAATTTAATTAAATTGTACTATTACCAGTTCCCTTTTAAAAAAATATTGACAAAACACTATTTGAGTAATTAACTATTTAAACAATTAATACTGTTACAGTTTTTCTTTTGTTTAAAACTGTTAAGAAGGATAATAAATACTACTACACAGCAAGACTTTCAAAAGAAATATGTATATGTCATGTAATGAGCATTGGAATACCTATATAAAAACCCTGAACAGCCAATTACCTATTGCATCTAATACTAATGTGGTGTACCTTAATTCATCCACTGACTTCTTTTTAACTAATATCTATTTATGTACTTAAATGGGTTTCTCCAATTGAAAGATTTACTGCATATAATATTATCTTCATTACTTATATGCAACAACTTTTAAAAGTGCCCATTTAGTTAAATAGATAATAGTTAATTAAAAATATCAATGGTTGAATTGTATGTGGTGGCAAGCTCTAGGAGATCTAGGGTATGGCCTTAAAACACCACTCTGGCCAGATGGGTTGGAGAGTTCACTTTTTAGAGGTGGTGTAGTTCCTCAGCTTTGTTCTCCCTTAGTTGCCTTTTACAACACCAACGGCACATTATTTACATGACAATAAATTGCAAAAGCTATTTTATAGGTAATAATATGGACACAGCATTCTAATTTTTTATACCTTTTGGTTTTATATAATTGGTTAATTTTTATACAGCATTCTAAATCAGGTATTCGCCATTGGCTATTTTTGTTATTAACTGTTAGATTAAAGTAAAAATAAAACCTAATATAATAATGATTGTAATACAGCTTTTTGATATCATTATGTATTTAGAACCCATTTTCGTCTGAGACACCAATAACTTGTACAACCTATTATATTTTCAAAACCACTGGTAGGATATGTAAATCATTATTATTCTCTTTTAATTACTTTGTGGACAACTAAGTACCTTCATAATATGCATTCTTATAACAGATTTACATATTTTGAATAATATTAAAATTAATTCTGTCGAATCAATAAAAAAGTATAAAACTCTGCAACTTTGCATAGTCGGCAATGACACCATTTCTACAAAGAATTTAAATGAAAATGAGAACCCATTTTAAGGATGACAAAACTATGCTAAAACTTTATAATAGGTACTTACAATCTTTTCCGAATATATTCTTCCTATTGCGATGATTCACTGTTTACTAATTTTCTTACAAGGAATCGACACTTTTCCGTCATAAACTACTTTATATAGTTGAATCATTTATCTTGTTACAAGTCTTAGAGCTATAACTAATAAACGAATATTTTTTACAAGTTTACTAATAAATGTCACAACAGTCACTTTAAAATATGCACATTGATTTCGATGCACACTATATTGTGACTATATAACAACTATGGATTTCCAAATGTTCACAAACAACAACATCAGAAAAAGGAAGAGGCTGTCCGAGTGCACCCGTAGTACACTTCAGTATCCAATCCACTATTAAACGAAATGATTCAATCAAATCAAATGAAATATTTTTTTATAATTTATAGACACTGGCATGGCCATACGTGTGCATCGTGCATTTTGTAATTTATTGAACTTGATTATGTATATATTAAATGTGATTTATTATGTGATAGTTTATTAAACTTCAAAGTGTTTTTATGCATAAAGTTTGTGATACTCAAATAAAACCGCGAACCCGTAGGCTGTGGAACGAACTGCCTCAAGAGGTCTTTCCATTAAGCTACGATATGGGGTTCTTCAAGAGAGCTGTGAATAGGATTTTGCAAGGTCGGCGGCGCGCCCGCATCGCCCTATTTATTTTAAGAGACTGATTCATTTCGATGGGACTAGACTAGACGTTGACAGAATACGTTTTTTAAACTAAAATTGTTTGCAAAGTAAACTTGACACTGGCAGATTCTGCTAAATGCACTATTGCCATACATAAAAAGAAAAAAAATACTGTCAAGTGTCAACTTATAATGACAGTGGTTTCGTTCTGACTTCTGAGTTGAGACACGACTTGTAAAGTGAACTATTAAAATCAACCAATACGAGCCTATCAAAATATATTTTCTTTTGTGTGAATTAATATAACCCATAAACAAAAATATTATAATGGATTCTTCGTCCATAGTAAGTTTCAGTAACGATTCTACATTCCAGACTACTTTGAAAGCAGACTACAACAATGTTAGTGTTCACGAGTTAGCTTTGCACGCAATGAGAGATCGATGTTTACTACTCCAACGGCGGATAAATGCGTTAGAGACTGATAATATGCGATTAAAACTTGATATTACAAAAGCAACAGAAAATACGCCTTACATTTCCTTACAAGAAGACGAAAAGTTTACACTGCACCAAAAAATTACAGAACTTAATAAGCAGAAATCGCAACTCATGCACCATGTATTCATGGTATCGTGCGAAAACAAAAACTTGTGGAATAAAATTTCTACTTTGAAAGGACCTGATAAAACCAATAAAGAGGTTACAAGGCAACCCTTGTTGCGAACTAACACATACATTCACAGTACTCCAAAAGAGAGTGCAAATTATCAAGAGAAATATTCCGAATCAAGTTTAGAAGAGATATCGCTTAAGTTAATCAATAGTTATATACAAGAAAAATCACAACTAGTTGAACAGTATGAGCAAATGGCCCAGCTTCAAGATGTAGAGGATGATTTACTAAATGTGGAGTCTATAGGTTTTACATTTATCGAAGACCCTGCAACAGATTCACTAAAGGAAATCCAAAATCAGACAGAAAAACTCCAGAACTTGAAGAAAGAATTAGCTCAGCAAGAGAAAGATTTGAAGTTAGTTATATCAAGAGTTGAGGTGATATTGAAGGGTAAATGTTTTTCATTTACTACTTATTTATAAGTCTTGAAAGATTATGTTTCTTTTAGACAATGAATTTCTTTTAGACTCCTGATGATTACCACTGGTGTTGGTGGATTTTGTGATTTTATCTATATAATTGTTTTTTTATTTCCTTCAAATCATGCCCATATTCTTGTAGTGCTTTGCATTATTCAGTGGCATTGTATTATTATATATGAAATGCATCATGCATTCCATATGTAGGCAATCAAAGTTTACCATTTAACCACAACATATCTACACTAACAAAATTGTCACTAGTTCTGCAGTGAACCCAGTCAGGAAACCCTCATGCTCGAGAGATAAAAAATAAACTTGGATTGTGTGTATCCACCAATCTGCACTGGGCCCGCATGGTAGATGTAGATTATGGCCTGACACCCCCAGTGATTTTTACTAGGCGAGGCCTGTCCCCTGCAGTGGGATATTATAGGCTGATATTGTTATATCTACACTGAATCTATTATATCTACATTATAAATATATCATATACATATTATATCTATTAGGTGCGCAACTAAGTTCCCGCTGTTTTTCAAGAGATGGCTCTACTAGTAAGTGCTGGACGATTATGACATAACCAAAACATCATGAACCAAGCTTAGATATATGGTAAACAAACCGCTTTGACACATTAGTGGTTTTGTTTTTGCGTCGTATACTTTTGGTTGTGCGAAAATGTCTGATTTTGTGCCAAATAATCGTCATTTGCGGGAAGTGTTGCTTTTCTTCTTTCATTCGAAGAAAACGGCGGCTGAAGCGCATCGAGAACTCCAAAAAGTTTACGGAGATGCTGCTCTAAGTGAAACAACGTGCCATGATTGGTTCCGTCGCTTCAAAGACGGTGATTTCGATGTTGACGACCATTCACGTGAAGGAAGGCCAAAAACCTTCGAAGACGCTGAATTGGAGGCATTGCTCGATGAGGATCCGCGCCAAACGCAGAATGAGCTTGCTTCAGCATTGGGAGTTACCCGCCAAGCCATTTCCAAGCGATTGCATGCGTTGGGAATGATTCAAAAACAAGGAACTTGGGTTCCTTATGATTTGAAGCTAAGAGACGTTGAGCGTCGTTTTTTCGCCTGTGAACAACTGCTCCAGCGGCAAAAAAGGAAGGGTTTTCTTCATCGCATCATTACGGGTGATGAAAAATGGATTCATTACAGCAATCCAAAGAGAAAAAAATCATGGGGACTGCCCAGTCATGCTTCTACGTCGTCGGCTCGGCCGAATATTCACGCTTCGAAGGTTTTGCTGTGTATTTGGTGGGACCAGGACGGTGTTATTTATTATGAGCTGTTGGAACAGGGCGAAACCATCACTGGGGAACGGTATCGAACTCAATTGATGCGATTGAGCCGAGCACTGCGCGAAAAGCGGCCACAATACGAGCAGAGACACGAAAAAGTGATTTTACAGCATGACAATGCTCGGCCTCACCTTGCCAAACCTGTTAAAACCTACTTAGAAACGCTCAAATGGGAAGTCCTACCCCACCCGCCATATTCCCCAGATATTGCGCCGTGCGATTATTACTTGTTCCGTTTGATGGCACATGGTCTGGCTAATCAGCAGTTCCGCTCATATGAAGACATCTCAAAAGGGCTTGATTCGTGGATAGCCTCGAAAGACGAACACTTCTACTGTGACTGTATTCGAGCTCTGCCAGAAAGATGGGAAAAAGTTGTCGCTAGCAATGGGAAATATTTTGAATGATTCGTTTGTAACCATTTTTTCACAATAAAGTGGCATTTTCATCAAAAAAACAGTGAGAACTTAGTTGCGCACCTAATATATCATTATATCTACATTAAACCTGAACATATCTGACATTTCTAAGTATAGTGCTTATGATTGATTAAAAATTTTTGCTTGCCTATTAAAGCAGAACATGTTGGCCAATGTAATTTAACTTAACATCTTGTTTTACCTGTGTTCTGGCAAATAAATAATTTGAATGTTAAAATTAATGAACTGCGGGCAAAACCAATTCAAAACCAATACCAGGCACTAGTGGTGTCATTAGGAATTGAGTTTCACCAATGACACTACTACACCACTCCTTTACACACTGGTGTTGTCATTGGAAAAGCAAATTCCAACAAGTTGGTAACAAGCAACAATCATCATATCAGATAAAATCTGTGTTCATCACTAATGCAACAAATTGTACAGCTTAATCCTTTTACAGATGGTTACAAATGCCCCACATGCATCGCAAACAAAGCAAGAGTAATAACATCAGAGCATAAAGAAATAGAAACCAGTGACAGTCTTGCCAATTGGGCAACTCCAGTGGAGTCTAGCAATTACAATGACAATTTTAATGAAATAAATACATCGGTATACAAAAAGGTCATTCCAGAGGATAATGAAAAAGACACTACAAAAGAACCAGTTGATAAAATATGTCCAATGTGCGGACAAACATTCCAAAAAGGAGTAACATTTACAGAGTTTCAAGGACATGTAGAAAGCCATTTTACTGGTGAAACTGAACCTGATTCCATTTTAGACAATTTTGATAATGTATCCAATTCTTTTGATAATGTGAATTAAATGAATTTGAAATATTTTTTACACACTAGAGAAATGCATTTTGTAATATTAATTTACTGCCTAATTCACTACTGTTAATTGTGATTTTATTGAAAATAATAAAGTACCTATTGCGATATTTTATCTTGTTTATTTCTGAAATTTAAGACCTTCAAGACTTGAAGTACAGGTCTGGTTTCGGAAATGGTTATAGGTAATAGGTCTGTTCAAATCCAATTTCCCGAAAAAAAAATTTTTTTATAGAAAAAGGCAGACGAGCATACAGTCCACCTGATGGTAAGTGGATATTGTCGTTCATAGACATCCGCGATACATGCCAACATTAGTCCAGAATGACAAACGTTGGCATGCTCCCGGATGCTAGGCCTAGGAAGGTAGGCTGGCAGCCTAGCCTACCTTTGCAGATTAAGGAATGGATTAGAAAAATGGGGAGGGATAGGATGCGATGGGAATGGGCTCTGGCATATCTCATTGACTGCTGAAACACTTACGTACATTGGGGAAATACGATAAAGTACAAAATACAGTAAATTTTCATGAGAGGGGTAACTTGGCCAGTCGAGTGCGCCCAGTGGGCCGTGTGGGAATGAATGCAGCATGCACTTTCCCCCCACAAATAAGAAGTAAATGAAATTTTAACATTTAGCTTTAAATCTAGAGCAAACTTACAGTCTCAATTAATCAAATTGATATTGGTTCTCAATTATGGATATTGATTGTTTAAAATTCAATTGGCGTAAGGGACAAAAGGGTGGTTTTCAGTAGAGTAAAAAATATTTTTCTGGGATCTTTAAACAACTCTTTTATTTAATTAATTCAATATTCTTGAAAAATGCTGTTTGTGCACGCTTAGTAATAGAAAACTATCTAAATTCTATAATTTCAGTAATAGCTTGTCCCTTACGTTAAAATATTCCAAATGACTGTCCCACAATGATTTGTATGTATTCTACTAGCTACTAGACAAGCAATGCAGTACTAAAAATTACTCATTGCGTCACATTCAAATGTGATTTATATTGATATATAAAGCACATCGTAAGTGAGACACTGATTACTACTTTTGTTTTTATAGAGCACTTTCTTGGTTTATTCATGGTTGTGTGAAGCTTCAGTACCTACTTGCTTTTAATGAATGCGTCCATTTTCAAATGACACAACTATATCATTATACGTGGTCTCATACTGTATTTACTAAATGAAACTCCATATTATATTTATAAGTTGGTATTTTATTCTTAAAAGTTCCTAGCGTGACAATAAGTTGCCTTTTGAAAATTAATGTGAACAAAATTGTGTAGGTACCACACTGTGCTGTACGCACAATTATATTACCAGAGTATGTGGAGATTGGAAGGCCATTTATAGGCCTATGGTGTACCTATACAGTTATTGTTCATAAATAACCTCGTCAATATAATCTAAGCTAAATCTGTAGGTTTTACATCTGTAGAATTTGATGGCTGCTGAGTTGATTTCTGGAGGAGGTTCTTGCTAAACCATTGTGGCCGTACTTTCTTCATTTCCACAATCCTTTTACCTTTCCAAAATTCTTTGGGCTGTAAAAAATGGTAAAAAACAAAATGTTAGATAAAGAAATGCAACAAGGCAATTTTCTCGTTTGACTTGTATATATTTATTTTTAAAGGAAGAAAATTGACAATCCACCCAATTGTATGCTGATACTGTCACTCATAGATGTTAATGGTATATGCCAAAATTAGACAAAATAACTAAGGTTGGCATTGTATAATTCAAGGTAAATGGAAACTCATCTTGTGTAAAGTCAAGTCTCCTGCTAAGGTTTTTACTAACATTGCACTGTGGTTTAAGTGTTCCGCTGTACATTTTGTTTGCTATACATATTTTCTTAGTTAGTAAATACCTAGAAATTTGCCCTGGAGTAAGTAAAGATAGAAACACAGGCATGACGAAAATGTAGTGAAGCTGGAAACCGAGCTGAGTAGGGTATTCATGTGTTATCGAAAGTCCGACGAGAGGCAGAGGACACGATGACCCTTGAACCTATTCTACTACCAGCAAGGTAACTAACCATTCCAAGGAGAGGTCGATTTTCTTGTTAACAAGATCCTCGTTAACGTTGTGGAAGTATCTGGTGTGTTGGCGCGAGTGGAGTATCTTGTACTCAAGTTAGATAAAAACTACATTTTAAAGATTGTGCATATCCTTGCAATCTTCCACATCTACATACACGGACAATGAAGTCGAGGCGTTTTATAATTATATATCAAAAGCCCTGAATCAGACTGTCAAGTCAATTCAGCGTTGTTATCGGCAGTTTCAATGTCAAAGTGGGAATACGAGAACGCGGAGAATCGAAAGTGGGGCCGCATGGATTAGGAGAAAGGTACAAACGAGGGAACAAACAAACGATACAGGGGCTTTTTTGATGAACTCTTTCTTCAAAAAGAAGTCCCACGGGAAGTGGACCTGGCAAGGCCCAGACGATAGGACACTGAACGAAGCGCATATTTGGAGATGTTATAGTCATCAACAGTTTAAGACCGGAAGCGATCTCAGAGCTGTACGCGGCACTTTAAATATAGACTATAGTTAGACCTTCGACAGGTTACGATTTTACAGTTCATGAACAGTTGCTTGAGATAACTTCGAAGTGGGGTACAAATTACGACAAATATTATTATATTTTCATCTTAATATACGCTTTCAAAAACATTTTTTTCTAAAAATTCTAAAAACAGTATTTTTTTTCCTTATATTTTATTTAACTGATTGTAACAACGAATATTTGTTAGATTCAATAAATAAAGGATTAAAATATGTTATAAATGAATATGGTGTTTTGTTTTGTTTATTTATTAAAAATCTGACAAATAAAGATAACTCTCACTATTGTGAGACTTGTATATTGTTTTTGAAACTCAGGATAGTGAGGAGGGGTTTCAGCATTTTTTAATATTTTACCGAGTTTCTTTCGAGTCCTCTAAGAGGGGCCAATAACATTACACATTAATATTTACGAAAAATGGTGGCATAACTCTAACACCCTTGGCATAACACCAGTGGCGTGGATCAGGAGTGTGATGGCCATGTTCTTCAAGAAGGGAGACAAGAACTTATTGAAGAACAACTATTGACCTATTTCTTTCCTAAGTCACGTATATAAGCTGTTTTCTAGGGTAATTACGAATCGTCTCACCTGGAGGTTTGGATGGTTTGGAAGATTGAAGAGTATATTCAGCCTTTGTGGACTATGAGAAAGTCTTCAACTGTATCAAGTCCTGGGCTGTACTGGAATCTTTACAGAGGTGCCAAGTTGGCGATATATCGAGGTGCTGAAATACATCTATAACACTGCGAGAATGACGGTCCGAATCCAAGACCAGCAGACCAGGCTGATCCAACTGCGTCCAGGAGTAAGACAGGGAGATGTATTATCTCGAAACTGTTCACAAATGCACTGCAAGGTGCAGTTATGATGCCAGACTGGAAAGGATGTGAAATCAATGTGAATGGTATGTATATTTCACATCTTCATAGCAGAATTGTTGGAAGATTAAAGCTAAATGCTAAACGACTTTTACGCAACATCACGACGCATCGGTCTCGGAATGAACTTAGACAATCAAAACAAAAATCATGTTCAATGATCACAAAGTTCTTGACCATTATGTCTACTTTAGGAAAACAATCCAACTGGGCAAGTCCAACTTCACCAAGGAGGCTGATAGACACATTTAGCTCAGCTGGACAGCATTTGGGACAATGCATTGGCTCTTCTCATCTATAGCAATTGTAGTACAAATTTTTTCATGATCTTATTTTTGTAGGGGGGGGGGACTGCTTTGTCACAGCCGCTGAGCGCACTCAACTGGCCACCTTACCCCTCTCTCACAAAAAACCATTGTCTACCTTGAAATGTACTGCATTTCCTATTTTATCGTATTTCGCTAATGTATGTATGTGTCGGTAGTGAGTGAGATATGCCAGAGCTGACTCCATCTCATTCAGCTTCATCAAGTGAGGAGTATAAAGATCTCTCATACCATTAAATTTCCCCTATCCTATTACATCCCCTCCTGTGCCATTGAGTATATATTTGTAATAGAATAAAAGAATTTTCTTATCAATTTATACTGTTTACTTCCCATCTTCCCACCTGAGGAAAAGTAAGAACTGTAACTAATGGGAAAAGGAAAACTCCTCAACCTGTTATATTCCCTTATTCTTCTCAACCATTTCTTTCAAATTGATTGCTATATCTTCATAGACAGTGCATCTGAGGACATGCCAGTGTCATTGTGGACTGTTGTTGGCATGTGTTGCAGATATTGTAAAATGATAATATCCATTTACTACTAGGTGGAAAGTCTGTTCGTCTCCTACTTTCTTTCCATGAAAAAATGTTTATTCTTCAACATAAACATGATAAGCAATCATGAAGAATTTTACTTTCTATTAAACACTGATTGCTACTTTCACCTTATCTGGAAGATCCTCTCCATCATACAGCACAATGACGTCATTCTCAATGGGGCCATTACCTAACTTCTCTTTAATTTTGGCTTGAATCTCCTTTGTTTCTAATTTTACTTTCTCGTAGCACTTTTCTGAAAATACATGGGAAAATACAAATAGAGCACTCTATTACAATTAATTTTGGTAATTGCATTGTTTAACAGTAATCATAAACAGCCCTTTTTTATAAGCCACTGTTGGATATGGGCTTCCTCATGCACATGGCAGAAGTATTGCGCTAAAACACCACATTGATCAAGCTAGTTGGCGAGTTAACACTTTTAAAGGTGTGTCGTTCCTCAGGGCTTCTGGTAGCAGTTTTGTAATTAGTCACTTTTTACAACAATTTATGTGGAAGAGAATTGGTGGTGCTATTCTAGCCGGCTGACACCACATGAGCAATAAATTGGTGTTAAAAATTGATTTGTAATTCTATTGGTTAAAGAGGGACATAAACTGTTAAAAAATATGATAGAAGATGGAGGTAAATAATTGTTAGAAAGTATCCCTGAAATTACTTGGAATCAGCTGTGCAAGTTTGATATACTCTCAACCCAGACTGTCCATAACTTATTGCTAAAACAAAATGCACTTACCGCAAAGACATCCTCGTTCGTGATGGTGTCCACAATCTTGACATATTTTAAGGTTAGTTTTTGGTTCAATAATTTTCCAAACATATTGCGGTGACCCAAATTTTCTTCTCATCCTCTTTTCGATTGTTCTTCTGAATTTTGGAACAGCTAACAAGAATCCATCGCCAATAATATCCTTTATTGAAAGTTTGTCTGAGGATATTGTTGCTTTATGTTCGTGAACATAAGCCAAGGCAAACTCTGGAAGAAAAAAATAGAAAAAGTTTACTCTATACATATTAGTTGTATGACATGATTGATAACTTCATAACCAATCAATAAAAAATAAACATGTAATTGAAAAAGGTTAATAATTGTATATTGTAATTGTATATATCTCAATTCTATAATAGTACCTCTTGGAGGGTATCCACACATGTGAAACAAATTACGTTCTATAATCTTTAAGGTATTTAAAAACTTTGTTGCATAGGCAATCATGTTGATAACCTATAGTTACAGTATTTACATGTAGAAATTAAAAAAAATATATATTTAAATTTAGTAATAAAAGAATAGTTGAGAATACAGTACAGTAGTAAGTAATAAGAATTTGGTTGAGTTTTTGACACTGACAACTGAGACGTGAGTGAGTAATCTCTATATACTCTGACATTCTTGTCTATCTAATCTATGGTATTTCTGACAACTGAGACTGCGTTCCAAAATATGTAATAATTGTTTATTGACCATCTATTTAATTGTCATATTATTGACCATCTAATTAACAAAGAGCGATTATCGCTCGTTTTGGAACATAGCTTGACATTGCTTAGTTTTTTTTTAATTTATCTAGATACTGGTATCGCTATTGATGAACGCAGTCTACAGTGATCTATTGCTTTTTATACTATAAATAAACAAAAAGATTTATAGAAAGAGCTAAATGTGAACAAAAGACAAGTAAATATACTTTGCGATAGCCCGCTACTGTTGCTTTGCATAACAGCAGGCTTATTAACTATCTTGTAGACAATTTGCAACAGGCCAAATCGTACAATTTTTGCTGCCAGATTACGAATTTCCTATTCTATTTCGTAATCTGACAGCAAAAATTGCAAAAATAACTAAGCCTGCGGGCTGTTGTATAAGCAAGTCGAGAGATTCTGGTAGCGCGGGTGGACAAAAAGGGCAATGCCTGTGGCGATGAACGCGTAGCATATGGTTGAACGTCTGCTACTGCAAAAGTTTATATGAATTGTGGTCTTTTACAACATAATGCTATCGTGACCGCTACTATAAATGCACTTAAGTTATTATAAGTCTGAGCCGGGGAAACTAAAGTTCTATATGTTTATAATATCTAGGTATCTGAGATGTCTAAGTATTTTTGGAAAAGGTAACATTGATCAACCAACATGGCGATTGACAATCAGCTGTAAGTGGGGAGGAAAAGGCGAATGGTGTGTAATGTAGTTCATATCCTCAAGCTATTCGTTGCAGTTGTAGCTATGGCGTGTTTAAGTCCGAGTAGGCTCTGTGCTCGTGTTCAAGACAAGTTTTTGTTTCAATTTGGACATAAAGTTCGAAGACAAACTGTATTTGTGAAACTCAAACCCCCCGGACCTACTCCACTTCGGATATTTGGAAAAACATGTCAGGTTAGATTTTTATTAAAACTTACATTTATTAAATAATACAACACTTACTTAGATTTTTATTAAGATCTTTGTAATTAAAATATGCCAAGCCTTTAAAATTAATCAGACCAGATGTCATTTCATTCATTATTGTAAGACCTTTTTACATAACACCATGACAAGTTAACCTATATGTCAGCTGATTTATCTATTAGACTATACCTATATAGGAAGTTATACACGCAGCCATAATAATAGTTCTTAATTCTCTAAACTTGAATGTCCATGCTACTTCATTCATTACAAATGTTAAAAGTGAAATCTCACAAGTCTGCGAACAGTGGGTCGCTTCGCGGCACAGGTTTGTTGGGTTTGTCCAGCGATTTTCTCTGTATTCAAAACTTTTACTTTCCGCAAACAAAGTAATTACTGTGTGTTTGGTGAGCGATAACCAATCTCTAGAATAAAAATCATCAAACCACTCCGCCGTCATTAGATATTGGAGAGCCGGTAGGGAGTTCTCTTATTGGAAAGTTACCAAGATTGTGCTATGTACCAATTGCCTCCTATTGTTTTGAAGTTCACCAAGATTCTGCGCCTTATTTTTTTAATTAACCGCATTTTATGCTGTTAATTGTAAAATATCAAAAGGGTCTAATCGGCGGCTGTCCCCCGCGACAGCAACTGTTGTCAGCCGCAGCCCGCACGTTCGTGCCGCGTTGTGCTTTCTCGCGCAGCGTGTGAGCATGCAATGTCCAATCTCGGCAACTCGCAAAACTTTCTAAGCATTACAATTATTTTTCGCATTAATATTTCATTTGTTCCTCTAATTGCTATTGAATTACGAGCTGATTTCTTTGACTATAACCTACTTCTCGTGTAGAAATACCTAAACCCAGATGGGTGTTTTGTAGGTTGACTGGATTCCAATTCAAGTAATTATAATTTGTAAACAAAATAAATAAGCTCCTTCGAGTGTAGGTCAATGCACAAGTTCCTATGATGGTCATCTTCGTAGAGAGCCGCATGCGCTGTCCCACTGTTAGTGAAAGTGTGTGATGATTCGTTGAATTTTTAATAGCGCGAAAACTGGGTAGGTAAGTCACCTGTCGGAAGGAGTGCTAGCCTTTCTTATTTTATTCTAATCCATTTTGCGAGCATTGACCCTGTTTTTCACGAAGCATCAACACTGGATGTCATGTCTTCGGCGTTGCGTGTCGTCCCTGACTATTGGGAAGTGAACTTTGGTTCTGTTTATAACTACTTTCAATGTAAAACGTCTAACTACTTGCACAAGCTGATGTTCTGTGGACAATATTTGAAAAGACGTCACTAAAATACATAGAATCTCGATTAAATGCGTCAAAAAGTGTTTTGTCTTAAGATTAACTTTCAGACATTGGCGTTAATGGTCAATAATTCGGCAGACGAAATTCTTGAATGCGACGCGCCGCACGTAATGTTCCGCGTAAATGAAGCTCCGTAGAAATGCGGAACACACAACTATTTGTTCAGTCGACATCATTGTATAAGAGTTTGCGGCAACGCACACGTAGCATTTTATTTTCGACATACAACATTACGTTGAATCCTAAATTACGTGATGACAATACAAAAGGGCATAGAAAGCTGAATTGTTTACTGCAATATAAAGAATTTCGTTCGATTTCTAATCATGTGTGCAAAAATACCAATGCACCTCACTTACCTACGAGTACATCTACGTATCCTACATTATGTTATGAACTTACTAATTTTAATAGTACTAATGTCCGGTTAACACTATAATAAGCCATTTTTTACAATCAGCATAACATTGTCTCCATTTCTGTAGTCATTTTATAGGAAATTGCGAAAAAGATGAGCTCTTCAAGCTTTAATTGCGCGAACTCGCGTGGGTTAAAGATTGTGACACACAAAGACCACAACCTTGGGCTGTTAAATGCTAAAGACGGTCAATGTAAAAAGATTAACATTAATTTGTAAACGTAAGCATTATTTAACGATATTAATAAATATGTCATGACTTTTCTTAAATTCTCTTTAATTGCAAATAAGAAAATAAGCTTCATATACACTCAGTAAAAAAATGGGTAATTGGCGTGTTGCAAGTAGCTCGAAGCTCGCAAGTTGCCGCCGAAGTTCTCGGCGCAGAATAAACAAAAGTAACACTTACGTTACTTCATTTTTTAGATCATAATAGATTCCAGACCCATCCAGTTTGGTTTTGGAGGTTTGAAATATCACTACCAATTGAGAGACTTATCTTCTTTGGAATCTCCATCGGAGTTCTCCGAACCCAGTATAGCGAAAAAAAATTGTTGTCGCCAAAGACCGATGTAATTACAGAATTATTACAAGGTTTATAAAGCCGGCCGTGTGGAGTCGGCTGGTTTTAGAATAAGTGCCGAGTTGGATGTAGTGCCGTAAATGGCGATTAAGGGACAACGAAGCCGCTACCACAAACCCCTGAGGAGCAATACAACCGCTAAGAGAGTGGACTTGCCAACCCGCTTGGTCAGCGTTGCATTTTAAGGCCATACGTCCCCCATGCACAAGATAATGTTCAAGAGACCCATGTCCAGCAGTGTTACGGTTTATACGGGGTATGGGGTCGTGGGTAGAATATGGAGATAGAAAATACTTTAAATTTATTATTCGATTGACAACCAAAGAGAGACAGAGCACATGGTATTCTATGCATTTAAAATCGAACGGTGTAAGATCGGGATAGAGATTGAAAAACTCCTGTGTTTGTAAATGAACAACCTTTATTTAATTAAACTTGCATACACTTAGGTCAAGAGTATCTCGAAAAACAGGCGCTTAAACAAAAATACAATTAACACGCTTCTTAAAACACTGTTTAAAAAAATGTCTGTGAGCCCCGCGGCTAGAACAAAATATTTTTTTTCATAATTTTGTCTGTCAACTTAATATTAATTACTTAAAAACCACCATTTACTTAAATCATTAAAAAAAACTTATTTTGGAAGTCGGGAAGGGTTAGGAGCACCTTCTAAACTTGCATTACATAAGGCTTAACTCGCCAGTGGTGTTTATCTTTTTTGTGGCAAGGGGATGAATATACGCTAGATAAAATGCTACGTAAATCCACGCATAAAATGCTGATACCCTCAAGCATGCTTTTACATTTCGTTAGACTATCTTTGGTAATGACAGAAAAAAATTAAATAATTTTCGTTGCTATCTAAAATTCAGTTTCTCGTTATATTCCACGTTATTGCAACAGCGGTATATGCATAGCCCATTAATGTTATCGACTGAACACTTTACTTGTTAGTGGCATTGTCTAGAATATGAACTAGCTCAACTGCAGTGTACTTCTGATTTCACAGTTCTTACTTGTAGGCACAACGTTTCGAGTAGTTTGGGCAGTTTGTGTCTATGCGTTACGCGTATGTTAAACTTACTAACGCTCACGTACAAAAATTGCGCAGAAACAGAAGCTATGATGTCCTCATGATTAAATATGGCTTGTCAAATACATTATCATGTTTAACTGCAGAAGTGTTCAAGCAACTTGCCGTCCTTGCAGACCGGTGCATGCTTTGCCGGCTCGGTACGAATTAAGCAATAGTGTTTCGGTCGTTACTCACAAACAATGAACTCATCAACACTAGGTACTGTGGAAGCAATATTAATTACGATCTTTTAAGCACGATTTTTCATTATTTTTCTAAGGACATCGAGGTTTACTTACATTGAGTAATTGTAATATAGTAAGGTGTTGCCATTGCCTAGCCGGAGTATTCAAAGCTCATTACATTTATGAAGAATTTTCTAAAACTAGTGCCATTAAAGTTTCGAAATAAAATGAAGAACTGTGAACGTTTAACTAAATATAGCAAGAACACTAAAATTCTTGCATACGAGCGAATAAAGTGGCATAGACTACAAAATCGTCCTTGTTTAGCAAGTTAAAATATTTTACGAAAATACATCTTTAAAATTAGCATATGTGCATACAAGATAATTTTTTATTGATACCTGCATACCCACCCTGCTTTCGCTAAGCGTGTTCAATTGTTCATTAATATAAATTATAGGCAATAACTGAAATGTTTTTGAGTTTTTGAGAGCGTGACGAACACATATTTGGCAATGCATTTAATAACAGTGCAATGCTCATACGTGATGGAGCCTTTGCAACTGTGACTGAATGTATGCTCGTGAATATAACACGGACCACGTTATAACGAATATTGCGATGTATCCGTGAAATCGCACCGCCAATGCCAATGAATAACTAGGTACGTAAACATTTATTACTACCTTACTTTACGAATACCTGCTAGATGCTAGATCTTATAAGGGCCCGGATTCGTTTGACAAAAATGCTATAATCATATAAAATTTACAATATTGCAAAACTACTCTGCATATTTCGGTTAAATCGTACACTGAAACACGATACAATAATACCTCCTGATACAAATACTTCATCGGTCGGGCAAAACACAAGAACAAGTGGTTCCCAAAAATAGCTCGAATGAACAGAGATACGCGATATCCTTCATATGCATATGTAGAGAAATGAAGAAAAACATAATGTAAATGAGTGTAAATATTAATTTTTTTTCTTACCTCCTTGCATAAAGCTGTGCATCTAAAGTGCACCAAACTAGCACATGACAGGTTTTCGAGGTTATCCTTTCATTAATCTGTATGTGCACCTTCACATCTTGTATTTCTAATCTTAATTACCAGTTCTAGTCGTATAGTTTCAAGTTTTATTTGTGTACATTGATATTTAATCTGGATAAAAGAAGGTAAAAGACAAAAAATCAAGATTGTCAACTTAACACCACATAAATCCGCAATATTGTCATGTTTCTTTTATACTTTGGGTATTTCTTACGGGGAAAAGGCTCAACAACAAGAAATATATGAATGTAATTGAAACGTAAAGCAAGTAATAAACATGTAATAGACACTTACGAACATAAACTACCCAGATTTCGAAAACTGTTACATATATCCGTAAACAAATGTTTGTCCGAACGGGAATCGAACCTGGGACCTCGCAATCAAGCCGCTACCAACTAAGCTAACCATAATAAGTATAAAATGCACGAGTTTTACATCACTGGAGATGGAAGATTGGAGTTTTTTCATAAGATATCTATGAAATTTTTCCATTCAGTGTGATTCGGCAACTTTGTAGTATTCGTATATAATTCAATTATGTCTATGTGTAAGTGCATATATAACGATATCATATCTACTTGTACTGTAGATACCTATAATATTTTGGCAAATGTCAACAAACGAGTTCGTAATTTTATTTCATTAGACTGATCGCATTGTAAGGTTTGCCTAGGGCCTAGATATTAAACGTTTGAAAAAAATTGAAACGCCATCAAAGCACAGCCTAGCTCTATTTGGTGTGATTATGAAGTGTTTATCTTCGAAAAGGAAAACAAATGACCATGGGAAAGTATGTATAGGTGTCGTCTCAAACCACCAACAAACATAAAATTAATACAGTGTGCATAAAATATGCAATAAAGTAATAAAGTGCAATTAGAGGTGCGGTAATTCATAGACGTGGATGACGCGTTCGGGTGTTTCCGGTTAGCCGATGGCCAATGTTTTCGTAATGTATCTGTACATATCTGCAAAGGTAGACTACGCATCTAGGGACGTGCCCACGTTTGTCATTCTGGATTGATATTGACATGTGTCGCGGATGCCTATGGACGGCAGTATCCACTTACCATAGGGTGGACTGTATGCTCATCTGTCGCCTTTTTTCTTACTAGTAATTATTTGCATTTGTCGAATTGACGTCAAAGAGAAGTTAAATTACTGCTGCGTTTTTATTCTATTCGTAGTATTAGAGCACTTCTAACTTCGCCTAAAATGGAGTGCACATACTGCTTATCGACTTGGTTAGATATTATATAAGAGAGTGATAGCCATGCAATGGGCTAAAGTTGCAGGTTACAACACTTAATATGTCAGTGCAAAAAAACTCCGGTTGACGAGTAGTTATGTTAGTTGTACGACTGTTGAACATGTACATAGCTCAGAGGCACCTTTGTCCACAAGATGTAAACATTTTGCCTACTCCATGTACATTACAGATATAGAGTAAAAAATTATTGATAAAATTGTATGTTGCCGATATTGATTTAACGTAAATTGCGTTGCAAGCGTTCAATGTCATTTCACTCAATAATTTTAGTTATCGAGCAATGTTTGACTAAGATTAGATTATGTATATTAAAGCAACGCTACCTCTTTCCGTGCCGACAAGTAATATATATTAATAGATATACCGTACAATATTACATTCAGTCATCTGATATTTTGCTATCTATTCATCTATACCTATTACAGCCATAAATATTGTTACAAAGAAACCATCGATTATTTTTTGTTATTTTAGAACCAAATGGGTAAGCATTTTAAAAATATGTATAACGTTTATTCGAAATGATTTTATACAATTTTTCAAACGTTGTGGCCAGTTTTCCATTGAAACACCCATTCCATGGGAAAATTGGCAACTGTCACCCTTATGGAATGTTTTAGGAATTTAATATTATCATGGCGTTTAGAGTATGCCATGCTCTCTAAAACAGACCATAATAGATAGAGCGGATTAAGATCGGGACTAGATAACGGCTAGTCTTCAGATCTAATGAAGTCGGGAATATTACTTTCTAGCCACGCCTGTGTTGAGCCAGCCTTATGTCCGCTGAGTCTTGTTAAAAGGATCATTCTTGGTTATGGAACAGGGTGTTGTTAAAAGGCTTTACGACATTCTCAAGAATCGTATATTGATACACTCGAGCCGACGTTTCACAAAAGCTTTGTCACTTCTTGATAGATAACACCACACCAAAATATCACTGAAGCCGGATAATGGCTACGTTGCATCCTATTGACCAATTGCTCAAAAGAAGTTGTTTTGATTTGTCAACCTTATTTTCTTTAAATTATCAGTTAAGAAATGACCAGTACGTCTTAAGCAAGTAAGCAAGCAAGTAGTCTTAAGTTACGTGTAAGCAGCACTCCTAAGTCATCTTTTAAAGTACGTGACATGATTCTGGGTGCTATATATATTCATTTCTGTGCCTAAAATCATTTGCTTCCGGGCGGGATTTCTTCAGATTCTCTCCTTTACAGCTTTAATTCGTCAGTTTAGTACGAATAGTGCATGGACGGTCAGATCTTTTTCTGTCACAGACAGAGGACGTTTCGATGTACCTATCAATAGCCCGCTACACAAACATTCGTCTAATACCAATCGGAAGGAGAGTTCTAAAAATTGCATTTGGCTCCGTGCCTACTTTGTGTAATGCAGTTACAGTGATACGTTTTTCGTTATCACCCCTCTCCATTTTAATGTTAGTACAATATTTAATAATGATTGGCGCCACAATGAGAAACAACATTTATTTTTCACGTGAGCATGACAGATTCCAAATTCCGATCTAATTTTTCTTTTTGTTTATTGTAACATTATGTATGGCCAGACTAGATATATAGGTACTTACGAAAAAGTAATTATTTAAAACTAATTTCTAAGTTAGGTCTCATTATTAACAATTTAAAATAAATAGGTAGACATTTTAATATTAATTCAAATCAGAGCTTGTAAATGTGAGCGGCGCCAGCGAGCTAGTTCCCGTTGGAATTTTCTAAAGGATCTTGATAAAAAGTGCCTTAAATGTTAATCCGGCACAAAAAAATTAAAATCCGTCCAGTAGTTTTTGCCTTCAAACAAATAGACAGATAAAAGTTGTAAAAATGGTGTTTTGGGCTTTTGCACGGTACTCTACGAACGATCGTAGAGTACACTGCACTGATTTTTTTTTAATATTTAATGTACAGACACGACTCTGTTTCGATTTTATTATATGTATAGATTTACTCAATTTTGCCGTGTGGTGTCAGCCGGCTTTAGAATTGTTCCAGCTCACCACCCGTGGTAATAGGCGACTAAGAGATAATAAGGCAGCTACCACACGCCCGGAGGATCTACACCACTTATGAAATAAAATATTGCTAACACATGGCGTCGTAGCGTTTGCAGGCCATACATTCCTCATACACATTGTCTTGTGCATGAGGAGGCCCATGTCCAGCAGTAGACCATAAAGTAGTTATTGTTACGATTGTTAATTCGACGTGTGGATTCCCATCCTCACACTTGTACTAGTATTGTAAACTATTATAGGTAAGGCGTCGCTATGCTTACGTCATGCGTCCTCGTATGTTTATACGAACTTTCTGTTTAGTTTAGGTGCGCGCACACTTTTCGCAATCTGCATTCGCTTCGTGTTTATAAAGCAATAAATTTTAATTTAATCTATATTTAATATTAATTAACAAAGGCGTTATTTCAAAAATAAAATTAAGTTAATTAAGTTAGTAAACGCAACGTTGCTGCGTAGCACACCCGTAGCGATTATTAACTTCAACTACTGATTCAGTCGAAGCACTTCTCGTAGCGTTCTATAAAAAAAAAAACTTTTCTCGCAATTAGTTAGTCTCGCAAATAAACGGAGCAATGTACTTATTACATATACATTGCTCTTCATTTTATATATTTGTTTGGAAGGTTTATATTTATTCGATAATTCCTCCTGAGTCGAAAAATCGACTAGGACCTCACCGATAATTAACATACGTTAACCACTAACAGGTATAAAATGTATCAATATTGCTCGTAGCATTTCCGCATTAAATCGATTTATTAAAGATGTATATTGAGAGATCTAAATTTTTTGCATAATAATATGCCAAATGCAAATTATTAGGAAGTGAACCTTAAACGTTAAATTCGTTTATCGCCTCTATCATCAATATTTATATATAAGATAATTTATTACTATTGCCCAAATCCAATGAAAATCGCAATTTTTAGTTAGCTTTGTGTTACCTCATCCTTATTTACTTTTTCATAATGAGTTTTTATTTTAAAATTGTGCTATAACAAAAATAAAAATACCTTACACATAAACACACATAGTCACATAAATCACATATTAAGGAAAGAGAATTGATGTTGCTGAGACTAAAATTGAACGTATTAAGGGCAAAGTATTTTACATCCTTTTCCCTTCCCTTTATATATACAGTCAAGTAGCTAAGCACTGTGATTTGAAACGTCTGAACCGCCATCAAGTCAAACATTCTGTGTCTCCGTGGCTTCTCACATTGAATTACACAGACACTATTTTGACCACATAAAGGTACAAAATATCAATCGCTTGAATTTGTATTTGCATTTAATTTATTATATGTAGCATTATTATTAACTTCTAATATACCAATTAATATTCATGGCTTCTACTTCTTCGTTTAGTCTCAACAATGTAATAAGGAAAAATATTTAATTAACAACCAACCCTAGATCTTCAATTGTAACTCCACTTAGATCATTCTTAACTTGGATGACCGCGATATAGGTATATACCAGAGCGGGGTCCAACAGAAACCTTGTGTACTTACAATAAGTTAATTTTGACCAATAAAGAAATTTTGTATTTGTATTTTATAACGGAGAGAAATAAGAAAAAGGCGTTTAGTTGTATAAAACAAACATACATAAATAGTATAATGAAAGTAATCTACTATAATATTAGGTAGTCGCGTAAGTTCGCGGCCTTTTTATAGTGAAAATAATAAAGACTTTTTTTGTATAATAAAACTATGTTTATTGATCGGAATATTGTTCATTTATTTCAACTATCTTTCGCCATTTTTCTGGCAGAGTCCAACGCTTTAATATTTTTGTGGTTTCTGAGCGAAAAACTGATTTGGATAGTTTATACAGAGTTTATTTATTTAGTTTATATAGTTTATTTGGATAGTTTGTAAAGAGCGGAATAAATGATAATCCGAAGATGCTATGTCTGAACTGTATGGAGGGTGTGCATTAGAACTTCCCAGCCAAGGTCCATCAATTTTTGTTTAGCCATCAAAGATGTATGCGGTCGAGCATTGTCATGATGGAAAGCTACACCCTTTCTATTAATTAATTCTGGGCGTTTTTCTTCAAGTGCTTGTTTCAATTGCACTAATTGCTGACAGTAGACATCAGGATTAATCGTTTGGCCATGTGACAAAAGCTCGTAATACACAATGCCTTTCCAGTCCCACCATACACATAACATGACTTTGTTCGGAGTGAGGCCTGGCTTTGGAACTATTTGTGATGGCTCACCTCGCTTAAACCAAGATCGTAGGTGATCCACTTCTCATCGCCTGTTACCAATCTCTTCAGGAATGGAAATTATTACATTTCGTTTTAACAACATCTCGTATATGGAAATTCTATTCACCAAGTTTCTGTCATTTAAATCACGCGGCACCCAAACATCTAGCTTTTTACAAAATTCAGTTTATGCAGGTAATGCAAAACTGTTGAGTGGTGAATGCTAAGCTTTTCCGCCATTTGATGACTGCTTATGTGTCGATCTGCTTACATTGTTTCAATGACAACATCAACATTTACCTTAATAGGACGAGCACAGCGAAGAACATCATTCACATCAAAATTACCAGACCTGAATCGACTGAACCGTTTTTTGCATAAGTTATTGTTTTAAATAAGGCATCTTCTCCGTAAACACCACAAATCTCTTTTCGAGCACTAGCAGCATTCATACCCTTGTCGAAAAAAAATATTAAAACGTATCTAATTTTCTTCTCATTATCTTCCATTTTAAAATTGTTAAAAAATATGAAATGATAAAACTTTTAACTTGTAATTTCAATTTGCCGCCATTACAATAAAGTTAGTTGTCAACATTGATTCCCGCCAGTGATCGGTGTTGCCAGATGTATAGCACGCTAAAGTCATACGTTCAAAATGTCGGGATGGTCGATTTCACTGAGTATGTCGGGACGGTCGTTCATGAGCTCTGTCCACAACATATCGTTTGTATATATTGACTTTGAAATGTTATGTTATGAAGCTCTCGACATATTATTATGAGTAATGAGTATTTCGAAAGGAGGGTTTATATTGATCTGCTGGTCATTGTTAGTCGAGATTTAGTGAGGTTTAACTAGAAGTTGAAATTCGAAAATCGTGATTTCTCTAATGGCTAAACCTTCTTTGAAATCTACCTAATAACAGGTCAGTTAAAATGCTAGTGGGTACATATATACCATGGATTGCAATTTACATGCTACATTAAAATGCTAAGTGATAAAGAGAAGAAGAAATGCCGTATATTTGTTTTATTTATTTATCTAAAACAAAGAAGCCCACGAAATATACAAAACAAACTGAAAACTAAATATGTGCGCTGTGTAATGAATGTAACTATCTGATTTGTATTATTTTATTTTGTTGAGAACGTCTTTTAAGCTGTTGCTTCGGTCAACATTGAATTGCGTTCGAATTGAAATTCGACTTTGACTTAGTCAAACTGGTATTTAAGTTAGCATTTATTAACTAACACGAGCAGCGGAGCAGCGTCCTTGATTCATACTCGTAACCTCCGGGGCGGTGCCCGTCGAAGACCTACATACCTGCCGCGCCGCTAGAGACTGTAATTGCCACAACCATTACCTTTACCTAGAGGTAGATGCGGTTTTACGTTCGGTCTATACTTAATGTCGTACTCGTAAATGTGTTTCTCCATTGAAGTTACTAATCAATGTCACCAGTAGTTCATATTAGTACGTAATTATTAATTACTGTGAAAAGTAATTTGTGGCCCAATGGTACAATTTCCAGTGTGATGCGCCTCCTCACCAGCTTTTCGAGGTGGACCGTATTAACTCTGATGCTGGTACGTGATCTTCCCGTCGAGTTATTAAATAATATAAGAATAGATATTTTGAATTAGACATTATTGCATCATCTCTAGCCAAATACAGAAGGTTCATTATGAACTCTAAATTTAGTTTAATTTACTTTACCTTAGTCTGTATCCTTATTTATTACCGATTTTCTCTTTTTTACATAGACACTTGTATTGTATCCAGAGCAGTATTTGTATTAATTTGTCTTACTACTATTTATAACCACTTATTCGGTGATAACTATTTTTATTTTCATTATGATGTTTTTACTGTTAGGTTGTTTATGATAAACACTTAGCGCGTCTTACTTAAAAATTACTAGCAATCAATGAAATAGGTGATACAATGTAACATACTCCTTAATAGTAATATACTCGTATTGTTTTAAAATATTAGGGCCTTTCCTATGAAATTGCCGTTTGTTCATAGTGGCCACTCTGAACTTAGTTATTGGCTTGGAATTCCAAATTCAAATTAATTTCAATTCAAAACTACAAACTGTGTGACAAACAACTTTTTGCTTAGATATCGTTGTGTTTGCGACCATGGAAAAGTTAAAAGTTAGCAGCTGCCTTTTGCGTAAGTGACAAAATGATATTGACTCTTTGCGTTAAACCGGGAAAGTGAAGAAGCACGGAAAATGGGTACCGTATGAGCTTAATGAAAGTCAGCTGCAAACACGCGTCGAAGCTTGCCTTACTTTGCTGAACCGGCACAAAATGAAGGGATTTTGAATTGTATTGTCACATGTGATGAGAAGTGGATCCTGTATTATATGATACTCGTAAGCGTTCGTCACAAATGGTTGAACCCAGGAGAACCACCCAAACAATTTCCCAAACGTAAACGAAGTCAAAAAAAGCTCATGGTGTATTATCCACCCTGTATTATTATTATCCTATATTATCCACTACAGCTTGAGGTCTGGCACAACAATTAATGCAGATGTGTACTGTGAAGAACTGCAAACGATGATGGACAACTTCGCTCTGAAACAATTGAGTCTGGTCAATCGCTCTAGTTCACTGCTTCTCCATGATAACGCTCGCACACACACTGCACGACAGACAGTCTCAAAGTTACAGGAGCTTCGACAGGAAACTCTCCGTCGCCCAGACGGAGTCATACCTTGCCCCTACTGGATTCCATTTTTTTTTTGGGAATTTGGATAACTTTTTACACGGGAAAAAATTCAACTCCGATGTGGCAGTGAAAAACGCTTTCAGAGGATACATCGATTCCCGTCCCCGGGAGTTCTATAGCAGAGGCATCAATCAACTTCCATTAAAATGGCAAAAATGCATTGATAATAGTGGACAATACTTCGAATAATTATATAAACAATTTTCATTAAAAAAAAGATTTTTTTCCATATAATACTGCAATTTCATAGGTTAAGTAAGGACCTAATATATCATTATTAGTTGTTCCTAATAAGAACAACAAAAAATAAAAAGTGTTTAAGAAATTCCATTTTGTATTCCTTCATTCTGAATAGTAGTTCGATGTAATGCCAACCTCTGGTTTCTACAAACTGTACTCTCCATCATCCCAGTGCTGTTCATTCGTACTCCACTAGCGTCTTATATTTTCTGCCGCGAAACCGTAGGTAATAGTTACAATGAAATGCTTCCTGAGTTTGAGATTCTCTCTATTCTAATCTTTATTATGAGATTAGGTTGCTTTATCGTACAGCGCAGCTGTATCCTTTTTGGAGTTACGGTTAAACGTGGGCACCACTCGTGGCGTGCATTGAGTCTGAGAGTAGGTAAGCGTGGGGTCAATTGGTAGGTACCTGTGTAAAGATTGTTTTTATCAACTGAATAGTACCAGAAGCAATAAGAGCACCCGCAACCGCCTACGCTTCGTTAAAACAGGTTTAAAATAGATACCACAACCAGCCCTTCTATCGTCTACTGCTGTACACGAGCCTCCTCATGTACATTAAAACACCACGCTGGCTAAGCTGGTTAGCGAGTCTACTCTTTTAGAGATGGTGTAGCTCCTCGAGGATTGTAGCGGCTTTATATCCCGTAGTCGACTTTGACACCCACGCGAGTAGCGCTATTCCATAGTCGGCCGACACCACACGGTGTAACGGAGACATTAAATAAATATGTAGTAGTGAAATGGTAACCTCTGCTCGTCTCCTTATGTGAAATAACACCCCGCTTATCCCCAGGTGAGACGCCTGTTCTAAAATAAGCTTTTTTGTTTTTAGCATTTTAAAATTGCACTTATTAAAAAAACTCCAAATTAATGTTAATTATCGTTTTACCATAAAATATACAAATTTGGCATTGATAATACGGAAGTATATAAATACATATTATAATCATAATCAAAGAATATGAAATTAGATATTTATTATCCGGAAAGAAGTCTTCGTGCAAAATAACACGCTCAAATGTTGTGCTTATCTCCTTAACCTATTACGGTCATGAAATGAGCCTCGCATGCGTACGGGCAATTTTAGTTGAGATAATTATTGTATAGACCAATGATATTGACCCTCATCAACCCAAATACATAATATTTTATATCTGCAATGCATTTGAAATACTTATCATTACATACTGTTTAAGTTGCACATGTTTATCGTGAAATATTTTGACTTATAACATAATGTAGGTTTGTTATTATCTTGATAAATTTGTTAGTTTATTATTTATTTTTGTTATTATTATTGTATTACGAAAAACATTTCGAATACTGTGTAATCATTTTGATTGAAATTTAAAAATGTTCGGCCATGAACAAAGATGAACAATTTGAACAAAGATGAAATCTCAGTCAGAATTTTAAAAGAGGTAGCTTTATTCATTTCCCCTGTTCTAAGTCACATAATCAATCTTTGTATCACCAAAGGTGTTTTTCCAGAGCAGCTGAAAATAACCTTGGTAAAACCTTTGTTTAAAAAAGACAATCAGCATGACATGGGATGTTACCGTCCAATAGCTCTGATACCAGTCATATCTAAAATTTTCGAAAAGGTTATGTCAGAATCACTATATTCATTTTTTGAACAAAAAAACATATTTGTAAACGAACAAACTGGATTCAGAAGAAATAGAAATATTGATAAAGCAATATTTGATTTTTTGCGAAGTGTAATGACAAATGTAGACAAAGCCATTACCACTTGTGCTCTTTACATGGACCTTACAAAAGCTTTCGATTACGTTGACCATGGTATTTTGCTCACAAAACTTGAAGCATATGGGGTTAGAGGAAATGTTTTGCAACTTGTAAAGTCATACCTCGAAAATAGAAAACAAGCTACCCAAATTACAAGAATATGTGTCAATTTAAAAAAAGAAATAAAATATACATCTACATTTAGAGAGGTAAAGTTAGGTGTACCCCAGGGCAGCGTATTGGGACCTCTATTTTTTATAATATATATTAACGACCTTCCAAAAGTGACACTCAATAAAATGATTTTGTTTGCAGATGACAGCACAGTAATATTTAGTGGAGTTAATAAGCAAGCTCTAGAACAAGTAATTAATTGCACTCTGATCAATATAATTCGTTGGTTATCTGCAAATAATCTAAAAATAAATTTATCTAAAACAAATCTAATGACATTCAAAATAAGAAAGCCTAAAATTACGGACATATTTATCGAACATAATGGACATCATATTAATAATATAGAAAAAACAACATTTTTAGGACTAAACATAGATAGTGACCTCAACTGGGTGACACATATAGAATATCTAAAAGCAAAAATAAATCAATTTTCATATATGTTATACATGTTGGGTAAGAAAATGAGTATTTCTACTCTGCTGACTGTGTATCATGCCCATGTTGCGTCCCTGCTTAGGTACGGAATAATATTCTGGGGGAATTACACAGGTAGGGACGCAATACTTGTGTCACAGAAGAGGTGTGTGCGAGCGATCTGTAAATTAAAGCAGACCGACTCTTGTAAACCGCATTTTGTAAGTTTGAAAATTTTAACTCGGACATGCATTTACATTTACGAAATTTCAATATTTGTTAAGAGTAACCCAATTTATTTAAAACTTTTTCTAGTGTACGTTGTAAAAATATGATTATTTGCCCAAGTCATTATACAGCTTACTTTACAAGAAGTGTCTATTGTATGGCTCCACAAATATACAATCATCTGCCTACAAATTTGTTAGAAATTGACTCCTTAAATGTATTTAAAATAAGACTTAAACAATTTCTACTCGTAAAACCATATTATTACATTAGAGAATACATGGAAGACAGATTTTAATTTAATGATTATTGGTATTTTGACTATTATAATTTTATATCGTAATTTTTGACATTCTATGAATGAATTTGTTATTGACTTAATTTTACTAATGGGATTATTAAATTAAATACTTATTGCTTTTCGTAATGTAATATCTTAGAAATTTTAATTGTTATAATGAAATCTATGTTGAATTGTTTTATTTGTGCATGCATTGTATTAAAGTTTATGAACAAATTTTTTGCAAACTGTAAAGTGAGACATGGCCTGAACCCACTTTATTTAATCTTAAGACCTATTGTAACCCATGTTTGCGAAATAAACGATATGATATGATATGATATGATATGATATGAACAATGAACATATTATAGGGAGTTGTTCATATTTTTACTATTTTCGTAGAGCTCGTAGCTATAGGCGCAGGTGGTACGTGCGGCGCGGGCGCAGGTGGTGCGTTGAAATCTTTTGTTCGCTGCATGCGATCGTGAGATCTCAGCCGGTCTCGTGCGACCTTTGCTCTGCTTACATAGTTTTATTTGGTTTAGTTTGCAAACACTAATTCTTTGATGTTGAAACTTCTTGTTGCGCAACTAATTATATCTTCTTAATTACTATTGTCATTGTAATTTACCACTTAATTTTGGAATTTATATTATAATTAAATCTACATTCTTTAGTAATTTCTAGATACTGCTATTATATTTTGTCAGAACTAATTGTACTTTTAAATTGTATTAATTCAGAGTAGATATTTTTAATTGTTTGTTTTATGAGAACAGTCGACAGCTGATCAAGATATTCACACTTTTCATCTAGTAGAGTTAGATGAAAAGTTAATCCACATTATTAAAGCTTATTACTAACGCTTCAATCCACCTGATATTGCTACCGGCCATGCCACCAACTGCGCCATGTCAATAAATAAAAGGCGGATTTACAATGCAGACTCATTTGTTTCTCACCTCATCTCATCTCATTGTAGTCGTACGAACCTTCATTAATATTTGTTAGTAATCTGAAACTATTACTCTACTTGTGTATAGTTTGATGTGCAGTCCATCGAACACATTCCCATGAAAAACAGTTATTTGTTAATTTGTTAAAAACATTTAGGTTCAACAGATAAATGATCAAATGAACGCTATCAAGATCGTATTGATTCTTTATATTAATTAGAGCCTCTTTTAATTTAAACTGGACACGTAGATACCATTACTCATAGTAATAAGACGTGTCAATCGCTGTTCACTTCTATTTAAGAACCGATGCGCAAGACTGTATGAAACACTCACTTTCTATCGTGTTTTAATTGTTATGTGCGACCGGCGCAGACGCATGCAATTTTACGTGCGCCAATGCTGTACTAACATTAACATCGTTCACGGATTTATTTTTTATGTTTAGACTGTATATATACCGGTTGCTACCGCAGTACGTACGTACACACACTGAGGTTTACATTGGCAATTTGTATTCTTGAGCAGTTGGACAATTTATTATATTATTTACTTGACTAACAACTGCAATTGGATATTATAGTCAACACGTAAGCAGAGGACGTCGCGTGCAGGCTGTAGTGTGTTGTGTAGACACAGAGATGACATGAAACGATTCGTGCGTAAGATTTGCATGCGAATTAAAAAAAAAAAAGAAAAGTTATATTTATTATTCTTTTAAATATTTGATATCTACAGACGTATAATATGAATATTTTTAATATGGGCACATGCAAAGGGCGCAAGAGAATGAATTGATGATTATGGAGATTGTCTGCTGATATTTTTGTATGAAATTTTTCCGCGATCTTATTTTTATAGGGGGAGAGTGCACACTTCATTCCCACAGCCGCTGGGCGCACTCGACTGGCCGCGTTACCCCTCTCTCACATAAGGCTACCTTGGAATGTACTGTATTTCCCACTTTATCGTATTTCCCCAATGTACGTACGTGTGTTTCGGTACTAGGTGAGTTATGCCAGAGCCCATCCTATCCTATTCCTTCCCATTTTCTCAACCCTTTCTCCCAATCCATTCCTTAATCTGCAAAGGTAGGCAGCGCATCGGGGGCGTGCCAATGTTTGTCAGTCTGGACTAATGTTGGCATGTATCGCGGATGTCTATGGACGACAGTATCTATCCACTTACCATCGAGTGGACTGTATGCTCGTCTGCCGCCTTTTTTTCAATAAATAAAATAGAACTCGAGTTCGCTATGATTCCAAATCCTATCGATTGCACTAAATATATGTTGGAAGAATATTTCAATAACATATTAGATTGTGGTGTGGTGTCGGCCGGCTTTACAACACTAAAAGACAACTAAGGGATAACAAAGCCGCTACCGCAAGTCCTGAAGAATTACACCACCTCTAAAAGAGTGGACTCACCAACCAGCGTACAGTTTTAAGGCCATACATCCCTCATGCACGAGACAATGTTCATGAGGAGGGTCGTAGCCAGCAGTGGACGACAAAGAGGATTGGTTACGGTTTTACAGATATTAGCTACTTTACCTAAATATAAATTTATAAATGTTAATAGACTTGTTCGTCGACTATATGAGTATACGTGTTCTGTCTATGACAATGGACATTTATGCGTTGGCTTTTCCAGTATATGTCGGTTTTATTACATAGATGATGAGTTAAATCTATGTTGTGTAACGTAAACCAACATTCAGGTTATTATTATTCTTACGTGATTTACATCTACATTAGTTCATTGAGGACTCATTAGGTTTAATACGAGTATATCTTATACATACGTATGTGCATATGGAGGTTCCATATGTACATAATGGAACTTAATATTTGCATATTTTGGATTTGTATAGTTTAATCATACGACATAGTCATAACTTGAAAATAAATTGAATGAACTCGTTGTGCTAACTGCAATATTAACGGGTTTAACTTTGTGCATAACTTGGGAGTGCGTACTCATAGATATTAAGTTCTTGCATGGAAGCCGTTAATATTTATTAACCTATTATCAACACACCTTTCAACTGTGTACGGTCCACCATGCACTATGCACGTGTAGTCATAGTCCATTAGTTCAGACTCTGGTACTGAACGAGATCACTGACTAAAGACATTCACTCTTTAGTTCGTTTATGTCAATAGTTCTCAAAGATTTTTTAGATTGCTTTTTTTCAATATTTCGGTGAATATTAGATTAACTTAGTTGTCTCATTGTTTTAGTAGGTACTTACATCTCGAAAATTCCTCTAGATCGTTTATTTTAATGCTTTAATAGATCTCAAAGAATTCCCAATATATTCATACACTCGTATTCTGCTACGCTTTCTGCTGCTAGGCTCATTTTTTTTTAATTTCTTGTTCTCAAAAGTATTTTGACATTTTTTTTTAAATTGTTAATTATTTTCTTTATTGCCCAATAACATTTAAGTGTTTATTAAGTTTTTTGTACCTTTAGTGTAAGTGACTTGTTTGACTCAAATGAGAAAGTTTGTTATTTTTGAGCCATTTCAGAATAATGAAATGGTAATGTTTGTAAGTCAGTGGGAAACAGCTGTCTACGTCTAGTTTAAAGTTAACAATTGCAAAGTATGCAGTTTTTTAACTTTTATGTTTTTATATTACTACCTGTTAACAAAAATGGTAGCAACATAATAAAGTAGCTTGTAGTTTACAAGCAGTCTCCAAGATATTAATTGATTTTGAGAAATTAATATCTTGTTATAAATATTCAGAAAAACTAAGATCCCAAAAAATCATCGAAGTGTTTTATCGTAAAACTTGCTACAGAACAAACATGA
Source organism: Sesia bembeciformis (assembly GCA_943735995.1). Lineage (NCBI taxonomy): Eukaryota > Metazoa > Arthropoda > Insecta > Lepidoptera > Sesiidae > Sesia > Sesia bembeciformis. Next base: position 11,342,313 of record OX031031.1, read on the forward strand.
CATATATATACCATGGAAAATTAAAAACTTGAGTTTTTATGTTCTACTTGAAACATAGGTAAACAAACATTTATGTAACATAGCTCTGGCTCAGTGCGAACTAACATTCTTTTAAACAAAACAATTGCCTTTAAGGAAACTGATTGTACTTACATATTGGTTAATGGTTAATGGTATATTTAAACGTATAGTTTATTTTGCGTCATATTTGTTTGCTGCTGATAAATATATTGTATTGTTCGAATCACAACTATTTCCTTAATAAATTAATGTATGAGGATATATTTCAAATAATAAAAGCAAAACGATACACTATTATCATTCACAGTTTCATTGTAACCGATTTAGATTTCTTCGATCTGTTTCAAAATTGATTTAAATTCAATTAAAAGTTCTTTTGAGGGTAAAAGTGATGCAGAGTCCATAATAGGAGCTGTTTAAAATTGTTAATATATACATTTTAGTATGGAACTGAAACGCGGTATGAATAAACAACGCTGACGTATGTGAAATCGTATGGAAGTAATTGATTATTCTACGCACTCGAACGTCACGATACATTACGGATGTTACCGAAAGGTATCTCCACCCTTGATACAGTTACATTATTTGTATTAAATGTGACAGGTTTTCTTTAATTTGACATAAATATTAAGCCCATTAATAATTCAAATTCTTCGAAATCATTACTCATGGTCGCACTGACATTCTCTCAACGGTTTCGTGATAATGACTGTTATATTGAAGGTAAAGTAGGAGGAAAATTGTAACTGAAAAAATTATGGAGACCTGTGAAGGCATTCGCTATAATGATGCACAGGTTGTGCGTGCAAATACATACGTGCGTCGATGGAATCGGTCGGTTAGGCAACGTGCGGCCGATCGGGGCCCATCGGGCGCGGACTGCACTCGCCTGCAGTTGCATAAATGGTTGCGAAACCCGTATTGCGGTCACTGCCGCCGCCAACATAGTTAAGGGCACCCAGTGCACCCGCCACACCCTTCTCTACTTCACCAAATAAACCGAAATGCCTATCCACATAACTATACATGGGCTTTGGGCCTTCGGACTTTGGGACAAAGTACCTCTTATGCGCGTGTCTGTACTTATATGGAGAATATTTGAGAATTTGTTTTAACTAATTTATTCCTCTAACTTAAATTCATCGCTGCAAAAATAGATTTTTTAACTTTACATTCTCTGGGAACACAGATAAACTGTATTCCATGCCATTTTGTGTCTACTGCATTTCGTATTGTAGAATAACATAGATAATGTAATGAAGAAGAATTAGAGAACAGTTTTAAACGTACCTATATGCTTCGGACTAACTCGTAAAGCATCACTTACGTCAAACATTACCAGAAGTGGTCAGTGGTTTTTACACAGTTTCGTGCGGTTTTGTCTGAGCAGTATTTTACATAGTAATAATCATGTGTAAATAATGACCCACTGTTTGCTGCTCGCATATTATGTAATTCTAGAGCCTGATTCCAGTTTCGGATAGAAATACATACTTAACCAATTCTCGTAAAGACTGCAATAATACTTCTAGATAATATTGCAACCTATACGTGAAATGCATATGAAAATCAATAAGGGGCTTCAGTTGTTACGTCTTACGCAGTGATCATTGCATGCGTAAACGCACACGGTTTCATTTCATCAAGAAAAACGTAAATGTTTTGTACGTTGCGTCAAACGTTGATGCATTCACAAACGCAACAATGGAGTTTCAGTCGAATTAGGAAATCAATTTAAAATTGAATTTTCGATGACACAATCGTGTCCATTTACACAATTTTCCGTATGCGATAACCACTGTGTATTGCGCAGGGATAGAATAATAAGTCCCAAAACTAAAATCCAACTACGCAAAAGTATGAAATAAGTTTCAGGTTTTTCAGAAAGAAGGCCTCTTGCATTTGGACTAGTCGATATCACATCTTAGTTTCTAGACGCGCTATGCATGACCCTCTTCTGATGATCCTAAAACTTATTTGATATTTTTGCGTAGTAGGGGTTAAGTTTTGGAAAATAATAAAATATTTCTCAATATTTTTCTTAATTCGTTTCATTCAATCGCCACAATATATACAATTTTGAATTGTACTCCTCATTACCTTTAATGTAATCCCCCCCCCCGCATGACGTGTATTGAAAAGTAAACAAAATTCGTCCTGGAATCTTTTCAAATCGTCTTATGACACTTGCCGTAATTAAGAGCTTATTTGTTGAAATCGGCTTAATGATTTTAGGCGCTGCGGTGGAACATCCATAAATAATATGTAAAAAAGTAGGGCAAGCCCAACTTATTTTTTTTAGGTTTTAAAAGTTCTTTCTGCGGTATTCATAACAATTAATAAAGTTAAATTAATCTTGACGACTGGCGAACTTACGAGATGTTTTTTCTCTGTAAAGTTCAAAGATTTTACCTCTCCCTCTCCGATTAAAAATGTGTACACGCATTAAATCCTCACAAGGGACAATTTCGCTCATTTTTATCACTAAATCTCTTAAAATTCAGTGAAATTCAATGAAAAACGCTAGTCTTTCACTCGGTCAAACAAAAAAAATGTGAAGTTGATCATTTTTACAGTCTATTCCACACTGTGATGCCAGTATGAAATTTAAAAATTTGCACGATAGTTAAGACAAATAAATTATTTGCATTTATATTACACAAGTAGTCTAAATGATATTTAAATTAAAATTATTTTGCTATAATTAAAGTTTTAAATTAATACACATTTTTTAAAGTAATAAAGCATAACTGAAAAAGATATGCATGTTAATAAACACAAATTGAACGCCGTTTCGCATTTCAGTTGATCTGTACAAATTTCACCATGGAAACCGTGCATAACGACTCATACTAATTGCTATAGATACGAACAATAGTTACATTTATTAATTGAGTTCATTATTTACGCGTAATGAAAAAATCTATACTACTGTACAATACAATTTCAGTAATTAGTTGGTATACGAATTTGCAGTGCCTGCGCAAACCTAGGTTTACAGGTACAAAGTAGCCAACATAAATGTATTGTTTTTTTGGTATATTTAAATAAATTAAAAAAGTAGTATTTTTTCATAGGTTGCATAGAATATATGTGCTTACATCTATATATATATAAAATGGATGTTGCTATATCTGATATTAATAGACTTCGACACCGTTTGACCGATCACTATGAAAGTTGGCACATATATGTACTTTCTCATGGAGAAGGTTTCTATGCTATCAACTTTGTTGTAACTCACCACTAGATGCCGCTGCAGCACATCAACTTCTATACCGTTCTACCGATCGCAAAAATTATATCGACGGCAAAACAGAATAATTTGTGATGTTATATACAGAGGTAAATAAATATACACAGGCAGGACAACGTCTGCCGAGTACAGCTAGTATATTATATATTACATATATATGTGCTTATGTGCCCAGAGTTAGAGCGAGACGGTTGACTGTGTCTCAACTCTCTCTCAGGTCAATTATATCAGCTATAACATTTACAATGTATTACATTACATTACAAGTGTATTGAGATTACAAGGAACGCTTAGTCAAATTTACTTACTAGTTCTGTTGTTTCAGAGGGTAACGACGTGTGGTCCAGCATGCGGGTCGGCAGGCGCCGGCGCCGCCGCCACGGCCGGCGTTGTGCGCCGTCTTGCCTCCAGTCTACAGAGCACCAGCACCGGCTCTCTGCCCGACTACGGCACACAAATCGTCGACCCATATCGCTTGCTAGAGGACGACCTCAACGGAATATATGAGGACATACGAGCAGTAAGACTTCTATTGCCATTTTAGTACTCTTGTAGAACAAACTGCATACAGCTAAGCTAATGATAGTTATAGCAGATACCTTACAATTTTTATACAAATATGAATTATACAAATAGTCTCTTTGTAACTATTAGGATCACTAATCACTAAACTGTCACTAAACGATAAGTAATTTAAAAATCACATGTCCGGTGAAACAAAAAAAATAGATTATAGGTGGCGTTCGTGGTGCTAAAGGGTGGTAATTTTTTTTTGTGAATGTGGGCTACATTGTAGTTAACGTAGAACAGTGTCTGCGACCAATGCCGTCGATCATAATCTACCGTTTCAGCAGCCCAGCAATAGGCGAAATGAAACTTGTCGGATCCCGCTGGCATGAACGCGTAGAACGAATGGGAGAGGATCGGGCGATAAAACGAGGGGTGGCCAAACGGATTTAGACCCATCGGCCGTTCTGACTCACTGCTGGACACATGAGCTTGAGAAGGCCCTATCCGAAATAGCTGGTAGAGGTTTGTACAGGATAGAAAGTTGTCACCTCTTTGTGTTGCAGAGAACAAGTTACTAATCGTAGTCGCTGAGCCAGCCAGTAAGTCGATTATAAAAATACGAGTATAGCGGCAATGCATGTAGTAAATGTTGTTAGCAAAGGGGTTAAGAGTTATAGTCAAATCGGGTGAAGCAACCGGATGAAAATTGTGCATTGAAAGCTAATTATAAATTACATATCATGACTAGGAAGTAATTAAAAAACTTTATTACATAGAAATAATAATCATGCAATAGTAAAGTCAATGTCACTAAGAGATTAATAAGAGTTGGCTGTTACATAGACCAATAACTAAACAGCAACTATAATGTGATGTAACTAGTCATACTTACACTGAAGTGTAGTGTTTTATAAAAAAGACGATAAAAAGTGCCGATTATACTCGGTTTGCAAAAATAGCTTAAAATTGCAACTTCTCCCATGCTTTTAAAGAAACAAAAAAATATCTTAAATATGTTCCAGATACCTTTGTGTAGGCTCGTAGGTAGAGTCAATGGTGCCCAGAGGATTGGCCAATTCTATACGGATTGGCCTTCTTTTTTTGCAGCGTTTAAACGGGGCAATTTTTTTTTTGAAGGCTCCTAGCTTTTATAAGAAACGACTAATTAAAACGTAGGAATATGCTCATGGTAGACACCCGTAACATATTAAAAAATAATTGCCCTATTGCCAGAATCCAGGGATAAAAACGGTAATATGTTTGTATGGATCAGACGCTGCTTTCGTCCCCTCTTAAGTATACTTGCATCTAGTACTAAGCACCATATCATTACCCCGTTCTTCAAGACACGGGCACATGTTGTTGTTAAATTCGTAATTACCTAAATTCGTGTGTATACTTAGTATGGTCATAGCTGTAGAGCAGCTGCTCAATTGATCAATAGGATGCAACGTGGCCATTATCCGGCTTCAGTGATGGTTTGGTGGGGTGTTAGCTATCAAGAAGTGACTGAACTTTTGTGAAAAAGATATTAAAACGTCGGCTCGAGTGTATCAAGATACGATTGTTGAGAACGTCGTAAAGCCTCTTAACAACACCCTGTTCCATAACCAAGAATGGTCCTTTCAGCAAGACTCAGCACCAGGTCATAAGGCTAGCTCAACGCAGGCGTGGCTAGAAAGCAATATTCCCGACTTCATTAGAGCTGAAGACTGGCCGTCATCTAGTCCCGATCTTAATCCGCTCTATCTATTATGGTCTGTTTTAGAGAGCATGGCATACTCTAAACGCCATGATAGTATTGAATCTCTAAAACATCCCATAAGGGTGACAGTTGCCAATTTTCCCATGGAAAGGGTGTTTCAATGGAAATCTGGCCACAACGTTTGAAAGATTGTATAAAAGCAAATGGTGTCCATTTCGAATAAACGTTATATTTTTATAATGCTTACTGTCTTATTTATTTCTAAAATAACACAAATTCTTTTAATAAAGTGATAATGTAAAAAAAGATCAATGTTTTCTTTGTAATAATATTTATAGCTAGGCTAGGTATATAAATAGGTTGACAAACTGAATCACTTCGTGTTTTTTTAGATAATTATTATACCGCAATATAATAATTATGATTATTTGGGAACCAGGATGCATTTTGAGGTTACGTATCGGTATAATAATGTCTGTCTGATTGTTCGTAAATCCTTGAAAACGCTTTAATGATAGTAAATGACGTTTTGAACAACGCGGAATTGAGGAGCGGTTTGTGCAGCTTACTGCGATGCATTTAGAGTTTTTTTAAAACCCCACTGCGATAAAGAATCTTGTAAATAGTGTACGATAACTCGCTGTCGAAAACATACTGTCGGGATTGCTTTAACTACTCATACCTTTTATCATACGGTTTTACAGTTGAATCCTCAATACATCTTTATTTCATTTATAATACAGAAACATTTTTACCATATAAGATGTAAAGGTATATCTTGTTCTGAAACAAGTAAAGTAATTATAAAGAGTTAAAAGACTTATCTTTTAACCCCTTTATAATTAAATAGGTAAATAAACACTGAAATCCTAGTACGTGTTCGACGGTCTCTAAGACAGGCCTTCGCTTGACAGCTTAATTTGTTGTTAGTACTTATGTTCTTTTCTGTTGCTGTTATTATAAAATTCTACGATAAACACTTGTATTTGTACCTATTTCTGAAGTCTTTATTAAAACATACTGCACTATTAATGATCTGGCCACTTTACATCATTGAGATGACCAGCTTACCAGAAAATTTCAGGAATACTGAGTTATTTTCAAAAAGTTAGGTAACATATATATCTCTATAATATAACTCAATTGAATAAATTGTCGATGATTGTTTGTTTATATTATCGAAAGAAACAGCAGGGCGTATTGGTCGGTGTCCATTGATCGCCAAGTGTGTCAAAGTCACGACGTGTTAGCACGCGCGGGCGGCCGTAGGTTGAGCAATTTGCGCATCGTCGATAATTGCTACTTTACTATACTACGCCTATAACGTGAGATTATGGCGTGAATTGCATATTTCTCTATTGCTCTACGTAACCCGTATTTGGAGTAATACGTGACTTGTAATAGAATATTTTTTGATTGGCAGTTAATGAAACAGCCTTGAACTTGTTTAGCTGTTTTCTATATTGCATATGTAAATTTAAAAAAAACAGGTAGTCTTGTGGGAGGGAGGGTTTTGCTATCTTTGTCCCCGGGTCGTATCTTCGCTGCGTCATGAGCCAGAGACTCGTTCGCCTACTTTCTGTTTGGAAAACTAGTACATAACTAGGTCCCCTACGTGAATGCTGTATTGCTGGTTTCTAAAATGCTCGTTTCCTAGTTTAATAGTGTCACATAGTTAATTGCATTCTGGATGTTTTATAAGCGCATAACACAGATAACGTAACACATGAGTTAATATATAAATTCCAGTAAATCTAGACACACTACAAACTTAACATTTGTACGAAGAAAATTCGATTTTATTTTCGCTAATACCTAATTTCGTTTGCTCGTCGTAATTGCTCTTTGCCCTGCAATGGGGTGTTATGACTAGATATCGATTGAATGTTACCTATTGAGGTCTGTTCAAATAGTAGCGGTAATGATAATATTTAACTGCCTTTAGATAATTGATTATTATCTAAATTATATTACCTTGATTATTACCTTCAAGCTATTATTGTTAAAACTTAATTGGTATTTGGTACCCTCTAAGATTATTATTAACTATATAAGTAACTGAAGGAAAATATCGTAAGGAAATCTACAAGTCCGAACATGTAAAATATTTAAAAACTTAAAATCCATAGTATTCATGAATCTACACTGTATCCATTTATGGGATTTTTCGAACCTGTAAGATAAAGTGTAATTGTGTGTTATGAGGGCATTACACGTATCGGGATGGAGAATGTAAGATATTTATTTTTTAAAAAGTCCATTAAAACATTTTATTATAATATCTGTGGAAAATAATTGATAGAATATATTTTTGTTATGTCAACACAAAAAGGCGGATTTCCGATGTTTTGGCTGTCAAGATAAAAGGAGGGATGTCATGGTGGGAAACAAGTCTATACAATAGCACGTTATAGGTGATTCGGGGCCAGACCGTTTTGTACTTAATTTGTATTAGAAGCTAGAATATACGAATTTAAAAGCGGAGTTGGGCATCACTGGATTCCTCCCGATTATGGTCCCAAAAATTCCATTCTCGTGACTACAGCGACTTTGTGTTTTGTGAAACAGTATGTTACAGTATGTACGGTAACAATGTTTTGTGATTTACAATGCACCTTAAAACAGATGCAGTATGTAATCTTTCAGTGGCCTATAAAGGTTAAGTTTACGCTACAGACTTGTAACTGAATGAAAGAACAGAAGTTATATTTATATTTAAACTCACAAGTTACGTTGTACTTTACAAAGTAACTTGTGAGTTTTAAATATAAAATAATTTGTTAAATATAGGTGTTTCGTGAAGTGAAACTTTAGGTGTTCCATAAATCTGGTTATGAGTACTTTAATATTCTGGGGTAGTTGTGAAACGTTCATTAGTAATTTATTAGTTAGTAACCGGCCGGTGCGCCTCCTCGTGCACATTGTGTACGACGGATGTATGACCATAAAACGATGCGCTGACCAAGCGGATGGTGATCTATTATTTTAGAATTGGTGTAGTTCTTCAGGGCTTGTGGTAACTGCACTATTATCCCTTAGTCGCGCTTTTTAATTACTTACACCTAAGGGAAGAGATGAGGTGGGGTGTTATTTAAAGCCGGCCGACACACCTCACGGCCAAATTTATTAGTTACTTGTAGTATATTTTTAATACTGATTCTACAAGAGAACATCATTTCGAATTGTGGCTTTAATTTGATTTTAATTTGATTACTAGCGTAATAAATGGTTGTTGCGATAGGCGGCCCGGAGGAAAGTGGCGTGTGAAACCGTGCGAAACTCGAAACATTGACCTTGTTTTCCTCCACAAAACTGCCTATATTCTTTGGGGTAATATGCTAACACTACGGATAGGCTGTTCCTCCAGTGTGACAACATTCACATTTAATCGCGTGACTTTAAACGGTGTATTTAAAAATGAACAGGTAGTTAGGACATTCCAAGTTCATTGACATTAACATCTGAAATAAACAGGAAAATGAAGTAAACAGGAGAGAATAAGTTCAGTGTTGGCAATAACGAGTTTGGTCGCTTTGCATTGCATTCTATTCAAACTTTTTTTTTATAGTGAAGTAGGCGGACGAGCAACCGGTCCCACGTGATGGTAAGTAAGTGTTACCGCTTCCCATGGACACCTGCAACACCAGGAGGCACGCGGGTGCGCCGCCAACCTTGTAAAATCCTATTCACAGCTTTCTTGAAGAACCCCATATCGTAGCTTAATGGAAAGGCCTCTTGAGCCAGTTCGTTCCACAGCCTACGGGTTCGCGGTATAAAATGATTTTTGGACCGAACAGTACGCGACACTTCTGTGACGGGAGGTGCGGTTGTAGAAATCCGAGGTGGGAATTATATTGAACAATTCTTTAGAGCATTCTCCATTGTACAGGCGGTGGAACACACAGAGAGACGCAACGTCTCTCCGACTGCTGAGCGGTACTGAACCGCCCGTGAGAGTGGGATCGTCGACAATTCAAACAGCACGTCGTCGTTGAATGGAGTCAAACGGGTCCAATTGATATTTCGGTGCGACGGCCCAGAAATGTGAGCAGTACTCCATATGGGGCCCTAACCTGAGCTTTATAGAGCGTTAGGAATTGCCCAGGGGTGAAGTACCGCTTCGCTCTGTTCAGCACACCGAGGTTTTTGGAGGCCATTTTGGCTTTATTTTACAGATGACCCCGAAGTTCGACTTTGCTGGAAATTTCGACACCAAGGATCTCGATACTCTCCTAGATCTTAAGCGGTACCTATGTTCTGAAAGCGAGGTGCTACGACAAAGGAGGCTTTTTAGCGGTGAATGCACAAACTTGCGTCTTACTGGGGTTTAAATCTACATGAAATCTAAACTACCTTCTACATGCTTTAACATTTTAAATATTAAATATTCCTTTAAATTCCTTTTAATAATAATGTACTAAAACTTGATAACAGCCTATAATGTCCCACTGCAGGGCACGGGACTTCCTTTGTTTGTCACGAAGGGATTTCCGGCCACTGTTCACCATTCAGGCTCAGTACGAATTGGTGGCAGTATTATAAATATATATATAAAGAAAAAATGGATGAAAGTATTAATTACAGTGATAATTTCATCAGAAGATAATATTCTTAAATAACATTCTCCATACACATTGTAAAGGTGGTCTAAATAAATTCTGCAGTTTAAAAAAAAACAATACATGTTTCCGCCTACATGTATGTAGGCGGAAACAGCTACACCATGACTTCAGCGGATAGTATTTTAATAAAACACTTCTATTTTTTGGCTTAAATTTTATTAATTGCAATAAATATTTCTATAAATGGCCGCCCATTAAATTACTATTAGTGATGCAATATCAAAGTTATACCAATGAGCATCTTTATGACAAAGCATTTTCTCAATGCTTTATACTAATTTGCATATGAACGTGATGCGATGACGACCTTGACCAGAAGAGGGCTATGTTAACTGTTGGATAAACTATGTTAAAATAATATGTCATTGACGACGTGATTCTAATATAAATTGACATTTGTTTGTGGCATATGATTGGCCAATCCACGTATAGTCATTCTACCCGGATCTGTGTTCAGACGTCCTCTGTGATTCACTCTCATTCCATCGTCCTCAGTTATAACTTCCGTGTATTTATACTGTATTTTCTTTTCCTTTGAAAGGTTTTCCTGGACTATTTTTTATACAGTGTCTTATTTTAACGTCACGTGTAACAAAAGTGGTTATATTGATTCTCTTGCATCAACAATGTTGCTAACAAAACGGCCTATGAATTTTACTTATAAGATTTACTCTTATACATTGTACATTACTTCTGGTATAACCAACTAATATCTGGTTGAATTATGGGATTGCAGTCATCCGTATATGAAAGTTGACAGAAAATTAGTTACGAGTAGACAAGCTGTAATCATGTGATCATCGTTGATGTATGAAATGTTAACAACTACAGTTTAAGACTAAAATAGTAATATTATTACCCGAATTTGCTCGTCAGTTCCCGGTCATTGCAGAAAACGTGCAATCATACATTTTTATTAAAAAATCTCTAGGTAGGTAAAGTAGTAGCATCTAAACTTATATGTACGCGATTACGCAGCGCGCCTCCGGTCCACCAGCAAACCCATCGCTTGTGACCTCGCGTTTCGCAACCAACGACTGTTCGATGCCACAAACTGTCTTGATATCATCATCACAACTGCTAACGCTTTTAATAAAAAAGGCATACAAGTCGTAAATGCAACTATATATCAATTTTAAACTTTTGTTATCATGGTTGAACAAAATAAATGTTACGTAAACAGGTTACTCGCGATTTATTTTCTATAGCCGATATTTCTATCTAGTTACATGAACCGAGACAATCTAACCGTGGTCACGGCGAGACAGTCTCGTCGTGACCACGATTCGTGTAATGGACCAAAATATTGCCTATGCAAAATAAATAAAAAATGACAACCCGTTTACATAACATTTATTATATTATATACCAATTTAATTTAAAAGAAAATATTTAGCATATATTTGCATGCAAACAAATGAATTGTCATGATGATGACCGATGATGACATTATCACGTAACCGATCTTGTGTCCCTTATTCTGGCTGGGGCATAGTCACTAGACAGGTACGAAGTCGAAATTGGTCGCCAGAAATCAAAACTAGTCAATTCGCCGTTTTAAAGATGTCTTAATGTCTGTCAGAATAAGCATATTCTAGCTTTACATAATCAAGATCTGATTGCACACAGAATTAATCGAAATTAGTCGGTAAAAGCCAGATTTAATTGGTAAGTAATTTAAGGGACATTCAGGGACTATATGGAAGCCCTTATTTTGACATTTATAATATGATCCGCGCGCCGATCTTCGGCTTAATGTGTCGTTACACTTAATTATAAATAAGTAGATTTGAATTTTCTTGTGTGATCCAATGACGGACACACCTTGCTTACATAACACTTACAAAATTTCACATTTGAATTGTTAATTTTTATAGCTTGAAGGACTATGAAAGAATGGATAACTATATACCTACATAAGTATGTGGGTATAGATAAAGATATTTCACCTTGATATTTATAATATTTTAACTTACATAAGATTACCAAATCTTTGTGTCAAAATCGAAATGTCCGTGTATGAAGGAGTATAGATGGTCATTAAATCTTCACAATGGTTTAACATAATAAAATTGTCGTACAATAATACGTTTCAGTCGTTTTTCGCAATGTTTATGTCGAGATTCGTATTGTCTACGAGCGAGAGAACATTTGCGTAAAGGTTGCGTCAACTTGCAATATCTAATTGCTGAAAACTGTATAGCCCTGTAACCTCGAAGGTCATTGTAAATTCATATTAATTTATTAATAACACTAACCTAATAATAACTTTTCACTAATAATTTATTAATATTTCGTTAATGTATTTAATGTTAATAAAAATTAATGCTAAAGATACGATACTGCTACGATATATTCGTAAACGTCGTAGCCTATTTCGTAGCAGGGTCTACGTAAGCGTAGCACACGTTTTCTTTGTTAGGGTTTGCATTTATTTCACAAAGAATGTCCGCGTCAGCTGTTGTTTATATGTAATTTTTTTCATTCATATACCCAGTCGAGCCATAAATATTGTTATAAATTTATCAGAAAAAATTGTCTTATTTTAGAAATAAATATTCAAGCATTTTAAAAATATATCGTTTATTCGAAATGGTCACAAAACTACCTTTTGACCTAGGTTTCTCCTGCGTGGATTTTTCTAAAAGTGATTGGCTCCTCCTGAAAAAAGCAATCAATTTTGGGGGATTAAAAGTAGCACATTTCTCCGGATTTCAGGCTACTTCTGTGCCAAATTTATTTGAAAACGGTGCAGTAGTTCAGTCGCGAAGACGTAACAAACAGACAAACACGCTTTTGGATTTTAGTGTAGATTTATAAAAACAGTATTCTTATAAAATTCCTTTTGAATTTACCAGTAATAAAAATACAATTATGTCATCGATGAGATTCCAACTCGAATATAGTTCCTCTGTCCCACAGGAGTTGGAGCGGAACACAAACCAAACGGAACTAAACACCATAGCCACATACTACTTCGACGGACAGGGCAAGGCCCTCAGGCCGATGGTCGCAATACTAATGGCGAGGGCCGTCAACTACCACGTATACGGTGAAAACAGGTATGTTTATATACATAACGATTCTATCTATGTACCTATAAATTCTAAGGAAAAGTTAGTAGACTACTCATTTTTAAAATAAGCAGTATCCGTCCCTGTAATAATAGTTTCTAAATCACGCATCTGCGAATGTGTTGCTTGTTGTCTATTCAATCAGATTAATTAAGTATATATACATAGTTATTTAGTATACTAAGTATTTATAAGTTCAAATGCATTCGTGATAAGGGTAGAGGGGACATTATAACATGATATCGAAGTACAGTACCGTCAGATGTAGAGTTAGACGACCCTGTTAAGTTTTATCGTCGAAATACGTATACTTATGTGTTCGTACATACTAATACAGATTGTTTATAAACTACGGAAAAATCTACTAACTGAAACAAATAGCTACTGCCCCCATCTGTGAATGTGGTGCCGAGTACCGATTATTTTGGAACACCTAGACTTCTTGGCAGGTGGAGATGCTTGCAGGGTGCTTGTTTACCGAAGTAATGCTTATGAAAAGCAGTCTAATACATTATATAGAAAGGAATATAATTGTATGTATTAGCTTGTCATATTATATACTGTTATTACCCGACTGCAGAATTCATTTTTTTATAGAATAAATTGTAGACGAGCGGGCGGGCCACATGATGGTAAGTGATCATCGCCGCTCCTGGACATGCAACTGGGCTTGCGGGTGAGCTGCCGACCTTGCAGAATTCTGTTCACAGTTACCTTGAAGAGCCCCATATCGTAGTGTAATGGGAAAGAGCGCGGCTGGGAAATCATTCCACAACTTTCGGGTTGGCGGTATAAAGTGTTTTTTTGGCGGCACTGTACGCAGCGATTCTATGCATGCAGATTTGATCTCAAAAGTGCGTGCAGCGATTAAAGGTTGTTTCACCACGATAATGCTCCAGCTCATCGATCCGAAGTTGCACTCACAGCAATCCGCAAAGCTGGCTTCGAAATTCTTAATCACTCACCATATTCACCGGACTTAGCCCCTAGTGATTTTCACTTATTTCCCAAATTAAATTTGATTCACCCTCGTAAAGTATCTTCATACATGCAATAGTTAGTAGAAATATGTATACTTTATTATTATAAATTGTTATGTTGTTATGTTATGCAATATGTTATACATATTGTTATGTTATTATGTCTAGCAATTTGGTATCTGGTAGCGGGACATTCAAATTAGTCGTCAATGGTAGCCTTACTACAATTGATTATATTTAGAATTCCTCGTTGTATATTCTAAATATGGTTTAGAATTTGTATAGACGGAAGTACACATAATCAATATAACCTTAAGCAACCCTTTTAACATCCATTGTTAGACATGGGCTTCCTCATGCACACTGTTGTGCACAAGGGATACCATAGTATCAACCTGTATCTTCACTGCTGGATTTGTCATACCCCCACCACACACGGTCTTAGACTGTTTTCATCCAGCCACTACTGGCGACTTTCGTCAAGTCGTCGTTCCACCTGGCCGAAGGGCGCCCCACACTGCGAATGTTCGTTTCGGATCCTATCCCGCAAAGAAACGCCGAGCATAACCCTTTCCATAGCTCATTCAGTGACCTTGACCTTATGGATCAGACCTACCGTTAGAAGCCACGTTTCGGCACCATACGCCATAACTGGCAGGACGCACTGATCGAAGGCTTTCGTCTTCAACCATTGTGGAATACGGAAAAAGAAGAGCGACGATTTTTCCAAATGCTGCCCAGCCAAGTCTATCGACTTCCTTGCTGAAGTTGAACTTGCCTAGTTAGATTGTTTCCCCAAGGTAGACATAATAGTCAACACCTTCGCGGTGCATCAGTCCCGGAAGAACATGTTAATTGTACATGTTTTTTATGTTGTCTATTTTCATTCAGAGACGGACGCGTCGTGATATCACGTTAAGGTCGTTTAGTATCCAGCTTGAATCTTCCAGCGTTTCTGCCATGTAGTTATCATCGGCAAAATGAAGATGTGAAATGTACTCACTATTCACATTGAATCCACGTCCTTTCCAGTCCAGCATCCAAAATGCATCTTCTAGCGCGTTTGTGAAAAGTTTCGGCGATATCACATCTCCCTTCCTCGCTCCTCGACGCAGCTGGCTAGGCCTGGTCTGAAGGTCTTGAATTTGGATCGTCATGATCACAGTGTTATGACAACACATTTATATATCGCCAATCGACTTGGCACTGCTGTAAAGATTCCAGAATAAATTCCTGGATGCACGAGGAATGCAGGTGTGCATTAGGGATGTACGGCCTTAAAACGCCACGCTCTCCAAGCGGGTTGGCCAGTCCACTCTTTAAGAAGTAATGTAATTCCTCGGGACTTGTTATTAAAAGTTTGTTATCAAAATTTGTTATTACAAGGGTAACAAGTGGCTCTGTTATCCCTTAGTCTCCTTTTACAACACCCACGGGATCAGATAGGGTGGTGTTATTCTAAAGCTGGCTTACACCACACAACAATTCAGCATATATTTACATATTTACGCCTGATACAACGGATTTTGTTCAAGATTGTGAGTTGATTTTTTTTTATAACAGTTAATTTATGGGCTTTGCATTTAGCAAATTTGTAAGAAAAATTACACAAAAACAAAAAAAAATGCAAAGAAAATTCCGTTCCAATGAACTCAGAATCATGAACGGAATCCATGGTTTCAAGCTTCGGGAAAGGTTGAGTTACAACCTGTATAGAATATGTATTTTAAATGAGAGACGAATAAAACTTACATTTCATTTTTAATTTATTTTTGTAATTATTATCAGATAATTTAAATATTTTATATATTCTGCAGCAACATTGCACACATTAATTAATTATTATTCGTATATTTGAGAAATCTTTTACTAGCCACTTCATTTTCAAAAGAACATAATTTGTGGTTTGATTACTAAACTTCTAAAAGAAATAAAAATTTTATTTCAACTTGTGAAACTAAAGTTATTATAACACATTCTACAGTCGTGTCAAATAATGACTCAACGTTTCAATCTTTTGATAAAATTGGTTCTAGATTAACTCTAGCGATAGTTCATTGAATTAAAGTCTTACTCGCCATTTGCCGTTTACATTCATTGACTCGGTTGCTCAACTGTTTGCCAATGCTTTTGGATTGCATTCTATCATCTGACCGCACTCTCCATAGTTCAATGTCTCGCGGTGTCCTCGAGTTCATAGTTCTTTTGTTAAGTACAATACTTGACATTGTCACGACCTCTTCAATATTCTCAAGTGTTTTACTATTGTGTATGGCAATAGCCTTATGCGTATATGAGGTACCTCCGTTCGCTTGGCCATTATGCGTAAAATTGTAAAGGTTATGAACTATTGATATATTGATAGAAAGTGGGGTCAAGTTTAGCGGCATTATATTTGAACTTTGATTTAATCGGGTACTGTGATTTATTGTATGGGTGTAGCACAAGCACGCGCTAATACCCATTAGCGTTTTATTTTACAGGTATACGCTTGACAGGTATTTGTGTTTATAATAAAATACGAGTGAAACCTTTATTGTGATGCAACGCGTTCTTTGCACGGGTAAGAATAGTTTCAATACATGAATAGTAAATTCCTTTACTTATCCAATGTGTTCACGTCCTCCGTATAGTTCGCCGCCGCACTGTTACACGTTGCGAATAATTTAAACAGACATGTGTTAAATGTTATTTGTATTAGGGCTGCGTGGGGAATTCACTACCATACAATACCAACAGTTCACTATTCTGGATATAGTCCTCTCCCAAGGCTCGTCACCACACAAGGTCTTCTGCCCTACTCATTCAATCTCTACCCGCAACTTCTTTTAGTTGTCTGTCCATCTGGTCAGTAAGCGTCTCATCCTGCACTTTACAATATGTTTCCTTCATTTAAGGACTGGTCTACCCCATCGGTTGTCGCTCCTGTAGCAAATGTGATCTGTCTATTACTACTTCAGATTATTAATTTTGTGAGCTATGTCAATGACTAGTTCTTTGGCGAATATCTTCGTTTAGGATCTTATCTCGCATAGAAACTCCCGAGTATAGAACTCTTTCGATAACTTGCTGGGTGACTTTTAACTTCGTATATTGGAATTCGTTACGCTTGTAAGATTGCCTTTGAAGTAAAAATTCATTTGTCCACTATCCAGTATTAACATTTCAGAACATGCGATTTAAACCCAAATGGCGTTGCTATTATTTTCATGAGCACCTATAAAATAATTGGTCCATTGTGAATTCGTCGTAATAATTTTGTGTTTGACAAAGATCCGACCGGACGTAGTATGAGATTTTATCTTTGTTTCGCTCGAAACCTTCGTATTCTATTCAACATATCGTTGCGCATGCATCTATAGCCAAGGTGACTAACCCATTGATGTAATCTTTAGCATCTTTATTGTTTGTAATTTGCTTTTACAAAAAAAATCCGTCTATTATTTATTGAAAGAAATATTTATTTACACTGATAACTATGCAGCTTTTGTTTAATTATTTGATTTCATCAGACGTTGTAATGAATACTGCGCAAGTCACAATTTAATTGTCAATACTTATTTAGTTGGCAAGAACAATAAAATAAAAACAATACCATACCATACTATCAGCCTAGGTCTCTCCACTGCTGGATATAGGCCTATCGGTTAAATTTAAAAACAATACTTTGTAGTAAATTTTATACTAACGACAATTATAGTATTGTCACCTGAGATTCAAGTCTACCCAAGTTCAGGAATCCGGGCTTTATAACATTAGTATGTAATATCAGTCAGTATACAATTATAGTAATAAATATGTGAACCCTATCTGCTCACATACTATGTGAGCCACTTAATTAATCTGGACATTAGTGAGTCCAACATTTAAACAATCGTCTTCCTTGCAAAATTATCTGTATCTAATTTGTGATTTACGATTCCGCTTAATAGTTAATAGTTTAATAGTATTAACACACTCGACTTAATACTTTGTTTTACACTGACTTCAGTAGTTAAATTGAATATTCATATTTTGTTTCATCTTATCAGCGTCCTACGATTTTGCTGTTAGCTCAAAATTAAATTCAGTTTTAGAAATTGCATATAATTACTCGTACAGTGCTCGCTACAGTACCTAAGTATTTATTACCTACTCTTGAAAATAATGGCAAATGTTAGTGTAGTCATTCTCTATAAAGGTAATTATTAATTACCTTTATAGTACTTTATACTACATGAGGCTTTATAAACCCAAGATCCAGCAAACATATAGGTGACGATTGTAGTTTCCTGTAAATGTTGCAAGATCGCTTACCACTACAAAAATGCTCGCGAGCTTTGTCATATACTTCTCGGATTCTTATATACTTCATATTCTTCATAATACTTCTATGGATATCAACAGTATTCTTGAAGATCGATCTATTACTTAATGTAGTAATAGAATGTTTTTAATATTAACGTCGGCGCCGCTAAAGATTTCTCCATTATCAGACAAAGCACATGCTCTAGCCTAGTCTTATTACAACACTATAGAAATGAATATGTGTCAACAAAAATCACGTATTCATTTTCCTTACCCGATTACCTATTAATATATATCTTTATGCGTGTCCAGTGCGCTGCTGGCGTCACAACGACAGGTAGCGATGATCAGCGAGATGATCCACTCGGCGTCGCTGATCCACGACGATGTCATCGACCAGAGCGACTTCCGCCGCGGAAAGCCCTCCGTCAACGTGCTGTGGAACCATAAGAAGGTAATGTCCCTCTTAAATCACCAGCATTACGCTACCGCCCATTTATGTCGAGTAGACTAGACGTACGGAATGATATATATCTTTTGTAAATATACAAATAAAACATACCTATTGTTGTTTAAAATAACGAACACGTGAACACGCATAATGACAAGGACGAATGTTATCAAATATTCACACGAATTTGTATTATTTGTCAGAATACTTGTATTTCCGTAAAGAAAAATGTTTTATTGAACACGACATTGATATTGTTCAGTGCTGTCACGCAATAATTTCCCTGAAATGTTAATGTTCAAATTGAACCAATTAGTTTGACATTTTTAACTGACTTCGTGATTATATTTGTAACATATAAATTAACAATTATAATTTCGAATTGAAAAATATTGATTGGATTTAGATCGAACTATCTAATATTTGCAAATATTGTTTTTCATCAAAACTGCAATATTTTGCAGATATCGCAAAATTTGCAATCGTCAATATTGATGAATGTTGACTTTTGGCAATATTTTTTTCCTTATAGCTTTTTAGGGCTTTGCGTTTTACACACATATTTATAAATTAAACAGATGTTTCAGGGATTAAGGAGTATATTTGAAATTAATATCAATTGATATTACTTACTATGTAGATATATCTACATTTTTATTATGTATGAGTGAACGATCCACATTATTGGAAATAATAAATATATAATTTAGTCTTGGTTTAACGTATCGGTGTTTTCTCGTCCAATGCTGGACATGGGCTTCCTCAAGTGTATTGTCTTGTGAATGAGGGATGTATGGCCTTAAAATGCCACCCTGACCAAGTGGGTTAGAGAGTCCACTCTTTGAAAGGTGGTGTAGTTCCTCAGTGCTTGTACATCTTTCTTATCCATTTAGTCGCCTTTTAAGATACCCACAGAGAATAGATGGAGTGGTGCTGTTCTAAAACCGGATAACACCAACCTGGCAGAAAGAATAAAATATTAATGTGAACAGCTTTCTCTCGAAGATCTGCGTATAAATAATAAAATAAAATAAAAAAAAACATATATTATATTATTATATATTAAAATTATATAAAAATATAATACTTCTATTGTATTTATACACGGATTAAATTGTGTGCGACACATGATTTTTTTAAACGACAAGGATTTTCCTTGAATTTTTGTCTGA
Organism: Sesia bembeciformis; assembly: GCA_943735995.1. Lineage (NCBI taxonomy): Eukaryota > Metazoa > Arthropoda > Insecta > Lepidoptera > Sesiidae > Sesia > Sesia bembeciformis. Next base: position 11,362,394 of record OX031031.1, read on the forward strand.
CGTGGGCACTCGTATCAGGTATCTTCCCAGGCGTATCGATTCGCATTGCATAGACCTTATGCATTTTAACGTTGCATTTATTTTCATGATGGTATGCCTCTTGAATGCTTGAATTAATCACGTTTATTATATCGGGGTTTCCATATTGAAAAATTAAAAATCTTTTGTGTAGTAGGTATTCAAAATTAATCCATTGAATGCTCATTATGAAACAATTGTTATTTACGACTATGAGTACTTCACTGTGACGTCTGTGACTTTATCTTACGCAGATTTACGCAAACTAAGCCCGTTTTATACGCGAATGCATAATTAAATAGACAGTGTTTGCCTGCAAACCTATTGTTCTTAGAAGCATTAAATCGTATTATTCTTATGTCGTATTTAATCCCGATAAAAACATTTCAGTAAAAATTTTGTCAAACATCGCGACTGGCCGATAAAAAATGTGAGATTTAAAAGTCGCTAAGACTTGTTTAAAGGGATTTTATATATTGTGGCTTAGCCATTTCCATTCGTGAATATCTACCATTGATAACATAGTGATACCTTTATGTGAGTCCCACAAGTTTGTTTTTTTCTTAGAGACAATACGAAAAGGATACAAAATCTATGTGAAAAACAGTTATTGAAAAAGTGCTGTAGTTTTCGAAAAACAGCTAATATTACCCTAACTGTATTTCATACGCTCTGTACCCTTTGAACCACTGGATATAGGCTTCTCCCAAAGCTCGCCACCACGCACGATTCTGGACTCTTTTCATCCAATCACAACTGGCGAACTTCTTTAAGTCGTTAACCCTCCTGCCCGAAGGATACTAATTGTCACCTTTTTTAAATTGGATGACACGAAATGGATCCAAAACGATTTCTTTGAAATAATCAGGTAGAGAAATTTAGTAACTAAAACGAATTCCATGAGAAATATATGTTAGTGAATGTGCATCGACGAAAGTATAAAATCAGAAAAAAACCCATCAGAATCCTCCATAACACAGTTGCGTCCTAAATAGTCTCCGTTTTCCATAAAAAAACCATAAAACTACTCATTTAATGCGCATAAAAACTAATTTCCTAAAATTCTTAAAATAGCATCAAATTTGGAACTCTAAACTATTAACGCGGGTCAAGTATAGAAACAAAATTACTTACTCTTTTTTACGCGAGAAAAACATAATAATGGAAGCATAAAAACTATTATCTATGGAACGATCTAAACTATAAGGAATTCCCAACGGTAGCCGTACACCGTTTAGAACAATATCTCGGTTACAAGGCCGCTAATTTGTATGTAGCTCGGGGTGGTATAATATCGTCTACATCAGGAAATTCTAGACGTGATTCGAATAATGAACCAATAGAATTTTATGATTAAAGAGTTAATAAAAAAATATACAACCATGTCATAGTCAGCGGCCTAGACAAGATAGTTTTAGCGGCAGTTCTTTAATATGGTAAAGTCCCACCGGACAGCAAAATTAAAGATACATAGAACATTGTCGCACTAGTGAGGTCCGATTACTTTTTATTATGTACATGGTGTAGTAACCGAACAAGAATTGAATGGAAAGCGCGAATTTAACATTAAGGAACGGTTCGTCATTACTACTGTTGTTACGGCGGCGGTGCCGACAAGTATCTCGTCCTGTTGGAATGCGTGCCGCGTGAATATGAATTTAACTGTATGGTTTTCCCATGCATCGGGTCGTATAGTTTATAAAAATCACATGATTGTGTTATTCTTCGATATTAGTGTTAGGGGTGCGATTCGACATATCCAGGTCGTCATTAGGCCTAATTCACCACGATTATACGGAGTGGAAGGGACACAGTGCAATAGGTAGTTCTTGTATTTTAGTTGTGAATTTTATTTCTAACGTTTATAGTTAAGTTTGCATTGAGTTGCGATTATAGCCAGCGGCTGTCCTTAGACGTGCGGCGCCGTTGAAATTCGCACAGAGAATGCAATTAAAAACAGAAAATTAAAATCATGAACATTGGAGATGATTTCATTACTAAAACATAAACTATCTGTTGCATCACATCGCTAAAATTTTATTACTAGTATTGGATAATATATCTATTTTGATTTTGTGTCAAATTAGTCTGTTTTATTGTAGCAAAGAGTTTCGGTTTCGCCATTTAAAATAATTTACAATACGCAAACCATATGTCACATATGTCAATTATATTATTTTGGGTGTGTGGTGTGGGCCGTCATTACAATAGCACTACCTCAGCTCTTCCCGTGAGTGTCGTAAAAGACCACTAAGGGATAACAAAGCCGCTACCACAAGACCTGAACAAAACTACACCACCTTTAAAAGAGTGGACTCGCCAATCCGGTCGGCCAGCGTGGCGTTTCGACAATGTGCACGAGGAGCCCCATGTCCGGCAGTGGATAATAAAAGGGCTGGTTAAGGTGAAACCACACATAAGAAAATCCTTTCAAAATTGCTTCCTTGATTTCCCCACCTCTATAAAAAGCCGTAGTACTGTAAATGTATCATAAAATGTAATGATCAGTTGGTAACATAGTGGGGCTGTCATCGTAATGGGTGTTTTAGGCCGCGATCGTAAAATCTGGGTTAAGATCACGCCATTCAAGATGCGGTTCATTGAAGTCATTCAGAGTTCGCTCTCGCGCTTGTGCCGACTGTACAGTACTGGGCACGCTTTTATGTTATGGAGGTGAAAACACTTTCTACGATTTTATAAACATAATTAACGTTACAAACATTCTTTTGTTTCCACGAGTTGCAAGTATGTTTTTAATTTTCTTTTTTCCACGAGTTTTTCTCACATGTGTAGAAAATTCAGTGCTATCCAAATTAAAAGATTACGAATAATCTTTTACAAGACTAGAAATAATGTATGCCAAAATACACGAGTTTGAATGACAACTTGCTAAATGTCAAAGACAACGATATATTCACTGCAACGTTGTGTAAGTCTACAATAAGTTGTAGAAATATGAATTTAAATTATCATAGTCATTGTAGTATAAGAAGGCTGAAATATAATGTTGTCTATGTTTAATTAGTAAGGTATATTTTCATTAACAATATTGATTTAAAGCCAAAGACACTCACCCTACCCATTTGTTAAGCAAATATTGAATTTTGTAGTGCCCGTTGTTGGCTTTATTAAATTTCATATCCATCTTTTACGGAAAGCTAATTTTGCTTGACCTACTTGTTAGCATAACACACTTTGACTTATCTTGAACCGCGAAAATAACGTATGCACATTCAGTGAAATTAATTTATAATATGAAAGCCATCCTTTATTAAAACCTAATTAATGTTCATGCTACAAACTCATTCGTCAACAAAAAATATTTAATTATGTGCTTTGAATTCATTAACCTAGTAAAGAAATGAACGCTCTAAATAGGTCTTCAAGTCAGTTCAGGTTATTGTTCCAATTTATACAAAACAAATACAAAAGAATCTGTGGGAAGTAGTCCGCGTCGTTGTCGCTCGCGGGGCTACCACGTATAGTAATCGACTAAGTTAGTCTCACTGTTTTTCCTTTCTCTTTCTTTGTGTGGAAAACCGAGTGAGGCAGACGATACGACGACGCTTGTGTTTTTGCCGTTGCTGTTGGAGTGCAGAGGCCGGAGGCGACACGGCTACAGACGCGCCGCACATACCTGTGGCGGCCGAAAGCCGGACGACCCTTGGTGAAAGTGCCTCGCGGCCTTACACTTTAACAACATTTTTGATATCGCTTCCACTTCAATTTATGTTTAAAATTACAACAAGAAGAACCTGTTATTAATCATTCTCATAGTTCGATGTCCAGTAATCTATAATTTTGAGTTAATCACCAATAACTGCCGGTCCGTCGACTGATTGCCGCTAAATTAATTCATGATTATCATTAACACATTTTATGGTGTTGTAATGATTTGAAACAAGGTCAAACGCAAGCTTTCCCTAATTCGTGAGCAATTCAATGAGCAATATTCTTTTAGTTCAACTAGCGTTTCGACTTACTAGTCTTACGACAGCAATTTTATTTTTGTTTAGTACCTACCTAGATATTGCTTTCACGGTAACGGCAACGTTTGTGTAACTAAGACAGACTTGCATTAAATTAATATAGGAGTCGAGACAAAATAGATATTCCACAATGACTGTATCTCTTAATGACATGTAAACAGAAGCACCCGACGTTGAAGAACGTAGAAGCCACGATCGTTGTGTAATGTTTCTCTCTAGAGTAATATATTTGTTAAACCTATTATGGCTATTAGTCTTTCAAGGCAATTTTCGTAAACATTGTGACAACATTGCGGTTATCGCATTTTAATACTTGAAACTATTTATTATAATGAAATCGAAATGAACGTATGAGAAAACATTAATGAATAAACATTAACTAGCTATGAATTAAATATGTATGTGGATGATGTAAATCATGAAAGTATGCGAACTGAATATCGATTGTAGAGAACAAAGAGAATGCGAATTTTCATACACTGCAGATTACGGAGAGGCGCAAGTGACTATAGCGATTGTTGTTTTATTAACTATACTTGTAAGCGCAATGCGTTGCCGTTCGTCCTTCACGAATAAATAAATGTATGTAAAACGATCACGCCTTCCTATGATGTGATCTTCAATTTAAATGGTTTTATGAATGTAAAATATAGGAGCCATGGCTTCCTACATGTAGTTAGCGGGCGACGCGATTCTCATAAAGTAATTCTAAACGTAATTTAAGGTTGTGTAAATCTATATTGACCTTTATTGCTATTGAAAGTCGGGTTGATGTGTCTTACGATAAAGGTTTTTAAAATATTTTGCATTTGAGTAGGTTGTTGTATTTAATATTTGTAAAGTATTTAATTATCGAGGTAGATAACACGAAATTCAAAAATGTTGTTCACCTTATAGTTTGAATTAATTAAAATGGTCGAAAAGGTTTCACTTTACCTGTGCAAGGTTCACAATAGCCTCCAATAGTACGAGTAGTATCCTTCGCTTGCGTTTTAGAATAGCTAATAAAAAATCTAACATTTTTTACTATAGTAATTTTCATTACTGGCGTCTTCATTTATAAGTAAGTAGGAAGGTACATAACATTATTTCGTTCCGCTCATGGGGTTATAATGAGTCCTTTAATTTCCTACTTTATTCTAATAATTTCGATTTCAGAATAACAGTTACCTACGCAAAATAAAAAAAAAACAATAACATCAACACCGCGGATTTGTTGCATTTACGAGTACTATGCTGTGTTGCAGTTCCCTCAATGATGCACCCTCTCATTGTTGTACTCACGTAATTACACGAAGCGTTGGCTGGGATGAACAATACCGGTAATAAGTATCATTTTAGTAATCACTTTGGCCTTGGACAACCTTTGTTTCGTCTTTCCGTCGTGCCGGGATGTGTGCACTATTCGCGGATGTTGTCTCACTTCGCTTACATGAGTTCAAGACCTAATAATCCGTATTTGAGTTATGTCATACAAACATGGGATATTGGCTTTGTACCATCCATATTCAACCTAATTACATATCATACGAACGTTAAGGCGGCTGGCTATGTGTGTCGAGGGCCGCAGCAACAGGGCGCGTGTCTTTTATTTTTAGCTCTTCCGTTTATAAACAGCATGTTTGACTATTTGTCGTTATGTCACGCAGTTATAATACAAATTCAAATTAAATGTATTTGTTTAAAACAGGTAACTACAAATGATATTCAAATTTAGTTTTGCCCTCGCGGGCGTACAAATTGTAATTAAAAAGAATAATTATCTCCGCCACCTTAACCTAATGAATTTGGTTTCAATTTGTTAATGTTTTATGGTATCGTCAAAGTAAATACTTTTGAGGAAACTTGCGCCTAAAAATCAAGAAACACACTGTTTTCTCAGATTTAAGGGCAATATTGTAGTATTTATTTATTAAATTCTTGTTATTGCCATTATTATCGCTGTTATTTTTTATTTTTGCGTTTCTTTTCTAAAGACTTCGTTATGGGAGTGGCCGATTGGTTAGTTTGTCTTACGGACATCGACGCAACCAGAAGTATCCGCTAACTCTACATGGTGCTAGTTCCCCTGCACACCGGAACATAACTACTTTAGATTTTACGTTACTGGTCAGGACGGCATTGTTGTCGTTTTATCGTACCACCATTATCTTACCACTGAACGACTGAATAAACCGCTTTTTCTGCGAAACACTTTCATGGAAGTGTATGCTCTCTCCCTTGTTGAAAATTACGAATAAGTGTCACAAAGATACAAAGTGCTACAAATTCGATAAGAAAACCATGTTTCATATTACAGTGCCTCCAGTCAAAAAGGGAGTTATCGCTTACTTTTCAAGAAAAGCAAACAACGATAGTTTTTGTGATAGTTTGTAGTTTCCGCTAGTAATATGGAACAATCTAAACATTATTTAAAGTATATTTTTGGACCTCTTTATAGATGGGAAAGACTCCATGTTCACTTACCCCCACGTTGACTGTCTGATTCTTCTATTAAAATGACAAAACTGCATTGATAATAATGGACAATACTTCAATTAATTAAATATACAATTTTCATACAAAAAAATATTTGAATTTTACCATATATAAAAACGGCAATTTCATATGTAAGAACCTAATAATTAATAAAATTCATACTTGTCACAACCTATCATTATTCATATTATACTCACATTCATATTAATTCATATTCTATCGTTATTATCAAAATTAACAAAAGTAAAACAAGTATCTATATCATGTCATGTTACATCAGGGGGCACGGTAGTGCTCCCGCCAAGAGTAGCTGCACTACAGATCACTATTACATATTATTATACTAACAAAAGTAACTCAGAACCAAAGCACAATGAACCATTAAACATAAATTTAAGTAATCTTATTGTCAGTTGAAACTATTATTATATTTTGTCAGACATGACCTGTTCTATCGAATAATAACACTTTTTGATTAGAGGAGCTTTAAGTATTTTACACAATATTTTAGGTTTTTCGTTTTTTATACTCGGGCATTTTATTTTTACATGGAAGCACCAATTTAGTCTTTACCAAAAGAAATTAAAGAGACATAGTTATTCAATATATTTAGGAGATGTGTTCAGAGCCACATCCTTAGTGTCTGTTCTGTTTGTTTTCAGTACATTTTACTTATTATTTTTATTGATAGTTTACGACGCTTTTTTCAATCTTTTATTTAATTTCACATATTTGTTTGTTGAGGTCAAATCTTCCAAGTCGATTTTAACCCACTTCCACTTATGCTGCCTTGAAATTTTGAGTTCTTGAGAATAAAGATCAATATTTTCCCTTTTTCAAAGATGAAGATAGAGTATCAATGTACATGTAGAGTACGGCGTGTCACCTGTCACCCCATTATGAATGTTAGCCGCAGGCAGAGACATTCTGGCGCTACACTTCATATAAAGCGACACCCATCGTAGAATTGGTAGAGAACTGTAACTCAACCATTCATTAAACTTGTAAAATATGTTTACATAACTATCTCGAATTGACACTTAATATATCTTTGCAGCGCGGGATTAGCATGCACGTGGACATATTCAGAGTCAATGAACTTAGCGTTTTCCTTATAATATCGATGTTATAAATATGCGTGCTCGACAAAAGTATTGTATACTGGACTGCGACAATAGGTGAGGAGGCGGGGACGTCAGCAACGAATTGCCGATTCCTATCGTATCTGTGTCCATTGTTCAAAATAAGTCGTGCTACTTATTGTTCACCTGCCAGAGGTACGCGCTGATGCAGTTTGAATGAGCATGAAAATGAGTGTATGCGGCTAGAATTTTTCATTATAATGTAAGCAACGCCGCGTGTCGCAATACATTGTAGTTTAGAAAACTCGTAGGAAAGCGCGAGTTGCTCAGCAGTTTCTATGCAACGATGCATAGAAACGTCCACATCCGCAATCATCGGTCGTCTGTCTCTTTGCCAAGTGGTCCCAATCTGACGCAACAACGACTCACTCAGAATGGACTATCCAACCGCGCCCTTTTAAATTTTAACGGATATCCGCGTGCGTTCGAAATTAGTAACTTACATAATGCCTTCTTCGAATATACAAGGGTTACTTAATGCTTTTTTATGGATTATTGCGTTGACAAGTTACCACCTAATTCTGTGTAATTATTACAGACATTGCCTGACAATTGGGGTTAATAACATGAATAACTTTTAATGCCGTCTTGTCGCCAGCTGCTCCCGTAATAATAATCCTATATCTTTTTAACTCGTCTTCTGATTGTTTTCGTTATAAATAAACGTGTGCATCGATTCTTAGTTGTCTATATGTGAAGGATATGTGAACGGACCGGCCCGGCGAGTGATAGCTTTCACCGTGACACGGGTGCAACGTGCGGGGTGTACCGCGCACCGGACAACATCTATCACACTGGCCACACCACACACTGTACGAGTCAGACGTGCCGTGGGGTCACTGAACGCAGCCTCAAGAACGAGGATGTCTTGTTTGCTATACTCTTATATAATTCAGTGACAAGCTGTCTTCTAATTAATTCCCACAATAAAAACACCCTAAATTTGGCTTCGCTCTTAGCTACGATTATTCTTTTAGAACTCAGAATTTTTTAATTTGCATTTATTTAAAAGATTTCCGAATCTGGACATTGATGTAAGTGATGAAGTCATTTTTGAATACGAAATGATTTGACGTGAAATACGATTGCTGAAGCCAACGTCTTTAACTTTGCAATATAGCAATTAGCAATTATTTTCTTCGTGTAATTGTTTAACGTAATTACTGGTTGTTCAGTTGACTTTTATTTAAAGTTTACATCAGATATGATGAAACGTTCTGCATTGACCGCGTCACGCTTACTTGTTTATTAAAGCAGAAATATTATAAATCATGTAAATAAAATATATTTCTTATTTTAGACACGTTGCTCAAAGCTGTGATATCTCACAATGCCCGGCAACGTTGTTGAACACTTTTGCCCCGTAGTTTTATTTACGTATACAATAGAAATTATATAAATAATGAAGAGTATTCCATTATTTAATATAGCTGATTCTATCTTATTTTAGCACGAAGTTGGGACAGCAACGACTTTGATGTTGCTACGCTCGGACCTCTATAAAACTTTGCAGATAACATATTATTATATGCAGACTATGAACTCTTATTCGGCCGCAAATCGTAACACACAATCTGACCGGTGCCAGCTATCACTCGGCGGCATTATAAAGCATTTTTCCTGTCGTCCCAAAACTCTTTCATATAACTTTAATCGCTAATTATATACTGTTAATCACGTAACATTTTCTACTTTTTATGTGATGACCAATTTAAGCAATTTTAATTAAATTTACAATTATAATAAGTTATTCCTTTATTAAAATAATTATTTCAATAATTCATTAATCATATATAATATAAATGATAAGATGAAGTAATTCATAGTATTCTTGCTATTTTGTCTTATCATCGACCGGCATTATGTCTTTTGTATGGAGCACTTGCAACGATTAGCAACATTTTTTCAATATGGCGATCGCCATCATTGCTGCTCAGATTACATCACTGTTAGTTTTCGGCTAGACTGGTTTAATATCTATTAAAGAATTAATGATACTGCGAAACTATTACTTTCTATTGGCTGTTCGTCATCGTACAACCGGGCGTGCCGTCGAAAGCAAAATTCGTTCAACACTTTCCTCGAGTGACCTACCGCGTGTATAGTTTGTAGCAAAAACTGGTCAGTGTAACTGTACTGTGCGGGGGGAGGGATGTGGGTCGGCCGCGCGACCGACACTACATTACTAACCTCGTATAATTACACCCTAATGTAAAGGTTACGATTAGAATATATGCTAATAACGGCAATAACGGATCGGCAATCAAATATCACCCAATGACCACAAGTTGCAATAAAATAAAACAAATAATTTCAAATAAAAAAACAGTGTTTATATTTATATACCCAAAGCATTGAATCCTTGATTCAAAAGAGCGACTTCGTGTCAAGGCCATAGCGGTCGTCTTCATTTCTAATACCGCACAGGTGCGCCTGCTTTTAAGCTTACTTTACGCTCACACACTCGCACCGTATATATATCAATACCGGTTAGGCACTCACATAGGTTTTATATAGGTCGTAGAGATATTCCTATAAATCTGACCAGTACTGTTAAAACTGGATTTTTACGGTACACATGACACTTCAATCTAAGCAGGTGTGTTGAAACGATGGCCCACTCGTCGACCACTAATCGCCACTAGATACCAGTAAGTTTCGCAACCACACCGGATCGACCACTCGATACGAAATAGGTTCTTTAATCGACTGTAATTTGAGTGTGTATCGATATTTGATTGAATATTGTAAAGAATGGTAACCTGGAAAAATGTCGGCGCTATGGAAAATAAAATCTGCAGGGTACGGTATGGTAAAATGTATGGTTTTGTGATATATATTTTTGGAAAACATTATCATAAATTTCGAAATTATTGCCTTATTGAGCAAAAATGTCACCAGAAGCTGCCGAATCTGGGACAATAAAAACTTTTTGGCAGTTGAAGAATTTAACTTGTTTGCATCTCATGGTAAACAAATCCAGTTGTCCGACTTAAACAATCCAGTTGGGTTGCGATTTCATCAATTGTTTTAAATATTTACATTTTACGGCATCGTCGGTAAATATATAGTTTAAAAACGGGTCTATCGAATTTATTAGTGTTTCGAGCAATACCGGAGCTGGTGAGGAGTGGGGAACGAGGGGAGTCAAGGCCGGCCGCGTGACACACATCCCGCTACATTCACCTAGTGGCTGCCGCCGCCGCCACCTGCCCACCACCACTGTCAAGGCTGGCTTGCGACACCCCGCACCAGACATTCAGTACCGAATGATGGACCAAAACCAGTCTCGCGAACTACTTGTAAAATCATTTCGAAACTGCTACAGGTACCGATCGTGACCTTCGTTTGCCTCTTTGTCTCGCAGGACAGTCAACTCCTTAAAAATAAAAATGTTCAAGAAAATGCAAATGATGTTATTCTTATTAAACCACTTTTAGACTACCGGGGTGATTGTAGTTCCTTATGTAGGAAATGTACTTATTGCCTTGAGGATTTTAAGACATGGCAATTTAATAGGCATCTCTATTTAATAGGCAGCTCATTTTATAGGGCTCGCTTTAATGAAGCGGCTCGTTTAGTGATTCAAGCAAAGTGCAAACATGCATTACAATGTAGGGACGCAAATGAATTACAGAATAGAAACTACAACGCATTCGGAATTATGTTAGCGTGAAATCGTAGAGACTTTTCTGGTAAATAATTCATGTAGCTCGCGTTGGGCAGCTTTCGACGTATTCTTGTGAAAGGCTTTCACTCTTATCATGGGAGATATTTTTGTACACACAAGTTATATAACCTTTATATAACGTTAGATTAGGGGTCTTAGTTTTTAATTATTATATTATATTAATTACTGTTTTATGTCTTTCAACCAGGGTTCGTAAGAATCTAATATCTTCTAATATATAAAAAATAATGTTTGCTTGTTTCTTTGTTCGTCTTCTATGCGTTCCTAAATCATTCATCCGATTTCTATGAAACTTTGGTGAGTTGTTGTGCGCGCGCCCGCGAAGGTTTCTGACAAAAAAAAATCTAACGCATTGCAACGCATGCCGGGCACAACTAGTTTATAATAAATATCAAAATATCCGATATTTGATATATATCAATCATGTATATAAAAAACACGCGAATTTCATTCTGTAAGTGGTTTTGAAGTGTCGAAATTGTTAAATGAAACTGAGTTTGATTAATAGACTTATTAATTATAAAACAAAACAAAAATAAGAGTAAAAAATAGAATAAAAATAAATTAGTGTTCGAGATATAATCGGTATTAATCAACATTCAACTAAATTATAATTATAAACTTTAGTCTTGGATCATTGGCAGTGGCAGTGATCATAATTTTTATTTATGTATAATCAATTTAAAACCTCAGTCAGGTCTGTCTCAGGTCTATAAGAGGGACATCATCTTCTGGGTCCCAGTCCAGTTGACTTTATATAAGGTTTAATTTCAATAAAAAGCTATCCCTATAGATACGTAATATAGTGAATCCCCAAAACTTCTATTAGATTGCCACTTCGGTAAAAGTAATTAAAATTGTAGTTTTTTGTCAAGTGTTGCAAGCGTTCTGCCAAAATTCTAGTTTTGACGATAAATATCAATTGATATATATCGTGATGATATATATCCGCAGATATATAACAGCAAACCCTGCTTTCAAGAGATCACGATTAAAGAGATCATAAGAATAATCCATCTCATAAAAGGATTAATTCACCCTTGTTTAGCTTTTTACGATTTGATAATATGAACTTTGAAAAAAACATAGGATACAAAAATAAATTATGAAAATATCGTGTTCAAGCTCAAATCAGCGTTTACAATTAATTGTACAGACGTAACTAAATTGACCTGAATAAATTTAATTAGTCGTTGAACCGGAAAAAAAGCGAACATCGACAAGTTATTAGTGGGTTTTCCTTTAACTGTACAATGATTGCAGTACATCGTATACAAAGTATGCGGCGATGCACCTGGGGCTGCAGTGGTATAGTGATGCTCAAAAAATGAAGCTCGATACATCGATAAACAATTTGTGAGATTTTAATAACCTCCTTTGGATTCGCCAGAATACTTCTATTTTTAGTATTATATTAAATTTATAAAACTACCGTTACTACCTTTACTATACCGATAGTGTAGTACCAGTAATATAAATCTAAATCAACACTATTTCCAACATTGAAAATACATATAAGGCTTCATTCTCACAGGCGTTAAACAACACACGTCGGGCTGAAAATGTAGTGAGTTTTAGCGAAGCCTTTTTTTATTTATTTAGGCATACCACTCATGTAGATCATTAAATTAAAATATATTGATTTTATTTTGATTGCAGATCAAAATAAAAGCTATTGTTTTTATTTTTAGTGACGGTTACGAGTTTCAACATTTACGATTAAAGATATACATATATTTGGCATTGACGATATAAAGCTTTACATATGTTAACGCTCCCGCAGCAAGATCTGATTTATTACTGCCAACGCGAACTAAGCCTAATAAGCAGTCACAAATTGAAATCTAGTTAGTAACAAATTTAACTTGACGATAACAATCTTACTTGCATTAAGGATAGTGGTGTATTGTGTTCGAAGTCATTAGACATTGATGATGATATCGTGTCGACAAAGTACTATCGAAAGACATTTTAAAATACAGTGAGAAATTTTAAAGCTGTGATTGGAATTTCAATAGACAGTTGATAGTTGGTCATCACTAGTGGCGTGCTTCCCGAGTGCATGCGCGTAACGGATGCGTTTTTAGCCCGGATAGTGAGACGACGACGGCAGAAAGTGTGTTAATGCGTGTGCGCTTTGTGCAACCAAGCGTGCACGACATGCACCACCACCACATGCTCCCGTCACAAATACCGTTTTAGAATTTAATTAATATCCATACTTTAGTTACTTTTTACTGGAACCTGTCCTTATAGTATCCACTGCTGGACATGGACTTCTTCATGCTCCTCTTCTGCGTGAGGGACGTATGACCTTAAAACGCCCGCTGCCCAAGCGGATACGCGAGTCCACTCTTTTAGAGGTGGTGTAGTTCAGTTCCGCAGGGCTTGTGGTAGTCGCTTTGTTATCCCTTAGGCGCCTTGTACGACACCCGCACCCACGGGGACCGAGGTGAGGAGGTGCTCTTTTAAAGCCGTCCGACATCACGCAGCAAATAAAAAAATATATATTATTGTCTGCTGTATTGAAAAGTTAAAACAAACTATAGAGATCACTCATTTTAATAATTGTTATTGTTTTCATCGCAGAGTACAACATTTTTAAATTTATCGAAGGAATTTGGAAAAATTACATCGATTTAAATTTTGCCAGCTGATTGGATAGAAATGAAACCGGTATGACAATTATTACACCGATTTTTATGATACATATACATATAATTGGCTATAGATAATGCATAGTCAAAATTAAATTCATTTACAGTCACGCCTAAGAGCTGCGAAAAAGCAGCACGACTGTAAGATAGTTTTTACTCCTACTCTTGAGCTTGATGCTCATTGTCCACTCGATATGTTGCGCTATACATTCGCGTAACAATAATTAGTTAAAAGAAAAGGTAACGACGGGACGTCTTTAAAAACTTTTTTTTGTTACAAGTTTTAAGTCAATTTTTTGTAATTTTGCCAAATTTTGGGATGTAAAATATTCCCTGCATAAAGATAAAAAATGTAACTTGGGTTCGTATAAAAAAAAATATCTAGCTACAAAGGGTATTAAAAAAGTGTTTTTACAAAAATCAGTTAAGCATTTAATATATTCGAGGACAAAAACACAACCACTTGGTGTTTCTTTTTGACCAGCACGTGATCAAGAGAATGTAGAGGGGTATATTATTCGTCACGCAAGGTTTGCGAAATGAGTGTATGTGTAGAGCGGGCTTTACTGACGTTTATATCTACAAGGAGATGATTTTGGCAAGAATACGCATTACTTCAGAAAAAAAAAATACACGTGACCGTGTATTTTGTTTCACAACTTCATTTTGAGCATGTAAGGTTGGCGGAAGGAATCCACAAGCATTTAGCACTCATATGGGTGTTTTATTTACGTATTAAAACTAGTAAAGAATATTTTACTGATAATAAGAATATTGTGTATAGGTAAATAAGAATATTTTTGCATAAAATTTGCACAGCTTAAAAATAATATTAACTGGCTTTTAAATATTTAGTGTTCTATTGTCTTAAAATTTTATACTTTTATTTGTAACCTTTACTCAACAACCTCATAAGGCAATTTCAAAATATTTGTTTCGGCATTAACGGAATTTATAATATCTTACGTTATACTTACTGATCCGGCATGCCACACGTACACTTTATTTATGTCCTACTCTACATCTAGTAAAGATGTAGAGTAGGACATAAATAAAAAAAGCAAAAACGTTTCAAACTAAAGTTTTCCTCACTACCTATTGTTATTGAAATGGAATAAAGCGCAAAATACAAAGTTTTAATAACATTATGAACGTATCACAAACAAAATTTATTGTCAATTTACTAAGAATTATATTTTTTTTTTCGTTTTATGTATAAGGTTTTAGGATTAACTTTGGAGTTATTTTACTCAAAACCTAAGCGGAAGTGGCACACGGCAGTATTAACCTCGTATTTAAAATAGTAAGCTCTGTTGATTTATCGAATAAAAAAAACAACGCCCGATTTAGAGGTCTTTTAAAATAATTGTAATCCGGCAATTAAATTAGAGACTAAATTCATAATGATGGTAATATGTATTTCCATCTACTCGTATACGCAACTACTTATTTTACAAATAAAAGATCGGCTTTGATTGGTCGTAATGCTTTTAGGGGGTGATAATTCTGCTACAAAAAAATAAACTTTCGATTACACATTGTGAATACAATTAGATTTGGATGCGATAAATTTTAAGACACGCGATATATCAATTTCTTATTAGTTAAATTAACTGGTTTATTCGTGTAACAGTACGAATATATCATTACCGCGATTGATACAAGAAGATTTGAAGACGAAGTGTAAAGTGAAATCCGTCTAATTTACAATTAATGTGATTGCATTAATGCACAGTAATGCATTCAACTTAATTATGTGATTTGCTTTTATAATCGCGTGTATAACGAGCTAGTTAGTGGGTAATGGGGAATAATGAACCAATTTTATGAATACCAACTATTTTGATGACGAAACTGGTTTTTAATATGAACCCTGTTTACAACATTACCTAGGTTGATGACGATGTTGTTACTATAAATTGACATGTTGTGACATCTTGTTATCATAGTTTTACAAATTACTTCCAGGATAGTTCGTAGATGTTTTAAATATAATATTAGGGCCTTACCCATGAAATTGCCGTTTGTTCATCGTGGCCACTTTGAGCTCAGTTATCTTTCGTTTAGCTTGGAATTCCAAATTCACATAAATTTCAATATAAATCTTTTAAAAATTACAAAATACCTTCTTTTTCAAAATCAGTTATTCATTGGTTTTTTCATCAAACGACTTTTTGCTTAGATATCGTTGTGTTTGCGACCGTGGAAAAGTTAAAAATAACCTTATTTTCGAATATGAGTTCCGTCGTGGCAGCAACGTAGCACAGACGGCACGCAATGTCAACGATTGATCAATTGGTCCGTACCAAACAGCGCAAACGAACGCACGGTGCGTTTTTGGATTCATAGTTTCCATTCTGGAAATTTCGACCTCAAAAACAAAACCCCGTGGACAACCGGAGACTGAAGTCGATAATGATGAATCGAAAGCAATAGTGCAAGCGGATTCATCTCAAACCACGTCTGAGTTAGGAGCAGCCTTCGGCGTAAGTGACAAAACGATATTGATTCATTTGCGCCAAATCGGGAAAGTGAAGAAGCTCTATTGAGTGAAGAGACAGACAGTCTCTCCTCCACCCACCGTACTCAATAGACATTGCCCCTACTGATTTCCATTTTTTTTTCGTAATTTGGAATTTTTTTACAGGAGAAAAAATTCAACTCCGATGAGGTAGTGACAACGCCCTCAGTAAATTCATCGATTCCCGTCCCCGGGAGTTCTATAGCAGAGGCATCCACTCACCTTCCCTTAAAATGGCAAAAGTACATTGATAATAATGGACAATACTTTGATTAATTAAATATATAATTTTCATACAAAAAATATATTTGAACTTTCTCATATAAAATTGCAATTTTCTAGGTAAGGAACTAATAGATACTACCGGTCGCGTATCGGTGACTATTGACCCTGATGCAAAATGGATTCTCAAACCCATTATTGTTTAGCTAACTCCGTCACCAGGGAAAAACTTCAAGTTTGACTGAGGATCCCGTCAGTAGTGTGGCCTCCATTTACTTCACCACATTGTCTCACTATTAATAGTTACGCGGTTGAATCCTACCTGCAGTATTTCTTCCGCTCATTCTGATATTAATTTGTATTGAATTAATTAGTATCCGTAGCATTGTATCAATACGTGGGTGGGTTTTGCCGAAACTGGCGGTTTATGTAGGCTAACAGGTGTCCACTATCCAGCGATTGCTAATGAGCTAATATTATTGTGTTCGGTAGGGAGCCGGGCTCGGAAGCGGTCGGCGTGCGGCATTAGTATGCGGTCGCATCACAACTTTCTCGACATTCTTGATGGCAGTCGGAGAAATGAGAGCCAACGATTCACATTACAAATATATTACACTATCTTGTTTAAATACAACTAAATATTCAGAGCGGCCGCTGGAAAGTTCTGTTATAATTATTATAACACAAACATTATAAGAGTTTTAAAGGTTTGCCCCTGCGCAGACGGCAAATATTTATTCTTCAAACTAATTTAGAAACTGACGAAACACTTGAGAATTTATCTTATGGGATTAGGAAATTATTACTGAAATAAAATAAAGTCTAGCTATGCTAGACTAAATAAAATAAATGTGTGACTGAGAAGAAATTGCCAGATATTGCACAGTTAAATTTTGCAATATAAATGCACGACCTTACAGCAACATTCGCTACAATGCATTGTATCTAATTATATTGACTTACATCAAAATCCATTACATAAAAAAAGTTGGAAATGACAACCTCAACAGACGTGTGATTGCACGTTTTTGCATTCCTTTTTTTTTGTTCGGTATTTTTGTTATCTTTTTTAGCTGTCTTGTAACCGAAGCATTTATTATATTTCGTTGCGACATGTAACATTTTCCTGTTTTATTATGAATCTCAAACTTCCCACCATTTTAGTCTAAAAATAATTTATGCACAAAAATATTTGGGTTACAACACAATTTTTTATTACAACTTCTCAAAGTACTCCATTACGTCTTGGTTTAGTTAGACGAATTAATGGCTGTATAGCATTCAGCATTCATTCCTCTAACTAAACCAAGACGTAAAGCACCCGCAGCAAATTAGGAACCCATTAGGAATTAGAAATTCAGTGAATTAGGAACCCAACGCGCATAAAGAAAGCTTCGTCACTTGAAGAAGTTGGTGTAAAATTTCATCAATGACCGGCGATGAAATCTCTAATCATCTTTATCTGTTTGTAGGTAGTTTTTGGGTCTTCGTGCAACATTTTCTTTACCGCCTCGATGTGTTCATCATTCATTACAGAAGTCACATCATCTTTCTTGAAAAATTTTCCTTGTTTAAATTGAGAAAATCATGTAAAACTTGTTGCATGGGAAAGCCCAAAGCTGATACTAATCTATCTTTTCGCTCACTTTCATTTAAACCAACTTTAAAATCCTATAACATCATTGCACGAAAATGTTCTCGTTCTAATTCCATTGTTGCAAGAAAAGCGCGCGAAATGCAATAAAAAAGTGAATACAACATTTTTATTCCTTTCATTTTGACTAAATAAATGGCTTTCGGAATTCGAATTTCAAATAATGATGTTTTAAAAACTATACAGTTCAAATGAGTTCTCTTTCTGAAATTTGAGTATCTCAAAATGTACCTAGTCACCCTGTGTATTTAATTTTTCTTTCCGTCTTATTTTTTGCCTTTTACATTTAAAAATCTTTCCAGATAGCAGCGTGATAAATCTTAAACTAGTTATATAAGGAAATTTTCCATGTCGCGGGAGTTTTCAAAATGATTACACTAGACTTTATTTACGTCAAATATAATTAATTGTACTGACATTATAGTATTGATTTTTAATTGTTGTGATTTACGTGTTCTTGTATTGTTTCCAGGTTGCGATGGCCGGCGACTTCATCCTCGCCGTGGCGTCGATGATGATAGCTCGCCTGCGCAGCGACGACGTCACACTTGTGCTCAGCCAGGTAATACAGACCACAGCCAACATCAGAGGAACAAAATATTGTCTGCCACTTTAATGTTACCTGTATGTATGTATCTTGTTGCTCAAAATATTCTTCGGGCTATTCAGTTCA
This sequence comes from Sesia bembeciformis, assembly GCA_943735995.1. Taxonomy (NCBI): domain Eukaryota; kingdom Metazoa; phylum Arthropoda; class Insecta; order Lepidoptera; family Sesiidae; genus Sesia; species Sesia bembeciformis. Next base: position 11,381,439 of record OX031031.1, read on the forward strand.
AACTACAAATAATTACTTAAATAAAATTGACAAATAAACAACCTTAATATGATTATGTTTACAATTTAAATACATAAAAAATAAGTGAATGTGAGAAAGTTAGTAATTGGGAATTTAACAATTATTAGTAACATTTATAAAATTATATGATTAAATGACTTAAATATGTATATTTAAATTATATTAAAGTAACAGCTCTTTTCCTTGCCTGCCTCCAGAACTAATGCTGGTTGTCGAGCGCCGACAGCCAAACATATACTTAATGAAAATTTTAAATCAATCGATCTATTCAGCGATACGTTAATGTTTAAAAAGAAAGTCCGTGATTTACTAATAAGCAACACCTAGTTATAGTACCTCGTAATGTCTGAAACTAAAAGATTGTGTAATTACTTGTTTATTTGTTATGAAATAGTTTTTAGTACCAACAATTTTCTCTTTTTACTTACTCTCTTTTTCATTTTCTTCTTTTATCATTCATTTCCATCACCGCATCGTCACCTGATCACGTGTACACTTCTTAGTGAGAAATGCTCAAGGAGACTTGACTATAGTTATTTAAAATATGTACTATTTATGTTATTTTATTCCATGTTTACATGAAAAATTAAGCATTAATAAAACAATATACAATAAGTTTCCACAGATGATTATCAGACAAGGTTGCAGACAAGAATAAGGATAATTAATGAGATAAAGAATGAGGTGGTACGTCAGCTTGTGGTAGCGACTTCGTTATCCCTTAGTCGCCTTTTACGACATCCTCGTGAAGGGATGGGGCGGTGCTATTATAAAGCCCACACCACACTAACAATTACTGCGTATTACTAAGTATAACACTGAATATTGCTAAGTATTTACTGAGTACGACTGAGTGGTGCATATGCATTAAGTGGTGAATGTTTACTTGAGTGTGAACCCATCTCTCTTGAGCGGTTGGTATTCTCAATGAAAGGCTCGGTCGTGTAATTTATATTGAAAATCAACTATTAAAAATATTGTTTTGTTTACAGGTGGTGACGGATCTAGTGCAGGGCGAGTTCATGCAACTGGGCAGCAAGGAGACGGAAAACGAGCGGTTCGCGCACTACCTCACCAAGACCTACAGGAAGACCGCTTCGCTCATCGCCAACTCCGTCAAAGCGGTTAATATAAAATACCATACCGTAACTAGCCCTTTTAGCATCCTATGTTGGTCACGGGCCTCATGCACAACACAATGTGCATGAAGGATTTTTTATTTATAGTCAACCACCAGATTATACAAAAAGATAATAAAATAGTACATACATATACAAATAAATATACATTTGTAATTTGTATATGTATGTACTATTTTATTATATTTTTTGTTGTTGTTTTCTATTCTTTAATTGAAACTGCACCTTCAATTGTCATTTTGTATAATCTGGTGGTTGACTGGTAGGGCACCTGGCTGGTATATATATATATATATATACATAAGACCCTACAGAGATGTATATGGTCTTAAAACAGCATGCTGGCTATGCTTTTATACCCGCAGCTCCGCTGGCGTGGTTCGTATACACATGTCGTGTATAATTTAAAACTTACTTGTATACTTTTAGTGAAAACCACATCAGAATTCATCCAGTACCCAAATTGTACTGGAAGGAAACCAAGAAAAAAGGTATAAGGTACCCGATGTCTTGGGATAACCTAACCTAACCTAACCTGTACAAATGAAGAGACCCAATTTACACATGCATGTTTTACTGCAAACTTGCTAGATATATCCACTAACTTAAAACAAAATTTTATTTTTGGATTCACGTGTAGTGTAGAATAACGTAGAATAAAAGTTCATTGTTCATTGTTCAGGAAGTTCGTTGTTAGATTCATTGTTTAGTGTCGAGAGGTCACTTACTTTTCTAATATTATTTTCATATTTTTTTATATACTATAAATCCTGTTGAGGAAAAACGTGATTTTTTATAATTTTTAGAAGACATAAGGCATTATGTTGTTTTTTTTATTATTTTTTGTTTTCGATGATACATACTACATGTATATTTATGGGAAATTTTCATCAAAGTGTACGGCATATAAAGCACGGCAGCACTTTAATTACCAAAGGGACCCAAGAAACATTCGATTATAGAGCTTATTATTAATTCATTAAAACGTTTAGTTTTTTAAGAAGCATCTAACGAATCTGATTAATCGAGAACCTGTTTGTTAGACAGCGTTGGACAATGTTTTGCAGATGTGTTTGTGTTATATGTAATTATTATAGTAATTGTCCCACATAGTATTAAACAGAAATACAAAAACAGTGATACAAAGCTCTTGCAAGTTCTGTGCTCCATAAATACAATACTACACTACAATTTTTGTGTTTCGTAATGACTTGATAGCGACACGTGTTGGAATAGACTGAACGAACAATTAGCGCGAATAACAGGAGCTTAGCGCCAACTTCCGGCACGCAGCGACCAAGAACTTGGGTTATCCATTCCTCTATTTCTGTGGTTTCAATTCTTCTAATGAAATTCAATTCTTTATGTCAAATTATCTATTGTTATAGGTGGCGCTACTAAGCGGCGCTGACGAGAACACATCCGAGCTGGCATTCCAGTACGGCAGGAATCTTGGACTTGCCTTCCAGTTAGTGGACGATCTGCTGGACTTCGTGTCGTCTGCACAAGCCATGGGCAAGCCCACGGCGGCCGACCTCAAACTAGGATTGGCTACTGCACCTGTACTCTTTGCTTGCGAAAAGGTAAATCTATAAAAAGAGATGTCCTGACTGACTGATTCACTGATTCGCCGAGCCGAAACCGCTGAACCTAGAAACATGAACTTTGCACAGTGGTCAGATTTTATGACATACGTATCTAGGAAGGATTTTTAGAAATTTTACTGGGAAGAGGGGGAAAAAGGGGGAGAAGATATTTATTGCAAGTCATGTATATCAAGAACTATTCATAGCCTAGACTTCTCATTTAAATTAATTAAACACGTGCATTGCCGTTTTTTTGATATTTGACTTAGAAAGAGGCAAAAGGTATGTCTCCAGAATTATATGAGTGGGGGCTTAAGGTTTGGTGTATAGACTTAAAATAATTAAACACGTATGTCGGCGTTTTTCATATTTCGCTTAGAAGGGATCAAAAATGGAGGGGTTGATTTTATATGCAGTTTATATGTCAAAAACGTTTTAAGTTACAGACATGAAATTAATAGACTTATTGATTAAAATAATCAAGCACGTATATTGGCATTTTTTGTTATTTGACTTAGAAGCCCCCCCCCCCCTCCTACCATTGCCGAAGTTTTCAAGCATTTGGAAACACCATTCCACACGGCAGTGTTTTTGAGCTTCGCTGAAATTGTGAGGAATACATCTAGTACAAAGCTTCCTTATGCGTAGGTGATCGTGTGAAATAGTTTGAACTTGATTCATACCAATACTCAATGTTTTCCATCATCGCCGTCGCAAGACGCCTTTCTCTAACATCGTCATTGACCACGATTAAATTCACTGAACCAGTTATAAACAGTGGCACTGGATGGAGCTTCATCACCAAATGCTAACTTAAGACTTAAGTCTTTCATAACTTTGTTTCTGGTTTAGACCGCAACGAAAGTCATAAAATTCATTGAACAAAAATATTCTTTTGTTAAATGAATTTTTCCGCAAACATTTAATTGTCAAATTTCCGCCAGAAATAAAAAAGCAAATGACATATTAGAAAATTTAATGTCGTTTGACAAGCAATGAGTTCCACTTACAAAATTCGAATTCGTTTTCTTTTCTATCGTATTTTACAGTAGCCAGTCCTAAGAACTTTTCGTTTGACTTATCGTACGTAACAGAACTACGTAAACGGGCGCGGGCAGATGCGGCCGAAAGATGAGAAACGTGAGCGAGCCAGTGTGGATAATGTTATGCGCATAAATTCGGTGACCAGTTATTTATTTTTAATGTAATGAAAAATATCAGGAAATAATCAGTAATCAGTGGATTGACATATTACAATATTTTACACTATTTTTAGGATCTATATAATAATATATCAATTTTGTTTCTTCCTTTCAGTACCCAGAACTGAACCCAATGATCATGAGGCGATTCCAAGAGTCTGGCGACGTTGAGAAAGCGTTCGAACTCGTTCACAAATCGCGCGGACTCGAACAGACGCGATTTTTAGCGCGCAAACACGGCGCGGAAGCCGCGCGACTAGCGGCAGAGTTATCTGACTCACCCTACCAAAAGGCGCTCGTAGTCACCACTGACTTAGTACTAAATAGGATTAAATAGCACCCCACCACATAGCGTAGAATATATGATAAGGGGACCCTCGACTACTAAAGTTAGTCGTTTGTGAGGTTAAGAAACCTACTCGTCATATTAACTGAGTCGTTTCATTCCCTATACGTCATTTTATTTAATACGTCTTATTCTGTATCTAGTCAACTTCCTCACTCGTCCTCTACACTAACTCGTGTCATTCCCTACTCGTCCGATGTACAGTTCAGCAGAAAATAAATAGTCTTTTCTGTATGTGCAGTAAAATTGTAAAATAGATTGAATATACATATATACTTAAAACCTCCATTGCTTTCAATCAAGTGCCGATCAAGCAGGAAAAGCAATTATTGACATTGTGATAAAAAAGTGTCGCACTTAATTAGCGCCCATAATGCTCCTCTAATAAGGTGTATATTTAAATAAATGTGTATATTCAATATATTTTTGCTGCAAATACATTTAGGCTATTTATTTTCTGTTTAATTGTTTATTTATTTATTCTGCTTAATCGTACGAGTGGGCATTGAGAGGAATTAGTGCAGAGGACGAGTCATGTAATTGACTAGTCCCGGAAAGCGGGAAATGACGAGTAGGTCTCATAACTGGTTCTGAATAGTGTTTTATCCCTGTGCCAGGAAAGGCATCCATATTTCTACCCGCTGTGTCAGTGTGTGACAGTTCTGTCTCGTTCAAAGTAATTTTTGGATTATATAATGTTGTGTTTATATGCATTCCCAAGAGTACTTTGATACACTTGGTGTTAAAGGTTGATTACATTTTATTATTAGATAATACAACCAAATGTTTAAGAAATATAATTTAATATCATATTGATAACTTATCATTTCAGTAATCTTGAATATCAGAAATAAAAATGCAATATACTCCATATATCATGATATTCGTATACAAAGTTATATAAAGATGTTCAAAGAGGCTGACGTATAAAGTGTGCTATATAAGGTTTTGTGGAACACTTCTCATTTAATTCTTGTTCGTGTGTTACGTTCGAAATTGTAATGTTGTAAAAACAAATTGGTAACTTTTTTATTATGTACTGTGGATCTGTTGTTATTTTGTCAATGGTAAGACTACTTTCTTGGATGTGTTTGTATGGATGCAGGACTTGAAACTGGTAATAAAAACCAATAATTTTCGATATAGTTGTCACAAATATTAAAGGATGTCCCAGATTGAGCGCCGGATTTAATTTAGAAAAAAAAGTGATGGTCCACTTCATACTGCTCTAAATACCAATTGACGGAACTGTCGACGTTGCGAATGATCAGTAGGTTTTAATTCTTGGGTTAATTGAATCTTGTACGGGTGAAGATGCAATTCCTTTACCATTATTCGTTGCAAAGAGCTTCTGGAAATGTCCAGTTGCTGAGAACAATGCCGAATTGGTGTTTCCGGTGACGCTTGCCTCCACCCTGGCGATATTATCGGCTGACACCTTACACTCCGTTGATAAACATGGGGAGTTGCATCCATCACCGAACCGGTTAATTTGCGAACTGTCTCACCAAAACTTTAATTATATTTGGAATAAGTTTTAACAATTACAATGCGTTGCTTTTTCGTGTAGCGTTCCATATTGACTAATTGCAACTGACATATGTGACAAAGCCAGAGTTGTCAACAGCCACACAAGAAAATGGCGCGATATTTAAATCCGGCGCTCAATCTGGGACCTATATAACCTTTGGCTCTTGACGTTAGTGATTTGTGAATAGTGCTATCCATGTCCCTGACTATAAATGGGTGCCAAAAAGTACCGATAATTTTTGATAACGATAATTAGTTCACAAATATTATAACATTTGGCTAGTAAAGTTAGTAATTTGTGAATAGCGCTATCCGTGTCCCTGACTGGAAATGGGTATTAAAAATACCGATAGCTTTCGGGAATTATCGATATTTTCTATTTGGATACCCACGTACAGGAGCTGTTTCAGAAGCGATAACTAGGAATCATTATTTTACATGTACAGGTACCGGCGCCTGTATATTTAGATTCATACTAATAAATGTTTTATTGCTAGTAAAAGTATTTTACGACGTTAGTGACCGCGTCTTGCATGAAAGTTCACGCCCTACACCATTCCCCATAGTGGTAGTATTTCAACCATTATTCGTAACCACAAATCGGTATATCCTGTGGATATAATATACCTGTTACTGCAGTATTGGTATTACTATTATATTACATTACCGTTATATTTTATGGATATTGTAGGTTTATAATACCTACAAAATTTAACCATACCACTAAATACCGGCATTGTTCACCGATTCCTCTTAGTTACTGGTAAAACTTTCAAGGTTGTCATTACCGGTATGTAAAAATCGGTATTTCAAGCTCTTTATGATTTCAATAATGTAACCACACGAAATAAATACGAGAGACTATAGAATTTTGGATACCTTTCTAGTAAAGCTGATAGGAAATAATATGAAATAGTTATTGCGTAAATGTGTGCGTGTGGTGTGTCGTCGGGGCCGGTGTGTGTGTGCGCGTGTCGGTGTGTACGTGTGTCTGTGTGTCGCCACACACTGGCGAGATATTATCCAAGATATTTTACGTCAAGTTAAATCAACGTGCCCTGATATATAAATTATTCGTAACGATATATATATATATACATATAAAATATGTAGAATTGTTACTGTTATCAGTCTGACTGATTGTTAACGTCCATCGACGTGTCAAATAGTTACGTTGCATATAAATGTTTATGTAAAATGTACTTAATAAATTTCTTATACTTATCAATATGTATATCAGTATGTATCCCTCACTTGTGTGACCTGATTTATTTTAAGATAGTTTACTATGAAAGTATTCTCAACTATCTATAAACGCTATGATGTGACGCGTTGTGTTATAGTGAGCGCGTGTATGACGACTCGTTACCAATCACACCTGTACATATTGTACATTCATAGAATTATACTTTGTAATGTAATTTAAATTTCGTTATTATATTGACACATACGGGGTGACGGGCAGTTGGACTCGATCCGTTTTATTAGCGACAAGAAGTAATTAATTATACGTAACCCAAGGTCCTGAAATTATCTATGTTTATGTAATCTGAAATCTAACGAACATTTTGTAGAAACTGGTGGGCGCATTTCTTTACCGATCGAAACTAAATTTGTTCCAAAATGTCGGTGTAAATTTCACAAAAAAAATATCCCAAAACCAAAATCAGAACTAACGATGTTATTGGGTAGGTCTTGTGAAATTACGACTTTATTAAACAGTTTTTTTTCTAAAACGTACGTTAAGTACCAAAATGTGCCCTTTTGAAATACGCTTGAAAATTTACCTTAAAATACCATTGGAAATAAAATATAGTAAAAATACCCTATATTTAAAAAAAATAAAACCACAAATTAAAAGAAATTAAAAATTGAAAACACGTGGTTATTTCATTTTCGGCCCTTATAATATGTTTAATGACTTTAATGACTTACTTTTACCCCCTAACTAAAGGAATAAATAATTCGAACCAGTCACCCTATTTTGTAGATAGTGTCGAGTATGCTTTCGTTGTTAGTTCTTTTATAGTGTGCAATCTTTCTTTCTAGGTATAGTGTAGAAAGTACCTGTGTCGAATGCACAAACATTGGTCGAATCATCAGAAAGCCGTCAGAGCAGATTTCACTCGCTCGTGTCTAGCTGTTGTAATATTTTTGATGTGTAAATACTGAGAAGTTACCCCATTATCTTCAAAACCAATTACCTCAATTTCTTTAGTGTACACGTTACATACTAGATCTAGAGGTGTGTTCTTTGTAGTATTGAATTTTTAAAGGCGTTTCTAAACTAGGCTTGTCGGCCCGTTTATGATATGCTCGTAGTGAGCGTAGATACGCGTATAGCAAGCGTCGACACATGTGTAACGCGCGTCTAAACGTGCGTTTTTCATTGAAACTAAACGCATGCATTTGTTGATTTATATGAACATTTACTCTGTCAGTAGGAGTGTGGATTTCGGCGAGAAAACATTGCATATTTATTAATAAATTGGAAATAGCGATATTATCACCTTTTCTACTGTAATTGCGAATTGAGAGAAGGGCAGTAGAAAAAACAATGTACGTCACGCGACGCACCAGACTCGCCCAAGTGCACATATCAACTTTGAGCGTTGTCCTCAAAGACGCGACTATGATACGCCCAGTCTAAAAACGCCCTAAGCTTGAGGCCGCACATTATTATTATAGGTGAAATTGCCGAAACCTTGAAGTTTCGCGTTAAATATAGCTAATTAGTAGTTAAATGTATTGTAAATAATACGATGGATTTTATTGTTATTCGGTGTTACTGGAAGGTTTTTATATATTACGGAAATATAAATAGTACCTAAAGAAAGGCACCAAGAGCGCAGTATTTTGTAACTTTCTCTTGATCGTCTATTATAACAAAATATTAGTCACTTAATAAGTCAATTTAGTGTAAGGCCGACGCACTGACTGAAACTGCAGGAAGACAACACTAGTAAATGTATTACCAATTTGTAAAAGTATGTATAGTATTTGCCAATCGAACGTTTAAACAAATACAAACTCCTTGCAGTCCATTGTTAACTTTTTCAATAGGCGGCCACGTAGCGCCAACTGCAAATATAATGTTTTATAACAATCCTGTTTTTTAAGTTAGAGCAACAAATATGACTAAAGCAACTAGAGCAGCTATTATCCATTTGCGAACGCAAAAAGTTTGTAATTGTTCGAACTCTTGGTTGACTAATGCTCTTGCAATTGGCATATTAATTAGATATATACACAGTTGATAACAAACTGCAGAGAAATTTGTATAAGTTTGTTATTCTGATTGTTCAATATATCGATCGGTGAGTGTGTCGGCCGACGCGTGGTGAGAAGGCGGTGTAATGTTTTGTACATTAAATGTTAAACAATGGGAGTCAATGAATTTTATTTATATGTAGACATATTTCGTAGCTGATATTGTTTGTAAATATGATTACTCTGTAAAATGCTAAATCGTGAATAATTTTTAATATAAACATTAGTAACATAATATTGTTTTATTTCAATTTGTTTATTTACAATTAATAGGTACCTATATTTTACTATTCTCGACGTTGAATCAAACTTGATACCTCCTCTATCGACCCATCATAAATCATAAAACCTGACCCATCCTCACCAATTGTGCAATATATACCGCACACCTGAATCGAGCCACCTGAAACAAAAATAATGTTAGCAGTTTTGAAGCTTGTTCCAAATTTGAACCACAGAAGAAAAGCCGAGTCGGTGAATCGTTTTGAAGAATTTTTGAATTGGAGCAGCATTTTTTGATTTAATGGTGTTGTTTTTCAATTCCCGAAATTTCAACCGATTTTGACCTTAAAATTTATACTGCGGTTGAAGTATCCGCAGTAGCTATGACACTTCCTCGGTCTGAGCTTAATCAGCGAAATGGGAGTGCTCAACTTCATTTAAGCCGTTCTGCTGTTCAAAGAGTACCATCGATACCTAGAGACTGGCGGTTTCGTTCGCCGTCCAGGAGGTCTACGATTCATTTTTAAGCTTCAAGCCATCACATTTGTAAATGCAGGGTGGCTCGATTCAGATGTCCGGGAGTGTATAATCAATATAATCGATTGATTATATACAATCGATGTCTTATTCATTTGTATCCGATATCATTCACTTATTTTGTTGGGAGCCGTATTAGAATTTAGTATTTATTAGGGAGCCGTATTCACCGTCACCACCTTTTTTATCGTCCCCTATTGTACCCTGGCCTCCTCACGCACATTACCCTGTGCACGAGGGGTGTATGGCTTTAAAACACCATGCTGCTGAAACGGGTTGGCGAGTCCATTTTTTAAGAGGTGTAGTTCCTCAAGACTCGTGGTATTGGCTTTGTAATCACTTAAGTTAACAAGGCGCTCCATGACGTCAAAAATCGCAACATACGGATGACGATCTTTGACAGCCTTCGTCGGCGGAGTCACGACCCTCAACATTGAAAGAGCGACTATAGTGAGAGAAAATTTTAATTATCAACTTACGCTATCAAAACACACATGACCTATTTTCCGGTTGGTACATTTATAAATGCAATACGACTGGGCTCGTTTGCGGCAATCGATCGGGCCGCGCCCGGCACCGCCAGGACGATGCGAATGCCAAATGAAAAATGACATGGTAAACAAGACGGTAAATGATGACGAGATTTCATGTCGTTATACAGGCTCTTATTTAGAACAATGTAAGATCGATATTACTGTTGCTAAGTGTACCTACTTATCTAAGTAGGTATATTAGCTGGTACTTAATTACAGGTCCTAAATTACAGGCAACTCCAAACTCATGATTTTGTCCAAACTCGTCTTTGACTTTAGCGCAGGGCCGTCTTTACCAGGGGGTGCAAGGGGTGCGGTGCACCCCGGGCGCCCCGCGCCCGGGGGCGCCTGTCGAGCGCTGAATTCAGTGCCGGCTTTACCTATGGTGCAGGGGGTGCGGTGCACACGGGCGCAGGGTCTTAGGGGGCGCCGAGCGCCGCTCGCGACACCTCCAAAGAGTTCAAAACGCCTACTAGAGGGCGCCCTGCACCCGGGCGCTACATGAGCTAGAGCCGGCGCTGCTTTAGCGAAATCGGTAGGGACTTCATTATTTTAAAACTTTATTGTCCGGTTATTGTTGAGGATACCAAGTTATAAGACGGACAAACAAAACATGGAGAGAGGTATTTTAACTATAGGCACTACATATATCTGGACATAATAGGTACATATATTATAATAAAACCGTAACAAAGTCTGTACCTACCTACATTTTTTTTAAATAAGTTATTGCATGGTCCAATACAACAGAGAACAAAATAACAATTTTTGGACAGATTTTAATGAAAATTCTTTTGTCCCTGACCATTATAATGACCATTAGTTCCCTCGGAAATCATTATAAAGTTTACTGCAGCGTTGTCATGTGGAATATGAAATATAAAATTAAGTGTTACTCTCATCAGAGAGAAATGACACGACGAGATGTGATGAAATGAGATGGGCGGGATGAGCCCAGATATTAGATGACTAGGATAACAGTACTCCACACACATTGTTGACGACCGGCTCACTAATAGTAATGGCTCGGCGGGCCGACCGGTCGTATACGAGCGGAAGACGCGCTAGTGCACGTTACGCGGACGCGGCGGGTGACGATTGACCGGGCAACTGAGCGCCCAACTGAATGATCGATCGACGGGGCAACTGAGGGCCCAACTGAATGAATGTTCGAGGAGGCAGGCCGGTTCTCTTGATGTGCCGAGTAGGCAGGGTTCTCTTGAGGTAGCTTGAGGTAGAAGTAGTGAAACACGTAGGACTGCTGAATGACGACTGTGTATTTTGACCCAAATGGCCCTATTCTTATTCTCGATACAAGCTGCTCAACTAGGGATGTTTGCGACCGAGGGTTTCGACCTTTTGACCAATAACACGCCACCCTGCGCTGCCTCTATTGTTACGGCAAACTTATACCTGAAATGGCCGTAACGGTACTTGCGTCTGTCTTGCTCCCCCACGTGGGAAGCGCCGGTGCAGACGTCTCGTTCTTGCGCGTTAGTCCCTACCCGACCCAATTCCGAGAAAACGCCATGTGCCAGATGTTGTAATCTACGTCGCTGCCCCCACGTGGGACGCGGCCGCATGGACGCTTTCTTTGTTCTTTATTTCTCTATTGAATCTACGTATTTGCTAAATATATCTAAATGTATAGGTTTTAGGTCGTGTAGGGCTCTCGTGTTAGTGTAGCGTGTTATTCGTAGTCTCTCCTCTCTTTACTTAGGCCTCGGTTACAATGTCTCCCTCGCATTCTCTTTATTGAGCAACTTGTATCGACTTTATTTGTACATCTTACGTTACTATACAATTATATTACATGATGTACTTATCCTAAACATATTACATGCTATAGCTTATCCTAAACACTTTACATAATATGCTTATCCTAGACACCTTACATACTATGCTTATTCTAAACACCTTACATACTACACAACACTGCACTGCACAACACATGGTTCATAGGCTGTCCGCAACACACATATTCTAAAATCTATGCGAACGAAGTCATGGGCGTCTTTAGTTATAAGTATAGATAAGTTCTCTTATAAATGAAGCGTACCTACTAAATTATATCTAATCTCTGGAGTAGGTATAGAAAATCACTTTAGAGTTTAGATGGATGTTTTAGACCAGGGTTGTCCAACTGGCGGCCCCCGATGCTGTTTTGGGCGGCCCCCGAAAGAGACAAAAAAAATCAGAAAATACTTTGAAATGCCTTCCTTTTGAAAAATATTTTATAATTTAATATAAACAAACTTTTACCAAATATGCTGGTTTATAATTTACTTTTGGTTTTATTAATAACCTAACCTTACATAGGTTCTTATTGATACTTTAAAATTAAAAGTTTATAATAATAATTTAATTTAAAGTTTAAATTAAAGTATTATTATATGGCCCGCAACTACGTTCAAGGTTATAATTTTGGCCCTTGAGGCTTTGTAAGTTGGACACCCCTGTTTTAGACGGTTTAAATAAAATAGGTTGTGTAGCCTAGGTGGATGTGCTGTTAACATTGCTGTTATGTCGACCTATTATGTACGACTGAACGACTTTAGAAATTAGATATTCTTGTAAACGCCTGTAACAAAATTAATAGCAACAATATAGTCGAGAACTATCCCGTACAAACATAATACGAAGGCATATTGAATCAATATTATTAGAATTTATTTACTGCTAATCGGTAGTAATATAAAGTAAATATTGGACCGGAACGAGACATCGCCTTATGGAAATTCGTGATTACGTAGGTGTACCTACAAATAGGTAGGTCGTCATGCTGTAGCTTTCTGTTTTTTCGTTTTCATGTTTTCGACTGTTTCATTTGGTTGAATGAGTAGGAGATGAGTTTTGAGTATTAAAGTATTTGAGTATTAAACCGTAACCAGCCCTTTTATCCCCTGCTGGACATGGTTCTCCCCACGCACATTATCTTGTGCATGAGTGATGTATGGCCTGTAAACGGATGTAAGAATGCAAACGCCACGCTGGTCAAGTGGGTTGGTGTGTTCACTCTTTTAGAGGTGGTGTATGTAGTACCTCAGTTCCTGTGGTAGCGGCTTTGTTATGGAAGAGAACTGGAACTGGAAGAGATGGGGTAGTGCTATTCCAAAGGTGATCGACACGTCACGCCCATAAAACAATTATGTAGGAGACTAAATTCAAAAAGTAACATTAAAAACGACGTTTAATATCAGTCTCTAACGTCCCATTGCAAGGTCTCTTCTCGCAATTACAAGGGGGTTGAAATCACAAAAAAATGTTGAAACATCATTTGTTGAGCATAAAGTGGGCTGTCATAGTCAACCTGGTTGCCCCCAAAGTCCTAATTTTTCTTATGACTTTCCACGCTCGCAGCTAAAAGCAATGAAAATAAAAAATGGTCGCCAAGACAAGAGCACAATTGAATGACCCATTTACAGGTTATTTATTAGTTTTTTCACTTGATGCCAAAAAGGGGTTTTAACAAAATGTGTTTATGTGTTAACGATTAACGATGATTTGCAATATCGAGTGTTTAGTGGTGAATCAGAACCGTTGGTGTCGTGTTCGGGACAGTACGCTCCAAGAGCTATATTTATAGATAATTTTTGTAATATTGATAAACTTCAGTACATTCAGATTCTGTTACAAGAGGATTCAACGACAGTTTCAGGTCAGATTTTCATAAATTAATTCTATTTTTCCAGAGCGCTGTTTGAGAATGAAACATAAAAAATACTCGCAATTTCCTGCACACTACTTCCTCCTTTTGTTTGTTCCGTAGCTCTGAGCGATTTCGAACAGATCTATCAGTTTCTCCATCAGTCGTTTGAACTTGTGGATCATAAAATTATTATCAGGTGTAATAATAATTTTATGAAATATAATTATTAAATATATAGATTACAAAATTGGTAAGACGGCAAATGGACTGAAGAATGAGTGGAAAACAAAACCGGAAGGATTTAAGTGATTTAATAACGAAAAAAGTGAGTCTAAACTTGCGACTATATTTGACATGTCTAACTGGCTTAATTGTCCCACTAGACATATTCGTATTCGTTAACAAATTCCAGTGTCGCTCTCTCGACGCTAACCAGTTCAGGACGATATGTTCCTTCGACAGCGCCTTTGTCTTGTTCCAATTAATCCCAAAGTCCAATTCGTCGCGAGGTCGTAGAGGTCGTCGCGAATTTAACATTTTAACAATCAGTCAGTTCAAGTCTATGATACCATGACTACAATGTTACCTGGGAAAAGAAGGTGAGAGATGAACTCGCCTTTGCCACTAATTCCGCGGTGTTTCCAGTTCAGCAATTTAAAATCGTCCTTCAGCGCGTTTGTGAATAATGTCGGGGATTTTACACTTCTCTTTGTTTAGTGACGCTAGGTTTTACTTAGATTATTGTATTCCATTTTTTAATTGACAATTTTTCTAATTATGTCTATCTCTCTGAGATCTTAATGAAGTCATGAAGTCACGAAGCATAACTGTGCATATTAATAATGATAATAAATAGTAAAAGCAATTTGTAATTTGAACGATCTAAAAAGTTCTCTCCTAATTCATTCTACAAACAGTCATAGAAGCAGTCACGCAAATTCCACCTATGTAATTCGAAAGGCAAATAAAATATTTAGATAGTCGGTTGTATGTAGGTGATTTTTGTTAAATTCTTGTTTAAGAATTAACCATATCAACTGTTAATTTGAAATGTTTTTTTAATGGTCTACACTGAATTTCAAATCCAATCGACCACACCCACTGCTAAGAGTATCAAAGATAATAAATACATAAGCATAGTGTATTGCAATGTACTACAATAATGTAACACATTAAATAAGAGATAGGTATACGAGTACATAATACATACATAAAAACTAAGTGAGAGTACATATTTGTGATTATCCTTTGGATATTTTTTTTTTTACAGACACCTACTAATTCTTGTAATTCGACATAAGTAGGTACAATTCTATTCGCGTTTGCCTTTCCACCTCTCCAAGATTCTTGACGTATCATTGTTTAATTTAGCAATGGAAACAGTTCTTGAACGGTGCAAATGCGCACTATTTCAGTTGTAACTTTTTCTGAAGATCGCAGTCGATGCCGAATGGCCGCCTCGACACTATCAAAGTTTCAAAATGAATTCACATAGTGTTTGCACGTTTATAGAATCTATAATTATAGAATTAAAAGTGGTACGAATGCGATTAGTTGTGTGATTAGAATCTTTTTTGTTAGGATAAGTGAAACTGTGGTAGCTATGTTTGCTCTACAATCGCGCTGGTTGCGTCGGTAAGATACCCTTTTTGCAAGTAAATTATATACTTTTATAACATGAAATGGATACGGAACTAGTTGAGATGAGGCAAATATTCGTTTAGAATTTTTTTTGTATTTACTTACGCTCTACTTTTTACGAAACTACTTTTTACGTTAGTTTTTCAAGGAATGTTTTACTGTGTCCATAGACAAGACGTTCCTAAAGTAATTTAATTATACGCTCCTTTAGAGGATTTTTTTTAATCATAATACCAAAAAGGGAATCAGAAATCTGACTGCGTTCTTATAGGGAAATTGTAAATTGGTAGCCGATTTCACTTCACCCGGGAGAATGAATTAATTTTTCTCACTATCTCATCCAAAATTCGTTATATATTTTCGTAATTGAGCACTGGACTAGTCCACAATAATATAATTCAAATACTTATAATATAATTCTGGAAATATAATAATTTCAGAAACTACAATAGATTGGGACCATGATTTTCTGAAACGATACGGTTAACAGTATACTATGTCCTCCGGTTTTTAGGCTACCTCCTGCAAGAGGGATTCGAACATTTTACTAGGGAGGTGGGCATAGCAATCTCGAGCCGCTATTTTGATTTTTTTTCAAAACTGCGTTTATGATGGGACCTACTTGTAAGCGTAGACAAACCAAAAGTGTTTTATAATATTATGTTCTAAAGTGTAATGTTACCCAGATATTATGATTGAAAGATCAAGAAAGATCAAGATATTATGACTTTATTATCATGGGTTCAATGGATCACCACATAGTGTACAGTGGATCATGTAAGTACCTACATAATGGGTTCAATGAATTGTCGATCGAAAGAAATAAAAGATCTCATTTTTAAATATATTTTTATTTAGAAAAAGTAAACACAGTTAAATTTAATAACCATTCAGGGCTCAAAAAAATAAAAATAAAGTTTTTTTACTACAATCTCTAAAATTGAATATCATAAAGTGCACTTTAACATAAACTAAAATATTCATCTTTTAACTTTAACAAATATTAATTTTAATAAAACAAAGAAATAACATAATTAAACTTAATAACCACTCTGGTCTCAAAAAAATCACAACTAAATCGTCTTCTTACCGTATAATAGTAATCAATTAATCCTAGAACCTTAGATGGATAAACCTGATGAAACACCATTACTGGTTGTAAAGTCAGTTCGTAAAGTGGTCGACTAGCACCGATTACGCAGCAAGTGGTAATCAAAATGACCCCTTTCCTTCACTAAGGATTTTGCCTAAACTTTTACGCCCTTTTGGGCTGATAACTTTTTGAGGTTTATGCACTGTAGTCGTTGACGTGTCATCAACATTGAAAATATGTGTTCCATCAGTAACCAAAGAATTTCTTTGAATCAATCTTCCAAATTGTTGTAAAACTTTTCTATGTTTGTTTTGTTGAAAGCTGTTGCTCTTGCAACGCAAGGTTCTGGTTGTGGCAAACTCAAATCTGGATGCCTTTTACGATAATCTTTCAGCCAATCCTTTCCAGCTATTTGATTTGAAATCCAGGAGGTAGGCATTTTTAAATTCCTGTGTACTTAACCCGTAAAACAATAAAGCACAATACCTAAAGTAATCTTTAAGATTTTCTTCTTGTCCTTTGTTAAAAACTTTGTTTAAAAAAAAAATTTTACAGTAGGTACCCACCAAACGAATGTTATCAATCGCATCATTGATTTTGGACTTAATATGATATCTATCGTCTGAGGGTCGTCAAAGGGATCCCTGTTAACTTTGAAACTTGTCTTACACTTTCTCCACATCGAATTTTAATCAAAGCTTACTTCATCATATTTTCAGGACGTGGCAACCTAAAAACAATAGAAAAAGAAGGCGTAAATATAATTAAAGACATATTAATTCTTAACAATAATGTGAATAGATATGAACACAATAGTTACACAATAATAGTGGTAGCACTCAAAGACACATAGTGAGTATACAGTGGATCACGACATTGGGGTGAGACATTGTACACAGTGTACACGATTACAGAAAATTTATTTTCTCTCGTGGAGCCTGTGATAGGATGAATTATTCTATAAACATTTGATATTTCAGGACTTCGGTTACACCGCTAATAAGTTGGGATAAACATTGCAAAAATACAACTTCTTCTACTATGAAAGTTGCATTTATGATTTTTAACTAAACCATGAATTAGACTAGAAACAAAATATGTTAAGGTTAAGAAATATGGGATGTCTTAAATGAATATTTTTTCAGGAGGCTAAGCGTCCCCACGTCGGGTTCAGCGCGGAGACGCGCGCGTGAGCGAGCGCAGGCCAAGGAGACGCGTGCTGAAGGCGAGCGAATAGCGTGGGAGCGACGCGAACAGCGATATAAAGAGAAGTTGGAACAACAACGACAGGTTACATATATTTTTATCCAATACTGATATAGTCACCACGCCCGGCCCTTTATTATCTACCACTGGTCATGGACATAAGAATAAGAATAATAAATAATTCAAGTATTTATTCTTATGCAATTGGCTTTCTATGCGCTATTGTCTTGTACATGAGAGATGTATGATTTTAAACGTTCACGTCCACATGCTGTCCACCCTGGTCAAGCGGGCTGGCGCGTACTGTACGTATAAATGTTTATATCGGATTTTTTGTGAAGAAACTTCAATACTTGAAATGGAAGCAATCGCGATCAATGTATCATGGAGAAACTGAAGCAGCGGCGTCAGGTAAGTGAAGAACATATTTAAGAGGAAGAAATCACTTAGTGGACCTAGAGATACTGAACTAATGAGAGTAATGAATGAGTACCTAATATTATATTTTTCTTAATACGATATATAACGAACATTACATATCGCATCGCGTTTAATAAGATCCCATACAAATATTATTATGACCTATTTCTTTATTAAATATGAATGATTATTAAATTATTCTTTAGGAAGAAAATAGAAACGCCCTTACCAGTGAAAACATTTTATAGTCACATTGAATTTCGGAAAACAAAACATGTCACGCTGTTTCTCATTTTAAGAAAGCTTTGTTAAGTTAAACAGCTTGACAGCCAATCGTGTATTTTCTTAATGCACCAGAGAAAGTTGCGAATGCATAGGTAGGTACTTATTATAATTTTATGTGTGTTCGTAAAATGGAAGTGAAGTTCGCGTGTCACGAATAAAGCCGTTATCGTCTTTGAATCATTTTAGAATTAATTTCGATGTTTATATACAAAATTCCTATTAAAAAGCTTACTGAATAACTAGTTCACACAGCAAAATAGATGAGTTTGCATGCACACGGACTTTGTTTACAGACTAATCGTTAAACCAACTGACTACGGAAGTTATGAGAGCCGTCAGTAAAATTTTCAATTATCAATTTTCAATTAATTTCCAATTCCCAGTCACAGTCCACCTTGGCCGGATGGGAAGTCAAGGGTGTAATGAAATAAGGAGTTGCTTTATTTCGTTTTACTCGCCATTCGATGGAATAGTATGTGATGGAAATGGATTCTAGCATATCTCACTCACTACCGAAACACGTACGTACATTAGGGGCCTATGATACTGGAATATGTAATACATTTGACGGTAGTGTTCTGTGAGAGACGGGTACCTTTGCATGCATGGGATTGCAGCGTGCACTCTTCTCTTCTATTGTGTTATGATTTTGTGCGCTGTATCGCGCTGAATTATGTTTAATGTTAACCTATGTGTAAAGTTTTGTCTAGCGCACTGTAAAATATCTCATGACTGCGTTTGTTGACACTACCGTTGTTATAGTGGAGTGTAGGCTTTACTACTACCGTTGTTGTTATCGTCTAGACTCTAGACTCAGTGATTCCCAAACTTATTTCGGTCATGGACCCCTTACCATAACAAAAACTTAACTATGAACCCCCAAGTGAATTAACTTTTATGATATAATAAAACCTGCTAAAAATACTTTATTCTGTCCTCTCTGATGAGATAATTGCACGTGGATAGGTAGGTTTCACGTAGGTAGGGGTCCATATGGACCACTTTGGGAATGACTGCTCTAAACGATAGACGAGTCCTCGACTGGAGGTCACGTACCGGGAAACATAGTGTGGTACGCCCACCGACTAGGTGGACAAAAGAATGTCATTGCCAGTGGCCTATATCAATAGTCGACCAGTGGCCGACTGTGATAGCGTGCTTTGGGAGAGGTCTATATCAACAGTGGGGAAAACTGGCTGCTATTATAGTATAGTCTCTGTTGTCATGGCGTTGGCTTACACGATTCAAAACTTGTGTAGATAGAATTAATTGTAAACTGAAACGCAATCACCAAGACAATGACGGCTAGTGGCACAATATATCTCAAGTTGGGACTTGGGCCCAACCATACGTACTATTTGCTGAAACCTGCATGGGTGATGCAATTGTAAAATAATGTAAATATTTTACAATTTTATCATTGTAAAATAATGGATTCGTTAGTCTTTGGTATAGGAAGGATTAGTTATATGAAATAAGTTTTTTATGTATCACCGACGTAGAGTCAGACCGAAAAGGAGATTACGGAACGACTGCATTTCGCAAAACTTGGTGAACTGCATTTAACAGGAAGGTCTGGCATAAAAGTGGGGAAACCTTTGCCCAACAATGGCATAAACTCTAGGTTAAGAAAAAAAAATCTATGTGTGTAGGCCCGCGAAGAGCTGGCTTCGTACGAGCCGTGGGGCCGCGCGGGGGGCGGCGCGCCAAACCCGCAAGGCGTCAAGTTTTCCAACCTGCGCGCCACCGGTATATATCCCGAAGACGAACTCAAGGTACACATACTGTCCTCTTAGAAGAAAAGGCATTAGTAACATTAGTAACCTTATGTTACATTGTATCGGAAAAAAATCTAAATAAATCGAGAGAATAAACAATGGTAAAGTATTCTTTTGGTTTTATCCAAGCCAAGTTTTTAGCTTGATTTAAAAAAAATACAAAAATTTTTGCATAATTTTATAGTCATCAAAATGCAATTGTGTCTTCTTTTCTAAGCATAATATACTATTCTCTATTGTCTACACACTCTTAGTCCGATGAAATTGAATTTAATACTACTTGACGATATATGTGGGGTTGCGTCACAGCATGCAGTCATAATATAATAGTTTGTTGCGTAGATATTTCACATAGGCAAGCGAAGTTTATAAAAGTACAAAGTGAGCCATTTCCTTCACCTTCATCTCTTAAGATTATTCTTACAAATTCAAAGCTCTCAAATTAGACGAAAATTATAATACATTCCTCTTTGTTTTGGTGTTTTTTCAAACTTTTCCACTTTTTTTTCATACAATGACTGTATGAAATTAGGTTACAATGTACTTTTACCGTCACACGAAAATATAATAGAAGTAATAAACAGCGCTTTAATACCATGAATAAATGTAGGTATGTAGTTAAGTACACATTTTATAAAGAAAAGAAAAATCAAACAGCCTTTGTATAGTTGATTAATATATTTTTCGTATAGATACTTAAAGTTGTGGTACTCGTATTTGATTAAATTAACTTGGATACTAATTCAAGAGTTAACACTAACGAATGGCTACAATCGATACTGAATTTATTATTCAAACAACCTTTTCAAGTCCTAAGAAATGTCTGAAAATCAATTTTCTTTCAAGAAAAATTCCCCATGAAAACCAATTGATCGCTTTCGGTAAGCCATATTTCGTGACCTTTAAATCGTTTCATGACAATTGCATGTCTCGGTTAAACGTCTTTGATTGACATACTAACCCAAAAGGACGTAGCGTAGCTATAGATGTCTTCACTACAATATGCATACACAAGAAACTACATGAACTGTTTTATAAAATATGTAAAATAAATATGTAAAGGGGATCATGTACATTTCTTCTCAAAGTTATAACAAACGTTTTATATACATAGGTCACACTGAAAATTTCCGTAACTGACCACTTAGATGAACATAATTTAAAAAGTAATTACAATATTTGAAAATGGAACTCTTTGGCTGTAGAATAAAGTTTGTTCCATCTAACAGACATATGTTTTTTCATTGGGGCGTCCTTTTAAAAGTTACGTGTCTGCATTACGATGGATTTAACACGTGAAAATTTTCACTCTATGATATTCTACGATTTTAAGTGTAATTTGTCAGCTCAGCAGAGCCTCGCTCGATACGATACGGAAATACGATAAAGTAGGAAATGCAGTACATTTCAATGTAGTCTTCTGTGAGAGCGGGGTAACGTGACCAGTAGAGTGCGCATAGCGGCTGTGGGAATGCAGCATGCACTCTCCCCCTTACAAATTATCGGTTATTGTTTATAGGCTCAGAAAGAAAGTTAAATATATGGTTATTTATCCAATAGGTAACAGTTAGTGCAGTTTCAATATTTGTAGTCAGTGAACGGCATAGTACCTACGCCTATTGTAGGGCTGCTTTCATTATTCTGGCGTAACAGGCAAGGACTTGAACCTTAATAGAAGTAATAAATAAAATTGAGGAGTAAATTATCAGTTACTAAATCAATTGGCGGGATAATGATAACGTAAGAAATAAGCGAAGGCAATAAATCTATATTTGGTAAAGCCTCATTCACATTGCCACTGGGTTGCGTAACGTGCGTATTAATGAGAGACCACACCGAGTTATGTCGCAACGAGGATGAGTAAAAACTGCGAATAACCGGTCTTCGGTGGGTAAAGAAATTTGTTGACACAAACTTATTTTTATTGACTTACATTATACGAAGTCTTCTCTCTTTTTGTCATGCATTTTTATCGCATGTAATATGATAAAAGCCGCAGAGACTTTTTATATTGTTGTGCGGGATTATTAAATCATGAAAAATAAGGTAATAAATCCTGTTATATGCTATGGGTTAGTATTATATTATTATAATCTGTGCTATGGGTAATATAACTTCAGGGTATATCCAAGTACGAAGCGTGTCGCCGTTTCCAATCGCCACGTCGACGCAGGCGCACCCCGCTGCGTTTGCACGAGGACCCGCAGATCTGTTACTCAGAGAAACTGCGGCAAACCGTCGACAACGACATACGGTACAGGCAGACGCCCGATCAACAGCAAACATATAAACAAATATTAGGTATGAATTTGTAAAAAAGAGAATCAAAATATAAACGTAACATAATTAACAATTAATATAACATTTACATTTTAGACGACATGGTGGACAAAAGAAAAAAAACAACGAAAGAAGAAATTAAGAAAAATCTGGAATATGAGCGCAAGATGGTAATTTTTTTTATATTAACACGTTTTGATTTGTTCTGTTTCATATTTTTGTTTGTTTTGCATGATTTCAGCAAACCATGGCTGGACCCTGGGGTAGGCCGGGCCCCGGCGGAAAGATGTGGAGGAACCCGCGGGATATCGGATTCAATTTCTCTAAATCTATGGTATTAATCATGAGGATACTTTCAAATTTATTGTTTCTTTTATTATAACAAACAATGATCAATATTACAGGGTTGGACCGATAATGATGTCTTTAATAAAATGAAAAGCGATCACAAGCGCCACAAGAGATCTTCGCTAACTTTACCCAAAGTAAAGAGAGATGATGATTCAAAAGAAAACGATCCACCTGAGAATGAAAACGAGAATGTCGACAAACCTTCAAATATTGAAAAATTACCCGACATCAAGCATACGAACAACGCCAACAACAGCAACGGAAATCAAGAAAAAACTAGAAGGAACAACGGCGAAGGTAAAGAAACAAAAATAGAAGTTGCCACAACTACTACCACCACAACACGGAAAGGGAATCGGAGTCCTAAGAAGAATAAATTCGTTAAGAGACTATCAAATGGAGACAGAGTTAGGAAGATGGTGCTTAATGATGTGGTCGACACTGGACGTGATGGTGACATATCAAGTACATCAGAACAAAAGCTAACGCCAGAAACGGCCATTCTACGATTGACAGGTGGTGTGGAACTTGTACCTCTTCTTGCAAGAAGAAGACGCGTCGGCGCCAGAACGCTGCATTCTAGCGATGTCACGCGACCTCCGGAGCAATCGTGCGAGTAAGTCCTATACTAATCGAGCCTCCCAAAAGGTTAATCAGTAGTTACCATTGCCAAAGAACACCTCCCTCCATAAGACCCGACACGCCCACGTGTGTATCCCATTGTACTTTCGCAACCACTTTTTCAACTTATGTAACGAACCCGCTATGCAGTATTGCGAATAATGCAGTATATTCACGCCGTAAAGAATAATGGTCATTTAATTTCAAAAGGTCGTGGTATCTGACCCTCAGTTTAGAAAACCATTAAACACGCACACGTCACAAAGAATGTTTGTTAGTAGATTTTCTTCGAAAACAATAAATTTGCCCGAAGGTACAATGGTATTACAACGTGTCGGCACATTGCTCTACTGTTGTTAAATGTCAGTAGCTTTCGTAATTTTTAAGCCTATTATCAGATAAGAGACACTTAAAACATGAACCCAGTATTCAAATGTATTATTTGCGAAAACTTTAAATAGGTAACTTCAAATGTTGATAGCCGTTGTTGATCGAAGAGTCGAAAGCCAACAAAAATAGCATTCATACGAAATTATTTTATTAATTAGTTGCGTGAACCAACGTATCTATATAAATTATTCATTTTTATGAGAACCACATTTCTCAATATATGCAAAGCACAAATCTAACTCGAAAATATTTTGCTATATTTTTAAACTACGAGTATAAAGATGTACTCCTAACATATAAATGTTTACATTTCTTTTTAGTCTTAAAACTTCTGTCTTCTACACAGAAGGATAACAACTGAAATTTAACGTCATATATATATGGATTGCTGTTAATTGGATGCTTCATTCGACGAATAACTAAAGTTGCCGACATAGCTCAAAGAATCAACAAGCTGAAGTGGCAGTGGTCGGGCCATATATGCCGCAGAACCGATAACTGATGGGGGAGGCCGTCCAGCCAGGTGGACTGATGACTTGAGGAATTTCGCCGGTAGTGGCTGAATGAAATGAGCTGAAGACTGTGTGTGATGGCGATTCTTGGGAGAAGCCGATATCCGGCAGTGGAGAGATATAGGCTGATGGTATAGAATGGTATTGATGCTACATTATCTTTCAAACAATACTTTCAACGTCTTGACTACCTACTGGAATCCTATATAAATAGATACTGTATTATCATACTTGTACATAGTTTATTCAAATCTGTATAATTTTATTTCTGTATATGACAGGCTTTCTCACTTTAGCATAATTTCGTAATAGAAATATCTAATTGAGTATTTTATATGAACGATGGAAATAATTTTCACCAAACAACGATTTGGATGTGATGTGAACGACCTTGTTACAGAATGCAGTGCAGAATACAGAAATTACAGAATTTTGACAAACGTCCCAGATTAATAAAAACGCTTATGTATGTGGCACTTGCAATAATCTAAGTACTGTTGAAAGCAGTAATATATTTTTAAATATTACATACTTACATATTTTTAAAATATTATATTTACTACGAGAAAATGTTTTTTAAAAAAAATTTTAATGTAAAATTAAATTTAAGTAAATTGATTCTACATACCATTGTATAAATGATTTCAATCTGTTCCTCGATAACACTCGAGTGACAAGTTGTTGTCACTGATTTCCAGTAATGCCCGGTAATGGCCACATTTAGTCGTTACCGTTCAATAAAAGTGCTGTAGGCGACTTTCTATCCAAGAATCACTTAAGACCACATGACACTGCGAAGATTTACCGTTTTCATTACGCCTCTGTCCGCCGCCGACTATCATAGATAAACTGTCTTGATAATGATCTTCGACAGATGAAATCCGATACAATTTTAATTCACTAAACGGCTCTCACGAATTCCCTTTGAACCAGCACTGTGACTTTCATCACATTTTTTGGGATTTAATTTCGTTATTTTGCATCTAAATCGTTGATCTTTTCAAAATACTTATTCTTCTTACAGATGGCGAGAAATTCTCAAAGTGGATTATTTGAGAGAATTGAAACATCAAATGCGAGTGAAATACCAGCAAAAGGAGGTGGGTGTGCTTTTTACTAGTAAAAACTAGTAGTAACTAGTAGTAGTTTACTAGTAGTAACTAGTAAAAAGTTCTTGCGTCTATATTTATAAAAATAAATTCGGAGATAAGGAAATACAGGTAGGTACTCGTAGTTAAGACAGGAAAGTGCGCTATAGACATACACCTAACATCTGTAATAAATAATTATAACTCTACATATAACACTGCCAATTTTTTATTGAAAGATGATAGGGTTATTAATGTTCTTTTTTCTTTGATAATAATAATAATAATGGATCAACAGATGTGTATGTAGCAAAGTATCAACCGCAGATTCACAGAATACTGACATAAGGTAAATGTCGACAGAAGATGATTGAATTTGCCGTTTATTCGAATAAAAACTAATTATAAAATAAGGTTTAAATCTTTCAATATTACTGCCCCATATACGTTGATAAGATTGATATATTCAAAGAGATTAAAATAATCATTTTCCATGAGTCACAAAATATATTTTTTTAATTTTTTTAATTGTAATTACGTACATACACTCGTATCTCTAGAGCAAGCGTTTTTTTTTTATTTTTATGTACGAAGGCGGCAGACGAGCATACAGTCCACCTGATGGTAAGTGGATACTGTCGCCCATAGACATCCGGGATACATGCCAACATTAGTCCAAAATGACAAATGTTGGCACGCCCCCGAATGCGCTGCCTACCTTTGGAGATATAGGAATGGATTTGGAGAAAGGGTTGGGAAAATGGGGAGGGATAGGATGGGATGGGAATGGGCTCTGGCACATCTCACTCACTACCGAAACACGTACGTACATTGGGGAAATACGATAAAGTGGGAAATGCAATACATTTCAAGGTAGTCTTCTGTGAGAGAAGGGTAACGTGGCCAGTCGAGCGCGCCCTGCGGCTGTTGGATTGCAGCGTGCACTCTCCCCCTCAAAAAAAATTACATCTTTGATTAGGTATTGTCACCCAAAAGCCGCCCTAAATGAAATAGACTTTAATTACAATCAGGCGCTCTTGTTCTTCTTGTAAGTAATGATGACTAATAGCTACTTATTAATTGTTTTGCATATGCTCTAGGAAAGTCGGCTTGATTCGGCAAAAAGCGTGCAGCTGCATCATGAAACGTGGGCGTCGCTCTGGGGTCGGCCGGGGCACGGTGCGCCGCTCCGAGGTCGCTACGCCAGGAGTAACCTCGCTCAACTTCTATACGTCGCTCCCCTGTCCAATGCTCAATAAAATGTCAGAAAAACCTGGGCGGAGATTCAACATCATCACGAGACGCTTGGGTACGGCTGGGACATCATAGTGCGCCGCTGCGGGACTGCTATGCCAGAAGGAACTTCGCTCAGTTGCTATACATCACTCCATTGCATAATACTAACTTCTAAATTACGCTAAGAGCGTGGACAAAATTATAAAACGTGGGCGTCTCTCTAAAGAGAGGCCCACTTCCACTAGTTGACTCCAGAGTCAACTAGAGCATAGAACGCAGCTGCGGAACCTACCGCGGCCGCAGTAACCTTGGTTACCTACAGAACGTTTCAGATCACTCCATTATTTAATGTTGAACGCGACAACCTTACTATTTTAGTTGTTGATCCTTTTATGAGAGTTAATCTAAACTTTTATACGCCACTTCGCTACCAAAATGTGCAGTGAAATGTTATATTATTATAGTGTTTAGGCTGTTAGTCGCGGAGAAATTACTACATGACTCGACAACAACCTAGCTGTACACGGCACCTCGTCTCGGTATCTTTATTACTTAGCTAAACACAGCTTTTATACTTTAATGTTGCATTACTTAACCATAAGTTATAAATGTTAAATTTATCAGTCTCATGTAAACTGTAAAATCTGTGAAGCCGTCATGGCTTGTCATGGTCAAGTGATCAATAATATAATAATATTCTCGCCACTAATCTCTCAGCGAAACTCAGTAGAAAAAACAATAAAGCGAAATTATTGCTCTACGAATATTTTCTCAAAAACTTGAGATGAACGTGTTAATTATAAAATAAATCCGTTATTGATAGAAGACTACGTTCGATCAAGTTATTCAGAGAATACTAAATGTGTGTGTGTGTAATCTGTGAAGATCTTTGACTCGTCCGATTAACAAATATATAATAAATAGCGCCCCTTACTATACTTCAAGTATTTATCAAGTAGTCACAAGCTGACCAGTACAATCCAACCGAAACGTCGAGTAAAATAAATAAGGTAAACATGCGCTTTGAGACCCGTTTAAATATATGCACTTGTATAAATATAATATGAAAAACGCGAAAATCTCAAATGTTATAGTGTCTCAAAGTACCTGACTACAAGCGCCGACAGCAGCTAAGCGGGGAGGGGAAATTGTGTAAACACGGTAATGGAAATTCAGAGGTGTATCTGAAGGTATTTTTAAACAGTCACAGAACAACAACAAAAGACAAATTTAATACCGTGCAGTCGTCAGATTCTCGGAGATAAGCTGTAGGGCCCTATCGTTAGTAAATTTTAATGGAAAGTGTTAAATTGCTTTGATTCCAATTCGAGTCAATCGCAGTTAAAACCCCTCAGAGATTGTAATCTATCGAAAGGTATACTGCGCTGTGTGCACGGTTTCTCCTTTTGTGCCTATGTAGCAAATCGTCGAATTCGCACAACGTCTATTTAGCACATCGTCTGGCTCGCACAACGCCCAAGTCGCAGAAAGTCCAAACACGCAGAACGTTCTAAAAGATTAAGCTCTAATTTGCAAGACGCCTATATAAACAATAGACACATAGGTTACAGTAATGGTTAGCTATTGTATGTAATAGTGTATGCAACATTCATATAGGTTGCATGCATATATAGGTTCATATAAATCTAATGTTAACTCGTGTATTTTAGTGCCAATATATCATAAATGTTGGAAAATTATGTTCTCACTAATTTATTTCAAATGTGAAAACCTGTACAAGTACATCTGTAATGCAAACATTACAGATGTACTAAGATAAGAAAGAAAATTATATGCTCTTAAAATAGGTCACAATAGAGAAATTAGACACCATGGCACTTGAACAACAAAGCTTAATTAAAGCAAATTGTAGGTTAAAAATCACAGGATTTTTTATTTTAATAAATGTAACGAAAATCGTGAGGTGTATAATAAGAAAACAAACCGCAAAATGTAAATAAAATATGAACGACATTTCGTGTCGTGATTTTTCATTTGTTTATTATACACCCAGTTTACAGTTTGTTATTGATTTTATTTTACAAATACATTTTAGTACAATTTATTAATTAATATTAAAATAAACAACACTGAAGTATACACATAAATATATACATAAAGTTGTAATAAATAAAATTCATAGATCATATTTGGCGTTTAATTGTTTTGTATTTTATATGCATCTTTACAAAGCCTAGAAGTTCTATCTGAAGAAATCTTCGTAACTATGGAATGAAAGAATATTTTGAAAAAAAATTCACTACGCATGAATTTTTATGTATGCACATATTTAGAACCCATACATGCACTATAAACTATGAATTACACAGTTAATTCACCTATGAATTTTGACAAACATTCGATACCTATCTTTATATCATCGATTAGATAATACACTTTATGTCGTTACGATTCACGATACGAATTGTATATATTATAGAAATAAATTTTGAAAAATTGAACAAGGAAGATGCTCTGACAGAAATAGGACATCAACAAATTGCATATTTCATTAATGTTTAGAATATTATGTGCAGAATCAATGTTTTACATACTATCGCTAATAAATACGAATAAGCATATTTCTAATTTAAAAACGAACTATTTCACAATGTCTAACATAATAGTATGTTAAATCATTGTAAAATTTCATGTATATTTATGTCTACGTCAATAAGCTCTACCTTAAATGTAGAAAAATCGTTTGTCCTTGAACTGTGATGTCGTTGGTTGTACAAAGGTTGCACAATGCATTCCGACGGCCCACCGGATGCGTTGCCTTACGCAATAATTGCACTCAGCGATGCACCTAACTCGTTTACGTGGGGTTTTTGATCGCCCACTATAATTTGATTTTATCACGGTATGCGGGTCGTAAAAACAATTGACGTGTGTTTGTTGGCATGTATATACCGACAAAAGAGATACCTACTAGCGCTATTGGACCTCAATTCAATGCATTAGGGCCTTACCTATGAAATTGCAAACGCAATTCATTGATATACAAAACATATACACTATACAATATACAAAAAAAATGAATTTTTCCATATAAAAAGTTATATAGAAAATTTCGAATATTTTTTTTGTATAAATATTAGTATATTTAATTAATGAAAGTTATTTTGTCCATTATTATCAGTGCATTTTTGCCATTTTATGGAAATTGATTGATGCCTGTACTATAGAACTTCTGGAGACTGGAATCGTCGAATTTTCTGCCTCATCGGAGTTGAATTTTTTGCCCTATAAAAAGTTATTCAAATCCAAGAAAAAATGGAAATCAGTAGGAGCAAGGTCTGACTGATGGAGAGTTTCCAGTCGAAGTTCCTGTAACTTTGAGACTGTCTATCGTTCAGTGTGTGGGCTAGTGTTATCATGGAGAAGCAGTGAACTACAGCGATTCACCAGACTCGATTGTTTGATAGCGTTTGCAGTTCTTCACAGTACACATCTGCAATAATTTTTGTGCCAAATTTGAAGAAGCTGTAGTGGATAATACCGGCACAGGACCCACCATGCAGTCACCACAAGCTTCTTTTAACTTAGTTTACATTTGGGACATTGTTTGGGACACGTTTGTGATTATCATATAATACATAATCCATTTCTCATCACAAATGACAATACGATTTAGAATCCCTTAATTTTTGCGCCGTTTCAGCAAAGTAAGGCAAGTGTTTGACTTTGATTAAGCTTATGCAGTACCCACTTTCCGAGCTTCTTCACTTTCCCGATTTGACGCAAATGAATCGATATGGTATTGTCACTTACGCAGAAGGCTGCTCCTAACTCAGATGTGGTTTGAGATGAATCCGCTTGCACTACTGCTTTCAATTCGTCATTATTGACTTTAATCTCCGATCGTACACGGGGCTTGTTCATGAAGTCGAAATTTCCAGAACGGAAACGATCAAACCAAAAACGCACCATGCGTTCGTCTGCGGTGGTTGGTCCATACACATTGTTGATATCGCGTGCAGTCCGTGCTGAGATGCTGCCACGACGGAACTCATATTCGAAACTAAAGAAAAATTTTAACTTTTCCAAGGTCACAAACTCAACGATAGATATCGTTGTGTTTGTGACCTTGGAAAAGTTAAACATTTTGGAAAAGTTAAAATGACTTTTTGCTTAGATAAGCAAAAACTCGTTTGACGGAAAAACAAATGAATAAATGATTTTGAAAAACATACAATTGAAATTAATTTGAATTTGGTATTCCAAGCCAAACGCAAGATAACTAAGTTCAAAGTGGCCACTATGAACAAACAGCAATTTCATAGGAAAGGCGCTAATATTTTGGTTCTTTGATGTGTTAGATGTACACGGAATGCGAATTATATTTCCGAAATGTGAAATGCGTATTTTTATAAACTGAGTTGTAAAACATAACTGCATGTTTTTTATTTCAATACGGTTTTATTTCAGTGCGATGCAGTAGAATATACGGTGCAGACTTTCATGTACCTCGGCTGGAACATATTTTACTCTCCTATGCCACAATTTTATATTTTTTTTTTTAATTCACAAGGTCTTAAAAACGATTTAATGTCGAATTATTTTAGCGATAACACATTTTATGTCCTTATTATCAAGGATAATGTCATTCTTAATGCAATCGATCTTCCTAAAAATGATTAGTGACCAAAGTTTATGTTCTGAAATGGATTATGAAACATTTGTTTGTTTTTAAAATAGGTACTTAATACTATTAATAATAATAATAACGTTTATTGAACAACTTAACATTGAGATATAGGTTAAACCAATAGTCTGCACTGTTAATTAATACTCTATTAATACTCCTCTGCACTGCGTAAAGTGTGCGTCTGTTGTACCATGTCGATCCGCTAGTGTACACCCTGCCTTACACTAATTTTATTGTTTAGACATGATTGGTGTACACAGAAACATCTATTAATTTTTTGTAGTCCAAAACTAAGGATCGACGGCCCGTGTAAAGTTACGTAACTTCGTAATAATATTTGGAACGTGGACAAGACGAGCTGTGTCTAAAGTATGTAATGACGATTGTTAAATTAAAATGCTTCTTTATCACATCATAATACGTACAATAGCGTCATTAAAAGCACATAAATTTTGATTATTCACATTATGGCATGGTTTTAAAAGTAAATAAAATCATAAAAATCATTGTGGTTTTTGGTAATAAGATATTGGCTATGAATAGTTTTTGTGCTAATGCCACATAATTCATTTTTATGTAGTTAAGAATGTAATTAAGCTCGTACTAGATATCGTAGTACGAGTATCAGGTATATCTACTCGTAATATTTTTTTTTTTATAGATAAGACGGCGGACGAGCAAGCGGTCCCACGTGATGGTAAGTGTTACCGCCGCCCATGGACACCTGCAACACCAGGAGGTATGCGGGCGCGCCGTCGACCTTGCAAGATCCTATTCACAGCTTTCTTGATAATAAGATTAAACAGCGTCAGAGAAGGAGACCACTATTTTCCTCCTAAACTAGACTTGCCATAATCTTTTCCACGGACACTGTTCTCTGTCTTCTTTTGAAGGGCGGATCGCGGACGTCCGAGGGACTTTTCAAATATGTCCGTGATTTTTAAGAAGTGCGTAACGAGCGACCACCACGGTCACAGTTTGTATTAAACAATTGCAGATTGTCAACAAGACTGGTTTATACAATATTTTTATATTCAGTGCGTCCAGGGTTACGGGGCTTTTAGGTCAAGAATTCTCGTTAGTTTAAACTTCTGATGGCAACCCTATTCGAAACTCTCTATACTCTGTAGATAAGTTACGGAATCTTAAGTAAACAAATATCCTAGAATAGAATTATTGGTTGTGATCATTTTATTGTTAATTATTATATGTATAGATTTCATTGAACTTCTCTTTTCGAAATGTCATACAATTCACAAATAACTTGCGAAATACCTATGCCAAAACTGGCTAGGTTATAATAAGATATGAGAGATGTAATCGAACAAAGGGTTATTGCATTACAATTAATTTACGCGCAATTTAATCTTGAATTTAAGAATTGATCATAGTTAAAAATTAATTAATTAACAAAAGAAAAACATGCGAATCATTTTCAAGCCGATCCTCCAAGTCGATAATTTTTACAAGTGTCACTTTTTTATCTCTCCGTTGAATTAACAGAAGATAACAATAAATTCTCGAAATTAATTTGCATATAAACAGTGAATAGGTATAAAAAAACTTTCTAAAGAAAGATTTGACGATTGTTTCGCTGACAATCTGCCGAGCCTACAATGTAACGTTAAATGACGACCATAAATAGTTAAAAATTGAAAACGTCTTCTATATTAACAAAGTTTAAAGCAGATGGTATATACTTAAACATATACTTGCTAGTGGCATACTTTACATAAAAATTGTTTTGAATTGACTGGGACATGTGAATTTTAACAATTATTTTTTATTTTCATATTACAATTGAATCGAAGAAGGAATAGTAAAATTATGTGTTGATTCTGAAACATTCCTGTCTAAAATTATTTCTACTCTAGCACTCACTTCAATTATTACGTCAACTACGCAAGTTCTTGTGGGACTAAGTAAACAAGTGTCTAATTAAACTGGTAGTTACAGACAAGGCGGCGCGTGGGCACCGGCTGCTGGTGAAATTCATAGAACAAACAAAGATGTGTATGTAAATGACGGACGGAGAAAGCCTCACGATCATGACGAAATGACGATTAAGCAGTGAAAAGTGACGGACTGTCTGAAGGTGTGGCTCAAACTTTATCTTAAATAAAATGTGGCCCAGTATGTTTTCCATATTTTTTACCAAGTGCGGTAACGCTAAAAATTACTTGCCCGTCGTAAGTTTTCATGTGCCATAACATTTGCCTACTGCCTACTGCAATACTTGTACGAATGGTGGACAATTATGCGACAAGAATTGACGAGTGTCAAAACAAATTCTCTGCCTCATCAAGTGGAAATATTGTTGGTTAAGGCTCGTTCATACATACTCCAATAAAAATATTCTGTTGAACCGTCAAATATTAACTGTTGCCTGTCTATTTTTTATACAATTAATTTATAAAGACTGCTTTGCTTGTGCAGTATTCAATGTTATTTATGACCGTCTCTGTGTCTGCATATTTATGTGTACCTATCTAAATATTTTACACGTATAGTCGTATCAAGTTGTCACTCTTTGAGGACAACACGACCAACCCTACAAATCTACACCCTGGCTAGGTCCCACGTGTCTTGACTTGACCATAGAATATATAACAGTACCTACTTATTTTGTATTTATTTATTTATGTGGATAACCAACAGAGTGATTACATGGTAATTTTTTCTATACTTATAGGTTATCATTACATGCGATTTGCATTAAATTTATAAAAGACCAAAACAAAATTGGTAGACTAAATAAAAAATAACACAATTTAGAAAAAAATGAATCTAAAAGTTACAAGAAGTTCGTTAAGTGTATGGGAGAGTTTATCCTCAACTTTGCTCAACTACAATTTGCTTATCATATATCTATCTGTATGACAAATCTATTAATAAATGATCATTCCTCGCTTATCGCTTTCTCTAGTCATTTATACATTTGCTCGCATGAACCATTATTTTGATCAATGTGTATGTTGCCAAAAGTTGTGTTGCCTGCTTGTATGTAACAGGCCTAAGTATGTACTTGTCAAATAACTGTGTACAAATTAGCGATTATTGTACACTTTATAGAAGGGACAGCGGGGATCTGACCCCCGTTAACCTAACCGTCGGTTTGTGTTAACACTCGATTTTTACGCTTTTAATGGATGTTAGGTAGTGTAAATATTTTTTGTAATGTAATTTGTTTGTCATGTCTACTCGTTTGTAACATTGGTCACCAAGTTTTATTAATGGAGCATAGAGTAAAAGTCTTTTGATAAATAGACGCTAACTACTTATATGATACAATACAGTCAGTACAGTGATAAATGTAATTTTTTGTTACATTTCTGATTGTATTTCTGTTATTACATACTACATAGTCGTACAGTTGGTTCGTTGGTTCGTACTAATTGGTTCGTTGCAGTTCAAAATTTTTAGAAGGTAAGTGTACAAATGGTACCTACACGAAACTGACAAAACTTTCGTTCAACATAGATAAAAATAAATTCCGTACAGAGAATCCTGTACGTTTTAGCTTATAACAAGTTAACAACGTAAGAAGGAAAGAAGTATAAAAGTCTTATATATAAATACCAATAGAATAGATAAAGACAGTAAGGATACTAATAGAATTATTAAATTTAACTAGGTAATGAAGCAAAAGCCTGGTGATCGCTATCGCTGACTGGAGGTTATGGAGGCGCAGTTTAGGTCCGGAAAGAAAGTCCATACGGTTCTGGTAAGAGCGCGGTCGGACCGGTCGCCGCCGTGACCTCGGCACAATGCACCTCCGTGCTATGCCTTGTCCATAACTAAGTAAACCAGACAGTTGAAATGCATTTGATCTATACAACTATACGAACTATGTAACGAAGTAGGACTACAGAAATCCGGTCAAATGTGCGTCTTAAAATCTCTACCTTTTTATTAAAGAAATTAATTACCTACCAGTAGATAGATATTAAATTGCAAGATGTGTGTAGGTCTACTCGTAATTACCTATGTTGCGGGAGGCAGCCACTTAATTACTAATTTGTTTTTTAACAATAGTGGAAGCTAAGTACTACAAGAAATTAATGATCGTAATATTCTGCAAATAAATACTACATTAATTAAATTGTAATTTAGGTAATAAAACAGACGCAAAATTAAATTACGAAGCTATAAGTTCTATGAGCTATAGTGAAAAATAAGTTCAAATCAATAATTATCTGAACTGAATTTGTTTGAAATCAATAATGATATGTACCTACTTTTAATTTTGTAGCTTTGGTGTGGAGTTATTAAAAATTTTCTCACACTATATCAAATGGTGTACTTACTTTTTTGAATGTGTTAGGTAAGTTGTAAATGACTCCGTTTGGGAATCACTTATCACAGGATCGTATAGGTTTTACAACTGACGTATATTCTAAAATATTAGAATATCATCTTTAGAGAGCAGGACAGAAGATATAGTTAAAGGAACACAAAAGATCCTATTCAGTTGCAGTAATTGGAAATTCAAAACGATGACAACCAAGATAAGATATCAAAAGAATGAAATATATGTAAATGGCAGAGCAATGTATAGTACAATGCAGACGGAATGTGTATAAGTAGATATAAATATACCACAAAATGTAAAAACTTAAAAATTTTTGTGTCAAGATTAACGCAAATCTTATTTTAAATATTTTTGTATAATATAATAGAAATGTAGCTATATTTATATTATCGAAAAATCAAATTATCAGTTTAACACTTAACAATTTAGTAGTGCTTACAGATATGGACAAATAATACGTGCCCAGGATTTCACATCAAATCATCAATCGAAGCAAATGATCAAAACAAAAAATCGTTTAAATGAAAAATTAAACGACCTAGAATACTTATCGCCAGAAATTTATCATTCTGTTATAAGGCGTGCATAATCGAAAATTATATATTTATTTGCAGAATTTCCAAACAATTCAAGCAAATATTAATGAGTCAGATTCACTATCACCGCAGTATGCAGTATCATATACATAGGCAGTAGGTATCAATATCTGATTTCAATTTGATGCTGTGACTGGAGGTGTGAATGCTAACGAGTCGCGTCAACTGTCATATGTCATACGACATGACGGGCGTGACACTAAGCCCTACTAATGATTTTATTTAGTCGACATGCACATATCTCACTGATTACTAGATTGTATGTTCGAAAACATTTCACGCAGAAGGAAACTTACGAAACTGAGACATTAAAGTTACCATTTAGAATTCGTCGCAGCATTTTTCTTTAGTTGTACTCAACTCATTTGATACGTCGCGGTCGCGAAAAATGCATTCTGCTCGATGATGACACAGCCGTGCCGAATGCTACTGACAAGAATCACGTAACTGGTA
This sequence comes from Sesia bembeciformis, assembly GCA_943735995.1. NCBI lineage: Eukaryota > Metazoa > Arthropoda > Insecta > Lepidoptera > Sesiidae > Sesia > Sesia bembeciformis. The sequence goes on from OX031031.1 coordinate 11,418,387, forward strand.
CATTTGTTTGTCCACAGTTACGAACGATTATTGTTATGAGGTGTTAGCAGCAAATATTCCATATTTGTGAGGGGCGTGAACGCCTCGCCTTTAGGAGGTGAAATCTATTGTAAACATTATGTGGAATGCGTGCCCTTTCTGGCTGTCAAGCACCCGCGGCATTGGCAGAAAAGCGTATAACGATTTGATTGACAGCTTGCTTGCGGCAGGTCATCCGCACATCTACACGCACAGTACCCACAGATTTATCATAAGTCACTGTAAGAAAAAAATAATACCAATGAATGTTTATTGTCATTTTACAATAAGTCATTGTCTTCGCACAGTAATTATGTCTACTTTATTACGTCATTTGTATTCATCAATGTCTACTTTCACGTACTCTTCCACTTAGTTTATTGAAGTGGTGAACAATTGTCGATACATCATCAATTATAATTATATACTCGTATGTATAAAAAAGCTGTATTTTTTCTGCAATAATACGCTTTTTGATGCCTTTTTGAAAATAAACTCGTTGTTTATTTTCAGCGGGCTTTTAAAATGATGGTATTTATTGGTTTCGTATTGTCCAATCTTCAGTATCCTTTCTAATCTTTTTTCAAATTCACTCCCAAATCTCCAAAAGTACGCAATATATCCGTTGGAGTGACAACATTTGTCATTCTTTACTGACGTCGACTCATATCACGGATGTCCATTGGCCACAATATACTCTTACTGCAAGGAATTGTCTGTTTATCTGCCACATTCTATAACAAAAATTAAGTTCGCCTTTGGTAATCTACCGTTAAATTATCCTGAAGCATGTAGTTCGACTATTGGAACAGTATATATTGTCGATTGAACAGAAATGGCTAGCAAGTCCATAACTTTAAAGCTCTTAAAAGTTACCAAAACAATTAACCCTGTACTATAATAGCCCAGGAACTAGTATATTATTTATACGACATACCCATTTGGTTTAACTTTAATTCGAAGTATTTAAAGTAAGAAGGGACATTTGCTTTCTAAATTAATATATCGGATGCATTTCCTATCTAATAATACCAGTCTGTAAAATAAAGTAAAACGCCTTTGTAAACTGAGTTGTAGATGTTATGACAGGGTGTGACATCCACATTCTCGGGTGACAGTTTTTACACAATCGCGTTTGTTTTGGGCGGCGGGCGGTGGCAGGGCGCGCGTCGGCGCAGGTTCTCACGCGCGCGCAGTGCACGCCGACCAAACACCACGACCACAAGTGCGCGACTCTCATCAGTTACCATCATACCTATTATAGTGGAATATCTTCACATACAGACCAACCTCTAATAGTGCCCCGTGTCCTGCCCGCCGACACGATGCTCCCAGTGAGTATCAGTGATTGTTATTCTAATATAATTAGTGATTTGTCACAGTGATTTCAACTTGTTACAGCTAAATTAGTGTTGTGAATAATTATGAATAATGCGTGTTATGACTATGATTATTATTTCCTTCCTTCTAAGTTTTTCATTCACTGATACAGTTAGTAGCATAAATAAGTAAGAACGCAGTTTCTCTTCACTCAACAACTGAACATTTTTGGTATTTTAAAATTATGTTAAGTTTGACAATTATCGTAGAAGCCTAGTTACGTTAATAGGTAAATATGTACAACATATTTTCATGTTCGAAATATTAATTACAAAGATGTTAGAAAACTATATTGTTGTTAGCTATAGGTACTGATGTTATTACTATTATTTTTTGATATTTTTCAAAAATTGACCACTATATTATTTTTATCAAAAAATATTGTAAATATTGTACAGCGACGAATTCTCATTTACACACTTCGAATTGACACTTTAAAGCGAAAGTGAAACCCTTTAACCCATAGTTCCTCAACTTTTTCAATGTCGCGATCCCCTAAAAAGACCAACAAGAAAGTAAATAACCTCACGACCTAATAAATAAGTCATAATTATGTTTTTTACCTTTTAATATTTCATTATGAATCTAATGATGTGATTTGATTATAATTAGATTATAACTTATAAATAATAGATTTTTCAGTTATGTATTATATAAGTGCGACCCTCTGAATACGTGACGGCACGGCCTGCGGGTCGCGACTCTTGGTTGAAAAACGACGCTTTAAACCCATGAAAGCGAGCAGACAGGAAAGACTGTCGTACATATTTCATCTTGAAACACAACATGAGATAATTGCCGTGCTTGACATTAGGTCTCGGGGGAAGGCCAGATGAATTTCGTTTCACCAAGGAACTATGAATTTATATACATTTTTACAGTATACAAATGAATGTCCGCCCCTGTACATCTTCAAAGCATATTATTCACTTAAATACTTTAGGTAGGTACTTTCGTTTCCCTGTCTTTTTACAAATTTCATGCATGAAACATCCAACGGAAGTTTTATGAAGGGTTTCGATAGTGCCATTCAAACTTCTTCATTAAGCACACATTTACTTACAAATCTTAACAATTCTTAAGTTAAGAACAATCTATTATCATTATTAAAAAAATGTTTACATGGACATTATCAAAATTCGACAACAAAAATATAAATCTTTGATAATATGTCTTTCGCGTATTAGTGCAAAAAATACGGAATATCCTAAGCTTATTATGTTATGAATTAAATCACTAATGCACTTTCGAAATGACGCAACTTATGCATGCGTGATGATGCGATCAGCTCGTTTACATGAATCGTCGGAAACTACGCCTATTAAGGATTCATCCGATGTGCGGAATTCTGCAACGACGAGCAACACGTGCCTTGGGTTGCAGCCCCATTGCTCGCGAGAGCCATTCTTCGGGACTCTGTGTAATGGCCTTCGCTTAGATGTAGTAACATAATCACCCCGCTTATATATGGGGTAGGCTAGGCAGAGTATTGACGTATTGACCTTGGAGTTCGTAGTGGGCACATCACACAGCCGTGACTTTCTCACAACATAATATTATACAATTAGCATATAAATGTAAGAGATAATCATATGTAATAACTGGCTGTAATTTGTTTCTAACGACAAAAATGTATATGAAAATGACTAAATGTCTCAAAAAATAAGATCAAAACAAAAGGAATAAAAGTATTATTTTTTAAAACTTTATTTTTTGACACAGTATGGCAAATACGTATAAGTACAGTACTTTGGTTATTTTGTTATATTTGGATATATTTTTTATCTTGTTCATCCATTACATTACATCGTCTAGAAGTATAATTTGTTTGTTTCTTAGATGAAAATAACAACGCTACTGGTTGCTAATGGGTTAACTGTATATTTTCATAAACAAACTCAGAAGTGAAATTGAAACATTTGCCGGGGTTTCTACTAGTAAAGTAGATTTCATACAACCGGTCAAACTGCATTCAAATGACGCTAGAATAGGCAATTTTCAAGATTTATCTCAAATTCCAAAAACAAGAATTATAAGACTTACTGACCTTCTTTCTTTAAAAACAGTTTAATAAAATTCCAAAATAAAATAGTACTCAAAGTTATATTATAAATAAACGAGGTGGAGGTCCAAAAATTTCCGGCTCGACAAAGAAAAAAGACACTCGAGTTCATGAAACAATTTTTATTTTTCAATATAGTCTCCGTCTATTTGAAACTTGCTAGTAAATAGCTCGATGTACTGAATAGAGCAAAGCAGTACTTCTCTCCGAAGCAATGCTTGTCGTTTTATAAAGCTAAAGTTAGGCCCCGCACAGAGTACTGAACACGAGGCATGAACTCTAAAAATTATCCACGAATTATAATAGCAGGATAAATTATAATTACAATGAAGTATAATTTGTTTATTTTTAAACATCTAGAAATATGTCAGGTCAGTAACTTTTGGACCTCACTGGTATCATGTTATGTAATTATGTGTGATCACATTACGAATATTAAACAATTTGTTATAAAATATTGATTTTAGCCTATAAACATACCAATGACAACTAAATGAACTATAAAACGTAATTTTATGTGTTAAAAATGTTCTTAATAACCTAAATCCAAACATTTAAATCCAATCAGATGAGTTAATGATTTCACTTACGTAACCAATATACCATAGTGTTCGTGAGCACATCTATTAAGAACTACATTGACATAGCACCTAACGGGTTATGCAACACAAAAGCGGAACCTGTTGACTCTTCACATAATGTCTCCGTGACCTCTCAGTGAGAAACTCTATCTTTTACCCAACTGGCATCGAATTGAGTTTAATTTTTAACTGCCACAGGTAATCACTAGTAATCTGGAAGATATATTGAGATACATTTTAATTGAAACTAAATTGCCCATCCGTCTTTGTTGAAATGGCTATTGCATCTCGTCTTGATAAAAGTAGATAAGGTTGAAATGTTCATCAAGAAAATATAAGCTCAACTAGGTTAAACACCAGTTAGGTTGATTAATTTCGTAATCTTGGTGATTACATATCGTACATTTCTTTGAGGATGATAATATGTATGTTGTAGATATTTACACCGTAGATATAAGTACCACAATTTCCGCCAAAACATTGAAGTTTTCAAGTACCATTCCTCATGAACTCAAAATGTTCTAAAAATTTAGCATTTAGGCATTATAAAAGTGGTAAGGTTATGTATAAGTATACCATACCATCAGCCTATGTCTCTCCATTGCTGAATATAGGCCTCTCCCAAAGTATGTAAATCATAGATATTAGTATGTAAATAATAATAATAATATATGTATTTAGAATGTCTATCGATTAGAAAAGTTGGCAGTGAATAGCAGCAGCAGGCATAGGCCTGCTGCTGCTTTAAGGTTCGGTTTTTGATGAGACAAACATATACCTGAAAAGAGGCTTTATTCAAGATCTGGGTAGATTGTTTCCATCTCTCTGTGTCTTGACTCATGACACAGAGAATCCTTGTGTGAACTACTAAGGGTAACATTATTTTTAAATTGTAGTAAATGTTAACAAAAATCTCGGAAAATAAAAATCCAATGGTACCCGATTTGGTGATTACTTCATTCTTCACTCTCTGGCCAGACAGCCATCGCCAATAAAAGCTAAAGAGTCGAACCAATATAAACACGTAACACATTATTTATGCATGCATTGGAAAAAGGAAGTCATTTAATGTTGGTTACAAAAGTTGACATAACAATCTCGCCGCGTACTCGTATCCTGTTGCTTTGATGAGACATAACAAACGATTCTATGTCGTGTCAGTTAACAACTGTATACCTAAGTACGATACGATATCAGACTATAACGCTTCAAACTAGAGCATAGGCATCCTCTTGCAATCACGAGGAATTTCCGGAGATTTCGTGTTCATGAGGAGATTTCATAATTCACAGAACATAGCGAAACCGTAATTAGCCCTTTTTCATCCACAACATGGTCATGTATGGCTTCAAAACGCCACGCTGGCTAAGAGGGCTTATGGGCTTGTGGTAATGACATTTATTTCTCAGGGCTTGTGATAATGATTTAGTCGCTTTTTACGACACCTACTGGAAGAGACGGGGTGGGCTCACACCGCCATACGGCCACTGTGATCATTGCCTAGTGATCATTGGTAGATATTACACGTATCCCATTGTCTTTTAATTACTCGAACGCGCCGGTCACCTAACGATCTTTTTCTTCACCGCCGAGCTAGTGATAATTGAGGGGGAGAGTGCACGCTGCAATCCAACAGCCGCTGGGCGCGCTCGACTGGCCACGTTACCCCTCTCTCACAGAAGACTACCTTGAAATGTACTGCATTTCCCACTTTATCGTATTTTCCCAATGTACGTACGTGTTTCGGTAGTGAGTGAGGTGTGCCAGAGCCCATTCCCATCCCATCCTATCCCTCTCCATTTTCCTAACCCTTTCTCCAAATCCATTCCTATATCTTCAAAGGTAGGCAGCGCATCCGGGGGCGTGCCAACATTTGTCATTTTGGACTAATGTTGGCATGTATCCCGGATGTCTATGGGCGACAGTATCCACTTACCATCAGGTGGACTGTATGCTCGTCTGCCAATTTGTACATAAAAAAAATAATTAAATATCCGTGCTTTAATGCAAAAGTCAATAATAGAGACCAGAGCTTTTATTTAAAGAAAGAAGGCGACAGATGAGTAGTCAGTTCACTTAGTGGTTGCCCATCCACGAATCCGCGATACATGTCAACATCAGTCCAGAATGATAAATGTTCGTACGCCCCCGAATGCGCTGCTTGGGGATTTAGGATTTAGGAGGGATAGGATAGGAATGGAATATCTCCCTCACTACTGAAATACATTGAGAAACAATGAGGGAATAGAGGTACTGCATTCCTACTTTATAGTACGAAATGCAGTACATTTCAGACAATGCAATGGGAAATGCAGTCTTTGTGAGAGATGGGCAACTTGGCCAGTCGACTGTGCTCAACTACAGCGTACCTACATCTTTCAAAAGGGTTGGAAATTACTACTTTACGAAAATAAATACCACACCATCCGCCTCCAGTGGAAAGGGAATGTTAGATACCAAGTTGACTCATGCTTAGAAGAAGCAAAAAATTCTCATACTTACAAAAACCCAGAAGAAGATGAATTATGAAGTGTTAATGGGAACATGACATCTTTTTTAATACTAATGTACAAAAAATATCGATAGATCAAATAAATCTACAGAAATTATTGAAAGGTTAATAATTCTAGAAAGTTCCATTTGTCGTGGCACCTCAATTTCAGAACATTCCTGTGAAAATCTCCGTGACCTTTGGGATCTTTGGCGTTTATATTCCGAACAAAGTAGAGTTTCGTAGTCATTTGGAGAGCAAAATAAATCTTGTCAGTAAAAAGTTCGATGTACTGAACAGGACCGAAGCAGTACTTCAGTCCGAGGCAACGCTTTTATAAAGCTAAATTTAGACTCCACATGGAGTAGTGCTCACATTTCTGGACCGATGCACCGAAATACCAGCTCGACCCTTTCGATTCCGTCCAAAGACGTGCTGTTACGTGTATTGTCGACGAGCCCACTCTCACAGGTGGTCTAGAATCGATCAGCATCCGAAGAGATGTTACGTCTCTCTGGGTTTTCTACCGCCTCTATAATGATCAATGTTCCGAAAAAATGCTCAATTTGATGCCAGCTTCAGGTTTTTACCATCGCACTGCACGTTATCATCGTGCGGTTCATGCGCACTTGACACAGAGTCGCTGCGTACAGTGTGGTCAAAAAGACACTTTATACTGCGAACCCGAAAGTTGTGGAATGAACTGCCAGTTGAGATTTTTTCATTAAGCTACTATATGGGCCTCTTCAAGAGAGCTGTGAACAGGATTTTGGAAGGTCGACGAGCACCCGCAAGCCCCTTGGTGTTGCAGATGTCCAAGGGCGGCGGTTACCATATGCCATTATGTGGTCCGAACGCTCGTCTGCCATTAATTCCATAAAAAAAATTATTAAGCATTTTATTGGTAAAACCTAATTAAATTCTTGTCTTGATTTTGATCAAGAGAAGAGTGTAACTGGTATTTTCACTCTTTCAAAATGATAAACTGTTTTTTACTAAATGTGTTTGAATGGATTATTAAATTCCAGTTGCACATAAAGAAACCCTGTATAAAGCTGCTATAAACCTCCGCAGTGGGTAAGGTCTTAGAAAAAGAAAGAACTTTCCGAGGGCAGCAACAATCAGTTCGTGAACATTTGATTACAACAAAACTCATTATATTTCGGGATTAGTAACCGACAAGTTATCGATAGCTCATTTCTATTTTTATGCAGCTTGTATTTCAGATTTATTCCAATATTTAAATCGATCACTAACCTAGTGCATCCTTTTATTTCAACATAGAAAATTATGATTGTTCCACAAATACTTATTACTCGTCTTCTATTTGATATAATTCCGATAAAGCGCACATCTTTTAACGAACAAGATGTAGATAAGTTTACGAGCATAATGCAATCTAGTAAAGGCAATACGTGTTGTCGATCATGAATCACGATCAATTATTACATTATTCGTCCATCCCTTTTATCTGAATTAAGTGCCGACAAGGGCCGTCGGCTATGATCAGTCATGGTAGTACACCAGCATTTCTTTTATAAAATGATGGATAGACAGACAACGTAGGTAAAAAGAGTTTATTTCGTGCTGGATTAAGAACGATCTTATAGTAATGATAACTCTTTGTTACATTTGATACTATATACGATGGATATAAAATTTAAATAAGCTAATATTTAATTAAAATTAGACTTAAAGTGCCGAATTAATTTCCCACTACTTATTAATTTCATATTATAAAATGCCATCGGTACTTTTACATCGTATACTAAAATTTTTAGAGAGATTACTATCTTTAAATAGAAAAGTCACGGGTAGTCAAATAACAATCTCCGCGGATTGTTCTGGCAGATGCAATCGTCACTAACACAAAAATCGTTTTAGTGCCCAGTTTCAAAGTCTCGCCGTGAGAGTGAAAGCAGTGAAGATATCTGTGTAATTTTGAACATATTTTCTCACGATCTTTTACCACTGATTAAAAGCATTTTACTTTATAAACGTTGTTGAGTAATTTAAATTTATCTATTCATACTTTATTCGCAAGTGTGTCTTTTGTTTGTATTGGAACTAATTGCTTTATAACTCGAACAATTCGTCTTCGATTACGATATGAAATAATGAATGACTTTCTGTAGTGAACTCTTACACCTTCGAGAGACTTATCTCTTCATTTAGTCTAAGCTTTCGACCATCGTTTGTTTCATTGAGGGTAAACACAAAGGTTATGTTACGGTTGTGCAACACCATTAATCTTGATGCCAGTGAACCTATATAACTCAAATAGGGTGCACTATATTATATATTGCTAATTTATTAAAGTAAATGCATTCCGTCACTTCAGAATTACTTGCCTTTTGATCGACCAATCGACCCATATGATTGATAACTGTTTAAGAAGAGGAGCCGGTAAGTCAATGGAATTTAATAGAAGTCTGCCTTATGAGGACAAACCAAATCTTTGATCGTATTACATGACTCACATTTCGCAATGTTCGTATCGCACAAAGAGCGACATGAATATGGTGAAGCAAGTCATGTTCTAACTATGAAATATAGGCTTCGATGTGTGAATACATGGGCATGAATATAGTAGACTAGATATAATTCCAACGCCTACAATTAGATCCACCGGTGTGTAGTATGCGTGACAACAACATTTGAATTGCATGATGATCGCAAGCAAGTGATTGTTCCGTTCTTTACCTTCATTGTTGTTAACGATAAATCATTGTGATATTATATGGTTTCACTGTTTGCTATTAATTTAGACGGTAAAGACGGTAACCATAACAAGTACAAACAAGTACTTAGATGGCCGCGTGGTGTACGCCGGCTCTAGAATACCATCACCCGATCTCTTCCCGTAGGTGTTAAGGGATAACAAAGCGGCTACTACAAGCCCTGTGGAACTACGCCAGCTGTGGACTCGCCAACCCGCTTGATCAAGTATGCTGTTTTAAGGCCATACATCCCTCATGCACAAGATGACATACATGACGTAACTCATTTCCAGCAGTGAACGAGAAAAGGGTTGGTTCTTGTATTTCGGTTACTCAGGTAATTTTATTTATTAATTTGAAACTTTTCACACTTGGCTAAAGTATTCGCCTACCGAGAGTTTGCACGATTACAATCATTTATTGCGTTCTTTAGTTTCAAATTCATATTCGTTGCACTTACAGAATGTACAGGTTTCTTCTACAACATTGTATTTGCTGTTGGCGCCACCTAACTGCGTATTGACTCCATTGTTAAATGATTTGCAAGGAGTTTGTATTTCTTCGAACATTCGATTCACCAGTATGGACATAGCCACGGTGGGGTAGGTTGGGGCGCTCCCCGCCCCCCCCCCCCCCCTGGCATAGGGAAAAATAAGTAACAGACTTTCTGCATTACACTACTTGTATTTAAATTATAAGAAAATTGTTTGCTTTTCCCGCCCTGTATAAAATCCTGACTACGGCCGTGTTAACTAGTATTATCAGTATTATGTTAAAATGTCAACAGGTATCTACCTAGTTGGAAAAAAAAGAACTTTGAAATTGCTTTTTCCACATACAGCTGCCTATATAATAGAACTCTAACATTAAATGAGACGAGTTTATAACAGTATGTCAGACTTTGATTAATTAATGTCCAGTGTTGGCGTAAGCATAACAATCGAGTATTGAAATAGCTTCTGCGACATGTAATTATCGTGTCATATTGTTTAACTGTTCGTGGTTGCCATTTAAATAATTCAATGCTATAGAATTTTACTGTGAACGCATATGTCATGTGTGACGTAATCTGATTAAAGAGACCTTATTGCAGTATGGACTCCAATAGGTTAACATTTTCTGAATTAAAATTTCGTTGTTCATGATTTATAGTATATTTATAAGTTTTTATAATTTCCATGAATTTCTGTACTGAAAGAGTAGTGCAGTACCTAATTATAACAATAAAAGTCCAGAAAAAGGGATTATTTTTACACCTTTTAAACCCACCTTTTTTAAATTGATACCATACCATTTACCTTTTGTTATTTTTACAGTAAAATAATTAACAATAATAAAAAACTATATATCACTTTATCTCAATTTTAAACATTAATTAATAGGTTTCTCGAGATCTCGAGATCCGGCATCATAACCTTAGCATGTTGTCTACCGTCTATTGTATATTAAAAATGAGCTATACTTCTGCGGTCAATGTTCTCCCGATACTATCATCTCATTATCATCAATACACCGATGGGCGATATTGGTTGGGTAACGAACTGTTGGAGCTTCATCAATATGCATAAATAAATATATGTAATCATTAAGCTAGTGTACATCAGAGAACATTATATAAAGTAAATTATAAAGAAGTTCTGTCGCATAGTCAAAAATAAACATGGCTCAAGATATAATAACATTTCCGAAATTCTATTTTATATTATAAAATATCGCGTAACTATGTTTATTTTATTTGTGTAAAATTATAATTTAATTTATAACAAATTATTCTCTACAGTTTTTGTAATTTTTATAAATTATTTTCATACAAAATGTCTAGCGACGCAGTGCAATACCCTATTTCGTATACGACATCGCGGATGTCTATGGACGACAGAATCCACTTACCATCAGGTGGACTGTATGCAATTCTGCTGCGATTTTCTATAAAAAAAAATATATTTGTTTATTGAAGCTTAGAAGTCAATAATGCATTTTATGTATTTTTTCATTAACTTGGAAAAATATGTATAATAAATGAGTATGGAAGATGCTCTCCATATTTCACTTTGCGAAGGGAGTCTGCAATGTCATAGATCACTGCTAGCACCGTTAGGCAAGGTATTCTGTGAAGTTATGTAAAGCAATCCGTCCCAGTGTACACTAAGCCTTAAAGTATGTTGTGCGATGTGAATGATTATTGGACCAGGGGCTAATTTGTTACCTTTCAACTGTTGCCGATAGCTCAAAAAGCGGCCGAATACATATTTGAAATCTTGTAGCTTAGGAATTTATTAATGATTTGTATAATGTACCCATAGGTCACGGGTGATGTTGCATAATGTTTTGCAAAATATTATCTATGGGTATTTTTTATAGCAAGATGATGACAGAAAAGCTGATAAGCCACCTGGTGATAAGTGGACACTATGGTGTACGTGTCGCACATGGAAATACGCGATGCATGCTAACATAAGTCCAGAATGACAAACGTTGACACGTTCCCGGATGCGACGCGTACCTTTAGAAATTTAGGGAGTGGAGTTGGGAAAAGGATTCAGAAGGATGGAAGATAGGAAGTATAAAATTCCTAAATAATCCTTTGCGTCGATTGTTATATTCATTACATCTTCAAGAGAAACAAACAGCACAGATACGGCAACTACAGATAGAATAATACAAGTAAAAATATGAGCCAGTAATGTTTCCTCATGTTTCAAAATTATATAGTTTATAAGTCGGGTGACGAAAAATGTATAATAAATCTTTGTTTAACATTACAACATTAGTTTTGTTTGAGGATATTTTTTTAAATTTAATTTAATAGGTTATGGCCCAGAAACCTTGTGTTCCGCATTTCATGCGAGTATCATGTAGGATGTAGGTGTTACGAACGACAAAGAGAAAGAATTGTTATGCAATAAAATTCTTAAACAATGATTCTTATGTTAACATCAATAGGTTATTTTTCCAGTCAAACGCTGCTGTGTAATACTGAACTGTTATTAAGTTTTTATTGTAAAGTACACGTACACATTACAACGCGCAAGAGTAAAACCACCTCCAACTAGCTATTATTACGAGAGGTAATTAAATGTATTAAATAAAAAATAATGAATCAGTAGCGAATAGATAGCAGACAATTTAAAGGTGGGATTAGGTTTAGGACCTTCTGGTAAAAATTTAAAAAAATATGTAAATATTGAGTAATTTTCTTAGTAGCACTCTTACATGACATTCTTAGTAATTTTTAATTATTTACTCATGATATGCTGCTCATTTAGTATGCTTGTATGTAGTTAGTATGTAGTATGCTCATGATATAGGGGAAGAGTGCACACTGCATTTCCACAGCCGCTGGGCGCACTCGACTGACCACTTTACCCCTCTCTCACATAAGACTACCTTGAAATGTACTGTATTTCCTACTTTATCGTATTTCCCCAATTTACGTACGTGTTTCGGTAGTGAGTGAGATATGCCAGAGCCCATTCCCATCCCATCCTATCCCTCTCTATTTTCTCAACCCTTTCTCGCAATCCATTCCTTAATATGCAAAGGTGGGCAGCGCATCCGGGGGCGTGCCAACATTTGTCATCTGGACTGATGTTGGCATATATCGCGGATGTCTATGGACGACAGTATCCACTTACCATCAGGTGCACTGTATGCTAGTCTGCCGCCTTTTTTCTATAAAAAAAATGTTTTTGCTGCTTGCTTAAATACAAGCCTATTATTTTATTAGTACTTTCAGCTTGTGCTTCTCCACTGATGGATACACAAGTAGGTCTTACCCACCTACCAACATATCAATACCAGTCATAAAACGAGTAAATACAAAAAGGACTACCGAACAACACTTATGAATAAAATATCTTTACCAGATAGTAAGAACAATACGCACCTTGAGACACCCAGACAATGTAACGTATAACAATAAGTGTAAACAAATAGATAACTCTAACTTGCCTCTACCGCTGCATTCAATGCAGCGTGCTATCGTTTGATCAATGTTAATTAGTCCGTAACAAAAGACAATGCGTGTAGTGGCAACAAATATTGCATATCATAGCCTAATATTACAATGTAGCAAAGCACATCGCCTGTTTACAACATACAACAATACTAATTCTCATCCAGTTTCAATTTTAATGACCTGGCGTAACCAATGGGATGCTTATTCAACAACCCTACGTAATGTCACCATAGTTTTTCGTGAAACTTAATTAATTTTATTTCCCACAATAATGTCACAACGTCATCTCGGATTTCTTCATGTTGGTGAAACTTTACAAACTTTTACCCAATATGTTTACTATTGGGTAAAATAGTGTTTAACCTTGTAATCTACACTAATATTATAAAGAGGAAAGATTTGTATTTTTGTATGTTTGTAACGAATAAACTCAAAAACTACTGGACCGATTTCAGAGATTCTTTCACCATTAGAATGCTACATTATCCCTGAGTAACATAGGCTATATGTATTACTAGAAAAAAATAGGGATCCCTCAAAATAAAATGGCTATATTTTATTTTGAAATTTTGAAAAAAAAAAAGTATAATTTTGTCGGTCTATGCATGGACCAGTTCGATGACACAAAGCACAATAAAGCACTTAACGTTGAATATTGAAATTTTCGTTTGTTATCTATGTCAAGAGATATGCCTATACTTAACAATGGATCTGATGGTATGGTGTTTTTCGATGTTGTTTTAAATAATTTCCTTAGAAAATTTTCAACTACATATATAATGTACAAATTCTACATTAAAACTCATTTTATAAACTCTGATATCAAAATTGATATCAGACTCATTTAAAAGTGAAATATCACGAGACGGTGATATAGCCGCAAGTGCAGTGAGCTTTCGTTTAATTCCTCTATTGAATGTTGACAAGGGGCCATTACGCAAAATTTATGTGGAATTGCTAGCATTATACTGTGCACTGACTCTAAGGTCACTGGACTAATATGAACTTTGCGAGTATATTGTTCACTAGCGACCCGCTCTTGTTTCGCATCGGTTTATAAGTTTTTTTTCAATTTTTTTTCTTAATTTCAATATGTAATATATTAGATATATTAGATACGGATATATATTAGATACGCATATATTAGATACGGATTATGTAGCTTCCTATATGTAAAATAATTTTTGAAATCGGTTCAGTAGTTCCAGAGATTACCCCCAACATACCTACAAGCACACAATTTCACCTCTTTATTATATTAGTAGGTATAGATTGTCAACTTGACCAATGTTCATAAAACCTAAGTTTAATATTAATTACTTGACCAAACGTATGAGATAAATCAAAATTGCATAAAGTAGTTTCTATGATTATTGCATCACAATTAGAAAATAAATAACAAACAATTTATAAATACATAGTTGTCACTCATACTTCAGGGCCCGTATTAACATAAGTGTTGGTTGACATAACCTATGGACACGAAAAAGCGGTATATTGCCGGTAAAGTAATATATTATTATTTATTACTTAACACGTATTTTTTACATAATACTGTATATTATTATGTAAAAATACTTATAAAGTATAAGCCTGCTAACTTACATTGAAGATATATTGATGGAGGCAATACTGATTGGATGATAAATCTCATACGAATGTAAAAATGATCAAAAATTGAAAAAAATAATTGAAATAATAAAAATTAATTTGAGAATGAATATCATTGCTAATTATTATCGGGGAATCAAAAATTGAAATAGAAAACTGAAAAGAGTAAAATTTAGCATCAGTTGGTATTAGGATCACTTATAAATTATAATACGTTAGATCAAAAAAAATAAAAAAAAAAAAAACACGTGGATACCTCTACTTACTGACTTTACATCAAATACAGACAAATGTGAAGTTGAACAAACAAATGGATCAAGTTCGCATAGTGTAATTGTAATTCGATTGTGAATATAGAGGAAACTAATTTTACACCACTTACTGTTCAAGAAAGGTAGCGCTCATTGACATTATTAATAGTTTCCGAGATGATTCAATGAGAAAAATCGCTTGAGCGCTGTTAGGGACGATTCACACAGACTTAAGAAATTTAACTCTACGTAACTATCATTTGTTATTTAAAGAAAGAAGATATTTGAATTAAATCTAAATCCCCTCCAATAAGTTATCATTAACAATAACTATAATAAAACCATCTGGAGATTATAGCTTAACTATATCAAAACTAGTGAAGGATTTAATTTTATAGTTTATCGTAAACATACGTTGTTTACGTATTAGGAGCTTTATTTTATTTAGGTATACCACGAGTAGGTATGTTACTAAACAAATAGTGGATCAATGATTTCCAACAGAATATAAAGACCTTTTGTTTTATATGTATTTTGGTCAGACGCGTATGATTCAGTAAATAATACTACGGTTTATTTCCTTGTTATTTAGCTGCAGGTCGAGCGTCAAGTGTCCTAAGATAAAATCAAGCCTTTATATATCATAACTGTTACTGGCCAGATAGTTGCGAGCTATAAGGTTTTTTTCTTTTTCACAATAGTATTTTAGACGGGATATTATTTATTAAACCTATTAGGTAGTCGTGTGTTAAATCCGTTTCTTGAATATTTTAACTAACAGCAATGCTCTCTTTCAAATCATGTTTTTAGTGTAAACCATGACCTCTGTAGATAGACAGAAGGCAATAAATTACAATTATCCTTTACGCTTATCATTTGAAATAATTAACAATTTACTCTTTCAATTAAAGACTTCTGAAGTAAAGTTAATTTTCTTTCTTCATACAAAGCTTTAAGATATGACTTTACATTGATATGACTGGTAGTGTTGTTGGTGTTTGATGTACTTTCATAGAAGCCGGCAATATTCTTCCATAAAAAATGTTAACACATTTAATTGCGTCCTACAAGTTGTTCCTTAGGTAAATAAGATAAAATAAGGTTTACAGTTGCGGTGTCACGTGCACAAATTCTTAACCGATTTTACATTTTGTGAAATATAAAATAATTACTTCATTACCTTTGATGATGGTTCATATTTGCAAGTGATTAATGACTTAATTTGATGTTCGAAACCAAATGCCTTTACCTAACAACATCTAATTATTAATACGTAATACCACCCGAAAGTTAAATATCTAATTCCTAGTAAATATTATGTTCCCGTCACATCTATGAGAAATGAACTCTGATCTTTACGAATATTATTTATAATAACTTCTTTTATGAAATCAACACTCACCTAATTATTTATTAAACTTTATCAATAGTGTTATTCTATTCTTTCACTATTAATTTTGAATGAAAGCAAATTCACATGGAATATGCACGTTGTGATTACAAGACTTTCACTATGAACGTACGCTATGACTGGCGGCGAGTTTCAAGTGGGTAATAAATACACACTCAGCTCCGCAAATGTTTAGAAATAACACTAGAAAGCATCGCGCTGCTAAATATTGATCATTATAGGTACTATTAGCACAGATATTGTATTCACGTTTGCATACTTGCATTCCTATTGGCTTAATGTTATAGTAAATACATCCCATTTGAATATAATTATGCATAATTCTAAAATATTCTGTACTCATACTCATATTGTACTTATTATAATTACCTATAATTCCCATCTCGGGTTTCTACAACCGCACCTCCCGTCACACAAGTGCGGTCCATCCGCATTTCCTCGATACGGATGTGTCGCGCACTGTTCGGTCCAAAAATTACTTTATACCTCGAACCCGTAGGCTGTGGAACGAACTGCCTCAAAAGGTCTTTCCATTAAGCTACGATATGGGGTTCTTCAAGAGAGCTGTGAATAGGATTTTGCAAGGTCGGCGGCGCGCCCGCATACCCCCTGGTGTTGCAGGTGTCCATGGGCAGTGGTAACACTTACCATCACGTGGGACCGCTTGCTCGTCCGCTCACTAGTATATTAAAAAAAAAAACCTTGAATCAAATTTAATTTTAAAACACATTCTTCTGCTAAACAAGAAAATAATTAATCTATAATACTAATTCACAAGGTCTGTAATACAAATATGTTCACTTATTATACATATTTACATCTACCTACATATCTCTGTTTGTATTCTTAACATTATACTATAAAACCTTTTGTATAATTAAATTGTTTTTATTTTAATCTTTCGATATCAACTTATAAAGTCCTATCAATTCATAGTGTAGTGCACAATCAAGGGGTCACGATTCATTAACTCTTAACACAAGAAATTTGAGGGATGTCAATGCTGGATCCCATAGCCAACAAGTCATGTTATCCCACTCTCATGTAAAGAAGATTGCCGTGAAATGTAGGTATTTAAGAGTTGCCAAAATCCATTTCTGTTCCACTTCCGTTCCCATCCTATCAAATAGAGAGTTACTATGTATTATGAGGAAACCCTCTCATTTCATTATACTCCATTTTTATAACTTTCCCAATCTTTTTATAAAATTTTGATTCTTAATTTATCAAGACGCGCCGCCGTTTATTAAATTAAACCGATGTTCGACATATACCTCAGACGTTTATGGGTACCGTGGGCAGACTAATAAAGAGTCTGCTTACCATCAGGCGGAATGTTTGTTGGTCTGCATTCTTCTATTAAAGACATTAAAAATATTTCATGAATATTTAATATTCTATTAAAAATATTCTTTAGGATAAGCGAATAAGACCATGACCCACGATTCATTATACGACTACACGATTCGTCATCCCAATTCTAGATTTAAAGTGCCATTTTTAATTGTTGCAGAAAATACTATAAACAACTTAACATATTTTAATGAGCATGAATCTCGCGTAACCTATTTAATAGTACCAATTACGTATAATAAATGTTTACTTAACATTTTAACTTAAAACACTTTAAATAAATGCAGTTTATATAGTCCCTATCGGTTCATCAGGTGTTGTAGCTTCGAAAGTCACGAGGAGCGGCGCGCCCTCACGATGTACTGCATATATTATTTATTTTGTTCTGTTTTATTGCGAAAACAAAGATTCAACTCAGCAGTATACGTGCGACACATTAAAATGTATCTGCACTTTCTTTTACAGAAAATATGCGCACTGAACGTTTGAACTGATAATTTACAGTATGTCATACATATTAATGTTTACTTACATAAATAATACTTATTTAGTTTGCTAATTTAGATTGCACATTCAAAAGGGCTTTATTTTCTAGAATGAAATAAACAAACTTACGTGTGATATAACCAATATGGAAATCAAGTGTTTTCTTGAAGTATATTTTTAATATTCCTATTCAAATTTTTATGAATTATGTATATCTTATACATCATCAAATGTCATCAATCCAATGGAGGAGTCACATTTTGGGAGAAATATCGCTTGTATAACGATTTGCGCAAGGAATTTCGTAAAAATCTGTGCACGCAACTGTGATGCTTATGGTGTCGATGGTAGGTATAACAGTAATTATGTAAATCGACAATAACGCTGTGTGTATAGTGAAATCTACAGTGGTTGTGTGTCTGTCTAACGGGCACGTCTCTATTGTTGGTTTGATGGTATAACATATCAGCGCTTTAGTGATAATCAACGTGATAATCAAATGACTGTGAATGATGCTAAAGTTTAGCATGTCTAATAGCTTCAACATATAAGGTAGATAATTTTAAAATGGGAACATAAAGCTAATTCACACTTAGTCGTACAGTTAAATATATTAAGAAATATGTAATCTTCATAAGAATACTGTCGGCGAAGTGTACAGGAATATCTTAGTGGTCAATACTATGCGTGTAAATGAAAATTGAGAAATGTGTACCAACTTACACATTTTGTAAAGTTCAGTAGTTGAAGGTCAAATTAATTAATTAAAAAAAAACATAAATGAGTCATATTTATTGAGATAGCATCATCAATCGCTGTCCTAAGTATTAATTGCAATAAGTACCTAATTTGAAATTAATGTTCGTTAATTTGAAAAGTTATCGTTATTTAACGCCAGAAGAACCTACTCTCTTGTTGAAATTAATTATTGATTTAATGTGTAGTTAAAAGCCTCTTTTCAAGTATCATTTATTGCATTATAGACATAATGAAAATAAATTTTATATTTCACCTTTTCTTCTTTAAGAGAGCTTATTCGTAACTTTAAGAGAGAGAGAGAGATTCTTAACTCGTCAAATTGAGAATTAAAACAATATTTCATAAGAATTTTAAACAGTACAATAGTTTGTTTCATAGTCCTCACAGGATTTTTTTATTTTGTATAAAAATTAACGTTAAAAGTTAAAATTAACGTAAAAATAATTCAAAAGAATAAATACTAGATTCACTGCCCTTAATATAAAATTATTACCAATTCGTTTGTATAGCATTGTATAGCAAATTACAATAAAGTTGTTTCTTAAATCCAACTTTAGAACGAAGTACCGTATATCATATGGTCTTTTATTTATGATTTATGTACCTAAGATAATGTTGGACGATCGTCTCATAGGTAACTATAGGTTGAATGGTGGTTGTTGACGGTACTTATGGGCATTTGAATAAAGTAGTAGTCAATCAGGTTAGGTTCGCATACATTGACGAGTTGTTGTTCAATGCATAGACGCCGCAACACGCAAAACCACATCCTTAATTCCGCCAATGGAGGAACACTTTGTTTTATAGACCATAACTCCTAACAATGTGTGTAAATGTCTTCCTCTTTGTGTTTTCCTAATATTCTATAATTTCTGGTGGTTTACCAATAAACAGCTTGACACGCGTGAAAATCATGAGTGCAACTTATTGCAACTTTATGTAACCGCAAGATTTCTTTAGGATTAGGATTAGGAATTAGGAATTAAAGATTAGGATTTTTTGTGTCGGAGAAATGGAAATGTATTGTAATTAATTACTAAAAAATTCAATTAAAATGCATGATAGTTGCACAATGAGAAAGGAATGAGGCTCGTTATAGCAATCAAGTGTTACCTATTCTTATTTCGGGTAATAGCATGGTACGGCGGTGTCGGCGGGAGCTCGCGGCGATAGTTGCGCTTCTATGAATTATAATTGTAGCTATGAGCTTTGACTGTGCTCTGGCGCAACATAAGTGCCTTTAATAAAATTGGTGTTACTATCGGAATTAATGTTATCTATACATACATACATATAATAAAATTGTAACCGGCCGATGTCTGTACATTATAGATATTGAAAAAAACGAATATGGTGCTAATTGAAAAAAACTAATATTGAAAAATCACTAATAAAGTAAGTGCTTTATTAGAGCAACAGAAGCCAAAACAACAATTTTTAGAAATTTTGTTTGTCTGTCTGTCTGTATGTTTGTACACGCATCACGCAAAAACTACAGCATGGAATTGAATGCAGTTTTCACCGATGTATTGCTAGAGGTCTAACTTAAAATATAGTCTCCATTTTACCACAGGAAAATATCTTATTCCGATTGTTTTAAATTTATTAAACCGAAGCGAAGTGAGGGCGGGTCGCTAGTACTTAATATATCTATAATTGTTTGAAACAAGCAAGTTTATTTGTTAAGTTACACAAACAATAAACAGTAGACAGTACGTACTAATTTTAAATTAATTACGTGTGTGTATACCCACTAGTTGTATTTGTAAGAAGCAACATTATTTTAATAGGTCTTCATTCACATAATTTTATATTGGCGACAACATAATCGGGCTTAATGTAATCATTAACATAGCATGAGTATCAAATTGCATTCATGTGAAGTCATTATCCATCACAAGCGAGCATCTCAAAGTACGTAACTAATGATTAGTGTCAGTGTATATGTCATGAAGTGACTTAAGTCAACCGCAGAGGCTGAGCAAATTATGTATTCAAAGTCAATTGAAGGCAGTGTTAGAATATCTGAACCAATAATACTCGATTGTTAGCAGATTGGTACCTTCACGATCAGTCCTTTGATCAACAAAAGCAATCTCACTGTACTGAATAGAAATCTCTTCGTTGACAAGGCAACTTACGTAACCAAACTCCACACGTTTATGGTATTGTTGATGGCGTAGTTTACCGGAGTTCACATTCGGATATACTTTGCTCATCGAAACGGATTGAGTTCCCACAATAGATGTAAAATAGAATTACTTTGTTCCCGACGCAGTGACCAAAATAAGTGACAATCAATTACAATTGACAACGAAATTAGCAATTTAAATTTTAATAAATAACCTTTACTGCACTGCCTCATCATTTATCGTAGGTACATTATTTTCAAATTTATGATTAAGGTTTCTGTTGAATTTTAGTTCATCAGAAAATTAGCAATTTAAATTTGAATTGAATTCTTTCCTTTTGTAGGTATTGTTATTATCATAAAGTGTCAATAAATGAATGTAATATATAAACTCTTACATTTTTAGGGTTCCGCGTCCATTTAGGAACCGTTATAGATGCGCTATGTCCGTCCATGCCAACCGTCTGAACATAGTATGTATGTCAAATTAATATATTATGTACATAAACTTAATTAGGAAATAAAGGAAATTTGAGAAAAATAATAAAAAAAATAAAAAGTGAAGAAAAGAAATATTCACCTAATGGGGTGAAAAAACATACGTTGAATGGAACATTGTTAGATAGGTCTTATAAAATGCAGCAAAAATGTTATGATTTTTTTAACCGGCATGAAGTATTATTTCCATTTATATCCTCCGTTAGGAAAGAGTACCTTCTACTTGAAGAAAAACGTTGTAGGAAATCTGAAAAAATCTGAATTATACAGTTATTAAGTTCTTTTAATGAAAAGTATCACTGACACTAAGGCAAAGATATTTTTAAATGTATTTCCAATGAAATTAAAAAATATTTTTTTTTTTAAAGAATTAACATACTGAACTACAGTATAATACAGTTCTAGAACTCACTCGGTAAGAAAAGGTATGTTCGGTTAGTTCAGGAAAGTTAATCTAAAACCGCTACGGAATCCTACCTAACATGTGTTTGTTCTACACGGTCTGGGAGTGAGAAAGAAGGCTTTTAAGTGCACATTGCATAATGCTTTGTTATTTAAGTGACTTTGTTCTGTTATAAATAAAATTCTATTTGGTTTAAAGATGAACATGTCATGAAACAAAACAGATTGTGTTATCACAACTTAAAAAACAAATATCAATAAACCCGTGAAAATACGCTCAAAAGGGGATTATTAAAAATAACAAAATCTTATACTCAGGAATACCTACCTACTCCTCTATTAGGTAAGTTGCTTGCCCTTTGACTGGTAAGAATTCTCGTGGCATTAAACTGCTGGTTACACACTAACTGGACCCGGAAACATGTATGCTTATATTTTCCTTGTAAGCTTAACGAAAAGTAGCACATATGACGTAAAAGTCCTGTTATTGCAATTAATTGTACCAAAGAAATAAAATGTTTGTTAGTTAGTTGTTTATAACAATTCAAAGAAAGGCCTATTTTTTAGCGCAATAATTAGTTAGGTAAATGTGATTACAAAAATGGCAGAAAATATTTTTTTTACCTATTATATCTATATCTAATATATTTACCAGTACGAAACTAAAGGAGGACTGAAGTATCTAATAACCAAACCTTCTAATGTCTGTGTCTATTTACCCAGTAATTATAATTATAAGTCAACACATCATATGGCAATAAAATATGACAAATTGTTTGGCTAGTTTGGTTTAACAAAGTGCCTTCATAAGCGACCTTTGATACCCAACGATGCGCATCACTTTTGACCTCTCTCATATCCGGATCTCTTTATGAACGAATCTGTAGAGTATCCATAAGAGTCGTGTCAATAGTTCTATGTGTACGTTACGTGATACATACACGTACTAAAAACTAAAAAAATAGAAATAAACGGTAGATCAGAATGATCGCTAAACTCTGATTTACCGTCTTTTTCTCGATATTTCAAAAATACTGAATTCGTTAAAAAAACTTTTGGACGAAGAAAACTTATTTTTACTTGTGGCAAATGTATATTTGAGACATCACGAAGAAAACACAGAGGAGTCTACTTACGTCCTCGGGATTCTCACTTTATTTGAATCTCAATATTGAACTCCAGTCTTTGAAGTCATTTGTTTAAATAGCTACGTGTTTGTGCTCTATGGACGTACAATTCACAAATATAAGTAATAGATAATGTAGCTAGCGTGAACATTAATGAAGTGAGCATTTGTTTGCACCTAATCAAATTAATATAATGCATTCTACTTTTATTCAATGTTCTGTGCGCCATAGAATTAAAGACCGTTTGTGAAAGTTTGCAGTAGGAACGTAATGCTTACAATGCGTGTTTATTTAGAAGACTATTGCTAATATAATAAACCCAAATTATAATATCATGACAATAAATCAAATTCCTTTACGGCCATCGAGCACTGAGTCGAATACGTCGGAATGAATTGAAATGTTAATTTCATCAAGCGATTGTTTTACTCACGATCGTGCGTTTACGCAAAGGAATGTTATTTTTGTCTCATAATAATCTGCATCATTGGGGTATAGTAATTGAGACGTTCTAGGAAGTATGCATTTGGCAAAAACATTACGAAATTCTTATGAGCTCGTATGTAGCATTGTGGGCGTGTTGACTGTTTTGTCGTCTACTCACGTAACAGAGTCCAATTACCCTCATAGTGTATTTTACTGTTTAGGTACATTTACATTGTATTGTCAAAGATAAAATTGATTGTCGTATCTCGATACCTAAAATAGCAATCTATGTGGAAAAGTAGGAAACGATTGCAATTTTACAATGTCAACGCTAAAAGATGTCAACGCAATGCTTAATTTCTGTTCGTTAATTTGTTAAATATATGTCATTTCATAATAGATGCGTCTTCGGGTCACAGGCTCAGGATTGTGTCACAAACGAATACATAAAACTAATAGACACACGGCACGTGGGCTGGGTGCGCCTGCGACCGCAGTTTGGTATTGATTTTGACATTTTGCCGCGACCGCGTCTCCGTGACTTACGAACGGTGAAAGCGTCGAGATGCTCCGAACATTATATCACTTTTTCAATAAGTGGATGTCAGCTTCTGCTAAAATTTTAAATAATTATAATACTATCTTACTCATAATATAAACTACGTAACGGTACTGCAATTGACTTTCTTCTCTTTTTGATTCGGGTAGGTACATTGTACAGTGTACGTTGACAACAAATGGGTTCATTTATATCCACTGCAGGTACAATATGCAGTATACACATCTTCTGTGATTACAATTTGTGAATGTGGTCGATCGCTAAATAATAATTATATTTATAGGATTTTTTTAAAGATCTTTTGATCGAAACTTTTTTCAGTGTTTCATTCTTATACTCTAAGATATTCCATAAAATTATAAGTAATACGTGACGCCTAAAATTATTTTATACGGCGAATGCGTAGGTTCTGAAACTAACTGTTTCCACTACTCTTCGTCATTCTGCGGGATTCTTCAAGAAAACTATGAATAAGACTTACAAGGTCGATAGCTCACACGCATCCCTCATGCTGCAACGCCGTGCAGGTGTGATGGTGTCATGGTGACCGCTAAGCCATTTTCCACGTGGGCAGTATGTATATCTGTCTCCTTTTTTTATTAAAAATATATCAGAAAGAGAGGCGGTATCAATGCCAGCAAAAGCCCTGCATTTTTAATTTCAAAATATGATTCTGATATTTTAACCAGTCAAGCGCAGCTTTACCCAACGGGACCGCTAATACAAGAAAGAACAATTGAAGATTAAAGACTTTGTAGGTTAAAATTAATGGAGGTTAAATTTTGGCACTGTCTTATTATATTAGTGACCATTACGCAATAGCACAGTCCTAGTAAAAGTATAACAGTGGTTTAACGGAAATTAGCCTTAATCTGGCGAATTTTTAAACAAGGTAACCATCTAGACTACACAAATTACTATTCTGTTGCAATTTTGTGATGCAAAAGTAAATAAACAAATAAAATAAAATTAATAAACTTATTGTAAAACAAATGCCTTTATTACACGCGTTCAGACCCCATTTAGAATATAAAATTTGTACAAAACGCGTAGGTTTAAAAAGTTATAAGTCAATAATATGTTTGGTGTATGCGGAGAAAAATATTGATGTGCTTCAAATTAAAGACCTATAGAACATCATTAAGTGGGCGAATGATAACGGCATTATATTAAACATTAAAATGACCAAATGTATACATATTACACACGCCTTATAATGAGATTCATGGGAGACGCATCCGGATAACTGGACACGATTACGACTGCTTGCACGTTTCTGGTTGTAACTGTGCATGCAGTGACCTACATATAGTAAACAACTATAAGTATCTTTGACTGACAGTAGGTAAGTAGACTGCAGCATGTCGTGGAAGTCGCATCCGAGTGAAATGTGTACAACATTGAGATCCGTGTTACGTAAAATGTGGCATCGAAAAAGCAAGCAAGCAATTCAAGACGTACTTGAATCAAATTGAGCAATTACAAATTACATTTATGGAATATTTAGTAGATGATAAAATAAAAAAATTAACAAAATTATTATTGGCCGTAAATATATATATATATATATATATATATATATAATCGTTTAAATATTTCCGTTTAAATATCATCTATATTATACGACAATGTACAGATACAGCTTATCAACTGCGCTAAGAATTTGGATGTTATATTTGAATCTGTCACAGGGCTGTCATATCAATGAAATCAGCAAGAAATTTCATTATTCTATCCACTCTCTGAAACTCAGAAAGTTATCCCTGTTAAAACCAAGACTAATCTTGCTCAAATTCTTCTTCTTGCTCTCCCTCATAAGATACGTGACAGTCATAAGATTAAAAGAGCACTATTTGTCAATTTCGTAAATAGTCCGTATTGTCTATAATATGTCTTAATTACATATAGATATATTATATAATGGATATATATTTTATATGTATAATATTTAGTTCAGCGAGATTCCATGTTTGGCGCGCACACAAGCATAACGTGACTCGTGCGTTTATGTGAAGATAACCTACTGCTATGTTTTTACTATAATATTCTTGATCTTTGCCTAAGGAAAATTTAATTTAATTAACTCATCCACAGTTAATTTTAAATGTCATAATTACATAGGCTTGACGCAGTACAATGATTATAAAATTGAGAAATTTGACCGTAGCGACCTCAGTTCTGTTTTAGTCTGATATTTAATAAATTACGATATTTATTAACTGATTAGGTTGCGTGTGTGATCTAACATGCATGAACTGATTGTTCATGTATGTTATGTATCGTGATTGTGATACTCACTCACGGTAGCATTTAATTATTTCAAATGACCCGAGCTCGAGAATGACCATTTCATAGAGCACAATGAGGCAGCTTTCTTGTACACCGCTCGATGTCGGGAAGTGATAGCGATATAATAATGATAGAATATTACATTTTGTACAGATAGATAGACTAGCTCACCTAGACAGCTAGACAAGTCTTAAGATGATGATTGTGTATTGATCGTGTTGAAAGCGAATATTTTCGAAAAGTGTAATTAAATTGTGCAACTGGATATATATTTATTTTTAAACGAGCAGTGCCGGCGACTCCAATCGCGTGGATTTTAGAATATCAAACATATGTGTGGATAGTTCATCATACTCCTAACTCCACTCCATCAAATTCCAAACCATCCCATTCAATAATACCTATATATTTTTTATAGAAAGTAGGTGGCGGACGAGCTGACGGTCCACCTGATGGATAGTAAATACATGAACACCCGTCCAGGGCGCGCCGCTGCAGTTGCGAAAGCTGCTGTTTCAAAGTGTGGCTTCACGGAAATTTGCCACTCACCCAATACTGATTTCTATTTGTTTTCAGTGATTTATATTTGTTCTATTTATTTCTATTTGTTCTGGCTCCCAGTGATTTCTATTTGTTTTCAAAACTTAAGGCGGTATTAAGGGGTAGAATATTTTCCACTAATGATGAAGTGACCGCTGCGGTTTTCGTCTATTTTGAAAGCAACACTTGTGACAATTTTTATACCAGGTTAGAAATGCTAATTATATAACCCGAAAAGTGTTCAAATAGACAGAGACTATATTGAAAAATAAAAATAGGTTTATGAATTTGTGTGTCCTTATCCTATGCCAGGCCGAAAATTTTTGGACCTCCCGTCGTATGTATTATATTTATATTATACAAACGTATGAATGAATGATCATGTGAATTAAGTTCGAATATCGTATTGTTTATAAGTAGGTACATATATATTTGTTATAAGTAGTTATGTAAAATATTTACAAATCACCTGCCAACGGTTTTGTCTGTTCAACCCAAAGATTGGCTGGTAGAGAATGTGTCCAGGCATTAAACTCACCCTTCAGACGTCGAAATAAATAAAAGAGAGTCGCGCTTATAATATAATTATTACAAACTAGCGATCCCCGCCCTCGTTTCGCTTCGGTTAATATTTTTTTTTTAAATTTGTTTTTCACAATTTCAAAATAAAATATAATAGCCTATATTAGACACGGATAATATAGCTTCCTATTTGTGAAAGAATTTTTGAAATCGGCTCCGTAGTTTCAGAGATTACCCCCAATATACAAACACACAATTTACCTCTTTATAATATTAAGTATAGATTATTACAAATAAATAATCGAAAATCAGCCACTTTATTGCATTATTAAAACCCTACGTTGTGAGCAAGTGACCCAACAGCTCTCTGTACACTATTGACAACAATGGAATCTCCTGATTGATTATGAACTGTATAATGATAAATGGTTACAGTTTATCATAAAAGATGTTTGATCAGTCACGCTTTGGCTAGTATGTTTATTTAATGAATGTTATGAAATTATAGTGTCTAAGTAATATTGCAAGTAATTTTTGCACGCAAAGCTTAATTTTATTTTTTGTAGTAGAAAACTGGAAGCTGGCACTGGAAGAAATTGTGAAAAACTGGCTGTGGCCAGTGTGCCTAAACAGATCTTCGAGATGACTGCATTATATTATGCTTCTACCATATCACCATCTAAATAGATAATGGCCGTAATGACCTCTTTGTGTGTCTGATTGCATGTTTGTTTTAATCTTAACATCTATAGGCCTGATTTTGTTGTGGTATTCAATGTTGTGTATCGAGTTTATCCGGGATATAGGATATAAACCTCGATATACAGGATATAAACCTTGAAATATAGGATATAAACCTCGTTATAGGATAAAAAAGTATCAATCATGATCTGATACCGTAGGAACGAGGAAGT